>CM037865.1:47208504-48587254 GCA_021292105.1 Anadara kagoshimensis
TCTGTTCAAGTATAGGAGCAGAATGGATGAATCCACTTACTTATTCCACAGAGGTTGGTACATAATAACAACTTTTTGCCCAGGTATCAAAGCAAAAATGGATAAATCCACAAAACTGACGCCTGAAAATAGTTCCAAAGTTTATGAGCAGCATGAATAATTAAAATGGTGTAATTTAAGTAACATTACACAAAATTCTGATGCACATACTGGTATGTGCATGAAATGTTGGTTTTTTTTTTGATAATTTTAAAAAGTGATAAATTAGAATAATCAATGCAATAACATGAAAAATGAACATGAACAAAGTGACATGTCAATCATAAAATTGTGAAAAGACCTTTGTGGACAATAGAAACAAGTTTTTTTTAAAAAAGTGATAAATTATAATGAACAGTTCAAAAAGCATGAAAAAATGGTTATGAAAAATGTCACAAGTCAAAAAATATACATGTACAACAACAAATTCATATTAAACCATACTCATAGCTACATTAAAAAAATTGGCATATCTGCTTTGAAAACAAACAATGTAACTGGGCCATCAGTACCAGTATATATATTTGACTTGCAATAACTATGGTAACATTTCTCACAGAAATTGCTTTTGGGTATAATTTCAAAGTCAATTTAACCTGACATGCCAAATTAACTTGTACAATCAATGCCTTGCCATTTTTTTATTTAGTAATCAGCACAGGCTGGATAAAAACTACAAGCTGGTTCAAGCCTTGTAAAAAGTGACATCAAAGACAGAGGACAGCCAAGTTGTAAAATAATGCTTGTCTCATGGCATTACCTACCGTATTTCATAAACAGAGATTGGGATAAAGTTATTTCAAGAACAGCTGGTTCAAAGCAGGTAAACTGTTTCATATTAGACTAGCTGGTTCAAGCTTGGTAAAATGTGATTGCACAGATACAGCACAGTCAAGCTGTCAAGTAATTAATGTTTGCCTGATGGAATTACCTTATTTCGTTGGAAGTGTTGATGGAACTCTCTTTTGTTGGAAGTACATTTTGTTGATGGTTGACATTGTCATACAAAAACGATTAACGCAAATCTTTATGGAACTGGCAAATAATCTTTAATACATGCAAATCTAAGATACATATATTACTAAAGAATTAGGGTTCAAGAAAGTGTATTTCACTTCTGAAAACAGCTCACTGGCTCTAAATCAAATTGTTGTGTATAACATTAAATGACATCAATAACAACATGTTGCTTATTAAAAACACTTAATAACGTTATTCTACAATAACTGAAGGCATCAAAAACTGCCATTGCAGGTGAAAATTTCACATTTGTGTAAAATGGTGCCAATGCAAAGATGGTCTAAAATCCATTATATTTAGGCCAAACAAACAAATATGTGTGTTTCAAGTTTCACTGTCAAATATGCAAAAAAAAAATGAGAGGAAATATCAAAAAAGAAAACTGATGCATGTACCTAACTTCAAGATCTTTCACTCCAGTATATTCAAAAACTTTTACTTATTTATTTATTTTTTATTGTTTCTGTCTGTATTTTTTCAGAAAAAAGATAAAACAATAAATACGAAATCTGGATGGAAAAAAACTTTGTGGCCTACTTCACTTCATTAAAATAGGGTCAGTAGGGAAACTGGAAACACACCTTACCTTTTTTGTTTGGTTTTAGAACCTGCACAGATGGCCATTGTAAGTACTTCATGATAGTAAAGAGATCAAAATATAATAAATTGCACTTTTTTGCACCAAAAATTATATAAATAAATGATAAAAGTATCAAATACTTAACACAATATATAAAGTAAAGACCTGTCCAAAGTTTACAAAATTCTGTATACCAGCATCTTATTGTAGCTTTTTGTTTACTACCTATCACAACCACTCGGCAGCCCAATATTAACCTCTTTTTGTTAGTCCAGTGTTAAACTTTTTGGCAGGTCTGTACTGTATATATCTTTCAATTTGAATTGTTTGTTTGTCAAATTTCCAATACATGTACACACGTTTACATATGTGGTAAGGAGGTGCATGTCTGGTTAAACAAGCAGCATATGTGTCCTGCCTGAAAGTACACAAAAATATTATAATGAAAAAAATGAGTAAACCTTAATATGATGTTTCTGTAAAAAAGAATTGTTGTAAAAACAAAAACATTTCTTAATACTAGTGGAAAAAAATCCACAAGTTCAGTTTATGTATTATAAATTTTAAACATGTACAAAATTGAATGGAATTTGTTACTGAGTTACCTTTGTGGACTGTGAAAGTGTTCTTCAGTTAAAATTCATCTGAGCATGAGCATACTTGAGGCTGAATGCATTCAGTAAGTTTAAAAAAAACAAAAACCATCATATATCCAAGGCACTCCTGTACTATAAGTGCTAGTTTATCATTGCAAATCGAATATTGAAATAGTAAAGATCAGTTATAAGACTTTTTTCTAAGCTATTTCTAGGCAAAATTGCCACCATTGAGGGCAGTGGATAGGGGTAGGGACACTGTTCTGATAATGCAGGGGCATTTGCAACATTGTGTAGCCGAACAGTTTGGTGTATAGGAACAGGAATATCTAATTTAGTTGGGTGTACGGCCATTGCTCTGATAATGCCTGGATTCATAATGTTGTGTAGCCAAACACATTGGTGTATAGGAGTAGGAATATCTCATTTAGTTGGACATAGGGCAATTGCTCTGATAATCCAGGGGAATCCAAAATGTCATGTAGCCCAGCAATTTGGTGTACATGAGACAAAAATCTCTTTTTTTGGGGGGTAGGGCCATTGCTCTGATAATTCAGGGGAATCCACAATGCCATGTAGCCCAGCAATTTGGTTTACGAGCAGGGATATCCCATTTAGTTGAGTATTTGTTTGGCCTTTGCTCTGGTAATGCGTGGCATTCATAATGTGTAGCCAAGATAATTGATGTACATGAGACAAGAATATCTTGTTTAGTTGGGGTAGGGGCATTGCTCTGATAATTCAGGGGGATTTACAATGTTGTGTAGCTAAGCAATTTGGTTTACACGAGACAACAATATCGGGTTTAGTTGGGCTTCTCAAAGCCACAGTTTGAGGATGGTTTCCATACATTTTCTTTATGGCTGAAATACTTGTTTTTCATATAACATCCTATACATATGGATTCCCGACATTCTCCTTATGGACTTAAACCTTTTTTCATAGGATGCCTTAACATTTCCATACATTTTCCATATGGCTGGAATAGTTGTTTTCCATAAATCACCCTAAACATATGGTTTCCATACATTTATCATATGGTTTACATAACATGTATTTTCCTTATAGAAAAACATATATTGATATTATTTCTGTTTGTGTGTGAAAATATTCAATTACGCAAACAATTTATTTATGCAAGAGTAAACTTCAAAACACTCAATAAAAAACATTCCGACTTAATGATTTGATCTTTTGATCCTCTGAATGTTACATAATTCCAATCGTGTAGAAATCGACAATTGTGCAGAAATCGACAATCATATATAAATCACATTACACTCACACATGAACGAGTTATACATCTTTATAGCTTCAACTATGTAATAGTGCTTCTATGTAAAAAGCCTATACTTGCATATTTGAAGAATTCAATTATCGCGGTCTATATGTCATGCATTTAACAGTCGTAAATAAATCAATTATAGAGGTGTAGATTTCAAATAGTATCTTCGGCCCCCACCCAAATATATATTTGAGTATATATAAGAGTGGTGTGGAGTACAGTCCAACCTGTCTATAAAGGCCACACAAGGGAACCAGTAAAATTGGCCATTATGGGCAAGTGGCCTTTATATTAGAGCTGTAACAATATACCGATATACCGGTAAAACCGGTTCAGAGGACCCAACGTCGGTTATCGCGGTACGATTTTCAAATACCGGTTTTTTGCCGATACGGAAATTATACCCCTTTCTTTGCCTATTTGGATATTAGTTTAACCACAAAGTCATAATCACTCGAACGTTTTATCTCGTTGTTAAAAATTATGTTGAATGGTCACGCTAGCGGGCTCAAGCGTAAACGCGCTGACAACGAGGTGCCTGGAATCGCCGTGTGCATACAATGCAGGATGGAAGTGAAATATTCTGGGGGAACTACGAACTTGCAAACGCACATAAGTAGACATCACAAATCAGTAGGGGGTAACACGACAACGACAGCTATCAAAACAGAGTTAAATGACGCCTCCAGTCTTGATATCAATGACAGTGTCCAGGAAAACGCATAAAACAACGAACATTACCGGGACTTAAGTGGGAAATATAAACATTTTGACATCTAGTCATGAGTCTCGTAACTCTTTATTCAGGTTTTTCTGTTTATTCACGAGTTCACAGGTTTGATGTTAAAACCAGTTTCATTGGTATATTACTAATAATAAACAAGATAAAACTATATGTTAAATTTTATTGTATACAAGTATTCATAATAAACACAAAGATGAACTCCAGGTGCTCCAAAAGATCGAGAATTTCCTGCTTCACATGTTCAACATCCAAGGCAATACGTATTCAATACGTATTGCAATACAGGTTTGACATTTCCCAATATATCGCAATACGGTTTTGCCCGTATCGTTACACCCCTACTTTATATACAGGTTCAAATAATATGAATAAAGAGCAATTGGGATAGAATTCTACTGGCCTTTAGAAGCAGGTGACCATTATATAGAGGTGGCCTTTAAGGCAGGATGGACTATAATTGTGTTTAACCTTCCAGTCAAGATTTTTTCACTTATATTTAGTTGGTTAGTTCTGGGATGGTGCAGGAAACTGGATTACCCAGAGAAAAAAAAACCACCAACCTTTGGCAAGGGAACTGACAATTTTTCTAACATTAGGATCTGCCCAAGTGTGATTGGAACCAAAGCCTTGCAGCACTGGTAAAAGAAACTGTTTAGATGTTTTAAAATCTTAAAATTTAGTTTGAATTATTGCTGATGTCATAATGACATCGTTAATATCGAACTTTCTTTAACTTTGATTAGAAATCATACAAATTACACCATTGTTATGCAGGCTTCATTGCTGGAAATATTGTGTGACCATGAGAAGAAACCATTAAGAATGTGTGAGACAATTCTGCCACCAGTTGAAGCTAGAAGTCCAACTTTGTTTCCACAGACAAAAGCCTTTTAAAATGACATGTTTTTACAACTTTCTTTCTGTTTTACTGTTGTTGTTGTTGTTGTAATAATGTTAAACATTGCATCAGCAATTTTAATTTTTACCTATTCATGTCATGTTTGTTAGCCTCTGAGGATTAATCTGTCTGTGTGAGATGTGTGAGTGTGTTTTTTGTCTGTCTTGTACTAAGGCAGACTTCAGACAACTCTAAGGAGCTATTCAGCTCAACAAGGCAGTGTGCCACACACAAACATACCACTCCCAAAGTCACTTACATTATGTTGGGTATAAGAGGCACATTATCATATATACTCATTTTGCAAAATTACAATTATTATTTATCTGTCAAAAATCCTACAGCTATTTAGCTCCCACATTATTTTAAACCATTCCCATTGTATACTGATTTAAAAATCAAGCCAGTTTTAGGTATACCATTTTCCTTTCTTTTTAAAATTAAATACCAGAACAAGAATTATTAATTAAGATATACCGGTAAATATAAAAATCATTTCAATGTGAACTTATTCCCTTTCTCTAACTGGTACATTTAAATTATTAAAATATAATTAAATATTGAACCATTAAATCAGCAAAAATTACTTATGTTGACAAAGCATCTATGCCTCACCGGTTTCAAAGTTGACTTAGGGTTCATGGGTTTCTATGCAAGTGACGTCAATTTGACTCATTTACTTGTTATGTCATTATATTGTGAATATACATGTTCTGTGGGAAAGTGTACTTAGTGATTTCCAATGAAGTTTAATTAGTTCCAAAGAGATAAATGTCCTAATGCAGTATGGCAGGTATGATAGACCTCATAGCACAAGAACTTATTCAAGAAAGACAACTCTGTTATAAGAAGTAACATTATGGGCATCTTCAAATACTGTATGAAGTTACTTAGATAACTTAGGGAGGCCAAGGTGGCCTAATAGATAAGACGTCAGTCTTCAAATCCAGGATCTCTCATCGCTGTAAGTTCAAGTCCTGCTCAGAATACATGTAAAAAAAGTGAATTTACTGGTTCACCCTGTGTCAGTATAATATGATGCCGAAGTGGTATGCCTGTCTGTGGCGTACTGACTTGGTGAGCTAGCACCTTAAAGTGAGTGCTGGTACAAGGCAGACCATAAAACACACTCGCACTTCACATGCATACATGAACTTGTTTATAGATTAATCCATAGAGATTAATAAAGTAGTTCTCATTGCGAATAGCTGAACAATTGCTGATGTACATTAAGCAACATTCAACAACATTAAATAACTTAGTGTAAATAAAAAAATCTCCATTACAAAGGACAAATAACTACATCATTTCAGAATAACCATGTACAGTTTTCTCATCTTGGATTTTGATGAGTACCATCATTGAAGTCGGGGTATGTTCCATCAGACTCCAACAGATTTGAGTGTGTAAGCGTTTGAGAAAACGTTTGTAAGTTTGTAATAGAAGAAAGATTGCTTTCTCCTGATACTCCAGTTTTCTCCATCCATTCAGTAATACTAAAATGTGATGTCTTAATCCCTTACCTTGCATTCACAGGAGGCACAAGGGTCAGTTCTTAAAACCCAATTTTCTCCATGAGAAAAAGCATGACCCTGGTATAGACATGTTGTAGCAGAGTTGTCTGCCCCTCCTATATCATGTAGCTGGTTAATACAAGGATTATCTTCCACACATCTAGGACAACAGTCTCCGGGTTCCTGGACTGTATGGTGGCAGGTTGTTTTCGGACATTTCAATGGCCAACAATCTATTTCACCATTCTAAAATTTAAAATTTAACATTTTTAATTACAAGTAATAAAAAAGTTTCTTGTTATATGTAATTCCATCCATGTCTGAAGGTAAGGTTTGGTAACAATGTCAATGGGGTTCGCTGTTGTACAAAGTGATCACTACCCTTTAACGTTTGTGCTGAACACTTTGGAAAATGTTAATGTCACAAATTCCCAGAATAATGTCACAAATTCCCAGAATAACGTCGTTTTTACAGGAAAACGCCCTCTTATGTGATTCCATATTCATTGGAAATAAGTGTTCCACACAAATGTTAGGAGGTATAACGTGTTACAGCGGCAAACCCCATTACCATCCATGTTGACACTGTAAAGAAAAAAGTCTTAGCCACAGAAAACTGACATCCATTCAATCTTATGAGAAAAATGCATCATTTGGTAATACAAAATGTAATGTAGAGATTTTTTATTGAGCGAAAATCAAATCATTACAAAGTAAATGCTCATTTCATTGCCTGTTCAGTGAGTGGCATTATAAAGGCTTTAGCAATAAATCGAGAAACACTTATCAAGAAAATTATAAAGGAAATAGACATGGGGACTTTCAAAGTCTTTGGCGATGTGAGAGGTGACAAAGTATTGAGGGACATTATAATGAGGTTTGACTGTCTAGTTATCTGTAACGAGCTCAAATATTTGCAGTATTTAAATCACAAGTTAGATAACATGAACTAATATTGCTTGAATAGCCCATAAACAAGATTAACATTTAATAAAGTATGTTTATAATGTACATCTAAAACTTATGGAAAATACACAGGTAAATAGGTACCATGCACACCCATCTGCACATATTATACAGTAAAACCTTGATTCATTGTCACCATATTTCAGTCAAATTATTGTTTTGAAAGAGGTCTGGAGATAAATTGAGGGAGGCTTAAGAAGAAAAACATAGAAAAAACAGATTTTGGAACTTCAAAATAGTTGGGGAATAAACCTTGATTCATTGTCACCATTTGTTCAGACAAATTTTTGCTTTATAAAGGGGTTGGCAACAAATTAAGGGAGGCTTATTAAGAAAAACATAGAAAAGATGGAACTTCAAAATGGTGTGGCAATAAATGAAATGTCAAAATTATTGAAGGACATTTTAATGGAGTATTTTCATCTATAATTGAGCACAAATATTTGCAGTAGTCACAAGTAAGTGCAACTGACATTGTCAAAAAGCCTTCAAATAAGATGGAGACTTAACTGATTGAATGATTAATTGGGGTTTAATGTCTAAGAATATTTCACTTATATCAAGATGTCACCAGCTATAGAAATTTTTACTTTTGCAGTGCTCAGAGCAATATTGATCGAGGTTTCTTTAATGTGCCATGCCTGCCTTGACATGGGACATCATTTTTTATGGTCTTTTCCCCGAGAAATCCCTTGACTTTCATTTCTAAATACGGAGTATTTAGCGAAAGAACAGTTACTACCTATTTTAAAGTCTTGGTTATACCAAGGACGGGTTTAAACACAAAACCCCCCCACATACAAAGCAAGCACTCTACCATTTGAGCTAACTGATAGTGGTATGTGAAGACTAAATGAAATAGAACTTGCAAAAAATGCAGAAGTAATAGGTATGATGCACACCCATTCGTGCTTGAAAATATTGTGTATTGAATAACACCACTGCTTTAAAGGGTGTTGTAAAATTATGATATCAAATCAGTTTGCATGTTATTTTCACCTTGATATTATCTGGATACACTATTTGGTGGTTATCACTTCTTTTTATCAGAATAAAACGCTCAAAGTTTACAGGTTCAATGGGTTTGATCTATATATTCACACCTTGTATTTAAAATCCATCAGCCATAATTTATTATAAACATCAAAATGTTATTGAATATGTTAAATTGTAAGGAATGCTTTTACCTGACTGATGTCGTTAAATAGCCGATCTGATCAGCGCAGGTATGATTATATAACTAAGCATTTTAGAGATATACCTGTATGTATTGACAAGTTTTACCTACATAAAATATGGCCCGATAGTTGTACATTTCATTTGGATGTTCATTTCAAAGAAAATGACTGTATTACATGTATATGTATTGATGAGGTTTACCTGCATGAAATATAGCCTCATAAGTTGTACATTTCAAAGAAAATTTATACACAAAATGGATAATTTCCAGAGACGTAAAAAATTCATTACCTATATATACTCAAAATGAATATGTAATCTAAGGTGCCCTGTACCTGCCTATGAAATGTATTGATGAGGTTTACCTGCATAAAATATGGCCTTATACGTTGTAAATTTCATTGACTGATAAGTTGTACATTTCGATGTACATTTCAATGAAAATGAAAAGATAAAATGCATAATTTCCAGTGACATAAAAAATTCATAACCTTCATACACTTAAAATTAATAGGTATTCTAAGGTGCCTTGTACCTGACTATGAAAAGTAATTTGTTCCAGAGGAATCATTTATAATGCTATTATGACAATATTATGGCAGTTGGCTATGCCATTTTTATGGAAATGAGATAAAATTACATTTATTTGATGCAATTTTTGACCATAGCAACATGAAGCAACTTCTGTTTCCAATGACATATGCAAGTCACTGGGATTATTTAGATGGATTGAAGCTTTTTTAAAGCTTTAATAGACAACACCTGCATAAAATAAGACCAATACTGTATTATTCCATCTTAGGATAGAAGATCATATTCAAGATGTCACCTTAACATCATAAATGATGCATGGTAAAATCAAAATAGCCTATTGCTTGTGTACCATTAACCATCATTTAGACAGGCTATTAAGAGACCCCCCCGGGTAAGCCACATCAAGAGGCTGGGAAGCTAAGGTGCTAGATTTCAAACTAAAGACATCTTACTACCATGATAGCTCCATGCTTGTCAATAGTCTGATGACTGTTTGTGAGAGAGGGTTTTCTGTTTTTATTTTGATTGTGATTGCCTCAGTGCAAGTACATTATCATACAAATGGCTATGTTCCAGTATATCATGTGGCTGAGTGATTTGTGAGGTCAATCTATGACATTGTGTACCAATGTGCTAGCACTTTAAAACTCACCAATACCAGTATCACATGAACAAACTTATACTTCGGAACTGTATGATTAGAGCTAAAATCTAAGTTACTTTTATCAGCAGTCACCTTACCATAATGATAATTTTTAATAGAAATAGCCGGGGCCCAGTGGCTCCTAAAAAGGCATGAACCCTTAAGTTTTTATATATTTTTGCCATTTAAATTTATTACTATTATAACTCCTAAAGTGAGCTGGACCCCTGAATCAAAATAGTTCAGCTCCATCCCTATTTAATATCTGTAAGGCATAAGAGGCACCTTTGCATACATATCCTCTTTCACTTATAATTCAAAATGAAATCCAATAAAATACATATGTAACTATATAACCCGTTTGATGAAATATTAAATATTGATAATATTGCCTTACTGAGTAATCCATTCACAACAGGATATTTCTAAATTACCAATACTCCATTTTTAAAATCAAATTTATTACTTTGTGATCAATAAAATCGCAGATATATTTCACTTTCAATTTTCTCATTTAAATGTTACCTACTAGTTAATGCATGTTTTTTGTCACTAGGAACTTTATTGAATTGTTAATATATCAAACTCCCAGGTTATTTAACAAAATAACTGGTAATCCATTTATAGCAGGAAGAGGGGGAGGGGGGGGGGGGCGGCGGCAGTAAAATTAAATTGTCTTATTCAATGAAAGTCCCAGTTAAGGATTGAACCTGGCCCTTCTGGGTAATAAGTGAGTACCCTATCACAAGGCTTCTGACAGTAAATCAATATGACATGTAATATACTATATGCATGTAGAAGACCATGTTTGATGGGTGGTCGGGTAGCTCAAGAGTGTCTTGCTAGTATTGGGTTGGCCCTGGGTTCCAGTCCTGGTTTAACCGCTACATTTTTTCGTTTTCCTGTTACATACACAATTACAACATCACAAAATAAGCTCAATGTCATTCAATTTCTGTTCTTTTGGTTTTAGATATCATAACTTGAATATTGCAGAAAACACTAAAATGCCTCTATTTTAATGGCATTTTACACCCACAGTCAAGATATTTTCATTTAAATTAAAGCAGTCTACCTTGGTGGCCCCGAGGTCTAAAACGTTATGTAAAGATCACAGCACATCTAACTGCCTAGGTTCCGATCCCACTTGGGACAGATCCTAGCGTGTGAAATTTTGTCAGTTTGCTTGTTGAAGGTCCGAGTATTTCTCTGAGCACTCTGGGTTTCTCCATCATTCCAGAACTGATCTTCCAGTAGTGAAAGAATCTTAACTGGGGCATAAAACACCATTACTCAACTTCACTCTACTCCCCCTTTTTTTTACAACTGTTAAGAGTTTCCATTACCTGTATGTACATGTATTACAGGTAACAAACCTAAATGCCAATCTATATAATGTTAATTGCACATGACATAAGCTTACTGGACCCCTCAAAGAGAAACCTTTTTAAGAGAGTTAAGAAGGTCATGCACTGTTTAAAATCCTAAATTACTTCTACTATTTGACTCCAAAGTACTTTTGTAATGATAAAACAATAAAAACAATTAAAAGTATGCACCAACTGCATTGTTTTTTGTTTTTGTTTTAAAATTTTAATGACTTGTAAAAATAATGAACTAATATTTCCACTCCTTTACCGTATTGGTGCTAAAAATAGTCAAATCAATTTCATTGAATAGAATTTTAAGGTTGACAATGTTTTTTTAATTCCCAGACAAGATTATTTCACTTGTAATGAGACTGTCAGACATGGGATGGTGGAGAACACCTGGGCACCCCATCCTCCAATGCATAATTTTCTTGAATACCAGTTTCAAATATGCCATATGTTAAGAAAAACCTTAGTTTAGAAATAATTGTAAAACTGGGCCCAGCTTACATGTCTATAAGTTTATGGTCAGCTGGTGATTGAAACCATAACTCCACTTTACAAACCAGCTCAGTTTGTCAAGTGCTTGCTTTGTATGTGGGAGGTCAGGGTTTGAACCCATAATCTCCACTTTACAAAGTAAACAATTTATAAACTACCTAAGCTTTTCAAAATGATAACAGGTTAAAAATGGTGAAATAGTTAACATTGCACATATACATATAATTAACTCCACTGTTTTATGGGTAGGGTGCTTGCTTCCTATCCGAGGGGTGATGGGTTCTAACCACAGCCAAGTCTGACCAAAGCTTGAAAATAGAAAGTGCCACTGTTCTTTTGGCAAGCACTTGGCATTTAGAAATGAAAGACACCGGGTCCTATGGAAGAGACCCTAAAAACTGATGTCCCATGTCATGGCAGCTGTTTGGCGTAAAAGAACCCTCCCTGTTCAATGCCCTAAGCATATGGCAAAGGTCAATATTTCTGCCGCTTCACCTATAGCTGGTGATATCTCAATATGCGTGAAATATTCTTGATTGGGATGTAAAACCCCATGTAATCAATTAACTTCACTGTTTTATGGATTATTGTATTTTATACTCCCACCTGTACCAGGTAAACAAATATTTATTTTGTTACTCCCTATCCCAATATTTAGATCCTATTTTGTGATGTAATTCTGTCAATAAAAGTTTTAATTTTTATTCAGATCAGACCAGGTGTGTATGTGATTAAGAAGAAGGAAGTAAAATTACAGGTAACTTGTAGAGATATGAATGACGATATATTTACCAGTTAATTACAAAAATGGATAATAAGGAGATAAATGGTCAGTGTCTGCAGCAGCGGTCAGAACAACAGACTGAAAATGTGCTAGATAATGAATGCAGTGATGACTCTAGTAATAACACAAATCAGGCGTCAGACATAGGTGAGATGGGTATTGCTGATGGGGAAAAGAGACAGGATGAAAATGTCCTAGAAAATGACCAGGAGGAGGATTTGAGCTATAAGACAAGTCAAGTCTCAGAAACACAACAGATGGGTATTGCTGATGGGGAAGAGAAACAGGAAGAAAATGTCCTAGAAAATAACCAGGAGAGTAATTTGAGCTATAAGACAAGTCAAGTCTCAGAAACACGACAGATAAGTATTGCTGATGAGAAAAATACCATTAAACAGAATGATAATGAGCATGGTGAAAAGTTAGAAAATCAAAGTTTCAAGGATGATCCACTTTTAGGTGAAAATGGAGAAAAGCGTAATGATGGAGATGAAGAGATTGATAATAAAGATGGATATTTTCAAAATGGTGAACATAGAAGTGAGGAGGGTCATGGTGATGAGGAAACTAAAGGCAAAATTGTTACTGAGAATTCTGTACAAAATAATGATGGCAGCAATCAGCAAGAATCAAAAGATGACACAAGTCATCAAAAATCCATGGATAATGGCAGCGATCAAGGGCGATATACACAAGATGGTAGCAGTCACCAAAAATCAAAAGAGGATGCAATCAGTCAGCAAAATCCAAAAGAAGACAGCAGCCATCAACAATCAAAACAAGATGAAAGCTGTCAGCAAGAACTAAAACAAGATGATAGCAATCATCAAGAATCAAAAGAGGATGCAATAAGTCAGCAAAAACCAAAAGAAGACAGCAGTCATCAACAATCAAAACAAGATGGAAGCTGTCAGCAAGAAATAAAACAAGATGATAGCAATCATCAAGAATCAAAGGATAATGACAGCATTCAGCAAGAATCAAAATATAATGACATGAGCCAGGAAGGACCTTCACAAGATGGCAAAAGACAACAAGAATCAAAAGCTGATAGCAGTCAGCAACAACCAAATGAGAAAAATAGCATCCAGCAAGAACCAAAACAGAATGGAAGCAGTCAGCAAAGCAAAAAGTTTGAAATGGAAAATAGCAAAAATATGAAAGAAAGTGATGAAAAAGTATCTTTAGAGGAAGATGAAAATGATGAATCATATGACAAGTTAGAGTGTAGCTGCAGACTACGGGACAAAACAAGTAAAATATGGTTTTGTCAACATTGTGACATCATTGTGTGCAATAAATGTGGGTATGGCCATACCCATCATGCATTGTGTGACATAAAGGAAATGACAAAATTGAAGAAAAACAACATTTATCATTTTCTTATACAAACACAAGAAAAGCTTCAAGTCCATCGGGAAGTTATAAACTGTGTTAGGGAAAATAAAAAATTTTATTCTGAGCAGGTCGAACAATACATAGATGAAATACAAAAACAAAATGAAAAAGTGAAAGCTGCTGTTGACATGGTAACAAATCAAATGATCCAATCACTTCAAACTCAAGGAGAAACAGACCAGCAGGCTTTGGAACAAAAGGAAGGAATATTAGAGACTGAAGCTGAAAAATTACAAGAAAATATCAAAATGTGTGAGGAAATTATTTCTTCTAAAAATATGTCCAAAATTCTAAAATTTGAAAGTCAGGTGACTAAACAGAAAAGTCACATTCTTCCAGCTCAGAAATCCATTCCATTTAACCCCCCTGTATTTATTGAAGGAGAAATCTATCCAAATGTAATCAAGTGTTTGATTGGTTGTTTTGATTACAGTGAGTGCCAATCAGAAGAACCTGTTGTAAATTCGAAAAATTCTAAAATTATTGATTCAGTTGTTATTTCAAGTTTTCAACCAAAGCTATCTTATAATCTTGTTGCCACTGGTAATGGTGAAGGTGCTTGGTTAGGATATATAGGTCGTTCTGATATCTCCATGGTAACAGAAAAGGAAAATTTGGAAAAACAACAAAATTAGGCTCGATTTTCAACCAGATTGATATTATTGATATGGCCATGACAGGTGAGGAAGAACTTCTCTTCACAATATATGGTGGTAACATCATAAAGAAATTGTCCAAAAATGACAAGTTTGAAGATTTTGCTGACATGACGCCATATTCTACTCGAGGAATCACCGTAACTGAGGAAGAGGACATCTTGATTTGTTTGTATCAAAATGGTGACGGAAAAATTAACAGGTTGACCTCAACTGGACACACAGTAGAAACCATTCAGCATGGATATGATGGTCGTCCATTGTTCAAAGAACCATTGAATGTTCATCAGAACAAAAATGGCTACCTCTGCATTATCCAGTATGATGACTCATGTAACAGTAAAAATCTGTTAGTGGTAGACAAAGCTGGACAACTCAGATTTACGTACGATGGCCCTGAAGCCGTGACTTTAGACAAGGCATTCTATCCCTGGTATGTTGTCACTGATAAATGCTCAAACATCATTATAAGTGACCAGCTGAATTGCTCTGTTCATCTCTTAGACGAGAATGGAACATTTTTGAAATTTCTCTTCACATGGAGAGATGGACTAGACTGGCCCCAGGGTTTGAGCATCGATAAAAAGGGACACTTATGGATTTGTAGTAATGATAGGTATCAGAAAAGTAAAGTATATGTTGTCAAATATTTAGAATAAATGTGTCTGGTACATTTGCCATAAAAAGTTTCATTTTAAGTTAACTATTCTTATGATGTGTATCTCAATTTTAACGATGCAAAAAGGAAAGTTTCTTGCACCCAAAATTGATAAAAAATCCATAATGTGTATTAAAAGAGATCTCTTTTTATCCCCCTGATCAAGATAGCCTACATGCTGTTTTTACCCAAGATTTATCAATAAAGTATTGATGTATCAATGGTTGAATATATGTGAATTGATGTGTTTTGTGGTGAAAGAAATAGAATCAATAACTACTAGGGGGGAATTTCAACCCTTGTTTTAATATATTTAATATAATTATTTTATCTATTTTTTTAAAACGGCAAACCTTGTTCTGAACCAAATTTGTATTTTCTATTAGTATGTATACATGTACTCTAAGCAGCAATAGAACAGTATTGTAAGGGAGATAACTCTTGTTGAAACCTTCATACTGTTTATCATTTTTATTTTTAGACATGCCCCATTTTATTTAGGCAGTTATGACAAAATCTTTAATAAAACACCTGTATATTTTTCATCAAAATGAGACACCTGTATATTGTCATCGAAAATCCACACTCACATTACAAACAGAATTAAAAAGCAATTAAACATTAAGTCTTAATATTTTCTGAATTAAGATAAAAGAATGTCATGTATATATATATATATATTATAGTAAACAGAAAAATTGATGTCTGACACTGGTTGTGAAGTCAAATACTGTAAATATATTAATTTTTGTGTGTACAAATTTTAGAACAAATTATAATTTGGGTGAATTCATTTGGACTTAAATTAGATTAAATTTCATGCATAACCCCTAAGCACAATGATAGTATTAAATATAGCGATGAATTTAAATTAGCACTATTGTATTATAAAGGAAATGGTTAAATCTTGTACAACACTAAAATTAATATGTTTACAGTATCAGTAATCCTAACTTCAAGGAAACATTTGATTATTTTATTCATTTTAGTGTCAAACTCATACTTGTGTCTGAGTGGCCTATACACTTACAGATTGCAGTTCCTCTCATAGCCAACGTTTGAATCCCTCTCAGGACAAATCAAAGTTTAAGAAATTTTGTCAGTTCACTTGCAGAAGGTCAGTGGTTTTTCCAGGCACTCTGGCTTCCTCCCCCCAACCATCCATGAACTGACCACCTCAATATTAGCGAAAAGAATATTAATTGGGGCATAAAACTCCATTACTCCAACTCCATTTGAAAGCTTAGTCTATAAATTCTTTACTGAAAGTAGAGGATATGGGTTTAATCAACAGCTGGCAGCTCCATTATTTAATTTCTTCATACATACCAAACATTCACATGTCTGACACTGAAATATCCAGTGTTCTCCATTCTCCAGTAAGATGGGAACTTCCTGGTGTTGACACTGAGCTTTTTTGTCGCAGTGTGGACAACATTCATAGTCTACTTTCTCTGCATCACAATCACACTCTGTCTTATGACAAGTTGTGATACCAGACTAAAAAATAAAAAAAATAAATTAAGTTATATCTAGCAAAAAAAAAAAAATCATCATTATCTCAAAATGAATCTACAAAATAATACCAGACTGTAAAAAATCAACAATTTTTTTAGTTATTATCTAGCAAAAAAAAACATCATTAAAACATTATCTAAAAATGAATCTACAACATGTATTAAAATCTGTTTAATAAAGACCACCTAAGAGAACCAAGAAATTCAACTTGACACGTGGTCTGAGGTAATGGAGTTTTATGTCCCAGTCAAAATTCTTTCACTTATATTGAGGCAGTCAGTTCATAGATAGTGGAGGAAGTGCTCAGAGAAAACCAATGGCCTTAGGCAAGCGAACTGACAAACAGTCTCACACCTGGATCTGTCCAGAGTGAACTCTTTAAACAGAAGAATTAAAATTGATACATAATTAAGATAACAAAAATTGTATAAATGATTTTAGTAAATATCCTTTTCATGATGTTTTAAAAGTGCATTCTATCAATTCAGACAGTACTTATGAAGTTTAGTGTTGTAAGGGAGACAACTCTTTTAAACTATATAAAATTACCAAATATTTTTATTTCTGATACAAAACATATTAAGTTTAGTTACTTCATGGTTTTCTTAGATTTAAAATGATAGTCATTCATTTGTTATTTCAATATTTGTTGAACAAGACGCCGGTCTTCCTTTCATCTTGGACATCAAATATCGCAAACAAACAGGGTCTGGTTGTACAAAGCTCCATTAGCTTAACCAGTTGGTTAGCCAAAATTTGTATGTTGTGTATTAAGCAATATTTTTTTTAAATATTTGTTTAAACTTTAATCCATGTAATTGTTATTGTCAAATAGAAGCAGTTAAAATTAAAATAGTATCTTTATTTAAAATACATTGTATTTTGAATTTTAATAACGTTTTGAATTTTCACTAACCATTTGGTTGAGCTAATTGATCTTTGAACAACCATGTGCACTAATCAACAAAAAAAAAAAAAAAAAAAAAAACAAAAAAAAAAAAAAATACATCAATATCCTACCTTACAAACACAACTCATACATCTGTCTTCCTCCCAGATCCAACTTGTATCATCTTTGTGTTCTTGTCCATCAACCACACAACCTATATCAAATAATACATACATATTATATACACAGTGTGTATGTACAGCCCTCAGTATCAGGTCGAGTCCTTTTTTCGTAGTCGTATCACTACGAGTCACGCTTGCGCGACGAGTAGTGATACAGCTACGAAAAAAGGACGAGACCTGATACGAAGGGTTGTACATACACACTGTGTATATGATATTTTTATCTAACATTTCCTATTAGATAATTAAATAATAAAAACCCAATACTTTATGTGAAAAAAATACATTTTACCACAGAAAACCACTGAACTATGTTATGACATGTTTGTAGTAATGACGTCATTGTTTACATTTGACAAATCAGAGATTCCCCAATGACGTCACAATGAGAAGTGCACGTGTACTTTACCGCCAAAGTTGTATCACCACACTGTGGTGATACAAGATTCTGTATCACGCGTGTTCGATAAAACTTGTATTTCATCAAATACAGACAGAAAAACTAGTCTAATGTTAGATAAAATAGTTTACATGTAATGTGAGAGTTTCAAGGTTTACAGAAATGGACAATCATACAACCTATACATAATACATATGCAAAAATTTATATGTAATATAAATATATTTTAATATGTAAAATTATATGAGTTTTAAGGCTTTCACAAATGGGCAATATTTAGGGCACTACAAGACTGTTACATCTTGTCAGGTATTTTTTGGCAGGCATGATTGTGAAACTGGAGCCTGTTATTGCCTAAAAGTTTTCCCATATGTGGAAACATTGTAACTCTGACATGATACTGAGACCAGGTCTTGGTTATATTTCTTGACAACCTTAATTTGGCAAATAAATTTTGACAACCTTGGCAACTTAACTTTGGCAAATAAATTTTGACAATCTTGACAATATAAATTTGGCAAATAAATTTTGACAATCTTGACAACTTCAATTTGGCAAATAAATTTTGACAATCTTGACAACTTCAATTTTGGCAAATAAATTTTGACAATCTTGACAACTTAAATTAGACAAATAAATTTTGACAATCTTAAAAAACTTAAATTAGACAAATAAATTTTGACAATCTTAAAAAACTTAAATTTGGCAAATAAATTTTGACAATCTTGACCACTTAAATTTGGCAAATAAATTTTGACAATCTTTTATGACACTACAAGTACATTTTTCAACTGAATCAGAATACAAATGTCATACCGGTAAGCTTTAAGTGTTTTTCAAAATTACACTTAAAAGGCCTGTAAAACTTGAACACAAACAAAATTATAAAGGTAAGGAAAATCTTAGTTAACAAAAGAAAGGACCAGGAACCTTGAACAATTGACTATCACAAGAACATGACATCTGCATTAGAAAACATGTTTTTAAATACAGTGTACAGAATGAGAATTAAAGGGTCCTAAAATGATTTACTCATTTAATAGATATGCAATCAAAACTCAAAATGATTTGTATTTATTTCAACAGTTAAACAATTCAGTAAAAACTGATACTGAGATGTCACCAGCTATAGGTAAACTTGCAGAAATTTTAATCAACACTCTCAAGGGAAGACAAATTCAGAATGATATAGTTTTGTTGCAAATGAATCTATGTACAGATGGTTTCTCTCTCTTTCTCTCTCTGGTGTGGTGATTGAGTGTATAGTGGGACTGGGGTTGGTTGGTGGTGGTCTGGGAAGATGGTAGCTAAAATGCTAACTTACTTTTGATACATGGCATTCCAGGCTGACAGTCACATTTATAAGACCCCTCCGTATTAACACACTGTGTACTAGGATGACAAGTGTGACCATTTCCTTCACCAACACATTCATTTAAATCTGTAAAAAAATAAAAATGTAAAAAGTAGTTTTAGATTTCCAAATAGGGTTTGCCAGGACACCATGGAACAATACTCAATAACATTTGTGCAGAAGGATATTCAGTGTTCAATCTAGGGTTTTTTCCAGAGGGTTCCTCCATACTGTAAACGTATTAATTTTTGATTATTTTGCGGTCTTTTGTGTTGTGCGAAATTAATACCAAGTGAAAAGTATTTTGTGCTTATCATGTTATAGTGCATATATCAAAAATGCGAAAATTTACCTAAGCGGATGTGTCTAAATTTCCCATACCATGAAAATAAATACATTCAAAATTAAATATGTTTACATTATTCAAAACTTGTCTCTAAAACACCATTTCATTAACATGTTTTTCATTTATGACATTTTCAATATGGCCCACTAAGGCCTTACAATGGGGTCATTTGGCAATATAAAGGACCAATGACACAATGGCCCCTTCTAGAATGCACAATGGATATTTAAAGCATTTATGTCGCAAATTCCTGAAATAATGTCATTTTCACACGAAAACATCAATTAAAGTATTCTTGATGGGATGAAAATAATGGTTCAGAAGAATCATTATGAGGAATGGTATACCTTATTATTGTTATTGTTATTATTATTATCATTATCATTATTATTTATAAATAAAAAAAAGTATTTAATAAGAGCTGTCTGAAAAAAACAGCTTAATTTGTCTTTATCTATGTTAAAATTAGAAATCAAGCATAAGGGAGATAACTCTAACAGAGATATAGGCAGTGTATAATCAGCAAGCATAGAGAAATATGCACCTTTTCAATAAAATGCTAAATGTATGGAAAGGAGATGAGATGCATCCATATTCTGTTTTGTATTTACATTGATTGCTTATAAGGAGTTCAATGCCCTAGTCAAGCATATCTCACTCATCTTAATGAAACAACATATGCTCAGGAGTTTGAGACAGGGAATTGGAGTTATAGAGTTTTATGTTTCAGTCAAAATTCTTTAAATTGCAGTCAGTTCCTAAAAAGTGGGAAAAAAACTGGAGTGTCATAGACCTTTGGTAAGTAAGTTGACACTAGGTTCTGTCCAAATTTAAACCTAGGCAAAGTGAAACTCTGTAATCGGTAATACAGGAACTTTTTCTAGGATGTCCTTCACCCTAGACAAGGGACTTCAGGTTTAATGGCAAATTCTTAATTTTCAAAAGAAAACTAGAACTGTCTCTTGAGAGCCAAATTCCCCTCTGCCCCCAACATTTAAAGTTTTCATGTGACCTTGACCTTTCTGATATGACCTTGGTTCAAGGTCATGACACACCTTTGGATCATGAAGATTATCCATGTGAAGTTTTATGAGAGTCCTCCAAAGCATTGATGAGAGATGGCCCAGACACTATTTTACACAGACAGACAGACAGACAGACATGGTGATTCCTATATACCCCCCTCAAACTAGTTTGCTGGGGGTATAATTATATTTTATTTGAAACAAAAGAAAAACCAACCATAAATTGAAAGATTTATCGTATAATGGTGACAAGTTAAATATTAAAAAACAATGGATGCAAAATTAACAAAGGATGTCAAAGTATACTTGGCTAGTAAGAAGAACAGTGTAGCTCACCAGAACAAACAGTCCCCCCCCACCCCAAAAAAAAAATAATGTCCAAATTTTTTAATTGATTATTGAAACTCAAACTATAAATACATACTCACTAAGGCTTGCTCATTATTTTAGAAAATAAGGAGGTTAGATGCTCTTTTGTGCTCGCAAACACTAGGTAACACAGTGTTTCCTGGTAGTGTTTAAGAGCAACCAAGAGTATTTTACCTCCTTATTTCCTTCTGTACTGTACTTCATACTGGTAAGCTAAAAATTAAAAAACCAAAGCCAGGGAGAATTGACAAGAGTTATTCCCCTTTACCCATTAGTAAAACAAAGTAATTCATGGTGTTTTAGTGCAATCTCCTCCTGAGTGATGTATTGACAAAAGCCGCAGAGATGTCAAACTAGCAGACTAATTAGATTGAATGATAACCTAGATCACACAACAGGTAAACCTACACCTGAGGAAAATCTCGTTAAGCTTTCCTTTGATGTACAAATCATAAGCTCAATTAATGAAATCGAAATCTGATTACAGAGGGGTTGATAAAAATCTTGACAGTTTCAAACACTTGATACTAGGCTTGATTGTTTTACTCTGATTACAAGTGGTGGCGGGAATTTAGGGTGATCCTAGTTCAAAGAAAGTTTATATAACAAGAGGATGATCCCTTTTTAAGATGTCTGCCGTGAGTTATTTTAAGATTCTTATATCAATGCTTGTTCAGCGTAAAGACGTTGGATGAAATCTATGCAACATTATCCATTTCTGTATTGATAAAATAAATTGAACTCTATTTGCTTAATCATAATCATAATTTTTGGTATGTTTTTTTTACAAAAAATACAGTAAAAGTTGTTTATAAAGACCACCCATAGGACCTAAGACATAAAGATATTCTTTTTGGTTTTAATATGAAGCAAAGAGGCCTTACAACAATGGTCTTAATGCACAGGTGGTGTTAATATAGAGGTTCTTTTTGGTTAAAACATGAAGCCAAGGTGCCTTAAAACAGTGGTCTTAACGGACATTTGATTTTTATATTGAAGTCGTCACTATTATAGGTTTTTTGTCATGGCCATCCCACTCCCCTGTATCTATCAGTGAGGCTCAATTCACAAACTTAAAACAGGTAAATACATGTATAGTTAGTTTGTAAATATCACATCAGCTTGTGAAATCATATAGCTCAGTTGGTAAAGGGTGGGGTTCTGGATCTATTTTGCAAGTCGGAGTCCCAACATTAACAGAGATATGTGAATTTAAGCAAGTTACTGGTACTGTGCATTGTTGCTGACTCTGGCATCAGAATAATGGACTGGTTGGACTGCACCCTCTGCAACTGCTGTCTTGGAGAGCTAGCACCTAAAAGTCACCTTGAGTACAGATCGCCAATATAAACCTAAGACTTTCTAAAGGTGTCTAAATTGTGAGTAAATTGTAAGCTTTTGTTTTCTAACTGTCTGAATTCTCAGTATACATACCCATACATAAGCTTCCATAATCATTGTCTGGCCAAGTGCTATGGAACCCCTCTAAACAATCGCAGTGATACCATCCAGGAGTGTTGATACAGACACTTGAACCCTGACAGGAGGCGATACCCACAGCACACTCATCAATATCTGGAAATGAAAAGGTGAAAGTAAATCCAATACTAGTAGTTGTAAAGTCTCAACTCTAGGAGTCAATACCCCCACCAGGATCACTAATGAAAGTAATATAAAAATTTGATTTATAAACTTTGAATATCACGGGTCTAAAACAAAATGTTGAGTTTACTAAAATATATGTACATTGAACTACAGTGGAATCTGTAAAAACCAAACCAAATGTAAACCAGAAACCTGTCTTGTCTAAATGGAATAAAATTTACAATCCAGAAGGTATCCAGTTTATATATGTTTCATTGTGTGTCAAGGAATCTAGTAGTTTCGAAAATTGTGAAAAAGTGGGAATTTTGCTGAATTAATAAAACTACAAAACCTTTATCCACATCTAACAATGCTGAGAATTTTATCTCATAAGATGAAATAATTGAGGATTAAGCATCTTACTGTGACATTCCTTTTCAAAATTCTTACAAATTAATGGGATATTTGGTTTCAGAAATGAAATGTGACAATTTTGTTGTCAACTTTCTAAAATGGTAAGAATGTTGTTAGAGAACTATGAAAATTGACAATAGAAATCTGACAATGACAAAAACACTTCTCTTTCTAAAAAAATAAATTGTGATGGCTGATCTGATATTAGCCACTGGCCATTGTAAAAATGAGTACAATGTGGTCAATATGACCAATCAATAAAGCAGTGTTGTGGTCAGAGAAATCAAACAGCATCATTAAATGTATTTGGCTTAATTAAGGAAGAACGGCCAAGCTGCTATTACTCCATCCAGTGTTTAATCATGTGTAAAGTTTAATGGACCCTGTAGAATTTAAATTAGCAGATTGAAACCTTTGGTCATTCTGTAGAAATTCTGTTTTGTTGATTTGACCTCTTATTTTGGGTTCATGTGGGTTTAAGTTGTCAAAGATCAAGTCCATTTTGTATTTAAAACACAAATGTTTTCACTGCAACCGAGCCTTTGTTTGAATCCAGTCAACTGAATGTGAGTTAATTTCATATATTTGACCTCATGAGTCATGGTGGCCAAGGTTTGAGTCTTAAAACACAGAGGTTCTCACTGCAATGGTTTTAATTCAGTAAACTGCATGCAATGTTCATTTATTTGACCTCTTATTTCAAATTCATGGTGGCTGAGTGTTCAAGGCTTACTTTAAGTCTTAAAACACAGAGGTATTAGTCCCAGTCAAGAATATTTCACTTATATCGAGACATTGCGAAATATAGGAGAAGGTGCAGAAAATTTGGCGAAAGAACAGTCACTACCCACTTTCAAGTCTTGGGTCAGAACCGGTCGGGGTTCAAACTCACGGCCTCCCACATATGGAGTGAGCATTCTACCAACTAAACATAATGAAAAATTCCTCAATAGTATCCTCATCCAAGGGCGCTATATGAGTATTTGTTATACTGGACTGCCAGGGTTTAACAATTTGGTTCTTTTGTATGGAACACAAGCAATCTAATGCAGCATCTACAAAACTGCTGATGTTAACAATTTTTCATTACAGATTTAAAAGTCAATATAAAATTGTATCGATCAATCTTTCCTGCTGATGACTCATTTTAGAAATTGCATATTTAATTTGATGCAATGCATCAAACTCATAAAATTCTGTTTCGATTAAAATGCATCCCTGGTGATTTTTCGGAAATTATTTGGCAAATAAATTGTCTGCGGTTTTCGAGGCAAGCAATAAAATCTGTCAAACTTTCTGTAAACAACTTTTTAAATCCTGCGAGCATTGATACTAAAATGGACAAAATATGTCCTCATTTACCCCTTACTGGCCATCACTTTTAATAAATAATTTATCAATATATACAAACATGTGGTTTTGAGAATTACGTAATCATGAATATTTAAAGTAAAAATCATCAATAAGATTTCCCTTCAGTGTCTTAAACACGTACAAATGTATTTTCAGAGAGTTTATTCTGTTCAGTAAAAAAAGCTCAATCAATGAAAATGGCATAAAATTCTCCGATTGCCTTTTGTAATATCTATCTTAGTGTTTGCATTTTGGCAGAAAATGGAGTTTTATGCCCCAGTAAAGATTTTGTCAAGGCAGTCAGTTGATGGATGATGGAGGAAAATGATGGAGAAAATCACCGACCTTCGGAAAGTGAATGACACTTTTTATAACCAGTAGAATTCAAATCTAGATGCTGAGAGTCAGTGAGATTCATAACCACATGCTTTATACCACTTGGCCACCGGGACTTGCCTTTAAAAACTGAAGAAGGAGGAATTGGTACCTATTTCTTTTGATACATAATACTTTTGGCATGTTATGCTAGTGGTTTACCTGTTGAGCTTAAGGGCAACTTCTCAGGGCGCAATGTGAAGTAGCACTAAAGATAAACCTTCTCTGGCTTACATGCAAAGAAGCACCACATATCTAACAATATCAAGAGGTCCACTATAGTGAGACAAAAATCTTGCCTCTTATAGTAATGCTAGTAATATGAGCATGAAGTTCTAAAAACAATGCCATTCTTTCTACAAAGAGAATATCCAATTATTTACTGAGTGTAAATTATTTGTCAGAAAAATTTCCTTTTTTCCTTTTTTTTCTACTGAGATTAGAGACTGTTATCTCCAGTGCTTAATCAACAAAGCTTAAGAGAGAATTCCCCTATGTCCCTATATGAAGAAGCATGATATATCTTTCACACTATCAAACAATGGTGAAATAAGGCAGTATTCAATCAAAGAAATAAATTACAAATTAACTACACAATTACTGAGATAAATTGGAAATTGACAAATAAATGTTCTGGACATGATTGTCTGCTGTAGATAAGCTAACTTTCCTTCATGGATGAATCTTTGCAAAGTGGAGAGGAGTGGAGCGGAGTAATGGTGTTTTAGGCCTCAGTTAAGATTCTTTCTCTTATATTGAGGTGGTCAGTTCAGGGATGGAATAGAGACAACTGAGAGTGACTGGAGAATACCATGAACCTTCAGAAAGCTAAAAAATAATTTGATTTGTCTTGAATGGAATTTGAACTTAGGTGGTGAAAAGCACTGCGACTCCATAAGCACTTGCTTTAGACGCTTGGGCCATCTAGTGAAATTGAAACTGAACTTAAACTTTTGAAGAAATTACTAGTAAGCAAAAAATAAATGGCATATGCAGTATAAGCGTAAAGTGGAAATAGAAGGATTATAGTGTTTGGGAAATGATATAAAGGATCCACTTTATAACAAATAATCATTAGTGGTTTTCCTCAAAGTAAGGCAAACAAGAATTACTCACAAATTCTAAGAAAATTACTTGTACTAGCTGTTAATTGAAAATTCATGGCATTAGTATTGCTGTAAATTGGAAGTTGCATATATAATAATGTTTGAGACATAATTAAAGTGACCAACAGTGTAACCAAAACAAATTCTTTTAACTGTCCTACATGGGTAGCAAAATAGAGATTATAAGAATCCATTATGAGTATCCATGTAGGATAGGGAAATCACACCCGGCAAGCCTCATCTCTGACTGAAACGTTCAACCCCGAGGGTGAGATTTGCCTATCCTACAAATGGATAAACTCATAATGGATTATTTTTCTTCCATTTTAGTGCAAATATTTGGCTTCAAGTACGATGAACATAGACATCGACACCATGTTTGTAAAATCTAACTTTGTAATTCGACATTCTACTTTAAAAAAAATATGACCATTGGATAGATCGTACCGGATTTTGGTTTATACAAAATGTATAAACTACAAAACAAAGTGGTTCATTAAAAAAATCCAATATTTATCATTTGAAACGCACTCAAAATTTCTAAATTGTGAAGAAATGGATGTCATTTTCCCGCAAGATGACATCATGTTCTCCATAATTATGATGATGTCATGTAATTGTTTTTTGATTGTGACATCACTAAAGGTCATGTGGTCATGTGAAATATGTGTATCTCACATAGGGAAAAACCCTATCTTTCATGAGCAGATATGGAAGAAATGTATCTCTGAAGAAATAAAGTGCAAATTAATGAGAGCAGCATTCAATGTAAATTGGAAGTTGCCAGATGAAAATGTTTGGGACATAATTAAAGTGACCTACAGTGTCACCAGAAAAAATTGATGATTTGTCTTAATGGAGAGAAAAATAAAGATCTGCATCTTTGAAGAAATAAAGTGCAAATTAATGACAGCAGCATTGATATAAATTGTAAATTGACAGATAAAGATGTCTTAGACATGATTAAGGGATACAAGTGTCAAAATAATAAATACAGTGGTTTGATCACAGATGATAATGGTCTGCTTTTAAAACTGCTTTTCTTAGTGGACAGTTATATTCTCCTGTCAATAAAACAAGGGCTCTGTAATTCTCTGAAAACATTCATTTCAATAACCTTGGGACAAAAACTCTAGAAAATCATGATTATAACATGGAAATTGACAAAAACTCCACAAAACCGCCATTATAAGATGGATGCAATTGACAAAAAACTCCAGAGAACACTGTAAGATGGATTGATAAACCTGTATGATGAATCACACAACTACAGGCTTAAATTTGAAGTTAAATGAATCAGAAGACAATTTTTGCCAATCATATGCGCCATTAAAATCATGTGATTGATCAATCTAAGCAGACGATCAAATGTTCCATTAAATGGTGGGTGATTGATTAATCTGAGCAGACGTTAGATTTATCATATTATCTGTCTGATAGAGTACAGTTTTCTTATTATTATCTTACAAAAGAAAATTCCCGCTTCTCATTCTTATAGTCTGCTCATAAACAAGTTGTTGTTCCATCCCAATCTTCTAGATGTTTTTTGTTCAATCATAATCTTATAAATGTTTTATAGGATCAGCAATGTCCATAAACAAATCATTTCACAATTAAAAGTTCTGTTATAATTTTGAATTTTATGATATATCAGATTATAAGTTAACCTTCACTACATCAATTAATTTAGACAAATCTGTAACAAGGAAAGAAGAAAATACATTTGCCAAACAGGAGCTTGAACCCTGGGCCTTCTAAATACATGCACTGGCCAAATGATGTACCGACTGACCTTATCCTGCCACCTATTTAGTCCAGCCAGCCAGCTGCATCCCCAACTTCCTCTTTTAATTAGTTACCTCCAAACAAAACCACTGACTTCAAACTCTTAAAATTTTTTTGGTTGTCCAAGATTTGAGGGATATGGGTTCAAACTCAGTTTGACTAGTACTTTTTGATATGTACCTGAAGATACAGTCCAACTTGTCTTAAAGGTCACCTCTACATAAGGGTCACCTGCTTATAAAGGCCAGTAGAAATGTATCTGAATTGTTCTTTATTTATATTATAAAGGCCACCGGCCCATAAAGACCATACTCATTCCCTTGGGTGGCCTTTATAGTCAGTTTTGACTGTATTTAATTTTACACTGATAGAGTCCACACAGCAGCTGATAATGAGTACCAGCAGGTATGCTGGGGACAAGCTGGTTTACCATTTGAGTGGGAATGTTGTACAAGACTGAGACTGGGATAAGATGAGACTTAATAGACTCAGGACAGATTGTGATGACTACCATGAAAATTGAATCATTACCTAGTTCACAATTAAGTCCTATGTAACCATGGCGACATTCACAAACATTTGGAGCTGTACACTTCCCTCCATTAAGACAGAAACCTGTACACTTTGCTGAAATTATAAAAAAACACAATATGGATTTTTACTTAAAAACAAAACTGATGTAAATATAAAAAGGTAATTATTGACAATGTTTGGAAAAAAATTTCAATGGGGTTGGCCGCTGTACCACATGATACCTTCTAACGTGTCTGCGAAACGCTTGTTTCCAATGTACATGGAATCGCACAATATGACGTTTTCCCGGGAATTTGTGACGTTGATGTTTTCCAAAATGCTCCACACAAACGCTAAGAGGTATTGACCACGTGGTACAGCGGCGAACCCCATTGCAGCCATATTGAAATTTTCAGTAGCCATACCAGGTTTCTACAATTTATTAGTAGCCAAATTTTGAAATTTGGAAAAGTGTAGTTCTTTTTAAAGCATTTTTTTCACAAATAGGCTAGAGTTGGTTACATTTCTCAGAAATTAGTAATCAATGGCAATTTTGGCTACCAGGAATGAAAACATAGCCATCATTACCATCTAAATTTGGGCACCATTTTAACAAATTTTCATGATTGTATCTAAATTCAAAATGTTTTCTACTTTAATCTGCACCTCTGTTGGTAGAAATTAATATTTTTTTTCGAAATTGGGAAGACTGGTCATTTATATTTTATGCCAGTTCAGGCTCATCAGTGATCTCAGTGTGTTTATCTTCTGGACAGCTATATTTGGTCATGGCAACAGTTGCTATAGACACAAATATTAATTCATCCATTGATTCTATGAAGTTATGACTAATTTTTAGTGACAGAGAAGAGCAAACAAATGAAAATGAAAGAAAACAGTTATATTGTAGTAGAAAAAGAAGGGAAATTGGAAAACAGAGATTTTCAATAATGGTGGGGCATCTATGGGAGGAAGATTTAATTAACAAAAAAAAGAACATACGTTCACAGCTGTATCCGTCTCCTTTAAATCCCTCTTTACAATAACACTTATAACTTCCTGCTGTGTTCTTACAGTCGGCATTTCTGTCACATCGATGACTTCCCTGAGCGCACTCGTCTAATTCTGAAATCACAGTAATAAATCCCATAATTCAATTATAACAGCAAAAACATCTCACGATTTAACCAATATAACCTCTCAGACATTCTTGTCACGATGGCGGGAAAGTCAGCAAGCTGTTGAAGTCTCTTGAACATTGTTTTATCCCTAGTTGACAGATTAGATTAATAATGTTCAAAATATCAAAATATGGTTTCTGAAAATCTTCAACCATCTAAATGGAATCGCAGGTTTTATTAAGGCCGAGACATAAATAGATTATTGTAAAACTGGAAATGTTAGCAGTACTTTCGTTTTAGCACTTTTGACAGTATGGCTTTTGGGCTAAAATATAATCAATTGTATATGCTCGATATGCCCATAAAAAGTTGGTCTTCCCAATATAAAGTGATTTACTGTATTATCTTCAGTCGGATAATTCTCAAGCTGAGTCTAGAGTGGACTGAGTGATGGAGTTTTACAATCTTTCACTTATATTGAGTTGGTCAGTTATGGGATGGTGGAGGAAACCGGAGTACTTGGGTAAAAATATGACCTTTAGCATTGATGGGCTCTAGTTTGCTTCACCATCCAAAAACTGACCACCTCAATATAAGTGAAACAATCTTGACTTGGGCATAACAAACCATTTCTTCAATCCAATACCTGCATTATAGAAGCTTGATTATGATGCTTATGGTATAATATCAAACCAACTAATTCTAGTGATGGAATTTCTAGGTGGTCCTTGTTTCCATGGTAGAAACCAAATGGAATGGTCATATTGTTTACAAAATATCTCTCAACACAATTTATGAATAAAATTAAAAATATCAAAACTGTTTGTGACAGAGAATTCAAATTATTTGTTTTTTAAAACAAATTATTATATACACTTTTCCTTTTTTTCCACAGGTGATGACAGTTTTTGTGTTAACATTATGTAACCCACCAACACTGTGGGAGGTAAGATTTAAATTAAAAACTGTCAGCTGTTAAGGTCAAAATCATCAGAAGCTATAAATAGATATTTACAGACGTTTTGACATATTTATTTGAAATAATTTTATGACAACAGTCCTCATAACAATCAGACAGAAATGTGTCATTAGCTACCACCACTAATTTAGCCTTGACATTGAATGGAGTTTAACATCCCAGTCAAGAATACCGGTATTTTACCTACCTTAAAGGGGAAATTTTTGTGTGGGTAAAATTTTCGCTAAACTTTCAAGTTAAAAAATTACCAAAAAAATGTTATGTGCACAAAATGTCTCCCAAACAGGTTAATATATCATAATATATAGAATATACACCCACTTATATTGATTACATGAAAATTACACCCATGGGGAATGCCAGATTTCAGAATTGCAAAATTTTCACCCTGCAATAATAATCCCCTTTACAGTATATTAAGACATCATCAGCTACAGGTGAAATGACAGAAATTTTTGCCTTTGCAGTGAGCTCAGCGAGTGTGCAGGAAGGGTTTTTTAAGCATGCTATGCCTACCAATGACATGAGGCATCAGTTTTTTTTGGGTCTTTTCCAAAGGACCCTGTCCATTTCTAAATGCCAAGTGTTTGGCAAAAGAACAGACACTACTATTTTTCAAGTTATGTCAGACCTGGATGGGATTTGAACCACCACCTACCAAAAAATGAATAGGTACTCTTCCAACTGAGCTACCACAGTGGTGTCTGGATACAAAAATGTTGGATTAAGAGTCTTTCAGGCAAGCCTAAGTTTCGAATCCCCCTTCTGGGAAATTTTGCCAAAAGTCGGTGGTTTTTTCCAGGCATTCTACATGATCATGCAAATGTCATGTGTCATACTTTTCATGTCAGACAGAAACTCCAGACACAATTTGTGATATAAGTTAAACTGCATGGCCCATATAAAAATAACCCTCTTAAAAACCACCAAAACACAGCAATAGTCCCTCAAAGTTTTAGATAGGAGAGATTGTATACAAAATGTAGTACAGAAAAACCTTCCAGACAAAAGTTAGATAATTCATCTCTGACATAAGTTTTACTGGGTGGCTCCTGCAAAAAAAACCCCCAAAAGTACCAAAAAATAGTCTTTAAAAAGTTAATAGAAACAAGATAAGGCATGAATTAATCTTAGAAAACAAGACACCATCTTGATTGTCTGCGAGTAACACAATGACACAGAAGAAGACGCTACTTCTGATAAAAAACCAATCTAATGGTTGGCCGTATCATCTACACAATTAGATTGCGTGATGCAGACATGTTTTTGTCAAGAGATCAGAAGATCTTGTATAAGACAATATAGGTTTTTTTATAGATTACATAACTAACATTTATAAGTAACCCTTTGATGTTTGTACTAATTCTATCCCATCATGCATCATGGCATCATGTCGACATAGCTAAGTGACTGATACATGTTGAATCAACAGGTTATACATCATGTTATATTTATGTCTATCTGCCATTACAAATACCACCCTAGTAATTCACCTGCCATTACAAATACATGTATTTCCCTTGTAATAATACCATCTGCCATTACAAATACATGTATTTCCCTTGTAATAATACCATCTGCCATTACAAATACATGTATTTCCCTTGTAATAATACCATCTGCCATTACAAATACATGTATTTCCCTTGTAATAATACCATCTGCCATTACAAATACATGTATTTCCCTTGTAATAATACCATCTGCCATTACAAATACATGTTTTTCCCTTGTAATAATACCGTCTGCTATTACAAATACATGTATTTCCCTTGTAATAATACCATCTGCCATTACAAATACATGTTTTTCCCTTGTAATTCATCTGCCTGCCATTACAAATACATGTATTTCCCTTGTAATTCATCTGCCTGCTATTACAAATACATGTATTTCCCTTGTAATTCATCTGCCTGCCATTACAAATATCATCCTAATAATTCATCTACTATTTCAAATACCACCCTTATAAATTCATCTACCATTACAAATATTACTCATGCAATTCATCTGTCTGCCATTACAAATACCACCCTAATAATTTGTCTGCAACTACAAATACAGCCCAAGTAATTCACCTGTCATTACAAATACCACCCTAGTAATTCACCTGTCGTTACAAAAACCACCCTAGTAATTCACCTGTCATTACAAATCCACCCTAGTAATTCTGTTATTACAAAAACCACCCTAGTAATTCTGTCATTACAAAAATCACCCTAGTAATTATCCATCTATCAATATAAAATACCATACTTGTAATGAATCTGTCTGCTATATTTTATCTGTCACCTATTACAAATACATGTACTACCTAAATTTGGAAGACTGCTATTACAAATACTACCTATGTAATTTGTATCTGCCATTACAAATATCACCCCTGAAAATGCTCTGTCTGCCATCACACACTACATACAATAACTTGAATCTCTTAAAAGCTAAATTTCTTACAATCAATCTGTCAATACCATTTTATTTCATTTTATTGCAATTTATCTGTCACAAAACTGAAGACACTTTTGAAAATTATCTGACTTACAAATTTAGAAGACATATTAAATTTAGACACCTTTAGAAGCTCTTTAGTACATATAGTGAGGTGGTCTGTTCATGAATGGTGGAGAAAATTAGAGTGCCCAGAGAAAACCATACACCTTTAGCAAGTGTCTGACAAACCTTCTGACATAAGAGTCTGCCTGTACCAGAGTATGATAAGTAAATGATGGTTGCGCTTTATGTTCAGTAAGATGAAATAAACTCTGGAAGAAAAGGATCACAGCTCCTTTCTAAAAATGAGACAGAAATGAGACAAAATCAAGACAAAAGTGAAACAAAATCAAGACTTCTCTATTTTCTGGAGACCCTGATTTATGTTCAGTAAAATGAAATCAACTCAGTTTCTTTCTTAAAATGAGACAGAAATGAGACAAAATGAATACAAAAGTGAGACAAAATTAAGAAAAATCAAGACCTTTATATTTTCTGGAGCAGCTATTTCTGTCTTGGAAAGTTCAAGACATACCCACCATGGGTCAACCATTTTTATGAGCTGAGTAATAAGGTTTTACATTCAAGTCAAGAATATTTCACTTATATCGAGATGTCACCAGGTGAAGAGAAGGTGCAGAAATTTTGCCCATGTGTTGCACTGATGGCATAATACTGCAGGGCTCTTTATTGTGTCACTAATACTGTGACACTAGACCTCATTTATTTTAAGTTTTCATCTGATAGAACTGTCAGTTTCATTTTGTATTGCCGAGTGCTTAGCTAAAGAACAGTCACTTTCAAGTCTTGGGTCAGACCAAGACGGGGTTTGAACTCAATACCTCCTACTTTTTGAGCAACACTCTTACCAACTGAACTTCTGCAAATCTCTCATCAAATTATATGGAGTTCATATGTTCTTTTACACTCAAAATGTGCATCAAAATTTTAATACATAGTCTTATAATGGCTTTACAACATGAGTTTAAATTTATAACTAAAATATTTCCTAAATGGTCATCAATCATGTGGAAAAATTGATATTTCATAAATAAAATTTGTAAAAATTTCAAAAGTTGTAGTGCTTAAAAATTAACACACTGGCATAGTTGGCATCAATTGAACACACCAATGAGTTAATTGGCACCCACTCAAACTAACTTCAGTAATAGTATGTTTTATTTTGTAAAATAATGAGAATTCACATGTGTTTTTAATTAAATTTGTATTTAGAATTGTGTAACAAATAAATAATTTTTCATGAAGTAATTTGATTCATAAACTTCAGGTGGTTGCACCTTCTTCCCCTTCCATTATCAGAAGTTTATTGAGCATGGTTGACTACAACCATTTGTAATTCTAAGAGAAAAAACATTAAAAAATAAATAAATAAATAAATAAATAAATAAATAAATAAATAAATAAATAAATAACCTCAATCCCTCCCCTGATAGGAATTGATATGACCCATGTTACTTGTCTGATATGTACATGTACAGTCAAACCTGTAAAGACCAGTCAAATTTTATCCCTATTTCTCTTCATTCATGCTTTTTAGACCTGTATATAAGGGCCACCTGCCTATAAATGGCCATTTTTTCATTCCCTTTGGTGGCTTTTATAGGTAGGTGACCCTTATATACAGGTCTAAATAGCATGAATGAAAAGTAATGGGGATAAAATTTTACTGGCCTTTAGAATCAGGTGGTCCTTATATAGAGGTGGCCATGCATTTAGGCAAGTTCAACTATATATGTACCAGGTACTTTATTCCAGTGCATTGCTTCTGGTAATTTGAATCTATTTTAAATATTTTTTAACAATTGTAAAGCAATTGATTACAAATTATATATACATATTTTTCACTTGTATTGATCTAAGCATAAATGGTTAAAAAAATGAATCAAATTAAAATTCCTTGAGCCCTACTTGGACAGATCTTAGTGTGAGAAAGTCAGTCAGTTTGTTTGGTTAGTGGGTTTCTCCAGGTACTCTGGTTTCCTCCACCATCCCAGAACAAACTGCCTTGACAAAAGTGGAAAATATTTTATTGAGGCACAAAAAAATACAACTCCACTCTTTGATGAATAGATGAAAATGGGTACCAAGCAACAGGGAAAAAATTATGCGCAAAGACAAATGTAGGTGCAATCACTAGCCTAGGAGCCTTAAGAACATAAAGGTCGCTTGAACTATTCAGCATGCATATCTAAATATTCCATAATAACCTGTAAAACAAAATTGCCCTCCCCTCATAAATGTTCTGATTACATCATCAATCAAGCTATATTATTGTAACCATGGTAACACATATATAAGTTAGAATTTTTGGTAAAATTGGTTATGACATTTGAGTATATATTTTGGTTCTAATGATGATGGGGATATGATGTATCTCCTCAACAGAAGTTTCTATCTTGTCATAAACTCTGTCTTAATTTCCGTTACACATCAATCTGACTTGAAGGGTGGGAGGAAAAGTTGCTTGTTCTCCTTCTCCAAAATGTTCCACTTGACTTTTTTTTGCAAAATATATTGCTTTGAATACATCTTGTACATATTCTAAAATACCAGGTCCCAGTTTCACAATTATTTCTTAACTTAAAATTTACTTTTCGCAAATGAACTGACAAGCTTTCTCACATTAGGATCTACGAGAATGGTATTTAAACCTAGACAGTGAGAGGAACTGTGATCCCTAAACCAGCACAAAAGAACACTCAACCCTCAAAGCCACAGACTGGTAGAAAAGGTGAAAAAGTACTGGTAGATAAGGTTTTAAACACATCTTATATTTAGTGATTTGTGATTTCTAGAAGTAGAGTGATCCAGCGATGGTTCTGGGGAAAGATAGCAGAATTTTATATCAGGACAAATGATTTAAGCCCCATTTACTTCCTATTTCTACCAAATTTAATACCAATGCTGATAGTTCTTGGGACAAGATATTACCGGAAGTAGAAGAATCTGTATGTCTATAAAGCCTTTTGCTTCCCATTCCCAACAAATTCAACACCTTCATTAAAATCACCTGTTTATTAAAACCATTTATCTCTGTCCATTTAGGTGGTCTTGCTATAAAGGAATTTGCTATATCTAAAATCACCTGCTTATTAAGACCATTAATTTTGGTCCCTTAAGAAAGTATTAATATAAAGGAATATGCTAAATCTAAAATCACCTGCTTATTAAGACCATTTATCTCTGTCCATTTAGGTGGTCTTGCTATAAAGGAATTTGCTATATCTAAATCACCTGCTTATGAAAACAATTTATTTCTATCCCTTAGGGGGGCACATCTTATTAATAAAAAGGAATATGTTATATCTAAAATCACCTGCTTATTAAGACCATTTATCTCTGTCCATTTAGGTGATCTTCCTATAAAGGAATTTGCTATATCAAAAATCACCTGCTTATTAAGACCATTTGTTTTGGTCCCTTACGGAGGTATTTATATAAAGCAATTTGCTGTATTAAAATCACCTGCTTATTAAGACCATTTATTGCTGCCCTTAAGGAGGTATTAAAACAAGAGAATAAGCTATATCTAAAATCACCTGCTTATTAAGACCATTTATTTCTGTCCCTTAAGAAGGTATTAATATAAAGGAATATGCTATATAAAAATCACCTGCTTATTAAGGCCATTTATATCTTCCATTTAAGTGGATTTGCTATAAAGGAATTTGCTATATCAAAATCACCTGCTTATGAAGACCATTTGTTTCTATCGCTTAGGGAGGCACAACGTATTGATAAAAAGGAATATGTTATATCTAAAATCACCTGCTTACCAAGACCATTTATCTCTGTCCATTTAGGTGGTCTTGCTATAAAGGAATTTGCTATATCTAAATTCACCTGCTTATGAAGACCATTTATTTCTATCCCTTCTGAAGGTTTCAATATAAATGAACATGCTATCACCTGCATATTAAGACCATTTATTTCTATCCCTTCTGAAGGTTTCAATATAAATGAACATGCTATCACCTGCTTATTAAGACCATTTATTTCTATCCCTTCTGAAGGTTTCAATATAAATGAACATGCTATCACCTGCATATTAAGACCATTTATTTCTATCCCTTCCGAAGGTTTCAATATAAATGAACATGCTATCACCTGCTTATTAAGACCATTTATTTCTATCCCTTTTGAAGGTTTCAATATAAATGAACATGCTATCACCTGCATATTAAGACCATTTATTTCTATCCCTTCTGAAGGTTTCAATATAAATGAACATGCTATCACCTGCTTATTAAGACCATTTATTTCTATCCCTTCTGAAGGTTTCAATATAAATGAACATGTTATCACCTGCATATTAAGACCATTTATTTCTATCCCTTCTGAAGGTTTCAATATAAATGAACATGCTATCACCTGCATATTAAGACCATTTATTTCTATCCCTTCTGAAGGTTTCAATATAAATGACCATGCTATCACCTGCATATTAAGACCATTTATTTCTGTCCTTTCTGAAGGTTTCAATATAAATGAACATGCTATCACCTGCTTATTAAGACCATTTATTTCTGCCCCTTTATGAGGTACCTATATGCTTTATCTAAAATCACCCGATAAGTAAAGGTAAAAGTTAAAATCGCAGCTAAATAATCTACCTCTGGTAATATTTTCTAGCATAAAAACACATATATAAACCACCTGTGTTGCAGAAAACGTAAAACCTTAATTATCCAATAAATTTTATAGTTGGGATCATAAGTTCACGCATAACATTACCAAATACACAGTAATGGCTGACTGAATGTACTGTCAAATCAGATATCTGTCTGCGAAGTGAAGCATCCTTACCCACGATGCACTGCAGTACATCAAACGTTTCTTCAACACCATAAAACAAGTTATTATAATTACCCTTTATTACCCACAGATGTTTGCGCAGTATTTACCCCAAGTCAAATAAATTTTTTATATACAGTTGTTTAATTTTTGGCAAAGCGTGGTTTTCGTGAAATTATATATTTCCCATGATACACCTTGTTCTGAAACGTCTAACCATTTCGACGTTGTTATACATGTATAATACTTTATTCTGGTAGGTATTTATGCTTACGATCAAGACATTAAAATAAGAGTGATTTGCCAAAAAAGAAATTTGCTCGCAAGAAAATTGATCTATTGTAGAAGCTTTAATGTGTCTTCGCTTGTGTTACAATGAATTTATAAAATTTGGTTATGTTCCAATTATTGTTGTTTTCATGAAAACTGATATATAGGAGTTGGACTGTCATCAAAAACAAAGTTTTTTCCTTTTTCTTTTCTTTTTTTCCTTTTTCTTTGTAATAATAATGATAATAATTTTTTGAAACAGAAGAGAAGAGTAATGGCGTTTTTATGCCCCAGTCAAGATTATTTCACTTATGTCAAGGTGGTCAGTTCTGGGATGATGGAGGAAACCAGAGTGTCTCAAAAAAAGGACCTTTCAGCAAACAAAATGACAAACTTCTATATCAATATGTACTGTAATCTTTCTCTTACTAGGCTACTCTTTCAGCAGTTGAGGGTGGTTTCAAGCGGAGTGGTGTAATAGTGTTTCAAGTCCCAGTCAAGATTCTTATACTTAGATCGAGGCCGTGGCAGTTCTGGGGTGGTGGAGGAAACTGAAATGCCTATTGAAAACCACTGACCTTTGGTAAGTTAACGGACAAGCTATCTCATACTAGAATCTGCAGGAGTGGAATTTGAAGTGAGACAATGAGAGATAGTCTGTGATCTGTAAACCACTCTTATCACTCGTCCACTATGGTCTCTCAGTCAAACTGAAGTTAAGTCTCTTCAGAGTTGTACAATTTAATAGAAACTTTCAACAGAACTTTTGCTAGTATATAAAATAAATTATTGTGGTGTTCTCATAGACATAGTGGTTGCAAGTTAGGCTATATAAATGATACAGTTCAACCTGCCTTAAAGGTCACCTCTATATAAGTGCCACCTGCTTATAAAGGCCATTAGAATTGTATCCTAATTGTTCTTTATTCATATTATTTAAACCTGTATATAAAGGCCACCTGCCCATTAAGGCCACTTTTACTGGTTCCCTTTGGCAGCCTTTAAAGACCGGTTTGGCATATATTATTAACAATAGTGTATGGAATTTCACTGTATTATGTGAATATGTGAAAAGAAAGAGAGAGAGAGAGAGAGAGAGAGAGAGAGAGAGAGAGAGAGAGAGAGAGAGTTAAAAAGAGAGAAAGGAAATAAATGTAGCAGATAGTATTTTATTTAGTGCATGGATTTAATATTTAATTTATTTAAGTTAACTAAGGATTTTATATTTTAAGTTTAATGAAGTAATTAGTCAAGTTCTTTCTAGTTAAGTACTTAGTAATTTGGAAAGGAGCCACCTGAGCCTCCTTACATTATTATTTTATAATTATGTCCCTTGTTTGACCATCACTCTAATTGGTCAGATTTTTAGGAGGGACATTCAGATTTTTACCTGGGCTTGAACACTTTCTCATATGGATTTATGATTTGGATAAAAGAATTCATTAAGCAGTTGGTAAGTCAAACAGTTATATTCAAAATGGTTTAATAATATTTTTAATATATTATACATCATATTTTGGCCAATATTAAATTTATTATGGTACTCTCATTCTATTACTAACTGCACTGTATGAATGAAATGTGTGAAAGTGAATATATATATATACATCAATTCTAAATGTAGATCCTATTGTTTTACATTCAAGGAATCATTTATTTTTTAACCCTTTTGAGTGTAAATTTAAAGAATTATTAATTTTATTCTATATGGCAATCATGGTATATGTAGTGGTCTGGGCAGCTTATAGTGTTGGAGGTCCTGGGTTAGATCCCCAGTCGGACCCTGCATTTTTTTCCTTCCTGTTACAGTTTAGTGGCCAGTGTGGCTCTAATAAGTGATACAATGGCAATGTGTTAGCCATATAAAGTCCATCCAAGGGAATTTGGGTGATATTTCCCACTTGGGACCATGGGAAACTAAAAAATAACAGGGGAGGAATGTACATAGCTGTCTGGGTAGCTCTGTTGTTGAACACTTGCCTATAGTGCGGGAGGTCTCGGGTTCAATCCCTAGTCCGACCCTGCATTTTGTTTCCTTCCAGTTACCTACACATAATTTGGGATGTTACTTTTCATCTTATATAGGTACTAGAAATATATCTATATGTATGTGTTTCATAATTTGCATCAACAACCCAATTAGCATTGTTTAAGTATGGTATTTTTATTATTTTGTCCATAGGTTGTAATAATATATAGTTCAACCTGTCTTAAAGGCCACATCTGTATAAGGGTCACCTGCTTATAAAGGCCAGTAGAATTGTATCCAAATCATCCAATTCAATTCATATTATTTGAACTTGTATATAAAGGACACCTATCCATAAAAGTCACTTTTATTGGTTCCCTTTGATGACCTTTATAGGCAGATTTGACTGTACCAGGTTACATATACTAGTACATAAAATACACTACATGTATTATAAGAAGTACACACCTGAGGCCACACTTTAGTATGTGAATAGTATTCATCAGTGTTTACCTGTGATTCATGTTAAATCATTTCTAAGGTTAAAGGGTTATAGAGTGTAGTTATAGGCTTAAAGTTACTACTTCATTTATTGATTTCATTAATTTCATTTAATGGGTTGCATTTTAGTAAATTCAAAATTAACTACATATGCAGGCGGTGACAGGGAATTTGATGGATTTATCTGTTTTTGATGGATTTGTTCTATAAAAATGGATAAACGGATGGATAAACTGAAAAGGTGAAAATAGACAGATTTTTCCAATTTTGTCTGCATTTTTAAATTAAAATTGATAAAAATTTGGATTTTTTGTATGGAAATTGTACCAAAATCAAAACTCTACAATAAAAAAGTACCTAAATGGCAACCTTGTGCATTTAAAATGTACTGATCTAGACAAATAAATAAATTTGATCGGTCAGCCTGCATATGCCTTAGATTTTTATACTTTATATAAATATACCATTATGCCTGGTACTTTGAACTATTGTATTGGGTATAAATTCAAATTCAAACTTTATTGTCATATAATCAGATGTCAGATTGTGACAAACAAATACAATACAAACAAGCAAGGAACATAAAAAATACTATAAGTCTGGCATATATCGAATACAAAGTAAAAAACAACTAAGAGTCTCCCGTCCTCAGTTCCAACGACTGTTTAATGAAGGAGGCTGTTCTTTTTACTTGAAAAAAGTCTGTAGGATTTAGCAGGTCCGGAAGGGTAAGACCCTCCTGTTTAGCTAGCTACACCCACCACCTGTGTAATTATATTATATTCGAGCCTATGGTTATATATTGTTTTGTTTTGTTTTAGGGTGTTTATGTACATTTCCGGTGTGCATTGTGCACTATATTTTGACTTATTGTACACTAATAAAGCAACATGTTGAACCCTAGTTATAATTCAATGCTACAAAAATCAGACCCTTACATAAATGCAGAGAGAGAGAGAGAGAGAGAGAGTAGTAGAGACAGAGGGGGCAAATGAATAGAGAAAGAGAGAGTGAAAGGGTAAGTGGACAGAGAGAGAGAGAGAGAGAGAGAGGAGAGAGAGGAGGGCAAATGAAGAGCGAGAGAGATAGAGAGTGAAAGGGTAAGTGGAGAGAGAGAGAGAGAGAGAGATATTCTATATCACATGTAATTATTTATGTAACACACTTGAGTTAGACTAATACTTTTGAAGATAACCATGCCTTGACTGATAGCGAAGTGTTTTTTTTATGATGCAAATTAAACTATAAATACATGAGACAATGAAATTTGCCAAAAAGATAAAAAAATTATTGCTAAATATGAAATATTACTCTGACACCTCGGAATTAATTCTGAACCAGACAATGAAAAAATAACTTCTATCAGACAGAAAATACATTATGTATACAGTCCTAATACACTTGCATGCAGGTTGTACTTTGGAACTAAACAGAATAAATGGGGAGAATATTTTTGTATATAAGCACTGGTATTCATAGTCATACGGTGAAACCTGTATGAATTGAAGTGTGTGTAAACTAAGAATATATCTAAAATAAATGCAGAGTGAACTGAAAATTTATATAAAATTAACCATCAGTGACTGAAAATCTGGCCAAGATGAACTCTGAGTGAATAAAAAACCTGTTTAATTAACTCTATACAAAATGAACCTTAAATGAACAGAACTGAAATGTGCATGAACTAAAACTGTCTAAACTAAACCATGAGTGAACTGAAAATCTGACAAAAATGGACTCTGAGTGAATATGAAAATCTATCTAAATCCAACCATGAGTGAACAGTAAATTTGTCCAAAATAAACCTTAAGTACTCTGAAAACCTGTCTAAAATTAACCCTGAGTGAGCCAAAAATCTAAAGTCTAAAATTAACCCCGAGTGAACTGAAAATCTGTCTAAACTGAATCCTGAGTAAATGTGCACTTTAACTTTAGACCACTCTGAGCCACCAAGGTCCCTGCCACTGTGCTAAAAAACCTACTGTCTAGGTTATTGTACAAATGTCAAATATCATTTTCAAATAATTGAGAGAACCCTATTACAATTTCCCTATTTGGGCCTCAAAAGACGAGGTTTGTGCAAATTAGATATACAGGATACCATAGGATCTCCTCTGATATAAAAATACCAGTACATTTACTTGAGTCATTTGGTGAAAATCCAAATATCATTAGTATATATATTGCCAATTGGCCACCATACCTATTGAAGTTATAATAGAGAAATAGGTCTGTAGTGTCAAGTACAGGGTGCCATACAAACTATTGTCTCACCTTAATTACAGAAGAAAGGATAGCAGAAATAGCTCTGTTGTGTCACTTATGGGGTGCCATAGAAACTCTTGTCTCATCTTCCCTACAGCAAGTATTGGAGAAATAGCTCTGTTGTGTCACTTGTGGGATGCCATAGAAACATGTCGTGAAATATCTGAGCAAATTTCTGAAAATCGAAATATCACTAATACTGCGGCTTGACCACTGCTGCCTCACCTTATGTATATCGGTCATGAATAGAGGGATAGCTCAGTTTTGTTACTTATGGGATGCCATAGAAACTCGTCTCACCTAACCTACAGCAATTATTGGAGAAAAACATGTAGCTCCCTTTTGTTACTTATGGGGTGCCATAGAAACTCTTGTCTGGCCACTACCTACAGCAATTATTGCAGAAATAGCTCTGTTGTGTCACTTATGGGGTGCCATAGAAATTCTCGTGAAATATCTGAGCCAATTTCTGAAAGTCAAACTATCAGTAAAACTACCATTTGACCACTACTGCCTCACCTTTCATACTGATTAGAGAAACTAGCTCTGTAGTGTCACTTATGGGGTGCCATAGAAATTCTCTTGAAATATCTAAGCCAATTTCTGAAAATAAAACCATCAGCAATATTACAACTTGGCCATTGTTGCCTCACCTTGTATACAGAAGAAAAGATCTGTAGTGTCACTTATGGGGTGCCATAAAAACTCTCATGAAATATCTGAGCCAATTTCTGAAAATGAAACCATCAGGAATACTACAGCCTGGCCACTGTTGCCTCACCTTACATACAGCAGAAAAGCCCTGTAGTATCATTTATGGGGTGCCATAGAAACTCTCATGAAATATCTGAGCCAATTTCTGAAAATGAAACCATCAGAAATACTACAGCCTGGCCACTGTTGCCTCACCTTACATACAGAAGACAAGTTCTGTAGTTTACTTATGGGGTACCATAGAACTCTCGTGAAATATCTGAGCCAATTTCTGAAAATGAAACCATCAGAAATACTACAGCCTGGCCACTGTTGCCTCACCTTACATACAGAAGACAAGTTCTGTAGTTTACTTATGGGGTACCATAGAACTCTCGTGAAATATCTGAGCCAATTTCTGAAAATGAAACCATCAGCAATACTACAACTTGGTCATTGTTGCCTCACCTTGTATACAGAAGAAAAGATCTGTAGTGTCACTTATGGGGTGCCATAGAAACTCTCATAAAATATCTGAGCCAATTTCTGAAAATGAAACCATCAGAAATACTACAGCCTGGCCACTGTTGCCTCACCTTACATACAGAAGACAAGTTCTGTAGTTTACTTATGGGGTACCATATAACTCTCGTGAAATATCTGAGCCAATTTCTGAAAATGAAACCATCAGCAATACTACAACTTGGTCATTGTTGCCTCACCTTGTATACAGAAGAAAAGATCTGTAGTGTCACTTATGGGGTGCCATAGAAACTCTCATGAAATATCTGAGCCAATTTCTGAAAATGAAACCATCAGAAATACTACAGCCTGGCCACTGTTGCCTCACCTTGTATACAGAAGAAAAGCCCTGTAGTATCATTTATGGGGTGCCATAGAAACTCTCATGAAATATCTGAGCCAATTTCTGAAAATGAAACCATCAGAAATACTACAGCCTGGCCACTGTTGCCTCACCTTACATACAGAAGACAAGTTCTGTAGTTTACTTATGGGGTACCATAGAACTCTCGTGAAATATCTTAGCCAATTTCTGAAAATGAAACCATCAGCAATACTACAACTTGGTCATTGTTGCCTCACCTTGTATACAGAAGAAAAGATCTGTAGTGTCACTTATGGGGTGCCATAGAAACTCTCATGAAATATCTGAGCCAATTTCTGAAAATGAAACCATCAGAAATACTACAGCCTGGCCACTGTTGCCTCACCTTACATACAGAAGACAAGTTCTGTAGTTTACTTATGGGGTACCATATAACTCTCGTGAAATATCTGAGCCAATTTCTGAAAATGAAACCATCAGCAATACTACAACTTGGTCATTGTTGCCTCACCTTGTATACAGAAGAAAAGATCTGTAGTGTCACTTATGGGGTGCCATAGAAACTCTCATGAAATATCTGAGCCAATTTCTGAAAATGAAACCATCAGAAATACTACAGCCTGGCCACTGTTGCCTCACCTTGTATACAGAAGAAAAGCCCTGTAGTATCATTTATGGGGTGCCATAGAAACTCTCATGAAATATCTGAGCCAATTTCTGAAAATGAAACCATCAGAAATACTACAGCCTGGCCACTGTTGCCTCACCTTACATACAGAAGACAAGTTCTGTAGTTTACTTATGGGGTACCATAGAACTCTCGTGAAATATCTGAGCCAATTTCTGAAAATGAAACCATCAGTAATACTACAGCTTGGCCAGTGTTGCCTCACCTTGTATTCAGAAGGAAAGTTCTGTCGTGTTGCTTATGAGGTGCAGTATAAATTCTTGTGAAATACCTGAGCCAATTTCTGAAAATAACTATCGGTAAAACTTGGGCGCTGCTTCACCTAATGTACAATATTTATGATTAGAGAAAAGTGTTTGTAGTGTCACTGATGGTAGTGCCATAGAAACTCTCAAGAAATACCTGAGCCAATTTCTGAAAATGAAACCATTAGAAATATTCCAGCTTGGCCACTGTTGCCTCACCTTACATACAGGAGAAAAGCCTTGCAGTATCATTTATGGGGTGCCGTATATCATAAACTCTCGTGAAATACCTGAGCCAATTTCTGAAAATCAAAATATCAGTTACAACACTACCTACAGCTTAAATCAGTAGATAAATTTGATATAATTGTTTATTGAAACAGATATACTAGCTAATAGATTTGATAATAAATTTGATTATTGCCTCTTACTAAAGTTTTATCATAAAAAGGTCTGGTCATTGCAAAGATCAAAGGAACTCTTATTACTGAAGAAACATAAAAATTTGGCCATGTGGCTATCCCACTCTCGGGAGAAATATTATACATAAAGGCCGAAGGTTACGTACTTGTTAGTTTCAATGAAAAAAAAATATTTCAATTAAATTTGGTAAATTTAATTATGGTATAAAATATGTTAAATAAATGGATCTAAGACTTTTTATGATTGTACAATAACTGTATTGAATTATTGTAATGAACAAATAAGTTCAGAGCATGGTTCACTTCTTTTAAGGAATGATGATTTATGCCCCAAGACAGTTATGGTTCAAGGCAGTCAGTTCTGGGATGGTGGAGGAAATTGGAGTGTGTGGTGAAACTTTTTTCACACTAGGATCTGAGTGAGTGGGATCTGAACCTAGGCGGTGAGAAGTGGAGTGAAGTAATGATGTTTTAGGCCCCAGTAAAGATTTTTTCACTTATATCAGTTCTAGAATAGTGGAGGAAACTGGAGAGAAAACTACTGACCTTTAGCAAGTGAAGTGACAAATTTTCTCACACTAGAATCTGGCCAATTGGGAATTGAACTTTAGACAACTTGGACCCTAATTCTTCTTTAAATGTTTTTTTATCACCAGAAGTATTGGGGTTTTCAATATAGTGAATGTTGTTTAACATTAAAGTCAAAATTATTTCATCTAGGACAGGCTGCAAAATATCAAATTTTTGTTCAGGCTGCATTTATATTTAAGCTGATAAAGATTTTAAATTCACAACAAATCAAATAGGGATTTTATTTCTGAACACAGGTGAGCTTAAGAAAGCCAATATTCTCCTATATCAATGCTTGCCAATTCATCAGATATTCTGGTTTCCTCCACCATCCCAGAGTTGACTGCCTCAATATAAGTACAAATAGACATGGATGGGTCATAAAACACCAACCCCTTCTATATCAACAAAAATTTCAACAAGACCTTTAACACAGTTGAAATAGAAATAAAGATTCTAATTAATAATAACTTCAGTAATTATACCAATAGGGCTTTCCGTCCAGGTGAACTAGAAGTTAGACGTTACAAATTTGCCGTATTTTTTGTGAGGATTCCATATTGACAACTAATCACTGGGATAGATATTTCCAACTATTTGGTGTTATTTATATAATTGTTAAACAATTTTGGCACCCTATCTTTTCATAATGGTTAAAAATGACAGCAGGCCTTTTCTTTAGATCTTGCGAATCCCATTCATCAACAACAACACATTGCTGATGATGGCGAAGTATAAAAGGTTTCCATATTTAACAGGATTTGGGTACGGTAATCTAATTTTGTGTTAATTGTGTCGAGGAGAAATCGATGAATCAGCACATTGGAAAATATTGAATGAGCATCAACCAATCTGTCCTCATTCCAGGTCTGAGTTACTGGAATTGCCATTTGAGAGAACAGTAAAACCTTGATTCATTGCCGCCAATGTTCGGTCTGATTTTGGCATTATAAAGGATTTGTGTTAATTGCGTCAGGGAGAAATCGATGAATCAGCACATCGGTAAATATTGAATGAGCATCAACCAATCTGTCCTATTCTAGGTCTGAATTACTGGAACTGCCATTTGAGAAAACAGTAAAACCTTGATTCACTGCCATCAATGTTTATTTTGATTTTGGCATTATTAAGGATTTGTATTAATTGCGTCGGGGAGAAATTGATGAATCAGCACATCGGTAAATATTGAGCGAGCATCAACCAATCTGTCCTCATTCTAGGTCTGAGTTACTGGGACTTCCATCTGAGAGTTCAGTAAAACTTTGATTCACTGCCGCCAATGTTCGGTCTGATTTTGGCATTATAAAGGATTTATGTTAATTGCGCCCGGGGAGAAATTGATGAATCAGCACATCGGAAAATATTGAACGGGCATCAACCAATCTGTCCTATTCTAGGTCTGAATTACTGGAACTGCCATTTGAGAGTAAAATAAAACCTTGATTCACTGCCATCAATTTTTATTCAGATTTTGGTGTTATAAATGGTTTGGCATTAAATTGAAGAAGACTTATAAAGTAAAATTGAAAAGTTGTAGAAAATTTGGGCGTTATAAAGGAACCAAGTCCTTCCAAGAGAATCCCAACACCGCTGTACCATGTGATACCCCCCTAACATTGGTGCAGAACTATTTTATCTTATGGATATTGAATCATATCAGTTCATTTTTTCCGGTAAAAACAATTTTATCCAGAAATTTGTGATGTTAATGTTTTCTAAAATGTCCTGCACAAATGTTAAGCGGTTTTGATTATGTGGTACAGGGACAAACAAAATTCAGCAAATTTTAATTTCAGTCCCAGTTGTTTTTTAAATTAAAGCATTTAGGTGCTTCGTCGATAAAAAACCGATGACACTCCTCAAATTAAGGTTATTTTAAGCATGTTAAATACAATCTATTAAAATAAAAGAGGTCCAGTTTGTTATAAATCTCAAACAGTCAAGATTATACCACTTATATTGTAATATCACCAGCTATATTTAAAATGGCAGAGGTCTATACATTTGCATTGCACAGATGGTCCTTTCTCTGTAACAGTGGGCATGAGTTTTAAAAATCCTGCCAGACCTCATCAAGTTTTCACTCTTAACAACTCTAAAGATATTAAGTGTTATCATGCATTAATTTTGCAAAAAGTATGCAAGTTAAAGGGAAAAAAGGTACAATCACATATGGTTTAACTTTTTATGATATTTTGGGGAAACATTTAGTGTATGCTTGTGCATATACCCAAAAATAAATATGTATACTACTCTAATAATCAAATACTTCTCTGTTCATTAATAAATTCCTGATAACTTTTATTAACAGGTATGAAAAAATAATTAAAATCCAAAGCAATATGGGGCTGTATTTTGTTTAAGTTGGGTGTGTGGTTCATTCTAAATTAAACATCAAAAGAACACCTATATCCTAAACTAAACACTAAACAAAAAACAAATCAAGTACTGCCTAATTGCATTAACAAATATGTCTCAACAATTTGGGTGATTTAAACAAACTTGAGTCTTAAATTTACTTTTCCTTCAGCGTTTGAAGACTAAAGGTTAGCCAGTCAAGACAGCAGATGATTCTATACCTACCACATAACTCAGTTACAAAGCTTTCACGGAAAAAAATGTTTTTTTACAAGCTTGTTTAGACTCTGTCTAATGTTGAGACTTACAAGAGTTGATGAGACCTGTTGAATATTTCTATTTTTGTCTGCAATCTTTTATAGTTCCGCCTTATAAAATAGTTGTATCATGATAAGTGCGGACGGATTTATTAAACAATTGCACTAAATGTTATAAGAAAAACCGAAGACTTATCAGTAACTAGTATAAAAATGAGACTCGTTTATTACAAAATTATATACTTCTGCCTAAAAAACGCCAAAGTTAATTGCTCTTATGCACCTGTTATTGAATAAATATTTCAATTAATGAAGGTCAACTTATTTTAATAAAATGATCCCCCCCCCCCCCCATTTTCAGAAGAAAGAGTAACCTTGTCTAGAAATTACAAATATGTGACCTTGACCTGCAACCATATCATCCTCTGTATGTATCAAGTCAATTAAAAACGAAGCCATAAAATAAATTCAATTTTAAAGTTTTATAAATGGAAAAAACGACCTTAACCTTTAAAGGTTTGGTGTATGGAAGAAAATGACCTTGACCTTTAAATATTTGTGTATGGAAGAAAATTACCTTGACTTTTATCTAGCAGACTCGGAAAAATCACTACTATTGTGTATGGTTTATGAAACATATATATAAATTTTGATGATAATCCATTTGAAAAGCCCTAGATTTTGAAGTATTGTATGGATTCAAATGACCTTGACCTTTATTACCATAATTAGACCTTGGCAACGTCACTCAAGTCCACTTATCATAGCTCTGCGAATTTAATGATGCATGTTAACTTGTCTGTATAACTGAGGTTATGACTGAACACTTCAAAAATAAGTTCTTGAAAATAAAATTGTCATCTGATTCATTAAAATCAGATTTAGAGTTTTCAAAACTTTTAATTTATTTATCAATCATTATTTTAATAAAACAAATCTTTGATCTTTTTTTATATTTATACACATACTATTTTATCATAACTGAAAACAGAACTTTGAAATTGAAATGTGGTGTGAAAGGTGACACAATGTGTTTGCCTCCAGCAAAGAACTCAACAGTGCAACGTTGACACATATTTAATACAGTTCTACCTGCCTTAAATGCCATCTCTATATAAGGGCACCTGCTTATAAAGGCCACTAGAATTGTATCCAATTTTTTTAATATAATTTGAACCTGTATATGAAGGCCCCTTTTACTGGTTCCCTTGGGTTGCCTTTATAGATGGGTTTAACTGTACTATAGTATAACTGAGACTCTAAAATGAGTGGAGTGGACTGGAGTGAAGAAGAGTAATATGGAGTTTTACTTACTCAGTCAAGATTCTTTCACTTATATCAAGGTGATCAGTTCATGTAGAGAAAATCATGTAGAGAAATTCAGAGTGCCTGGAGAAAATCACAACCTTTGGCAACCAAACTGACAAACTTTCTTACACTAGAACCTGTTCCAAGTGGTGGGATTTGAATTTAGCAGTGAGAGACACTTTTCTGTTAGGCACACTTTAGGTCACTTGGCTACTGAGGTTCCAAACTATAGATTGAAAATTGTGAAACTCTTCCTGTTTTATCTCCCTATAAACCTCTTTAGCATAGTACACAGATGCTCATCACAAGGTATGATATAAGCTCTTCTGTGATTGTATTGCAAGCTGTAAACTACGACTAAGGTTTGGTTCAACCACTTAATCTGCCTCTTTACCAAAACTACTCTCCAGTTTCATAAACTGGTTTTAAAATACTTTAAAGAAAATTCAATCAGTCCATTCTACATACTAAATGTATAGTATTGAGAATTTCATACTAGTATTATGAAAAACCATTAGTAATTTGAATTTTTTCATAATTATATTCCCATTAACAAGGGGATTATTGAAATTAACGAAATATAAAAAAAATATACTTTACTGAGCTCAGATGGAACAAATGTTGATGTTTTTTTTAACCATTAAAAGACTTAAAAGACCTTAGTAACTGAGGCCACATGTTGTGGTAGACTACGTCATGACAAACAACAGAACTCACTCTTGCCCTTGCTGCTCATTTCCATAAATGCATAGAACTTTGCCAATAGCTCATGACATCTTCATATAAGTGATTTAATCTTAACTGTGACTTAATCAGTCAGTTACATACTAACAATGACAGCCAATAGCTGGTGACATCTAAATATAAATGAGTTGATCTTGACAAAGACTTTTTCAACTGGCCACTCTCTAACAATGACAACAAGATTTACTCCAGGTGCTGAATGTGATTAGGTAAGTGGAGTGGAGTTTGACATTTTGGGCCCCAGAATTATTTTTTTTCATTTTTTTTTTGAGGCAGTCAGTTCAGTGATAGTGAAGGAAACTGAATTGTCCAGAGAAAACTGTAAACCTTGAGTGAATTGAGTTGAGTTATTGTGTTTAACATCCCAGTCAAGAATATTTCACTTATATCGAGATGTCACTAATACAGGTAAAGGTGCAGAAATTTTGCCTGTGCATTATGCTTATAGTATTATACAGCAGGGTTCTTTATTGTGCCAAGCTTACTGTGACACAGGACCTCGTTTATTTTAAGTTCCAATTCAAAAGAATCGTGACTTTCATTTCGTAATGCCGAGTGCTTGACGAAAGAACAGTCACTACCCATTTTCAATTCTTGGGTCAGACCGGTTCAGGATTTTGAACCCACAACCTCCCACTTATGGAGCCAGCACTCTACCAACTAAGCTACCATAATGGTCAGTGCACTGGCAAACTTTGTCGAGCTAGGATCTGTCCCAAGTGGGTTTCAAACCTAGGCAGTGAGAGTTGCTGTGATTCATTAGTGCGAGAACCACTCACCCACCGAGGCCCCCTGGTGTGATCAGGATAGATTTATATGCTAGTTAGTAGCCATTAGTTGTTTCTCATCTTAAGTTTTTTGTTTTATGCAACCTTTCAAGTAGATTCATTAATCATAATCCACTTATTTCTATAGTGCCACTAATAAATCTTAAGTGGAAAATGAAAGTTCCAGGTTAAAAGGGGAGTTACTAGTTCAACCTAAGGCCAACTCTGATCAAAGATTTGACCCAACAGAGGGCTCACCTGAGAATATTTTGCATTTTATTCAATTTTAAAATAATATAACCTATAGAAGGTTATCAGAGTTCTTCATTAGTTTGAACCAATTACCTACTTATTGGCCTAGCTTCTGCAAAGGAGGTAATTAATGGCAAGTTTGATGAAGATTACCAATAGCAATACATTTTCTCCTAGAGTGTTAACAAGGTGTTTCGCACAGTGACTATTTTTTTTTTACCAAACAAGATCCATTTAAGAACATGACCTAGGTACCTTAAAGTCCATTGTTGAGAAATCAAGTTAAGACCTGAAAACCAAGTATGACTGTCTATCCATTTTGGTACTGGGTTCATTGCCCAATTCCTTGAAATTGGGAAAATAAGAATTGCTTCATCTAATATAGGAAATTACTTAGGAAAATATAGGTGTTATACCTAATTTTTGGCCACAAAAGCATACCAAAAACCTTTTCAAGGTCCCAACTTTTGAGGTGATATTCGTTTTCATTTGTCATCAGCATATGACAATATAAACATAATAATTAATGTAAAAGTTAAGGTAGCTAAATTGGTAATTTATAGTGCAGGAAAGTCTCTTTATTTGAGCTCAGACCCTGCATAGTTTCCCCCCTCAAGTTAAATTTCTCCATGGCCGTTGAGAAATTGGCTGGGGATTCTATGGTTAAACTTGGTAGTTTGTTCTCTGATGCTAGAGGGGAGTAATGATATTTTATAACATTTTTTTAAACTGATATCAAGGTGGCCAGTTTTTGAATGTGGATAAAACCAGAGTCCATGAAGAAAACCACTTAATTCCAGCTAGGTGTGAAAGGTTCAAAGCAGTTCCATTTTCACCTTTAACTGTCATTTCAAAGCATAGGTAAAATTTTCTATGGATGAAAAATTTAACACATTTAACCAAACAAGCAATCAGTTTGCAAGTTACACATTTGCTTTGGTTTGAAGTTGGTACATGTCTTTTAAATATATGGAGACGAGGAGAATAAAGGAGTTTTACAACTCAGTCAAGATTCTGACACTTTTATCTGGGTGATCAGTTCAGGGATGGTGGAGGAAACCAGAGTGCACATAGAAATCCACAAATCTTTGGTAAGCAAACTCAACCTCAGTCAAGATTCTGTCACTTTTATTGAGGCAATCAATTCAGGGATGGTGGAGGAAACCAGAATGCACATAGAAATCCACAAATCTTTGGTAAGCAAACTGACACACTTCTCAAACTAGGATCTGTCTTAAGTGAGATTGAAAACTAGGCGGAGAAGGGCACTGTGATTGGTTAGTGTGTGCTTTAGACAACTTGTTCACTAAACCCCTTTAAAATAAATTTCCATTTCAAGATTGTACTGCCATGGAAACCTAGAGTTTGTGACATCATAGGTCTTCATACGAGTACGGTAGTTTGTGACATCATGGATACCTGTAGTTTGATGAAAATGAAAAGCTGGTTGACATAAATTATGACACAAAAAGTTAGGGGACTTCAAACATGTGAGTTAAGGCCATACTGGTATTTAAATTTCCATAATGCCCCGTTAATTCCTAAACAAAATGGCTCTAATTATCTATTTATATCCACAAACATTTCTTTTTTTCCCCCGTAATTTCCAGGTAAGATATTCAAGTTGTTAAATTTGAGCTGTGACTGCTAAAAACATGTAAAGGATGAAAGATAAACATGTAAAATATAAATGGAGAAAGAACATCTTGTATTCAAAAAACTTATTTTTTTATGAAAGTAACTCTGGAATTTCAACTGTGTTACAGAAATAAATTTTTCCTACAAATAAAAAAACTCAAAAGATAGTAGAATAGAATAAATGTTATTTCTCCATCAAAACATTGACATGCTTGTTTGGTCTTCAACCTCTACAGTTTTATGTTGGTTAAAAAAATACTCTAGAATCGGGAGTTTTAAGTGTGTGTGTATAAGTACTTCACTGTCACCGTTAGTACCAGCTCGCTAAGTCCCAAACTTGGAGTTACTTGAGGACCATTACATGGGTATAATAAGAAGATAATTATAAAACCTTTTAGCAGAGCTAAAACAACACCTGTTGAAGAACGATTTCTGACAAAAACACATTTCCGAGATAGTGTGCAAGTTCTAGGTATAAAGAGTCTAATTATTGCCAAAGAATTAACATGGAAATGCACTTTTCCTGTTTTTTAACAAAAACTCATGTTTCTATTGGTAACAGAAAAGCTACAGATTTTTTAAACATTTTTCTTCATTTACCATCATAAATAAAAACATCAAACTGTTCATCAAAAGTGCAAAAATAAATTTAGTCGTACAGAAAAATAAGACAATATTTTTTGTGGTGTTTTTTATTTAAATTTTTGATATTTTTTTTATATTTTTAACACACTTGTAAAATAAAAACGCTTATACTTTTAGCACCGATCGTAATTTGATATTAAGTGTTATTTTTTAACTGAAAAAATATTTTAAAAACTCCTCTGATAAAGTAAATAAAAAAATATTCAAAAGGACCTGGGTGCAATGGAATTAGGAAAAGTAAGAAGTTTGTAATGACTTCTCAAGTCATAACCAGTAGTTCATCACTTAACTACATGGGTAATAGTAAAATCCTTCATCAAACTATAGATGTCCATGAGACTTACTCGGGTAACAAGGTTCTCCTATACAAGGAGGAAGTTCTATGACAAGACAAGATGGTATACAAATTGTATTCAAGCAGGGACCATATATAAACATATTGGTATCTACCGATATGTTACATTCAATATTAAACTGTGATTACATTAGTTTTCAAATGTATTAATTTTTTAAATATTCAGAAATTTTTGGGGATGAAAAAATGTTTTTTTTTTTTAATTTTTTTTTTTTTTTTTTCCCCTGAGAAAGTTTAAATTTTAACTCCATAATTTTTTGCAACTAAAAATTGTAACGATGGATAGAATTCCCAAACATATCATTAACTGATGACACCGATGTCCATTCATTTTCAGGAATTAAATTTTTTTCCAAAGAGCATCAACTAAAACATGTAAAAAGACAGACAAACCTTCCCAGAATCATGATTCAAAAACCAAAAGCAGTTGAGAAAGTAATTAAAAAGGTGCTCCAAGAAAATTAGTACTTATGAAAAGTAATGGTATCACAGTGTATTCATGCAAAAATGCAAAACAGAATCAGTAAGTAAGTACAAAATGATAAGAAAGTCAGAAATTTTTTGTAGGAAATGGGATTTATTTCTGTAATAAAATGTCTACAGCTGAATTTCCAGAGGTAGATCACATTCAATTTCTTAATTAACTTTCATTCTTCGTTAATCACATTTTCTCATTTAAGATCAATTAATGTATATATACATCTATTAGCACAAATATACTCAAAACACATTAACAAATTAAAAAAAAAAAACATCAATTATCGTCAATGAAAAATCACAACTTTGCTTGAAATTGAATTAAAAATAAGTTTTTCTCAATCACATTTAGTTCCGATTCGAGACTAACAGCCATGTTTTTATATATATAAATTATACAATTTTCAATTAATTAAATGTCAATAATTTTATATTTCATAATCTATATTTACATCTTTCATCCTTTATGTTTCACAATATTTACACTGATGAACGTATTTACGTATACACATACTCCTGTGACTTAGCAAATATATACATATATCTACATATATATAAGTACGATAAAACCTTTATATGGAAGAATGAATATGTACAGCTCATAATGAAAAATAGGTGATCATGTGACTTAATGTAAGGCACAAACACATGATCAAAATCACAGCTTCTGATTGGTGGAGATTAGATCTATTAGGAGTAGTGTCATCAGTACCTTCACATGAATAAGGATCTGACGGCGTATGTCCAGATGCACACCGACACGTGTATGATCCAATCGTATTGACACATTTTGTGTTCCCGTTACAATGGTGACCCACTTTGCCTCCTTCTGCCTGACATTCATCAATGTCTGAAAGTAAACAAAATTGAACGCATATTATGTTAACATTCTCAATCAGCAGCATTACAGTATAATAGTTTCCAAAAACTCATTGAGCAAAATATTGCTATAAAAGGTTTGAAGTAATCATGTTTTAAGTTTCTTTCACTTAAACCGTAGTGAACAGTTCTGGGACAGTGGAGCAAACAGGAATTCTTGGACAAAACTACCAACAACATTTTCTCACATTTTGGATCCTCTATGAGTTGGATTTAAATGTGCCAACTTTGAGACAACCTGGCTCAAAACCAAGGCCCTATATAGAAAGTCTCCTGCTGTGGTCATTTTGAACTAAGTGGCATCCTTGGTGGCGACCTCATATTTTGAGCTCTACTGGGGCATCTTTAATTTGGACTGAGATGTATGACCATTGTTTCAAGTCCTATCTGAAAGACTTGTTATGAACTCCTAAACTAGCTATGAGAACTGTGCGAGTATTTTTCTCTAACCACCAGGTCACAGAAGCAGTTATGATGGATTACTGTTGAATGCTAATACCATCACAATGGCAAGTCTTGATTATTTGAAACAAGTGCTTAGTTTTTATTCTTTTAATATTTTTATTCTTTAGTCAAATTTCCAAACATACAAGATTAAACATTTATCAGTTCACATTGACAGTTCTGCTGAAAAAGCACATACCAACTAAGTATGAGGCAGCCATTTTTATTTCCAGCCCTGGATGAAAAGCATATGAGAAATAAATATATTCATAACATCATAACATACCCATGCAATGTACTCCATCTCCTTGGAAACCTTGCTTACACTGACAAGCATATTTAGTGGCACGGTTGATACAGGTGGCATTCTCATGGCAATTATGTCCCTTTCCACAAAAATCAGTTCCTAAATGGAAAATGGAAAGAATGACTAAACTAAAATTGTAATAAGATAAATACAACCTTTCCTAAATGAATACATCATAAATGACTATTATTGTTATATATAGTTTTAAAATTACTAAATTGACTATGTAATTACCATTAGGGCCTTGGTTACAAAGTGGTTGAATGTATGCACATACAGATCACAGTGGAATCCCATGCTGGCAGATGCTAATATAAGAAAGTTTGTTAGTTCAATCACTAAGGCCTTTTAATCATTAAAGGGAAATAACTCTAAATACAGGGTTGTGGCCACTGATACTGCTCATAACCTCAATATGATGAACATGTATCTTTGGTTTTTTTTTTAATATAAAAATACTGGAATGCTACAAATGAAGTAATAAAATACATGTTTTTACTATCAGTATTTAAAAAATATGAAAATATGTGTAGAAACAGTATACAGTAAAATCTGCTTTAATGACCACCTCTATATAAAAACCACCTGTCCATTAAGACCAGTTTTCTAAGGTACCGGTACCTTGGCTTTACATTTCAAACAAACAGAACCCCTAAATAATGAGCACCTATCTATAAGGTCCATATTTCTAAAGTCCCATGGGTTTTCTTTTTATATACAGATTTTTCTGAACATGTAGGAATATTTCTATATTTGATGTGCTATAATTAACCCTGATTACAGAAGTAAACGAACTCAAATTACTGATACGACATAAATCATCATTCGTTCCATCCATCAACAAGACAGGCAAAGGCGAGAAGAAAATCGACATTCAACAACTCTTGTATGATTGATTACAGAACAGTAGCACAATGTTATCTTTTAAACTTGGTCAGAATTTCACCAGAAACATTAAGCAATGACAAGATGAGACGTCCATCAAATATTTATGATTGTTTTGTCTACTTGTTTATTGTAAAGTCGATAGTATGATTCATATTTAGGCGGCAAAATGATATCCTGTTTATGTCAGATGAATCAAGTGTTTATAGGAAAAACGGAACTATTTTACATTTCTTTTATAAATCAGAATTCCCACAGATGATTTAGGAAACAAAAATAAGCATAAACTTAATATTTTACTTTTTTTCTGAATTTAAATCCCCAAAGATTTAGCGCTGTCTCCTTCATCATTTTATGTAAATTGTGGTGGGATTATGTTGGTTCTTTAACCGATAGGAACATCAATAGATTGAACAGATATACAGACATAGATATTTATGACACACTTGATATCGGTAAATAAAAGGAAATATAATTCTATCCATGTCTTACTGTAGGTATATAAAATAACACATAATTTGTCATTAATATTTTGATGGATGGCAATAAATATTAGTTTTTATTTTTACATCTGTTAATACTGGACATATCTCTCTCAATCAGCAAGTTTTTTTAAGTGACTCATCTATCTATTGAACTTGGTGGTCAATTAGTCCAAAGCAAGGTTATTATATTTCCTTTGAATGTAAAATAGGTCATAGGTTAAAGGTCAAGGTCACAGTAAACATCTATGTTGATTAGGTCAAAAGGTCAAGGTAATATGGTTTCTTATAGTACTGTCTACAGTTTTGGAAAGTTTACATCTACATCACTTAACCAATGTGCCCTGTATTTTGCAACTTAAAAAGTAAGAAATTTACATAGAGTCTGTTGAGAGACAAATGCCCTGTCCCCAACATTGCAGAGTTGTTTTTTTGTTAGATTTGCCAATGAGTCCTTGACCTATCCACCAAAAGTTTTGTTGTGACACATCGTCTCATATTGGTTTACATTTGTGACAATTTGATCAAAATCCATCTATAGGCATGAGAGATATGGAGTGGAAACGATATTGAAAAGGAATGCCAAGACAGATGGGTTGATTCCTGTATACCCCCTTGACATAAATCAGACTTACCTTCACACACAGGGCAACATTCACCAGAGATATGTAATACTTTATCTTCTGAACAGTTTAAAGGGGGACAACTCTCTTCTGGGTCAATTCTAGAACATTTCATTCTTCCATCCTAAAATAGAAACAAGAATTATAAGTCTCGGTGTTTCAAATTTTGATGGTAAGTATATGCAAATCCTATTGACTGAAGAGCACTGCAAAAGTAAAAATTTCTGCCACTTCACTAATAGCTGGTGACATCTCATAATAAGTAATGAAATATTCTTAACTGGGACATAATCAATAAAAACCCACCATTATTATTTGGTTCCCATAATTTTTTGATTATAAAAAAAAATTGAAAACATTCAGGGGTTCAAATTACCCTCAAAGGTCCAAAGTCTAGGACCTATTGTTTTTACATTGGGACCCTTGATATTTAAACTGTACAAGTCTGAAAGACATGCCATTTTTTACTAGGATAATACTATTTTTGCAACATGATAACATAATTGCACATGGACCTTTCAATAGTCAATGATGATATAGGGCTTTTATGTGGGACCTGCCAAAAGTACAAGCAAAAGGTCTTTGACTTTCCATTACAAAATACACTTATATATTTCGAACCCTTGAAATTCCAAAACATTTTGAGTTATGGTTTAGTTTCACTGGGTTACTTAATCTTTTTATTTCATTCTTGCAACAAGAGGCCCATGGGCCTGATACGCTCACCTGACAACTAATGGCTAGCTGATAGATTTAAAGAAAACATAAATACTAAACCCCAATGACTTTTTTCTTTAAATCATGATAACTGTTGTATCAATACCTACAACATTCTAATATAAAAGCCTATACAAAAAGTTAATAGTTTTCAAGATAGTTAACCATTTCAGTATTGTTTCACATCTGTGACCTTGACCTTTGAACTCATGACCTTTTTCTATACATCAATATGATCGTTGTATCAATACCTACAACATTCTAATATACATGCCTATACAAAAAGTTTATAGTTTTCAAGATAATTAACCATTTCGGTATTGTTTCGCATATGTGACCTTGACCTTTAAACCCATAACCTTTTTCTATACATCAAAATGATTGTTGTATCAATATCTACAACATTCTAATATACATGCATATACAAAAAGTTTATAGTTTTCGAGATAATTAACCATTACGGTATTGTTTCGCATCTGTGACCTTGACCTTTGAACCCATGACCTTTTTCTATACATCAAAATGATCGTTGTATCAATACTTACAACATTCTAATATACATGCCTATACAAAAAGTTTATAGTTTTTGAGATAATTAACCATTTGGGTATTGTTTTGCATCTGTGACCTTGACCTTTGAACCCATGACCTTTTTCTATACATCAAAATGATCATTGTATCAATACCTACAACATTCTAATATACATGCCTATACAAAATGTTAATAGTTTTCGAGATAATTAACCATTTCTGTATTGTTTCGCATCTGTGACCTTGACCTTTGAACCCATGACCTTTTTCTATACATCAAAATGATCGTTGTATCAATACCTACAACATTCTAATATACATGCCTATACAAAATGTTTATAGTTTTCGAGATAATTAACCATTTCGGTATTGTTTCGCATCTGTGACCTTGACCTTTGAACCCATGACTTTTTCTATACATCAAAATGATCGTTGTATCAATACCTACAACATTCTAATATACATGCCTATACAAAAAGTTTATAGTTTTCAAGATAATTAACCATTTCGGTATTGTTTCACATCCGTGACCTTGACCTTTGAACCCATGACCTTTTTCTATACATCAAAATGATCGTTGTATCAATACCTACAACATTCTAATATACATGCCTATACAAAAAGTTTATAGTTTTCGAGATAATAATTATAATCAGAGGTAAAAAAAATTAGGTCACGACCTTCACAATTGACCTTGACCTCAATTTGAAGATACTAACAAGAAGATGTCAAAACTGAAAACCCCATGTCATTATCTGGTCAAATAGTCAAGTTATAACAATTTGAAGCTATTTTACGATTTTTTCAAAATTAAACGCAAAAACGCGTAACCTATTTTTTATCCGAATTTCACAAAATGAACAAACTATAGGCTTAAGACCCTAGAGAAGCCAAATATCACATCAGATTTTTTCTCCAATCAGTACTTTCGGAGAAGAAGATTTTTTAAGATTTTTGCACCCCTAGGTCACCTTGACCTAGTTATGGTAGCCATGGCAACGCCACGAACAAATCTGAATTGCACCGGCCCATATATACTTCTGACAAAGTTTCATTAAAAACTGTCCAGTAGTTTCAGAGGAGAAGTCGAAAATAGGTGTTAACGACGCACACACGCACATACACACGCTGCGCTATGCCATAAGCTCACATGACCTTCGGTCAGGTGAGCTAAAAATGGTTTACACATAACATAGTCTAAAAGTACAGAAGAAACAGAAATGATTTAGATGTTTTTTGGTCCATAAATTTGTTTTGTTTTGTATGAAGATTGTCTGTAGTATACACCTTGCTGTAACACAGAGGATAATATATGGGTGTGAGAAGATATAATACCGGCGTTCTCTCGCCACACAGTGCGATTATTGAATTATTATCCATTATTTTAAACAATTTTTGGGACGATGACAAACGAGGTCTGTTACGGTGATTAGTGAGGTCCTTTCTGAACAATAAGGTATGATTTGTGATCACCTGTTGCTATTTAGAAAACCCCATCAAATGTGAAATCTGACATCCAGTTGGCAAAGCTCAGCATTAAGTCAGACCTCAAAACCTGCATTTTCTGTTTCCATAGTATTTATGAACGCAAGTGTGTTAAAGCCGACATTTTTGTATATTTTAACGTTTTTGACTGGTTTCCAACGCTTGATGTAAGTTATTTAATGCCATTGTGGTTACCTGGGATAACCGTCAGATATACCCCCTTGATAAATCTGGGAGCTGATGCAAAATTAAACAACTTTTACATTATAAAGATAAATTTAATAATCATGTTATGACAAACGCTGTAAAATTAGCGGAAGCAGGGCTCGTTGCTAAGACCTATAAATTGACTAGAGTATCTAATCCTGACAAGACCCCGTAAACAAGTCTGTAAGTTAAGTTTGGAGTTAAAAAACAGTATTATACCTAACAACTTGATTAAAAATATCAAAACTAAGATTAATTCAGGACCACCCATTAAGACTGAAGTGGTGTTTCACTTTTACTGAGGCTGTCAGTTTTGGGATGGTGGAGAAAACTGGAGTGTCCATTGAAAATCGCCAACCAATAAAAGTTGAGTAGAGCTTTACATCCCAGGAGAGTCTCAATTAAATTGAGGCTGTCAGTTTTGGGATGGTGGAAAATATTGGAGTGTCTATAGAAAATCACCACCAAATAAAAGTAAGAGTACAGTACCCAGTAATGATGTTTTACAACCAAGGTAACCCAAGTAAGAGTCTGACGAGACTGTCAATTTGGGATAAGTGGCATTTATATTGAGGTGGTTGTTATAGCAGGTTTTTACTGTTTTGAGCTATTGATTTTTTTAAAAAGTTTTATGGTAATTAATGATAAAATTTGAAAATTCTTTATGCCATTAAGAAAATACTGAAAATGTGTAAAATCACGGAAATTATAGTCATACAACAATGAAAAATTGGCAGTAAAAAGGTAATCTTAATCAAAGAACAGTAATCCTACTGACAACCTGCCTGTATATGTATGCATCATTTTATAGTTGTTGCTCCATAAACTTAACAATGGATGCTGGCATTGATGCAAATACCATGCATTTGAGCTAAAATTAATTTATTAAATTATTGCGAAATAAGTGCTCAATCAGCATAAAATGGGAATACGGTGACTAAGCAAATATTATGTGTGTATCATATAAAAAAGAAAAGAATAGTTCATTTGCATATATATCAATAATCCATTTATACCCCGACAAAAAAATATACATGAAGTCAATAAAAAATCTAACATTGCTAGGTTTAAAAAAATTTGAAACAGTTAAAAGTCCAATTATGAAAATTTGTGAGAATATTGTCCTTTTTTTCAAGTATTTTCCCAAATTTGCTAAAATATGTCACTTTTTGAAAGAATATCTCATAAATTAGTAGTCAATGTCAACACAAGATATTCTACATAGACTTTGATGCTATGAATATGACATTATAAGCTCTACTGCAATATTGTGCAGGCAATCAAAATTCTGGTATTAAGAAAATTACAGTTCTGTAATATACTCATTTAGTAAATTAAGGGCTGTAGGCATCATATTGGTCATTAATGATACAATGAGAGCATGTGCACTGACACTAATAGCTAACAATGTGTCTCATAAATAGCGGTGAACTGATGTAGTTGTATTGTCAATTTTTGATTTCCTGTTTTATACTGCATTTGTTTTTTATTGATTATAGTATCCTCAACCATGTACACGTAAAAAATATGAATAACCAATGGCACATTTATTGCACCCAATTATTCCTGTGAAGTTACATCAACTGATAAATAGTTTTCAAGAAAAGTGGCAGCCAAAATGCAAAAAGTACCCCCCTCCCCAACATAATTATGGCACTAGTGTTAAGGTCACTCAAGTCTCCACAGTAAAATCTACTATAGGGAGCACAAATGCTTTATAAAGACCACATGTCTATGAAGTGCATACTGTATATTGCTTTATTTTCGCGGTTTGACGATGACTAGTGTATTCGCGGTGTCATATTTTCACGTCTTATCTGATTCAAGGAAAACGACTTTAGCAAGATTAATGGGCTGGTAATACGTGTCTATTCAGGGTGGTTTAATTTTTGCGGGAATATACTTGACTGCGAATATAGCGAAAATAAAACCATAGCAAAATATAAGCATTATACAGTATTTCATTGGTAGAATGGGTAATCTTTATATACAGGTTTTGTTCCATTTTGTTATGAATGCTTAAATGTTTATCAATCCAAAGCTTGAAATCCAGGACAATAATAAGTCAAATCAGAAGTCTCATGTTTTTCCAGTCTTTGAAGTTTCGCTGTATATAAATGGATGCATCACTTTATAGATGTTGCCCCATAAACTTAACAATGGATGCTGGCACTGATGCAAATACCATGCATATGAGCTGAAATTAATTTACTGAATAACTGCAAAATAAGTGTTCAATCAGCATAAAATGGGAATGTGGTGACTTAGCAAATATTTTTTGTGTATCATGTAAAAAAGAAAAGAATAATTCATCTACACATATACATGTACAGGTAACCCATTTATACCTTAACAAAACAAGAAATCTGTGAGGTACTGCTCACTTAGTATATCCCCACTTTTAACTTCAATCATTGACCATAAATGTTGAAAAATAAACCAAGTTGATAAACAGGAAGTAGATGTTTGGCAGACTTGAAATCGGTACTTGGGGCATGGGACCTCATATTGAACTCGCATACAAAATTTCAAGTGGTTGTGTTTAGTAGTTGTTGAGAAAACTGTTTCAAATTTTTTTGAATTGCACAGATGGACAGACAGAAGGACAGAGGTAAACCAGTATACCCCCTTCTTGTTCAAAGCAGGGCTATATTTTTTATTTAAAAAGCTAACATTTTATGTCTAGAGAGTAAAACCTGCCATAAGAACCATCTCTATATAAAGACCACTTGTTTATTGAGACCCCTTTTAAGATCCTAAAAAGAACATCTCTATAAAAACATTCATCTGCATATAGACAGTCTTTGCTAAGACTTTGCTGTCACAAATGCATTGGTTTTATTCCAAAACAACTCCAAGTCATGAATGAATTCCCATCTTCTTTAACTCATCAAAATTTAACTGTATACATATTTATTTTAAAGACTCTTTTAGCTTCTGGTAATTATTGCTTTCCCATTACTGGAACTCATTGTACCAAGAGAAAATGCAATTAAAGGAGAAATCCAATATTTATTTTGTTTTCGAAAAGCTCTCACATCCCCAACATAACAAGTTTATTTTAATTCAAATTTCAAATAAACTCCAAAATTAAACTTGAAATAACTGAAATACACCAGTGCTGGTTAAAATCAATAAAATTCATGTTGTGGAATTCATCCAAATTCCATCAGTTATTATGTAATTCAGATTTTTCTCTCTTGAAAACCAGAATATAAAGTGAGGTCTTTTTCTCTAAATTGACAATAAAATCAACATATAGTTTAATACTTTTGCGTTTTCCTGTCACAACAACTTTACATTAACTTTGGTGTGAAAATTCATTGCAATTCCCCTGTTTATTATGTAATCAGAATATTTTTTAATTTTTTTAAAATTTTTAATGAAAACAAAGAATATGGAATAGGGCTGCTTTCTTTAAATTAAACACAAAAATTATGCATCGCCTGCATTCCTGTCACACGATATTACATCACAGTAATATAACAAGTTTATTGAATTCCAGCGAAGATATTACAAAATTTAAGTGCTCTCTGGAACTTTATTGATCTTCTGCGGTTATTGATTAAACAATCCGGCGACTTTCATCATTACGACAACTTTACGCCTGGTTGCACTTACACGATATCAAGGAAAATCAACAGAAATGGGATTACATGTTGTGTCGCCATTTTACAAAATCTAAATTGTATTTCTTTCATGTGTGCTTGTAATCGATAAAAGCATCGTGCGCTTCGATAAAAACATCACAGATTTCATAACCTCATTGAAAAGACCTTTTTGTGTCACGTTTATATCACACTTTGAATATCTGTAAACTTCACAGCGAGTAATGATAGTAAATTGTAATTTCTGCCTGGCTGGTTTGCTAGTTTAATCAAATTGTGTACCGGACGAGACCAGACGAGACGATCTTAATGATTGTATTATAGCTTGCTAGTTTCAATTATTGCTTTGCAGATTGAATAACCAAGGTCATTTGAGAATATGTCTCGTAGCAAATTGAAAAGTCCCAAAGGAAATTGAAAAAATATATGTTTAAATAAATTTACAATGCCATTGATGCCGCGGGGAAATATGCAGAGCAAAAATTCCATATAAGCATTAAACACACCAAACTCACAGTAATCTCTGCACAAAATATTAGATAGCCCTTAAACTTAGCTTCCAGAATGTGTCAAGACTTTTATATTTCATTATATTGAGACGTTTCCAGCCTGCAAAAATCACACTGATGAATGTAAAGTGAGGTTCTTAATAATTACCAGGTAAATTCTATGCAGTGAAGCAAATTCCTAAAACATGTCTTGAGCATACCCCTTGTAGGATCAAGCTCATAACCTCCAACCTATGATGCCTTTGAATGTAGTCAAGTATTGCTGTTTTATGCCTAAGTCAAGATTTGTTCACTAATTTAGTCAGTTTGGGCAGTTGAGGAACTTTGAGTGCCCAGTGAAAACCACCAATCTGTGACAAGTGAACTGACAAACTTTGCAAACTAGTATCTGTCCCAATTGGGATTCGAACCGTGGTATGACAGGCAATGTAATCCGTAGGTGTATGCTTTAGACCATGTGGCCACCAAGGTCCCTTTATGATGACTTAAGAGTACTAAGTAAGAAATACTATACTTACAATACAAGTACAGGACACACATACTCTGGGACTATGCTCTTCTCCATGGTCAAAATATTTACCATTATAATAACAATTGGCTGCAAATAAAAAACAACAAATCAAATAAACAAAGTCTACATACTGCATGTAAGCTAAAAGCTATAAATGCAGTTTTAAACATGTATACAAATTCTATATAATTAATTACATTCAAGTAAGGTGTGTTTTCTGACAAATCTACCTACTGAGTTGCTAAGGTACTGTCATTTTACCTATAGCTTATGGTGTCTCAATATAAGTGAAACATTCTTGACTGGGAGGTAATACCCCATTAAATCAATCAAGCTAAGGTAGAAAATCCCATACTTAAAATAGGGGTCTCAGAGGCTAATCATCTAAGGCATTCACTTACAAATCACAATCTCTATTACCACCTAGGTTCTAATCCCATTTCCGCAGATACAAGGGTTTATGAAATTTGTCAGTTTACTTGCCAAAGGCCTGTGGTTTTCTCTTGGCACTCAAGTTTTTTTTACCATCCCAGAACTAACTGCCTTAATATAAGTGAAAGAATCTTGGCTGGGATGTAAAACACCATTACTTTAATATGCTCTAAACTTCAACCACCTATACTGATTTAATGACAAAAGCATCAATGTAGAATGTTAAGTTTTTAAGAAAAACTTAGGAAAACATTACCATTTAAAACAAGCTCATAAATGCAGCATCAGTTTTCACACAATGTACTTAAAATATGTAGCAGTAGATCTTATAACAAGTAATTTTTGTATAATTAGCTAATTCTGCCAGGTAAAGTTAATAAAAGTTTGTTATAAACATGTGCCTGTACCTAGCCTGTTATTTAATTTCTATATAAAAAATCCAAATCTTAAAAGCTAAGCTTAAAAAGAAGCCTGATTGATTTACGACTGGAAATCCTGTCGTCAAAGTAAGATGATTTTATATTCCATAAATTCATCAAAATATCATAAAACATATATTATCTGCTTCTGTTTTACTATTCAGCTAATTGTTCAAGCTCATAAAAAACTGCGTAAAAATGAGTGATTTCTTTTATAAGGATTTTGTTATAATTATGTCTGTAATCAGCATGTTGTGTGTGGTCGTTATGCGGTACCAGGTAGTCGTTTTACAGACAGTATGATGAGACTACTAAATACTAATTAGAGTGAAACAAAACATTAACTGCGTTTAAAATTTACAAAATTCGGATGTTATAATGGTTCAATTAATCTTTCAATTCTGTTTTAAATTAATTTCATATTATCCTTGTCTTCAGAGGTGTAATCACTCCTGTTTTTTGGCTTTTCTATGTTTTTGTTCTTTCTAGTGAAGATGAAAGAGAAAGAAAATATTTAAGTACATTTTGTAAAAACTGAAATACACTTAATATCACCTTGCATTTATGAGCTTCTTATAAATAGCAATGATTTCCTAAGTTTTATTTCAAAAATTTAACCATAAGCAGTGATGTTATTGCTATTAACACATTAGTTTAAATTAAGAGATGATTGGATGAGTTGGATGGCATTTTAAGCTTCTGTCAAGATTTTATCATTAATTATAATTGAGATAATTAGTTCAGGGATGGTTGAGAAAATCAGAGTGTCCAGATATAAACAATGAACTTTGATAAAAAATTATATTTTTGTTAAGATTAAAAATATGGTACTATAAAATAAAACAATATAAATACCTAGATCAAGTTCAACATTGATAATACTAAGTCAGAGTTACCTCCCTTACTTAATGAAGAATGACTACTTACTATTACAGGTAGGACAACATTCTCCATCTCTATATACAGGATGTTTACAGGTAACAGGTGGACAGTCTACTTTTATACACTCTACACTTCCATCCTAAAATATAACAAAAACAAATACATTCAATCTTGTTTGAAATGTCCACCCCTACATAAATATAGATGTCCAAAATCTCCACGCCTGCATTGTTTTTTTCTATGAACTCTTGTTCATATTTCAAACAAAACAAGCCTGTATCATAGCCCTAAACTGTTGATAGAGTTCAAATTTTTTACATGCTATGGTTAGGTTTTATAAACACAATTTATGCAACAAACGATAACACATTTCTTATTGTTTCAATGAACAATTTTATATCTGTCCAATGAATACTACAATGCTGAGTATGCTCAGAGCATGTAGGCTAATCAGGCAGGTGCTTATGCAAATTTCAGTGATATGAGAGCACAAACATCCATTAGAATAGTAGGATGGCATTATGTTGTAAAGCCCCCATCCCCACTCCTGTATTAGTATTCATCCATTCATCAGCTTGATCAGCAGTGCCCCTTAATAACTGTAGCAATGCACATCAAATGGCTTGCTTAAGTATATATGACACAGCCCAGATAGGGCTCATACCCACAACCATTATCATGAGTCTTAACAACTCGGCCACATTCATCCACAGATGTATATACTTGTGTTTATATAAAACAAATTATCCTCTTTTAATAGATGTTAATGTGTTACAAATGTACTTGTGCTATTCCAAGTTTTCAATATAATATTTCACTATAAATATTTAACAGAGAGAGGAAAAGGCCGACTAATTAATAATAAAAGATCAAAGGTTACTGAGGTCTATTTCTGATTTTTTTTTCCAAAGTGATCAATGCGATCAGTCATTGCGGTAAGGATTGATGGGAGGAAACAGCAAAGCTCGCTGGCCCGTTAATAAATATGGTACTAATAAAAAACCTTATTTTTGATGTTGAAAAGATGATTACTGGACTCTGGTAGAATTCTATTCAAGTTGAGAAGATATTGGCCTTAATAGCCAATAAACTTGACATATTTTGTAAACATAAAGTGGACATTCCCCCCTCTGCCGAAGGATATGAAACAAAACTCAAACAAACTCATATTACAGAGTTTGACCAACATACTGATGTAGAATTAAAACAACATGTACAAACTTGTAAACATAAGAATCACAAATGCCAGTTTAAAAAAATCTCATGTCTATAATACAGACATCTGTTATTTACCAAACAAAATAGAACTTAATGAAAGTGGTTTTTGATGGATGTAGAGCAAGTACTTGTCCATCTTTTTTCTGAATACTTTTCAATTATATGTATATTAGAGTTGAGTGAAGAAAGAGTTTTACGCCCCAGTCAAGACTAATTCACTTCAAGTAAGTTTGTGGATGGTGGGCAGAGGTCCGGAAACGGTCATATTTGCTGGACATGTCCGACAAAAATTTATTTTGACCGACTTGAAAATCACCAGTCGGACATTTTTTGTTTTCGGACATTTTCAATTTAACAACAGGAATATTAAACAGACAAATCAGTTTTCGGTCCGACAAAAGTAAACTACCGCTAGTCTGTCTGTCTTTAAAACTTTACATGGCTTCACTACTGTAAGTATATTGTCCTTACCACGTGTTTACCTGTCAACTACAACAGCATTAAGATCTAATAATCAGGTGGTTGTTTATTAATCAGTAAATACCTTAAGTTGTCGCATGCCGCGTGTCTATTTCTTTTGTTTCCAAGTCCAAATCATTATAACTCGTTTAAACGTGTGTTTGTTTAATAATAAGTGCATGGATGTAACTGTGTTGATTACGGAATCCATAACGAGTGTCGGTCAAGGGTGACGGTTTGTTATTAAAGAGGTTCCACGCGGGGTGTTGAAAATTACCTACTATGCGCATCGTAATTGTTTCTTTATTAATAAATACAGAAACGCGATTAAATTTTATTTTAGGCAATAATGTCTTTCATTCACATAAATATATTGGAACCTCGTCAATCCGTTCCCGTTATATCGTGATTCCTGATTTAGAACCTCTCGCGATAATTCTAATTACGATTTGTGTATCTTAGGAATACGAAAATTCACGATTGTTAGTAAACAATATGGCGGACGTGCGATATGAAGCAGCGTGGACAGTAACGTATATTGATAATAACAGCATACTGCAGAAGCTTAGAAAAGCAGTAAAGGTCGTAGTCTTAGATTTCACGTTATACACATTACACATGCAATAAACATCGGGGTCTAATAACGCACATGGATTAAAATCGGCAATTGCTGTTAGTTTGATAGTTTGACACAATAATCCACAACATGCACGGATAGAGAGCCCTGTGCCGACGACCTTTTTTTTTTTTTTTTTTTTTTTGCTTGTACAAAAGACGGACGTCCAACGGGCCAGACCGAAATTTCTGAGGCCCTGATGGTGGGGCAGACTTCTATCAAGGCACTAAGTTCATGGATGGTGGGGGAGACTTCTATCAAGGCAGTACGTTCATGGATGGTGGGGGAGACTGTATTATTTTAGGGTTTGGTTTAGAAAAGGTTGTAATACACTTTTTCCCCTTTTTTCTTTCTAACAAATGAAACAATGAATTGAAATTAAATTACAATAGAACATTTTTAATGCCCACCAATTGTTTACAGTTAGTCTTCAATATTTCTTTTAGTCTTACTCAGTTGATCTTACCCCGTTACACTGCCAAAATTTGGGCAGTAAACTGGGGCTATTCTGTGCATTGATAACATTATGCCTGCATACTTTTTAGCACTGACAGCAACAGGTGCCTTTTTCTTTTTAGGAAAAAATTATGCGTTTTGAATTTTGAAAAAAATATCAGTAGAAAAAATATCAACTTTTAATGAGTGTATTTACATAAACAGGATGTAAACAATTAATTTTGAAATAAAAATTAAAATGTTTTGAAATTAAAGTGCCAGTAACTTAATTGAAATTTATTAAAGTTACATAACAGCAAGATTAAAACTTAGAAAGAAAATGCACTATGATTTTCAAAACCGTCTCATCAGATGTTTTTATATGAATATGTTCTGCCAATATTATGGAATTATTCGCCGGGATAATCTCTGTGGCATCAAGTTAATTATACAAACATGTTAATTACGAATGTTGAACATTTCTTTTGAATCAACATTTATATCTAGTCAGCCAATATTTTCCTTTTTTTGACCTCACCTGCACTGCAAAAACGGCGAAGCGCTGACGAGAACCTTGCAACAAATATTTCATATTATGTAAGCAATGTGCCATAAGAAATTTTACAAATAACTTAAAACAATTTTGGAAAGCCAAATGTTTTTCATCGTAAAGATATTTTGCTATCTTGTTTATTTACTAATTACAGATTTTTCACCAGAATGAACTTTTTAAACCCAACAGGTTAACCAAAGTCTTATCTAGTATGTAAAAATTATAATACTTTAGCAATGTATACCAGTTTTAACGATGTATTGGCAAACCCCTTTGCATACTTGTTTTGTTTATTTTTAGAAGGTGCAATTTGCAGAAAGATTGAATTAACACATGTATTGATGAAAATGATTGATTGAATGAAGTTCCCATGTCCCTACCAAGATTATTTCACATTTAAATTTTTGCAAAGAGCTTTAGTGGTCGTGTGGTCTAAATTGTGCACCCACAGCGCCTTAGAGCATAAGTTTCAATCCCGCTCAGGCACAACCTAGTGCTGAAGGTTAGTGCTTTTCTCCAGGTTGTACAGTTTCCTAAAACATTTAAAACTATCTGCCTTAATATAAGTAAAAGAATCTTGACTGAGGTGTAAACTCCAATCTAAATGTTCCCAAATAAAGATGAAATAGCAGGATTTCAAACCTATGTTGAACTTTATTGATGCCACATCTCTTGACCCTGTAATGTCAAATTTCACTCCTTTACATAAGAGAGTGAGGTTATTAGGAGACTAGCTTTATTTTTACTTGAGCTAGACTACCCTTATTTTTACTGTCAAACCTGTCACATAAGCCACATAAGGGAACCAGTAAAATGGCCTTTATGGGCAGGTGGCCCTTAAATAGAGGTTCAAATAACATGAATAAAGAGCAATTGGGATAAAATTTTACTGCCCTTAAAAGCAGGTAACCCTTATATAGAGGTGACCTTTAAGACATGTTCGACTGTAAAAGGTGATCTTTAAGACAGGTTCAACTGTAAGAGGTGACTGTTGAGACAGGTTCGACTGTAAGAGGTGACCTTTAAGACAGGTTTGACTGTAAGAGGTGACCTTTAAGACAGGTTCGACTGCAAGAGGTGACCTTTAAGACAGGTTCGACTGTACTTACCCTACATAAACACCTAGTACAGGGATCTAGTTGCCATTCTTCACCTTCCTTCCGCGTTGTACCATTCTGGTTACAACTTTTTAAACATTCACACTTCTCTAATTCTGTTATTTTTTCTTCTGCCTGCAGAAGCTGTAGAAAAGAGCAGAACAAATTGATGTTTATTATGTAATCATAAGGTAAAAACAAAAAGAACAAAATGAACTGAATCAAAAAATTGATTTCACAGACATTACTAGTAAGTGTTAAAAACTTTATGGTTTATGAATAGAACCAAACTCGCATTTGGTTATGCCGTCTGTAGCCTGCCTTACATAACAGACATAAGGAAGGTCACTCTGAGATTGCCTAAATGAAGTGGAATGTGTGATGTCTGTCCAAAGTAGGAAGTCCTATAATTAGTGATCACAATAAATGCTCAACCTGTCTTGTTCCAAATTTTTGTGCCACATTTCACATTGCTCTGACCGATACAAAGTTCCCATTACTTACCTACAAATTTCTACATTTTCATAAAATTTAAAAATATATTAATAGAAATCACTGAATACTTATGTTTTTTCACCTAATTTATGTTTTTTTCTTTTTCTCAAAACAAATATATAAATATGTCAACTTACCTTTTTTGAAAGATTTTGGTAGAGGGAATACATAATTTTAACTTGTTGTTCTAAACTTTGATACTGAGCACAAGTTGGACAATCTGAAAAAAAAAAAAAAAAATAAACAGCAAGTTAATGGAGGTTAGGTTTTACGGCACAGTCAAGAATGTTTCACTTACATTGAAACATGGTCAGTTTATTAATACCGATGCTTATAGCAATGAATGGGAAGAGTTCTTTTTTCTGATGCAAGTTTGTACAAGGGTTTCTGATATTCTCTGTATAATTGTATGCTTATAGCGATTTTAAAGCACCAGTAAAGTGGACCTAACTTCCATTGTTTCTCCTTTTTATTCTTATTTTATGGTACATTTTAGCAAATTAAGCTATTGCTATGATGTAATAAAGTAAACACATCATTTACCGGTTACCTCATATTTAAAGAACTGCTAGCTTCTAAATCATGACCCTTTTTCTGCTAGGGTAATGCCAAGGCAGTAATAATAAAATTCAAGAAAATTTTAACAGTAAAACCTCGTTATAATGCCCCTCGATAACTTTGCCACCTCGCTTATCACCACACTATTTTGAAGTCCCAAAATCCATTTTGTTTATGTATTTCTTTATGAGGCTCCCTCGATTTATTGCCAAACCCCTTTATAATGCCAAAATTTGACTGAACAAATGGTGGCGATGAATCAAAGTTTTACTGTACTTTAATTTTAAGAAATTTGCAATAGATAATTGTTAATATTTGGCTATTTAACTCATCAAAATAATTCATTTAAAATTGGTAAAAAATTTTATACTTTATTTCTAAGTAATTTTGTAGCAACAAATTGTCAGTGATGGATTTAGGGGGAGGGGAGGGGGGGGGGTTGTGGGGCTCTGCCCTAGACCCCTCGTCCCTGGAAGCTCGCACCTAGCATTGATAGAATTCTCACCCCCATTTTAAAGAATCCTGGATAATTTTCAACCCCCCCCCCCCCCCCTTCAAAAAATCCTGGATCTGCCCCTGATTGTTAATAATTTGCAATGAAAGAAATCGCATTAAATTTCAGTCCATGTATATAGAACTAAAAGACAAATAAAAGACAAAATATAATTTCTTAAATGATATAAATGTGAATTTTGAACTTAACTACAAACCTGTATCATGTTCTGGACATTGTAATAAATAACCATGTGACTGTGTTACTATTTTTACATCTTGAAGAGCCCCCTAAAAATAAAAAAACAAAATACAAATATAAAATGATAATACATATATAAATTGCCTGACACTAAAAATTGCCATATTACTTCAAAATACAGTACCCTACAACCTTTAGTGGCCTTAAGTTTCACATAAAGCAAAGACTGTCAGAAGCATAAATACCAATAGGCCATGACTCGATAGGGTGGGGGTAGGGTATGGCAGCCATGGCAAATGTTCTGTTGCACCCAGTGCTTGTAATACATTTGCACTAGAATTACCTATATAACAAGAATACCACCTTATAGAACATGATGATATGGTCCAGACAGACAGACAAATGCTTTAACAATCAGACAGACTGAAAAGCCATATCCTCTTATAACAATACATGTCAAGTGTACTAATTCATCTGGCATACTGTAAAATCTAGATTTAACATTGGCTTGGTCAAAATATAACAATACAATTCATTTGGCATACTGTAAAATAAGGCTGGCTTGGTCACAATATAACAATACATGTCATGTGTACTAATTCATTTGGTATACTGTAAATTGCGGAATCGGCTTGGTCTTAATAAAACAATAAATGTTAAGTGTTCTAATTCATCTGGCATATTATAAATTCTGGATTTTATGGATAACATTGGCTTAAACAAAATAATCAGACTTTTCCTATAATATTAAACTTGGAGTAAGTTTTGGTAAATTTTTATAGAAGTTATACAAAATCAATAGTAAGGAATTAAATTTTTTTATCCATCCCATTGTTTCTCCATTACTTTTCCATGGCAACTTTGTTGCACATTAAAAATGTTGACCATAACACCTGGTCACTGAGTCTCCAATTAGTGGAGGGATTTAGACCAGGTAAACTTAGCCAGTGGTTTAGAGGCTCCAGCAGACTATGACTTCACCTGGCAATAAGACTAAGGGTAGACTCAAGCTGATGGCAGGATTATGACATAGGTCCACTCTTGCTGAAAGCAGGACTATGACATAGGCCCACTAAGCTGACAGCATGCCTATGAAAAACTTAGCTCCACTCAAGCTGACAAAAGGACTATGTCTCAAGTAAGATTCTAACCAAGGAGTGAGAGTGGTTGTGATCCATAACACCTGGCCCCAGTTTCACAATTATTCCTTAACTAAGATTTTCCTCAACTTAAATTTAGATAATTTTCACCATCATTTTGGAACTACAAATTATTATTTTTGACAAAAACTGAAGACAAATGTTACAAGCTTGAAATGATCTTCATAATGACACCTTAAATAACTTAATATCTTAAAAATAAATAAAATTATTTAGATTTGCGAAATTTAAGTTAAGGAAAATATTAGTTAAGGAATGATTGTGAAACTGGAGTCAGCTTTAGACCACTATGCCACTTAGTCCTCTACAAGGTGTTCAAGAGCAAAATGCATAATTTTTATTATTAGGTACTAATTGGAAGATAGTGTGGGTGATTCAGAAAAGAACTTTAATCTATGCAACAATTTTTCAACATTGTGCAGTATAAATAGTTTGAGGTGGTCTTCATGCATCGGTTTGCCTCAATCATTAAATACACAGGAATGCATGCTTATAACTTTAAACATATTATATACTGCACTTAACACCTATCACAACCAGACTGCACTAAGTAAATGGGGGGAGACGGGGGTGGTATATTTAAAACGTTACCAGACATTAATCCCCCCAACTAAGACACAGAAAACAAATCTGAAGTAATGAAAAACAATAAATAAACAAACGGAGTCAGGTTTCGAGGGTTACTTTTGAAGTCGGAGAACTATCAATAACATTATGGACAGCTTGCTGATGTACGAGTATCAGTTCTGCTCTATAATGGTATACCTGCCGAGATGTGTGTAGAAATTGCCACCGCGGAACGACTGCTAAAATCCTCAAATCTGATCTTAAACACACCAAACAAGGATCCCATGCCAAGAAAATCATCCTGGCTTTTCTTATCATTAATTGAAAAATTTGATACAATTCAGATTTAATGGCAGACTTTCAACACCTTTTTTATGAATGAATCTCCCAAGAGTCTTGAGGCAAGCACACTTATATATATATGTGTACCATATAGTTCGTTACGGATAAAAAATATATATCTTTTCTTCAGTTCAAGTTTAAGTTTTCATTGATAAAAACTATTTAAGTTTCAAATGTAGATTTTTTTTATATCAGTGAATGTACGGGGTGTTAAATTCTGGAATTTGTTAAAAGTATGTATGCCAGAAAAAAATCTTTGTGAGTAATAAGTTGGAGAACAGTCAAAGTTTAATGAAGTTAATAGGTTACATCACTTGAAGAAGTCTGTTAAATCACTGCCGACAGTCTGAATTGATTGCAGTATACGAGACTGATGATGGTGGCCTACTCTTTTACGAACTCAAATAAGGCATATACTTAAACCTACAGACATGTCTTAAGCCATGTTGTGATACATACAAAAGTGTATTTAGCACAGAGATGGGGGATTAATCCTACACAACATTGTCTCCAGCAACTTATTCATGACTTTATTGTTATGTAGACAAGGGAAAATCACTGTGGACAATTTCATAAAACACACTTGAAGTTAGAACCCATAACTATGTTATAGCATAAATTTGAATATAATGTATATGTATGCTGGACACTATGCTGCTAGTCTCAACATTAACAATATACTGGGTACTATGCTGTCAGTCTCAGTTTGGACTGACACTCTTGACTGCAAAGTCACAATATACTGGGTACTATGCTGTCAGTATCAATTTGGATCAATACTGACAGCAAAGTCACAATATATTGGGTATTGTGCTGTCAGTATCAATTTGGATCAATACTGACAGCAAAGTCACAATATATTGGGTATTGTGCTGTCAGTATCAATTTGGATCAATACTGACAGCAAAGTCACAATATATTGGGTATTATGCTGTCAATTTCAGTTTGGATCAATACTGACAGCAAAGTCACAATATATTGGGTATTGTGCTGTCAGTATCAATTTGGATCAATACTGACAGCAAAGTCACAATATATTGGGTATTGTGCTGTCAGTATCAATTTGGATCAATACTGACAGCAAAGTCACAATATATTGGGTATTATGCTGTCTAAAGAACAAAATATTGTACAACTAGAGCATTTTAATCCTTAAAACCCTGGGCCCAGTTGTTCGAAGCTTGATAAATTTATTCAGTGATAAGTGCCAATTTAAAACACCAATAAAACTTAACATTTATCAAATCAACATTTTTAAAACATTTTGTTTCAATTCGATGAAATTCTATTCACTTTTCATGTTTTAAACAAAAAATTCACAAAATCACAAAATGTTTTTCGGCTTTCATTTAATTTGAGACAGTCCATTCTACTGCATAACTCCATGCAGTACAGTCAAAGTAAATGTCATTCCTTATATTTACAATCATTTGTAACTTTTTCAAATAAACACAAAATATAAACTGACCTTTTTACACTTTTCATAAAATAAAAACAACTATAAATACCTCGTTAAAAATTGACTGTTCCAACTGTCGGCATCATTGATGTATCATTGGCCACGCCCACAATGTTCCAACAAAGGCTGACATCACGGTACCAAAGCAGCTTCATGCCAACTAATGACGTCATTAAATGGTACAATTCAGGCAAAGTTTTCATTCCTTTTGCGTGTAATTCAAGCATGCCAGGCCTTTGTCGGAACATTGTGGGCGTGGTAAGCGATCCGTCAAATATTGACATAGAATAAACTCGCGTGCACCATTCAACTGCATCGAGTCATGAAGTAGAACCGAGGTCAAACACTGCATTGAAACAAAAACAATGTGATTGTAAATATATACAAATGTAATGCAAAAAACAAATTTTGACTAATCAATTGATTAAAACTTATCAAGTTTCGAACAACTGGGCTCTGATGTCAGCACTTGTTCTGACTTTCTCACTAGTGGTGAGACATTGGCTGTTTTGTAGCATGTAAAACTGAACTACATATATTTCCAATATGAGTACTTACCCTAAAAAGTGCATGCTGACCATTTCTTTGGCCAACATAAAGTTTTAACTTCCCTGCCGTGAATGTCCTATCCACTGTTTTTATCACACGTTCATAAATTTTACTACAATCCACTAACAAAGTCAAATGAGAACCAGATAACGTTATAGCGAGTCTATGCCACTCGTTATCCGCGAGTCTATATGGGAATGTTTCGATAAATGTTTGTTGGTCATGTGTATAATGGAAGCGAATTTCATCTCTTCTTCCACTGCTTTCTATTTCTAAAAACCTGAAAAAAGAAAAATAAACAAAAATTGATATTTTTTCTTTTTTGTTGTCCCAATTTTGAGGATAAAGAAAAAACTTGAAAACTTTATCATAATACAATAAAACATTGCTATAATGCCCTCAATATCTATGCCACATCACACATTGCTACATACACCTCATCCATTGCCACATGAAGTCCAAAAATCAATTTCTTTTATATTTTTCTATATAAGTCTCTCGGTTTATTGCCAAACCCCTTTATATGTCAAATTTTGACTGAACAAATGGTGGCAATAAATTGCGGATTTAATGTTTTAAACAGTGAGCTATTTTCAAAGTCAAAAGTGCAAAAAAATTTCAATATTTTTTTTTAGAATTAGTAAATGACCAACTCTTATTTAAAATTGTATGTGACCTTGACATATATTATGAAATTATGTAGGTGACCTTGAAATATATTTTATGTGACATCATAAAGGTTAACGTAAAAGTACCAGCAATAAACTAGGGTTACGTAGAAAATTTACTAGGTGCTAAAAACAGTCAGTTTATTTTCGGAACATTACGACAGGGATTTATACAAAGCAATCATTATTAAATAAAAACGGCAGGGTTTCTTCATCAACATTCAGAGACACTTAATAGTACATTGAACTGGAATATGAAAATATGTAACCCTTGATTGCAATAATTGTTTATAATATTTATGAATGGTTAGATTCCACGCTGTCTGCGGAGATCTAGTAACACATGTTTAAGGTATGAGAACAACTCCTATACGATAAACAGTAAACCAAACTGGTGGCTTTATTCACTAGATTTATTGTGACATTACAGACCAATGTATCACCCAGAAACAAAGGAAAGTTCAAACGGCAAGAATGCGTACCTGTGTGACCTAAATATTGATCAAAGGGGTTGTATCATGGCTCCTTTTAGAGTGGAGTAATGGAGTTTCATACCTGTCAAGATTCTTTCACATATATTGAGGCAGTCAGTTCCCAGAGTGGTGAGGGACGTAGCGATTCTTAAGAGCACACTTTAGTCTACAGAGGTCCCAGTTGCTATCAGAGGATTTCAACATACAGGACAATTTTTAATTCCAGTGATAATGTTTGCCTAAAATTACTTCCAAATACAGGTAGTTTCCTCTGGAGAAAAATTACAAAAATTTTGCAATTTGACCACAAAAATTCTCAAAATATTGTGATGCAATAGGGAATTAAATATAGTTGTCCTATAACCTACAAAATTTCAGATAATGCCAAATTGCAAGTATGGGATTATGCAGTTTGCTTTAATGGCAGGATGATGTAGTGGTTAGGTAGCAAAAGTCTACAAAAGCTGTCTGTGTGAGCTAGCACATAATGTGTGCAGTGGTACAGAGCACACAATGCATCACTCAAAATGGGGTAAACCTAGTGCATTCTGACTGGTAAAAGTACCAAAATAACACTTTTATAATACTCAAAAATTAAGTGCCGCATTCCATTAGGACAAAAGGCAGAAGAAAAGTAAATTAATTTTTGTTTGTTTGCTGTTTTTTAAGCCTTTTAGCATACAAAGTCTTGAAAACTGCTAAAAAAAACTGCCGGTTATACCTACATCAATTTATTCTAAATGTGACTACCAGTTTAAGTGTTCATCATTCTTTTTAGAAACTAATTAATTCTGTAAGTCCCAAATTATGCAAGATATGAATATAGAAAATAAGAAAATATTTGAGGTTAGTGAAAAAACAGCATTATTATTTGTTAAAAGTAGAAATCTACCGAGTGCCCATAAGATCTCTCTGCCTCTATGAATAGAAACTCCACTTTTACAAAAAACATTTACACATAATTTGTGCAACTGTCTTGCACAGTCATGAGGTATAAACTCATTAGTAATAATGTTATGTAATAATTATAATCCAACAACCCACTCCCTCCCCCCACTTTCTCCTCTTTCTTTCTAAGTCTCTTAATTGAATATTAACTATCAAATCTTTGTATATTAATTATTGAATTTTTGTTTATATCCTGCAACTGTCGCTTTATTTAAACATGCATTCTTTGCACATTCAGTTTTAAAATATCTTAACCATAATTACAAACTCTCTTCTCTCTCTTTCTCTCTCTCTCTTTCTCTCTGTATAATCAGCAAATTCATATTTAATGATTATCATATTCTACATGATTTCTCTCTCTAATGTCTAAATCGCTGGCTTATAGATCACAGTGCCACTCACCACCTAAGTTGAAAATCAACCATATCACTGTTGATTAATTAGCCAAATCTATGCTTAAGTTCGAATCCCACCCTGGCAGATCCAAGCATAAAAAAGTTTGTTTGTTAACATTCCAAAGATTGTTGAATTTCTAAATGCACCTTGTGCATCAAAAACTTCCAACATTTTGTGCATATTTGGAATGGACAAATAAGATTGGACTGGATGTCATGTCCAGTCATCTAAAAACTTGAAGTTAAAATCAAAGTGTAATGCTCAATCTAGGATTTTTCGTACTTACTTTCCCCTAAAACACCATAACATCAATATTTTTGCATTTATGACCCACTAAGTCCTTAATGATGGGGTCATTTGGCAAAATAAGGGATCAATGGTCCCTTCTAGAATGAACACTGCAGGTGCAATAAAATTCTACAGTTGTCTTAAAACTGTTGCATGTTATGTACACAAAATATGTTTATAGGAATACTGAACCCTATGCCTGTTCATTGACACATATTACAAAAATTTGAAAACATTTGATTAAGAGACAACTAGACTTGATTAAGAGACACATGAAATTCCTGTTACATGTATGTTAATTACCAGCTGCTTCATAATAATGTTACATGTTACATTACCGGTACCTTACTTTTCGTGTTCAATATTCAAGTTTTAAAATCTAAAACATTATTACTCTTCTCCTCAAACTATAATGTGATGTTTGGCCATTATACTTTTAAACATCTTTTTGTCAAATTTTTTCCTTCAATAGACAAATTGCAAGTTTCGTGAAGGGTTGTGTACATATGTCTTCTGTGCTTTACACTTGCAGCTTCATTTCCTGTGCAAGAACGAGTAATCAGTTATCATGATATGTGTTCGTCTTTTTATTTGTTTGGCCATTTCATTCATTAACTTGTATTGGTTTATTGTTTTTGGTTGTGTTGGCTGTTTTAAAGTATAAATTTTCAGAAAAAAATCCCTAACTTCTAATTTTTAAAACAAAAAGTATTAAAATCGGCTGTCACAAAATACATGTTTTTCAGTTACAAATCTCTTTCTTCTATTTTAAAACAAAAGGTATCAAAATCAGAAAAGATTAAGCTGTTTATAGCAGTCCTTCACAAGGGGGTTACCCTTTCCATTTCTTCAGACAAGCCTGATCAATTTTTTATGTTCACAGTTATATCGTTTCAAACAATGACAGTTTAAGATAGACACTATGGAAATCAGAAACGCTTGACTTAGTTTAACGAAAAAAATCCTTGTTCCTCCCATTTTTACGAATTAAAGATGCCATATGATAGACAGATATTCTGTCAGTTTTTATCTAGCTGAAAAACCGAACAAAGCCTTATCAAATAATCCCACACTTTCTACTGATAAAATAATTCTGCACAAATGAGCATGTGAACAGAAATACAAAAACCTAATGACACCTATCCTGTATTGAACATTCCATGCACAAATTCACACCCTACAGGAAATGGTTTCAGGTATTTAACCTCAGAGCAAAGTTTTTTCCGCTGACAATTTGGGTGTTCTTTTATGTGTTTGTTATTCATAATTTAAAAAAATTTAAATCATCAATCCTTCGTCAGATCGTACATTGATCCAATGAAAATTAATTACAATTCCGTAGGTTATGTAGAGGTTTTGACTGTTCTAGCTCACTGCAAGGTTCAAGGTGTTGTTTTTTAAAACATTCAATCATTTGCCAGATCGAACATTGATCCAATAAAGTTGTCTAAAACTTCAGTTATGTAGAGTTTTTGATTGTTCTAGTTCATTGCAAGGTTCAAGACGTTGGCAGAGTTTCTGAAGACGGGGACAACAGTTCAATAAGAAACTTATGACATGATAGAGTGGAATCTGTCTAAAATAAATAGAGTGGAGAATGAAGTAATATGATGTTTAACATTCCAGTCAAGAGACACGTGACCAAAGGCGATCTGGTTGGACGTTAGATAGTGTGTGTATATAAATTTTTCTCAGTATATGGGTAATGTCAGAATCAGAACTCTGTGTTACTCATCAGTTTAATACATCAAGAAAGCAAGCATGTCTGCTGTTTCACTTATATAAAGGTGGTCAGTTCATAGATGGTGGAGGACACCAGAGTGCCAGGAGAAAACCAGAGTGCCAGGAGAAAACCAGAGTGCCAGGAGAAAAAAAAGAGTGCCAGGAGAAAACCAGAGTGCCAGGAGAAAACTAGAGTGCCAGGAGAAAAAAAACAGAGTGCCAAGAGAAAACCAGAGTGCCAGGAGAAAACCAGAGTGTCAGGAGAAAACCAGAGTGCCAGGAGAAAACCAGTGTCAGGAGAAAACCAGAGTGCCATGACCTTTAGGAAACAAAATGACAAACTTTACTAGAATCTACCAGAGTTGTATTTAATCAAACAGAGGCAATGAGGGGAACTGTGAGCTGTTAGCACATGCTTTAGACCATTTGGCCACCAACGCCCCTCACAGCAGTGAGACATCCGTTCTTACTACAATGCAAAAACCACAGTGACCGCTCGTGTTCTTGGTATCTAAAGTTTTACTATATTCAACCAAGACTTATTTTATTGTTCATTTAATCATTTCCTAATGTCTCATACATGATAATCTAAATGATTTCCAATAACTTACAGAAAATTTCCTATTACCAAAGTCGTCAGATCCTATCAGAAATGTTACATTATGTGACTATTTTGTCTATAGATTCTATAAATGATACAGACTATACGATATTTGACCGCGGGTCAGTAGTCCTTTATATGTAAAACAGTATGGGTTGTTAAGATTTTAGCCGACTGACTAGACAGGTCGGCAAGTCAGACGGTTTTTCATGTAAGACGGATTTAACAGATCAATGGATAGGTCTAGGATGATTTGCCAAATATAATTAACCACTAATTACCTTCAATAATAAAACCGTTATAAGTATCGGTAGCCAGACAGAACTACGTACCTTACGTGTTAATAACTTACCAATAATCAATATAGGTATTGTTTTTATTCTTGTGCAATTACTATTTCTTTCAATAGTACACATATATGTGTACATTTATCGGAAGTATACAGGAAAAAATTTTTCAATATGTTTTATCCTTAATCAATGGTCATATATGTCAGTGAACTCTGTCTAAACCAAAAACCTTTTGGTCTGAATAGAATTTAATAATGGTGTTTAACACCCCAGTTCAGATTATTTTAGTTCTTTCAGTTTTTGGATAGTGGGGAAAACTGCAGTACCCAGAGAAAATCATTGACATTTGGCAAGCAAACTTTCTGACATTTAGCTATGTCTGTGATGTTGTACCTAAGTAATGAGAAGCACATTGATTTGTCAGTGTGTGCTTTACACCATTCTGTCTCTGGAACCTTTCTAAACCAAAACCTTTGGGACTGACAATTTTATTTACATTAGACAGGGCATGTTTCAGTTTGTACAACTCACTTTAGAAATTTAATTTACCACACAATGCCAACACCATCATAAGAAATGGAAATTATTTTTCTGTTTCTTATTGAAAAATCTTCAACTCTTTTAAAAGAAAATAAATTTCATTTTTATATTACTGGTAAAAAAAATATATCTTGGTCTATACAGTAAAGATTTGATATGCTTTATAAGAAATCTGGTTAATGTACAATATTTGATTGATACCACTCTATGCTCCAACAGAAGCTTAGGTGTTACCGGTCACGTAATTCTGTGTCTATATAATGTGTAGACAGTTTGATTTACAGCGACATATCGGTGCTATTCTTAATTCAATATTCTGTAGTTTCTCAATATTGGCAATAACAAAACATTCACTTAAGTGTGCTATTATTAGGCATGACTGATCACAAAGGGTATTAACTTTTTAGAGTTTTCATACAGTCAAAGTGTTCAAACCAGAAATGTGTTTGGGTTAAAAATCATCCTGACCATGGCTTCAAAAAAAGGAGCCCGAAAATTGGGTCAACATAGTATAAAACTTGAGATGCTTTATTTGAAAAGATCAGTATCAAATCACAGAAAATATATACGGTAAATGAAAAAGAAGCAAAATTTGAATAAATCAAAAACTAAAAAGATGGACCAGCGTTAGCCCACAGAGTTATATTTTTGGGACAATATATAAATTTTGGGGCTAATGGCGCAAATGTCCCTCTACATTTAACACTGCAGTCAAAGTTGTCTAAAGGGTAAAACTGTTTCTGATATGCATTGGTGATGACAGAGTATACTAATATATTACAGTTTTGTACAGTTAAACCAGCTTATAAGACTCACCTTACTATATCAGAAGAGAATGCTAAAACGCTTCCTGAATCACCTAAATCCTGCTTTATATTAGCTAAGAATGTAATATCACTATTTTCCTGCAACATTTTTAATGCTTCTTGTAAAACAGTCTCAGGCAAACCTAAGTTCCGACTTGGATCTGAAAAACGAAAAAACAAAGAAACATTAATAATCAATTTGTTTTATTATTCCCATGCCCAATTTCTGGCAGTAAGCTCATCTTTAGCAGTGACCTTTTTTAACTCTATATATAGATTTGTTCTAAGGAAGCACTTAGCAACACACAACCTTGGGTTCTGGTCTCAAATGAATGATATTTTATTCATAGGAGAGGAGGGAAAATCATGTCAGAAAATTCACAACCATAATCTAGGTTTGTGCCCATTGCTCCCAAAACTGAAAGCCATGACATGCCACTAACCTAATTAGTCTGCCAGAAAACACTAAACAGACCTAGTATACACATACCTCTATATGGCTAATGTAAATCTTTTCAGAGTATGTATTGAATGTCTGAGTTTGAATCACATTTACATCAGACTTGTAACTTTGAATGAGTCTGGATCAGAATTTTACAAGAGCCGTTAGACAACAATGTAGCTCATCAGACCACCAATTTGACAATTATATATATATACACATGTAGGTCTTAGGAAAACGTGCACCAGAGACCTCAACACTGTACATATAAGATGGCGGGTACAGGTGACTGCAATGCAGGGATGGAGTATGTGTGACCATAATGAAGGGACAGGGTTTGTATGACCGCAATAGCTTTGAAGACTTTGTCTTTGACCAAAATTGGTAGTGAAAGTTCTCTCAGCAAAAACTAAAAAATTTAGAAATCTTTTAAAACAGCAAGGTCAATGGGCTATAGGGAATGTAAAGTTCCTTCCCATAAATGATTAAAGAGTTGGCGATGTCTCCATATAAGAAAATTGACTGGAATCATGTACCAGTAAAACCCATGATGCTTATTCAATCACCTAATGTGCCAATAAATTAAAAATTTCATTTCAAACTTTTAAGAATTATCACAAAAAATGCACATAAGTTCTTTAAAAAATGATCACAAAAATGCATATCATATATTTCCTTGCAACTTGTTGATATTTAAAATAGCAGAAAAAACTGAAATGTAAAATTGTAAATTTATTATAAATTTTCAATCTTGTCGAGACACTTACAACTGCAGGGAAGATATAATAAAATATAACAATATTAACCATTTTTACGTCGATAGACCGAAAAAAATACCGCAAACGTATTTGTGATGGCGTCATAGAGAATGAACATGTTACGATTTTCCAGACATAAAAGAGACTCACTATCAAACCACATTATAGCAATCTTAAATTGTGGTGTGAAATAATCTATTCTTTGATATACACATTATTTGTTTTTATAAAACCATGGCGATACAATTTTGATGCAGTTTTTTCCTGTCTAATTTAGTCATTAAGACAATATTCTCATATCATAACAAAATTTGGCTTTTTCTTACTTAAATTTTATAAATCTCATTTTTTTCATATTTTACCACTGTTTTGTATGCTTTTAAAACTGCTAACACCTTACTTTTTATTTGTTTTGCGGTTTAACTTTTCTAACTAAAAGTCAATGATGAGGAAATGGAAGTGAGAAACTGATATAATGGTGATTATGATGACGAATTAACTGAAAATAAAAACCTAAGAGTACAAGTACAAGTAACTTTAATTAAATAATGTATGTAAATGGAAGTCTAGACTGAAAAGTGCATTGTTTTAGGTATTATGAACATAAGTCCAAAATCATGTGTCAAAAACTTGCTTTTGTGCAGGGAGTACATCTTAGATGTACTCCAGTACAAATGGAAGAATAGACAAAATTGAAACAGCCAGCCAGAGACTTCATGGAAACAGTTTGTAGATTATATAGGTTTTAAGCAAGATTGGGTGAATTTATTCTAATTTAAGTCATATATAGAAGAACCTGAGGGTTGGCAAAAATTTTGACAATTTGTTTTTTACCATTACTCTGAGATATATAGGTATCACTTTCTAGACAAAACAATATGTCTATTAGTTGTGTAATGTATTATTCAATTTACATAACACCAACCACATACAGGTCTGTGGAAAATTCAAGAAAACAGGAGGAATGTAGTTAAGGTGTTAAGTTCAATAAGAACATTTGCCTATAGTTCGGGAGGTTCAACATTTGACCCTAAGACCAACATTTTTTCTTGATCTTGCTATAACAATGTGTAAATACCAATGCAAGGAAAATATTCAACTTTTCAAATAAACCCACTAGTGAGAAATCATTGATTTGAAAGGCAATGCTTTGACTACATGGCCTCCTCACCCCCCCCCCCCCCCCAATTAAAATTTACCTGTAATTACTGTCATTATCGGTACAATTATTTTATAAAACTGGTCATTTTTTTTAATGGTAGGCGGTAGGTGGAAGTTATGATGAAATCAATTAAGACTGGCTGATTAAATTAGAACAACCTAGCTGCCAATAATACTTTGTATTGAACAGACACATCTGACCTAATACATAGAAATATATCCCATTCATAGTTGTGGTCAGTTGTCACATGTAACTGGTCATATCAAGCTATTTAACGTCACTGTTAATGAATTTCTTAATAATCATAACTAATTATTTGTGACTACTATGAACATATATATAACCGATATAAAACTGGGAGTGCTAAAAAGTCAAAGATTCAAGGATGACCCACCTAAATCACAGAATTATCATCAAGCTATTTAAGGAACAAGGTTTTCACAAACAGGAACAGTATGTACGGATAGCTGGGAGTGCTAAGAAGTAGAAAATTCAAGGATGACCCATCTAAAACACAGAATTATCAAACTATTGTAAAAACAAGCTTTTTACAAACAAGAGCAGTATGTAGGAATATAAAACTGGGAGTGCTAAGAAGTGGCAGATCAAGGACAACCCACCTTAAACAAGAGTTCTCAAACCCATTGTCAGAATACAGGTTCTTACACATTGAGCAATATGTAGGGGTATGAAAATGGGAGTGCCGAGAAGTCTAAGATGCAAGGATGACCCACCTAAAACAGTAAATTATCTATTGTGAGAACACAGGTTTTTATAAACGTTAGAGCAATATCAGTGAGTCGGCATGTTACTGACAGATAAAATCAGAGGCGAGATTAACACATCAGAATTTCATTCATAAGTCTACCATGACCTTAAATGGTACAGCAATGTATCACATAGTAGCTAATGATGATAGTGTGTTATCTCCGAGGAATTAAGCTATTGGTTCTTTATTAAGCTCTCTCTTGGTAAAATAAAAGATAAGATCTAATTTAAGGTGTTAGGTATTATATTGTACAGTATAACCTTGTTATAATGACCCTTGACAAAATTAGCCACTTCACTTATTGCCACATTATGTTAAAATCACATAACTTGTTCTTATATAGTTTACTTTATTTTATAAATCTGCATAAATTTATCACCAAAACCCTTTATAACCCTTTATCACCAAAACCCCTTATAACAAAATCTGACTAAGCAATGGTGATATCATTGTGCGGTTGTCATCAATCTCTGATTTTTCAGAAGGGGTCATTTTCAAAAATTGACTGTAAACATCAATATTTTTGTATTCATGTAATGTTGAATATGGCCCACTTAGGCTTAAACAATGGGGTCATTTGGCAAAATAAGGGATCAATCAAATGTTTTTGAATGAACTCTGAATGTGCAAGATAAAAAAATCTCAAACTTTGTACAAATTAGAAAAAAACCAACATATTATTTTTTTATGATTAAAAAACACTAAAACTGTCATACAGAGGGGAAAATAAAGTACTTTGTGTACTTTAGACAGAAAAACAATACTTCTTACATATAAACTTAATTGTTTCTCTAAAAGCTTTATTATTTTATCCATAAAAGCGTAATTTTTGAGAATTAATAATTTACGGATATTCTTCAGAAGTTACAATAGTAATTATGAAGTATAATAAATGCAGAAAATACAGGAAAATTTGATATAACTTCAATGTGTTTTGCACAAAGAACATTCTAAATTAATAATTATGTAATGGACTTTCTTCTTACGCTATTGTTCGCATTTATTCTGTTTGTTGAATTACTAAGCATACACAGGGTACCTGCATAAATTCTGGGTCACAGAGTTCTGTTGAGACCACACCTATTCCAAAATCGCAAAATGTGTATTTATCATGTCTTGTCGTAAGGTAAAAAGCATTGCAACGGCTCAATTACAGATTTTTGGCAGAATCATGGAAATTACATAAATACATTTATATTAATATAATAGAGATAATAAATAACCTCATAAATTGTGAATATTTTGTCGGATGAATAAAGTAAAACGAAACGGTACGCAATATCTCAAGTATCGCATTGACGTTTGTAGCAATCTTCAGCGATTGGCACAATAAAAACCATGTGACCTGATTAATTGCCAGTAAGATTTTAATCATTGCATTTCGAAATATTCTTAGATATCCGTTTCGTTTAAAATTTATCAAAATGCGAAGCTGTAAAATTCCTTATCAGTAGTATATAGTGTATCTAAATGCACTTTAAAACATTAAAACACTTGATGCATATCACTGTTGCATAATCTGTGCAAATAAACCTCTGTGAAAAAGTTAAATAAAACTTGATTTAATGGGAGCCATCATCGCATTCAAGAATATTTCATTCACTTTTATTGAGGTATCACCAGCCAAATATGATATTGTATAAATTGTAAAAGATATATCGCTAAATGCATGTACAGCCTTCAGACAGCTTTTTTTCTTAATGATATAAGTGACTTTGATTTGTATCTAGGCATAATATACTGAATGAACAAGGTTGTAATTTTAAGCCAGTCAACAGTTTCAAGACCTACAACCTTGTGAAAAAGCCAAATAAACTTGATTTAATGGGAGCCATCATCCCAATCAGGAATATTTCATTTACTTTTATTGAGGTATCACCAGCCAAAAATTGTAAAAAATATATCGCTAAATGCATGTACAGCCTTCAGACTGGGACTTTTTTTCTCAATGATATAAATGACTTTGATTTGTATAGGCAGAATATACCAAATGAACAAAGTTGAAATTTTAAGTCAGTCAACAGTTTCAAGACCTTTAACTCTGTGAAAAAGTTAAATAAAAATTGATTTAGTGGGATATATCAACTCAATCAAGAATATTTCATTCACTTTTATTGCACTATCACCAGCCAAATATGATATTGTATAAATTGTAATAGATATATCACTAAATGCATGTACAGCATGACAGGGACTTTTCTCAATGTTATAAGTGATTTTGATCTGCATAAGCATCATCAATCTAAACATGGTTCTAACTTAAGCTAGTACACAGTTTCAAGGCCACTGGTTTTGGGGTTAAACCATAGCAGTCACCTGTAATATTATGGAAATTCACATAAAAAAAAGAAAAAAATAAGACTGACTTTGTTTATTTCTCTTTGAACTTTTCAATAATTTTTAGAGGTGTCTTCTACAGTGGTCACTGACACAATTGGCCTAAACTTATGAAAACTCTACAGTCAAAAAAATTATACCTTCTCACCAAAAAGACCTCCACAACTTTTAATATTACCTTTGGCTATGTTCTATCAACAGGAAATAAAAAATCACACCCGAGACTCTCCAAGTCCCAAGTGAAGTTTCATGAGTTTGACCCCACAACCCTTTAAAAAGCCATTGATAATACCATTTGATCAAGTTAATCCATCAAGCCTAGAGTGGTTTACTATTCTACTGTTTAATATGGTTGGGGCTTAATTTATTTTCAATTATTTAACCGTTAAATATTCATTTCCAAAATGATCCATTTATTGAGTGTTAGGTAAAAAATATCATTTTTAAAGCTTGTTTAATGATAAGCCTGAAAGTTTTAAACCTCAAAACCGCAAATTTGAATGCTAACATATTGAAAGTACAATGTGTCCCTTCCCCAATAATCCCCCTTTAAAGTCCTGATAACTAGACAAGAAATCATTACCACATACCAGATTTCATTGCGGTCAAATTAAAAAATTATGGCAAAGTAATAAAAATAAAATTGTCTGTAAGTGCTGAGGGAAAAACTTGCAACAACCACAGGAAGGCAATCAGGTACAGCTATAAACATGTGTTTCAACTTGAAATAATGAAAGGAAATATGAAGTGCCTAAAACAGACAGAGAGCTGGAATTCAGGAAGATGCATTCAAATACATGTACAACATATTTATAAACCATTTATTCTACCTTGTTAAGTCTAAGCTACTCAATGTAGGCCTGTTCCATATAAGGGACACATGCCCTTTAGACCACATCTCTAGGTCTCCACAATTTCAAAATTATTTGTAGCCAAAATTCCAAAATTTGTGAAAATATAACCCTTTTTGAAGTATTTTTTTTTCAAAAATTTATTAAAAAAAGTTTTTTTAAAAAGAATTTCTTACAAAGTAGTAGCCAATGGCCATTTTGGGTACCAGAACTGGAAATATAGCATCTATACAAAGGGCACCTGCTTTTCAACCTGCCATTACTATTTTGCAATACTTCCTCTCTATAACAAGCAAGATGCTTAAATAGTTCAGAGATACAGACCAACAACAAGCATATATTGTGAAAAGATACAGTTCAAGTTGCCTTATTGAGTGTATGTCTCCAAAATAAGAGTTATCTCCCTTTAAAAGACAATAGGGTCTTTACCTGTGTCATAATACTACTGTGCCATTTGTTGTCTCAAAAACAGGTTTTCTAATACTAGATTTATTTAAAAGATGAATTACAATTACAGAATCCCTTCAGTATGTAACAGTACCATATAAAATGTACCTAGAATCAATAAATTTCTTTGCAATGTGTTAAAATACCATTATATAAACCATTTTATGACAGTGTAACATAAGGTTATAATTTGATCTTTGCTCATAAATTTTACACAAGGTTGATTTTTTACCACTGAGACTTGTTATTCCAATGCATACAGGTTCTGCTATTCAAAGCAAACTACACTCTCTAATGTATACTAATATCAACTTCTCTCGACAATTCTGAGGTGTAAAACAGAACCCATTTTTCTAGGTTCACTAACACACAATCCTTACAGTGTAAATGAGTTTCTGATCAGTCTCTGGTGATAGAAAAATGTAAACTGTACTACAAAATTTCATTACACATGTTTGTGAACATTTGATGGATGTATTTTGTGTTGGTATTTATTTGAGAAACAGTGAAGGCAAATCGAGATTCATCATAGAGTATTTTATTTAAAACAAACACAAGTATTGATTACAAAATTGACTTTAGTCCAACACAAATTTAGCTACACTTTCTGAAAATGATTTTGGGGTAAACTTACATGATTTTAAGGGCAAGTATTGGTATAGTACACAGCTACTCTATCTGAAAATGTTTTTTTGGAAAATTTACACAATTTTGAATTGAGAATTGAGTAATGGTGTTAACGTTGCAATGAATAATATTTCACTTATATCGAGACGTCACCAGCTATAGGCAAAGGTGCAGAAATTTTGCCTGTGCATTGTGCTGATGGCATTATACTGCAGGGTTCTTTATCGTGCCAAGCCCACCGTGACATGGGACCTCATTTTATTTTAAGTTCTGATCCGAAAGAACCAAGACTTTCATTTTTTAATGCCGAGTGCTTGGCGAAAGATCAGTCACTACCTGCTTTCAAGTCTTGGATCAGACCCAGTTGGGGTTAACACAACTGAGCTACCACAGTGGTTAATTTTTAAGACAAGTTCTGGTACAGGGAAAGCGGCAGAGTTACTACGCCAACAAACATGATTTATAATTCTTTATTTCTAATCAAGACTTCCTAGTATAAATATAAAAAATCTTTCAAATCATTTTATATTTTTATATTTTACTGTTGTTTATTGATAAGTGTTGTCATCACAAGTCATTTTGATGCCAAAATATTCAATAATCTTAATATAGCAGAGTTACTGAAATAACAAATAACTAGAAAAAATAGACATTAAGATGCATCAGTCATTGAAAAAACAAATAAATGTATAAAAATAAAGAATCCAGAATTCAAACAAAATTCCACTTTAAATTATCAAAAAAGTTTAAAAAAATTTAAAACAAACACTTCCAACAGTTATGTATATTGGTATCTCCATCTGAATGTAAAAGTATGGTAAGAATTTGGGATCACACCAAGTAAAACTTAAGTTTAAATAATAATTATGAATCTGTAAACTACAATAAACTCAGCATTAGCTCTGGCTTTCAAAAAGTGGAGCCTAAAATTGGCAAGTTTTGAAATTTAAGAGCCAATTTATAGGTGACAAGCCAGAAAAACTAAGAAACTAAGTGACAAAAATGTCTCAAATATAGTTCTTCTACTCTGCTGTATAGATTGTTCTTGATTGGTGGTTTTCTTCTGTCTCATTGAAATTGAAATAAATTGGAGCAAAAATATTAGCCAAAAGGGTTTTTTAGCCAGAAAATATAAAAATAAGCAATTGACTAAATTGGCTAATAGCAGAGCTAACCTTGAAACTGAAATAAGCTCAAGTTTATATAAAATAAACTAAAATAAACTTATGAGGATTTCGAAATTTTAGCATTTAAATCTAAGTCCTGGGATTTTTTTTACATAAATCAATTTTTCTTCCTTTTGAACTTAAATAACACTATGGTTTACATACTGGTATTCTTATAGACCCACCTCAAAATCATTGAGTTCAACATGGGTTAGGCTTTGACAAGGTCACTGACAAAAAACATTACTTTAAAATTTTGAGGAAGAGAAAAAACCCACAGACAAAAAGTTATTAAGAAGATGAACGTGAAGAACAGGCAGACATTTTTGTCAGCCGTGAATAACAACAAGTGTTTAACCACATGTCTGATATAGCTCCAGACGAATATGCAACATGCCTGTCGGGGATTATCTCCCAGATTAAAATGGATAACATAATCCCTGTCAGATGTGTGTTATTTGTATCAACAGATTAATGATAATCTGCAGATATATATATATTATATATATATGCGTTCAGTAAGTGTATTAAAGATTCATGCTTACCATCTACTCTCATTCATAAAAACACCGACTACTTCAGTGATGATACGGGGCATACTGGTGGCTAATGGATTTAATGAGTTTCTAATCGGAAGTTAATATCAAGATTTGATTTAACCGGGAATTATCTTTATGAGCAATGAGAGACAAATAAACTTCATTTGGAAACCATCTTTTTCACATTTAAATTATTTTTGGAAAAAAGCAGAAACTGGCGAATATTTTTTATAATCCTTATGCTGAGTTGAAATGTTCTATTACACAGACAAATTTTTATATAAGTGTAACAGGAAGGAGAAAAAATGCAGGGTCAGACAGGGATGGAACCCAGATACTTTCACACTATAGGCAAGTGGCCAAGTGCTCTACCAACTGAGCTACCCTGACTTGCTCTATAAACACTTCTTGGCTTAAATGAGCCTATTACTAGAATTTTTTTTAATGTTGTAAAGAGAAGAGTTGAATGTGGAAATAGCATTTTATACCCCTGCCAAGATTTTTTTCACTAGTACATAAGCAGTTTGTTCAAGGATGGTTGAGGAAACCAGAGTGCCTGGAGAAAACCACTGACCTTCAGCAAGCAATCTGACAAACTTTTTATCACACTATGATCTGCCACAATGGGATTCAAACTGTGATCTGTCAATTATGTAAAGAGTTCAGCAGTCTAGTTTTTAAAAATATTCTATGTATGCATAAATAATTAGATTAAGTGTTCATTAGAACAGAATTACAGTTAATTATGTAAGAAAGCCCAGAAGCACCATATAATCATATGTTTCTTATTAATTTAATTTTCTAGATGACCAGGCACTGAACCACAAAAATCTAGGTAAAACAGGATAAAAATTGGGGAATTAAGTGATTTCTGTCATAGCTGAAAAGTCTAGGAGTGGTGTAATTGTATTGTATACACCAGTCAAAATTCTTCTACTCCCCCCCCCCCCTGGTATATCAGTTCTACTAGGATGATGGAGGAAATATAAAAAAAAAAACCCATCAACCTTTGGCAACCAAACTGGTAATTTTTCTCACCCTAAGATCTTTCCAGAGTGGGTTTCAAAACCTAGGCAGTGAGAGGGACTGTGATTTGTAAGCATGTACAGTCCAACCTGTCTTAAAGGCCACCTCTATATAAGGGTCACCTGCTTATAAAGGCCAGTAAAATTGTATCCCAATTGTTCTTTATTCATATCATTTCAACTTGAATATAAAGGCCACTATTACTGGTTCCCTTGGGTGGACTTTATAGACAGGTTTGACTGTACTTTAGACCACTCTGCCATCAAGGCCACTAAAAGACTTGCAAGTGGTATAAAAAGTTCAGTTTTAAGGTTTTCATCATTGATAAAAAAAAGATCATTTTTACGAAGAACTGCCATCCATGGATCTTTATATGGAATTAGGTGTCAATAGAAATGAAAGTTTGTGAAATACCCTGTTCCCATACAGTATGCCCTCATAAAAAACCAATGTTTTTTTAGCAATTCCATTATTATGAGCCAGTTTTTTTTTTGGCAATAAAATTAATCCTAATAACTCAAACACTTGTTGTTTAAATATTTTAAATAATGATATTTTTTTCAAAGTCAGATACTCACGATTTTCAGAGATTTATACATGCATATTAACTAAATCAAAGATTGTTGTTTTTATTTGCCCTTAAATTGCCTCCTCCTCCTCAGAAGCACTATTGTACGGCAGGGATAAAATCAGCTGTTTTTTAACCGTGAGTTATCAAGGGTATTTTTTCTTACCATTTCCTGATCAATTCAAGACACAAGGGAAGTATGCATGCTGAGTTAGAATACTTATATCAGCTACTAATAAAAGTACTAATTTCACCTTTCTTAACATTACAACTTACCAATTTATCATGTTAATAATAGCCATAAAAATGCTGATTCAGCAAAATTTTTCAGTGATCGAGTCATTATATATCTATGTTACAATTGTTGAATGAACCTCCAATCAAAAAAATAGTAAAAAGAAAATTGGTTGGTTGATTGAATGGTGTATTACCTTCCAGTCGAGAACATTTCACTTTTACTGAGACATTACCAGTTATAGGTGGGGTGACAGAAATTTTGACCTTTGCAGTCCCCTCAGGACAGTGTGCAAGGAGGGTTCTTTGACATTTCATGCCTACTAATTAAGATACCAGTAATCAGGTTTTAAGGTCTCTTTCTAAGGGACCTTACGCCTTTCATTTCTAAATGCATAGTGCTGGGTGAAAAAACAGTCACTACCTAGCTATTTCAAGTTTCAGTCAGACTAGGCCAGTGGTCATACTGTGTACTACAACATATGGAGAAAACATTCTACCAACATGGTGCTGAGAGAAGAGGGAAATTACTGTTCATTATTATTGGTGCGGAAAGAAAATTGTTTAATTTTTTAAAATCACACACTATTTTCATGCCCTTGGTTTTGAAAAAGAATTTTAGGTCATAATAAATATGCTATAAGTTATTATTACAGTCCAACCTGCCTAAAATGCCACCTCTATATAAGGGCCACCTGCTTATAAAGGCCAGTAGAATTGTATCCCAATTGTTCTTTATTCATATTATTAGAACCCATATATAAAGGTCAACTGTTCATAAAGACCACTTTTACTGGTTCCCTTGGGTGGCCTTTATAGACAGATTTGACTGTATAACATATCTTTATAATGTTTATCCATATAAACTTTTTTTTATCAAAAAGGTTAAAATTTAATCTACAAAAAACAAGTTTTATTAAAACTGTTAATCTTTTTAATGGTTAAAATTAAATTCCAGTTCTCGGTAGAAGCTTCTAATCGTGGATTTCTGTAACATAATTCTTGTTGATTCATCCGCATTTTATCGAGGATCTAATCTTAAGTGCCTTTTCTTTTTAAAGCTAAGTCTGCCGAGCAGATTCTAAAAATAGTTACAAAGTTCATTCATACATTTTTTATGTTATGCAACTTAGCATATTTCGCAATTTACAAAATTCTAGAGAATTCCTTACCCTATCAAGACTCGGGTTTTTTCAAGTGAATGGCGAAATTAAAGGCACATTGTTCAGTAGCAATACTTGAAGTATTTTAGTGTATCATAGTATCGGTTATACATGATACCATCTGTTATCCAAACACTGACAGATAGGCGTATGATTACTAAAATATCTTATCTAAATCGTTAAATGCTTCCTGAAGAAAACAGAAAACAAATCAGCCTGTCGAAAATCAAAATGTTATAGATCTTGTACTATTTAATAAATATTTATAATGTTCATATCTGTATATATATATATATATATATAGGAGATACTAAGAGGTTGTTTGAAATATGTAAAACATCTACAATGTATCACCTCAATCATATTATACAATGTATCACTTTTATCTTATTCAACTATCATTTTTATCATATTATACAATGTATCACCTTTATCATATTATACAATGTATCACTTTTATAATATAATACAAACATCAATTTCATAAAATAAAATAATAATTTTTATCAAATTTAACTATTATTTTTATCATATTATACAATGTATAACTTTTATCATATTATATAATGTATCACTTTTATCATATTATACAATGTATCACTTTTATCATATTATACAATGTATCACTTTTATCATATTATACAATGTATAACTTTTATCATATTATACAATGTATCACTTTTATCATATTATATAATGTATCACTTTTATCATATTATATAATGTATCACTTTTATCATATTATACAATGTATCACTTTTATAATTTTATATGATATATCATTTTTTCCATTATATAATCATTTATCATTTTTATCATTATACAATGTTTCATTTTTTCAATTATACAAGTTATTATTTTTATCATTATATAATGTTTCATTTTTCAATTATACAATTATCACTTATCATTTTATAATGTATCATTTTTATCGTTACAATATTTCAAATTATTTTATTATATAATGTGTTAATTTTATCACTATACACACTTTCCATTTTATCATATTATACATTGTATTATTTTAATCATGCCTCATTTTTTATCCCTTTATTAGTCATTCATTATACAATTTCATCAACAGGATTCTTGAACAAGCCTATAGCTGGCGATGTGTCTATATAAGTGAAACATTCTTGACTTTGATGTTAAACACCATTACTCAACTCAACTCTTGGAACAAAAGAAATATTTTAAAATTTACTGATTATTGGAAGAGAAGTAAAGCTATAGGCATCTAGTCGCTTGCTGATAGAACACACTTGTATATATTGAAGATTTCAGTGACCAACCAGATGAACATCTCCAATCAAACAAAAGATAGTAAATGATTTGCTTTAAACTATAAGCTATGCTTTTGGTCTATAAAGTTCTTTATATCATAAGAAACAAATGACTTGTTCATTAAAATCTGCCAATAGGATTTAATGATAATGTGATACATATCAATTCAACCAATCAAAAATCCCAAATCAGTCAAAATTCAATCTAATGTTTTACTATAAAAAATATTCGGAACCTTGTTAAACATTTATTTTAATTGAAGCTTCCTAATTTAATTTCTAGTTAGTAATAAATCAAATCAAAAACTGTTCACCTTTGCATTAAAATTCATTAATCTCAATTGTAAAGATTTAATAAAAGCGGTGTAGAACCGGCACTAGATAATTACATAACAGCTTCTCCATTAGAAATGATGGATACCATATGCCTCAAAATGTTAGACATAGTTCCTTGGCATAGCTTCAATAATTCCACCTATTTTCGAAAATTATTACACATTTTATCTTCAAAATGACACAAAATGCCCATTTAATTTTATTAAAGTTTAGACTACTCTCAGAGCGATCTTCTAAATATTTGGAGATATATGTGTACAAAAAAAATTGATCTGCCAAACTCTGAGCCTTTGAACATCGCTGGTGTTAAGATTTTGCCTTAATGGATTTCAACTTCTAGATTGATAATTATCTTCCATGATTGAGTTTGGGTTTCAAATATTTTTGTTTCGTACTTTTACAACCCTGCTGGTTAGTAATGAGGAGCTGAGGTCAGCAATTCATTAAACATACCATCATGACCCAGTAAATGATAATAAGTTAACACAAGTCTGATTCTACAAACTCATTTATAATCAGTGAAGGATGACTCAAGAATGTTTGAATTTTGGTTATAGAAATAATCAATCATGTACTAAAGTTGTACAACTTGGATCTTCTTTAAAATAACTTTTTAAAGTTGTACAACTTGGATCTTCTTTTAAATAATTTTTTAAGTTGAACAACTTGGATCTTCTTTTAAATAACTTTTTAAAGTTGTACAATTTGGATCTTCTTTTAAATAACTTTTTAAAGTTGTACAACTTGGATCTTCTTTTAAATAACTTTTTTAAAAGTTGAACAACTTGGATCTTCTTTTAAATAACTTTTTAAAGTTGTACAACTTGGATCTTCTTTTAAATAACTTTTTAAAGTTGTACAACTTGGATCTTTTTTAAATAACTTTTTTAAAAGTTGAACAACTTGGATCTTCTTTTAAATAACTTTTTAAAGTTGTACAACTTGGATCTTCTTTTAAATAAATTTTAAAGTTGTACAACTTGGATCTTTTTTAAATAACTTTTAAGGTTAGGCAACTGGGATTACTTAAAATTACTTTTAAAGTTGGGCAATTCAAATTTCTTGAAATTAATTTAAAAGTTGGACAACTGAAATTTCTTGAAATAACTTTTCAATCACTACAAACCAGTTTATATTGGTGCCAATTATTTTACCAATTTTACTTTACGAAAGGTTTATTTTAGCACACAAACTTTTTATATACAGAGTTGCTCATAAACAATATTATTGCAATTTAATATTTGCATAAGGGTCAGACTGCAAAACACGCTAAAATAAAACTGCTGCTAAAAATTCTGTGTTTACAATACATATATTTATCAACTTTGCATGTGCAGGTTTCAAGTTTTGAAAAATTGCATCTGACAATGAATGGGTTTTGGAAAGTGTCATTAATGTATAAAGATCCAGTCCAGTGAGTTCTAAATGTCAAAATTGGAAGAAGGATCAAGCACCAGTTTTTGAGTAAAGAACTACAAAATTTAACACATTTGATTGGTTAGTTTTGTGTAGGTTTACACATCAAATACTTAAAAAGCTTAGGTATGAAGACGGCCATAAAAACTGGACATAAGAAGCGTGTAAGGTCAAGAAAAGGTCAAAATTAAATGACCTCTGATGACAGAATCTCAGCAGTCACATGACTTTTATTTCTGTTTAATTCCAAGATCGATCAGACGAACTGTGTTAGTACCAACAAACAATTTAAAAAATTGGTGTGATGTTAATAAGATACAGTATCCTTCACAGCGGGTCGTAAACATCATGTTTTCTCTGGTTATTGAGTATTGTAACAACAACGCCAGTCTTATTACAGAGGGCTAAATGAAGCATGACCAAAAAAATATTGCCACGGAAACCACCCAAGATTGCTTTTATGATCAATGAATCCCATATTTCATTTTTGTGTTACTAATATCTTTACTAACTACAGGATGTTAAACAAATACGAATATAATCAAAAACAGATATAAACTTAATTATGAAATGAGTTAACAAAGTATCCAATACCGAGCGCTGGCTTCCCAACATACGTTCTTTATCAGGGGTGGTCAGTACAAGAGTTTATAAGACTAAGATGAAGTATTGTCCGTCAAGACTAACGAAGTGGTAGATTATGCCAAAGAAGAATTTGAAGTCTCCCATTATCTGTACATCGGGAATTGTAATTATTTTTTACTTCAAAGACAATGTAATTAATATTCTGATGTTTTGAAATAATACAATCACATTCTGTTCATATTTTTAGGTTCGAGCCAATCTGAGGAAAAATGTGACTTATGTTGGTAAATGGCGGCTTTATGAAGTATAGAGTTTTATTTCATTGACTGACAGATAGATTTATTTATCAACCCGATATCCTCCCAGACTAGTGTATATAATATGTTACTGGAAATCACATCACTGTCAAATTATGTTACATTTTTTTTAAAATTGAAGTGTTTAGAATTTTGAAATCATGTTATACTTTCTTTCGTTATTGGTTTATGTAAAACTGAAGTATTTGAAATTTTGAAATCCGGGTATTTCATTTCCTAAGGTCAATTTTATGTAAATTTTAAGTATTTGGAATTTTGAAATTGTGTTACCTTTTTTCAAAATTGTGTATTTGGAATTTTGTATATATTTTTTTTAATTTTATGCAATAAAGTATCATTGTGTTACTACCGGTACTTTTTTTCATTATCTATTTATATAATTGAAATTTTTGGAAATTTTGATTAGTTTGTGAAATTACCAATTTTCCAAAGCAAGTGTTTATGTTTCCATAGATTTGGAACTTTTACTTCTATTTTTTTCTTTTTCTTTTTTTTTGGATATAATATTGGAATTTTTTCTGGATTTTTGATAATGTATTATTTTTATTTTATACCATTTGTATGTAGGTGGGAGGATGAACCCATTGGTTTGAAATGTTCACTTTAAAGATTGTTAATGATATCATTCAAATTCAGAAAATAAATAAGTGCTAAAAAGTTGTTTTATTTAACAGTTGTGGTACATAGCATTACACAATCCCAGAGTTAAAATACCATTTAACCATAGAACTTATATTGTTTTTGTTGTAAGTCATAAGGTTATGATCTACTGGTATATGAGTATTTCATGTACATGGTGTTGTAAGACCTCCGGAAGTTCAAAGCTCGTGTAATGGGTTTACTATATATCAACATTTTCTATTACAAAACCATTACAAGGACCATGAACTTTGGGACTAAACTATACAGTCAATCAATTCATATACAAAAACCTCTCTTTTATCACTAAAATAGCAACCCTTGTAATACATATACAATAAAATCTCGATTCATTGCCACTATTTTGTTCATTTAAATTTTGGCATTACAAAGAGGTTTGGCAACAAATTGAGGGATGCATAGAAGTAATTGATTTTGGGAATTAAAAATAGTACAGTGATAAGCAAAGTGGCAAAGTTATCAAGGGCATAATGAAAAGGTATTCCTGTATACTACAAACATGACTATGTTTTTCCATTATAAACTGCACAATAAATCATTCGATGATACTAAATCTGATTGATTTCTTCCCCAATTTTTTTTTATATTTTTGTACCTATATGTGAAAAATACTCCATGTATTTTGACATTGGAGTACAAAATTGTCTTTTGCCATAAATCACTTTATTCTTGACATTACTCGATAAGAACCTTAACAGTAATTATTCTGATTGCTCCAACTGCATGCAATAAGAAAATCTCAAAATTTAATCTGGTCAGATGAGGAAAATACAGAGCCTTATTATGGATTTAAATCTAGAACTCTTTCTTAAGAGACAAATACCCCTGTCCCAACTAATATTTTACCTTGTGGCCAAGTAAACCTACACATCTAAATGTGGTACACAATATATCATCTCGTAATGGTATACATTTAATCCAAATTTGATTAAAATCCATCCATAGATGTGAAAGTTATGCAGCACGGTTATGGACATAATTTTACAAGGACAAGATGATCGCTTTATACCCACTAAAATTAAGTTTGTGGGGGTTGGTGGTGAATATAATGACTTAAAAAAAGATTCGGTACTTACCTTCCAGTAGAATAGCTGGAGTGTCGTTACTTGGTCCTGAGATATATGTGAACCCATCGCTTTGTTGTGAAGATGTGTTAAAATATGGTATGAGATCCAACACATGTCTTGACTGAATATCTATACTGAAACCTGAAATAATTAACATTAAACAATTAAAATTCAAAATCTTGGATAACAGAGCAATTCGCAAACTCTCACATTAGAATGGGAATCACCTCTGTACCATGTGATCAATAACTCTTAAAGTTTGTGTGGAAGGTTTTGGAAAATGTTAACATCAGAAATTCTCTGAAAAACATCATCTTGTTCAATTCCATATCCATTGGAAATACCGGTAGGCAGAAACGTTAAGGTGTATCACATGGTACAAGGCGGACCCATTTGCCCAAATGGGATTCAAACCTAGGCAGTGAGAGGTGCTGTACTTGATCCACTTGTCCATCCAATCTGTAGACAAAATGAAGAAACAATACTTTTTTGTAAACTGCCATCTAAGACCAATATTATAATGCACACTTATATATTTCATAATGATGTCTTTTAATATTCTTTAACTCTTGTCAACTTCCGAATAGGAAACATTTTACCTTGTTGCTTCACACTTACTTGCAAACTGACAGAATTCAGAATGAACCAAATAGAGGTGAACAATTCCAATAAAACTGGAGATTAAACCTTAACATTTTCCCTTGCTATAAATCTCTAAACTAAAAATTCCTCTATCAATAAGCCCATTTTTCTTTACAAAACTTCTTTACCGTATCTTTTGCAGTGCTTTATTATTTATTTTAGCTGTTTAACTTCAATGGTGTTTTCATTCTGAAATCAATTTATTTCCTCTTATTTTTGAAGCATGATTCTCTACTTACCATTTTATTATAAACAAATAAATACAAAATAAAAAACACAAAAATAACCTTATAAACAGACATTGTGTTTCTAACCAGTAACCATTTGAATATTTCAGACAAAACTTCATGAAATAATAGATATGTTGCTATTCTGGTCATCTTTCCGTTATAATTAAGTATAAAAAAGCTTAAACCAATGGAAATGTAGAGATTCTAGTCACAGAAGTTCTAGTACATAAAACTTAATGAAAATGAATGACTGGATTCATTCTGATAAGTACAAAACAACTTATGAACTAATAGAGACATTGCGATTCTAGTCGTATTCCGTTTTATTACGTAAAAAACAATTTAAAACAATAGAAATATAGGGATTCTGGTCCAAGTATAAAAAATTAGTAAAATTAAAAGGAATACAGGATTTATCCTAAGTACAAGAAAACCTTATAAAATAATAGAAATACAGTAAAACCTCGATTCATCGCCACCATTTGTACAATCAAATTTTGGCGTTATAAAGGGGTTTGGCGATAAATCGGGGGAGGAGGATAAAGAAAAACATAAACAAAATAGATTTTGGGACTTCAAGATAGTGTGGCGATAAGCGAGGTGGCAAAGTTATCGAGGGGCATTATAACGAGGTTTTACTGTATTGCGATTCTGGTCATAGTAGAATATAAACAATTAGTAAAATTAAAAGGTTGAATGGGATTCAATCCTTCCATTAAGATAAATACAAAAAACCTTGTAAAATAACAGAAACATTGGGATTCTGGTCATAGTACAAAAATTAAAAGACATACTGGGATTAGACCCTTTCATTAAGATAAGTACAAAAAACACTATAAAATAATAGAAACATTGGGATTCTGGTCACCCCTCCATTTCATTAAGTATAAAAACAGCTTAAAACAATAGAAATATAGAGATTCAAGTCACAGTTGTAAAAACTTAATCTTTTTATTAAGATAAGCACAAAAAAACCTTATAAAATAATAGAAATATTGGGATTCTGGTCCCTGTTTATATGCTATAAACAGCCCATCAATCATGCTTTAGTTGTTTAACAGGAAGACATGTTGAAATCATTATTGGGAAATTAAAGAGACAAAGAACTCCATAAAACACACTAATAGCATGTTTCCTTCCAACCCCCTTCCATATTTCAAGTACCTTGTGTGAGATTTCTATCAACAATAACTGACATCTACTAAGAGGATCTGAAAAAAAATCTTGACCACAGCTTTTGAAGTCCAGATTAAGTATTATAAGAGCGGTCACTTAACACCATCTTTCAAATAGATTGTAAATAAATTCTGAAATATGACTTCAGTCCGACCAAATTGACCATGATGGAATAACCAGGTGTTAAAAAGCGAAACTCATACTGGCTGTATCTTTGAGATGATCAATATTGAAAAATTTAACACTACACTCGGGATATGTACTATTGACTTACTGGTCAAAGAAATGATTATACTCTTCCATTCATAAATAACTAGACAGAACTTTATCAATATTTGCTATAGTCATTATCTCAAATTCCATTAAAAGAAGTAAAAACTTGAAGTATTTGCAGTACTATTTAAAATTTTAAGTGATATTTTTAACTTTATGATATCTAAAGGCATGCAACTTAGTTGTTTTTCTTGGAATTTTTTGAAATGGGGGAAAAAAGTGTGAAAAGTATTTTTAACAATTTAATTTTTGAGACGGAACAATCGGTGAAATTTTAAATTCCTAAACTGTTATTTGAGAATTTCATTTGATGAAAAATTTGTCAATTAAGGATAATGCCACAGACAAGATTTACTCTGTGGCTATGTGAAATACTGGATGAAGTAGCAAAGTCTGATTAACAATCTGTGACTATGTTTAATAGTGGAAGGAATAGCACTGACTGTAATTTCAGTATTGCCTGTTTAACAGTGTTTTATAAAGAGTAAAGAAAACACAATTTTTTGCCAATACCACACGCTAATGGCTGACACTAGTAGACTATTTTACAGTCTTGATGAAAACGTAACAAATATACTGGCATCACAAAGTACCACCCAGTACACATCTAACAGTACAAAACGATTAATACTTCATCACATCTACTATACTAAAATAGTACTGAAACTAATCATTAAGACTTTTTTTGAGAAAAACCAAAATTTACTATTTTTAAAAGAAAATGTTATCATCTACATATCATAAAAAATTTCAAAACTTTTTGCATTTGAAAAATTATCACAAGCACCGAGCACAAAAGGCACTATTATCATAACGATACTTGATCGAGCTATAACTGTTGCATTATGGGTCTTAATACTGAAATAGATTTTGCTGCAAACATAATTATTCTTTTCTTAACCAGTCAGTCAATGCCAGTTATAACTTCAAAGGATAAACGTTTAACAGACAAGAAATTGCTTTTGTCTTTAAAACCAATTTTCCTAAATGCTGATGCTGACAAAAATACTCTCCTAACCCAAAACATTAGTTTATATATATATATATATTAGTAGACCTGTCAAAAGTTTAAACATTTTCAGTGTTCAATCTAGAAGGGGCCCTCACATCATTGGCTCCAAAATAATAATTTTGTCCCACAATAATACTGTCTGTGGGCCAACCCTGACCCATCTTTTTGAACAGTCTTAGTTGAGTTTCAAATAAACCTATTTCTAGATCTTTCTTATTTTTTTTACACTTAATATTGATCATTTCAAATAAAATGTCTCAGAAATATTATAAAATGGACCCATTTTATGAAAATCTGTCCGGTTTGACTAACATACTAACTTACAAAAAAGTAAAAGCTCGGCTGTCGAGTGGCCTAGATTTAATTAGCTATAGTGACTTTCGAGATAGATAATAGTTTTTGAAAACTTGTCGAGATAAAGCTAACGGGGGACAGAGATGAGCTGCAGAATCAGCACTAATTTGTTACCTTAGTGTTAAACTTTCAACAGGCCTGTACTATAAAGTGCTAGAAATGTGACCTTAATCATGTCTGTAGATGTCGGTAATGAGGCTTCTCTTGTACATATAATGTGTATGAATATATATCGCATCTAAAAGCGTCTTTGGTTTATTAATGTTCATATTTAACCGAACAAGTGATTGATTTTTGTCTATTAAGAGTTTTAAGAGCAGCGAGTGTACTGGATCACCCAGTCTGATACGAATGTCAAGTTATAAATATAAAATGTCAATATAATCCAGTTCTACATGTATTTTGGTTGGTATGTGTTAATTGCATTTTTAAAAAAAGACATTTTTTGTAACATTTCTGAAATGCTGCATGTTAAAAAAACTCCATATATAATGTTAGCTTTTATTTGCTTTTAGTAGCCTTAGCTATTTAACTTTGAGTTTATAGGATCCTTGTCATCTGTGTTCAATCCAGAAATGCAGTTTGAAGGGTCATCCTGGTCCAGGTGTTAAAATACAGGGACCTTTGTTTTTACAAATTGAGTTGAAATTATAAAATAATTATTAGTAGATGTGTGTTATTTGAAAAGATCAGTATGGAGTCAAAGGAAACAATGTAAAAAAGATGAGGAATGGTTCTGAATTCAAATTTATCCAAGGGTTTCAGTTTTCAGATTTGAAACAACAATAAACAGAACAGATGAGACAAAATAATGACTTTGAGTAACCAATGGTATTCAAGAAAACAATAAATGTCCAAATCGATAACTTCCACAAGGAACTTTGATTTTGAATTCCCATTTATGCAAGGGTTTGAGTTTTTGGACTTGAAACAAATAGAATAGTTGAGACAAAATTAGGACTTTAAGTTCCCAATGGTATTCCACAAAATGATGTTTGTATCATTGAAAGTTATAACCTAACTAGAAATGTGAAGTTTATAACATAAACCATCTTATGTAGAAGTATTACCTATAGACTGGAATGTGTGTTGATGTGTATTAGGGGAAGAGAGTGACAGTGTTACCTACCACATAACACATGTTATGCTCTATGTGCATATTCAACATAATATATAATATTTCCAAAAATATTCACAGCAACAGGTATGCATTCTGTCTGCGATATTTTTCACCTATTACGCATTCCCAGACATAAAAGCATGTGAAGTAAAAAACGATAATTCATAAATTTATACCAAAATGATATGCTTGATGATTCAAGATTTCCTAAAAATCTGTGGTATCATCATTGGTGATCTTGATCTTGAATATAGGGTGATATATCTTGCTAACAACACCTGACATTAAAACATTAAAATGACTGGCAAAGTTCTGGATGGTGTGCAGCATTATAAATGCCACCAGCGATATAATTTGTATAGTAGATTACTCTTTTACAGAAGGAGAACATTTATGTAATAACGATCAAGGTTCAATATGTGAATACTTGGATTTGAGAATGTAAACATCTTGGCAAAATTGTGCGAAAATGTGATCTACATGCAGTGTCTTTATTGTAGGTCAAGGTAATTGGGGCAAAGTTTTAGGTAAAAATTACTAGGTTTTGCGGATAACCTTGCATTTGAATCCTTGACCAAAATATAACTTTTGCCTGAAAAAGAACCATACAAATGTTGGAATTACCGTAAGACACAGTAAACATTTATGTGATAAACATTTGTTTACATTTATATAGATCTTTTTTGGGGTGGGGGGGGGGGGGGGGGGGGCGAGGGGAGGAATGTGTCATAGCTACTGGTCTTGCGACAAAAAAATAAAAAAATTAACAGTAAAAAAACAAATAATTCTCAACACTGATATTCCCTTTGGATTGGGGGCTTTGGGGGTCAAGTCATCTAAAGCGTGCATTTACGAATCACAGTGCCTCTCATGCTTAGGCTTTTAATCCCACTCTGCAATATCCTAGTGTGAAAAAGTTTGTCGGATTCCTTGCAGGAGGTGGTTTTCTTTTGTTACTCTAGTTTCCTCCACAATTCTAGAACTGACTGCCTAGAAGTAAGTGACAGAATCTTGATTTGGGTGTAAAAACTCATTTACTCCATTCCCTTTCATGGGACATAAACATCATGTGAATTATTGAAAAGATATTCAAAAACAATTTTGATCCCAAATAAAAATTCTCCAATTTTATTTATTATTTTATTATGTACTGGTGGAAACTTTCTAAAACTGACCATTCTAGCTAGCTTTGTTTAAAGTTTGTTAGTTAAGGTATTTAGATAGAGATATCACTTAGTCAGATGAAGGGAAGATTTGGGATGGGAGTGGATGGGGGATTCTTCTTACTGCAGTAGTGTAAATAAATACATACTTATCATTTTTAACAGAAGGGATACTGACAGGCATACCTGGTGATCCTATCAAAACTCTCCAAAATTTGTAAGATCCAATCAAGAAAGGATCGTCAATGAACAAAAACAACAAATGTTTTAAAAAGCATGACCACACCGCGGGGAGGCTTATTGAGTGTACAATATGATTAATGACCAACCTCACTACCTCAGTACATTCTACCAAAACTACCGGTATCCAAAATTTGAAATACCTAATCAAGTGGGGATTGTCAATGAACAAAAACAACAAAAAAGTTTTTTAAAAGAATGGCCACACTGTGGGAAGCTTATAAAGTATAGAATAAGATTAATGGCCAACCTCACTGCCTCAGTACATATAGGTATGGCTTACACCTGCACCTAAAATACTGGTACTCAGATTTTTTTCCTGTTGTTAGTTTTTAATGGTTTCACAAATCACTCCTTAAATATTCCTACTGTTTTCTCAACAAATGCTGAAAGAAAAGCACTGTTCATCTGCCCATCTAGGCCACCAAACTTTGGCACTGAAGACTTTGAGATGACTTGAATGGTCATAAGGGTTGTGATAACAGAGTCATATTCAGTACTAGCTTACAGATCATAGTACCGGTACCTCTCACTGCCTTGGTTTGCATCCCATTTTAGGTCAGACAGGTTGCAAGTTAGGGCACTCTGGTTTCTTCACCATCCCAGAACTAACTGCCTTGATAAAATGTATACCCGATTGAAAAAATCTTGACCCGGACATAAAACACCATTACTCCACTCCACTCCGATCTTGTGATCATACTCATGCCTCTGTAGTTCTTGCAGTCAAGGTTAAAAAGGTTTCAAGATATTGTTCAAAATATTCAAATTCAAACTTGACCTGTATTTTATCATTATATTCTAGGTATTTGGTATCCTTAAAAATTCAATGAAGATCACAAAATAAACTCCTTTAAAAACAAAATATGATGCACAGACTGACTAACAGACATGATAGCAAAAAAAATGAAGGAGAGAGACATAAACATGAAAACACAATAGGCCGAGTCAAAAATTATCACATCTAATATTTCTTTTATCTAAAATCAATTTAAGATAAATTTCATATAATATAGAAATAAATTTTTAAAGAATATCTCATACAAGAAACTCGAGAGAAAAAATTATAATACATATGTACACATATATAAATATATCTATATACTGTACACCGGTATATGAAAATTTTTTGTTACATTTACCACCTTGTAGAAAATCATTATACAGTAATACAGGTGGTTGTGTCTAGAAATGATGCAAGAAGACATGAAAGACTTAACCAGTCTACCAGAAAACAAACATAGTTGTATTAAATCCGTCAGCATTTACATTGTGTGGCGCAACGGCATGATGCCAGATCTCTAGCAGAATGCCGACAATATATACAGTGGAATTCCTTAGCTAAGGTATGTTAAACCTATATCAGGATTATCTAACATATAAAGGTGTTTTTCACACTTATAATCATCTGTATAACAGCTGATTCTAAAGTCGGCCTTACTTCACATAGACAGACACTGCAGATCAGGATATAAACCTCGCAAACACTTTAATGAAACTTTTTTTTTAAAATTAAGAATGAATTGATGAATAAATGAATTTTTACATCCCAGGTCAATATATTAACTTATATCTAGACATCACAAGATTTAGATGAAGTTACAGGAATCATGATGTCATTACTTGGTTCAAACTGGGTTTTTATTGTGAATTTTAATTCTAAAACTTGAAACTCCTAAATAACTCAAAATTAAAACTGCAGTCTTTTGCCACTCTACTTATCAGAGCCTCACTGTATATAAAGGTAACCTTTCGGATAGAATACACAAGGTCCCGTGTCACAATAGGCATAGCAGGATAAAGAATCCTGCTGTATAATGCCATCAGCACAATGCACAGGCAAAATTTCTGCACCCTCGCCTCTCATGCCTCTAGCTGACAGCATCTTGATATAAGTTAAATATTCTTGACTGGAACATAAAATGCTATTACTTAACTCAACTCATTTCCTTACTAATAGATATTTTGAGGTTTGTTGAAACAATAAACAAGATACTTTTTTTGATAAATTAACAATTAATCTTGTCTGTTAAAGACACTGGAAACCTGTAAATGGATCTTCAGAAACTGTTTTAATAATACTGGTTCAAATGGCATACACAAAGGGACTGGGATAAAAGGATTTGAACAAGGGATGTTCTAATGTTTAAATGATGCTAGGTTACAATGCTAAATAGAGGACTGGAAAGCAACACAATGCTTTCAAAGAAATTTCCTGGTAAATTTAAATATCAAGGGTCCCAATACCAAATCAACAGGTCCTGGACCTCGAACCTGGGGGACTTTGAACCCTTGTATTTTAACACCCGGTGAAGGTATAGCTTTTCGAAGAGAAGTATTTCCTTTTTGAAAAGTTATTTATTTTGAGATTGAATTTTGACAGTGTCAAACGCTTTCAAAAAGGATCTCATGCGTTTCCTTAATTGTTACCAAATCTCAGTCCTTAAAAATTTGACATACAAGTATTAAATCCATCACATCATGAAATAAGATTCAACTTTGGGCAACAAAGAACCAGCCATCTCTTACATTAATCTACATCTTAAACGGGGCCAATGAATTTAGTAACTTTTTTTGGCTCAAATCTTGAAACTTGGCCCATCTATTGCAGTAAGCTCTTACTTTTGCTCACATCTTCAAACTTGGCCAATCATATTCAAGTAAGCTCGAACTTTGGCCAACATCTTCAAACTTGGCCCATCATATTGCTATAAGCTCTTAATTTAGCTCACATCTTAAAAAGGGCCAATAGTTTAACAAATGAAGGATTAAATATGCCCGTTCATCAAGTTTGTTGAAATAATCCAATTTTACACCTGCATAACTTCTGATAATGTATGTTTCATGTAGCGTAATTATAGTATGCACCGATTTACATAAAAGGAAGCCAAAAATCTTCAACAGATTAACTTAATTAAGAGTGATTATTTTACGATACACTGGATAAAATTTATCTCTCTGCAGTGATGACATAATCGTTAAATATCTGAATAAAACTCGTAATGAAATCAAACTCATGACAACTTCCTGTGCAGAGCAAGTGTAAATCTCGACTGATACGAAACAATTGTACAAATTAAAGAGATTTATTATAGAGTTTTAATAAGCAGAGATAGTTTCCAGCTCTTCTTCCAAATCTCCATCGTAAATAAATCGAGACAGAAAAACCCCCCACCCACAATAACTATTAAAAATGTCTGGGTCCCTTGCATGTATCTAGTCGCACAAGTTATATATTAGGAAACAACCACCTGTTAGCAAAAAGCAAAAGAATCCAGATTGCCTGTCTACTTCTAACTGTGTAGCATCAGCGGCAAGCCGGGGCAAAGTTGAAGCAAAAACCATTTCTGTACCCTATAACATTGCATGATCCCAAATTATATTTAACCATTATATTTCGCTTATCACTGCTGACTCAACAAGATGAGATGAACCAAACATCAAAAGACTTTAAATGATAAATACTCTATGTATAAAAAACAAACATTGTATTGATCCAGAAAAATGCTTTATAACATCGTAAACAATGTTCTTTTTTCGAGACAAGCGATACTGTTAATTCTCCGCAATTATTTCCTGATACCGTAGTTCAGTTGGTAAGAGAATTTAAGTTTCTGGGACTAGATAAAAAACAAAACGGAAATGAAAAGTCACCTATGATTCACATACAAAGTTGGCATAGGTATAAAGTGTCAAATTCTTCAGTCCAATTACTCGTTCATTACAAATTTCGGCACCTGAAATTGTCAATCACTCGTGTTAGATCACAATAAAAAGCCGACATAATTGAAAAGGTAACGCATAGATTTACAGCTGATGGTGAAAGTAACAGATTTAGTAATCCCTCTACTTAGATATAAAACCTTTAATTTTCACACAATTAATGACATTTCTGACTTCTAATTTGGTAAGAGGCTTGCATAATTCAGCAGCAATTTTAAATGTTTGGAATATTTTATGCCCTTGTTTTTTTTTTATAATTGTTTTGGTCTTTAAAGACTGACAAATAAGCCATATTAATTAAATCATAATATTTGATCCTTAATATTTGTTAGATATGGAATTGCACAAGTAGGGTGCTTTTCCATGAAATTAATAGTATTCCTGAAATTTGTAACATAAACGTTTCCAAAAAATTCCATTTAAATGTTGGTCAGATCATTAACATTTTAACTCGACCCATTAGCAGATCACCAAACATTTCACTTGACCCACAGGTCAGGTCACCAACATTTCATTTGACCCACAAGTCACCAACATTTCACTTTAGGCTTGACCAGATCATCAATATTTCTCTTGTCCTATTGGCCAGAACACCCATCATTTTTACTTTACCAAGTGACCAGATCATCAATATTTCTCTTGTCCTATTGGCCAGAACACCATCATTTTTACTTTACCAAGTGACCAGATCATCAATATTTCTCTTGACCCATTGGCCAGATCACCATCATTTTTACTTTACCAAGTGACCAGATCATCAATGTCTCTCTTGTCCCATTGGCCAGATCTCCAGCATTTTCACTTAACCAAGTGACCAGATCATCAATATTTCTCTTGTCCCATTGACCAGAACACCATCGTTTTCACTTTACCAAGTGACCAGATCATCAATATTTCTCTTGTCCCATTGGCCAGAACACCATCATTTTTACTTTACCAAGTGACCAGATCATCAATATTTCTCTTGTCCCATTGGCCAGAACACCATCGTTTTCACTTTAATAAGTGACCAGATCATCAATATTTCTCTTGACCCATTGGCCAGAACACCATCATTTTTACTTTACCAAGTGACCAGATCATCAACATTTGCACTTGCCTTATTGGTCTGGGCTGGGCTGCACAAAGCTTAATTAAAGTTATTCATTAATTAAACCATAAAGCATGTAGTGCTAATTATGGTTTAATTAATGATTAACTCCTAATTAAGCTTTGTGCAACCATGCTCTAATCACTAAAATGTTTGGCCAGATCACCAACATTTAACTGGACATTGATGCTAGATAGATCACCAAAATTACACTTGACCTGTTGGTCAGATGATCAACATTTGTAATTGCACAACAGTCACTTTAACTTGTCTAGGGCAGTGTGACTACTTGTCAGATTAGTGTACGGAATAACTTAATATGTAAAAATTATATATATACACTGTGTGATTCATAGCACACACAGACAGTGTACTTGCACAATGAACTATTGATAATATCTGGTATAAATATATGTAACATTTTTTTATCTATCTAGACATATATAAAAAAAAACATAAACCAATGCTTTTTTCATTTTTTTCTCTTTTTTATGAATGCAGTATACAGAAAACTGATGAAAACACTATGAAAGGTATATATTTAATGACTGATTAAAATAAACATTTTTTGATAAAATATTTCTAAAATATATATCATTAGGTACTCTTAGACATATTTATCAGAACAAATCATTAACCAGATTTCGTGGGATGTATGTGCTTTTGAAACTTGCACATGCCGTAATAGTGAGAACGAGGAAAAGATCGTGGGTGTCTGCCTATCAGGTAAAAAACCATATCAATTGGTATTATTATATTTCAAAGCATGCAAAACAAAAAGATAAATGTCGAAAGTTAACTGAAATAATTAATTGCTAATTAGGAGTATAAAAAAATATACAGGTGTAATCAAAATGTAATCTGAGGGATTAGGAATGTGTGCATTTACCTACCAGAATATATACATTTTATGCAATAACAGACAATGGAAATGTGAGGCAACAGTGCCAAATTGTTGTAGGACTTATTCATTATTGGCCTGAAGCTGTTACAAGCTTTAATCTAAAAAGAAGGTTAGCTTTATGCAAGAATGGCAAATGTCTTTGGTTATGGGTCTTGATACTGGTCGTCTTGGTGAACGTTTATAAACTTACTGGTTATAAATCGTTTACAAAATGTACAATACATTATAATTACTCATTGATAATGACCATTGGTTCAATTGACATATCGCCGGCCACGCCTACAATGTTCTGTCAAATGGCCGGATGCTTGATTTACACACAAAAAAGAATGAAAAATCGACCTGAATAGCGCCATTAATGAAGTCACTGACACTAGTATGTCATTAGTTGCCATGACACTGCTTTGGTACTGTGATGGCGGCCAGTGTCAGAACACTGCGGGCGTGGTCGGCAATACGTCAATTGGTACAGTACAGACCTGTTTCAAAGTATAACACCAGGCTAACAGATTAGTCAGTCTCAGTTCCACTCCTCATTAGCTATATCTAGTCTTTTTCAGCAGCTGCTATCTTTCTCTTGGAAGCTTTTTAGCCACCTTAACTTTTTATATTTTGGCCACTTGGCAGCCAAGCTTCAACTTTTTGTTAGACCAGTGTTTAACATCCGCCAGGCCTGTACTTTATACCAATGAAAGCAATTAAACAAGCATTACTCCTAATAATATATTTATATATATTTGCAGTGATTTCCCTAAAATTTGTTGCAGAAGGTAGATTGTCTAATCCAACAGTCCAGGGGGTCAAGGGGGGCACCTAGGCTGAAAACAATTTTCAGGTCTTCTGAAGGCAATTTATGAATTCTAACTGGCCAATTTGGACTTTTAGGCAAGCAAATTTGCCTGATGCCGGCTCTTAAGGAAAATAAATTTGCCTGATGTTGGCTCTTAAGGAAAATACTGAACAAGTTTCCCATAAAATGCAGATGCTACCTGTTTTAGTCCCCTATGCTTTTCCTCAGTCTGGGCAAGACAAAAAAATGAATATATTTAAGGTGCGTGGGCAGTTGAAATAATGTTTTACACCTCAGTCAAGGTTAATTCACTACTGAGACACTTAGACCTGAAATGGTGGAGGAAACTGGAGAATTTTAGAGAACATAACATTCTGTAGACAAACTGGAGTACATTTAGAGAACATAACATTCTGTAGACAAACTGGAGTACATTTAGAGAACATAACATTCTGTAAACAAACTGGAGTACATTTAGAGAACATAACATTCTGTAGACAAACTGGAGTACATTTAGAGAACATAACATTCTGTAAACAAACTGGAGTACATTTAGAGAACATAACATTCTGTAAACAAACTGGAGTACATTTAGAGAACATAACATTCTGTAGACAAACTGGAGTACATTTAGAGAACATAACATTCTGTAGACAAACTGGAGTACATTTAGAGAACATAACATTCTGTAAACAAACTGGAGTACATTTAGAGAACATAACATTCTGTAAACAAACTGGAGTACATTTAGAGAACATAACATTCTGTAGACAAACTGGAGTACATTTAGAGAACATAACATTCTGTAAACAAACTGGAGTGCATGGAGTATAATTATTTAGACTTCTGCCAGCAAAATGACACACTTGATTTCTGTCACAAAGATATGACCCAATGGGAAGCAAACTATGACCCAAAGAAACACATGCTATCGGTCAAGGCCCAGGACCTTCTGAAGCATTTATGGAATATGTCTAAATAAATTCAATATAAAATTAATAAAATTAATAAAACGCATCTGCCAACCTGTTTTCTGATATGAGCAGGAGCCTCTAGACACACCAAAAATTTTGGAATCCCCCACTATCCATTCATCTCTCACAGGGGAGGTAAGAATATTTAATTATGACCCTAGATTACTTGCTATGAACATCTTGGCTTCTCTAATTTTTTGGAGACTTGGACTACATTTCATTGAAACAATTTACATGATTCATATAAATATGATGACTTACCAGGTAATTGTCAATAGAATCTTGCATCACTCGATCAGAATTCATTATGCTTAATAACATCATCATTAACAGATATATATTCTTACTAACTAACTGCACCTCTCTGACAAGATAAACAGAACCAGAAGATACCAATTATTAAACAAGAAACCCAAACATTGCTGGATTATAGTTCTTTTTCTTCCTTTTCTTATCTGCCGTTGACACAAAGTGCATATGAACAGCAACTATTGCATGTTAAAAGATGCTTTTGGTATTTCATATATGTAACCGATGATGCATATTTTCGCAGTGTTGCATCACAGTATGGTGCACTGAGGTTATTCATAATAAATGCACATTACTGCATTGTTAGTTACATCATTTATTGTTGCTGAATGTTGGGGTGAAGGAGAGAGAGAAAAAAAGAAAGAAAACCATAAATATAACTGCACATAACTGCATTGTTACATGAGTTAATGATGAATGTAGAGTTGAGGTGAAGGAGAGAAAAGAAACAAAAAGAAAAAGAAAACACATATGATGAGTGATGGAAATGAAAATTGGCCACACATACATTATGAAAACCAAAAAAAATGCATTACACATCTAGCATTATTTTGAAAACTGACAAGAGTAATTGAATGGAGGAGGTATGTGAAGGATTGTGAATAGGAGCAGAATTGAGTGGTTTACATCCCAGTCAAGATTCTTCTACTTGTACCAAGATGATCAGTTCTGGGATGGTAGAATGGAGTAAAGTAGTGGTGTTTTACATTCCAATCAAGATTCTTTCACTTTTATTGAGGTGATCAGTTCTGGGATGGTGGAGTTGAGTGATTCAAGTAATGGTATTTTACACCCTAGTCATAATTCTTGCATTTATATCACAGAAAGTTCTTAGATGGTACAAGAAACTGGAGTGCAATCTTGGACATGTGGGATTAGAACTAGTTGGTGGGAGGTGCTGTAGATGCTTTGGACTTCTCAGCCATGGTTTTGAAATAGAATAGGAAGGATACAGAAGATGATAACTGGCAAAGAAGACATAAATGAACAATTTAGCACTACAATCAATTATGCACTCATGAACTATGAAATTGAATATTTTACATTTCCATGAATGTCAGATATTAACAGATTGGTCAAGGAACTTTGTCTGCTGTGCTTGTACCTGCCAATACATCACAAAGTTTAAAAAAAAAAAATCTCATCAAAGACTGGCATGAGTTATAAAAATGGCTATAAAATTAAGAAAATATAAAAATTCTTAATAAACTGGCCATAAATTTAGGAAAAATATAAAAATTCTTAATAAATTGGCTATAAAATTAGGAAAAACTTGAAAATAAAAAATCTAGGATTTCTGAACACGGACAAATCTGATGAATTTTGAAGTTTACAATCTCCCTGATGTACTGACCACCAGGTAGTATCTTATACTGATGTACTTTTTAATGTCTAAGTGATAACTTTATCCATTTACACTGCACTGAAAACTTATCTCAGTAAAAACTATTTTACAGGAAGTAGAAAGGTATTCTGGGAATATTCATTGATAAACAAGCTATCAATGCCCTGGGTTTTATATCCCTATAATTGTTTCTGTAGATATTGAAGTATTAAAATTTTATCTCTAAATATAGAAAAATTGTACTTAGTTTAAAAGATAGCGAATACACATCAGATAACAAAGCTGAAACTTTGAATATATCTGGAGAACTTTGGCTGTCCAATATTGAATATCATAGGGTAGCAAAATCATATTGATAGGTCATGCATTTAAGCCCAAAATGTGCTGCATTTCAAAGCCTTAGACAAAACAATTAATTTCAATGTTCCAGTCCAATCAGCTTATGAAAAATATATTTTAACAGAAATACAGGAGTTGGGTATTCCATCTTGTATTCTTGTGTAGCTAATGCCACAGTTGCTGAGTGGTCCTAAGTGCTGGCTTACAGATCACACAGAAGACTTCTTATTGTCCAAGATCTCACAGATCCATTTGCTTAACACTTGGTCAATTTGCTTGCAGCAGGTCAGCATTTCTCTCCAGATACTCTGGTTTCTTCCACTATTCCTCAACTGACTACCTCAAAATGTGATGGAATCTTGACTTGGGTGTAAAACACCATTACATGCAATCCAACCAATCATGATGTCAACCAATTTTTTTTAAAATATGCCAGACCTTGGGCAGGATGACCACAGCAACTACAGTTCTAAATTGAACACAGATAGTGTATGTAAAACAGAATGTAACATAGACATAATATTCTGTCAATACTATTGGTACAAGTGCACTTCAAGTTCACTAAAATTTGCTTATAGATATTTTAATTAAAACCTCCTCCTCCTCAACATTTAATTGCAGTCATTCATTAATATAGCCTTCACTTTCAATTAATGCAATTTCAATACTAATCAACCAAATGAGGATAATAATGGTATAATTTTGTATACCACCCACACCGGATATCTATTGACATGACAAATAAATAAATAAACAAATGTAAACAAAACAACAATAATAAAGCTCTTTAAATTTCTCTTTTGAAATATTTATATAGACCATATTGATAACCACACACAGATTGATCCCTGTCCCATTTGTAACTGAAACCCATTATCAAGATCACCGGGCATAGATTTCCCTTATCTAATTAAGCCAAAAAATATCTATTGTATCAAAAATACCTCCCCTAATAACTCTTAACATGACTCCCCCACTTATGAATATCGAATAGATAATTAGCCTTATCAGACGTTGTCAAATAGTCACCTTTTTATACCTATTTGACAACATTCAATGTCTCCCCCTCTCCCTATCAAAAATAACTTTAAAATGATCTGACAGCTGCCATTTTAGTTTTACCATCGTTTCATTTACTAAAAATAAAAGCCAAATTAAAATAAAGTGATGAATATTTCATTGAAATATTTGAATTTTTTAAACGTCTGGTTTGTTTTTCATCCGTTTCATTTATAGAATATAAAAGCGAAATTATAATCTAAAAGATGAGCTTTTTAAAATGAAATATTTGAATTATATTCAAAAGGTCTGGTTTTGTTTATTATAAATGTATATAAAAAGTTTGTAGCATGTCAGTTATTGAGTTTAGTTTAGTAGATAAGAGAATGACTCTATTCATCAAAATCCGTATCTAGGGATGATTTATGGTTGATCAGATATAACAACAAATAACCCATTAGAACCACCAAAAATCTATTTCTATAATTCATACACACACATACTTAATATTCTGTAAACTATGGCTTCCTTTTAATCAAAAGTTTCAGATTTCTGAAACTTGACATTTTTCCATTTTCATAAGATATACACTATTTTTTCAATTTTTCTTTCCAATTGATACAATAATCTACTTAAGAAGAAAATTTACAGTACAGGCCTATCAAAAGTTAAAATTGTGTCAAATTGGCAGCTCATCTCGGTCCCTCATTAGGTGATGTATCTCAACAGCTTTTCAGCAGCTGCCATCTATCTCTCGGCAGCTTTTAAGCCATTAAGCTAACCATATTTCAGCCACTTGGTAGTCCAACTTCCAACTCCTTTTCGTTAGCTCAGTGTTAAACTTCTGACAGGTCTGTACTGTACTAAGTGCTTCTATTACACAATGCAAATTCAAGATTTCTGTATAAATCAAAATTTAAGATTTTTTAAACATTTGACAGTTTTCCATTTTCACAAGATACACTTCAGATATATCACAGTTTTTCTTCAATTAAATCAACAAATAATCTTTTAGAAAGAAAAATCCAATGTCTTCATTCAAATAATGTTTATAGCACTACACAAATTCAACATTTTATACGAGATCAAAATTTTAGATTTTTCAAATTTTAGATTTCCATTTTCACAAAAACTCATGATGAAAAGTAATTTAGTCTTTTTTCAATTGAAACAACATATTTCATAATCTATTGGGGAAACTTAATCTTTAAGGCATTACACAAATTCAACAGTTTGTTGAGATAAAAAATTCAGAGCCGCTTGCAGTCATGTCAGTAATTCACTTATATCAAGACAGTCAGTTAATAAAAAGTGGAAGAAACGAGAATGCCCCCAAAAATTAACTTTTTTTGCAAGTTGGATTACAAGCTAGGCAATAATAGGGATTGTGATACCTAAGTCCATTTAAAAAGAAGGGTAAATATGTACATTTAAACTAGCTATAAACAGTACTGAAAATACATGCAAGTCAACAATTTCTATCCAGGTCCAATATTTTCAACATTTTGTTGGAGAGAGTAAGTCCTGAAAAAGTAACCTAGCTGCTATACATACACATAAAGCATCTAATATATAAATTGTGTTCTCTGTATAGTCTTCAACTGGACAAGATACAATTTATGTCGGGAATAAAACACGGTAATTTGTACAAAACGCTGGTGTAAAACAAATGTATTGTGTGGTCTGTTTGGAGTTAAATCACTCATACAAGTAAAATGATACTTGTTTTTTATGTTGTTTTATCTCATGTTTCTGATTATTCTCTATCTGAATTTGCCATAGCAAGTTTTATTGCTGATACCAGTCCGTGATTTATAAAATTTAATCTTCCACCCCTTAATTCATAATGGAATAAGCTTTTCTCCTTATTTTTAGATGTTTTTTTCTTTTTTAATTATAAATTCATATTTATTTGATATGAGACCAGAATAATTTTGAAAGGTTACCAAAAGTCTAGAGAATGAAAAGCAGTGTAAACAGAAAGGAATTTCAAACATGTATCCAGTGATGCCCACTAAAACAGGCATGGCCATCATTGCCATTGGTTATAGAAATGTATAATTCTACACCTTCCCATCAAATGGTGTTATACAGGATATAAAAAGTTTCGTTTTCCACAACTTATATAAATAATAATTCAACATACTGTAAGCTTTATAGAATACTGTGTTTTACATGAATAAAATTCTTTATGGCATGACAGGCATCTCAGAGTATTTCAGTTTTTTCCCCTCACCACCCAAGAACAGGCCATCTAAATACAAGAATCTATATATAGGCATAAATCATAATTACTTAACTCCACTCTCAAAATGATGCTTTCTCTGGACACTCCTGTTTCCTCTACCATTCCTGAACACACCACCTTGACAAAAGTTGAAGAAACTTAAGCTTAATTAATTAATACATCATTACTTTACTCAGGACCATACAATTTTTGGTAAAAAAATCGAGTAAAATGGCATTGTCAAATAAAACGTTTCATTGGTCAGATATGAATGAAAATATTGGTCATATTTTCACCAGTCACAATAAGATTGCTTCTTCACTATTCTACTGATATCTTGTAAATTACCTTGACAACAGTTTACATGGTGTCCAAGTTTGTGCAAGTGTTTGATTACTTTTCACTAAAGCAAACTTAAAAGAACAGTGGGTATTGCACATCACTCAGCTAACAATATGTTAAATTACCCATGTCAGTCACATTCAACTTCACACTGAAGCTCCAAGCTGAAACTTTTAATTATTCATCAAAATCTACATGCAAACACTTCACCATGACAATATTTCAATGTCATGCAGCTGTAATTTCCAATGACAGAAGTGTTGGCGAGTCTATGTATGTTCAATAAGTATAATCTAGATTTTATGTTTCTGTGCTGGAATGTTACGTAACAATCATCAATAATAATGATATATCGTCAAGTTTTCTGTGAATTTCTGTCCCAGGAGACAAGTTTTAATCCAGGGCAGACAACAAATTAATCACTCATACGAGCTTATAAATTGCTTAAGGATAGACAAAAGTTCTCGTAAAAAGGTTACAAAGCACATTTCTGTCATCCATCAATTCCGTCGATTCCCGTGCACCAAATGTGGTTTTTTGTATCGATCGTTATACACAACTGACTGCATGCGACTTTACAATCAAGTTCAGAGATGTGGATTTCAAATTACTGCTTATATAATATTAATGAAAGATTAAACAAATATTCTTCAGAAGAAAGATCTCTGACTTAATGACTATTTCTGCAAACATCAGATTTATTGATTTATAAAGACAATTTAAATTCCTGTTTTGTAATACGGCTGAATGATGTGTTTCATCACATAAATAATTGAGAAGGATACTGCTTAGTGAGCTAGCCGTTTTAGAAATTCACTTTCTCCTGTTATAAACTGACAATGTTAAAGTGGAATTCTGAAATGAAAGTTTTACTGTTCAGTCAAGATTATTACATATTGAGGTGGTCATGATCTTGAGGATAGTGGAGTAAACCCAAGTTTGTGGAGTAGGAGACTCAGTTAGACCAAGTAGTCTAAAGTGTTAACTTATGGATCATAGTGCTTCAAATCCCAACTAAGAGAGACCTTAGTGTGAGAAAGTTCAGCGGTTTAGTTTTCCCCACAACCAATGAAATAACTGCCTCGATGTAAGTGAATGAATCTTGACTGGGAGTAAAACTGGATACCTTTGCATTGAAACCTTCGCAAATTTGACAATTATTGGTCTTGGGAAATAATGTGCCAAAATTTCAACACTACATGTACAGAAAAAGAAAACTCACTGGTCAAAACTTTTAAAACTGACATTTTTTCCTGCTTTACACAATTTTTGTTGTTGATCTTTTGAAATGGTGCAGTAAAACCAGTCTATTTCTTCAAAAAGTTGCTAACATATAGTACAACAATAAACAATATTTGGTATTATCATTGTCTGTGTATATGAAAATGACCATGACCCTTCAAAAGTACAACAAACCATGCATTCAGCGAGTATACTACTGGAAAACCCATTTGTACAAGGTCGGGGTACAAACTAATTTTTACAGATTTTAAAACTATCATCAGCTGTCTGACATATTGTTATAGTAGATCTCTATCCATTACTATACGCTTGTCAATCATTACCTGTTAATAATACAGGTGTTAACGATCACTTCATGTATATGTATCGGTGCACTATCCTCATGTACAGAGTATGTTTTACACCTATAATATTACCAAACAACTTCCATCAGGTCAAAATAGCCAATAGGTACTTTATATATTTATTATTTTTTGAGTATAACAGAAATTGATTTTGAAAAGTTGAACATTTCCAATAAAACCGAAAAATGGTAATTAAGCTTTTTCTAACGTCCATTATACATTTTTCAAAACCTTTGTGTTTAACTATATATAAAATAATTATTTCAAATCAATGGAATGGAGTGGAGTAATGTATTTTACACCCCAGTCAAGCTTCTTTAAATTATATCCAAGTGGCGATGGTCAGTTCATGGATAGTGGAGAAAACTAGAGTGTCCAGAAAAAACTGCAGAGGTTGGTTAATTAAACAAACATATAATCAATCCATAACAAGAAAAACTGTATGTATTGCAGTTACAGTAATACCACATTATAATGCCCCTTCAAAAACTCTTGACACCTCAAATATCACCACACATGTTAAAGTTCTTCTATGTTTTTCCATTGTAAGTCTCTCTCAATTTATTGTAAAGTGCAAACCCTCTTTATAACACCAAAATGTGACTAATATATGGTTGCAACAAATGAAGGTTTTACTGTGATTAGGAACATTAAAAGTGATATGTTGAACACTATCCTTTTTATCACTTAACCAATATGTCTAGAACATGGAAATTCCAATATTTTAACATCAGGTTAAATAGCCACTGAGGAAATACACAGCTCAAATTGATTAGTAAGTTTGGTATCATGAATTACTTAGAGACAAATGGTGTCTGCTAAAAGCTCAACGACATGCAAACATCTAAAACACATACATCCCTATCATCAACAAACTGCATCAGGCCAAAAATAGCCACTAGAGAATAATTAAGTCAGAATAGTAAAAGTGAAATTGATTTGTAACAGTAGTTTTTTTCTGAGTTTACCAGTTATTAGATACAACAGGTTATATGCTGCTGACAGCTTTCCTGTTTACCAAAAGTCCATTTATAAACAAAAGTTCCATCGTGTAAACTAAATTGATTTGTAACAGTTGTATTGTAGGTTACTGAAAATAAGAGTTTACTAGTAGAGTAATGGTGTTTACAGGCTGCAGGCAATAACAATGAGAAGGTTTGAGTGTCAAAGGTCAATATTTTTTCTTGGCATTCTGGTTTCCTCCATCATCTCTGAACTAAAGGCCTCAATATAAGTAAAAGAATTTGGACTGGGCATACATCACCATTACTTTACTCCAAACAGTATACAGTCAAACCTGTCTATAATGGCCACCCAAGGGAACCAGAAAACATGGCCTTTATAGACAGGTGGCCTTTATATACAGGTTCAAATGATATGAATAAAGAACAATTGGGATACAATTCTACTTGCCTTAATAAGCAGGTGACCGTTATATAGAGGTGGCCTTTAAGGCAGGTTGGACTGTATGCTAAATGCTTTACATGCAAATTTCATTTGGACAAAAAAGATATTAATTTGTAAGGGTGGAATTTTATGACTTAAATAAAAGACACTGCATCATCAGTTATGAATATAAAACATAAACCAGGTAAAATGATATTCCTGTACAATAGAAAATAGAAATCCTACTCATAATTCTCTGTGAGCAGATTATATACAGCAGGTTTTTGATCTATGTGAGACTTGGGATCAATATACACTATGTATGTGAAGATGGAACACATATATCTGTCGGGGATTCCTTACAACATGATGTAAAACTGATAAAATATTGTCTACTTAAAAACTATAATTCTTTATGTAATTGCATTATACTCTGGCCTATAGATTTACTGCAAGCATAAAACATCCCACAATTCAACTTCCTGCTGTTAGTTCCTGCAATCTTCCGACTCGATGTGCCGTACAGGTAATCCATCACCTATAATTTTAACTCTTTAACTCCCCAATCTGGACAGGTTGGTTAAATTACAACTCTAACCTTGTACATGTGTGAGCTAATTTAGCATAACATTCATTTTCCAACCCCCTAATTTATGATCTATTACGAGCAATGAATGAGGTCCGTCTCAGAATCTGGACCAATTTAAAGCATTCTATTCATTTCCCAAACCCCAATTTACCACATACTAGGATGCCTTAAATTCAGAAAAATCTGTGTAAACCAATTCATCATCATAACATTCACCCCCACCCAAAATTGGCCTTTACTGATTAACCTGGTATCAGTATAATGGACTGGGAGAGTGGTACGCTTGTCTGCGGCGTACTGACTCTGTGAGCTAGCACGTTAAAGTCGCCCTGAGTGCGCGCTAGTACAAGGCAGACCATACAACACACTCGCACTTCACATGCATACACGAAATTGTTCATAGATTAATCCATAGAGATTATTTAATAGTTCTCGTCGCGAATAGCTGAAAATTGCTGATGCAACGTTAAGCAACATTCAACCAACCAACCCACCCACCCACAATTGGAATATGTTACACAAATTTAACAATGTTGTCTTATATTCACTTATACTGAGGCATCAACAGCTATAGGTGAAATTTTGATGAAATTTACCCTTGCAGTATGCTCTGGGCATTTAATGCGGGGAGGGTTCTTGAGCATGCTATGCCTACAGTGACACAGGGAGTAAGAACAGTTGCTACCTATTTTGAAATCTTGTTCAGACCTGGCCAGGGTTCAAACCCTCTGACCTAGTAGTATTGTAATGTAAATGCTAGTTACAATAAAACATTCCCTTTCCCCAATGCCAGGAATCAAACCAGAGTCACCCGTTTGTAAAGCGAGCGTGCTACCGTTTTGCCTAAAAGGTACCACATAGGTGAGACGTTAGTAACGTCTCTTAACCTGCACATAGTACATACCATACCATGTAGTTATATGTAGTATTTGTATTAAATAAAGCAAGCTTAAGTAACAATTACTTTCTACCACAAAGCATGCGATGCATCAGCTAGAGTATGTGAGTGCCTAAATGGACCAATACAGCCATCAAATCATTTTCTTAGCTCAAATTACAACATATTATAATATCAAAATTACAAAAATATATCAAATGTAGAAAAAAAAACATTTTCCTAGCTAAAATTACTATATAGTACATCAAATCAATACTATGACATCTTGAATTCAGAAAAAAATCTTTGTGACATTAATTGTATGCATGTGTAAATGTATCCATGCTGGCTAAGAGCTTCTTGGAGTTTTTAACATGAAAATATGATATATTGTATGACTATATCATAAAACTTGGAATTCTATAACTGAAGACTTAGATGCAGAAAAACTAGTGACACAATAGGACTAAATATATGAGAATAAAGGTGTCATGTACATGCATGTGCAGTACTCTGTGTTAAATGCTTCTTAGTTTCTTTAATTGTTCACAAATATTTTCAGTGTTCAATCTTCAAGTGACCCAGTTTGTATACCATTGGCCTCATAAAAATTTTGTCCAACAAATATACTGTTTCTGGACCAACCCAGGAACATCTTCTGAGTGCTAGCTGAGTTTGGAATAAATCCAGTTCTTACTCTTATGTTATCTTGTTAACCAAATTGTTGAAAACTCAAACTAATAGTTCTAAAATCATGGGTCAGGATGACCCCCACCAACTACTGTACATTTAATTGCGGTATTTTGTGACATAATTGAGGGGCATAATTTATAACTGTTTGTACATCCTAGTTAGGAGACACCTGCACTATATTTTCCGATACATTCAATTCATAAATTATAATATAGTAAACAAGTAAAATAAATTAAACATTAAAAAGTTTCTAAATTTAGCTAGCATACAGTGCCATGCTTTGACAGATGATTGTCAAAACATGTTAAAATCAGATGAGATGGGCGTTTTACACATGTGTGTCTGTCTATATATTTGTGCTGACTGTACATTTTTTACCTTTTAAAACCTTTACAAATTGATGGTTGGTGTCATACATTACTATAAAAATTGGTATTACCATCACAGTTGGCAGAGTGGTCTAAGGCATAGCTGTCAAGGGTGATTTGAAGAATGCGTGAGACTTGACAGGTTTGCTAAGGAGGGCATTTACTGATCAAGATGCCTCTAACTGCCTTAAATTTCAAACCCCACTCGGGATATTGATTGATTGAATGGGGTTTAATGTCCCAGTCAAGAATATTTTCACTTATATCGAGAGAAAGTTTTATTTTTGCAGTAGGCTAAGGACAATATGCAGGAAGAGTTTTTTAACATGCCAAGCCTTCTGTGAAAGAACATGCCCTCCCTGTACTACTTGGGACAGATCCTATTTTTAGAAAGTTCAATTGCTGAAGGTTGATGGCACTTTCATTTCCTCCACCATCCATGAACTGATCACCTTAACTGATATAAGTGAAAGAATCTCAACTGGTGCATAAAAATTCTACATTAAAACTTTCAAACAACAGAAAATTGTGTGGCCTCAATATGTATGTAATTTCTTTTCTCATCTGAGTACTTATTCCCTTTTGGTACATTCTTGCTTGCAAATCAGCTATAATGGCCAATTACATGTTTTTCAGCTACATGCAGTAAGTTCTATATTCTTCTTTAAAAAAAATATACATTTGATGCAAAATGAAGTGTATAAAAAGTGAAGCAGCAATTAACATGACCTTGATGTGAAGGTCTAGCCATGCTGATGGTGGTATATCTTTTCTGCTTGTTTTATTAGCAGCATATCAAAGAAGATGTCATCACAAATGAGCCCCGAATACACATTCCATGTTGAACACCTGTCCTCATAACCCATACAAGTAATAATTATTTCAGATATAATCTGGCATGTCAGCAAACCTGGAATTATATCAGCACACTATACATACCCTAATTATAAGACATAACTTACTTTTGTCTGGCGTGTAAGAAAAAACGGAATTACGTCACAGCAAAGGCAGTGACAATACAGGTACTTATTCTTTTGTCTGGCATATTACAAAAATCGGAGTTATATCAGCGACATAAATATACTTCTAACGTGTAGCATGTCAGGCATCAGTCACTTCTAATCTGTGCGGCAGTAAAAGTGTAAACGCTGGGACATGCATTCACTATTTGTATAATGGAATGTCAGACAAAATGTTATTAAATATGGGACATGTATCTGGCACATACAGAGCAAAAAAATGCTCCGAGTTTCATTTACCAAATTACAGATAATCTCATAATCTCACTGTTATGTCACTGTGTTACATTTTTGCTCTTGGTTTTATCCATGCATAACAAGAATGTATTCTTATATTGAAGCAAAAAAGTCCAATATAAGTGCACAACAGTACATATATATATAAAGACCATCCATGGGACCAAAGTGATATGGACTTTATAAACAGGTGCCCTTTATACAGATCAAGATTCTTGATAAAGCAAAGTTACCTTAAAAATAGTGGCCTTACTGTACAGGTGGTCTTAATATACAGGTTGTCACTACAATAGTTTATACTGTACATATAACAAGAGGACCCAGGGCTTCGATTATTCACTTGTCCACTCGTCCTGACGAGTGAAATGTGTACTGGGACGAGTGATGTTGTAATTGTACTCGTCACGGTGCCGAGTTAAATTTATCAGACATATACATCATGGGCTTGTTACAATTAATAAACAACAGACAATTTAGTGTAGGTCGGGAAAATCGTGTATAAGGAAGTCAATTGTAACGATCTGGGCCCCTTTGTAAAAATCTTGCCGTTCTGTTACAAGCGTGAATCAACAAAATCGTTTGAACGTTTGCATCATTATATATGCAAACCGTTTCGCATTCTAAAGTCACTTAGTGTAACGTAAAATCCAACCGATGTTAAGTATTTATATATTTGTCAATTGTCTGTAAAAGTAGAGTATGTACATAAAGGCCCTGGGCACTAACCTGAAAATATGTTGCATTTAGCTTGATTTTAGAATAATGGTAATCAGGACATTTCCATGCCTTAAGTTAATTTTTAGAGAAACCTCATTTCAAGATATCTGCACACTTTTATGTTTCACGTGGTCTAATAATGGTCAGTGCAAATGCACATGGATTATATAAACATAAAATATTCATGAAAGCTTTATTTACCTTATACAGTTGGAAATTTAGTTTGAAATTTTACCTACTTTTTTCAACCATCATGACACCTAGCACAGCTTATGTTATTAAGAGATGATTTTTAAGTTTGATGAAGATTAGGCCAAAATGTTGTCAGTGTTAAATAAAATTGTCTCTTTGAGAGTCAAATACCAAATAACCAAATACCCCAACATTTAAGGTTTCCTATGACCTTTGACCTTTTCGATATGCCCTTGGTTCATCATGACACCCCTTTGGACAATGAATATTATTCATGTGAAGTTTTATGACAGTTGTCCAAAACATTGATGAGATATGGCCTGGACACAATTTTACATGACAGGCATTGTGATTCCCATATACTACCCCTCAAACTAGTTTGCGAGAGGTATAACAAGGTTTTTGCTTTCTTTGGCCAAGTGACCTACTTTCTTCCCAACTTGAACAATATCTGTGTCGTATCTTTTGTGAAGAAGATAATTCTGAGCAATTCCTTTTGAAGATTGGCAAAAAACTAATAGAAAGTGCACCTTTTACACCAAAACTTTCACCATAGAAAACATGTGTCCAATTCCATTACAATCCATATACTGGTAAGTTGATAAAATTTGTGTTAAATTTACTTGGAATTTCCTGCAATACAGGTAGCCCCTCCCTCCTCCTTGCATCCTCATAAGCTATAGTATTATGTGAATGTGATAACATGCACAAATTTATATAAATTAAAATTGTTTTTTTTTGGTCCCCTCCCATTTCCTCCCCCTTGCAGCCTCATAAGTATTAGTATTTTGTGAATCTGTCACATCATACCTACAGGCATTCATATTAATTTCAATTGAATTTGGGTTTTCATACCCCCCTTCCCCTAGCAGCCTCAAAAGCAAAATTATTTTATAAATGTGGTAACATCCTATCACCAAATCACAACTGCTTACAACATGTCTACACAATCATTCAAATTAACATCAATTAAAGTTTGGATTTTTGGTACCCCATCCCGGCCCCTTGCAGCCTCTTTAGCAATAGTATTTTGTGAATGTGGTAACATCATACCTCCCACACAATTATACAGCATTTACCAGATGACCATGACATAGTATATATTAACCAACTATTTTCATTTTTTACCGAGAAGCTGATAAGAAGAACATGTGTGTGGTTTTTCCTTCTTTCTCTGCTCTAAGTTTGTCAATGATGAAACATATATAAGTACTGAGACTATATCGTATACCTAAATGTACTGAGAATTTCATTCATGACCAACTTCCAAGTTTTTTATCATTACACACCACTAATGCAGTGAGATACTGCATTTTCAGACAATCTTAGTATCTGGCATGCCTCACAGTTAGGTATACATTAATATCTGAGCATTAAAAATTTGGTTAGCTTCAATAAAGTTTAATGGTATTTTGAATATAAATGAAAATTGATAAAATAAAGGTCAAGTTGGAATTTGTGTTTTTTTGTTTTTGGGTTATTGCCAGTTAGATAAAATCCAGGTAGGGTTTTCTACTTTGTTAAACAAGAATGAAGAGACCCAAGGGCTTTATCCCCTCAAGGACATGTCCAATAATCTTTTGTCATTTTTGAAAGACAGATTTTACAAATTAAAAGATATAACTTTTGAAGATTTCCCCTTTATGAAGCACAAATGGGACAATATTTCTGCATTTATGCAATTCTTATTCAAAAACCCGTTCATCAAGATGTGAGTGTTTCTAAATATCATTAAATTTTTGCCTGTTGTTTAGAGAAGAGAATACTGAAATGTAAAAAGGTTTAAATGCAGGAGGCACAAACACACAAAAGTCAATACAGCATCATGATAACACATCTAGGCCTTTTAGTTCAGGTGAGCTAAAACTACATACTGATATCTACATACCTTATACACATTATTAGAGCATCAAGATTATCATCATTTGAAGGTTACAGGTGTAGTAAGGTACTAATAACACTGCTAAGTAATCACTGAGTACCTTTGACAATTACTGCAATATCACTACAATGTACATGGTACATTCTGCTGACATTACCAGACCACCATAGATAACTTTTATGTACAGTAGTTGCTTATCTTAAACTGATATTATAGAAGTAAGTCTTATGTTTGATATGAACTAGGTTACCATTGTGTGTCCATTCCTGATAGCCAAAATCACAACTGACTACTATTTTGAGAAATTATGTCAAAAAGTAACCATTTGTGCAAATTGTGAAAAAATACTATTTTTTTCAAAATTTGGCAACTAATAAATTGCCATTCCCTTATACATCCCCATCCAAAATCTGTTACTTTTATGCTTTTCTTTATTAGCCCTCATTTTATCACCAAACCCTTTATAATGTGAAAATTTGACTGAACAAATCGTGATGATAAAATTGAGGTTTTATTGTAGTGCAGCAGTGTTTAATCTGGAATTTTTTTTAAAAAGAGGTAATTTTCAAAATTTCTAAATCACAGTAACATTCACCTAATACTAAATGTGTTCCAATAAGGCCTATAAACAATGGTGTCATTTGGTAAAGTGAAGTATAAATGGCCCTATGGTCCCTTTTAAAATGAGCACAGTGGAACAATGCAAGTAAACAATATAACCAGAGGCAAACTAGACAAGAAAACTGTACTGAGACCACTCATTATAAAATCTTTACTTTGGAGGACATATATCCAGTGGTATGGTTAAATATGGTATTATTGGAGCCCCCAACCAACACACACCATGCACACACAAATCATTTAATGTGTATTCAAACAATATATCCACATGTACTTAACTTGTACCATCAATAACTGACTTCTAGTACCTCTAGTATGTCTGAGGTAGATTTATATTTAAATAATCCTTTGATTAGAGATTGATTAATGGGAGCAAGAGTTAAATCTGGCTTTAATACCCCACATCCGTCTGTGCCTATAAATACAAACAGATGGGCAGATTAGCAATGAGAATCCAAGAGATAGATTCAAATGTTCAGTTTTTGATTGGGTCAAGCCTGTTCCCAATTAAATACCTGCATGTAACTTCAATTACATTCCAATGTTTCCAGTATTTGTTGAGATTTATGTTCGAATCATCAAATAAACATTTTGGTTTTGACCTTAAGAACATCAGCCCGAAAATGTCAAGATTAGATAGAAAAAACTGTAACAAGTGAATCTTGGCTTTATCATATATAAATATACAGTTCATTCTAAATAAATCATCACATCTCACTATAAACAAATGTATGAAATAGTAGACAGGGTCCTATCTACTGGTGCATAAAGCTGTAGACAGTTAATATACACAAAATTTGGAATTAACATCTTAAGACATTTTCCTAAGGTATTGTCTTCAGAAGTTTAGACAAAATTTGGAATAAACTCAGTAGACATTTTTCCTAAGGTATTGTCTTCAGAAGTATGGTGCTTGAACCATATGAGTGGAGTGATGGAGTTTTATGCTTGAGTCAAGATTCTTTCACATATATACATGCAGTCAGTTCTGGGATGGTGTTATAAACCACCAAACACCAGCAAGACAACTGACAAACTTTTTCACACAGTGATCTTTAGATGGTGAAAGGTTGTAAGTGTATAACTTGACCACCAAGGTCCCTTAGGCCATGATATTATGCATAGAGGTGTCCATATTAAACTGAAACAGACCATTTCAAAACTGTATTGGAAATGGTCACTAAAATGAAATGAAAAATGTATAAAAAAGAAAGGAAAAAAATCTTTTGTCAACTCAAACCATAAGTGACACAGGAGTTAATACCACTGTATTTTCAAAATACTGACCCTTGCAGTCTTTTTTTTCAATATATATTTCTACCTTTTTTTAATTTCACAGTTTCATTTAACAAATATCATTTTTCAAATGACATGAAAATTTATCTCCCTCTAAAAACAGAATAAATCCCAATTTTATCAATATGAATCATTTCACTTCAAGTAATATAATTTGTAACTATATTAATTACTGGCAACAGAAATAGTGGTTTACTATCTAATTTTTTGGCATACAAGTTATAAACATCAAACAATTTAATCAAATTCCGGAAATTACAGCACACCACAGAATTATTGATAGATCAAAATAATCAAATCACTCGAAGAAAAGTAAACACTCCAATATGACAAATCAACACCCAACTTGACTGATCAACAATGCAACCCGCCTATCTTGACTTATCAGCACAGCTACATAACAAGCCTAAAATGACCAACTGACCAAACAGTTGCAAGATAATTCATCATGTAATGACCTTATCTTAATAACTAAATGGTCAGTCCTGTTTTATTGGACATAAAATTAGCATGACTAATAGGGTGGTAAAGAGTCAAGAGTCCCTAATCTAAAGACAATTCTGGAGTGGGTTGATAATTTCAACATGGTCAAGATGACTTCATTATTGATATAATATTTAGTTTATCAGTACTTTAAGAGTGTTTAGTTAATTAAACTAAGAGATTTTCAATGTTTATGAGATCATAATACACCCACCTTCTCAGATAAGACACTGCTATATTGTAGTAATATTTATAATAAAATTCATATCTTAATTCATACACATTCTAAATATTTTGAAACAGCAAAAGGAAAAATACAGGGTTAGACTAGACATCTAACCTTACACCTCCCACACTATATAGGCAAGTGAGCTACACAGACCACTGCATTCCTCCCTTCCAAATTTTTGATTCCATCACTAAATCTAAACAATGCTATGTTCAACCTCTTGAAAGTCAGCCACTTATGAGGGTTGGGTTAGCAATTTCAAGATTAAAATTTAACAGGAAGAGCACAGGGGCCAGTTTCATAATAAAATTTTAAAAATACCGATAAGTATATAAAAAAGAGTAAGGGGGAACAACGAATCAGATCATTGACTTGTAGGTGCTTCGACAAATTTCTACAGTACTTTTTAAATTTGTGTCCGATCATTGTGATCTTGGTGTCATTTTGTTCCCAGAACTGGCCCCTGTGAGGAAAAGGTGAAAATGCAAGGCCAGAGCGTGAATCGATCACGAAACCTCCTGTACTGTAGACATATGCTCCACCAAAGTATGCTAAAATATTGTCAATTTTACTCAAATTTAAAATTTATGTTAAATATAATGAGATCAATCAAATTTCAGTTTAGAGAACGTCTGCTGAGAAATTGAAAACAATGCAGGAGAAAAAAAAATCAACAATGCTTCAGTTAAGGATCCATTTACCTCTGTCATATTGAAATACCGAGTCCCATGTATGCATTGGTTTTGAAGTGGTGCATAGATGACCGCTCGACTTCTCCCCAACCCCAGGCTCACGAAACAAGAAAAGCATCCATACGGTCTACCCGCCATCAAGCTGCATCCAGCCTCTTACGTAACTTCCGGTTTTGAAAGTGAAAGTATATTAGCAATTTCACGACAGAAAACGCGTCTTGTGATGAATAGCATATATAAAAATTAAATTAAAGTTTCATTAAAAAAATTGCAGCTTTAATGACTGATTTAATGAAGGATGGAAATATATGCCAATATTATAAGTAACGAGGTAAAAGATTTTAAAATTGGTCAGATTTTAAGAGGTTAACAACCGTAATAATACTGTAATAGCCAGTTTTTAAGAAGATAATTAAGAAATCCATAAAAAAGTTAATCTAATTTTAATTTTTGAAAGGTATATGCAAATTAGTCTTACTGCATAAATTAAAGGTTGATGTGTTTAAACAACAAACTCGGAATACAGATAGCAATATAGTCTTTTAACTTAAGGTCTAAGGGTTTTGTCGCCGGTTTTCACATTGTCTCTTCTAAACTCGACAACAATAGTCAGACTAGGGTTTTTTTTTATCCCATGATTTTGACCCAATATAATAATAAAATCAGATTTTAACGTAACATCTTAGTTTTGCTCGTTTAACAATTATTTATGAAACACACATGCCTAAAAGAATAATTTGGAACATCCGGCGTTAAATCAAGCATAGGGATCTGTTATATCTACGGGTATATGACACGTGAAGAAGAAAAACAAATCGCTAATAAGATTGAACAATAGGCTATATAAAATGTACCTTATTGCCCCCTTCCTTTTCCCATCAAAGACATATTTCAGAGAGAGAGAGAGGAGAGAGAAATCATGCCACTATGCTCCTTTAAAAACATGATCTACACACACAGAGAGAGAGAGAGAGAGAGAGAGAGAGAGAGAGAAAGAGAGAGAGAGAGAGAGAATTATGCCACCATGCTTTAAAAACCTGATCCACACACACACACACACACACACACACAGAGAGAGAGAGAGAGAGAGGAGAGAGAGAGAGAGAGAGAGAGAGAGAGAGAGAGAGTGAGAGTGAATCATGCCACTACGCTCCTTTAAAACATGATCTACAGAGAGAGAGAGAGAGAGAGAATCATGCCACCATGCTTTCAAAAACATGACCCAGAGAGAGATCTAACTCTCTCTCAGATCTTCTGCATGGCGAGCATGATAAATAGAGAGAGTATGATCTATTGCAGGCTCACATTGAGATATTCATCGATAGTTGCAATTAGAAGAAATAGTGTTTATTGTATATTGTATATTGCTCAAACATTATTCAAGTGCTAGGAAATAACAAAAAAATTCAAAAATAATCCTTTGAATCTTAAAATAACGTAAATTTATATATTAAACAAACTAGTGCTTTTAAACTCGGTCAATTTTTAATCAAATTTCAATAACATATACGTTATTAAAATTTTAAATTACTATTTCAATTTTTCAAAAAGCACAGCTGGAAGTAGAACTTTTAGAAATTAAGACCCATTAATTATGTACACTTAAAAGTTATTTAAGTGAAAATATTGATTTTAAACAGAAAAAAACACACAAAGTTCAGATAATTTACGTCATTTTATGTAAACTTTTGTATACAAAGAGATGATCATTTATTTTCTAGGCAAAAGAAACGTACTTTTTCATTGACAAATACTAGTACTATAATAGCTACTAACGACCTTAGTACAAGTAGTCTCCAAAATCGGTGGCAACTTTTTCCGATAATATCCTCCGACTGCTCGATCAGTAGAAACCCAATTCTTAGTTATTCCTATTAAACTATCTGCACTTAGTGAAAAAAAACACCATAAATTTGGATGGGTACTATGTATAATAACAAAATGGTCTCAAGTACGGCTCTAACCATCCCAACTTATTTTACAACTAGTGGTCCTTAAATACATGTACGTGCAACACGACACTGTAACTGTCCCAACAGTCTGAGAAGGACTAAGTCATTTGCCAAAGAGTGCAACAATTTTCTTTAAAACACGTTTCTTTCAGTACCACAGAGCCCAATTGTCGTTACAACATCCCCCAAGTACTAGTACCACAAATCCCAACAAGTTTCGTTATGTGTACAACACGTTCTCCCGAATACCACAAAGGGCATCAATTTTTACTACAACACACCCCTCATACCACAGAACCCAACAATTTTCCTTGCAACACGTCCCCCAGTACCACAGAACCCAACAATTGTCCTTACAACACGTCCCCCAGTACCACAGAACCCAACAATTTTCCTTACAACACGTCCCCCAGTACCACAGAACCCAACAATTTTTCTTACAACACGTTCCCAGTACCACCGGGTACAACAATATTCCTTACAACATGTCCCCCAGTACCTCAGAACTTAACAATTGTCCTTACAACACGTCCCCCAGTACCACAGAACCCAACAATTCATTTCATTCTATATGTACATGTATTGATTGTTATGCACAGAAATAAACAAGCTTGTTCATTTCAAACAGTCAGTATTCTATCTATACGTTATAATGTAATCTATTACATTACATCTTCACATCACGGTAGACATCCTTGAGATGCCACACTTACTACTCATTCTAAAGGTGTATCCACTCATTTTTGTGTTCAAATTCTGTGTCGACTAGACCTATCTATAGGACAAACGCAATCTTATATAAGTATACATGTACCGTATTATCTCTCGCTGCAACTGCAGTAATTACATATTGCGTGTGTCATTCACATGTAATAGTAGTGATGCCCTTGTTTCATCGATATTTTCAACTGAATGTTGTAAAAAAGCAACCTGGTTATCGCATATTGTATACATTTATCTCTATCGATATTTTAAAATACTGATGCTTACTTTTACATGCAATATCCCTTCATTTTAAGTGATTTATATTAACGAATGGCAATACTGTAAAATATTAATTTTGGCATATGCCTTTCGGTGCTGTATTCAGAACCTTTTTTATTCTGATACTTCTGACACAAAGGAGCACTAGGACAAATACTCCGATATGAATTCCTTAACATTTTAGCTCTGATACAATTACATATTATACCACTATTAAGTTTACATCACTAGACGGCCGTTTCGGAATACAATTCCTCATCAGTAGTGCTTGGACCAAAATTATGAAACCAAAATTGTTTTCAAGATGTTGAAAAGATACCAAAAGGACCAAAATCTAAGCAAAACGGATTATGGTTACCAAACTGTCGCCTCCATAATTTATGTTCATAATGTTCTGAGAAGCAAAGAAAAGAAAGCAAAGAAACTTTGCCCCCACTCTAAGCCATTCTTAAGAATGTGTAAGAGTCTGTATTGAATTTAAAAAATCTTAAAATTGACTTACCATAAATCGTTAATCCTAGTAAGGTAAGAAAGACACGTGCGATGAATTCGTATCTAATTGGTCCCATGCCTGTCCAAATTGTTTCACGTGCAAATCCTTTACATAAAACATGCTTTCAAACAAAGTATTTCCAAAATTATCTGTCCGTGACGTCGTTCCCGACGGTGGGAGATATGACGACGACTTAGAGGGATCCTCCAACAGGGGAGGTTCATCACACCAGTAATCTAAGAAGAAAACAAAAAAGTATAAGCAAAATGACATTCTTAACTCCCCCCTCCCCCATAAACATTTAAATATGAAGAAAAACAAAAAGCATAAAAATTAAATGATATATTGAAATCCTCCATAACTGGAAACACATCGCGCCTGCAATCTAGAAAGAAAACAAAACATTAAGTAAAATAAGACATCGAATTCTTCCATCATCGAAAGTATATCTGTATTAACACCTGTAATCTGATTACAGAATAGAAGTAAGAGGATAAATTGAAATTTTAAAACGCATGGAATTTGAAGAAAAAACTCAAAGGTAAAAAACAAATGAAATAAAAATGATAAATTGAAATTTCCTCGATATCGACGGCAATACATACCTGGAATTTGAAGAAAAAACACTAAAAGTAAAACAAAAGTAACATCAAATTGCAAGCCTCTGATAACAGAACTAAAAGCCACTAACATGAACATTAGAAGTAGAGCACACTTATAACATAGAGAATATTAATACAACTAAAATTCATAAGGTTAAAAGTGGTATATTAAAATGTAGTCCATGTCACCTGAAATTTGAAGAAAGGTGAAAAACGGCAAATTAAATTTTAAAAAAGGAAGTAATTAACAGACTAAGGTACTAAAATCGCGAATTAAAATCAGAGATGAAAATAATAGAGAAAAATGATCGTTAAGGGTGATTGAATTTCTCTTTAACGGTTTGTTGGAATTAAAATTTTTCTTACCCGTTTAATCATACTACCATTCCATGCAGGTATGAAGAATTATCAAACAATGTCCTAATAATATGTGCGTAGGTAGACTGTTTAAGATAACCGGTACATATCCTCTCTTAACATACAAGATGAAAGTAGCTAAATTACTTATTACATGGCACCAAATATTTCACTATTACGCGTCTTAGAGAGAAAATAATCGATATATGTTTCTTCAACGAAAAATCTAGTAGAATCAATTCCTTGAAATTTTCTCTAAATGAAAAACGCAATCCATTCTTTTGATCTATCTCACAAAGCATGACTTGGTTTCATTATTAAAATGGAATATATACGCTATCAATTCCATTATGATCGCAACTAACAATGATAAAATATTTTATCAATAAATATATATAGGTATAGCAATATATATACATACCAACAAAATAATATGGTTTGTGTTTTAATTGTCACTTCATCAAAACGCTAATCCCAAAAATAATTAATTCACAAATTATTAATTAAATAATCCTTTTTAAATGTAATCTTCAATGACGGATTAACTACAGTGTTAACGGACTGCGTTATTATACAACGGCAGTCGTTGATCAGCTGTCTGTAAATGCCGTGTATTACAGTACTATGCGAGTTCATTCCATCACATCTCACTCTGTCTATATCGGAGAACAAACTGCAGTAAAATCAACACTCGTTGTCTGTTCGTTCTATACGGCTCAGTCTTCTTCCTATTCTCTCATTCGACCTGATCATCATCAACATCGCTTTACTTATGATCCAGACACCTTATATACAATGTGTGTATGTCTTGTTCAGACAGTGTTTTATACTTTACACTTTAACTAACATACCTTTTTATTCTTACGCTAAAAGCTTTATTTTTTAAAATTCATTTTAAATTACTTTTATTGATAATCAATTTTTTCTGTATTAATCTTAGGAAGTTTATAAATCTTAGATTTTAAAGTAACAATTCACATTCTCACTTAAACGAACTACTATGGAGTGCTTAATCGTTAAGGTATGAGTTAGGGATAAGGGTAGTTAAGGTGCGTTAAGCAGTATGTTATATGGTGGGGGTGGGGATCTTTTGAATGGAAGTCAAAATTAAAATAAACTGCACGGAAATCTAGGTTTATTTTTCAAAAATAATGTCCAAATTACAATCCCAAAGCAATGCAAACACAAACATACCAATCCATGTCCAAATCATAATTCCAAAGCAAAGCAATGCAAACATACCAATCCATGTCCAAATCACAATCCCAAAGCAAGGCAAAGCAAACACAAACATACCAATCCATGTCCAAATCACAATACCAAAGCAAGGTAAAGCAAACACAAACATACTATTCCATTTCCAAATCACAATCCCAAAGCAAAGCAAACAAAAATACCAATCCATGTCCAAATCACAATACCAAAGCAAAGCAAAGCAAACACAAACATACCAATCCATGTGCAAAATTAAAAATATACTCTCGAAATCGAAATAAATTGGGCCATTGCTTTTCAAAAAGACTGTAATTTAACAGCAAAACCATATTGACTTATAACAACCAATATCACAGCAAAATTTATCATATCCCTTATGTAGTAGTATTCATATGATGACTGGGTTTAGCAACCCATTGATTTGGTTTAACTGTCCAGATTTAGTAAATTGTCATGATATGTGTTTTTGTAGAATTATCACAAAGTGTTACACTTCACACTTCTACTGATGTAGATAGGTTAATAGGAGGTGCTTACCCTTGCGGAGCAACCGGCCTCACTTCCCTGGTGTAAGTTCTGTGCTTAACTTAAGCTACCAGTTTTTAATGTTTTACTTTGCTTTTTGGATGGTGTTTTTGACATGGATTGGTATTTTAGTTTTTTTTTTAATTTTTAGATGGAACCCAATACAATACTAACTACTTTATTTGCACAAAGGAACTTGCATTAAGAAATATTGTTTTTATACCATTTCTGGTCGATGGTACAATACAAGTAACACACATCTGCAGTACAAAATTCAATTATTTCAAAATTGAAAAAAAATAAATAAATAAATAAACTCACAACTGCAGTAAAATATTCAATTATATAAAAAATAGACATTTTTAAATTTTGTCAGTATGGAACACACTGTATTTACTTTCACAAAGTAGAATTCACTGAATCCTTGATGCAGTAATCAATGTTGTGTTAAATACATGTAAATATTGTATAAACTGATGTTTTGTATATGTACAGGCCTGTTGAAAGTTTAACACTAAACTCAAGAATCAGTACCGAGTCGACAGCTCACCTTATTCCCTAGTTGACCATAATTCGACAGCTGCTATAGATCTATCTCTTAGCAAATAAACGAGGTCCCGTGTCACGGTGGGATCTATCTCTTAGCAAATAAACGAGGTCCCGTGTCACGGTGGGATCTATCTCTTAGCAAATAAACGAGGTCCCGTGTCACGGTGGGATCTATCTCTTAGCAAATAAACGAGGTCCCGTGTCACGGTGGGATCTATCTCTTAGCAAATAAACGAGGTCCCGTGTCACGGTGGGATCTATCTCTTAGCAAATAAACGAGGTCCCGTGTCACGGTGGGCTTGGCACGTTAAAGAACCATGCTGTATAATGCCATCAGCGCAACTCACAGCACCTTCGCTTATGGTCGGCGACGTCTCGATATAAGTGAAATATTCTTGACTAGGGCGCTAAACACCATTACTTAACTCACTTTTAGCAGCTTTTTGGCCACTGGTTATCCGTATCTCCGCCACTCCGCAGCCGAGCTTCGATTTTTTTGTTCGCTTTTTCGTTCGCTCATGTTAAACTTTCGACAGGCCTGTATGTATACTGTGTGTGTATTGTGTCATCATGTCATAACTTCCTTACCGGCTCATTAATTGTTGAACATGGATAAAGTGGGGTTTTAGTTCAATAAATAGGGATATACTGAGCGAAAATAATTATAACCAAAACGTAATTTGTGGAATGTGAGAAGGTAAACATTTTTGAAAGGATATTTTTCATTCAAAAACTCTAGTCAGTATTTTAAAATTTTTAATTTTTTTCTCGTTGGCATTCGTTGTCCTAATTAGTTTTTTTAAATGCCCATACTTATTTAATGAATTTGACTGAACAGTAACGTTTTGTGAGTGAGTGAGTGAGTAATATGTTTAACGTCCCAGTCAAGAGTATTTCACTTATATCGAGAAATCGCCAGCTTTAGGCGAAGGTGCAGAAATTTTGCCTTTGCGTTGCGCTGGTGGCATTATACAGCAGGGTTCTTTAGCGTCCATGCTCACCTTAACACGGGACTTCGTTTATTTTAAGTTCCCATCCAAAAGAACCGTGATTTTCATTTCGTAATGCCGAGTGCTTGGCGACAGAAAAGTCACTACCCACTTTCAAGTCTTGGTCAGACCCGACCGGGGATCGAACCCACGGCGTCTTACTTACGGAGCGAACACTCTACCGACTGAGCTACCGCAGTGGTTAGTAACGTTTCGTCATAACGGATTTTGATGAATGATTTACTTTGCAAAGCTTCAACCCCAACCTCAGTCTCAACCAAATTAATCTCTTCATGTTTTCACAAAATAGGAATTTCCTACTGAAATAGGTTTAGTAGTAACTATATGACATGTTATAAAAAGCTATGGATTACAGGGATGAAGTGGTGTAATTGTCAATTAGGCAATAGTCAAGATTTGTTAACTTATATCGAGACGATCAATTACGGGATCGTGGAGAAAACCGAAATACCCAGAGAAAACAACAGACCTTTGGAAAGTGAACCCGCACTGGGATTTGCCTCAGTAGGACACGAACTCAGAGAGGTTTGTGAACTCGCACTGGGATTTACCCCAGTGGGACACGAACTAAGACAGAGAGGTTACGAAAGGTGACCAAGAACACCTATCCTCTTTGCAATATAAGCTGTTTTATATTTTCTATTTTAGGTAAAAGTTATAATAAACCATCTTCCTGAATTCGATTCATTTTTGGCTACTAACTAGTTCTTATACATAAGAGAAGGATCGGTTCATTGAAACCATCAACATGCAGGTGGGTTAAAAACTTAGTCAATAAAATTTTATATATAACAAGTGAAACTAATAAAAGAGACTGTTAAACTGACAGAGAAGGAGGATCGAGTGATGCTCCCGTCCGTTATATCTGATTAAAGATTGGGGCATATCCAACAATTATATCATAAAATGAAATGTTAATGAATGAACGAGCACAGTATATATTGAGTAATACCGGTCTTTACACGCACATGCACGTGAATGGTGTATATAATCGCGTTACACGTTCTCTATCTTATCTCTTTATGTTTCAAACTTAAACACTATCAAAAGTATATTTTTATTCATTTATGTATAATTTTCATAATTTTAATATTTGATGTTATAGTTTGAATAATCTATGTTATTGACTCTTTTTAATAATTTGATTCATGCCGAAATTTGGTATCTTGTATTTGACTCAAATAATCTATTTTATTGACTCTTTTTCATTATTTTATTCATTTAGATATGACTACCGGAGTATTTATAACTGGAATTTTATTAAAAATGTTCTAATTTATTTCATTATATATTTCCATTATTTTATTCATTTAGATATGATTTCTGAATTTTTGGTATTTGGTGTTTGATAAAATAATCTTTTTATTCGCTATTTTCATTTATGGTTACGTCATTGCGGTCATATTATTATAGTTGTATGCAAACGCTTCACACTATAGATAAGGCAACATAAAAACAGAAGTATTAAGTGTTTTAATGCTGTTTGATGAGTAATTATCATTTTCTTTTGAAGTTATAAAGTCAATTAATTCAGAATACGTCGGGAATAGCGGAAGAATTCAAATATGACGTTAAACAACATGCTGGTATGCTGACATACAACTGTGACACATCATCAACCCCATTGGTCACTTGATAACTGATCAACGGCCATACTGCATTGCATTTCACTTTATCACTTGGTAACTCATTCTGCATTGCATTTCAGTTTGCAGTTCATTGAAACTGATAATTTAAACCACACACACACACACACACACACACTCTCTCTCTCTCTCTCTCTCTCTCTTGTACCAGATGGTATGGTACCTCATAACAAAATTATTTCAATCCAATGTAATATGATAAGAAGAATAATAATGATGATGATTATTATTATTATTAATATTAGTGTTATTATTGATGGTGATGATTTTTATTATTATAATTATCATCATTATGTAATACAGGCTAAAAACTGATTTTTAATACTCACGTGTACTAAAGTCTATACTCTGCTGCTGATAGGATTTCACAGTGTGATCTCTTTACACAACTTCGAATTCTGAATGAAATGCATGTGGTTGGTACTTATTTCATCAGTTCTATTTATATATATTTGTATAGAAATTTGAAACTTCAACAACAATTTACATATAATTATTGTGTATATATCTATGTCAATCTGTTTCAACATCCAAAAAATAACACATGTAATTTCAATAAATCATTTCACAAACTCTTATTTAAAGTGACATTTAGAGCAAAAGCGACCTACATATTTTAGATAGACACAAGTCCTAACATGTCCAAAAACATAATCTCTGGGAATTCCAGAATTTTCATCTTTCGTATACGTAATAACAATAGGGGGTCTTCTAACTAGAGGATGATTGATAAGAGCTATTTATAGCTTTCTGCAATTTCGAAATACCAATTCCAGGAATCAGGATTGTTGATAGTAAATGGGGGTATATTCCATATTGGATGATAACGGCACTGAAGCCAATCATGAGTTTGTTTTTATCTTATTTATATATATAATGATAAGTTTTAGCAATAAAAATTCTGAGAACATATAATTGGCAAACACAAGAGAGACCAAAATCATGTGTCAACAAAATAAACCAAGTTATTCATGATTAAACTCCCGCCTTTGAAGGCTTTTGTCTGTATTTATTTATGTGCTACAGTCGAGGGCCACATTTTTAATTTACTTTTTTTATTTTTTACACTTTAATCTCTAAAATTTACACTTTAATCTGTAAATTTTACACTTTAATCTGTAAAATTTACACTTTAATCTGTTACAGATTAAAGTATAAATTTTACAGATTAAAGTGTAATTTTTACAGATTAAAGTGTAAATTTTACAGATTAAAGTGTAAATTTTACAGATTAAAGTGTGAATTTTACAGAATAAAGTGTAAAATTTACAGATTAAAGTGTAAATTTTAGAGATTAAAGTGTGAAAAATAAAAAAAGTAAATTAAAAATGTGGCCCTAATACGCTTCCGTACTGTACAGCTCCGGCATTCTCACCACGTATTTAGTCTATCATTTGAAAATGTAAAAACTTTAGAGAGTTAAGTCCGTTAGAGAATCCTTTGGAAAATTTTCGTCAATGTTGACACGACTGGTTTAGTACGAGTGGTATAGATCAACTACGTCCCTAAATTTAAATAAATATAACATTATATCTGGTGCCCATCCGAAAGTCGGTTGTTTTAATAATTATAAAATCAAGTGTTTTAATCGTTTCTAGTCTTTTGTTTGTTTGTTTGTTGTGGCATGTTCTTGGTTTCGTGGTGAATGTTTTCAGCTGTACTTGCAAAACAACGACAAATCATCAAATAAATACGTCAGATACATACAGACTTAGATATCTGTATAAACCTCAGAAATAGAATTAAAATGAGAGAAATCTGAGAGAGAGAGAGAGAGAGAGAGAGAGAGAGAGAGAGAGAGAGAGAATAATTTGGTATTGCATAACCCCGAGACAATAGCACCAATGTTTATTTAGTCAATACTTGAAAATACATCTGAGGATGAGTCAGAAATACCATCAAGACGCCATTTCTTGTAAAAGATCTAATCAAAAAAGACTGTTAATGTTTAATTATGAAATGGAGACAGTTTTCCTATTTTCCGGATATCGCAGTTAAAGTCAGCTTTTATAAGCCCGGAGGTTAATGTCTCCGATCAATAATGAATTGTCAACGAGCGCAACAATAATTACCACAGGAATGCATTAAGATGCATGTATAAACTCTTAATGTTGGAAAGCATCTGTACAGTAAAAATAACTTGACATGTCAATTCCTAATCAATATGCATGAAAATAATAAACACGCAGCGTTAAGAGTAGTGATTGTTGTATGAAACCTGTTTCACTTATCACTGTTAGAGGCCGCGGTGGCCTGATGGATAAGATACCAATCTACAAATCCAGGGTCTCTCACCACTGTGAGTTCGAGTTCAGCTCAGACCACATACACTTGGGAAAGTGAAATTTCCTTGTCGTTGGCCTTTACTGGTTCACCCGGTGTTAGTATAATGTGACTGGGGGAGTGGCACGCTTAAATCTGCGGCGTACTGACTCGGTTGGCTAGCACTTTAAAGTCGCCCTTAGTCGCTGATACAAGGTACACAATAAAACACACTCGTACATCACATGCATACTTGTTCATAGATTAATCCATAGTGGTTAATAAAGTAGTTCTAGTCGCGAATAGCTGAAAACTTGCTGATGCGACGTTAAGCAACATTCAACAACAACAACAACAACAACAGCAACTTATAAATGTTGTATATGTTTTCTAATTTTCTTTTTCCATGGATACTAGTATTGGAATCCACACGGTTGTTATGTCGCCTAATACGTACTCCATAATTATGTATTGTGCCTTACACATGAATTGGTATGTTTGTTTTTACTTTACTTTGGGATTGTGCTTTAGACATGGATTGGTATGTTTGTTTTTACTTTACTTTGGGATTGTGTTTCGGACATAGATCGGTATGTTTGTTTTTACTTTACTTTGGAATTGTGTTTTAGACATGAATTAGCATGTTTGTTTTTACTTTGCTTTGGGATTGTGCTTTAGACATGAATTGGTATGTTTGTTTTTACTTTGCTTTGGGATTGTGTTTTAGACATGAATTGGTATGTTTGTTTTTACTTTACTTTGGGATTGTGCTTTAGACATGGATTGGTATGTTTGTTTTAACTTTGCTATGGGATTATTGTGCTTTAGACATGGATCGGTATGTTTGTTTTTTTCACTTTGCTTTGGGATTATTGTGCTTTAGACATGGATTGGTATGTTTGTTTTTTTTTTTACTTTGCTTTGGGATTATTGTGCTTAAGACATGGATTGGTATGTTTGTTTTTTTTCACTTTGCTTTGGGATTATTTTGCTTTAGACATGGATCGGTATGTTTGGTTTTTTTTTACTTTGCTTTGGGATTATTGTGCTTTAGACATGGATCGGTATGTTTGGTTTTTTTTTACTTTGCTTTGCGATTATTGTGCTTTAGACATGGATTGGTATGTTTTTTTCACTTTGCTTTGGGATTATTGTGCTTTAGACATGAATTGGTATGTTTGTTTTTTTCACTTTGCTTTGGGATTATTGTGCTTTAGACATGGATTGGTATGTTTGTTTTTTTTTTACTTTGCTTTGGGATTATTGTGCTTTAGACATGGATTGGTATGTTTGTTTTTTTACTTTGCTTAGGGATTGTGCTTTAGACATGAATTGGTATTTTTTTTACTTTGCTTTGGGATTATTGTGCTTTAGACATGGATTGGTATGTTTGTTTTTTTTTACTTTGCTTTGGGATTATTGTGCTTTAGACATGGATTGGTATGTTTGTTTTTTTTACTTTGCTTTGGGATTATTGTGCTTTAGACATGGATTGGTATGTTTGTTTTTTTACTTTGCTTTGGGATTGTGCCTTATTGATATGTTTGTTTTAACTTTGCTTAGGGATTGTGCTTTAGACATGAATTGGTATTTTTTTTTTACTTTGCTTTGGGATTATTGTGCTTTAGACATGGATTGGTATGTTTGATTTTTTTTTACTTTGCTTTGGGATTATTGTGCTTTAGACATGGTTTGGTATGTTTGTTTTTGATACTTCTACATTACCACACACACTACCGCAACATGAACGATTTGCATTGTTCGGCACACCCTCAAATTTACCCTCTCGCAATATAGTGCTTTTCAATCCCAGGAAATTAAATATTTTCACAGCTTTATAACTGCTTGTATTACATGTATGAAGTATGATGTTTGGCTGCAAAAATAAAAGTAAAAGTACCTCATTTATATGTGATTTTATCATTTTATAAAGTGAAGAGATTCACACTAGGTAACCATACACATATTGTTGCTCTTCTGAAATGTACAAATAGTATCTGTAATCTGTTCTAGGTGACTCTGGTTATTGGCAAGTTGTAACTTTTTTATTCTCAGCTTAAAGAAAATTGGGGTTAAGTTTATTAATATTAAAATACAATATGATAGTACCAATGGTGAATTTGGCAGCTAGATCTTCAGATCCGCGGGGGAGGGAGCGGTTTTTCAAAGCTATCGTGTTAAGTTATATTATTCTTGTTATCTCAAACTTAATTAATTGATGGACGTACATACAGTGTTTGGTTCATTTGTACAAACTTTAGACAGGAAGTACATCTTTTCATTTTCATGAAAGAAAAATAAAATTAATTGATACCCTTTGTTTATGAAAACTACCGATTCTGGGAGGACAACATACATTAATCTAAAGCTGTATATTAGAATCTGGTATATCAATTTTCAATTGTGCTTATTCCACTTATTAACAAAACTTGATTATAACATTCAAATTATCATTTTGTATTGTTTTTCTTCCTTGTGCACAAACGAGAAACCGTAAGATGGATGTCGTTAGTCATGTAAGTTACAGTTTAAGAGTAAACTGTATTTGAAAGGTTTATTGGTGCATTGCTTTATGAAATAAGACCAGTGATTATTAAACAATTTGAAATGTTGCGGGTCCCTCAATAACTAGTACTATACTACGGGATAATTACACCAATGCAGATGTAATAAGGTAATAGTGTTAATTTTACAGTACAAGACGGCCGCTTCAGTATTGCTTGGACCAAAATTATAAAACTAAAACTTTTTTTCAAGATGTTTAAAAGAAAGCCAAAAGGCAAAAATATATTTAACATTCAAGATGACATATCGAATCTCTGAACACCTTAAAACTAACGCATTCAGATTTTAGTTTTCTTTAATGGTTGTAAAACTTTACTCAATATGATTGTGAAATTTTACTCGGCTAATACATTTCATTATTGAGTTAATTTGTCACTCATTAGAATTTAGAATTGGAACTAAATTGTCTGGTCTTGTATAACTAATGCTGAAACACAACAACATCCTCCGATATATATAGCTTTGTTCGTGAAACATTTCAATGTTATTGACTTTCTTTGATCGGGTTGACGAACACAACATGGCGCCAACGAGAGCTTTTTTCTGCAATTCACAATGGCGAAGCATAAAATGTTTTTTAAAGTGGCATTGTATTTAATAAAATCCGACAAAAGCAGTTTGTTTGAAAATGGCATTAGATATGATTAAAATGCGTACAAAATAGCACATTGCAAAATAATAATAGGATTCTTGAATTCATGTTACAAAATTTAGTCCTGTCATGCGCTTTTTAAAAAATTTAATTTTTATGTATCAAAATCCATGGGTCACCTATAAAGCAAAATCATGCAGTATTTGAAACATACTACACAACCTTCTTGACATGTTCAATTTTTATACCCCCGCAAACGAAATTTAGGGGAGTAAATCGGAATCACCCTGCCTGCCCGTCTGTCTGTCCGTCTGGTTGTCTGTCCTGATATCGTGTCCGCTTCATATCTTCCATGTCTTTGGATGGATTTTGATCAAACTTGGGACAAATGTAAACCAACATGAGACAATGTGTATCATACCAAATTTATGTGCATAAGTCAAAGGTCAAAGTTGGGGGTTGGGATATTTGGCTCTCAAAAAACAGTTCTAGTTGGAATTGGAATCTACTTAAATTGTTTCCTGTTTTACGTATATGGATTTTTGTATATGCTCTCCTTGAAATATGTTTAATACTTTCTTCCAAAATTATCTCGGATATATTTGACGTCCCAAATTCCCACATTTCTTTCAATTTTCAATTTTGATTTTTACACCTAGCTACACCAACAAGGTGTTAAAATCAAAATTTAAAATGAAAGGAATACGGAAACGTCAAATATACCCAGGAAATATCTTGTGTAGCTAGACAAGGGGTGATTACCTTTTCAGAGCATCCGGACTCATTAATACCTGATGGAAATGCATGCCCTAATTTGGCTGTTTTCCTATTTTTTCTTTACTTTTGAATTGTAATTTGATCATATACCGATATGCTTAAGTTCGATTTCAACCCGTCATAGTCAAGAGAGCATTAGAAAGGATCCAGAAAACCGTGAAAGTGTTTAGCAATAGTCGACAAAGCAATACAGAGGGTCCGGAAAAAAGCAAAAGTCCAGAAAATCAGTGGAAGCGTTTAGTATATTAAATGATCATAATTATCTTACAAATCAGTATTTATTGGACTGTTGTGTTGAAAATATTATGAGAGGGTAGTACATATAACTATCTTTATAGTACTTAGAACTATATCACTACGAGGTCATTAGTCTGGTACTATAAACACACTGTCCACTCTAGGCCAACATAAATAAATACACCAATAAACAACGAGGAAATAACACATCCCGTTATTTTGGATTGACCGGAAGACGGCACGAACTGACCACTAAGATAAGAATCTGTTTAAACATTTTCTTCACTAATACCAATCAGTTTCTATATTTAAGCCTACGCGTGGGAAAACCGTAAAATGGAATTAAAACTGGCTTTAACTAAGATGGCCTGGTGATTGATGGTATCAAAAGATGCTCTTCTTTCACCTTGAAGATTCATTATCTTCAAACATTTTTTTCTCAAAAATCTATAACATTTTTGTATTTTTGAAAAAAAAAACCATTTCAAACAAACAGCGAAAAAACGACTATGGTCAATATGTATAGTATTCCCATTTTTTTAGCAAAACATATGATGAAAAAATTATAACATGAATAAAAAATTATATTTCCATAAACTAAATGAATTAATTTTAATAAATGAAATTCTCATGATCAGTACTTTTGTGGAAAACTGCATAATGGCTATTTATAAAAAATGGCATTTTGAGAGAGAGAGAGAGAGAGAGAGAGAGAGAGAGTTTTCTGTAATTTCATCGCGATGTTTTTAATTTTGGGGAGTATCTGGTATTCAATTATAACAAGGTGTTTAAGGCGTTTTTGCTAGTAAATATACAATACATGTTTACAATCATGACAGTGTATATTTGGTTAAATTTAGGAACCCATCAATTAATGAGTTTCCAAAAATCCTTTTAACTCAATCCTGTTGGTTAAATAAAAACCAATAATTGTGCATTTTTCTATCTGAGTGTAGGCGAAATTGGAAGCTAAATTTAGAAAGGTGCGGGCATTGTTTAAATCACAACCCATTATTATTTTCCGTTTTTATTTTATTTTTCATCATTTTTATTTTTAAACGTTGTCTAAAATAAGAACATTAAAGCCGATATTAATACCCAGATTAAAGAGCTCGTTGAGAATGTAACGCTGGGCATTATCGGTACAACTGAAATGAGAAATCAGTTTCCGCCGCCTCCTAATCCAGATGGCTTTCTCTTATGTCTGAATTTCGACAGTCTGGCACGTGCTGCATGTTCGCACTGTCACAACACGGTGGTTAAGTCGTGTGCCGTTATACTTACGGTATCGGATATGTATTACAGATGTGTGTAAAATGATCACCAAGTACTTAATGTATCAGAGTGCATTAGGTTTATTCTTAAAGAGGATAATTGGAGTTTTTATGTATCTCTTTTTTTATTTAATGTTTCTTTTTTGTTTGTTGAAAAAAACCTCAATTAATTTGTTTTTTTTTCTTTCTTCTTTCTTTTTGTTTAATTTACTTTTTTCTTTATTGTTTATTTAAAAACCCTCAACTTTGTTGTTTTTCTTTCTAAGTCTTTCTATTTAACTTTTCTTTCTTTTTTTGTTTGTTTAATTTTTTACTTATTTTTTCATTTTTTCGTTTTTCTTGTTTGTTTCTAATAAAAACCCCAACATTTTTTTTCTCAGTCTTTTCATTAGACTTTTCTGCCTTCATGCTTGTTTAAAAATCTAAACTTAGTATCAATATTAATTTCACCTACGTTAACGTCATCTTTTCAATACGACATGGTTTGGGGTCGAGTCGATCACAATTTTCCTGTTTGGACGTGGACGTCAATTTTGGACGATTGTGTTTTAACTTGTATTAGGCAACTCATACTTAAATAGTCGGTTCCAGTGACGAATTGCATTCTCTAGATATAACAAATAATTAATTGATAGATGCGGTTAACAGTGAATGATAATGGAATGCAACATTAATAAGAAAAAGGATAACACCAGTTTAAACGAAACTTTAAAAAACAAGTAATGAAAGGAAAAATGCTAATTGGTAAAATTTTACATCGATGAATAAGAAGTAAATGTAAATTCGACGTAGAATGTCTAATGTTTTTTACTTATTAACCCGTATCTTTGAATGTATCACTGGTGACTGGCGGCTTTGCCATGTGCCCTTTTTTAAAAAAAAAAGAAAGAAAGAAATATCTTACAATAATTCATGTCTATTTATGTCTCTGTATCTAAAGTTGTCTTGGGTATATTTGATTGTAAAGTTCGTTGTTCCTTTCATACACATTTGATTGCATTCGTAGCTAGCTACACCTTTTATGCACATTTACTTTGTTAATTGCGCACTTAACTAGCAACACACGGAGCACCTGGCCCCACTGCCCTGGTGGAAGTTCAAGTGTTTAGTTAAATTTACCAGTGTTTTACTTTGGCTTTTGGATTGAAAATCGAAATGTTTATTTTTTTGTTCTCTAAGTGTAGGTTGTTGTTAGTTGTCATGTGCTTCTTTAGAATGTTATATCCAATGATACTCTCTCTCTCTCTCTCTCTCTCTCTCTCTCTCTCTCTTGCTAAAAATAAATAAATAAATTTAAACAGTAAATGCAAAAGGATGAAATTGTTTTTAGAAAATAACAATTTGGCTAATAAGATAAATAATCATTGCTAATTTTTTTCAAATATTAATATGTTTTGAATGTATCATACCAAATTCGCCATAAAGATTAAAAAATCAAATTCTGGAGAAATAAACTAAAAAAGAAACCATTTTTCCATATCATACACATTCATGTATATTAAAGACCTCATGTGAACCTATTCCTAGTAATGATATTTATATGCATTATAAATCATGATATGGACTTAGGGCGGCTACTACAGAGGAAAGTGGACTTAGTGTACAGGCCTGTCGAAAGTTTAGCAAAAGGCTATAACAAATTGGTGAATTAGCAGTTCATCTCGGTCCCACGTTGACTAAATGTCGATTGATTTTCGGCAGCTACATGTACTACACAACAGGCCTTTCGAAAGTTTAACACGGCTAACGAAAAGGGGTTGTCGGTTGCAGAGTGATCGAGACATTGATCGCTAGTTTTCGAAAAGATACCGAGGAATAAAAGACGGCCGTCGAAATACATGTATAGCTAACGAAGGACCGATATGACCTGCCAATTCGGCGGGCACGAATTCGTTAACTTAGTGTTAAACCTTCAACAGGCCTATACTGTATCTCTGCTTATTTCTTCTACTCGGCAGCTGGGCTTCCCGGAATCCTTTTCGTTAGCTTAGCCTTAGTGTTAAACTTTCGACATGCCTGTACTTTAAGGCTATCTGCGAGGTCAGGCTACTACAGAGGAAAGTTGTCAGTTTAGTTGGACATCATTATAAACAGCAGACTCCCAATGGTAGACATAATAAAAGAGATATAAAACTTTATCAATAACTTATTTTATGATAACACTTAAAAGGATGGTAGTTTTATTACGATAAAGAAGCTAGCAAACACCTTTAATATAAATTGATATAAATTTGGAAATATTTACTGCTGCTTGTACAGAACAGACCCGTCGAAAGTTTAACACTACTCCGACGAATCAGTGCCGAATCGGCAGTTCATATTGGCTACTCGGTAGCTTTATTTCAGTAGCTGATTCCTATCTCTCGGCAGCTTTTCTGCCACTAGGTATTTATATCTCAGCCACTTGGCAACAGAGCGTCGACTCCTTTTCGTTAGCTCAGTGTTAAACTTTCGACAGGTCTGTACTGTGAATGATACGGCGTGTGTTACGGTACAACTATATGAAGTTTGGTGTATCGCCGGTGGAAAAAAGGGAAATGCACTTGGTTTTTATAGAAATTATTCCATTACTTACCATAAAGATTCTTCTTTTTATATGGTATCATATTCAGCGATCAGGAATATTGTCAGAACATTTTGGTACACAAGTCTGAGTTAAAAGTTCGACTTTTTAGTACATATCAAGTTTAAAAGCAAAAACAAAAGTACTTTTCATGGCTTTTGACAATCTATAGTACCATGTCCGTTTCATTCCAATTTTTTATTCTGGCCGTCATCAGAATATTGTTGATAAGTATGATGTCTCTGTATTCAAACTTTCTCTGGTTATAATTGATTTCTCATAGCTCTATGTTCCTTTCATTTTCAATGTCGATTTCACACGTACACGGTGTAGCTATCTAAGCAGGAGACACTTACCCTTTCGGATCACCCGGCCTCACATCCCTGGTAGAAATCAACGTGTTTTACTTAGTTTGCGAGTTTCAAAGTTTTTACCTTGCTTTTGGAATTGTGACGAACGTGAACCAGTGTGTTTGTGGTAGACTTTTGGGATTGTGATTTGAACATTTAAACATGGATCGGTTTGTTTTTGGTAGACTTTTGGGCATGGACCGGCATGCTTGTGTTTGGTCTCATCAAATGTCTTCATGGAAATGAATGCTTAAAACAATTTTCTTAATCAAATGTTAATTGCATTAACATATAACTGTGTCATATACCATTAAAAAATCAAAAAAATTATATATGACTTTTTTTTTACTTTGTTTCATGATGAAATTAAAACAATGGTATATAAAAACTGTATACAAATGTATTTGTCATACATCACGAATATTGAAAATAAAGCACCAAACATTTGGAAAGTCAACCGATGGACAACACACTAATGTCTTAACCAAGTACCAAACGGTAAAGCAATTTGTCGCGAAGAAGCAACACGTTCTTAAAAGTTATTAAATGTTTAGGTCACTGAATAATCTAAACATGTACCCGGTTCTAAAAAAAGGTATCAAACGAAAGTCAAATGTCCTAAATAAGCAACCCGAGGTATTAAAAAAAGTAACAAATATCCAAACTCGTAGTTTTCTTTTTTCAACAAACAAAATTCTTTCTTGATTAAATTACAGATGGTAATAAACATAGGTAGATATATTTGAAAAAACCTTCTTTTAACTGCTGATAACTTATAAAAACTATAAAAACAATCCCACAAAAGTATCTTGTAATCGTAGCTCACAAAAAGTAGTATTTTTCACGAAGTACACCACATATTATTCATCGTCATGGAAAACCAACTCCACTTGTCTGACGTTTTATTGACACGTTGTACGATAAAAGCCTCAACAAGTGATGATATGTTAGGGACCAATGCTGGGTTTTCATGAGGTTTCTTTTGAATGTTATCTACATATGTCAATATCCCTTTACTCTTATGATCGATTGCACTCTATACATGTGTATACGTGTTTCTATGTGTGATCTCCATGTGTGCATGCGTGTGCCTGTGTATATGCATGTCCGTGTGATCGTCATGTGTGCGTGCGTCTGTCTACGTCTACACGCGTGTGTCTATTTGTGATCTCCATGTGTGTGTCTGTGTGATCTTCATGTGTGCGTGCGTATGTCTACGTCTACATGCGTGTGTCTATTGTGATCTCCATGTGTGCGTGTGTGTGTCTGTGTGATCTTCATGTGTGCGTGCGTATGTCTACGTCTACATGCGTGTGTCTATTGTGATCTCCATGTGTGCATGGTTGTGGCTTTTATAACTGTCAAGTTTGGTATTAGACACTGAACAGATTTTTACTTACGCAAGAGCTTTTAAAAGCCAATATTTAGTTATTGGTGAAACGCAAAAGATTCCGGGTTACGACATATATTGCACATTTTTTGCAGTAGGGTCCACAAGTGTATCACGCGATGTCCTATAAAATCTATACATTACTGTTATTTCTATTGGATATGGAATCCGTTATCACATTAGTTGACGTTACCCCGTAAAAATGACAATATTTCGAGAACATGCGACGGAAAGTGACCCATACCGAACTCCAAAATTGGCATGTAACCCCCATTGTTCTAATATTAAGTAAAAGTTTCCAAACTTATTCGCAATCAAGTATTGACTTTTATCCACGTATTCGAAAATTGTACTTGGTTGTTTACGAATTATGGAGGGTTTTTTCAAACTTTTACTATGATCTATGTTTCTGGTCAAATAGTAATTGATTTTCAGCAGATGAGTGGACAGATAGCTAAATTGATATGCAAATTAAGCCCTGCTTTAACAGATATTACAGTTACGTACTCTAAAGAAGACTTATCTATCACATACATTCAGATCTGGTCTTTATTAAAGCCATTAGTTAAAGTCCAGTGTGATGGTCAGCAAGATACATATACAATTGACCATCAAGCAACATCCATTAAGCATAAATCGAAAATTTTACACTTAGCTAACGAAAAGGAGTCGAAGCTCGGATGACGATTGGCAAAGATATGAATAGATGGTGACCTTAAAACTTTCGAGAAATAGGCAACACGGGTTCAAGATGAGCAGACGATTCACCACCAATTTGTTTGCTCAGTGTAAAAACTCGCGATAGGTCTGCATTGTATATTCAGCTTAACATACGATGTGTCAATTTAATGTTCTACGTCTTTGTTGCAATTTTTCCACACGACTTTTTTACTCCCACAAATTCTATACGGCCAAGTTCGTGGTTGGTTCGGCAGTTTCTAAATTATAACTTTGCCTTTAAGATTATGATTTGACCATGTGTTTAATTTGTACATAAACTCAACAGACTCCCTCGATGAAATATAGATATTGGAATAATCTTGACTGACAATGCAATATCCCAACTAGCAAGAAATTAGCATTAAATCCAAGCAAAGTATAGGAAGAAATATATATCTGTTTGGAAATTAGACCTTCGTGCGTCAATGCTCGTTGGGTTCATACTTACAAAGCTACCTTAGCCTAACTAGTTGGTTAGCGTTTGTACCTCGTGTATTAAGCAATAGTTTTTATATCTATGTTTAAAAAATAATGCATTCGATTACTATTGTCAAGTAGAAGTGATTTAAATCTGAATTTTATAGGTATAGTGATTATATGTAATTTTAGCTTTTGATTTTAAATTTCACTGACCATTTTGCTAGGCCAACGGAGCTTTGGACATATATAACAAACTGTACTTTATACTGAATGAAGTGCAGGGCAACAAAAAAGCAATCATTATATCCATGCATATATATGGTCCAAGTCACAATCCCAAATCAAACACAAACATACTAATCCATGTCCAAAGCCATGCTAGGGTGGCACTCTGAGGGTAAAAAGGGGAAGACCTAAGTCTACATGAAGGAGAACAGAGGAAAAAGAATGAAACGCCGCTGGATGGACTAGCTGGAACTTAGCTAAAGCAGCAGCGAAGGACAGACAAAAATGGAAGGATAGTTTTGCGGCCTTATGCATCTTATAGCGAGGAGTGCATTAAGGTTAAGGTGAGGGATATCTTTATTCCACAAAATTTTATATCGAGAACACATAGTTACAATATATATGCATGTATGTAACCAACTATGCTATATACTGAATGAACTCCAGGACAATTAAAAAGCACCCCAGTAATTAGTGTTGGATGTGTCCCAGGGCATCATGGTATATCAGTAAACCTCACACGACAACACCATAGATGTCTGGAGTATTTTCCTTTGATATATATAAAATCATTTGGTATTATCTTGCTATCGGAATGTTAATATCTCTGTCTTAGACGTGTTAGTCTACACTATGTGGTGGTACCCTCCCTCACATGTGTCAAGCTTAATTCGTTTATATCCTCTCTATTTAGACTCTCCTTGCTTTGGCCTAGGTTAACTTTATCAATGGTCATCTAAGTCATCCTGAATTATTCCCAGTGGCAAAGTTCAGCTCGCAGGTGTTTGCAGAATCTACCATTTTTAGATTTCACGCGTAATATTATTATTAAAAGAATACAAAGATACATATAGGTAGTGGCGTTTCATGGCCATGAATGCCGCCCTTAAAACAAAAACCCGTATTATATGAATGAATACAGTCGTTTCATTACAACATTAAGCATACAAAACTAGAACAATTGTCTGGTATCCAGGACCACACGTCTTCATTCTCTAAAGTTGAAAAAACGTTAAACAAATATTCTTTAGTACGCGTTTACTAGTATTTGAAATAATAATAATAAATTTAAATAAATTAATTAAATAAAAACAATAATACCAATCCATGTCCAAATTACAATCTCTTTCAAATACAAACATACCAATCCATGGCGAAATCACAATCCCAAATGAAACGCAAACATATTAATCCATGGCGAAATCACAATCCCAAATGAAACGCAAACATATTAATCCATGGCGAAATCACAATCCCAAATGAAACGCAAACATACTTATCCATGGCTAAATCACAATCCCAAATGAAACGCAAACATACTTATCCATGGCTAAATCACAATCCCAAATGAAACGCAAACATACTTATCCATGGCTAAATCACAATCCCAAATGAAACGCAAACATATTAATCCATGGCGAAATCACAATCCCAAATGAAACGCAAACATACTAAACTATGGCTAAATCACAATCCCAAATGAAACGCAAACATACTTATCCATGTCGAAATCACAATCCCAAATGAAACGCAAACATACTTATCCATGGCTAAATCACAATCCCAAATGAAACGCAAACATACTTATCCATGGCTAAATCACAATCCAAAATGAAACGCAAACATACTTATCCATGGCTAAATCACAATCCAAAATGAAACGCAAACATACTAATCCATGGCTAAATCACAATCCCAAATGAAACGCAAACATGCCAATCCATGTCCAAGTCACAATCCTAAAGGACAAATTTAGTTAAACTCACCAGGAAAGTGAGGTCGTGTGCACCGGAAAGGCAAACACCTCTTGTTAAGCTTTCTGTAGCCGCCACGTATGAAATCGAAGTGGAGACTGAAAGGACATGGAACTATGGGACATCAAATATATCCAGCGTCATTTCGGATACAGATACATGCTAACTATCACCAATATTGTAATAACGGCTATACAACTTTTGAGGACCGTGATAAGTATAGGCTTGCAATATCCCCACATCAACAATTTATTTGTAAGCAGTTTGCTTTGTTATATAAAGTTCCCGGGGTGGAAACAATTAATAAAACTGGTTCCCTTCAATAGTTGAAATAAGAATTCATCTATGGATACAATGAAGGATATCTTCTTTGTCAGATCTAAGGAATTTGTATTCTATAGAGCTGCTATTGGGTCAGTTTTTTTCAGAGTTGGGGACAGAACGTTACGTTTTGCGAAGTTATAGGAAAATCATACTGTGCACATACGTCATTTTGAACATGGATATGGTACGGGTTAAAGTTTTAATTGGTAATCTGTTTAATTTGAATAAATTTCAACAGAGAAAAGGAAACCTAATTGGAAAATTTATATTTTTTTGCTTTGAAAGTGTGTACACAATCCAAATTGTGCCTATTTCAAGAAATACAATTCCAATTAGGCCGGAATTGCAAAAATACCATATTATAGAGACAAAGCATTCTGAAAGTTGTGATGTTAAAGAGCAAAATTTATGTTATTTCTAAAAGGACCGCATGGACCACATTAAGAAACTCATTCATTCATAAAGTTTTTACATTCTATTTGAAGGTACGGTACAGACCGGGCGAAAGTTTAACACTGATCTAACGAATAAGGACCCATTCAGCAGCTTCTCTTGATCCTTCGTTAGCTGAACAGAACAGAACAGAACATAAATTTTATTGCATAAAGTACGTGTACAAAATACTTATTGCAAAACAGCATATAAAACATGTGACAATATGGCAATTATGATATAATTCTAAAACTATACAATTAGCACCTGCTAGGTATTTAATTAAATATACATGTATTTTGTACAGTACAGAGCTATCGAAAGTTTAACACTAAGCTAACGAAAAGGAGTCCAAGCCTCGGGTAACAAGTAGACGAGATAAAGATAAGAGATAGATACAAGCTGTCGAAAAGCTCTCGAGATATCGCTGACATGTGATCGAGATGAACGGTCGACTCGCAGGTTAGCCTAGTGTTAAACACTTTGGGCAAGCCTGTATTGTAGATTGTGATGTGTTTTTGCTCAGTTTTAGAATGACATAACCCTGTTTGGTTTTGGAGTTTCAACAATCATCATCAGTAATAATAACATTTATTCTTGGTGCATTTTATACGAGGTTGGTTGTTTACAGAAGCGAAGAAATAAAAAGTATAGAGTTATTATGATTTTATTTATAACTATTATAAGAAAAATAGTTCAGCTCGCGTAGGTAACAATGAAAAAATATTCTTACTCCAATTAAAGGTCAAGTAGACAGGCCAACGCTCGATATATATATAGATCATACATTTGGTGGACAAAGGGAAGTAACTCTAATAATATATATCAAATCTTGAAGGACACTGAATCATGTAGAAGAATGCAATATGTATCGTTTAACAATGTAATTAGAATACAAAGCAAACATAAAACAAACAGAGAACACAAAGCAAAATGTTATAGAAGTAATAAAGAAATAATGTTCTGAAAAATGTTTGATAAATCAGAACTATATAATTAAGACTGTTAACATTGCTTACAATCTGAAGTTCGATTTGAGATCTTATAGGTTATTTATAAAATCTACAAAACATCCTTGTGGTTTTGATACCAAGGAACTAGACGCCCTTTGCCCCTCTAGTTGACGCTTAAAAAAGCAGCGGTATGCTAACACTGGTTGTATAGGACAAAGTAAAAGAGTCAAATAATAATGTAAATAAATAAAATGAATTAATGTTTGGAATCTGTTTACCTTTACACAAAATATGTCATAATAAGAATGCTTTTTGATAAGTTAGCATTTTTTATTTATTGAATAATAACCTCACAATAACCGACTAGATCTCCAATCAAACTGATTATTCAGAGCAATTTTGTTTAACATTAGTTATCATATTCGTTGAGGGGACATTTTTGAAATGGGTTCCAATTCTAGTTATATACTAGAACCTTAATATTAATGTTTAGTTTCATATCAAATTTAAAGTGCGGGAAAAGTTTAAAGATTTGTAACTTTATATGTGTCTATGCTCTTGTTTTAACACTTTAAATGTTGGCTGTATAAAGACAAAGTGTATGTAAAACATATCTTTAAATGATTTCCATAAACATTTAATATTAAAAAAAAATTAAATTCAAATTGGAATATATTACATAAAAAGTCGACATCAATTACACAGATTATGGGGGCGAAAAATTAATTTAACCTCCGCGTTTCCTGTCTAACTGGGGTCATATACAAAAGGTGATCACACCATACATTTTCTCGCGTCTTTCATGCATGATATGATTGTTTATCAGAATTTTGTTTTTTGGTAGGAAGATGTCTACAATCAGAAGAGGTAAGACCTATGTTTACATTTCTTTTATAACATGAGTTTTGTTTGATACATTATTGATTGTTTTTTTTTTTTTTTTGATACTTAAAACATATAAATAATATTATATGATATCTCCGCATAGACGCATACGCGACTGCAACTAAAAATAAATAAAACAAAAACTGTTTTGTTTCGAAGTCTGAAAATTCACATATGGATTTTTATTTTATTATATTGTTGTTCGAAAACATTGAATGAACAATTGGTCATAATATTAAGTTAGGTTTTACCATACATTTTGTTAAGTCCGATTGTAAATCGTTAACAAACTCGGAAATTTACAGCCTACACAGTAAGAAGACAAAATATGATAGGATGAATGTGTTTTTTTTTATTATTATCTTATTTTTTTTATTACTCTTGTTATTCTTTATACAATGAAATCTATCTAAATCATACAATTTGTCTTACACAACATTGACCTTGTTTAATAGATTATTGGCACATATATTAAGTTAATTGAATTGTCCAACAAGAAAAAACTGTAATATAAACTTATATTTAGGTCTTATTTCTTGTAAACAAGTAAAAAATTACTAATTGTGATATTGTTTTCATCTAAGAACTGTTCCTAATCCATAGGCCCGACGGCAAAATGAAAGTATTGTCGAATGTTAGTTCAAGTGCAATATGGAAAAGAGAAAGATATTTGTATCATCTGTTTGTTAAACAGGAGAAGATTAACCTTCCTGAGCACCTCGTCTCACTTTCCTGCTGGTGGTTTACGTGTTTAACTTAATTTGACAGTTTTTGGAGTGTTTACTTTGTTTTTTTTATGTGCTTTGAATTTCGATGAGTGTGTTTGTCTTTAATTTGATGCTCACTAATAGTATACAAATTAATATAACGATATTTTCGAAACTTGTGTATGTGTACAGTCTTGCAAATTTTAATCTCAGTAACAAAACGCGAATTCAAATAAAGTACAAAAGGCTTTTTTTTAAGAATAATTCAAATTTTTAATCGACATGAACATTTATATTTAAGTCTTATGCCTTGTAAGCAAGTAAACAATTAATAATTTCGAGTGTTTTATATTTAAAAACACGTGTCTTTAATTTGAACATGCACAACACTCGAGCTTAACGAGCTTAAACTTTATAATTTTTTTTAAAACAATTGTATGCAGTTTCATCACACATATCAGTATTTGTATCAAATTTTGTTCTAGGACTTTAAATTGTTATATTCCGAGTTGTAAATTGATATTGGTAAAATTATGCTTCATATAAATTGACATTTGTTTACAGTAAGTAATTGACTCATTTTTTTTCTAGATAAGCATGTAAATACTATTTCCTTAGAGTCTTAAAAACTGTTCAGTAATATTTTAACACAATAATAGTCATTTTAAATTATTTTATATTTATACTTAGTGTTATTAAAAAGCCCAGGTTGTTCCCGTCTAAACAGTTTTCAAAATATCAATTTAAACTCAGTTTTTTTTATATCTCAAACTGTATCAAAAAGATATGTTTTTGCAGGCCAACCACCAAAAACGATGATATTCTGGTCGAAGGTTAATTCAGGTGGCAATATGGAAAAAGGTATGTGTTTGGTCTGTTCATTATGTACTTTGCTTATCGTAAATAAAATATGTGTAAATTATATAAATATTTTTTTTCACTTCTGCTTGTACACACAGTCTGGCAAATATTTAATAGTAGCAATAAAGAAAAAACAAATTCAAATTAAATATATTTTAAGTTTATTTTAGGAATAAATGAAATAAACAAGCTGAAATTTGTACTTATTTCCTGTAAATAAGCCAAAAAAATACCAATAATATTATTTCTCTAAAACTGAAACACTTTGGTATATTTTGAACATGCCCGATACTCTACAAGGTATCGATCATGGTTCCATTATGCAAGTACGAAGCTATAGTAATTGTTTCGTTCAAGCACTTTAGTTGTAACATACTTTAATGTCAATTATTGATAGTGGTGAAAATTATGCATAATGTAAAATGTTATTAATATTATTTATATTATTTCCTTAGAATACTCACGAAAAACTGTTAAGTAATATATTTTCTAAATACTAATTAGTTAATTACTCATTTGCAATTGTCTTACCCTGACGTGAGTAGAAAAACTGCGGTTGTCTCCCTCTAAACAGTTTCTAAAACGTACTTTTTTCCTTCATAGCTTGTAAAGTCGAGGATTCTAAGTATCATTCCGAGAACCGTTTGAAAAAAATGATTATATTTATTTAATAAGCATCCATACATCAGTATTTTAATCCTGTCGCCATCTTTGTACTATATGAACTGTAAGCTGTATGCTCTAAATAAAATGCTTGCTGTATTATTTTTACTTACAATAAGGAATCACAGATAATTAATAATGGTATCATAAGGCCCCACAAATGTAATTTATGAATTGATTTCAATGTGTCATAATAGGTACTCGTGTTGTCTTTTCTTTTTTATAATGATATTCAAATAGTCAAGTACGAAATATTTCTGAATCCAGTCTATTCTATGAATTCATAGTTACTTCTGTCATGTGCTACTTTTGAACTTTTATGATATAATACATTCAAAAGTAGTAGCACATGACACTTCTGAAAAAACCTCAACAAAACAATTTCAGCTGAATAACATGTACTTCAAAATTGGAATGTTTTATATTATACAAAAATTGAAAAACGAAATGATGAACATATATTAGGATCATTGAATCTTTAGACGGACAAATAAAAATTTTGGTTATCTCCCTCTAAACATATTTTGTTGTTCGACTTCTTCTGGTCTTAACCTGAGATTTAGAAATGTAACTAAAAGTTTTTTATTTTAGGAATGCAAAATGTCAAATTCAGAATATTGAATTTTTACAAAGAGAAATGTATATTAAAATTCTGAATATGGCAATAATATGAATATTCTTCTTAGCAAAATGTAACATTTAAAATGATTCACATAACCAAAAGTGTATTATAATTCCAAATCATATTTTGTGTACTTGTACAGGTTTATAATGAATTCTGATTTGAAACAAAAAGTGGATTAAATTTCGAGTGTTTTCGTCAAAGCACAGGAGAATATGCCTTTTTTACGATCAACTATGCATCAATAAAACTATGCCGTATTCATTTAGATGAACGGACACCCATTACGCGCATATAATGTTTACTTTTACTTTATTACTATTATTTTGTAGGAAAATGTAAATTGGATTTTATATTGTATTTTATGTACTACATGCTTTCTGGAAGTTAGTTAAAGAACGTTTTAAATAAGTCTCAACAATATATTTTAACCTTTTTTCATTCATTTTGTGATTGACTCGAATTTAAACAAAAATTCTAATTTCATTTCTTTTATTTTTTTGTTAACATAATATTATGTTAGATTGTTTTCAGGTTAAAATGAAGTTTTGCTATCCCTAAAATCAAATCATGTAAAATATTTGACACAGGGTTTGTTTTTATGTAATTTGTAATTTCTGTACGTGCACTATGCATGCTTTCGTCACGTTCAAAATCAATACCAAAGAGGCATGTTTCAAATTAAGTACTTGAGAACCTAAAAGGGAATTCACCTAAACAGTCCAAAATCCCAAGTTTTGTATTATTAACAATTTTCAAATAATCAATTGTATCTACGTCCTTGAGTATATTTTATGTATGTAGAGCACGTAACGCATTTCAATTGGCTTTCTAAAAATAAATCCAAGTCATACGATTGATGATTTTCTGAAAAACTCCCTACCTGTATTCTAAAATTAGCTCACAAAATTCCTAATTCTAAATTTGTTGCATTGTTGTGTGCCCTCTAAAGTTGTTTAAAGCTTACATGAGTATTGCACGTAAAACATTATAATTAGCTTTCTAAAAATAAATCCAAATCATCCTGTATGATTTTCCGATAAACCATTACATGTATCCTAAAATTAGCTCATAACTTTCCAAATTCTAAATTTAAATATGACTCAAAAGAAAATTTCCATAATGATTTTATTTAGCTGTGTCACATAAGAAACATCGAGTGTTTCTCATTTCATTTTGACAATAAAATGTCAGAATTTCATTTCATTTCAGTTATTACACAGGAGCAAATGTACTTGACAATGACAAGAGGCACGAGTTATACAAAAGAATCATATCAATAAAACAAAAATTAAAAAAAAAAGAAAAACAAAAATTCAAGGATAGACCATTGATGAAAACAGTTTTTAAGAAGACATTTTTTAAGAGAACAACCAATTAATTATGATAATAAATAAAAATAGTGTCACACATAAATACTGATAGTTTTCACAACCAAATGAATTAATTTGCAGCTGAAATAGACACTGCATCAATTACATAATTACATATTACACCAGTTTTAATAATACAGCGCCAGACGGCCGTTTCGGAATACAAGTCCTCATCAATAGTACTTGAAAAAAAATTCTGAAACCGAAGAATAATAAGGGTAAAAAATTATAGTAAAATGCAAAAAGAGAAAAATATTAACCTTGAATCAAAAATGTAATGAAGTTTTTTTTTCAATAAAACTAATAAAGTACACAGATAAGAAAATTATCCCGCCTAGAAATGGAAATACTTGATATTATCATTTCTGAAAAACGTCTGTATTCTTAAATAAGCTCAGAATTTTCCTAATTCTAAATTTAGATCTGACACAAAGGGAATTTCCTTGATGATACAGGTCATCGTTAAAGTGAAAAATTGGGCATTGCTGGATGCATTACACTCTGAAAATATAATGCTTGTTTTTTACGTTACAGCTGGAAAAAGATACTCTGAAATGGCAAGAACCACAAGTGATACAAAATAATTACACAAATAAAAAAATTAACACAAAACGAAAAGCAAAAAAACATTGAAGTAAACAAAACACAGCAGTTATAAAGAGAACAATTTTAGATAACATATTTATCGCTACTGATTTTTGCTGATGTAATTTGCTCATAAGGTTTGGCTCAATATTGTCACTTTTTCCCAGTGTTCGTTTGTACCTGAAATTGCTGAAGTATTTAAAACCAATTAGTTTAATTAATGATTAACAAGTATTCAAACATAAATGCGTTTTGTTAAACCAAAAATTTAAATCAATAGTTCTATGAATTCTATGCGCTAATTTTTTAACGAATCATTTAAGAACATTTTTATAGTAAATCAAAATAAATCAAATTTTGCCTCAATATTAAACTAACAAAGCACCTAGGTCAAGCAGCATGTTTGTTTTAATTTAATTTTTTTATTTTGGATAAGTTTAAATGCCAAGATATACCTATTGACAGAGTACTATTTTGCAAAATAAGTAAGATGGCATGAATTTTCTTCTTCACAAACAATATAAAGAAATAATAGATATGCTTGGATATAATAGCCTTATAGTATAAAGAGCCTTTGGTTAACCAATCAAGATAATATAATATATTAATTTGACATGTATATCAGTTTATTGGAAACAGAGGCACCATGATATTAACAACAATTTAATAATTGAAATTTGGTTAAATGATTTATGTACTTTTCAATATTAAAAAAAAATCGATCTATTTGATTTTATTTACAAAATTAATATTGAGTTAATTTTTGCCTACAAATTTATATTTATTGACATGCTAATTGATTACCTTTGAAAATGTATCAGTCGTGATTGTGACGAAAAATCAATATCATATTGTATACCTCATGGATGAAAAATTCTAGGTAAGTAACGAATTTTTATTCATCCAATTGTTTTGTGATAGAATTGATTTTGTATTACAAATGAATGTTTTAGTCACATTACTGTATAATGAACTTTTCAGGTTTGTAGAGTGCATTACTCTGAAATATTGCTTTGATTTTGGTGACTTAAAATTGTCACACACACACACACACACACACATACTCGCGCACACACACACACACATACACATTATACCAATTTTAATTTTATAGCACTAGACGGCTGTTTCAGAATTCATACACCAAAATCATGTATTTTTTTAAAATACTGATAAGATACCCAAAGAACCAAAATATATTTTACCAAATTTAGCTAAGGAAAAACTTAAAAAAAAATATTTTACAAATATCAGCTTAACAGCATAATGTCATTGTCATGTCAATTTTATGTTATGTGGAATATCCCGGTTCATCAAGATTGTTTCAAGAAGTCCTAAACAAAAGAGCACACTTTTACTTAATCGACTTTACCATAAATTAAATAGCAGGCATGTCTTGCACCTTATAAAACTCCTGACATTATGATTTATATATTGTAGGTGTTTGGAATATATTCAATTCTAAAAATAGGTTTTGGAAAATTATTATCTATTTTAAGTTCAAATGATAAAGAACTAAATTTAGTTTGTGTGACATACGAGTTGTGTTTATTTATATCTTTAATTTAATATCTTCTGCGTAGTTTGTTTTTTTATTTTTAAATCAACAACATGTTGTTGTATAACTCAAGGTTATAGCATTGAAAAATAAAACGGCCTTTTATTAAATAAAAATTGTCGTTTTACCTATTTTCGATTGTGTTAATTATTTTTTACACATCTCCATTGTATGCATAGCCTTTTGTTTCTATATAATGCTTGCGCCAACTTCTAAAATAAAAAGTTGCTAAGACAGGACTTTACTCTATTTTAATTTTTATACTTTTATTTATTTAAATAGAAACAAATTACAGTATATTCACAATCAAAACCAGTAATATTTCATATATAAGCATTCAATATTTGGTACATCATACGGATACTTTATAACTAAAGCCATTGGCTTTTGAAATCGTTATATAAATATGGATATACGACATTTCAACAGTTATATATACATATATATAAAACAGCAAACATACCGGTCCATGTCTAAATCACAATCCTAAAGCTAAGTGAAAACTTAAAAAAAACTGGCAAATTAAGTTAAACACTGAACTGAACAGGGAAGTGAGGTATTATTATTCGGAAGGGTAATATCCTCTTATTTTAGGTAGCTTCACCATGTAGACAGAAACATGGGACTTTGGGACGTCAGATATATCTAGGATAATTTTAGATACAGTGAAACGATATAGCTACCGACAGTACTTATTTTATTTGTAATTTTTTTTTTAATTTTTTAATGAAATTTTTGTTGTTTGTTATTTTCATTTTCTTTTTGTATAATTTTGAATAATATTAGAGTAACATAATCTTAAATTATCAAAATACAATTTTAAGTTGTAGATACTTTGCCTGTAGTAAAATATTAAAATGTGCGGATGTAGCTTGCTTAACAAGAGGTGCATACCTTAATTAGTTTCAAATATTATACCAGTTATAATTTTACAGCACTACACGGCCGTTGCGGAATAGAATTCTTTATCAGTAGTGCTTGGACTAATATTGTGAAACCAAAATTTCAAAATTTGTTTTGGATTGTGCTGTTGACATGGTTTTGATATGTTTACAATATGCAAACGACTAAAATGTGATGACAAAGCTCTATGAGCTGCATATATCAATCTTCAATCACACCTATTGAACAACAATTACATAACAAACTTTTTGTATACTTACCTATCGCAAATATATAACATTTAATCTTAGCAACATATGTATATACGTGGTCATGCAGCATGTTGTAAATGCTAATGACCAAAAAAATAGCGTAATTCATAAATCGGATGCCCACCCGTGTACATTTTGTAATATATTACACCAATATTTAATGGCCAGAGTGTCATTTGGCCTAACTCACCAAACAAGACATCATAAGTTGTAGATTTAAAGACATTATACCCTTTACCTTGATCGATTCCATGACAAATAGGCGATATCAATGTGAAAATGAGTCAAATACTTTCTAATTCTAGTATTTGTTAGTATAATAATAATGATAATAACTATAATAATAATAATAATAATAACTTTATTTGCACCAAGCTACACAAAGATTATAGCACAAACATAAAATACAATGATAAAGATAGCGGCAGATAGAAGTACAGATATACAAAAAAACCTTATTAAAAACATGACTTGTTAGCCTGTTCTTTAAACGATACGGCAAATGAGGTACCATTATTCGAAAAAAACAAAGACTGGGTCTATAAAAAAGGAAAACGTTTGATAAAGTTCATCAATCCTTCTTAAAATGTTTTTTATTAAATTTATTTTTAAAACAATATTTAGCTTGTTAATTTAATTGGTTTTTAAGAATACGTTATCCTTGACATCATTACGATATCATATTATTGAAGCATGTGTTATTATTTTCCCAGGTGGCACGATAGGTTAAAACGTCAGTCTACCTTTACCAAGAGATTTGGTTCCATTTTTATTTTTTTTAAGTTCTAAATAAAATTATTATGCTATATTTAATACTAATATAAAGCATTTCTTATATTAATTTATTGGTATGGACTTTAAAATAGATGTATGTTTTTCTTTTTTTATCCTTATGTGTCATCCGATTTTTGTTTCACTGTTTTGTTCGCATATTTTATTGACTTTCTAATGTATTTTAAGCTATAAAGTCGCGTTACATGCTAGTAAGGTTATCAGTTATATAGAGCCCTATCAATTGAGAGAACTAGTTAACAGTTTAACATTTTAACAATTATATAATCAATTCTTTAATAAATCTTTCATTCCTATTTGATTTAATAAACGCACGAGTAATGGTAAAATACTTATATAGATTTTCAAAATATTCAACTGTGGCGTTATCCTTATCATTCTTGTTATATGCGTGTTCAATTAGTGGGCATAGTTTTAAGATAATTTGATTTTTTTTGCGAAATGTCACAGATAAATCGAGCCTTAATGTAATTTAAACGTAAAATATATCAATATGTAGATGAATTCAATGTACTTTACAGTAACAATAGTAATTAACAATAAAAAACAAACATACTTATCCATGTCCGAATCACAATCCAGAAGCAAAGTAAAAACTTTGGAACTGACAAGTAAGGTTAGACACGTGAACTTCCACAAGGGAATTGAGGCCGGGTGCTCCGAAAGGGTAAGCACCTCCTGTTTAGCTAGCTACGCCCACCACGTGTTATCAAAATTGTGTGAAAGGAACATGGAACCATGGGACGTCAAATCTATCCAGGGCAATCCTAGACATAGAGACATCAAACTTAACAACAATACTGTGATGACGGCCATACAATATTTTGAGGGCCGTCAGAAGCCTAGGCTTGCAATATCCCTGAGTCAACAATTTATTTGCAAGCAGCCTACTTCGGTGTACAAAGTCCTTGTAGTAGTGGGAATAAGCTCTACCATAGCGTATTAATTGGGAAACAAATACAGGAGAAGCAGGCATATTGCTGCATACAAAAGAAAATTGACAATAGAAAAATTGAAGACATCACGTTTGTCATAAAGTTTAAAATTAAGCCTTTCGTGGGCGTCATAATTCAGGTATAAGTAACCAAGTAATAGTAACCAACAATTGCAACAACGAGCTTAATAACAAAACAAAATACAAAATAAACACACATTACGACAATTGCCATCTTCGCACATAACAATAAAATGCTATCTAATGGTAAAGGGGGATTCAAGAACTTTTACAGGGTCCTTAACATCCCACCGTTTGCATCAGGTGGAATTCCAATTCCTTTACATGTCATGGAGTAATTTTATACGTGGCGGATGTAGCTAGACAACAAGAGCTTAGCCATCCGGAACACCTGGTCTCACTTCCCTGATGGCATTTGAAAATGCACATATTGCTTCATAGATAATTGATTAGTTAAAAATTGCAATTTCGACTTTATAACGTACAGATGTACTAACTTTATTTAAGTTCGATTTAATTTAAAATATAACAAAATTTCAATGAAAATCTAACAAGTTGAAAATTATAAATACCCAATGATATTGAGATTATAATTGAATGGCACCTGGTATCTTAATAGTCTATGTGTTCATCAATTTTTTTTAAACATCAAAATAAATTATTCCCATGACATTGTGTGTTTACTTATATTAAAAACAAATATAGGATATTTAAATAGATGTCATTTAATGTACAACAGCTGCTTCAGTGCAATGAATGCTAAATAAGAAAATTAAATCTTAAATAGATTCGAAAACTATAAACACGGAAACTATTAACACGAAGCTTTAAATACATACTCGAATTCGGTAGAAATCGAACGCGTCTGTTTCGGTGATTTAAAAAAAATGTCTTAAAATGATTAGACGTGGGTGTATTGGACACATGCCAAAACAATTGTTTTGGCAAATCTCCAAAAATCTGAATTCATTGATAAAACTTTTACAACTTACAATGTCACATTGCATTCTACTTTTTGATCGAATGCAGCATGAGACATTTGAAAACTGGGGGTGTTTTAAACGAAAATCTTCGAAAAAATGGACGTGAATGAAAAAGTACACTGTAAGTTCAGCATTTTTTTTCAATAACATGATGTAAAATGTAGATTTATTATCAAATATGGAGCTTCCGTATTCAGTTCCGAATTTAAGATCTTCACACGCGGGCATGGTAATAGTCTTTTTCAGTGACCCCTGACCTTAAAACGAACGACAATGTTACACAAACTAGTATGTACTTTTAAACTACTACAATGACTGTGTATTAAGTATTTGACACTAGATAACATCACTCAGTCAATTGCGGAAGTTAAACCAGATCATCGGTATAAAAAGGTAAGGGTATTTTATTCAATTATATAAATGAAATCAAACAAATGATAAAAATAAAGCATTGACAAAAAATCACATTAGATTTGGATAAATGTCATCAATCACTTGATCATTTTTTCTCAAAGCAATTAGACAGCTAATATCTTGGGCCTTTTGCTTTCAATAAAGATAATAAATATAAAAAATTCTCATAACAGCATGTTTACCTCATCTAACTAATTGGATGTTACAGAAGAAAAGATAGTTGTGTCTATACGACAAGATGAAGTCGAAGTCATAGACAATGACCAAACTCTTTCAAGTCAGTAAATGGAGTGTTTAATATTTATATTTTATTTTACTCATTCACAGCCCTGTCAAGTCTAAGGTTATTTTTTTAGCTAACGACATATTTATCGTCCTAAAATAAAAAGTACTGCATTCAAATGTAAACAATATTTAATTAAATAAATGTACGCAGAACAACCTTGACATTGCAAATAGGATATTTCAATTTGTGATAACAATTTTTTTTGCATAACCTCTCCCAATGATCTCATCTCATTCAACGAGTAGCCCTGTTTAAGCAGAAATACGTTTTAAATACAATGCTTTAAACAAGCTTTTTTAAAAAGGATAATATGATATTTCTAAATGAAAACGCGAACCTGCACTGGCTGTACAATAACAAGAAACAATTAGCAAATAAAATAATACAACATCAGCATATACAGAGACTACTTATTATATGTACGACCGCTGGATGAAAAATTTGATAATCTTAATTCTTTTAAAGTGAGTGACCTACGAAATGCATACATAAAATAAGAAAATAACTCTCATTTTACTAGTGAACAGATGCTGGTTAGTAAGTTATGACATGTTTTGCTGTGTTAAGGTAAATAAGGTAAATTAGTTGGACTTTGTATTTATAAAAATGAATTTCACTTTTCCTTTTTACATAGTTACTTTTGATCAACTGACTTTAAAACAAATAAACTGCTCATATAATGAGAATAAGTCACATATCTCCTGATTCTTTTGATTACTTTTTGAGATACACAAGCAATATTTTTTGACAGTGTTTAATTTTGATATTTTGATTCATATCTTACTTATCTTCTTATGACTATTCATTTAGACCTGTTTAATATATTCTGATGCGTTTTATTTTGTTCTTTTTGAGGATTGTATATTATTTTAGTGATAGTTTGTCTATATTCATACTTTTCAGTTTAGCTATAAGCTAATTATTTTTCGTGCTTTACAGTTAGTTTGCATTCAAGAAGTTTCATATCATTGGTATGAAAAGGTTATGATAAAAAGGTCGTATGCGTATTTAAACTCTATCGTGACACTCTTTATAATTTTATATACTGTTACTTGCAGCTTGGCATATTTCCAGGTAATACAGGAAATATGTTACTATTATTAAAATACTCCCCTATAAAGAATAGGTTTAAATGCTCAAGGACACACACACCCTATTACGACACGATAACTTAAAGTGCTGGCTTTTTGGTGTATAAGTATTTTTATCATCTGCGATCAGATATCTTATAAAATAATTCAGTTGATCAATCATTTTGTCCCAGTGTTTAGGATTTTAACAGCGAATGTGTTTGGAGTGGTAGCAAGCTATCCAACTATTGAAAGAAACATTTGATCTGTTTATTATGTTTATACCTAGCATGTCTGTAGCATTAATGTCTACACGTGACAGGGAAACCGTTAGGTCATTAAAATCTCTAAAGATTTATCATTAAGTTGATACTTTGGTCATTCGATGGGAACAGAACAACTGAGGTAAACTGTTATAAACATCATCATATTCAGCCTGCACTTAAAGTTAAGATCCGTTGCGGTCTTTTTCCAATTATTTGATATAAATCAGTGGGATACGAAACCTAATGGTGATTTGAATTGAATTTTGACCAACCAATATATGGCTTTTTTTCTAGATAAGGACATTTTGAATATAAAAATGTTTTAAACTTTAAATGATATAATTTTGAAATTAATCCTTGCAAATTCTTTCCAAATCAGAAATTCAATAATGATTGATGAATTGTTGTGATAATATCCCAAGTAAACTCCGCGGTAATATAAGCCATGCTTGCAAACAATGCATCTTACTAATATATGTATTTCGAATATGTATTTATTGGATACTAACATGCGCATTTTATCATGGTATAATTTAACAACAATTCATTTAAAATTATCAATTTTCAGAATTTGCAAGAGCCTGTAAGGAATAATTTCAAATATTATTTCTGGTTTTGGGGTTTTGGTATTTCTTATAGCTATAAAGAAAGTGATATTTAGCTAAAACAAGAGATATTCACCTTTCTGTAGCACCTGGGCTCAATTCCCTGGTTGAATTCACGTATTGAGCCTAACTTGTCAGTTTCAAAGTTTTTACTTTACTTTGGGATTGTGATTTGGGCGTGCATTAGTATATTTGTTTCTGATTATATTTAAAATGTCCTAATCGAGAACAAATTAGAATGAATATGGTCTCGTTTAAGCCGATACTTGATATTATATCCAAATCGATATTCCTGTTATATGACTCTCAAAAGTAAGCAAATTTATGAGTGTTTTAAGACTGTCTTAAGCACAAGGTGTTAATGAAATAAAGGTAGGTGTAGGGTAGGACTTTTTCAGCAATCCTTCAACCATGTGTTACAAAAAATAAATATAACATAATTTTGAAACGGAAGGCTATCAAAAACCTTTAAGAAGATGATACAATTCATATAATTTTTAAATGTAGTTCAAATCAGTTTTTATAATCACAGTGTATATCAGTGGACAGTGTTTATTGTATATCTGGCTCATTTCCAATAAAATAAAATGGGTCATCGAGTCAATATGGTAAATATAGAAACCATATTTTGTTGAATACATTATTTCTCAATGGACATTCTTTAAAATGACGGAATTTATGTAATTTCAAATATGTTAAATATGTATATTTGTCAATTGAGTCTCAATAATGACAGCGATTCAATACACAATGCATTTTGAATAGATCTACCCGCATAAGCGTTTTAAAGAAAATCTGGCTTACTTCCAAGTTTCACATGTATAAAAATAAATTGAGAGATCATCAAGTCGACATTGTAACGATATTTTGCTGGATATATTAATCATTATTATAGGCCTATAAACAGATAAAGTGTATATATAGATAAAGAGTATATAATCAAACTATAATGTCACATTTTAAATCTTATGTTTCGACAATAATGCTTAGGATTGGAAGTTAGACACATCCACTTTTCTTCAAAATACATTTGGATATATACTATAATAGTAATGGCAATTCAGTACCACATAACTATTTCGAAAAGAAGAATATAATACAGTAACATGTATGCGGACAGAAAATTATGAAAGTAATAAACTACAGACATAAATGTAGGTGGCAATAGTTCTTTATAAAACTTTAAAAACGACATGTAAACCAGAACATTGAATGGTACAAATTGGACTGTGTGTACTAAACTCATTTTCATAATAAAGTATAAATGGCTTTGAGTTTTTATTCAAAAATAGATATGTCATTAAACGGAAGTCATATAAATATATGAAATTTATAGCAGGGAATTCTACACTGAAAAACCATTTATAATAAAATGGCCCTTCCACCATAAATAAGTTGAATGTCCTTGCTATAATCTAAACCCGAAATGTCATCTAAATATGATCGTTTAAAAATTGGCATATCATCTATAATTTCTAGAATCCAAGGTCTTAGCAAGATTGTGTAATGAGTAAAATGAATCTGATTTAAAAAAGCAACTAATGACAAAGAACATACAAAGACCAAAATTTTAATTCCTCTCATGACAAGTAATATTTCATATGGAATAACCATACAGAACATTAGAACCCAAAAATGTCACCAGAACGGAACGTGCATTTTTTTAGCTTTATTTATTGTACATTGATATAGAGAGTTTTTTTCGATATATGATTTCATCAGGTCCGATTAAAAGTTTTTGTAAAAAATTAATAAAATCATTAAAAAATAATAAAAAGACGCACATCGACCTCGACCTTTTTATATGACAAGACAAAGAAATTTTATAAGCATTATTTGGTGTACTTTAAAAGTATTTTAAAACGCAGTATAAAACTGTGTCACATGGGGTTCTTTTAGTGCATGTTACGGACTTCCTTCCCGGAATATACCTATATGTACTTCTTAAAATAAATACAATGACGTAACACAGAATATTTCGAATGTTGTCATATGGGTAGTTTTAGCATAACTCCCGTCATATTATTATCAAAAGTAGCAATTTTATGTGTCATAGGATTTAAGGAAATAAATGCATTTCATGAGGTGAGTATTCCGTTCATTAATTTTAATGTTTTTATTAACGGAGAACGATTATAAACGCTTAATGTTGATTAAGCGATGGGGTATTTAACCATCAACCATCATATGATAACAAAGAATTAGCCTATAACATTGCATATTTAGCTATATAGAGCTTTATTTAAAAAAACGAGACGTTCTAAAAAGTATGTTAAACTAAAAACAATATTAAAAATCAATCCAACATTGAGGGTATGCACATGTTTTATTTCCAGACAGTTTATAAAGGAAATTTTCGTTCATGATATATTCTACTATTTTATACGGGCAAAAATTGTTGTCCGACTTAAAGACGTTCAACAAGTTTTGTTTCTGAGTATTTGTCATTTTAAAGTTTTTACATACTATTGATTTTAAAACCTGAGAAATGTTCATTATCTTTTTATTGTCTTTTTGTAACAGCGCTGGCATTTGTCCAAGTCAATTTTTTAATCGATGGGTTTTAAAATTAAAAACAACTTTTTATTTAAACAAAACCACAGAATAATATCCAATTAATGCTACATTGGTACCTGTGGATAGTCAAACGATAATCTGCTCCTGACCTTAAAAGTACTTGACACTATTTTACACGTGGCAGTTGCAACTAACTTAACAGGCAGTGCTTACCATTTCGGACTTTCTAATTTGCGAGTTCCGAAGTTTTTTACTTTGCTATGAGATTTTTACTTGGATATGAGTCGGTTTGTAAAATTAAAACTGGTACGATATGTAATCATTTTGCTTTTTTTCTTCTGTTAATTAATGTACATTTTATACGAGCTCGCTTTCAACAACAAACGAGTCTCGAAATATTAGCGATTCAAGGTGACGTAACCGCTTTAAATTTTTATTTAATCTTGAAATTTACCATTTTCTTAATTTCATTGTTCTATTTTTGTACCTGCCTTGGTATACTTCAGGGTCAAATAGTGTTAAATTAAAATATGCTGTTTATTGATTTATAACAAAGTGTTACAAATTGTTTAACAACATGACACAATAATGGGTCGATAACATAAAAGATTTAAAGTTAGATAATGACAGCTTAAATCTTTTTATATCAAAACAATCTGATTATGCTATATAGATATATTCCCCAGTAAGTTGCGGTTAGTTAAATAATCTGTTCTTTAATAGTATGTGTTGAATACACCTTCTCTATTGAAGCACCTGTCGTGATTCAAAGTGCAGAACGTTTTGACTTGATTAATCATATACATGTTTCTTTAAATGATTTGTACATAAAAGGACACTTTAACACATCTATCAGTGATAATTGAAATCTTAAAATGATTTACTTACAGATAATAATCACTATTCGTAATATCATAACACTTACAGATAATAATCACTATTCGTAATATCATAACACTTACAGATAATAATCACTATTCGTAATATCATAACATCTGCCTGTATAACCAAATACCTGCTATTATTGTTTTTCTATATACATAATTTTATATAGGTAAACAACTTTGACCTGTCCGCTTGACCTTCATTTAAATATTTATCACGGACCAATTACATTTATGTATAGGGAGCACAGTTGTTTATTTTGTATACATCATGAAATATACTCACCTCATAGAGTAAACCTGTGCTACTGTGTATGTATTAACTTAGATCTTAACGCTACCCATTTATTGGTTGGACCATTCGATATGAATATTCCTAATGAAAGGTCAAACGGACAGGTCAAAGTTGTTTGCCTATACCCGATTGCATCGGGTATAAATGTTTATTGTTTTTATCCAATGTTTATTTGAACATTTCCAGATTTAAAATTATATCAATTTCAAAGGTTACTTAGTAACAAAAGTCATATTTTGTTAACAAAATTACCACAAGCAGATTTCTTTAGATACTTGAATTGGATATAGCGGTGTGTATATCATTTATAATCAGTACTTGCTGACTTGTGAAATAACCAGCTCTTTACGTCACCGAATAGTTTATGTCTTGTTTTTATTTATCTATTATAGACAAACACGAGTGCAACGCCGATAAAAGCTATGTGCAAACAGAAAATACCTATTCAGATTATCGGGACAATGTATCTTCAAATATGTGTTGGACCTAAATACGAAGTCTCAAGACAAAGGTAGGTAAGATCTTAATTTACCAATGACTACCACTTTTGTCACAAGAGAATTAAGATGTATTTGCAACAAATTTCCATCTGCTACACAGATAATTTTAAATCTGTATAAAATAAGACATCATACTTTAGCTGTGAAAGTTACATTGGTTGAAAGGTATTTTTTCCTGCAAAGCATACTTTGTAGCAGGAACTGAGAAAGATTAATTACCTTCTTGTTTTATTTTGCTGATTATCCGTTTTAGAATAAATTTTTAATTTAGATCATACACTGTTGCTCGACTTTCAAATATCCATAAACCATATGTCCATCAAAGGAAATAAAAACAATCCAACCATGGTCAACCTAATAACGACTTTTACCTTGTATTGTTAAGTTGTTACAAAGGTTGATTGTGTATACACTTGTTAGTAGAGAAACAATGGTTCTTTTACTTATTTCGAGGGAGTCCGTTTAGGATGAGGAAACCAGAGTTTTCGGCATGGAAACTGACAAACTTTTCCTAACTAGAATCTGCATGGGGTTTAAACATATGCGATTAAAGAAACTTTAATCTTTAAGCTAGTGTTTTAGTTTGCTCGTCCACAGAGAGTCTATAATGCTAAAGGTCAATATACTGTGTAAAAGTTGAATGATGTCTATTGTAAATTGAACAAAAACTTTAATGGTTTCTTTAAAAGAGATATTTGAAAACCAGATATAATAAAAAAATATTAGGTTAGATATTTATATTATATAGAAATATATAGGATATAAGAAACGCGTGACGGTTTAACAAATATTGAAATATGATGTTATGCATTTTCATATACCTTTTAGTTGGCCATATCTGATACATAGCAAAGATAACACGAATTGAACCAATTATAAAGGATATATTTATACAATATAAAACAAGATGAAGAGACTAAACTTTTGCACAGCAAAAATATGCAAAAATTCTTATATTTACAACTAAGAAAAACAAAAACGAGCACCACATGTGATGACTAGTCTTTAAATGTTTGAAATAGAAACATATGATATATTGATATATCTTATAAGAATATGTATTCCGTTTTCACAAGAAGTTGACAGACGAACACTGAGCAAAACATTTCAAATTACAGGGTAAAAATACGTAGGACAATTTTCTTAACAGCGTACAGCGTATTATACACGTTCTTTGGTCTTTGAACTCGTCAGTCTTTAATTTTACTTAAAATTATTTTCATTTTGGGTGCATCAAAGTCGTTCGGTGACTTTAAATTGGTTTGAACCATTGCCTGTTTCGATTCATTGCTCATTATCTCTTTCATTCCGTTTTTTATTGTTGCTGTTCATATTCATATACACTGTACATTATTTGAGTTGTTTCAGTCACTCTGCTTCCATCTGTAAGTTACAGAAATATGGATGTGGTACCAATCCCAGAAAGGCATTCGTGTATCTTTTAATGAACGCTTATTGTGATTCTTCATACTTTATGATTTATTGAAGAAGAAAGAAAACTATTTTCACTTTAAATAGAAATTTGAAATAGATAACTATGATTGCCAAGTGATTAACAAAGTTTGATTCTATGGTTATTGTTTCGGAAAATCTGGGTTGTGGTTCTAAAAAGACTATTTGGGTAAAACAAGTAATCTTAGGCAAAAGAAGAAATGTACATGGAAATAACGCTTGATATTTCAAATTTAACATCACCAATTCTAAATAAAACGAACTTACTCTTTAGTAAAAGAGATGTGTTTGTTTCCAAGTCATTGCTTCGTATATTGTTTCCAAATTTTTTTATATGAAAACTGCAGCTTCTTCTTACATTAATTCTCGTAACTGCAGACATGTTCTACCCATTGATCGTTTCCTGGGTCACAGCTTCGCAGTTTCATTCTACAATAGAAACATCTTACACAGTAATTTTATATTGCTGGAAACTGAAAAATACAAGTTGTTTATATATAATTATAATGTATATAATTTTACTCGATATCCAGAACGTTTAAACTGCAAAGCCTTGTCTTGAACATTAGAAAGACTGTTGATTTGGCTTCAACAAATCTGTTCAGTTCTATTTTGAAGTAAATTCTTTATGGAAATATCAAATTACCGATGGTGACGTGATTAAGTTTACAATCAAACATTGAATCACTATGTAGATATGTATCTTCGAAATGTTGTATTCACATAAAACCTGTTTTGAATTTCACTTGGATAAATGTGTGTATAAAAGTGGTCCGTCCTAAGCGCGCTTATTGATCACAACGCCACTCACCACCTAGGTTCAAATCTAAATCGGGACATATCGAAAAGGTTTGTCTGTTCGCTAATCGAAGGTCGATGATTTTTTTTTATTATTCCTGAACCTACCGCCTCGATATAAGTAAAAATGTCATGACGGTGCGTAAAACAACAGTAAAAAAAAGTATAAAATCCACATTAAATAAATATCGTAATTTCATTGTTGTCAGTTATTTGAGTGGTGACATTTTAATGAATACGTTGCACTAAAGATCTAAATTCCGATAAACTTTCAAACAGATATAATTAACTTGAATTAAAGTATTGCTATGTGAAAGGTTTCTGATGTGTGTAATTTAATAATTTATTCTTATTTAAACAAACAATGTGACCACTTGAACTATCTGATTCACGCCTAAACCATAGCACACACGTTAACTCGCGTGTCGCAGTTGTTAGTTTGAATTACACGATATTGACGCCGTAAGAACTAAAGATGTGCTTTGGAACTTAAAACGTAAAGAAAAAAATGCCTGTCTGTAAGTTGATATATGTATATTTTTCAAAATTATTATTTCGTAGTTAAGTGTCAAAGTACCATGCAAGATACACAAGAATCATTGGATGTTGATATCATTTATCTTGCATTCCTAATCGGTGAGTAACTGCAACTTTTGTTATGACATGGCTTCTTTATTTATCACACTTACTAGTAATTAATTTATCGATGTAATAATAATAATGTACTTATAAGAACAAAAGTCACGTTTTATATCCGCTCAAGGTTAATCATGTCAAGCTGAACTCGTGCCAAAAGATGTATTAAACGCCAGTTTAAAATTAAAAAAGAAAGTAAAAATATGATGTACGTGTGACACTTATTGACAAGGTACATATCGTTTATAAACAACATGTTTGAACTTGCTATATACTTTGAAACAAAAATTAGTTGAAATGCAAACACTATAGAGTGTTTGTAATAAACAGGGAAGAAAAGAGTGTGTCAAATCATTTTCAATACAACGCTTCAGCTGCCTGAATTTGGTAGGTATTTTTTCAATTTAAAGATTTATAATCGATAGAAAGTGTATACTTATACTAGACAAGCAATCACTAAATTAATAACAGGACTTTACACATTGGAATGATTTTAAGATTCTTCTATAACCTGAAAAATAGGTCTCTATGTAATAAAACCTAAAAATCATATATTTCAAATCAGAAAAGAAGACCACTGGCGACATTCAAAATATGAGGAAGGCCAAATTATTACTAAGTTAGGAATAAATATGACAAAATCCACCTGTAATATCTTTAACAGTTTTAAAGGTATTGTAATGCGTATTATGGGGATTAATTATGTACATTTGTAGCTCGTAATGTGTAATTTTGTTTATTGACAAGTTAAAAGGAGCCTCATTGAAGCTAGTTTTCTTTCAAATTCTGTTTCAATGACTACCGGTCTTTATTTCCTTCAAATCAATATCGTGTCTGTCATTACCTTTTGTAATAGGTTCGATTTTGTTTTTAAGAATCGATTACTCTTAATACTATAAACGTATTTATTTCCGCGATGTACTAATTTTCGATAATTTGACGTTGATTTGCTTTGCGCAAAAATTAAAACCTAGCGAAAATCATATTATGCCCATTGGTTAAAGTGCACAGCTCAAAAACGCGAAAATTTAACGACACGGGTATGTCTAAACTTCCTCTATCGCGAAAATAAAAACACACGGAATTAAACACTTTCACAGTATCTGAGGTTAAATCACTGGTCAGAGAACAACGACTTTCAGTTCTCTGTACTGACAGTTAGAATTACCTTTGTTTTCTTAAAGATTGATATCTTACCTACTATTTTCTCTCTACCATTGCGAAAGTTCTATTTATGTGTATACATTCATTGTCTTTTATCTGAAAAACATATAAATTTTCTGATTTGTTCCTATGTCAATTAAAAAAATAATGATGCAAGTATACTGGGTATTTTACACGAAGCAGGTTATCCGGCATAGTATTTTGTAGACAATATTTTCAGTCAACAAGATGATACCAATTGGACCGTATAATTTCTAAATTGGTATCACTGTCGATGGTGGGAAATTCCTAATTGATTTAAACATTTAAACATTTTTGAAAGGGTACGGGCTGTTATTTTCTTCATCTAAACGTTATGCGTCAGTCAGCATACTTTATTGCTACTTTAAATGTCTAGTGCTATAGAAAAGGAGAGAATTACACAGTGAATACAATACATTCTTGCAGATCTTTTTTTAGTTAATGAAAAGCCTTAAACAAAAGAAGTCCGGATATGGTAAAGTATTTCACATATTATAAAGTTTTTAGTCGTGTTTGGACTTATACCTCAATAATGACACACACAAAATGTTGTATGACAAACGTTATGCATTTTCTATTAGCAACCTTCTTTTTCTGTGCAGCAATATAGTTACTTCTCCTGCTTATGGTGTCTTTGTTTAACAATTAATATATTCAGGACATTGTTTTTATACAGAATCATTATATTTATCAACATTATTGTGGTGACGGTGGAACATCGATTTATAGTATCCCTGTGTCAGTAAGATTTTTTGTAATAAGTTGGCTTCGTTTCCAAACATTCTAAACAAATTTGTTACTGAAAAAAGTGGACTTAGCAGAATACATATATTGTGAACCTCAACTATTGTTCTTACTTCCAGAAGGTGCCATAAGAAGCCTTGTTTTATTAAACCATTGCATTTTAAATTATCATATTAGCTTGCAAGAGTGAAGTTTTAGGCATTTAGGCAGTTTTTGGTTGAGAGAAATACAGAGGATTGTCTCCCAAAGGGAACAATATAAAGTTCTTTAGGGGAAAACCCTCCATGATTCCCTCAACCAGGGGCACTATTTACTTTATTATACTGAAAACGTCAGTCTAAAAACGTCTGTTTAAAATGCATTTAATTGCATAAAATGTTAAGGTGTCCCTAATAATAAAGGAGGAATATACAGACAGAAGTATGATTACTCGGCATTTTCCGTGATTTTCCGTGTCTAGTGGTGAACATTGCAATATCCCATGGCAATGTTGACTGCTTGTTCAAACAATGTGAATTATTTAATACCACGTGATTAGAAATCGACAAATGATAGTTTAAGAATTTTCAGTGAGGAATAATAACAGTAATTATTTTATTAAACACTTCATAATCAACCGTCATTATCAAAAACTTTTGGATTTCATCCAAAACTGCATGTCATATATCAAAGTGGGGGTCTATCTTTTTTAAGAACGAATGAAACATTCCTAACACAAATTTTACAATAAGTCGACTTTTAGCGCAATTGTGTTTTGTGTTTCTAAAGGATGAAATAGTTTTTGGTGGGATTTTACATTAAAGATACAAATGTATGTGATATATTTAAGCATTTCTATTATTTGATACTAAAATTATGTGCCTGCTTCCAAATTGTTGACTTCAGTCATTTTCGATGCAAAGCACTATCTATTTCTATTTTTACGAGAATGTAAGATGTATTCAAAGCGTTCTTTTCTGGAAAATTGATTTTACGCGATACTTATGAAATATCACATCGCTAGCATTCATAATTAAGGCGAAGTAAAGTTTAAACTGACAATATTAATATTCATCATGTCACCGAACGGTCGAGTGGTATTGTGTAGCAATAGCCGCCATTGATCCAATAATTAGGCAAAAATTGAAAGATTGCATATGAGTCAATAAAGTTAAAAAATACAAAACACAAAAATTCATTTTTTGCTCTTGTCTTACTGTGAGTCTGTCTCTTGGCGTTTTTATATTTTGAACGATAAATATTCTGCTTTAACATTGCAATATGTCTTTTGATAAAGAGAAAAGAATGTTTTGGAATGTAATAAGATTTTTTTTCTTGTCATATTTTGTTTATTATCTCACAATTCCAAAAGGGAAGTAAATACTTTAAAATTGGCGAATGAAATTAAGATTATACAAAATTATTAACAATTATTTTTTTTCTCACCGATATTTTATCAAAAAATCAGGGATGGTTTAAAATTGAATGCCTTTTTCTTAAACCCTTTTTTCAGAATTGGAATTAGTTTTATGATGTCAATTGACAAATTTCTCTTACCATACACTGTTAGTTAATGACTCATTTCTGTGTCAAATATGAGCTTTGGGTTCTAATATCATGTATAGTTCTGTTGTGGAATTGCCATAAACAATGCTATGCAAGTATTTAGTCAAAGTGTTGAAAAAAATTCCATACCAGGGAAAAATGTTGACTATACTTTTACTGCCTGAATTTTACCGGCAATTTTGAACGAGTAGATTTTAATTTTTTCTTATTTTAAATTTTAGAGACCTTGGAGGGTGTCGAACAAACTACAAACTTATTTAGCACGACCTAAACATGTAAACTTCCTCTAGAGAAGTTAGCACGGATGCTTCGAAGGAAAAATCAAAACTGGTATAATATGTAATTTGCAACATCCGTGTGTTTAATGTTTATTTATAATAATAATAATAATAATAATAATAATAATTACTATTTTGTACAAAACATTCCGTAATAGAAAGTCTAATCAAAAGCATGGCGTCATATATTTTGAAAAATCATGTACAAATTGTACATGTAAAAAAGTGGTTTGTAAATTAACAGTGTCTTTAACCATTACAAATCGGAAGATATTTGTATTAACTTACCTGGAAAAACCCCATGGTATAACTTAAAATCTTTAACAAGCAACTGTAAATACTATGTAGTTGTGCAATATCAGTATTTATACTATTTATAATCAACAGTATGTTCTTTCCTGGGATTGCCCATCGTATATCCAATAGCCTTACTCATATTTTAAGAGAGCTTGTAAATGAGAGCTGTGCAACTCATTCTTCAACGTTCATTGGCAAAAGCAAAACCACAGAAATAATTTAAGACTATTTCCGTTGGGTATCTTTAGTTGTGTGCAAATCATACAGAGTATTTCTCCTAGTTTTTCGATTAAACAACATATTGAACGAACAAATGAGAAAAGTTCAATAACGCTATTTTTACATTGTTTTATTATGATAACACATTTTTCATACATTTATTGTTTAATTGACTTAATATATTAAATTATCTTTGTAAATTTCTATACGAGCGAGTAGCAACTTAATTTATTAACATAATCGTTTAATTTTCTTTCTTTTTACTGAATCCCAGTTCTCAAAGTTTTTGGTTTGTGTTTTGCTTTGCTTTTTGAGTTGTGGTTTGGACATGGACCGGTTTGTTTGTGTTTGTTTTTATCTATTTTAGAAGCGTATTTAATACCAATTTACTGGTGTCAACATGCGATCATGCTATATTTTTGATTGATCAAATGTGTATATTTACTAGAAGCAAGTCGTTGCTGCACATAGACGATGGAAATTAAATCTATCATGGAAATGAAATCTATCTTCAAAAAAAATTAGGATTGGTATACGGAGTTAAAATATTCAAAATAATAAATGTTTTTCATGTTTATGCGGGATACTGTAAACGTGTGGGTATTTTGGCGATCTTGCCTATTCTGATCTTGTGTGGCCGCTATATGTTGAAACTGAGCGTGAAAATCTCCCAATTGCTAAAAGTAATGAAACAGCTTTAGCCATCTTTGACATGTTTGCCGCACATCGTAGTGAGAAAGTTTTAGACAAACTTTAAACTTCCAATATTCATGTTGTGTTTGTGACAGACACTGACGAACTACAACCCTTGGACCAGACTATTAACAAAAATATGTAAAAAGAAGTATGTGAATACAAAATTAAGGAAGTTATCTATTAACCATATTTTGTAGTGGTTGTCTTCTACATTATTAAGCTAACATATTATGTATTGGAAAGGCACAAAGTTCAAGCCATGCAAAATAAATTGTGAATGAATTTTTGAATTAATAATTATATCAAAAGTGTGATTCTAGTAATGACTTGGTAATCTGGTGTAAAAAACCTCTATGTATTTTGTCTAATTTTAAAATAGAAAATTTGTAAAATATTTAAATTTTGCTTTTTTAAAAATATATGGAACCTAAAATCAAACATACCAAAAGTGTTGACTTGAAAAATAATTAATTAAAATCAGTTGAATGAAAATAGTTGTGCATCTAACCTCTGGTATTATTTATTTCTTGTGGCAATTATTTTCGCAAAAATGGAAGATCGAATTTTTACTTAACTGTAATTATGCCTTTAAAAACTACCTGTTTGTCAAGTAGACTTAGTCATAAGATGATAAGCTGCTGTCAAATATCGTACGATGATGACATAATTCTATATTTACATATGCTGTGGAAATTCCCATGATAAAAATAGAACGTATGCAAGCATAAAAATAAATCACACCTGCTAGGTCTCATAAGCTACTACATGTAAACATACGGCGTTAAGGACACAGTATGTATGAGAAGCACTTCTTTAATCAACTTGCGAAATGGTAAAATCTTGATTACTGATGTGTGTCATTGCTCATATAAACTAAGTATGAAAGTATGATTACCATCAAATTTGTCATGAGGAGATTTGATTAATTTTGCTGCGAGTGTGCAACTATAATAATTTATTGTTTGGTTTGATATAATCCAATGTATATTATATATGTGCTCTGTTTTTATCAAATATATAACTTACTATATGAAAATGAAATTAATATATCAAGTTATTACTCCAATATTTATGGTAAATTGTTCATGGGATGGGACTCCGGTTATGAGATAGTAAAATAATGAAGTACCTTTGAGGACACTCTAAAGTCTGATTGCAATAATTAATGCAGTCTCTATATGTGTTTGCCCGGCCTTGTCTTGTTTCCTTGTTTGTTTTGTTTGTTATTAAGTGTTCTTGGTTACCTTGGCTGCCTCCAAGGACATGACGTTATGTATATAAATACAGTATAACCTGTGTATAAAGACCACTCAGGGGACTGGGCAAAATTGGACTTAATTAGTTTTTATTGACTTTTTTAGAATTATAAAAAATATTTGAAACGTGTGTCTAACCATCTGATTACATGGTTACAGTTTATTAGTATACACTTGACTAATTGCCTTTGTTTTCTTAAGAAGCAGGGTGTCACTAATTAAGATAATAGGTTTAGCAAATATATTACCTGTAATTAACAAAGACTATTTCTACCTTCTGATTTAATGGCTTCAGTCATTGACATAAGAATAATGACTTTATATGTTTTTTTTCTTAAATTTTTACTTATTATAACTCAAAACTATACTCGTTACAATGGAAAATTATAAAACTTTGAATGTCACTCTATACACTGATCAAAGATTTGTAATTATAATAATTATATATTTCTAATCTTCATGCATTAAGAATATAAGAATTAAGTTTATTTTTTGCATAAACTTTAAGAAATTATAAAACTCTTAAAACTTAAAAAAGTTGATTGAAAAAGTGGACTTTATAGACAGGTTGAGAAGTCATTTGGGACAGAAAAGGGTGGACACTATTCACATTAGGCAGGTGGACTTTATATACAGGGTCATTATATAGTAAAACCCATTGGGGATACTTCAGACTGGTTGCTATAGACAGGTGGACTTTATATGGAGGTGGACTCTATAGCAGGTTATACTGTAGCTGCAAAATGTTTTCTCTATTTTAAGGTTTCCGTTCGTAGTGATTTTTAGAATTAAGTTAATTTGCATGCGAAAAGTTTTTTTATTTAACATATACAAGAAGAAATATAATATGCTTAATAGGTATTTATGAAATGTCGATTATGTAGTAGTGAACTCGATCGTGACGATATTTGTAATATCTGTTTAGTTAAACATTAAAACTCTGTCATCAGTTCTTATACATGTTGTTTGTGGTTTTGGCATATTTCCAGGTTACAACAGGAAATCAGCTATAAATAAAGTCATCTCCTTATTGAAGTATTGATTTCTCAAGGTTACACACCCTATCATGACATAATTTTTTAAGCTGTATTGTAGGGTAAAAGCATATCAGCTATTTATCACATACCCATTTAATCTTACTATAGCAATACACTGTTTTTTTTTTTTTTTTTTTTTTTTCCAAGCTATGTGATATGGAAGTATGTATCACACGCGTATGTGATACAACATTCTGTATCACCATATTAGCCGGAACTCCTTTTAGGGGAATTCTTTTTTCTGACAACAATAATATGACGTCATTATGTGATACGTAATGACAAAAATAATATGACGTTAATATGGGATACATACGTCATGTTAAGTTGGGAGAATTTACTCGAGTTGGGAGAGTCGCGGACGATATTAAATAATTTGTAAAATCAATGTTTGTTTTTTAATTTTCCCAGTGTTTTTACGATGGTATTAGTAAAAATGTTAACCAATGATGCGTAAACGAAGAGTTATCTGTTGTTTTTAATTACTTCTTTAGCAGTTTTTCCAGTCAGGTATCAGATTTTTTGAATCAGATCAAAAATCAATATGAAATACTGAGTTGATTGTGAATTCTGTGACAGATTAAGCCAAAGAAAGCTTTTATTTAGTTTGGTAGGGCATGTGATAAATACAAAACCAACATAAGTGGTTTTCTGACGTAGCTTGATCGCACTCGTTTATTGTGCGAACGCATACATACACTCGTGCGCAGAGCGCACTCGTGTAATGTATCCGTCCGCACAATAAACTCATGCGATCAGCTACGTCAGAAAACCATATATGTGTGGTTTTGCGTATTTATCAGATTTTGTCTTTCATACCACCAACCTTAGCTGAAACATCATCACTTTTTTTAAAAATACCGTTAGTCATTGAACTTAAATCATGATATTGACAATGCTGTCAACATAACATTATGTAAGATGCATAAGCCGGTGCAGGAACAGATTAATTGAGGTAAAATATATATCAAAAACATTTAGAAGAAAAAAGTTATTATACATTGATTTTTAAAAAGAAAAATCTCCGCCAACGTATAGAAGGTTTCAAGAAAAGTGGCGACTTCAAAAATAGAACACCCTACGTTTTCACAATACGTAAAATCTGACTAGAACGTTTTATGCAATTTTTTGTCAAACTCATGCCTCAAACTACAAATTCAGATTGGTTGGTTGGTTTGTTGGTCGGATGAATGTTGCTTAACGTCGCCTCAGCAATTTTTCAGCTATACGCGACGAGAACTATTTAATTAATCTCTATGGATTAATCTATAAACAATTTTTGTGTATGCAAGTAAAGTGCGAGTGTGTTGTATGGTCTGTCTTGTACTAGCGCGCACTCGGGGCGAGTACGCCGCAGACAAGCGTACCACTCCCCTAGTCCATTATACTGATACCAGGTGAATCAGTAAAGGCCAACGGTAAGGAAAATTCACTTTCCCACATGTGGTCCGAGCGAGACTCGAACTCACAGCGATGAGAGACCCTGGATTTGAAGACTGACGTCCAAATTCATAACAGGAGGAGTAACACTTGGGTGTCAGTATAATATTACTGCTGTAATAATATCCTTTTCGCAGTGCAGTGTCATAGAAATTTTATTTCCCTTGCCTAAGAAATTAGTGGTTGCTGATGGTGTTGTTACTATTTTTTTCTTTTTCGCATGTCTATGGTTGATTGTCCATGTTTTGACTTCAGGAGTAGAATACGTTACATATTATTATCATTTTTAGTCATGTCTCTAATGGTTAGAGTTTCAAACAAGATAAGCCTACTTCTATATCAAGGATAGGGTTTTTACGCTTCAAAATAGGTGTCACGATGGAATATTTACTTATTTTTAACATGTTATTGAAAATACTGTTAAGTTCCTTGACTCGCTATCAAGATCATCTTAATTAAGGACGGAAAATTTTTTTATAACATTTTTATTTCCATAAAACCCAGTAGAGATTAAAAAAAAAACAAACATACTAATCCATGTCCGAATCACAATGCAGAAGCAAAGTATAGAACTTTGGAACTGACTAGTTAAATTAGACACGTAAACATCCATCAGGGAAGTGAGGCCGGATGCTCCGGAAGGGTAAGCCCCTCTTGTTAAGCTAGCTACGCCCGCTACACTCACCACGTGTGTAATCAAAATTGTGTGAAAAGACCATGGAATTATAGGAAATGTTTAAAAGAATCGAGAATATATAGTATTCATTTATACTTTACATCTTAGAATTAACATATTTCAAATATGTGTCGTATTTGTACAGAACGAAGAAAATGATATTGCAGTTTCTCAATTGAGAACAATGCATATTATAAATCCTTGTTTATAGCTGAAAATGAAATCAGAATTTCTGGATAAATATCATGAAAATATTTGAAAAAATGACGAATAATAAAAATCACTATTTGATAGTGTTTTGAAGATTGTAAGTTATTTCATTCAGCTTTCGAACGTTAAAAATTTCGAAAAATAAAAATTTTAATACCACACATTATGTTGTTTTAATTATAAAAATAAATGTTTTTTAATAAAACGGTTCCTCACCGATCTGTTCTATATGTGACGTATCAGAAGGATTGGTAACATATGGATGTTGAGTTTTTTGTCTTCGCTGCTCTGAATGTTTGCAAAGTCCTAATACTTATTTATAGCTTTTGTGATTTTAGCTCCAATTGATCCTTATCATCATATTTTCGTTCTTTAAATTGCCAAATATAAAATGACTTAAAAAGATAGAAAGAAGACAGCAAGAAAAGAAAGAAAAACCAGCTATGATCATATTAGTGCATTCAGTATTTTGTTCTTCTAATAACATGCTTTGTTTGTCGACAGGGAATATTTAAAGTTAGTTAAACATGTAGTCTCAATAAAATGTTTGACCTTGGTCTTTCTTATTTTAAACATAGTTACTTTTGGTATCACGACAATGCAATTTTAAGGATATGCTTTAACTTTGTCGGGGATTTTTTCAAACTTCTATCCTCACTAGCATGTTTGACCTTGATTTTTGTTATTTTAATCATGATTATTTTTAGTAACATGACAGTGCAGTTTTAGAATATGTTTTTAAATATCGGGGATTTTTACTGAACTTGTTCCTCACTGAAACATTTGACCTTGATCTTTCTTCTTTCAAACATGACTATTTTTGGTATCATGACATTGCAGTTTTAAGGATATGCTTTAACTTTGTCGGGGATTTTATCAAACTTGTACAGTACCGTAACTAGGCCCTTAAATAAACCGAGGCAAGAATTGAAGATAATGACATACAGTACCAACAGTCTCAATGTTTTACATCTTTCACATTATAAGAAAGGTATTATAATACGGTATTAAAGGAAAGCTATTATAGTAACAAAATGACAAAAATAAAAATGCAAGCTTTTAATGTAACAACCACATGACTTAATTATTTAGAGTCTGGGATCGAAGTCTTGGAACACCTGGTCGGATTCCCCGGACCAGCCCATCAGTGGTTTAATCTGTGTGGCGTCATCATCTCTGTGATATATATCATTCCGAGGTCAAACAGTCTGTTATCTGACATGACCTTTCGCAGCTGCACGATCTAACGCAAAGTCGCTAAAAGCTCGATAATCATTGTGCCGTTCGAGTAATACTTGGTTTTTTTAAACCAAGAACCTTGGTTGCCTCATAGGTAGTTACGGTACTGTTGTATCCTCACTAACATGTTTGACCTTGATTTTTGTTATTTTAAACATGATTATTTTTAGGAACATGACAGTGCAGTTTTAGAATATGTTTTGAAAATGTCGGGGATTTTTACTGTACTTGTTCCTCACTGAAACATTTGACCTTGATCTTTCTTCTTTCAAACATGACTATTTTAGTAACATGACATTGGAGTTTTTAGGATATGTTTAACTTTGTCGGGGATTTTATTAAATTTGTATCGTCGCTGAAACGTTTGACCTTGATCTTTTATGTTAAACATGGTTATTTTTAGTAACATGACATAGCAGTTTAAGGGATATTTTTTAAATTCATCGGCTATTCACAACCAATAATGGAATAAACAGAATATTTACCCTTACGCCTCCGTATGACTTTGCAATTTTCATAAAACATAATAAAATATGTTTGGTGCTTCACGGGCATATTTTAATCATGAACCGTATGTTAATAGAGTAAGACCATTAAGATGTTCCTATAAGAAGTATCATAGATGGTTTTCTTTCAAAGAATAATTATTACTTTTACCTCGGTAAGTATAACAAGTTTTCTATGTTTTTGTTTTATAATTAGCGGCCCCAATTTGTGATTGTCTTTTTTTACTTCTTTGTTTCTTTCTTTTCTAACCGTTTACTGTGTTGTTTTTTTTTTTTGGTTGTCATAACTATGAACGAATGTCTTTTTTCAACATCTTGGAAAAAATATTTAGTTTCGTGTTTTGGTCAATGCACTACTAATGAGGATGTATTCCGAATTAAGGTCGGGGGCTCCGGAAGGGTAAGCATCTCCCGATAAGTTAGCTACACCCGCCAGGTGTGTAATTAAAACTGTGTAAAAGGAACATGGTACTATGGGACGTCAAATATATCCAGGGTAATCTTGTACACAGAGACATCAAACTTATCAACAATACTGTGATGATAAGATTTTCTGTCATTGTACTACTGACATGGTTTTATATGTCCTTTTTCTATGAAATTTGTTATAACCAAATACTACCACTTGAAATTAAGTCTTTTGGGTATTGACATTAAGGTCCCAAATTTCAAGGTATGTACTTAAAAGGGTCATAAAGTAATGGATCGCCCAGTTATATTTTTGAAATACGGCGATATCAAAACGCGAGTTAAATGTCATTTCTTTTTCCTGTTTTCCACGCTAGAATTCAGATCTTGTCCATTTAAAATTCTTTCTTCTTTCCTGTTTGGTACAATAAAGTAACAATTAAATATAGAAATTACGAAATTTATTTAATGATTTATTTCCTGGTATTTCACTTTATATTATTATTGTATTTAAATTTCAAACAAGGAAGGACCTACTTCAATATCGTGTAAAATTAGTATTTTACTTCCTGTTGTAGGAAATTGTTTAGTATATTTTTAAATTTATTCCCTTTAATATCCGGGACGAATTTTACGTAAACTCTATCTTGTGTGATAACCAGAATGTAGTAATAACATTATTTGTAATATTGCATTATGAAGTACAAATGTACTCAAAATATTTTATCATTATAATAATTAGTATGTGTTTTTTTATTTCTTTGTATTGTTTTCTTTCGTTTTTTTATTTTTTATTTATTTCATTTTTGTTGTACAGGTTTTTGCTTGCAAAGTACATATTTTTCGCCCCTTCTATCATCGTAGTATTTCATTACGGAACAAGATAAGCTTCATGAGCCGTACCTTGCAATTGCTGTTTTAGTTAACACTATACACTGTACTTTGATCACAGGTTATTGCAAAGTGCATGTTTTCAGCTATTCGCTTTTTGCATTCTTTAAAAAAAGCTTCCATGAGGAAACGAGTCATACAGCGAAAAGCTTCCTGAGCCACACACTGTAATCGTGACACGTTCCCTGGATGCTTACACTTCCGGCGCATTCGGTCTCATTTCCCTAGTTTAACTACATTTGCCAGTTACTTTGCTTTAGGGTTATGATTTGGACATAGATTGGTATGAGTAATGGTGTTTAACGTCACAGTCAAGAATATTTCACTTATATCGAGACGTCGCCAGCTATAGGCGAAGGTGCAAAAATTTTGCTTGTCCGTTGCGCTTATGGCATTATACAGCATGGTTCTTTATCGTGCCAAGCCTACCAAGACACGGGACATCGTTTATTTTAAGTTCCCATCCGAAAGAACCGTGACTTTCATTTCGTAATGCCGAGTGCTTGGCGAGAGAACAGTCACTACCCACTTTTAAGTCTTGGGTCAGACCCGGGCCGGGTTCGAACCCACGACCTCCCACTTACGGAGCGATCACTCTACCAACTGAGTTACCGCAGTGGTTGACATAGATTAGTATGTTTGTTCATAGGTCGACCACTTTTTGCGGTCGATTCTGTGTTATGCCACAACTACGGTAATGTAAATTATAATGATATCACCTACATAGTCAGTATAAGCATTTGGTTTATGTTTTTGTCGTGTTTTTAATTCTGACAATTTCTTATAAGTAAATCGTGTCAACTGCATATTTTTGTTAAAACTCGGTTACACAAAGGTTTTTTGTGATGTTGATTTTGATTAAATGATTAATCCCACAAATAATAGACATCAATTTTATTACAACATGATCAACAACTAAATTTTAGCAAAACACAAGTATATAGGGTATACACAGTGCAATCACAATAATTTAGATAATAATTTAGAGATATACTAATCAATGATTTAGAGCCACAACAACAAATATATGTATCAAGTTAAACCGAGATGTTAAAATGCCCAAAAGCATTACCAAAGCTTAGTAAAATGAAACTTCGTAAATTAAATGGAACACATTGAACTTCCACCAGGGAAGCCAGTCTGAGTGTTCCGGAAGGGTAAGCACCTCTAGCTATCTACACCTCTTCTTGTGTAATATATACAAAAATACCAGACTGTATGATGTTACAAATTGTAATAATGACATAATATGTAAACATGGTAATATTAAAAAATAAACGATTTAGTAGATTCGCAAAATGTAAAACAAAAGTCTGTTTAAACAAGATATTTTAACATATAATACACGGCTCTTGTTGCTGTGCGTTAGTGGATATGCAATAAATAATTCACTATGCATTATGCATTGTATTTTACATTTCTGGGCATAGTTGTATGAGATATGGAGGTTCCAAGTACTCAATGAATAATATCAAGAATACTTTATTTAGACTTGCAATTGTCGTCTGCTAGACAAACCCTGACTGTGCCCTTGATTTCGTTCCTACAAACAGGACAGTTTTTCAGAGCAGGCGAGCACTGGGCACAGCAAACCAAATGACCACATGGTAAAAATACAATCGATACAATTTCTTCACAGCATATTTTACACGTTCTTTGTTCTTTGAACTCTTCATTTTCAGTAAGTAATGTTTTTTTATCCTTTGCCTTGGATATTGTTTTCAATTTGTGTGTAGCAAAGCCGTTTGTTGGCACCTTTATGGTTTGCTCCTTTGCTTGTTTCTGCATATCTCCTTCTTTATTTCTGTTAAGTTCCTCTTCATATTTAAAAACAACTTGGAGTATATTAGTTCCTGTCATTCCGTTCCAACCTTTAAACATGACATAAAAATTAAAATTAGAATTTTCTTTAATAATACCGTTATTAGATGTAATTTGAAAATGACAATAAAACATAAAACTTGCCACAGTCCCGAAAAGGAGGTATGATTTTGCCAAACTGATATAAGTATTGGAATCCAAGTTTGATGCAACAAAGTATAAAATTTAAAAAAAGTCGTGATATGTATAACTTAAATCCTCTTATTTTTTATGTAAGTTGTTTCGACTTTACTATGGATATAAGTTTATTTTATGTAGTAGGAAAAACGACGAGGGTACTGGTGCTACGGAAAACCATATTTCATATTTATTATGGACGTGTTTAATAAAATACCCCAAAAATCGGATATCAATATGTAGCGGATGTAGCTAGCTAGTTAGATCAGAATTGCTTATCATTCCTGGGCAACCGGTCTCACTTCCCTGGCGAAAGTACACGTGTTTAATCCAATTTACAGATTTTAGTTTTTAAGTTGCTTTAGGCATGTGATTTGGACATGGAATTGTATTTTAGTTTTTGATTGATTGGCAAAAGACCACCAGGGTACCGATACCCCAAAAACATATGTATATTATGGCGATGTTAATAAAATTCACTAAAATTGGGTACCAGAAAAAAACAAGAACATCATTAATGAAAATCAAAAATAAAAACAATTACCTTTATCTTTGAGGACTTCGTCCACTGCCTTCTTTACAACTCTAGGTAAGTACCCCATGTCTAAAACACTCTGTGCTGCAGAAGTCAATAAGGGGTTTCTTTTCTCTGTTGGTGAAGGTTTATAGCTTGATGTGCCAGCTCCTATAAAGTAATTGATAACTTAGTAAATGTTATATGAAACTGCTATGGTAAAATATATTATTAATCGGTTATAGTATTTAATGTTTTGTAAATCAGAAATATAGTTTTTATCAATAGTATTTTAAAACATGTACTGTACCTCTTTTTCATTGATTATTTTTTATTCATTTAATCATTATGCAACATATGATATGGGTTATATTTTGGCTTTAGCACTTAATTTTTGTGTAACAAATGGGATTTTTAAACATGTAAATTATTTTTGTTCACTTGGTTTTGTTTCACCTGTTCTGTAATATAAACTCGAAAATTTAAAGACACTAACCATGTGTAATAGGAGGACTGTCTGCCTCTACATCTTCATTTTGTCTATTGTATCCAGGATTTTTAGAAAGTGCTTCCTCCTATAAATACAAAATCCATTAAAATTAAAGAATTTTAATAATATACTTAGGTACCTTTTGTTATGATTCCAACAATATTAATTTTCATAAACTATTAATCAGTAATTTTTTCAGCTAGTTTTCAGAAAATCCGCCATTTGAAGATTTTAGCGGCGTACTTTTAAATCTCTCGTCGTCATATGATAGCCAGTGCGAATGCAAATGAATTATATCAAAGTAAAATATTCGCGGAAGATTCAATTTCGCGTCTTGTTAAAATAAAAGAAACGTTCAATATATAATAGAAACTTACTATTTGTGCCTCACGCACAGCTGCTTGGACAAGATCAACAAACCCCTGTCCTTTTTTTCAAGCGCAGATAGGAACATTTACTTGACCAACGGGCATGTTCCACCCACGGATCGTCTTCTGGGTCCCAGTTTCGCAATCCTATTCCACATTGGAAGCATCTTACACAATCATTTCCATTACTGGACACTGAAAAATATTAATTCATTGCTCTAAAATTAAAAACTGTTTATCACTATTAAACAAAATTGTCTTATACCAAAATTTTGAAAATAAAAATTTGCTTCTCACGGTTTCCAAATAGTTTTATTGTAGTCATCACAATATTGTTGATAACTATGGTGTTTCTTTATTCTAGATAAATTTGACGTCGAAAAGTTCCATGTTTCTTCACTCGAAAGTTTGATTTTACACGTGACAGTGGAATTTCAAGTGTTTAACTTTATTTGTCAGTTGCAAAGTTGATATTTTATTGTTATTGTATAATGAAATGATAAGAATGTTACAGTCGCTATGTGGTGCACCAGTAAATATTATACAATTATTGACTTTTTAGTGGTTGTATATGGTGTGATATTCACCGGAAAAATAATTATTGATCGAGGCGACAGCCTAAAAAGTCCATAACTGTTTTATTATATAATTTTTCCACTGTGGCACTTCGGTTGACAATGTTTTTCTCAAACCTGTGACCAGACAATCTAACTATTTTACCGCTGTTAGATTTCCCTCTCACCCTAGTTGAGACCGGCAGATCACACTTAAATTATCCCTCATTATTTAGATCAATCTGACTTTTAAATCTGATTCTATGAAAAAAATGACATTACGGATGAGACACAATCAATCACACACTAAACTGATAATGCCATAACGTCAACGTTCTATGAAAAAATCACTTGCTCACACTTAATTGATGACGTTCTAATCATTTTACGGAGAACGTCAACAAAAATCGATGACGTACACCGAATATGATATTCACCGGAAATCCGTGGTATATCATGTGAGATCCAATGGTCACGTGTTACCGTTTAGCCAATCATAAAGATGGAATTTATTTATTAATAAAACAATCTTAACGTTTGCATATGTTGACATTCAAAGTGCAGTTTTATATTAGATTATTATTTCATTTTCATCGAGCGGAACAATCAATTATGAATAAAAAATTAAACCATAAAACATAAGGGGTCCTATTTGGCTATGTAACAGTTGAGTTTCAATATTGTTTTACAATTATACAATCTGAAATATTCTTAAAATTAAAACATATATTGCCGGTACACCGAAGTGTTAATAATATATAATGCGTCCCTATTCACTAGTGCTATTTTTATACCTTACGTTATTCTAATATCACGCATTGGTTAATATAAAACTATCACGTGTGACAAGCATGTAAATCTATAACTATTCTATGTGACTCACGGTGAAATCGACGGTATTCGGATATCGATCTCAAGTAGAGAATATAGCATTAATAAGTGACGTCAATTGTAGCGATATTATACTGTGTACCACGTTATGAGCAGATGCTTGTAAATAAAAGACGGCATTGTTGAAGCGTTTGAATAACAAATGTTAATAGAACAAAACAAAGATTAATTATATAAGAAAATTCAGAAGAATTACTAGTATATACAGATCAAGTTGTTTAGATCAAAATAGAAACAAAATTTGGTAAGTACATTCACATTTATGACGATAACCCTTTCTCAGAGTTGTTTTTTAAAAAGATGTCATTGAATAAATAAATTTAAAAAATAATTGTTGCTTAACGCGATAGATAATAAATACTTTGATAAATGAACAGATTGGGTATGAAATGCTCTATAACATCATTTTTGCAGGTGTTGTAAGCGACTACAATAATAAGTGTTTTAGTGTATGGTTAAATCTGACATTTCAGATCATACTTTATAATGATAAATTAATGAACACATAGATGATATTATTTTAGTTAAAACTAACCGATGTGACTCCCATTTAAATTTCTATAGTATTCTTTGGCTTACTTTGGAGGTTTTTTTTGTAGTGACTTGATCTTCATTAAATTTGTTATGTTTTTTTCCAAATATTACATGTACAAATATGTTAAGATTATACAATTAAGACATAAAAGTGTCAATCTAAAATCTGAGTAGCATTTAGTATTGCGGCGTGGTAACAGTTGTAGAAAACAGTAAAATATGGTCTGTTTCAAGCAAGGTGCGTGGCGTCTTTTAAAATAGACTATGTGACTCAGGCTTTAAAGTAGGTATCACACTTCGTTTTTAAAAACGTCCGTGTTGGACACATATATTAGATACGTCAATATAAAGCGTTGCAAAAATCTTTCAATCCTTCGTAGAACAAACATGGCTGCCAAATGATGTTTCCAAAGACTTTATGGAAGTGCATGTAGTGCAAAATATATTTCATCAGATCAGTTTCATGAATACAGAATAGGAATGTGACAAGGCAAATAACATAAATAAAAGAGATATAGCTGAAATTGTTATGGTAAGTAACAATGAATTTTATTTGGTAATTTTAACACAATTACTTACGTACATCATTACTTGTGTGAATTGATTTTCCATTTATTTGGTTCATTAACAGTTTTGATTGCATTGTTTCAAAAAAAGATGATATGCTGATTTGTTTTAAATTTTATTCTTTGCGTTTGGGTATTTGGTACTTTTAAGTTCTTTGTTTTAAGAAAAAGAAAAAAACTATTTCTAACTCCATAGGGCTTATGTTGAAATCATTCTTGAAAATATGATAAAAAAAATTATCAGCCTAAATTCATACTTTAAATGGCGAAATGTTAGGCCAGTCCTGGCTGTGGTAAAACTGGAGCAGGACAATTGTACTCACATGACCTATTTGAAGCAAAACATGTGAGGTCTTTAAGCTGTCTTATGTGACTCATGATAACATAGAATGCCGGTTCAAAAATTATGAGGTTTAAATTTAAAGCACACATCAGTAAATATCTATCACATACATTTCTATATCATATAAGTTAAGATAATTGTAACTGAATGGTGAAATAAGCACATAAATTCATTGTGTTTTTTATCGTGGAATATTACACAAAATAGGCATACGGACAACTTCTGGACTGTTAAGGAATTATAAACTACATATCTAGATCAAAGATTCCAATAGACAGAATTTAGTAGGTAATTGGATTGCTTTTATTCTTATTTTGATATTATTTATCTATTTAAAGTTTTTGGCATATGTCTATACTTGGCTGCACCTTTAGAAAAAATGTAAACGATTGGCTTTAAAATAAATGGGATGGTTTATGTACACCAGAACACATTAAAACTATATCAATATTCATCAGTTATTTTTTATATCCAGCAGGTGCCCGTTCAAAATCAGGCAAATATTCAAAGGGGATCTGTTAAATTTGTCTTGTTAATGATCTTGTTTACTGGTTTCGTTCATTGTAATGTGTCTAAGTAACACTGAATATGTTTTTCAGTTTAAATTAACTTTGTTTCTTGATGTAACTGTTTTTAAATTGTATTTTAAAACATTAGAGTACCAGTCTAAACACTGACTTGGTACTGAGTCTTGTGGAAAAATAAAATATAACAAAATTTACAACAATTGCCGATGATCTTATATAGTCAAGCGCGAGGCGTCTTTTAAAATACCCTATGTGACTAACGCTTAAAACTATGTGTCAACACGGACGTTTTAAAAGACGTTTGAATAGGCTAGTGCAAAGTCATTCTTGCATGAAGGAATGTGATACCAATTACAGACGTCAATACTACTGATATGGCCTTATATAAAACGTTGCAAACATTCGTTTGAGCCTTCAACAAACATGTCTGTCAGTTGGTATATCTTTAGACACTTAGTTAGTGGATGTAGTATTATAGTTTATTTTCATAAAATCAGTAACTTGTAAACAATGAACAAATCTAAAAAAGTGCAACCATAGATACAAAGCGAAAATTGTAAGTAACTATGAATTCTGTTTGGTGAAAATATGATTTAAACATGAATTTCACGTCCTTCAACTACAATCAAGTGTCTACTGATTGAGTTCATCGACAATGTATCGATTAGTGTTTGAAAAAATATGATTTTTAGGGATTGGGTGGGTTCAAAATTCTTTAAAATTGTTTATTTAAATTGCAAAGATTTCTAAGCATACACGGCTGATGTTGCAATCATTTAGAAAAACATGATAAAAAATGCACAGCTTAAGGCTGGCTAAATGCCAGGTCGACCTTGCTTTAGGGCACAAATGGAGCATACATTTAAAGGTCACTTAGTTAAAGCAGAACATGTGACGTTTTTATGCTATCTAATGTGACTCATTTCATTGCTGGCAACTTAAGAGTGTGGCCATACCGACCTTGTGTTATGGTACAAATGCAGCATAGCATTTATAGATACCTTAATTGAACCAGAACATCTGACGTTTTAAGCTATCTCTAAATTATTAGACTTATGGCAAGTGTGGGAACTTTAATTTTGGTCACAAGATTTTCTGCCTGAAACATAGTCACATTATTGACGTCAATATTTACCGCCCACAATTTTTTCTATACAATACACATTTAGTTATAAAAAACGTACAGGTCATTTAAAATTAAAACCCTTTTTCCATTTCGGATTCTAATGATCAGAATTTAGTAAGTTATTATTGCATTTATTTACAACAGATATATTTGAGAAAAGATTTTTAAGCACACGTGGTTGGTGTTGCAATCATTCTGATATCAAATGACGAGCTCAAAGCTGGCGTAATGCCAGGCCAACCTTGCGTTATGGTACAAATGCAGGATACCAGTGACCTAATTGAAACAGAAAATGTGTCGTCTTTAAGCTATCTTTAAATTATATGACTCATAGCAAGTGTGGCAACCTAAATTTTGTCACAGGATTTCTGCCTGAAATATGATTCACATTAGTGACGGAATTATTTTTAGCCACTCATATGTCTATACAACGCACATTTTTTCAACTAAAAAAAAGTTATAAAACTAGTTCGGACTATTTAATATCACCATCTCCGCTTTAGAATGCCATGATTCAAACTTCGTTAGAATTATTGTGCCGCTTTCTGTTTCTTGCAGATATTTAAGTGTATTTTTTTTTCTCCTTTTATGCTGGCATAATGCCAAAAACTAGCATAGTGATTGTTTCTAACGCGTAAACATCAATTTATAGCAACCATAGATATATAGGAGATAAAGTTGTGTGAGAAACACTACAGAGTTTTTGTCATGTGAGATTTTGAAATTATAAAAAATAATGCATTCAAAAGTAGCACATGGCATTTCTATTTCTATACCATGTGATTCACGTCAGTAGGGCAATAATTCAAATCTCGGATATATAAGTAGTAAGACGATACATGCATGACGTCAATGTACAATATTGGACACGTGGTTACAACTAAACGTTCCGTTTTAACAAAAAAAAGCTCAACTAAGCCGGCACGATTCGAAGTAGTTCTATCTGTAAATGAGAAGTTAACTGATTTGTTCACCAAACATTTTGTGGATACTGTTCTAGATGTAGTTATCTACACCAACATGTTATGAAAAGCTAAAAGCTGAACAGGAACATGTATATATATTAGTTAGGAAACAAAATTATGGAGTGCGATCACTTTAGTATAATTTCAATTGCTGGAATTTGGTAAGTAATTTAATCTGTTTTTAAACAGTTTTTTTCAGGCGGTCAAGATTAGCCTACATAAGATTTTTACCTTGACAAAGTCGGCTTAAGGTCAACATCAAGGTCAGTGTTTGGAACAAAATTGTTGGCTTTTAATTTGCCAAATTTCATGGCTGAATAGTTAAGGCTTAAAACCGTAACCAGCATAAAATATTATTTCATGAACCATAACTAAGACTGTACGGTAGTTTACTGTTTTAGCGTTATACAAGCTCGGCCTCCGTTGACATTACCAGTGTTGACGTTAGTCTAATTCCATAACTACTATACTAAAATGACCGCCATTGGCGACGTTAAATAAAATAATAAATTTTGATAAGTGCAAATTTCAAAACAGAAGCTTAAGATTAATATGTTATGTATAATAATGCCTAAACAGCTGAGCCGAGTTGCACAAAGCTTAATTAAAGTTAAAAATCGATTAGGCCAGAATTAGCCAATTATATGACATTGCGCTAATTAAAGTTAAATCAATGACTAACTTCGTTCATTCTTTGTGCAACAGGGCCCTGGTAATTTTAGACATAACATGAATTTTTTAAGCGATACTGTAAAATCGTTAGTTTTCGTGCTTTTTTCCAATTTTCGTTGAGCACTTTCGTGTATATTCTGACCCACGACTTCACATAACGACGATATAAACTAGATATTACAATCTAACCTTAAACAGAAACAACAAAACACGAATGAACCCCAAATAAATAACCGCGACATTTGGATACCACGAAAATAAATTATTCGACTGTAAAATTAAAAACGAAGTGGTTATAGTCCTGTACGTGGCAATAACATTATTGTGTTATCACCACTTTTTTTTATAATTACGTATTATGAATTGCTATTAATATGTCTGTTAAGTGATAATTAAAGTATAAATAAAAGAAATGTGTCATATTTGGGCTAAATTATTTTGATCAAAAATGTAAAATAGGTAGATCCGCCATTTTGTTTTTATTTGCAGTTCAACACGACCCGAGATCGATCATCAATTATCGATACAGCAATTTTTTTTAAGAATATCAATGAAATTTGGATTTAATTGTAAATTCGGCTATTTAATCTTAACTCCATCGATTTATGTCAGGGTTCGTACGGTTATACAAAAAATGGTTACTTACGAGCATGAAAAAATCCTCCTTCAGCCATTTCCTCTACGTTTTTAAGATCTGCGGACCAGTTTCTGTAACTTGCTATTCTAGCTGCCTTGGTTGCATAATTAGGATATCGAGGAGATGTTTGTTGTTGTCTGGATTGGGTTCTATGTCTTTGAAGATTCGGCTGAGTATGTTCTGTTTGGCGATATGCCGGGGGAAATCCTGCAAAATTGGGCCCATTTCCACTATGAGGTGTATGAGAAGTGTCATGTCGGTATGTTTGAGGAACTTCGCTTGAATCTAAATTTTGGTTTTCACTGCGTCCAAATCCTGCAAAATCAAATTCGTTTCCGGAATTAATACCACTACTATTTCCGCTGTTTTCCTGATTACTGCTTCTTTGGTTGAACGCATATTGTCGAGGAACTTGGTTTTCAGTCTTTCTACTTCCGGTACTAAATCCTTGGAAATCAACTTCATTTCCGTTATTAGCTCTATGACCACTTTTTGTATGACCTCGGGGAACCTCGTCAGTTTCTATATCTTGATTACCATTGTGACTACTTCCGGTACTAAATTCTTGGAAATCAACTCCATTTCCCTTATTAGCACGTTGTTGATGTCCTCGAGGAACCTCGTCAGTTTCTATATCTTCATTTCCGGTGCGACTACTTCCGGTACTAAATCCTTTGAATGTTAACTCGGTTTGACTTCTAGTTGGTTGGTCATCACCTCTGTTACTATTCTGCTCAAATCTTCTAGACTGGTGAGGTCGATGTCCTGTATAAGAATTGGGTATTCTTAGCATGGAGGTTAAATCACTGGCTAGAGAACCAGAACCATCAGCTTCCTGTACTGACATTTCTGATTGTTTTACGTTTCTTTTTCTTTGACTTATAGGTTTTTTTCCATCGTCTATTTATTTCTTTGAATTTTTTATTTGCGTAAATTGCTACATCGAACACAAACATTAATCTTGTAAGCTAAAATAAAAGAGATATACATTTTTTTAAATTCTGATAACAAATGAAAATTTAAAGCGATACTAGTATATTGTGCATCGATAGGTACTGGGTACGACTAAATGTGAGTCGCAAAAATATCCGTTCCTTGTATCAAAATGTCGCAATAGAGAAATGGAATTTGCAGTTGATAAACATGTACTGAACAAACAACCTTACCCTAACCCTGCCAACGTGACCAAGAATTGAACACGACCCAATACAAATAAATGTCGAAAAGAGCCAAATACAAAAATCACAATAAATAAGTATTATTGGTTATGGAACTACTGACTTTGAACGGACACTTGTATTTCAACTGACTAACAAGGTTTCTAGATAGTTTTACATTTTGATCGCTCATTTAATCCCAATTTTGTCACCAGTTTAGACGATACATATTTTATTTGCTTTTAATCGTTGAGCTCATCTACATAGGTGAATAAAAGTATTTTTGATGCGCTTTTTATTGTCAAAACAAAAATTAATAAACTTAAGTTTAGAAATGTATAAGGTATAAAAGTTGGCTCTAAACATAAAATAAAAAACAACATTAAATTCCATGTAAAATCACAATCCAAAAGTAAAAACTTTGAAACTCACAAAATAGGTAAACACGAGTGAAGTGAGACCGGGTCCTGCGGAAGGGTAAGCACTTCTTGTAGCTAGCTACACCCATCACGTATGTAATCAAAATTGAGAGTGAAATGAATATGGAACTATCCTCTGAAGCTAGTGAAGCAAATTGAACCAAACTTTACAGGAATGATGTATAGAAGGTCCTTTACATAGATTGCCAAAATTTTTCTGATCTGCCAAAAAACATGGCTGCCAGCGGAGAACATAGTTTCACATTGGACCCTATGGGAAAAGCATATATATGCTATCTCCTCTGAAGCTAGTGAAGCAAATTGAACCAAACTTTACAGGAATGATGTATAGAAGGTCCTTTACATAAAATGCCAAAATTTTTCTGATTGGCCAAAAAACATGGCTGCCAACGCAAAAGATAGTTTAGCATTGGACCCTATGGGAAAAACGCATTTTTGACTATGTCCTCAGAAATAACTGAAGCAAATTTAACAAAACTTCACAGGAATGATGTATAGAAGGTCATTTACTAAGATTGCCAAAATTTTTCTGATCCGCCGAAAAACATGACTGCCAACGCAAAAGATAGTTTAGCATTGGACCCTATGGGAAAAACGCATTTTTGACTATGTCCTCAGAAATAACTGAAGCAAATTTAACAAAACTTCACAGGAATGATGTATAGAAGGTCATTTACTAAGATTGCCAAAATTTTTCTGATCCGCCGAAAAACATGGCCGCCAGGGCAGAAGATAGTTTAACATTGGACCCTATGGGAAAAACGAATTTTTGGCTATCTCCTCAGAAACGACTGCAGCGAATTTAACCAAACTTTACAGAAATGATGTATAGAAGGTCCTTTACTTAGATTGCCAAAATTTTTCTAAACCGCCAAAAAACATGGCCGCCAGGGCAGAAGATAGTTTAACATTGGACCCTATGGGAAAAACGCATTTTTGACTATGTCCTTAGAAATGACTGAAGCAAATTGAATTTAACTTTACAGGAATGATGTAAAGAAGGTCCTTTACATAGATTGCCAAAATTTTTCTAATCTGCCAAAAAAACATGGCTGCCAGCGGAGAACATAGTTTCACATTGGACCCTATGGGAAAAGCATATATATGCTATCTCCTCTGAAGCTAGTGAAGCAAATTGAACCAAACTTTACAGGAATGATGTATAGAAGGTCCTTTACATAGATTGCCAAAATTTTTCTGATCTGCCAAAAAACATGGCTGCCAGCAGAGAACATTGTTTCACATTGGACCCTATTGGAAAAGCAAATATACAAATTTGCTTTAAAAGCATTTTAGTCAGGTGAGCGATACAGGCTCAGCCACACTGAGCCTCTGGTTTCTTAATGTCAGTTACAAACTCGGAGACTTGTTCTGGAAGTAAGCAATAGAAGAAGCGATATTTTCTATATTTATCGAAAAAAGCGCATTGTATCGGTTGAAACAAGAAATCACGTGTTCCTCTGCAAGGCTGTTACCAAATGCAAACTAAATATTTAAACTTAAATTTGAAAACAAACACAATCAGCATATTGACCTTTTAGTAAATCTCTCTAGTTTTTCAAGTCAGAAATTTGAATGATATATTTGTATGGCCAAACTATCAACAAGAGATTAATATGTCATTACAAAATTAAGTCCATGGCTTTTGACTCGTGTTTTAAATTAAGCACACGTTGTTTTAAAAAGGAAAACTGGATTTTAATTTATTTTATTTATTTATTCTTTATTCTGTCAAACGAATGTTTAAACATCATGTCACACTTCATCCGACGGCTAACTCCGATTTGTGAATATCTCTCTCTCTCTCTCTCTCTCTCTCTCTCTCTCTCTCTCTCTCTGTGTGTTAGTTTTATTGTCTGTCAGTAACAAAGTAATGTTTCGCTTTCAAAAATGACTGTAGGGTGATTTTTATTTAAATACAATAATTTCGGTTTCATAAAGTTGGTATACTATATACTGTAAGTTCTCTTGAATGCAATATAGTTTTCTTTGAGTTTATCAATAGATAGAGGATCTTGCATGAGTGTTTATGTAATATTGAATTTATTAAACGAGTTGAATAATTTTTTATGCAACGAGCCTTGGCGAGTTGCATAAAACATTATTCAACGAGTTTAATAAATTCAATATTGCATAGACACGAATGCAAGATTCTATTTATTATATAATTCCATAAAAACTGTTTTTCGTAGATTTAAAACTTGTCTTCTCATTATAAAGAAAACAGCTGATTGGCCGAAACACAACAAGTTCACGTAAATGTGTACATGCACCAAAATTAATCCTGCTGAAATATTAAAAGTAAACAATAGTCTGTCCGCAGGATACAAAAACAAAACAAACAGTTTCAATTTAAATACAATGTATCCTCTTTTTAGAAGAAAAGTACAAAAGTATCAGCTTAAATTAGAATCAACAAACAGTGTGAAATGAAACAAACTGTGGATCAAGTCAATTGTGTGACGTCACTCTGAAATGACTTTATGCTTTATGACGTCACACTCATTCAATACGATTTTTATTGTATGACCGTATTACATGGATTATTGAGTAGATTATATACAATTATGGACTTTTTAGTGGTTGTATATGGTTTGATATTCACCGGAAAAAGAAATATTGATCGAGGCGACAGCCGAGGTCAATATTTATTTTTCCGGTGAATATCAAACCATATACAACCACTAAAAAGTCCATAACTGTTTTATTATATAATTTAGCCACTTTGGCACTTCGGTTGACAATGTTTTCTCAAACCTGTGACCAGGCAATCTAACTACTTTACCGATGTTAGATTTCCCTGCCCATCCTGGTTGATTACACTAAAATTATACCACATTAGTTAGATCAATGTGACTTTTTAAGTCTGATTCTATGAAAAAATAAATGGCATTCCAGACACAATCAATTACAAACTACATTGTTAATTGATAATGCCATAACGTCAACGTTCTATGAAAAAAACAACAAGACACAATCACTTGCGTACACTTAATTGATGACGTTCTAATCATTTTACGGAGAACGTCAACAAAAACCGATGACGTACACCGAATTTGATATTCACCGGGAAATCCGTGGTATATGATGTGAGATCCAATGGTCACGTGTTACCGTTTTATCCAATCATAAAGATGGAATTTATAAATTATATAATAATATAATATATAGTTACATAGCGTTTTCCCTATTATATCCCTCCCAATTTGACGAAATTAGCAAATGGACATAATTCAGCTGTCCTTGTTTTTTTTTCTCAAATATGATTCTTATTTTACTGCACTTTTTTCATACCGAAACGACAAGTACAAAGGGAAATAGTTCCCAATAAAAATTAACATCGTTCTTAGGCAAATCGTCCCCGTCAAGATCAAATGGACTGGCTCTCGGTGATAGCCTACTGTTTCACTTTGTCTTGAAGTATTTGAAATCACTGAACATTGATACGACATACGATACGACAAACGCTATGTACATATATATTTATATGCGACTTTGGACTACTTGCTGCTTGGTTTCATTATTTTACTATTATCAGAACCGGTCTGTTTGTGACAGTGAAGTTACGCTTTTTTCCATAGAAACTCAAATAAATATGATTAAAAATTGATAATACATGTATTCACTTACTTGTACCTAGTCGTAGAATCTAAAGACGATAGACATTTGAACGCATTTAATGATTGACTTTAATTTTTACCGTTTTGAATGTTGACTTATGGTTATTTGAAAGAGTAAATAAATGTATTTAATTTGCATGCATTTTTTTCTCGCAGAAAACATTATAGTGTGACGTTAGAGTCAGCCGGGTGTACATAATATTATATAATCTTACAAGTTGCATCTCTGCAAATTATATATTTGATTCATATAAAGTCATTTCAGTATATCAATATTATGCCTTTAGTTAATAAGTTTATCATCTTGGGTTCGAAGCAATGGTGTCAATATTCGCGTTTTGTATATCAAGACGGTCAGTTCTGGGTTGGTGGGCCAAGCCCGAAAAAACGTCGGGTATCACAGGCAAAGCAACGCTATGGTCTGTGCATGTATCGAACCTGTGCGTTGAGAGAATCCATACACGCAGTGTTTTAGACCATCTCTTTCGTGTAAGGTCTTCGGCATATAATTGCTAACTATAAATCATTTTGTCCGAACTTTTGCTATGTACGTTTTTTTTCTAAAATAAGTATTCATCACACTAATAACTGGATTTAATAGATGAGCATCTCCAAAAAATACGGGTAAAAACCTTTAGTCCATATGGTACTCTACTGCCTCACTTTATTGATATGAACAATAATTTTGACTGCCCTCCTCCTTATCCAGTCTTAGACACAGTGCCGAAAATTTTACTTAAGTCAAGTAATCCGGAATGGGGACCGAGCGTTAGGTCTTCAGTTGCGATTACTGATGTTCCTATATTAATTAGATTCTAACTCTTTAATTACAACATCCATGCTGTACGTTGATTTCAAAACGAAAATCGATTTATATTTCATTCGAGTAAATACTTGTTTTTATTAATCTACACATGTAAACCTATAATTGACTCTATAATTAACTCTATACTTTTTGTAATTATTTATTTTGAACAGAGAACATATTCACAGATCACTACTCACCATACGTATTTGAAACACTTATATATTAACGTTTACAACATAAATTACCTTCACAAAAGGCCTTGTTACGCCACATAGCGGTGTTGCCGCATAAACGTGTTCCAACACGTCTATGCGGAGAATTTCAACGCATAAAATTGACACTTTTATGCGGCAGAAAGGCTACATTCCATCACTATTTTCGTGATGATCATCGTCATCATTATATAATAAAATATAATAAAAATAATAATAATAATAATTATTATTATTAAAAGCAAAAGTCGAAATTCTGCCAAAATCACAATTTAACGACCATCAACATTACAGTCACCATCGCCATCGCCGTCGGCACGACGACGGTTTCATCGCCGTTGGGCTCATACCGTCTCCGCCATCATTCCCCACCTCCTCCTTACAATTACTATTACCAGTATCAACAAAGACTTAAATTATTAATTGTCACCGTCGTCGTCATCATTAAAGTCTCCACCACCGTTCTTTTAAGCAAGCTTTTTTAAAATTTATACTGAGTCGTTAAAATTAGTCCTCTTTATGCGTCAAAAAGGCAGCCTTGCGCCGCATATAAGCACCACATCTTTATGCGTTGAACGCCCCCGCATAAACGTGGCCAACCTCTTTATGCGTTGAAATTCCCCGCATAGACGTGTCGGGCGCGTTTATGCGGCAACACCGCTATGTGGCGTAACAAGGCCTCCATATTCTGGCAAACTCAAAGGATAAAGCAACGCGGTATAGGGTTTGGGTCCATCGAATATTCTAAGGGCCTTTTTTTAATTTAAAATTCTAATTACCCTAATAATAAATGTACCGAGTACACCAAGTAAGTGTTGCGTTTGTATTATTATTTGATTATCTGTGGGCGTCTTGCCAACGGAAACGAGACATGACTTGTCAATCGAGAAATTGTGTTTAAAAATAGATCCAATGAAATATAATATTGTTTAGAGCCAATAAAGACTTTTTGAATTGAATTGAATATTACGTAGTAACTTTGTGTTGGTTATTAGTATTCCCAAGTACGTGTTTTGTTCATTCAATGTCATTCAATATTTCAATGATTTCGAAAGATTCCTTATTCAGAGTATTGCTTTCTTTTATAACACTGTAGTTTTTATAATTTCCCCGTTTTTAAATTCTCAGTAGGTGTCACTTCCTCCTGTGACCCTGCCCTTTCAATTCTCGGTAAAATTAGTGAAACTTATTACACAGAAATACTCCAAATGCGGCTTGATTCCGTCATTTTTAGCTTTTACAATCGAAATTAAAAAATTTAGTGAGGGTACAAATGGAACTCTTTTCCTCACTTTGTTGACTTGTTCATTGATTTTCATTATTATTATTATTATTATTATTATTATTCTTGGTCTTTTGTCAATAAATGTTTTTTTTTATTTTTAATTTTTTCTGTCTTTATTTTTGTTGTTGTTAAGAACTCAATTACTATATTCAAGATATGGCGACAAAAGTAATATGATATTTCACCAATCAACACTTGATGAATATTTCATAATATATTTTTCTTCAGTAGAGCCTAAACAGTATTTTTGTTTAATTTGGGGGAAAATAATAATACCTCAATAGTTTTAGAATTTGATTTGTACTTGATTGTACGAAAAGTGTGCGTAGATGTATTTCCTGACCGCGGCTTTGCAATTATTTCTAAGTTAGATTTTCCGTGACTCAAATCAGTCAAGTTTTGAAAGCTGAAGAATTTTGTTGATTTTCAAGGTAGTGTCGTGCTAAAGATCACTCTATCCTTATTAAATCTATATTAAAAATTTGTTAAAACTCTTTATTTGTAGTCCAAATTTGCCAGATTTAAAATAAGGACAAACTTAGTTAAGGAATGATTGTAAAATTGTTTTTTTTTATACAGGGGTCCTCTTTGTTACCGCTGTAATTTGTGGCGCGTCTTTAAATTATTAGAATTTCAATAAAGGGGGGGTTGCTAATTATTTTTTACAATATATAATAATAACTTTATTTGCATCAAGCTACATAAAGCTTATAGCACAATACCTCTATCATTTCGTAATGAAAAGGTGAGAAATAACATGCAGGTGTTTAGCCGTTAATGTCGTTTCAGGTGTGCAGTTGTTTAGTACTGCCATGTGCTGATTTTAATGCATTTTAATAGAAATTCAAAATCAGCACACGACAGTACATACAAACAGCATCCGCTTTTTGATCGGGAACTCTTTTTAATTATTTTTAATTCTATGTTAAAGGTTGGGACTGCAATGAAGCAAATAATGTAATGGGGTTTTCCAGTTCTTTATCGGTTAAACAAATTTATTTATCAGTTATAAATTATTGCCGATTACGCGCAAAAAATCATAAGTGAATGCTCCGTTGGACATCATTGTTTTATTAATATATTAATTTGGAATTGGTATGCGGGGTACATCTTGTTACTTGAAATGAAAAAGCAGCGAATTTTTTAATCTAGAAATTCAGTTAAAAGCAGATGCCAGATGATAGTGTATGACTGAAAATTCCGAAATAAACATCAAGTAACTGAAATGTAATATACTCAGTGTCATGTGCTGATTTTGAATTTTTGTAAAAATAATGTATTCAAATTCAGCACATGACAACTGATTTTGAATGCATTATTTTAACAAAAATTCAAAATCAGCACATGACATCAGTAATAACAAGGAATGGGAACACGTCACAACACAAATAAATAACATAATTATAGCGCAATAATTAAGTCATGTGCTGATTAATGCATTATTTTAATAGAAATTAAAAATCAGCACATGGCACTATTGATAACTCGGTTTATACGATATTGTAATGGTTCTAACCTGATACAGGGCCATTCATTCAAAAATTTCCATTTATTGCATCAACATCAGAAATAATTAATACTAATCAAGTTTTGGAGAATGCAAATTGATACAGACAAAAGCAAAAATGAAAACATTTTGATATTTTTTTTTTCAAAATTAAAAAACAACTTTCCAGTCCGAAATCGGGAGTTTCAAAACAGTTAATAGTTTGTGAAACTTTCGTGTTTTATTTTATCAGATGTATATTCCTATCTGTTCCAATGAGCAGTCTATGGTACAATTTTTACTATTTTGCATTTTTTTTTTTTTTTTGAGAATGTGGATTAGTAGTCGATCTATGGAACTGTCTCGAAGATTTCGTAAATATCAAAATAAGTGAACCGTTTGAAATATGCCTTAAAGTTGCTTTGTTTGAATTCCGAAGATTATTAAAAAATATAAACCTTTAAATTTCATATTTATATGATTTATAACGAGATTTTACATTTAAAAGGCAAAATTGAATAAAGGACACTTAACTTTTATAGCCTCAGAGCATATAAAGAACATTTTCGGCTTTCAGAAAAAGAAATAATTTTTAGAAGTAAAAATCATAAACTTTTTTTTTTTGTAATACTGGTTGAAATTTATGAAAATATTTACTCCAAATCAATAACTTCCTGTCTTATACTTAGTATGTCTTAGTATATATACACAAGTTTTCATGTAGTATTTAAGTATTTGTAATCAAGTAATTCTTTAAGTACATGTATTAGTTACTATATAAAGTTTGGTGATTGTAATTTTATTATGTCACATTATTTTTTAGAAAAAAAATACGAAACAATTTTTACTTATATTTTAATATGCGAAGAGAGTTTTTCAGAGATTTTTTTCAGTGATGATTCTACCATCTACATGTGATTCGACTTTATGTAATTTTGTTAGAAATGAATACGGTACAGTGATTAGGATCTTATTTTGTATTGAAGAGCATTTCTAATTAGAAGACAGAATTTGACCATACGTCATAAAGCTAAAACTAAGCAGACACAAGTTTGTGGTTTTTTTCACAACATGCACATATTGAACGAAAGTCTTTGAATCTTTGTTATGCATCAGGCACATCGACAAAATAGCATTCGACGTTGCTATCATTAAAAACCCCATACCGGTCCATGTTCAAATCACAACCAAAAAGCAAATTAAACACATCGACAACAAAAATGATAAGTAACAAATATACCAATTCCTGTTCAAACCACAGTACCAAACCGAAATAAAACAAGCTAACAAGAAATAATAATTAAAAAACATGACAATTCTTGTCCAACATACAGTTCCAAACCAAACTAAAAAATTGACACAAGAAATAATGATAAAAAACAAACATATCAATTCTTGTAAAAATCATAGTACCAAACCGATATAAAACACACCGACAAGAAATAATGATAAAAACATGCCAATTTTTGTCAAAAATCACAGTACTAAACCAAACTAAAACATTGACAAGAAAAAATGATAAAAAACAAACATACTGGTCCATATCTAAATTATAATCCCAACACAGAGTAAAAACTTTTTAACAATGGCAAATAAAGTTAAACAAGTGAGCTTCCACAATGGAAGTGTGTTCTCTGGTGCTCCGGAAAGGTAAGCACATCTCCTGTTTAGGAGACACATACAAAATCAAAATTGAGAATGAAAGGCATATGGAAATAATTGACGTCAAATATATATCCAGACAGATATATATGTCATACTACAGGGATATCATACTTATTGTCACAGTATTGTTGACAAGTTTGATGTCTCTGTGTCCAGGATTGCCCTGATTGACGTCTCATAGTTCCATGTTCCTTTCACACAATTTTGATTACACACGTGGCGGGTGTAGCTAGCTAAACAGGAGGTGCTTACCCTTCCGGAGCACCCGGCCTCGATTCCCTGGTGGAAGTTCACGTGTATAACCTAACTTGTCAGTTCCTAAGTTTTTACTTTGCTTCTGGATTGTGATTCGGATATGGATTAGTATGTTCGTTTTTGGTTATATCATACTTATCAACATTATTGTGATGAAGGACAATAAGTAATCCATAGGCAAAGTACTTAAAAAAAAGTACACCAATTATAGTATACTATTTTAGCTGAAAAATATCAACTTGAATATGTCAAATGTAACAAAAAATAATAACAAACACAAGAAATAATAACACATAATTGAGAATATACTGATTATAAAACCCCACTTTTGCATTCCAACAGTAAATATTGCTATACATGTTATCCTTGTAGTTATGCTGCTGTTATGATCGTTGTTATATCAGCTAGTTCAAATGCAATCTGCGACGCCTGCTTTAGGTTAGGTTAGTATATTTGCATTTATTTTGTCATGCACCTTACTCAGTATTTCAAAACTTTAAATTTGCTTACCTGGAGACTCGTGATCCCATATCGTTAGCTTATAAAGTTTTAAACCAATCGTGCACTACGCAAAGATACAACTATAGACGATAATGTTAAAACCTCCCGTTATATATTCTCATTTCTATTTTTAGATTTTATCTGGGAACTCCTAAATATAACTATAAATTACACTTAATAAAGCTTACATTCAGTTTCACAATAACACAGTCAAGTGTCACTCTATATTAATTAAATTAAAGATATATGTTGTTTTGTTCTAAGTATTTTAAAAACTTTAAAGACTGAAAACACATGATAACCAGTTATACACTTGCTAATGGAACTGCAGAACTATATGTCTGTTTGTTTCATATGATTTATCTAGTAAATCGATCCATTTCGGATCTCCTGACAACAAATATTTATCTTAATAACTTGTAGCTGATACACGTACTGAGCGACATTCATGTTCACTAAGAACGAATTGTATACATTAATTTACTTAATGGTCATATACCTTTTTCTAAATTTTATCACTCAATACGTTAAAAAATGGTACATGACATTTTCAGATATGTTTAAGATTTAACCAGAAGATCAGACTTAAAAAATTATCATTGTATAAAAATTGTTTCAGTAAAGTACTGTGTTAAATAGGCTTAGCCATTTGGTTAATCAAAATTTGTATCTGAAATATCTGTTCAAAAGTTAGTGCATAAAATACATATAGTTTGTATGAAACGGAAGGAGTTAAAGCCAAAACTGTATTTTTGGGGTGAGGCCGGATGCTCTGGAAGGATGAGTACCTCCTTTTTGCTAGCTTCACCCGCTGTGAGTGTAATTAAAATTGAGAATGAAAAGAACATGTAACTATGGAATGTGTAAAATATATCCAGGGTAATCCTGGACACAGAGATATCATATTAAAGTTAGTGGTTTAGAGTAAATATTTCCGTAAATGTAAAGATAATATTAAATTTTATCTGATACTGTAATTGTTGAGAGGTATTAATTTTTCGTTTTGCAAAAACTCAAAATATAAATACAAGATTTATTCTATTTAAAATGTACTTTAATAAAAGTTCAGGTACTCCTCGTTCACTATGTACAAGGATATGACGATTCTTTTTTCAACGATTCATGCATTTTTTGGTGTTAGATGACTTAACAGGACATTTTTGCTGAATTCCATATGATTCATTTAAATTTTATTTCCACTTTCACATAAAGGGTGACTATATTTGGCGTGTAATCATGCCAATATGATATATCATGAATTACTATAGACATTTAATTTTGGTAGTTTGTCAGCTTTCTGTTACTAACATTTCCAGTACTTACATAAGTATTTATTTTAAATATATATTTGATCAAACAAACCGCACGATTGTGTATATTTGTCATATCTAATCTCTGACATAGATAAATATTGGCTGAAAAGGTTACCCTATCATTGCAATATTTGTATTTAATGGTTGTAAAAAAGAAATGACGTTGGTAATGACCCACAGCATAATTATTGGGACTACGCCAATTAATTATGACATTCATGTGACTTTTTGCAAAAAAGAGAAAAAAAAAACCAAAAAGGAAACATTGTGTTAAAACATGTTTCAAGTACCCGCCAAAATTGTTTTTATCAAATCACCTACTTTAGTATGGGTCTTATGCCCTATATGTGTATTTTATACATGTACCGCGTAACAGAGTGATCGCATTGTATGTGGAAGGTCACAATTCGAGCCATGGTCGAGTCTGACCAAGACTTAAAAAAGGTAGTGACTGTTCTTTTGCAAACCACCTAGCACTTAGAAAAGAAAGTCAAGAGAGTTCAAACTCCAATGTACCATGTCATGGTAGGAGTGGTACTCATAAGAAACATTCATTGCACATTGCTTCGACTCCACTGCGAAAGTAAATTTCTAACTAGTTCCATTATATTTGATTATTCCTGACTTTAATCTAAAACTAAGTTCATTTACCAATCTTATTTTATGTGTTGGTCGTTTTGTGTTTATGATTGATGTACCACAATAATAATGATTATATATATTCAAAAGAATAAAAGTATTTACTTTGTATCATAGTAGTAATATGGTTAACGTTCATACAATTTGTTCAAGGATAAGAAATCAATTTTGAAAATCGTTTGAGTATTGCCAAGGCTAAATAGATTTAAAAATTATCTGCCATCATTTTGATTTTGATAAAATAAATCGATAGATTTGTTTTTCAACTATTTAACAAAACAGAAAATTGCGTGTTTCTATAAATAAAAACTGTATATGTAACCTTATTACAAAGTACGTATTTATAAAGTATCACGCGCCTCATACAAGGTTACATCCTGGTCAACAGTATCAGAGTAAGCATTATATTTGGACTAATCACGCAAAAGAATGTGGAATAGGTATTTCACCTTATGGAACAATGCCAATTATACGTGCATGTTTGATAGGGTATAGTATGATTATTTGATGACCTTTCAGTGTGGTTAACAGTGTGGTTTTTTATCAACACTGATGATCTAAGTTATAATTAGAACGTATGAAAGAGTAGATAAAAATAGAAACGAAATTTCCCAAAAATATGTCTAAAAATATCTTCTTTAAATGTAACAAAACGATAAAAACACTTTAACCTCATTTGATAACTTTATTATCCAGTAACAATAACGATCTTAGTTACGTTGACTGTTGCTAAGTACAGGCTTTTCAGTCATAAATATTTATATCTTTAGAATTGAAACACTACACTTGACAACGGTTTTGTGAAATTTCTATGGATTTGTATGATTCTTTGTTTGTATTGATTATTGCTGAGTGCACTTTTTCCCATATCAAATCCTCCAATTTCATGGCAAAGTGTAAAATGTGGATTGGATTGGACTCTTTGATTGGATTGGACTCTTGGACTGGACTCATGGATTGGACTCTTGGACTGGATTGGACTCTTGAATTGGACTCTTGGTTAGAATTGCGGACTAGACTTAAAATTGGACTTACAATTTTTATAAATAATAAAATTAGATTAAATGAATACCAAATATATCTACTACTAATGTCTGTTCTTAATATATGTACCCCAAAGAAAAACACAGCTACCATGGATAATAAGAATTAAGTTCATATTCTATGCCATGTCTAAAAAATGTTGCAAATTTTTCTCCTTAACGCTGTTTTTGATTTTACAACCTCCTTAATGTTTTATCTGGAATGATGACAGGTTGTTGATCTTAAATGAGGAAACTTTAGAACCACATATACTGATACTAAGTAAGATAAGATGTTGACAACTACACGATATATATAATGGTTCTGTAACAATTACAGTATTTTGTGATGTAATACATATGGTAATTTTCAATTAATTTAAATAATCAACTGACATAAATGAATTCATTAATTTAATTTAATGAAACTAATTACTATTTTTATTTATGGTTCATGGAATCATTAAACATAACTTTAAAAATTTTACTAGTGACAATGGTAGCGTAGTTTCATGAATAGTATCATATTGCATAGTTTTCTACAGCTGTTGTTTATAATTAGTTTTTAAGCTGTTGTGATGTTATCTCTACAATTCATGCTTCGAGTGAAAAAATGTCTCAAAGATGGGCTATCATCACCTTTAACTTTCCGACCTAGCATGTGTGACTTTTCAAATGTCAAAAAATCTCTAACTAAAACATTCACTTGATAAATGACATCTGAGAAACAATCTCTTTTGAAATAAGATACCATTATAATAAAGAGGAAATTAAACATTATAGTAGGTATTGATAAAATCACAAATGAAATGTAGTAATTACCAAGTCACAACTCAATTTGATTTATACAAAACTTTGAGAATAACAAATGATCAAAATTAAAAGAATGTAAAAGAAACATAAGAACTTGGTTAAAAAATTCAACAGTCCAACGCAAAAGTCCCAGTCTATGAGTTCAGTTCAAGAGTCCAGTCCAACAGTCCAGTCCATGAGTCCAATCCAATACAAGAGTCCAATCCAATCCACGATTTCAATCCAGTCCACATTTTACACCAAAGTCCAATCCAATCCAAGAGTCCAGTCCAGTCCAAGGGTCCAATCCAGTCCACATTTTACACTTTGCCCAATTTCATCTATTCCTACTGCAACTTTAGACAGTAATAAAATTGTTATGATATTGTCAAGGCCTCGATGTAGTTAAAACATGATCAAGAATGTGTGTAATTTTGTGTGTATTTATTCATTTTCATAAAACATAGTTCGGGGACATAAAATCAAATCCAATCCAGAAGCAAAATAAAATTCTGATACTGACAAGTTAGGGTAAACACGTGTTTGTCGTACAGTTTAAAATGTAGCCTTTCGTTTGCGTCAGAATTGAGGTATAAGTCTAAATATCAAATAAACTTTAGGAATCAGTCGTTTCTTTTATTTCAAGCTCGCTAGGATAGATGGCATTCATAAAAATGATTTAATATTTGCGTCTTTTCGCCCAGAATTGAGTTGTCTTTTTTGTTTTTATGGTTGCTATATCATTAACTGTTTATTACTTCATGTTCTCAGTTACGATATCTGATGCTTAATGCAATATTTGAGTTGTAAATGATTTTCTTTTATATTGAAGAAATATCAATACGTCGATAACATATGCAAGTCCTGGACATATTAGGGTAATAAACAACCATTATCTTTAGAATCCATAAGATGCAAATGGCTCAACGTTTCCTATAGGTGTATATTGTGCTGTTCTACTATACAAATTTTGATTTGAAAAAACCTACACTTCACAACGACTTTTGATTTATTTGGTGTCTTTAGTTGCATTGGCTATTCTTAAGTACATTTCAGTTTTAGACACATGAATACAATTATATTATTTCCAAGGCTATCATCTATGTAGTATAATGGTCATTTTGATAACACACATGGCGGATAAGACTAGATTAAACGAGTCGCGAAACCTCTCGGAGCACCCTGTCTTATTTCCTAGGTGGAAATTATCGTGTTTAACTTCATTGCCAGTTTCATATTTTTGACTTTGCTTTGGTATTGTGATTTAGACATGGATTGACCAGTATGTATAATAATTCAATAAATAAATATATAACTAAATGTAAAAGAGAACAAAGAAAAAATTAAAACAGGCAATTTTTTATATGTGAACATCTAAGAAATAAGTGACAGTTATACAGTCGTTTATAATTTTAGTTTTGACTAAAAGCCTTTACTCATTTCTATTTTAAAACATATTTATTCCTATTTCTAATATGTTTTCATTAAATGCACGTTTACGACAGATCCATCGAAGTCATTTTACAAAACTTAAAGTAATGTAACTGTTAAGATAATTCCCTGGCTCAGATTTGTAAATTTAAATGTTTTTACAAGCTGTTATAAATGTATTCAACAATGTGCACGTGGAGCTTTGTTTTTGTTAGCAACATCACAACATCACAGACATTGTTTGTTACTACATACTCTAATATAAATTTTTCACCGTTGTCAAAACGGATATAAATAAAGGAAGAAAATTCCCAAAAATTAGACGTGTCTAAACAGATACAGCTCATTCAACTTTAATCTTAACAAGTCGCAGAATCAAATTATCCTCTTATAAGAGGTAACGTATTATGTATAGGTAAGTATTTCTTAAATCTCTTAAATTTCTTTAAAATATTTAAATCTTTAAAATATACTGAAAATCAGATCGGATTGAAAAATATTGTTTTAAAAAGTTTCAAATATATTTTAATATGCAAGGTCTATATTTCTACTGAAGACACATGGTTATTAGAAACAGTCAAATATTTGCTGTATGTTGACGTTAACATGTTCAGATAGTTAAGCGTATTCTTCATTATTTGAGTGATAAACGAACGACTTGGTTACTGGCAATATCGATAATAAATATAGCCTGCTGATTTATGTCAATAATAAAATGCATTTCAACTTAACACTGTTGCGTAAGTGTATATTAATATCTGTTTCTTAACAGGTTTCTGCGCATTACGTGATCTAAAAATAAACTAGAATGACATCGGGTGTATTGGAACGGCAAACTTATTTAACACAATCTTGAATAAATTTTGGAAAAGACTCAATATGCATTGATCTTAGGTATATGAAATACACAAGGATAAAGGTTTCCTTTACCATTTTGACGTAAGGAAATATGTATTGCACCAACAACAAACAAACTGACAAACAAAACTAATTTCACCATTTTTGAATAAACCAAGATTACTAAAAAAGGCCTTTACTGGTTCACCCGCTGTCAGTATAATGTGAATGAGGGAGTGGTACGCTTGTCTGCGGCGTACTGACTCGGTGAACTACCACCTCAAAGTCGCCCGAGTGCGCGCTGGTACAAGACAGAAACACATTTACACTTCACATGCATACACAAAATAGTTCATAGATTAATCCATAGGGATTAATTAAGTAGTTCTCGTCGCAAAAGGCTGAAAAATTGCTGATGTGCGACATTCAACAACAGCATTACTAAAGATCCTACAAGAGAACTTGGTCATATCATAAATCAGCATACACCCGCTGTTTGCTTGCTCAATAAAAATCTGGTTGACTGTTATCTGTCTCTATTTGTGCTATTATTTTTATTTCGTTCGTTTTATTTATGGTATATTTATTTTCCAGAGTACATATTATTCAACTGTATTTTTAAGATGCAATGATTTAAATTTCAAAACTCCGTTGATGCATTAATGAAAAAGTTTAATTTGAATTCAACCTCAATGATACACAATTAGCTGTTGGCAATATAAATAACGTTTTTCGAAATAGTAATAATATTATTATTATTATTATTATTATTATTACGACAACCTATGGAAACTTTATACTAGCGTGACCTCCACCCGCCATGTTTCTTTCCCTCCTTAGACACTAGATTTAAACTATAAAACTATAGAAACATGCTAAGAATTATTAATTTATTATAATTATAATGTATATTCAAAACAAATGAAAGTGGCCGACAATTATTGTGCCATTTGTTCAAATAATGTTTTTGTCTTGTTCGGCAGTTATATCATTTACATTTATACTTCGTGTTCTCAGTTGTGTTTGCTGTTGTTAAGTACATGTTTTCAGTTGCAATTATCTTTCTTCTTATACTAGGACGTTAAACCTCAATCGATCATTAAGTCAATCACTACTATTTTTTAGGCGATAAATAAACGACTTGGTTACTGGCATTATCAATATTAAATATAGCTTCCTTATTTATGTAAATAATATAACCTATTTACTCTTGACATTGTTACGTAAGTGTATATTTATAGATAAAGAAAAATTCCAAAAACAATTATGTGTATCTAAAAAAAGATTTCTTTGTATTAGATTATCTAAAGATCAATTAGAACGATATGACACGGATTAGAGTTAAAGAGCAGCCCAACAACCTACTAAACGATTTAAAGAAGCTTATGTCTCCTGGAATATTTAATATCCTCTCAAGGTTTGTTTTGGCATTTACGCTAATAGATTGATACTAAAGTAACAAAATCAAAGTATAGATTTTGTTTATGTTGTGTATAAAAGGATACTTTTAAATGATTTATTTGACCATATTGTGTGACCAATGTGAAATAAAATCACTGTAAGAATTGTAATGTGTTGAATACAGAATTTTTATTGGATATTGTATTCAAAATCAACAAATGGGTGATTTTGAATGCATTATTTAAATCAAAATTTAAAATCAGCACATTTTAGGACTTTCATCTTATCACTAACCAGCTTATGCTGCCGTACGTTGGCTGACTTTCATTTATGTTTGGACTTGACGGTTATCTGTTGAGGTTTGTGTCATTGTTTTTTTATAAATAGTATGTTCTTTTTCTGTTTTGGTTATTGCAAAGAACATGTTATTCTGTGGTATAATTGAAATACTACTGGCAGTTGATAAATATTTTAAAGAGTCTAACCTGTCACAATGATAAAGACTGTTTACTGACAACATCAATAACACTGATCTAAATAATAGTTGTAATGATAATCAAACGATCTAGATCACCTTGACACTGTCGCGTATATATAAAATAGTGATAATCTGCGCAATATACAATGGGCTATATAACGGCATCGATTGGGTGAGATAGAAAAATTTCCCACTCGGAAATGTATTTCTAAATGTTAAATATGACAGCTATAAATAACACGTACGAAATATCATAGATTATTTATCAAACCTGTTGTAAAACAATCCGGCAGTAATTTGTTGGTAACCAGGTGTATTATTTCGAAGGGTTCGATAAAATATTACAAATCAAATGCAAACATATCGTAACAATTTAAAAAGCAAAGCAAAAAGCTTTGAAAACCTAACAAATGAAGTTAAACACGCTAACTCCCACAAGGGGAGTGAAGTCGGGTGCTCAGGAATGGTTAGCACCTCTTGCCTAGGTAGTTAGTAATGCACTATAATAAGATCCATAGGTAGAATTTTCAAATTGCGTTTATCTTGTTCTTTGGTTTTTATGTATTTATGGTGGTTTATTCCTTGATGTTAATATGTGTTAATCAAAAACAAACATGCCAATCCATATCCAAATCAAAATCTCAAAGCAAAGTAAAAAAACTTTAAAAACTTCATAGTAAGTTAATTCGTGAAACTTGTAGTATTAAGGTCAGTTGCTCCGGAAGAATAAACGCCTCCTCTCTAGCTAAAACTACATTATAATCAGGCTCATAATTAGTTTTATCATAAAATTATGTGTAAATCTTGTTCTTTGGTTTTCTTGTTATCTTTTTGTTATGGTTTATTCTTTGATGTTAATGAATGTTAAATTACTATAAAAATTTATATTTAATTTTAATATCTAAAGGTAAGGTCCGTTTAAACCTAAGTTTAGCTAAATTGAACGAATGCCAAATAGATAAACTGGTTTGTATTGACAACGCCCCAATTACTCAGATCTATTTTTAAAACTACTAGTATTACTTATAAATTAGGATTTTCCATTGAATGATTTGTATCTATAAATATACATATAAGCTAAAATACTCAAATGACATAACTACAATCACGTAATCTCGTAACTATGAAGCACGGACTTCATGGGCATATAATAAACAGCAGCTGACGTGTTACGATTTTTATTTTAATACAAATAGAATGAATACTTTTATGCATTTTAGAAATGGAATTTGAAGTTTGCAGGTTTTGAAACGTTTATTTTGGCGTTAGTCATATTGTGCTAAATTTACACTTGTGCAACTGTTTTAGATGCACATCTGTGTAATCAACCGATTAAAACATTTAGCTTGGTGGTTTCAGTCTTTAAATTAATTGAGTGCTTACGATCGTTCGAATCTTCTGGAAAAATGTTTTGTCGGAGTCTTCATAGCCCATCCGTTTTGTACAAGTTACCTGCGCCATCATATCATACTATGGAATATTTGAGTGGCTCTGTTGTTTGCATGTCGTCAATTGTCATCATCAATTTCATTTAGAATTTAAGATATTTATTCATTTATCAAAACTTGGTTATTGGTTATTATCACGTACAAACATGCTTTACAAATCAGAAGATAGTCATTTTCTTTTAAGACATACACTGGGCAACAATCATTTCAACAAGACACAATGCAAATCAATGATAAAAATGTCAACCAAGACAAAAAAGAAAAGGCAAACATAAATGAACCACTGATAATCAAATTTCACAGAAACTCTAAGAAAATCTTATTATTACCTAATTGGCCAATTTGCAGTTTTTTCTCTGCTTTTGGAAGTGTGGTCAGGTATGTACTAGTATGTTTGGCAATTTAAATCAAAAGTGATTTGAAAAAACCAAACTGGAAACGGGTAAGTACTTAACGGATTAGCAACAAAAAAGATAGACAAAATCTTATTAACCAGCGGACGTTGACTGTTTACTTGATCTTATGTTTGGACTTGACGGTTATCTGTTGAGGTTTGTGTCATTGTTTTTTTTATAAATAGTATGTTCTTTTTCTGTTTTGGTTATTGCAAAGAACATGTTATTCTGTGGTATAATTGAAATACCACTGGCAGTTGATAAATATTTTAAAGAGTCTAACCTGTCACAATGATAAAGACTGTTTACTGACCATATCAATAATACTGATCTAAATAATAGTTGTAATGATAATCAAACGATCTAGATCACCTTGACACTCTCGCGTATATATAAAATAGTGATAATCTGCGCAATATACAATGGGCTATATAACGGCATCGATTGGGTGAGATAGAAAAATTTCCCACTCGGAAATGTATTTCTAAATGTTAAATATGACAGCTATAAATAACACGTACGAAATATCATAGATTATTTATCAAACCTGTTGTAAAACAATCCGGCAGTAATTTGTTGGTAACCAGGTGTATTATTTCGAAGGGTTCGATAAAATATTACAAATCAAATGCAAACATATCGTAACAATTTAAAAAGCAAAGCAAAAAGCTTTGAAAACCTAACAAATGAAGTTAAACACGCTAACTCCCACAAGGGAAGTGAAGTCGGGTGCTCAGGAATGGTTAGCACCTCTTGCCTAGGTAGTTAGTAATGCACTATAATAAGATCCATAGGTAGAATTTTCAAATTGCGTTTATCTTGTTCTTTGGTTTTTATGTATTTATGGTGGTTTATTCCTTGATGTTAATATGTGTTAATCAAAACAAACATGCAAATCCATATCCAAATCAAAATCTCAAAGCAAAGTAAAAAAACTTTGAAAACTTCATAGTAAGTTAATTCGTGAAACGTGTAGTATTAAGGTCAGTTGCTCCGGAAGAGTAAACATCAGGCTCATAATTAGTTTTATCATAAAAATATGTGTAAATTTTGTTCTTTGGTTTTCTTGTTATCTTTTTTGTTATGGTTTATTCTTTGATGTTAATGAATGTTAAATTACTATAAAAATTTATATTTAATTTTAATATCTAAAGGTAAGGTCCGTTTAAACCTAAGTATAGCTAAATTGAACGAATGCCAAATAGATAAACTGGTTTGTATTGACAACGCCCCAATTACTCAGATCTATTTTTAAAACTACTAGTATTACTTATAAATTAGGATTTTCCATTGAATGATTTGTATCTATAAATATACACATAAGCTAAAATACTCAAATGACATAACTACAATCACGTAATCTCGTAACTATGAAGCACGGACTTTATGGGCATATAATAAACAGCAGCTGACGTGTTACGATTTTTATTTTAATACAAATGGAATGAATACTTTTATGCATTTTAGAAATGGACTTTGAAGTTTTTGAAACGTTTTTTTGGCGTTAGTCATATTGTGCTATATTTACACTTGTGCAAATGTTTTAGATGCACATCTGTGTAATCAACCGATTAAAACATTTAGCTTGGTGGTTTCAGTCTTTAAATTAATTGAGTGCTTACGATCGTTCGAATCTTCTGGAAAAATGTTTTGTCGGAGTATTCATAGCCCATCCGTTTTGTACAAGTTACCTGCGCCATCATATCATACTATGGAATATTTGAGTGGTTCTGTTGGTTGCATGTTGTCAATTGTCATCATCAATTTCATTTAGAATTTAAGATATTTATTCATTTATCAAAACTTGGTTATTGGTTATTATCACGTACAAACATGCTTTACAAATCAGAAGATAGTCATTTTCTTTTAAGACATACACTGGGCAACAATCATTTCAACAAGACACAATGCAAATCAATGATAAAAATGTCAACCAAGACAAAAAGAAAAGGCAAACATAAATGAACCACTGATAATCAAATTTCACAGAAACTCTAAGAAAATCTTATTATTACCTAATTGGCCAATTTGCAGTTTTTTCTCTGCTTTTGGAAGTGTGGTCAGGTATGTACTAGTATGTTTGGCAATTTAAATCAAAAGTGATTTGAAAAAACCAAACTGGAAACGGGTAAGTACTTAACGGATTAGCAACAAAAAAGATAGACAAAATCTTATTAACCAGCGGACGTTGACTGTTTACTTGATCTTATGTTTGGACTTGACGGTTATCTGTTGAGGTTTGTGTCATTGTTTTTTTTTATAAATAGTATGTTCTTTTTCTGTTTTGGTTATTGCAAAGAACATGTTATTCTGTGGTATAATTGAAATACCACTGGCAGTTGATAAATATTTTAAAGAGTCTAACCTGTCACAATGATAAAGACTGTTTACTGACCATATCAATAATACTGATCTAAATAATAGTTGTAATGATAATCAAACGATCTAGATCACCTTGACACTCTCGCGTATATATAAAATAGTGATAATCTGCGCAATATACAATGGGCTATATAACGGCATCGATTGGGTGAGATAGAAAAATTTCCCACTCGGAAATGTATTTCTAAATGTTAAATATGACAGCTATAAATAACACGTACGAAATATCATAGATTATTTATCAAACCTGTTGTAAAACAATCCGGCAGTAATTTGTTGGTAACCAGGTGTATTATTTCGAAGGGTTCGATAAAATATTACAAATCAAATGCAAACATATCGTAACAATTTAAAAAGCAAAGCAAAAAGCTTTGAAAACCTAACAAATGAAGTTAAACACGCTAACTCCCACAAGGGAAGTGAAGTCGGGTGCTCAGGAATGGTTAGCACCTCTTGCCTAGGTAGTTAGTAATGCACTATAATAAGATCCATAGGTAGAATTTTCAAATTGCGTTTATCTTGTTCTTTGGTTTTTATGTATTTATGGTGGTTTATTCCTTGATGTTAATATGTGTTAATCAAAAACAAACATGCAAATCCATATCCAAATCAAAATCTCAAAGCAAAGTAAAAAAAACTTTGAAAACTTCATAGTAAGTTAATTCGTGAAACGTGTAGTATTAAGGTCAGTTGCTCCGGAAGAGTAAACATCAGGCTCATAATTAGTTTTATCATAAAAATATGTGTAAATTTTGTTCTTTGGTTTTCTTGTTATCTTTTTGTTATGGTTTATTCTTTGATGTTAATGAATGTTAAATTACTATAAAAATTTATATTTAATTTTAATATCTAAAGGTAAGGTCCGTTTAAACCTAAGTATAGCTAAATTGAACGAATGCCAAATAGATAAACTGGTTTGTATTGACAACGCCCCAATTACTCAGATCTATTTTTAAAACTACTAGTATTACTTATAAATTAGGATTTTCCATTGAATGATTTGTATCTATAAATATACACATAAGCTAAAATACTCAAATGACATAACTACAATCACGTAATCTCGTAACTATGAAGCACGGACTTTATGGGCATATAATAAACAGCAGCTGACGTGTTACGATTTTTATTTTAATACAAATGGAATGAATACTTTTATGCATTTTAGAAATGGACTTTGAAGTTTTGAAACGTTTTTTTGGCGTTAGTCATATTGTGCTATATTTACACTTGTGCAAATGTTTTAGATGCACATCTGTGTAATCAACCGATTAAAACATTTAGCTTGGTGGTTTCAGTCTTTAAATTAATTGAGTGCTTACGATCGTTCGAATCTTCTGGAAAAATGTTTTGTCGGAGTATTCATAGCCCATCCGTTTTGTACAAGTTACCTGCGCCATCATATCATACTATGGAATATTTGAGTGGTTCTGTTGGTTGCATGTTGTCAATTGTCATCATCAATTTCATTTAGAATTTAAGATATTTATTCATTTATCAAAACTTGGTTATTGGTTATTATCACGTACAAACATGCTTTACAAATCAGAAGATAGTCATTTTCTTTTAAGACATACACTGGGCAACAATCATTTCAACAAGACACAATGCAAATCAATGATAAAAATGTCAACCAAGACAAAAAAGAAAAGGCAAACATAAATGAACCACTGATAATCAAATTTCACAGAAACTCTAAGAAAATCTTATTATTACCTAATTGGCCAATTTGCAGTTTTTTCTCTGCTTTTGGAAGTGTGGTCAGGTATGTACTAGTATGTTTGGCAATTTAAATCAAAAGTGATTTGAAAAAACCAAACTGGAAACGGGTAAGTACTTAACGGATTAGCAACAAAAAAGATAGACAAAATCTTATTAACCAGCGGACGTTGACTGTTTACTTGATCTTATGTTTGGACTTGACGGTTATCTGCTGAGGTTTGTGCCATTGTTTAACTCGGTTCTTTTTATAAATAGCGTGTTCTTTTTTCTGTTTTGGTTAATGCAAAGTGCATGTTAGGGATAAGCAACAAAAAAGATAGACAAAAATAGCTGCTAAATTAATATCTTTATTTGTAAATAACAAAGCTCAAACATATTTAAAATATTTGAGATACATTGCTTCGTTAAAGTTCTTACCAATGATAGAAAGATCATTTTAACCAACACTAGTGATATCCGTGTATTTTATGCTCTTCGTCTGTCGTCTCATCTGAAACAGAAAAAATAAACAGATATAAACATACGGCTAATTTAATGAATAAGCGATTTTTTCACTGTTAATTTGACTAGCAATTCTAAATTCTTGTATAAGATAGATAAGAGATGGTACTACAAAAAACATAAACTAGAACTTGGTAACAGTCATCGCAAAAATGAACACGAAACAAGATAGTAAATGATAAATCAACTAAGCAAAATATTAGAAAGAAAAGACAGAAATATACTGGGACTAAATGATTGTAAAATTCTCGTCAACTCATAATCACTGCAGTAAATGTGCAGTGGATTAGCTATAGTGCTAATGCAGAATTCAAACCATCCCAATTATTTTACAGTAAATGGTTCATAACTACACCCAATTAAAATTCAAAATAAGCCCCATTTAACCAATGAATTAACCTAAAACCTTTACTTTTACCTGTCACCCATCAATTTTGTAGCGATGATAAATGTCATACGTTCATTTTACTATACAATACATGTTTGATTAAATGTTAGAAGTAGAGGGGTTTGAATTGCATATTTTCGTTTTAACTAATATCTGTCCTTTTGAAACAATAAAAATTTAAAAATTAATTGTGTTATGATTTCTTGGAAAAGGAAATTTCAGTTACATGTTAAATATTTCTGGTAGTATAAGTAGCGGTTATTTTCCACTTATGGATGATCTGTATGAAGTAATCAATGAACGCATTGGTCCCATTTGCACTTATAATGTATTACCCGAATCAACAATACAGAAACTACACCAGGTACACTTTATGTAACTTGTATATGGCTAATCACACCAATGACATCTGCTGTGGTTCCAATGCATTTGCTATTGCCCAAAAATTGTTGTGAAGCAAAAGCAGTACTTTTATCGGGTACAGTTCTCCAACATCATTGGGCTCAGAAAGATATCATTTTCGGGTTAATTTTCACTAAGATATATAGAGAACAATGGCGGCCATTACACTTTGTCAATTGATACTTTCTTCTATTTGATTCATTTTGTCCAGAATTGGATTGTTCTCATCAGTGGATGTAATAAAATCAAACATACCAGTATATGTTTAAATCACAACCTAACTTTGAAAACCTCGCAAATTTAGCTAAACACATAAACTTTTACAAGGAAAGTGAGACAGGGTGCTCTGGAAGTAAAAGTGTCTCCTGTTTTGTAGCTACACCTCCTCAGTGTTAAATTAAAATTGAGAATGAAAGTAACATGGAACTATAGAACGTCAAATAGACAAGGATAATGTTGTATGCTTAAATACAGAGATATGATATGTATTAACAACATTATGATGGCGGAAAATGGGTTTGTCTTGTCCTATTTTGTTTAAATATGCTTTTGCGGGTTTTACTGTTTTGGCTATTGATAAGTTTATAAAGTATATAATTTTCAATCAATTGCTTTCCTGATCTCTAACAACTACACCACTGAAACGACAAGTGACGATATAAAGTAACAGTGGCCTCGGAATAAGTGTATCGTTTGTATTATGTAACATATTCTTGATAAGTTTATTTATAATTTTCCATGTAATGTTAAGTTCTATAATAACACAGGTATTTTAAATTTAGCTAAGAATTTAAATTTAAACTTTTTGTATCTTTTTCACCTTTATCTAACTAGGCGTGGTGATTTTTTGTAAATTTTTTATAACACATTGATTTCTTTTTTTAATATGTTGTAACAATGACAAAATATGAAACTTTTAATCTGTCTGCGCGTCATATCAACACACTTGAAATGCACAAAACTGGAAATTACCTTTATTAAATTAGTTTAGATTCCATTAGTTGTAAGATAGTTCTTTAGTATTTATTGTGTTGCGATAAATGTTTCATGGTAGATGAACGTTTTATTTATATTTCGAGATGATAAGTTTTAAATATTTTTGAATGATTGAACCACTTAGTCAATATTTCGCTTATATCGAGAGGATACAAGTTACAAGCGAAGTTGCAGGAGATAACCATGGCAGTGTGCTCAGGGCAACGGCAGGGGAAATGAAATCAATTAGTCCATTGACTACTATTTGGTTAATATTGCATTATTTATATTATAAAATGCTTTCACCATGGACAAAGGTCCTGCCTTGGTTTCAAGTGTGTAAAATGGCTACAGTTCCCTTTTTCTTGACACTTTTTATCAGGTCAGTAATGCACATGTATATTTATAAAGCGGTTTTATGAGTCAATATGGTGAAATATTCTCTTTGTGGAATATTTTGTTAATATTTAAGTTTAGCAGTTTATTAGAAAACGTATGCAATCAATGTCCATACATTTTGTTTACCTCTGAAGATATTATGTCATAGTTAAAAACTACATTGACATTAAGTGTTTCATGGTCTTTCCGATTTAAAGTGATTAATAACAGTGTTGTTTTTATCATTCATAAATGCAAAGGTTATTGTTTTAACACAAGAGACTTTAATAATTTGGCACGGTTAACCAATTATTTTGATTAGTAGGACCCATCTGTTTAAGAGTGTTTGTGATTCAGTTCTAGTAAAGTGAGTTTAGAAGGAAGACGTGTGTTATTAGGTAACACATGACATTTACTTCGTATGAAGGTTGCTTCACGACTTTTTTTTAAATCGCTTTGCTTATTGAACAAATTTGGTACAAAAATAGGTACAACTGAAGTTCTATTTATGGTATGAAACCGGGAAATATAAAACATATACCTTTGTTTAGTTACAATGCGAATTGTACTTGAAGGTAGGTTGCTTGTTTAAAGTTTTAATATGACGTAATATACATATGCATTGACGACTCACATATATAGCCATCGGCTGGTTTTGTGTTAAAGTGTGTACATGACGTAGTTTTAAATGACTTGACGACAAAACTATATTTAAATCATGACGTCAACTCTACATTCAGTTGAATTGTATACAACCATCGACTGCTGTGTATGAAATATCTACTTGACGTAGTTTTATATGACTTGACGACAAATATATATTTAAATCATGACGTCGACACTGCATACATCCATTGCCAGTTATACATAACGTATTATATCAGTAATAATTTTACAGCACTAGACCATCGTTTCAGAATACAAATCCTACATGTCTTTATTGGAATTGTTACAAAAAAACTGCTGCTCGAAATTAAGTTATTGATGCAATTATAAGTGGAACTTAATGTGAATTTTTCATATCGTTTGGAAACATTATTTCTTATATTCTTTTTAGAGTTATGCGGATTATTCAAACGGGAATTAGTTTAAAAGTGATAATGAATTCTAATGAACCAGTAAATTATGTTGGAGTTATCTTAGAATATATAAATAACATCTGTTTTTGTTCAATTTTGGAATAAGGCCATTTAATGGATTTGCAATGGATATTTCAATTGTAATAATATGATAATGGATGATACAATCATATTTTAGGTGGTGAGTATTTTTTCAGTTTTTATGTTGGACATGGATACTGTATGGAAATTTTAAATCATATTTATATTTTAGCAAACACTAATATACCGTTCCATGTACAAAAGCAAAATAAACAATTTGAAAACTGGCAAATTATGTTAAACTAAACACACACACACAAACACACACACACGCGCGCGCGCGCGGTAGGAAAGTATATTCAAATTTAGTTTTAGAAATGTCTGTAGTACATATATTATATACATTTTCTGATTTTTGCAGACCATTTGAAATACAAAAACTATTAGTTATTATTTTGTGATTTGCAACAAATACAGTTTTTTCTTTACACTATAAACTTAATTCTAGCAACAAAACAAACAAAAATCAGTAGCATCATAGTTTCAAAAATACATAAAAGAAAGGCCTGTAAATTAATTGGTATGTTTCAAGACAGTCTGGAAAACTGTTACAAAAGTGAAAAATCAGAAGGGCCATAACTGTTAAAACTAATCTCAAATGATTCTAAATTAAACTCCCTTTAATTTTCATATTATATCGTTATCAATGTTTATCAATATCTGGATTTCAGTCACTGCCAAATCATTTTTGATAACACATTGAAAGGTTTTTCACAATCATTTAATCAAACGCTGCTGAAATTTTAATGTGATATGAAATTTAATTACTTCTTTTGAAGATAAATTAGAGATTTATGGAAAACTTACTTATTAAAAAACTTAGAAAGAATAGTTTTGTTTTCCACCAGGATGTGTTAAATATTGTATAAACATGTATTAAACTATTTATATTTATGCGTATTCTATAAATGCTTCATATGGAATTTTATTTGTTGATATAAATGTTACTTATACATGGAAATTTAAACTTAAAAACAAATTTGAGCTATCTTATTTTACGATTTAAACCTCCATTTCCTAGTGCTATTTAAAGTGCTTAACTCAATTGGCATACTCTCCCGGACCCCACGGCGTCATTTTCTAGGTGGAAGCCCATGTGTTTAACTTAGTTTGCCAGATTTTTTAACTTTTATTTTGGGGTTTGTTATTGTGAATTGAACATTAACCAGTATCTTTGCGTTTGATTATATTACCGGTTAAACTATTTGCCGTATTGAAGGCGCCACCAAGACTGATTAGATGAACATATCCAATCATACCGAAGATAATAAAGGTTTTTTCGTTATTGCTTGTACTACGCCTTGCTAAGCTCATTTTATAGAATTCTCTTTTATTCTCTCTAAAATGCAATTATAGAATTGTTTCTGTTTTAATTTGATTAAACAGCGAACCAACAAACTGAAGAAGCCCTCAAACACGAACATTACTAAATAATATATAAACTCACAGTAAATATTCACTAATTTTCTTAAAATAAACATATTAAATAAAGAAGCACTCGTTATTTTTTATTAACCTTTTTGTTTAAAAATACTTTTCAGCATATTAGACATATCAAAAGGTTATCATATTCTATATGAATATTTCTATTCATCAAAACTATATTATAAATAAACTATTTGTATACATTTCTCTAGTTGTACAAAATAATGTCAATTAATTTTGTAATTTTGTTGTAAAAGAATAATTCAAACTTATTATTTAACAGTAAACAATCCATTTAATTTCAATCAAATAATTTCTTTTAAAACCTACATAACGTAGCCTTATTTGAAATGGAGTAGAATCATGCTTATTTATATAATTCATAAAAAATTTTAAACAAATTTTATCTTTAATCAATTAGTAGTGTACCCTTTTAAATTTACTTCATTTATAAATTCATTCTGATGAACTATACAAGAGACGTCAATCCACTACCGTTTTGAAACTACATCTCTTCTTACTTTTATTCAGGGGCATATCTAGCTTTACATTCTCATGATTTTGATCGCATGTCTTCTTACCTTCAAGTTTCGAGTCCCAATCAAGGCATGTTCTTGTTTGCGAATTCTGTACCTTGTCGAAGGCCGTTGGTTTTCTCTGGGATTTCTGACCTACCTCATCGTCGTTCGTCATTCCATCTGCTTATATTGTTTTGATATAAGTGACATGCATGGCTTGACTGGATGTATAAACCACAATGGAAATAAAATCTGTTTGATAGCAACTTGTTCTCATTTCTCATTTAAAACATATTACATGTTTTGGATACAGTTGTTCTGAAATATATTACTAGAAATGATTGATCTGTATGATCAATACAAAATTAACATTTAAAAACTTATGATATGGTTGGAAACGTTCAAACAGCCAGAATAACAAACTAATCAAACAAATTTAAACACGCACAATTAATATAGAAGTAGGTATATTGATTCTAATATTCAAAAGCAAAAAACTACTCAACAATATTATATTACGATTGGTTCTTGGTAAGAGACAGATGAGTTATGTTACAAAGTCCAGACTTTATCATTTATTAAACCATAACCTAGTGTCAAATTGGTGCATGTCGTTACATATTACTTCACATAAATAGCATGTCAATTGTTAAGAATTTAAATATTTATCATTTCGCCCTACCTCCTCTGCGCTATACATTACCCACGTCAATTGTATGATATTGTGCGTTTCATGTCATAATGATTTTTTAAAAATAGATCCCATGAAACGTCTGTTAAAGTCCGTCTGTTAAAGTCCATAGATTCATCACTCACACAAGGAATTTCTTTTATATTTTTTCTTAAAATACATTCTGTGACATATCTTTAAATAGCTGTGATGAAATTTTAAAGACTATTTTGTGAAAATGTATTAACCACCTCGAATAATTACTTTTATGGAATTTTTGTTGGAACAACAAAATTTTGTTTGTTTCTTATGCACTTGTCTTGAATACATTGATTACCGGCAGGCACATATTTTCAGTTAAAATTGCTTAATTCCGTTATGTGTGTAAATTCGGTTATATAGAGTTGAGTTAAGTAATGTTGTTTAAAGTCCCTTTCAGGAATATTTCACTTATATGGAGACGTCGCCATTTGTAGGCGAAGGTACAGAAATTTTACATGTGCGTATGGCATTATACAGCAGGGTTCTTTATCGTCCCAAGCATACCGCGACACGGGACCTCATTTATTGAAAGTTCCCATCCGAAAGAACCGTGACTTTTATTTTCGTAATGCCGAATGCTCTTGCGAAAGAACAGTCACATCCCACATTCCATCATTGATACATTTTATAACATCACATATTATAATGATAGTTTTTCTCTTTCATACATGTGATTAAAATTGTCTTCAAAAACATGCCTACTAATTCATATCATTTACCAGAATCTGACTTCGTCATAAAAGAGGCATAACAAACTTCGTTAAATCCTAGTATTTGTATAAAATGCGTAGCTTTATATTCTCTCTGAATTAATCCCCCATTGCAAATACCTCGAACAATCAAAGCGAGTAGTATTACAACAGTCGAATCTGGATCCGAAACAACCGTCTAGAACAAAATTACAACAGTTTCAGTTATAAATACAAGGCTATGTGTATAAATTTTTAAAGCATTTGGTTGTCGTCAGATACAGTATCCAAATAGTTTCGTAATAACGGATTTCCCATTGCTAGCTTCCCTTTGATTGTGTTTTATTAAAGAATAATCAAAGTTTAATGTCCTTAAAGCTATTAAATGATATTACATGGCTTCTTCCTGGTTGAAAGTTTGATGGGTGAATTATGTAAACAGGCTAAACAACAGTTTGTTTCTTGTTTTCAATGTCTAGTAGCATAAATATTTGATCGTTTGCCAATAATATTTTCTAGACAAACATAACATATTAATTCTGGAATTATAGTCGGTTAGCTTTGTGCCAAATAGACTTGTCTGCATTTTCACAGATTCAATGCATTTTTCACCGTTGTCTTTCGTTCCATCAACTTATTCATAAAGTACTCTCTTTTTTATTTTCAGCCAATTGGGGTTTTATTATTTCCATATGTCAAGATCTATTTTAAAGGGCTACATTATATATATATATATATATGTCTACTTAATTTGACTGGTAGGAATTTCCTACTAGTTTGTCGGTTATGTTTCCTGACAGACGACCAGACATCACGTGACGATTTTTATTTAGTATTTAGTCTGGACAAAAATCTATGTCATGAACACAACAAGAAGGACATTTTAACACCATTATGATGTATTATTACTAAAAGAGTTGGTTTTGCGATGTTTAATTTTTAACAGATGTCACTTGTCCTGCAGCAGGTAATTACCATCAGTTTAATTCGATCTTAAATAATTAATACATATAGATGACCATTGTATTGTCAGCCACAGGTTATCCACAGACATGGGGGAATAAGATGATCTCAAGAAACATGTCGACACCATAGGCATTGAGCAAAACCTATTGCAAATGCCTCGAACAATCAAAGTGGGTAGCATTACTACAGTTGTATTTGATTCCGAAACGACCGTCTAGTACATCAGTAAAAAGTACCAGTGAAAGTGTATAAATTTTTAAAGCATTCGGTTGTCGTCAGACACAATATCCAAATAGTTTCGTAATAACGGATTTCCCTTGCTATCTTTCATTTAAAATTTTTGCTAAAGAATAATCAAAGTTTAATGTCCTTAAGGTAGTTCCATACTTTACAAATCGCCTGAAAACACATATTGAAATTTTGATATGTTGTACATGGGCATAAACCATTCAACATGCCAAAATTTCAGGGCAGGTATTCGACTTGCTTAAGAAGTTCTAAAGCGCCACCTGGTGGCCATTTTCACGACATAAATGATCAAAGTATAACTACTGTTATCAATAAATAAGCTTTAATAATTTTTTGTCATGCTTAGAAACTCAAAGTCTCTTGCATTTAAATTAACCATTATGTCATGAAGATCATTTGGACCAATGGAATTTTACTTCCGGTCACGTGGTATTTTTCTACAGCGCCACCTATCAAGAGAGAACATTAAATTTTCGGAAAACTAAAAGTAATATCCTTTCGTTAATTTTCAGATTTTTAAAAAACTAAGTCGAATACGACCCCTGATTTTCACATATATTGCACATGAATGTATAAGTTTGATTTTCGGAAACAAAAAATAGGGGGTCGTCAAGCTACTTTTTTCATAAAATTGCATCAAAATCCTGAAACAAGAAAAAAGCCTTATTTCTTACGTAAGAAGTTACCAATAATGACCTAGGATACTATTATGAACTCAATTTTTTTCGTTTGGTATTAACAGAGACATATAAAACCCGAGATTGGCAACTTCACGAAATCCCGTAATAAATCGCGGCCACTTTTGATATGCAAATTAGCATCGAGATCACAAGGAGATCCGCCAGGGCATGTGTATATAGTACATGCCGACATGTAAACTTCGAAGTAACCTCGCGTATGTAAATAGGTGGTAATTGACTTAGATATCATTATTTTGATTAAAAAAACCGCAAAGTTGCGTTTAATTAAAAGTATGATAATTTCACATTTATATTTTTACATTACTTCTGCATCTTGATTTTAAAACTTTTACGTTAATGACAAATATCCTTCTACAAAATTGCTTTGAAAATTGGCATGATTTACGGATAACGATTTTTTGCAGAGATATAGAAAATAGTTGGATTTTTTTTTCTTAACTTACATATACAGGTAATTTTATAGAAACTGTTACACTATTTTAACAACCTTTATTTTCACAGGCATTAAATAAAGAAACGTTATTTTATTTCTAATTATGTGTGTGGAAATAAAATCTCTAAAGTACTTATATTGCAAACATATACGATTTTTTATATATACATATGAAAGTGACAATTCAAATAAATAAATAAATAAATAAATAAATAAATAAATAAATAAATAAATAAATAAATAAATAAAGTGTTTATTTGCATGTGGTTCTAATATTAATTTAGCGAATGTGAGAATATTATTTCTGTGCCGATTGTCATGGACTGGATAAAAATATAATTCTTTTATTCTTTTATTACAAAAAAAAACTGTCACGAGTATATAGTCAATTGAAACGATTTATTTATTAATTTTAATTGCAGTTTTGCTTGTTTATTGGACATTCCTCATTGAGAGAATCCCCTCGTCACTAATCCCTTTGCAGATTCGAAGTGTATCCATCCTCAGTATCGGTAGTGATTACATGAGCTATCGATGTTCATTAATTACCCGTAAACCGGATATCACTAATTAAATTCCTAATTCCCTAATACCTTATCGTGTACACAAGTTTTTTCTTCACAGAGACAGAGAGAGAGAGAGAGAGAGAGAGAGAGAGAGAAAGAGAGAAGAGACGAAGCGCACGAAAATTGAAAATAATAAAATTCTTTATCATAGTTGGAAGTATACCCCCAACCCGTCAAAAGATTAAAATTTCCATTTTCTCTCATTTTTAAATTCAATAAAAACCAATTAATTTATTTCAAATTTGTATGCAACTTGTTTCTTACAATGGGTATAAGTATTATAAACATGTTGCAATTAGAAATTTAGTGAAAAATTGAAAATTAACAAATCCTTTATCAAAGTGGCAAGTATACCCCCAACCCGTCAAAAGATGAAAATTTCAATTTTTCTCTCATTTTTAAATTCAATAAAAACCAATTAATTTATTTCAAATTTGTATGCAACTTGTTTCTTACAATGGGTATAAGTATTATAAACATGTTGCAATTAGAATTTTAGTAAAAAATTGAAAATTAACAAATCCTTTATTAAAGTGGCAAGTATACCCCCAACCCGTCAAAGGATGAAAATTTCAATTTTTCTCTCATTTTTAAATTCAATAAAAACCAATTAATTTATTTCAAATTTGTATGCAACTTGTTTCTTACAATGGGTATAAGTATTATAAACATGTTGCAATTAGAATTTTAGTGAAAAATTGAAAATTAACAAATCCTTTATCAAAGTGGCAAGTATACCCCCGAACCGCGATAGTTCGCTGCGGGCTAATAGCGGTATATAGGAGTTGCCAATCTCGGGTTTTATATGTCTCTGGTATTAACAAATAAACAAAAACACTGATTGTGAGCTATTTGGCTGTGCAAAACAAAACAAACTTAAATTTTATATGGTCTGTCACCCATAGAAACCCAAAGCAACCGTTACCCAACACAGATCAGTTAAAGTGGAAAGGGGATTCGTATACATTGATGAAGCGTTCTTGATTCTAGGCCTCTGAATGAAACACAAATACAAGAGCATAGTCAAACTGCTAAAATTTGACACCCAGAAAAATTATCATACAGTATGTTTATTGAAGAATCGTCAGTTTCTGTCCTACTATTTGTATTTAAAATCACAGAAAAAAACAAACATAAAGCGGCATTAAAAATACTGTCTTCAAAATTTAAACAATGTACTCAAATCTTTCAATTATTTGGAATAGTACTCTCAACAGTGTAAATCTACCTAATTTCCGTTATATACAATATACCGGTACATTTTCTTCTTTAAAAATAGTGCACAGAATTGATATTGTGAATTCTAATCTTTTGTGAATGCAGAAAATTATTCTACTGAATGATATCATAACAGCGTTCCCGCCATAATTCTGTAGGCGCCGAAGACCACACATTCGTGACGTCATAGATAAAAAAGACGTCAAATCTGACATTTCGACCGTACGCACAAAACGACGACGTCACCATGGTATGGAACTATCTTAAAGCTATAAAATGATATTAAATGGCTTCTTTCTGTTTCAAAGTTTGATGGGTGCATTCTGTTAACAGACTGAAAAACAGACTTGTTTTGAATGCCAAATATCATTAATATTTGATTGTTTACCAATAATATTTCCTAGACAAACAATTACGTGATTAATTCTGCAATTATAGTCGGCAAGCTGTGTGTCAGATTGACTTGTTTCCTTTTTACACAGATTCAACACATTTTTTACTGTTGTCTTTCGTCACATCCAAATTATTCATAAAATGAATACTCACTTTTTTATTTTCAGCAAATTGGAGTTTTATTATCTCCATATGTATAAATCTATTTTAAAGGGCTACATTATGTATATATATATATGAACGTCTACTTAATTTGAATAGTAGGAATTTCCTACTTGTTTTTCGGTAATGTTTCCAGACAGACGGCCAGACGTCACGTGACGACTTCTATTTAGTCTGCCAAAAATCTATGTCATGACGAACATCAAGAAGGACATTTAAACACTATTATGATGTATAATTAGTAAATGAATTGGTTTTGCGATGTGTAAGTTTTAAAAGATGATATTTTTGCTGCAGCAGGTAATTATCAACAGATTAATTTGATTTTATGAAATAAGCAATACACATATGGATATCAAGAGCACATTATCCCCATGGATGATGGTGGGGGATGATATGACCTCTCGTGATATGTAGACCGAATGGACATCGCTCTTTTTGTAGATTCAAGTTTTTTCTGTTTATCTGTATAAGTCCTACGACACTCGCATGGATGTTATATATAATGCTATTACTTGTTTATTGCAAATACCAGGCGTGATACTTTAGAATCTAACTAGACCAAACGATTAAATATTCAGATACTAATAATCGTAAAAGTAATGGTTACCCAAAACTGATTTATAGCAACACATGCTGGTGTTATTATAAATATATATCAATAAAGTATAACTTATTGTGTTTTATCTACTTGAACCTTAATATGTTTGTATACTGTATACATATAAGGGTTTTCCTACTGCTATTTGTTTCTTGATTACATTACGTGACAGCTGCTTTAACATGTTACATGCAAGTTGAAATTGTTTTTTTCGTATGTGATTTGCATGGCTTTTACAATGGTCATATCAAATGGAAATGGTAACCACAGGCTATGACAATGAAATCATTTATCTTGCAGTTTCTTTAACTACTGGTGACAATGCGTAATTTTTAATCCTATAAAATTCATTTGAGTGCTGATTCAAAAATCATGTCATGGTGCAGGTAATCCACATTCAAACTTAATCTGATTGTACATTTCATTTGACCATATAACTAGTGATATCATATTGTCTCTACTTGAAGCTAATCGGGAATATGTTGTAGCAATTTCTTCTCCAAACCATATATTTGACGTTCGAATTTGATTAATACGCGATGGTTGTAGCTAGCTATTGAGGAGGTGATTATCCTTTCAGGCACCCGGTCTCACTCCCCCGGTGGAAGTTTACGTTTTTAAGTTACTTTGCTCTGTGGTTGTGATTTTGACATGGATATTTTTTTTTAATTTTTATTCTATATTTCAGTCATAGACAAATATCTCTTATCAGGTAATCTAAGAACATTCTCACACACTTGCATGGATGCACATGAAATGTTTTAAACAATTAAAGCATTGCATAATCGAAATTACATAACTGAAAACGTGTCATGTGATATTGAAGTTAATCATATTACCTTATATGGTTTTAAGACTAGTACAAAGCGACATTCCTAACATGCTTTATGTGTGTCGTAACAATATATATTACACTGCCGACATATGATATTTCAATCCAGACATCACAAACAATCGAGAATATTATGTTGGTGCTCTTGTCTCTCCTTCACTGTATATTGTAGGTATTAGAGAGCTCCTAGAATTTTAACGTCTATTTTTACTCTCCTTGTAGTTTCTTCTTCAAAACTACATTTAAGTAAGATATTCATTTTCATATGGTATTTCATATCGAACCATGTAGGTTTACATATTGTAGTAGTATGCACAGTTAGTTTGTAACAACACTCCATTTATTTTTTAAAATACGTTTTTTTTTCAAAGTAAAATTTTACAAAAAGGGTCGATTACAATTTGTTTATTCATCATCCACATAATATCGTGATAGACGTTCGTCTTCTTAGTCGTAATCAAGTTTTTCAAACAATGCAATGAATGATATAAAACAAAATGTGCAACATAAAACGAAACACTGTATGAAATTTATCTCTTAAGTTACATTAAAAGAAATGAATGGTCTATATTACTTAAGGCAGACAAAAAAATGTCTTTTTGCCATTTTTTGCACAAATGCTGAATTGATAACATAGAAATCAATGAAATGTTCTTTCAATCCACCACCAGAGTGGAATCAAAAGGCACTACCCTGACTTTGCGAATCGTACATTATAATATAAATTTTGTTTTGATTTTAGAATTGTGGCTTTGAACATTGGTCATGTGTGGTTAGAAGACCAGCTAAGTAGAGATCTACCTATTTATCACAGTCTGTTTTCTTATATCATTGCAACGGCTAAACATAAAACAAAAAAAACAGATAGTGTAATACTGCTGAGAATCAATATACTTTGTGTTTGCCAAAATTTGAGAATTGAAAAAAATGCATAAGAAATATTTTATTGAAATTCTTAGTTTGTAGCTCTTTAATTGATACCATCAGCTGACCATATTCTGATTGCAATTTATGTCTGTAAGTGTGGTATCTATGTCTAAATATTTATATTTAAATGGAATACAGAAAGTTAACCTTTATATGAAGACAACTTCAAATTGAAATATAGATGCAGAGAAAACGAACCAAATAGAAATGATTTGGTAAAGATCGTTTCTAAATATATCAGTGGCAATTTAAAAAATGCATTTCAAACCGATGTAGTTGAATTGTTGTAGGCAAACCCTTCCTTTAATCGAATTCCTTCATGTGACTTTTTCGAGTACTTTTGTATACGGCACGATTAATGGCTTTGGCGATAGCAGTTGTTAAATAATTATTTTATCGGATGATCATTGACATGCCCTGATGCACATGATTTAAGTATCAGGTGCATTGTATAAGTCTGATTGGCAACTCAAAATTACATCTGCTAGTCACGTGACTATAGCGATACTAATTGATATTACCTTACATGGTCATAAAGTTTAAACAACTCTACATTCCTAACATTCCTTTGTCGTTCGTAACACTATAGACCCCTCATGTAACAAGCTCTATTAGTATTAAACAGAGAGAATTTAAGTTTAATGTGGAAGTCCTCTGTACAAGTTGCAGTGCGTGTTTTAAATTTTTGTACATATACGAACGACTAGTTTCAACTAACAACGTTTGTCCTTGTGAGTTGGTAAGATACATTAACCACAACGATAATCATTCATCTCACTTCAATAAACATTTGTCCTTCTTTATCTCATTTTGCTGTTTCATTCCTTACTATGCGTTGCTTTTTGGTTTTTTTAAATACCGTTGGTTGTTGCCTTTCATGTTTTCGTTCCCTGATGGAATTTCACTTGTTTATCTTAATTCGCGAGTTTTCAAAATTTTTACTTGTCTTTGGGCTTATGCTTTGAAAATGTATTGGTATGTTTATTTTTGATTACGAACACTTCTTTCATTTCTATTGTAGGTTTGCCTTTGAAAAAGATGTATAACAACCTCAGAATATCCAAGCAGGTACGTAACTATCTAATGTAAATATAGCAGAAATTTTTAAAATTTAGAGACCTGTTTTTAATTATCTTAAAAGTTGAGAAATAAGAAATAAGAATTGTTTTTATGATAATGAAATAATTGGGAGAGATAGTGTGAAAACTTTTTTTTTAAAAATCCATATATGGGCTTTCAAAGCGGGGAAAAATTGGTGTGGACAATTTTTTACACTCCAAACAATAGCAAACATAATAAAAATTTATTGAAGAAGAATATCGAATAGGATTAAAATATTCTTTGACGCATAATTGTTTTTGATATACCAATTGTATCAAGATGGTATTGGAATTAATATTCAAGAAATTCAAACAAATTCATGAGAGAAATATTTTCAATTTGTTTTTGCAAATAAATATTTTGTTTGTTTGATCATATTTGATTAGTTACGTATCCTAATGACATTTTATGAAATTGATGAAAACCCGTATTTAAAAAATGTTAGCAATCCTAATATAAAACGTGTTGTATTTTATTGAATTCACTTGCAGTATATCGTTTTCAGATATTTTTGACACGTTAAATGAAACTAAATCGATAAAATGTTGCAAATTTTTTAAAAATATGTTTGTTAAATATAAATTCTATACATTCATTGATGAAACTGTTACTTTTTGCTCCACGAATTATGTTAAATAACATCAAAATTCGGTGAAGGCACTGGGTTAGTTCCTTCAAACCACTTGAATGTGTTTAATACCCAGGGTGGGATTCGAACCCACTAGCCCGAATTTGGATGCTTCAAAACTGTACAATATGCATGCACTATCTTTTATCTAATATCTTCTTTATTTACATTATATGTTCAGTTTCTGTCATATAATTATGTTATAAGTTAGAAACTAAAAAAACTGTGAACCACAAGCTCACAAAAAATACCCCCGCTCCCCCCCCCCCCCATAAAAAATTCATCGGATCAATTTTTTAAATAGGAGGTGCATATCTACATTATATCACAAAGATTGTGTGAAAGTTTCATGAAAATCCATTGAAGGGTTTAGGAGGAGTTGCGGATAAGAGATAGGTACACTTAGGTGTAACGGAAGGACGGAAGGACGGATCACCCCATCACTATATACCCCCACTTTTTAAGCGGGGGTATAATAACATGCACCATGGTCCTGACAGGTGTGTTGTTTATGTTATCTAATAACGAAGAAACATAATAAAAGTGGTTGAACTGTCAGTAAAATGATTCATAAAAATAAGGAGAATTGGAGTCAATTAAAAGACGGTTACTTTAATAGATATGTTAAGTATGTGTTTTAGTTGGAACGAGAAGTGTATTTGAAGTCAGATGTCAAGGAATGTGAAATTGCTTAAAAAAATTCAAACCTTAAATTGAATCGACGATAATGAAATTTATATTGAAAACGCATTTAGCTTCAGATTATTGTGCCAAAACGTTTTTAAGAAAGATATTCCACTCCATTACGCCCAAAAACATAGTTTCTTCAGTGGTGGGAAAATTTTGTATTGCTTGCTTTTTTAAATAAGGGATCTTACAATGCGTTTTTATTCAATGTGCGAAATGATGTTATTGGTGCCACATTATTTATCCATTTTCATTCCCTAATTTTATGACAAATAGACCACATGATATTGCAATCACAGATTTTATTTAATATAGTGTTTTAAAAATTATATTAAATCGGATTTATATTCGTAGCAGATGGCGTTTGCAAACAATAGGCAGGAAATTGGTATCATATTACTTCCTATGATCAACTGATAGGAAATCAGTATGAAGTTACGTCTTATGTTCTTTTCATTAGTTGAAACATCCTTTACCCTACTCTCACTCGCGACAAATGGTTCAATTGTAACACTTGACAGGATGGTCTGAATGAGTTATGTTAAAGTGGAAACAGCTGGTCGTTGAATATCAAAGTTCGTTGTCTTCTGTGGTTTTGTAGAATTGGGTGATATTAGGTATTTTCACCTAAAGTATATACTTGAGTATTGCATTATTGCATCACAAAACACTTTTTAAGCTAGAAAATCTTAAAAGAACAATAGTATAACATTAATTCACTAGTGGAAAATGCATTTGAAGTTCATATACAACAAAGACTAAAGTTCGCGTGGGGTTTAACAGGCGACCGCATCCATTTAAATGCATGAATAGTCATATGTTTTAAACTTCCCATGCGGACAATTTCCTACAAGATGTGGGTAGAGGCTTATAGTCTTGTCGACTGGATACTTTATAAATATGAAAATAATACACGGCGTTTTATTATAAGTTGACGAGATACATTACCTTATATGGTATCATTCTTTGTGCCTTCATCATCGTCAATAACAGCTTATATGCAAATCATTCAACTTAATGATTTTTCCAGCACTTTTATTGGTTAAACATCAGGTGATTTAGCAATAGGTTTCATTCTAAAAGAATCTCGCATTTTAAACATTTAAACCATCGGCACACGTGCTTTTTAAAAGGCATCTGACTTTTTATCACATTCCTGGTACTTCACAACGATCATTACCGTCAATTCAACCAATGCAATTGCCAATTATAAATACCGTGTCAGCTTAACACAGATTTGGTCTTTATGCGATATTGTACATTAGACAAACTTTTAAAAGATTTCCGTCTTTCGGTATGTTTTCAAAGAAGGATGACTTCGTGTGGATGAGGCATCATTTAAGCACTGTATTCGGCATCAAGGAAGCACATGTTGCAATTTTAAATATCAGCATGTATTTCATAATTTTGTTCAGAATATAACCATTTATACATAATTACCCTTTATAGTATACGAGAGATATGGATATTTTATTTTCGAAGCTTTGTACCTCAGAATCGAGCACGAATTCAGTTACTTGATATTTGTGAACACGATTAAAACATCATCATGGTGTTTTCAGTTGAGTTTTCTTTGATTTCAGTGAAAATAATGGCAGTCTCCATGTTTCATCATACACTGGTAAGAGATGGGAATCTGAGAAGGAACATCAATTACTGACGGTGTTCAAATACCCGGCGCGCCCTGTGTGTACTGGGAAATAAGTTAAACCATGTACCATTTAGGCCGAGGTAGGTGACATATGTTAATTATCGCAATTACGAATCTCTCAATCTGGAAGTAAAGAACACAATTGTCTATTTTGTAACCATTTAATCGTTTGCTTGTTTTAAATTGGTCTTTCCAATATCCAACATTTGTTCAATATCCCATAACCTGAAATAGGTTCTTATGGGCTTAAGTTGTGTATGTGAATATAGGAATAAGTACTGCTGTGTTTTAGGTGATCAACCCTTTAATGATTATCTACTGCTGCGGGCAATTTATTTCAAAAATGTTTTGCAAAACTTACACCATGCACTGGGCATTAAAATGCATTAGTTGCCAAGTACGACATACTTTCAACTTATTTTTCGTGAATTTCATTATTTTTACTCGATTTACCCATCATGAAACTTTTTGCAATGTTATTGGCTAACTCTTAATACCCTAAGCAGTATAGACGTGCGAATGGAGCTATATAGTGTTTTGTTAAAGCATCCTACTAGATACATTTCAGAAACTGATCATACTATCTATTACACGCTACGACGGTATTGAAGTTTTTCCAGTATTGGTACTCCTCTCTGTGATTCAAATTTGCATGTCATTTGCAATAAAAAGTTGTTCTGCAATATCTAGATAAAAAATAAACCCTGGATTTGCGTTGGCTAGTGGGTAGTGTATTATGCACATAAACCCAGCTTCTAAAATAATTATTTCAATTTATCAATTCTATTTCCCTGATTAAAAATAACTTCTCTGCATAGAAAACCACTGCTGCAAGTTAAGGTGCCTAGCTGTGTTCTAATTACAGAGGGGCAAACGTTTTTCATTTCGATCCCTCTAACTTAATATAAATTTGATAAATTACTGAAATTTTAAAACTACAATAATCCATTTAACTGAACAATTGGTTTGCAGACAGACAAGACTAAAGTCAAGCGCCTTTCTTAATCTGTAGTAGTTACAATACAATTTAGCAATATTTTACAAGTTGAACAACCGTTGACAGACAACCAAACAGTTCCCTGTTATTTTAGGGGAACCAGGACAGCTAAAAAGATTAAAGTAAACAATGAAAAAATTCACTACAATTAATTTTATTTGAATACCTTTAAAATAATAATAAGTAAATATAAGGTCATGCTGAAAAACAAAATTAACACACATATTAAATAATACTCACCTTACTGAAATTGAAACCCCTTTCATTTTTTTAATTTATAGAATGATTCTTGGGTGTAAATGATCTGTAGTTATGTTATGTTCAATTACCAAGTGAAAACAATGATTTTCTTTATTTACCAACAATATAAATTTGAATTCTTGCCATGTGATTTTCTGAATAATTTTAAAATTTGTTTAGTTATGAGATATTAGTGTTACAGTTCAAAAGATTTCTAATTTTCATATTTACAATATATTTACATTTCTTGTTTAATGAACTCTGAGAATGAACTTTTGGTCATATTTACAATATATTTATATTTCTTGTTAACTGAGCTGAGCTTTGATGTTGAACTTTTTGTAATATTTACAATGTACATGTATTTACATTTCTTGTTTACTGAAATCTGATGTTGAACTTTTGGTCATATTTACAATATACATGTATTTTCATTTCTTGTTTACTGAACTCCAATGTTCAAATTTGAATAAAACCTTGCAATTAGTTATATGTACAATCTGATGCTGGTGATAATTGGAACGATCTTGGATACAGGACAACAATGTTTTAATATACAAGCTGACACGAGTTCTAATCTAACTACATTTGGCTATTTTTATAAATCGAGATGGTAAACATATCTTGACCACTCTTGGTAACAGTATACATAGATATATATCATTTTTGTACATTACAATACATAAAACAAATATACTCCGTTATTTTTCTGAGATCATTAAAAGTTTTGCCATTAGCACGGACTTGTCACTTTACATTTTCTTAATACTTTTTACAAAAACATACATTTCTTGCCATCAAATACATGGATAAAATAAATAATATCATCATTTTTGGACTTGTTTCATGTTCTAATTCAGTAAAGCCCATAGCACCATCAATGTATCTATTTCATGACCAGATTACCGAGTAGCATACCATCATTGAACCCTGAGCAAATTACTACCGCCAACATTGAAATAACAAGCTGGGATAACAACTTTGGCACAACAATGCCAATTTTTTTCACAGCACACAAACTTCTAATTTTTACCTGAGCAAATTATTCACAATATTCTGATGAAATACAATCATACATCAATTGCAACTTGGTTTGAACCAACACAGCATCCTCGGCAATCGTTTACAAAAATGAACATGTCCCTGACTCTACACAAACTACTGAATGATCATGACGCTTTCTATCATTGGCATTGACATAAACATGGAATACTGACCTTTGGTGGAGTAATAATGTCACAAAACCATTTTAAAAACATCTGATGACTTCTAATTATCTGAACACAAGTTCTATAAATAACTGAAAGATCACCACTATATAATCACACTTGGGGCTCATTATTTTCAACAATACCAGGTCTGTTGATATTTGTTCTATGAATTACCTACAGTTCACCTCTACACTATCACACTTCTAAACACTTGCTAATGAAGTACATTATATCACAGGGCATTGAGTGCACTTCCACCGTTAATTATACAAGTCAAATAAAAAATACATACATGTACCTAATACCTACCAATTATTAAAACACTCATAAATATGCGAGACAATACAATAGGCACAAGAATCACAAGTTATTATTATGGTGACCATGAAGGGACATGTACAGATTAATCATAAGGACCAAACCACATCAGATATCCAGTGTTGTACATTCAGCACTCCTTTTCGGTATTTAGGATGATACACAGCACTCCATACAACATTCATATTCAGAATGATAAGGGATGCTTCTAAAACAATCATATGGAGTGCACAATAGAATTACTGCATTGTGCACTCCGTATATAACCTTATCAAATATTCTGTATATTATCAACAAGCAAAATATAAAGTTTTAATGCTCTTAGTCCAGAGCCAAAAAACTTAATTAAAATTCAATCATTAATTAAACCATAATTAGCAAACCATGTTTTGTTGAGCATTTTGTAGTGTAATTAAGATCTAATGCTAATTAAGCTTTGTGCCACTGGATCCTGCTTTTTTTATATTGAACACCCTTTACTGAATACTTTGTTTATTCTGAGAGTGCTTTAATGCTCCTTTTACTGTTGAGCATTAACTATTATAAAGTGCTGATGTATGATGTTAAATTAGGAATGCTACATATTATAGTTGAATTATGACAATTTGACTATTATTTGTACATGACCTTTCCAAGTCACTGTAAATGAACATTCAGTATCTGAAAAATAAAGCATGCATCATTACACAACAAAAACACCTACAAATTATAAGTTTTACAAGATTTAGCTTGAAAATTTGCATTCTGTACAAATGTTTACCAATCAGGTGAAAGACTGATAAAATCATTTTTAAAACATTATGGAACATACTTAATAACAGTTTCAGCTGTAAATAGACATTCTGCCTTACAAAAATGTTAGCAATATAAAACATGTGAAAATTATTACATGTATGCATTGGTTAAGCTCGTTTTAATCATATAACATTTATGTTAATCATCCCAAGTAACTCAATGGTATCAATTCAACTTATGAATATGCAATCTATGCAAAAGTTAATTAAAATGATTAAAATAAATTGCAATATGAAAGCAATGTGCATTGATTTGTTTTCATCAAAACTTTACATGACATTGCCATGTAGGCATGTAAAATTGCATTGTATACCAGCTCAATGTATGCAATGATCAAGTTTGCTCCATACTACTACATTAATGTGTATCATTCTTTGACATCAAACTCAAAAATACTATTTTCCATTCATATTATTAATAAATATTCATCCTAGTTTTGCATAATTCAACATTAATGACTATCATTCTTTGACATCCAACACAATAGAAATGCAATTTACATGTATAATATTAATATTCATAGTGGTATTGCATCATACCACATTGATGACTATCATTTTTAGCATAGAATTCAGAAAATGCTATTTTCCACTTATAACAAATATGCATCCATTATAAAGTTAATGTATAGCATTACAATTTATGCAAAAATAGGTGAAAAATTATAATTATAACTATAATAATTATAATTAAAATCATCATATAAGTTCCAGTTGTATGTTGTAATGCACAGCTGGTGCATCATCAAACTTGCATGTGCAAATCAATAAAAATAATACAAAATAAAATAAAACCCAGTAAATAAATAAGTAAATAAATAAATAAGGAAATAATTTAAAATATTATCAAGTGAACAAATTGTTGTTCAATATAGAAATAATCAATTTAGTGTTTAGATTCTGGCCACCTGAAAAACAATATGGCTTTATCAAAGTTGCTCCTACAGTTAGTCCACTAGACTATTATGGCATACAATGTCATTAATCTGAGCATATCATCATGTAAACATTACCATTTGTTACACTATACCAAGATTAAAGAGGCCTTTTTTCTAGTATATATTCCACTTTACTCATACTAATTAGGATTTCTCCTCATAGATTCAGAAGCCATATAATGATACTATTTCAATTGTCTTTACAGCACAATAATGCTAACTCAATCATTTATTAATCCTATTCTTATATTTTGATCAGACTATAAGTTTCATTCTGCTGAAAATTCAAATTAAAATTACTTCTGTGCACATTCAAATGTAAGACACCAGAAATGAATATCAACAATTTAACTAGAAACAGTCACAATAACTGCCAATAACATAGCTTGTACTTGTCAGCTAAAACTTCATATCTCACAAAATACTAATTAAAACCAAGTTTTATCTACTTAATACTAGTATGTACTTTAGTAAAAACTTACAATAACACTCCCTATTAATTATACGTTTCTTCACTAACATCTCCCTATTAATTATACGTTTCTTCACTAATAACATCTCCCTATTAAATGTTTCTTCACTAATAGCATCTCCCTATTAATTATACGTTTCTTCACTATCTGATATTGTTACAATTTTTCCACTGTTACTTTATTTAAAACACAATTCACCCATTGTAGAGGGTGAACATTTTTCACCAAAGCATGTTCATAGGGTTTGCCAGTGTGCCATGTGATCCCATAACCCATAAAGTTTATGTTTACATTGTAAATTCCTCAAACATCACTTTTATGGAAAAAACTCACAACTGTTTTCCCTACTTCAGAGAAACCAAAAGGGCAAGTATTTTGTAAATTTTCAACGGGACAGGTACAAATCAATGATCCAATTACTTTCAAGAGCTAGATCATAGCTAAAAATCCTGATTCCAATCTAATCTATGCATTACATCATCTTAAACACACCAAAAATTGTTTGGGTAGGTGTTTCAAATTTTGACAAAATGGTGGTACCCTTCATGTGACATAATGATGACAAAAGAATTGACTATTTATGTAACTGTGTAAGGGGCACAGTTTGGTAATGCTGAAAGGGTCTAAACTTTAAAAGTTCAGTTTAGGCCATGCCATGTGCAGCAAAATCAATTCATTCTTGAACTGCACTAACCTACGTTAATAGCAAACTCTTCCATCATCACTATGTCACTTAACATACCTCAGCATTTTGTCAAAATTTTTACCATTATAAGCACCCACCAAAATTGCATATTGTGGCATCGAAAGATACATAAAACAAGAATGGAGCAGAATCGGGATTTTAAGCAACAACTTGGCTCATGTAATTGAATAAAATATCGACTTGTACACATCCTATTGAAAATCTGTAAAATGTTTGGGTTTTTTTGCTGTCTCTGTAGGGTAAACTAACAGTAATGCAATACTATAACCACTGTAATAAGTTACACACAAAAATTATGGAGCATCACATGGTACAGTGGTGAATCCTGTTTCACTGCATTTTTACAGCAAAAGTTTACAATAAAGACATCAATTATCAGCTTATATAAATCTCATAATGCAGTGACACAGATTTGTCAGGCATTATAGAATAAACTGACATATTTTACAAACTTCATCAATTTTTAAAAAATAAATAAATAAATATTGAAGCCAGTGCTGCTTGAAGAAAATATATGAACTTTGAGCTTTTTCCAACAAATCAAAAGCAATGGATTTACAATATTCCAAATAATTATCTTGTTAAATGGGTCATTCTTACTCAACCCCATAATTTGATATGACATCTTTTTCTGAGTTATAATAAAATTTACACATACAGATTGAAATTTAAATAGCAGTTTTAATCAATACAACTAACTGCTTTTAGCAATTTGTACAATTAGTGTCAAAAATTGCATTATTGATTCATTGGAAAAAATAAAACAATAAAATTAAAAAAAATAAAAGTAATTTTCAAACTGAGTTATTTGCATTTTCTGAAATACCAATAAGAATTTTAGATGTTTTGAAAACTTGCTGCTAATATAATAGGCAAAATGTTGAATTATTTAGAACATAATCCATTACTTAGTTCAATTGACAAAGTTCATGAAAAGTAAATAAATTATCTAAGCAATTAAGCCTTTACTTCCAAATGTATGTATGTTTCTAAATGGATACACATTGAAGAATAAAGGCAAATGTATATTATATAATATACATTGTATATGTTTAAAGTTGTATACCATGCATTTTTTTTCAGATAAACACTAACTAGATCTGTATCTTAATTTATCAACTGAATTACAAAAACCTTTTACATTTTTACAATAGGGCTCTCTGAATGACATTTCATAAGCTTCTAGGCACTTAGATTCATTTCAACATGTTTCAATGTTTTACTTTTTTCAGCCACTGGACCTTGACAGTGGGTTAAAGCATCATTGCCCTGATGCTATATGAAGTTTCAAGTTCCTTGACCTTTCAGTTCAAGATGTTTGAAAGTTTTAGTATTTAAGGTCACTATAACCTATAACCTTAAATGAAGGTCAGAAACCAGCATTTCAAACTATGGCTCAGGCCTGGCCACAATTCTACCAAGTTTCATTGCCACTGTAAAGTACATGTAGTCATTAATGTGAAAACTAAAAGTTTACAAACAATAGACCATGGATGGCAGAGAGAAGAGCATTGTAATAAATCACCTTGAGCAATTGCTAAAGTGAGGTAATGGAAAAAATAATAAATTAGATCCATATAAATTAGAATTTAAAGAAACTAGTTAACTTTAAATAAAGAACAATCAGAATTAAATTGGAGTTTAAAGAAGTTCTATAAAAAATGAAAATTGACACCAAGCAAGCATGTTAAAATAATCAAAATATAAAAAGTTTAAGATGTTTCTCCTGTACAGTGTGAAACTGTGAAATCCAACCTTTGAATGTCATCTAGTAAAGAGTTCTCAGAAAAAAATTCAAAGTCTGAACTTCAATGACATGGCATAAGCAATTTTTCAAGGTTGAATGAGAATATAGTTAAAGACGGTTTGAGGACTAGTGTAAACTAAAAAATAACTGTGAAGTTATAAAAAAGCTACTGTGAAATCATTAATTTTCATAATGTCCTAATTTTCATTATTTACTGACCCAGAAATTTACAAGTTAATAAAATAACAAACATTACTAACTTACCTGAAACAGTAACTAAAAATCATGAATTCATCACCCCACAAAAATGTACTTTTTCTTAAAACAATGTTAATTGGACATGACAAAAATAAATGATTCAACAGTATACTGAATTTTTTTCTTCAATGTGTATCCATTTACAATGAAAAAGAAAAATATACATGTAGTGTAACTCACCATTTTAACTAAACGTTGTGAAAATTATTACAGTATGTGATATTGTTACTGTAATATCATATTAAAATCAAACACAAACATATCTGTCCATGTTAAAATTCTCCATTAGACTTTGAATCCAAAGGTTGATCATGGAGATCTCCTGGTGTCATCAGCAAATTTTCTCTTTTTTCATCTTGTATGGTTTTATAAATTTTCCTTATTCACCTTCTGTCCTGACCATGTTTGCCTCGGACAACTCAACCAACTACTTCACGAGATTTAGGGTGTTGTGAAGTAGTTTATTTCATCATCTGCCTCTTAAACAAAGAAACATAAGCTGAAAATGCATCTTGATAGTTTATTTTGGCAATTAAGTCTGTATGCCTAGTTTTGATTCTTTGATTTTATGCCTAGACATAAATTTTGTATTCAATTTGACGAAGTTAGACGGTTTAGTAACATTGTTGTGGTACCTAAAGATAACTTGCCAAATATGAAATATTAACCTTAATAAAGCCAAAGAATAGATGCAATTATTTCAGCTTTATGTTTGTTTATTTAAGACAGGCAGATTCTGACAGTTCCTTTTACAGTTGACCGGCAAACTGGACAGTCCTTTAAGGCTGGTGAACACTGGGCACAGCAAACAAGATGACCACATGGTAAGAATACTATAGATACAATGCTCTCACAGCATATTTTGCAAGTGGTTCTTTCTTTCAATTCAGAATTCTCTGTTCTTAATCGATCTAAATAAAAAAAAATTGACATTAAAATAAAAATTCATCATAAATCATTTTACCTTTTGGGTATTTTCATTTTGGACATTAGGAAACGCCCATTTTCGTTATGTATTATGTACGGTAAATTTGCGAAACTACCAAAATGTGAAACAAATTAGCACCCAGCCTCACTTCCCAAGTGGAAGTTTAAGTGTTTGACCTAATTTCTCAGTTTTAAAGCTGAATTGTGATTCAGACATGGATAAGTATGCATTTGTACTCCCTGTGACCAAATGTGTGTCTTTTACAACCCAATCAAGATTCACTTATATCAAGGTTGTCTATTCAGGGATAGTAGAGGAAACCACAGACAAACATTCCCACACTAGGATTTGCAGACTTGGATTCTAACCTTGCTGATGAGAGGTGTAGTGATAGCAGTATATAGGTGCTGCTTTAGAGTACTTGGCCACTTGGTTCTGTGTGATCAAGAGTATGTGAAAAATAAAAATAGTTTTTACGGTAATATTTCCAATATGCTGGTACATTCAGTATATATAATGTATGTAAATGAAGTCAGTGAATTAGTTCATTCATTCACATTTTCATTCACATTCAAAATTTCTAAAACATTCAAATCATTGTTCATATAAACAAAATTATATAAGAGGAGAAATGGGGTTCTAGCATAGTTTTATGGTAATTAAGGTATATTCATACTACCATTTCATAGCTTAATATTATATTTGAACAAAATAAAATTTAACTAAGCAATTTTTTCCAATGAAAGCTCTTTAGAAAAAATGCCTAAGAACCACTGCAAATACAGCATGTTTTACTCACAACTTTTCCACTCTACCCAATTTAACAAGTATTGTCATATTGCCTTGTATTTTTTTTTACACTGTCTGATATATTTTCACATTGCTTATGATCGAGACCACTTGGCCAGTAGTAGAAAATGCAAACTATGAACATGATAAACTATTGAATGAAACAACATAAAATAAAACATGATACAATATCCACATTGAGATCACTGATTATAAAACTTCCAACTTGAACATTGGATATAATGCTGTCCAGTGGTATGATTCTAGTATTTTTGATGAGCCTAATAATTTTCTTATTAATTTTCTTATTTTACAAACCATTTGTCCTTATGAGCCTTAACTATCCTACTTATTTAAAAATAAAAAACAACATTTTTCCTTAAAAATATGAGCCTTAACCACCATTTGTGCCTAAAAATGACCCTTAACCATCCTTCTTATTTTACAAACCATTTGTCCCTAAAAAAACACATTTTTGAAATTCTGTATAAATCTACATTTTTGTATTTCATTAGTTGTAAGTCCATGGAACTCTGAAGATGTGGAAGATTAGATGCCTGCAGTGTAACAGTGTTTATCAGATAGATAAAAGTGGCTGATACCATGTCCCTGTCAAAGATAACCCTTGGGCTCTCTCAATGAGGCCCATTTGGGACCAATAATTGGCCCTATTCCTAATGCCAACCAGATATTGGCAAATACCACCAGATGGCTTTCCTGTATGAAAGCATCATTTTATGGATATTGTCCCAAAATTTCACAAATGCAGATACCATTAGCGTGATAGATTTTTTACACTGCATGCAGGCAAACTAAAAAGGATTTTCTTCCACCTAAACTGCCAATCCAACACCCTCTCATTTAGTTACACTCTGATGAAAACCAATTAAGAAAAATGTCATAACAAATTTCTGGACTTGAATATATGGCATATTCAGACATCACTGTCTACAGTTTACTTAGTTTACCCCAGCTTTTAACTTTAACCATTGACAGTAAATGTTGAAAAATAAACTAAGTTTGTAAACAGGAAATAGATATTTGGCACACTTGAAATTGGTATTTGTGGCATGTGACCTCACTCTGAACTCACATACAAAATATCAAGTGGATTTGTTTGATAGTTGCTGAGAAAACTGTTACAAAATTTTTTGTTTTGGGATGGATAGATGAAAGGACAGAGTCAAAAAATAACCTTAGTCAGTAAACAGGAAGTAGATGTCTGGCAGACGTGAAATCAGTACTTGCAGCATGGGACCTCATACTGAGCTTGCATACAAAATTTCAAGTGATTCAGACAAAAGGACAGAGGTATACCCCACTCTTCTTCAAAGTGGGTATAATAAATACTTTTTGCTGTTTTTTTACACTGAAACCCTTCAAGGATCCTTCAGCAAGCAAAAATGCCACTGCTTTTAGGTATCTCTTTATTACTTTAATTTAAATGCTCTGTCTTATTGGCTGGGGCTTAAACCCATGACCTTCATATCGACATTTCTCCACATCCTGGAAGACCTTAAACAACATGAGATCTTAGTTTTAAATTTTCATGCCTCAGTGGCATATTTCTTCTTGAGTTGTAACATTTCCTCACTTTCTGGACGACCTTAAAGAAACAATGATTTCATGTTTGCATTGTTCTACAGAAAATAACTAAGAAGATTAAGCACCTTTCAGTCCTGATTTATCACTGCTGAACTGCTCCACAGGTTCTGGTATGGGTAGGCTTGGCTTATCTTTTACAAGCATTCGTTCTGCTACTCCATTTTCTTTCTGTTTTTCTCTTTCTTCCATTTCAAGGAGCACCTCAAGTATATTCATTGCAGTCATTCCATCCCAACCTAGACAAAAAATCAATTAAATTATCCAATTAGAATCCATAAAGTCTAAAACAAACTAAAGTTTGCTGAATATTAAAAAAAAAGTTATTTTAGCATAAAGACACAATTTTTTATTTAAATCTACTTACCAATCTATAATCACCAGTTCTTGAATATCTGCATACACTGCATTCAAACACTCAAACAATCAGTCTTTTCCATTAAAGAACCGAATAAAATTTCTTTAAACGGCCTAACTAACGGACATAATATATTCAGACAATTTAGACTCAAATTGATAAGTATTCAATGACAGAAAAAAGAGGCAAACTGAACCAGGATTTTAATTTATGGGACATGTAAAGGACAGACATATATGTATACAGACTGACAATCCTGGTATTTAGTCAACCCCTCATTCCAACCATTACATATCAGAATGTACATGCATTTATATACATGTTAAATGCACCAACTAACCACTTGCATTTTAATAATTCTTAAATATATTTTCCATGACCCAATAACACACAACACATGACATACACACAATACATGACATACACACACAATTGCCACAAAATCTTCTTAATTAACAAAATAATGAGACAAATGAATATGCAAATGATACAAATGAACAACAAATCAATTAATGAAGATAGAAATACACCACTAAACAATATCCCCATGGTAACCTTGTCAACCATAGGAACAAAACACATAAATCCCCATGGTAACCTTGTCAACCATAGAAACAAAACACATAAATCCCCATGGTAACCTTGTCAACCATAGTGACAAAATACATACATATATTATATATAAACTAAACAACAAAACCTAATAGTTAACTAGCATCAAATAATTCAACATCACAGACATTAAATCTGCAAACAAAGCACACAGCAAACTCTTAATTCCTACCTTTGGACTCCAGTATCTGGTCAACAGCCGTTTTACTATTTTGGGAAGATAACCCATTTCTAGAGCACTCTGGGCAGCTGGACATAACAGTGGATTCTTCTTTTCTGTAGGGTTTGGGCGATAACTTTTAGTTTGACCTGTAGAAAGAATGTCAATATTAGATTTTATGAACATTGAATGTTATGTTGTGAATAAAAATCAAAACCTTTGTAAACTGAAAAATTCTGAAGTTGTAAATTCAGCATGATAAGGGATGTCAAGAAAAGGCAGCTATCAGAGAAAAATTTCTTATTATTTTTTAAAGTTTACTGGATATGTTCATTTAAATTAATTAAAATCTTATGCCGAGTGCAGGTGAAGGCTTCAGTGTAAAAGGACTTCTAAAATTAATGAAATCCCTATTAAAGTCACAAATACTTATATATGTATCACAAAATTTAGACTATTACTAAAATAGACATTTGAACATTAAATTAAAATGATAAACAAGAATTACTCATAAATACTTGTATATGTATTACTGTCCTCATATTGAAAATGAATGAAGTATGGTAAAAAAAAAGTTTAATTTAATTTAAATGGGAATTACGCCAAAAGCATTAAATCCATGCCTACATCCTCCACTCCTTTATCCTAACAAGATGACATACAAGCAAGTGTACAATATACTAGCAGTAAATCAGCCGATAAAGGAGTATATATGATAAGCACTTATCATACAAACTCAATGGAGTTCGCCGCTGTACCACTTGGTACCTTCTAACGTGTCTGCGAAACACTTGTTTCCAATGGACATGGAAACACACAATATGACGTTTTCCCGTAAAAATGATGTTATTCCGGGAATTTGTGACGTTGCCGTTTTCCAAAATGTTCCACACAAATGTTAAGAGGTATTGACCACGTGGTACAGCGGCAAACTCCATTGCACCTGGATTGTTTGCCACCTTGCTTACTGCAACTTTTTGAAAGACCCCAAAATAAATTTCTTCAAGCTCCAATGTATTTCTTTGACCACTGTGGTAGTTCAGTTGACAGAGTGTTCACTTTGTATGTCGGAGGTTGTGTGTTTAAACTTGGGCCAGGGTCTTGCCAAAACTTGAAAATAGTGACTGTTCTTTCTCCAAACACTTGGCAAGTGAAAGAACCCTCCCTGCACATTGTCATGAGCAAAGATCATAATCCCTGCCACTTCACCTATAGCTGCAGACGTCTTGATATATAAGTGAAAATTCTCGACTGGGATGTCACTCTAAAATTTGAAGTTGAAAAAATAAGTCTTATTGCAAATGAGTGCGTTTGACACCAATTTTTTAATCATGAGATAAAATATATTATTTATCAGTTCTATTACCATTATGAATTTGTGGACCAGATTTAGGTGAATCTTGGTCAGCTTCTAAGTCACCAGGCGTGTTCCTTATACCATTATTTGATTGAGTATTCTGCTGTAGTGCTTCCTCCTATAATATAATAATAATAATAATAATAATAATAAATGTAATAATAATAATAATTTTATAAAAAAAGTTCAATTTAAGACACAAATATATGACAAATAGTAATAATAATACACAAAACATAATTATACAAAATGTACCAAGTAAATGTACATATCAATCAATAAATATGAATATTTGATTAAATTCACAGATTATAGCAGATGAGTATGTTCATTTTGTATTTAAAAATTCTTGAATTTGTTGTAAAAATAATAATAATAATAATAGTAATAATAATATAAATTTAGAGGACCGAATTTTTACAGGTGACCTTTAAACAGAATCAGATTTTAATTTACAAAACAATTTTACACATATAAAGTCAATTGCAATTTTGACACTTTTAAAAAAGAATAACAAGTACTGGTATACATTGATCACTTACAATATCTGCCTGTCGTACTGCGGCCTGGACCAAATTTACAAATTCTATGCCCTTCTTGTCACGCAGATAAGGACATTTACTGGACCATCTGGCATGCTCTACCCAGGGATCATCATCTGGGTCCCAATTCCTTAATCCGATGCCACAATAAAAGCACGGACACAATCTCCATTATCTACATTACAAAGTATGATAAAATTATATTTAAAAAAAATGTAAAGATAAAAACAAGTAAATATAATATATAGTATATAGTCCATATACATTTAACTACTTTTATTAAAATCTAAATACAGTACATTGTATAACAAATGTATAGTTTATTCATATGTACATTGCCATATAGTTATAATATATTAATGGTATATACATGTACCCTTTTTTTTGGGGGGGGGGGTATAATATACCATCAGGGCAATGGCAAAAAGGTATTTTATTAGAAGGGGTGAACACAATAGAGAGTTACTACAGGTACATAAATGAGGAAAACAACAAGGGTGGAACTGGGGATATGGACTACAGTAGAGTAGGAGGGATGGGGGAAGGGGATTTTTGGCATGGGATAAGAATTTGCATAATATGTAAATATTTGGTTTGGTATGACCCTATCAAGGCTCTGACAGTATCTATGTATACATATAGTCACAAAACTGACATAAATTATTCATTATTACAATACACTGAAACACAGCAAATAGTCTAGTGTTAGTTGATAATATATATATATATACAGTTAATAAAAGCACAGATCAATCATCTTTTGTTTTTTAAATTATCTTGCTATAGTAATTCTTCACATTTCAATGAAACAAAATAAATAAATAAATAAATAAATAAATAAAAAAGTACAGAACTCATGACATAATATAACACAAAACTTTACAATATTATTGATATTGATCAAGTAATTAGATAAATGCTTAGCCATATACAATAAACTTAATTACCATACAAGTCATTCATAAAAAAAAAATTCTATATTAATTTCAGGATGATAATCTAGTAACACTCATATGGTACCTCAATGAAGGTCACACATGTACAAAGTACATTTAAATTCTAAATTAGTTGGGCCAATCAAAATAATCATTTAGTAACAAATCAATTAAGGTATAAATATATATTTATATATATTATTTATAATATATATAAGCATATGCACTTATATACTTGTGTGAGAAAAAAAAGATACATGTATCCAATTTGATGTTTTCTACTACCCCTATATATACTATGTTTCCATTCCTGGTAGCCAAAATGGCCATTGGCTACTAATTTCTGAGCAATTCTTTCAAAAAGTAACCTATTTTAGCAAATTTGTGGAAAAATACTTTAAAAAGGACTATATTTTCACAAATTTTGAAAATTTGGCGACTAATTATTTTAAATTTATGGAAACCTAGTATATAGATTAATGAACAGCTTATTTCTTCACAAGAGATCATACCATTATATTTAGGGGGAAGGTTAATTTGATATTTTACAACTACCACTGTTTTATACAGATTAATGAAACGGTTTATTTCTTGACAAAGGATTACACCATTATGCTTAGAAAGGGGTTAGTTGGTTTTTAATACACTTACTTGTGGAGTAGAATCCAGCTTCGGCCAGTATCTCTGCAGGCTTTAATGTGGCTGACCATGATCTAAAACTGGTCCGTCTAACAGCTTTTAAGGCATATTCTGGATACCTTGGACCAGATCTGTTTGCACTGGACAATGGATTGTTAGGACCAGTTCGGTTACCCTGACCAGGCAATGGATCGCTGGGTCCTGTCAATACAAAACGGCGCCCTGGTGTTGGTGGTGGTGCTTGCTGTTGTTGTGTTCCTACAAAGTCAATATCAATGTCGTTTCCATTTAATCCAGAATTACTTCTGAACCCCTGGAATAGTGATCCAGCATTTTCATTGGTTGATTGAGGTGACTGAGGTATGACAGGACTGATGGTTTGACTGTCTGTTGTGTTCAACGGTAGACGAAGAAAATCGGCAGAACTGTTATTTGTAAATCCTCCAAACATTGATGAAGCTTAATGATTTTTACAAAATCTGAAAAATAAAATTTGATAACAAATGTATATTATAACAAATGCAGACACGAGGTTTTTTTTTTTACCCACAACATTAAATTTTCATTTACACTAGTGACAACAACATTTGCATCATTCATATTATAGTAAATACAATGCATTAATATATATAAAAATTATCAACTAGAAAATTCAATGAATTTTTTTTTTTTTTGATTTGCACTTATGTTTAATATCATGCAAATCTGTTGTTACTGTTTCAGTCAAAGTGTCATTACCTCATGGAAAATGATCAAACCAACTTGGGTTAGTGATAATATGAGCATCTCATATCAATTTTGAGGTTTGCGCCAACTGCTTTACCGTTTTGGAGAATTACTCTATACAAGAAGTTTCTGACCAGATGGACAGATGGAAGGACAGAACTTTGAATTTAATATCCTCCTCTTTCTTTAAAAGAAAGGGAATAACAATACTTGAGGGACAAACCATACTTGACCATCATTAATTATATTGGAGTTGCTCATTTAGTCTATTGTTACATAACTTCGACACAAGTTAGTGTATATTATAGTACATGGCATGTACTACATAAGCTGCTAGACGCCTCAAAACTAAGCAAGATACCGATTATCAGAACTTTAAGAGGCAAATAAGATCAAAGTTCAAACTAAAAGAGCATTTCTGAAATTCCTTTTCAGTAAATCTTTAAATTTATTACCAATCAAACACAAACATACCAGACCATGCCCAAATCAAAATCCAAAAAGCTAAGTCAAAACTGCCAAATGAAGTTAAACTTGGAAAAGAACTTTCACCAGGGAAGTGAGGTCAGATGTTTCAGAAGAGTAAGTACCTCCTGTTTAGCTGGCTACATCTATCACATGTGAAATCAAAATTGAGGGTGAAAGAAACTGAACATAATGGGTTGCGACATTTCTTGTTTGTAGTGGAGGGCATAATGGTATTTTACACCAAAGTCAAGATTCTTTCACTTAATATATATTGAGGAAGTCAGTTCATGGCTGGTGGAGAAAACTGGAGTGCCCAGAGAAAACCAACCAACCTTCAAGAAAGGAACTAACAAACTTTCACACACTAGGATCTGTCCTGAGTGGGATTTGAACCCAGGCTGTGAGAGGAACTGTTGTCTGTAAGGGTACTTATAACACTTCATCATTACAGCCCCTTTCTTTTTAGGGATAAAGCAATAGAGAGATAGATCAAATAGCCTCTTTATTGAAACTACAGTGGAAATTGATAACTTAAAGACCATGACTTAACCCAGCAAAATATGGGTATAAATTCACTTCCCAAGAAACATTCAAACACCCCCACCCCACCCTAAAAAAAATAATTCCAAAACATCCCCATTACATATATTTCTAAAAAAAAACTTTCCTTAAAAAATCCCATTCTTGTTAAAAAAAATCAATTTCCTCATTACTGTCATTATTATTTGTTTTTTAGATTTGATAATTTCTGATCATTATCTTTGCATATTAATTAGTTAAGCTGTAAATGTAGTAAGGTTGTCTTAGAGTACTGATTATATTACAGCATCTCTGAAAGTTAAGTGTAAATGTACTAGTTAAGGTCACTTGTTATTGTGTTTATACTTTAACTTACACCAACTGTACCTAAAGGTTTTCTTATTCTATTTACCGGTAGTTTAAAGTGTATAAATCATACTTCAGAAATTTAGGCTGCACATTTATAAGTTCATACCTTAAGACAGCTTTAAAAATACTTTTGTATCAGAAAATTGGTATATTTAAAATATACCAATTTTCTGATACAAAAGTATTTTTTAAAAATATTTAAAAATTTCATTTCCTTTTTTGGTAATTTTCAAAATTTAGGATAATTAAATAGATGAAACTGACAATGTAAACACTTTTTGTTTTAGTTAATAAATCACTTCCTTTTCTAAACATATTAATACTACAGACATTCCTACTTATAGTGATAACTATGTTATACATGTATATCAGTAAATATGACCTGGAATTTTGCCAACTTATCAAGTATTTTAAGTTTAGGGATTTTCTAATGTATATTTTTAGTTCACTTACATGGATCTAAAAATAATTTAAATATTGCGCATTATAATGTGAGGAGATATCATATGATCTTGTTTTGATGTAATATAACAAAAGTTGAAGGTGTGTATTGACATATGTGTGCGTCTTTAAAAAAATGCAATGCAACATGAGGTGTGTACCAGTATACATGTCATAATTAATTTTAAAACGCAATATGCAGCCATTGCATTGAGCTGTCATTATTTTAAATAAACTATTAGGTATGTTCAATAAGCTTTATTGTCCACATTTGGCATTTCTACAAATAATTTTAGGCCATGGAAGACATGTAAAAAAAATCATTAATGGTATTGCTCAACTTCTTTTAATAAATGAATAAATGATATCTACTTTTTCACTCATAAATATTCACAATAGCTAGAATTTGGCATTTCCATAGAAAAAAAAATTGGCAATGCAAAGATATTTGTAATAACCATTAATGGTATTGCACAACTGACGTAAATTACATCTAAACTTTTTTTTAACATTACACATCAATATTCTCAATGCTTCAATTAAAGTTGGGTTTCTATGGACAAATTTTAGGCCATGAAAGACTTGTAAAACCGGTTTATGGTATTACTCAACTTCATGAAATTATATCTAAATTTTTTTTATTTTTTTTTTCGAAACATTACACGTAATGGTCACAATGTCTTAATTTAATTTGGTCACTTCAGTCATTATCAATGAAAATTAAAATCAAATTAAGCAAATTAAACTACAAATGGAAGTTTTCTTCATAGAGTCAAAATTATTTTGTTCATCAAATGTTTCAATTCCATTTCATTATTTCATCAAAAACTTTTATTAGACACTGCAGAGCTATTGCTGGGTCATATTTGGTACCAATAATCTGCCCTATTCTCAATTCAAAATCTTAAGGGTTTTTATCACAATCACTTTGCCAACTTTCACAATTTTGGAATTTTTAGCTTTAAAAACAATATTTTTGAGTTTTCTATCACTTACTTCCTTTTTCACAATTTTGGCCATTTTGATGTTTTTATATATATTATTTTCAAAATTGCAAGGCCCCTGGTCCCATTCACAACAGGGTGAGAGAGAGCACTGATTGTATATGTACATGCATATATAACCAAATGCTTTAAAACATCTTCAAAAACTGCTAAACTAGTAGCAAACACACAATTGTGAAGTTGTTTAATAGAGACAAGGGATAATTAACAAACCAAGAGGTGAGTGCAAGTTGAATAATTACTGCAATTATGATGCAAATGTCCCAACCTGCATATAATTATCAAAACATGTTTTGGACAATGGTATTAATGTTGTAAATTGCATAATGAAACTTCAAAGATATTCAAAGCACAGGAACCAGTGTTTCAAACATTTATCATAAAAAGGAAGCATGATTTATAAAAGTTAGTTTGATCAAATTCACCATCTTTTGGTGTTTAACATTCCAGTCAAGAATATTTCACTTATATTCAATTGAGACATCGTCAGCTATAGGCCAAAGGTGCAGGCAAAGGAATTTCAATCAACCAAAAGAGTAAGAGGATACTACAAAGAAACATTACTCTTTAACAAAATAAAATAATAATTTACCTGTGACAATATATGATAAAGATGTGTATACAAGAACAAAAATTACTTCCTAGTTCATGGTTTTAACCATTTAACATCCACCCCCATGTAGTTTAAACCTAAAGTAAATGGAAAAAAAATAAAAATTACATATTTAAAAAAAGATAATAAAAATCTTATGGATTTCACCAGTGTACCATGTGATTAATACCTCTTAACATTTGTTTTTGGAAAATGTCTATATCGCGATTTCCCTAGATTACATCCGTCACTGATGTGATTCCATATCTAGTGGAAATAATCATTCTGCATAAATGTTAGGGATATCACATGGTACAATGGTGAAACCCCTTGAAAATGGAGCTGTGCGATCAATGTACCACTTCAAATAAGCTGTACATGTATAAGTCTTGATATTAACTAAAATATGCCTTCTTGTAACAACCACATAATTTTCGAGAAATAAAGCAAATTTATAAGACTTTCCATGTACTGATATGCCGAAGCACAAAATTTAGCAACCTGGATCCATTACAACTGAACTTCTCTTAAAAGATGGTAGATATTTTAAATTTCCTTATTGTACATAATTTAACTATTTTTTTCTAGTGTCATTGCTTCATTAGACCATAACCCAAATGTACAAAGAAAACTTTCAGCTTGATGTGGTAATGAAACTTTCATGGATTATGCAGACTTTTTTAAAAAAAGATTTGAGCAAATACTGACATTGTGAACATATTAACAATAAAACAATGATATCAGAAAAAAATGTAAACAGTGGCTACAATCTCTTAAAAATTAGGTTTTAGTAATAATGAATATGGTTTTATTCATTCTAAGATCTTAATATGGACATAGGTTCTGTATGCACATTTTGTTTAAGTTCGTAATTTGACTAACTGCAAACAAGGACACCTATAGATTTATTAACAATTTAACTTTGTTACATAGTCAAAGTCCTAACAGTAACCTGCATGACAAATAAATGTTTAGGCTCTCTATTTTGATAAATCTGAAACTGTTCACATACAAATATACATCAAAACTACTATCAGAGTCACCATGTTTGTGGCAATGAACTGTGCAGTTTTCTAAGCAAATTTAATGAACTTAATAATTAATATTTGAAATTGTTCCCTTTCTGAAGCCTAGCCGTAACTGTAAATCACTTTGTTTATCTATGATTACTATAAAATATTTCTGCAGAAAAAGATGTAACCATGTTTCTACTGTGATGAAAAGAAATCACTTAAAATTCCCATTATTAAGTGGCAATGTTTTACTCCATACAGATATTCCATGGTACAGTAATCGCAGATGTGCATTACAATTTGCTGTTACAACTTCAATAAAAAGTGAAGAATCTCAAACTTTATTCCAATAAAGTCTATGGGATTTTCTATGAAAACTACGATAAGCACAATTTACTGTCACAACAACAGTGACTCTGAGAGTAGTTGCCATTATTTGGTTCAAACATGTAATATTTTGTCCTCACCAAAAGGGTCAGTTAAACTTGACTGTTCTAAAAACACGAAGTTGCTTAATACACATGAAGCGATAAATTAAAATGTCACTGTTGCATTATATTTCAATAAAATGTTAAATTAATTAACAAAAATTGAAGTATCCAATCAGTGGCATTCAGATCCAATGTAGCTTTAAATCCTTTAACTGAAAATTTAATCTTCACAGTGTATAATTGTTGTTATCCTAAATCTCCTTCTTCGCGAGAAAATGGACTCTATGGAATTTGGAATAACACTATGGAGTTATGGAATACAATTTCTATAATCTCACTATTTTTTCAAAAGAAGTTTTAACCATCCTATTTTCTTTCAAATACACACCCCTTTTTCAAAAGAAATATTATCTTTCCCACGCCCGTTTCGAAGTTTCCAGAATCAACAACCCGGTAGTAAAACTTCCTTTATCTGTTTATTCCAAGTAAAAGACTAAACAGCTAAGATTTAGAAGTGTATGCTTTGTAAAATGGTACTTATGTACAATGTCAATGATTTCATTGTCACAAACATGACCAAGGTACAAAAAAATCATCAATCCAAACTATACATGTTCTGAACACGTGATCAACATAAACCGTGGCCTTTTTACCTTGTCTTGCTTCAAATTTTACATTCGTTAAAACTTCCTTTAGTGTAAACAGATGTTGTTTTTCATGATTGAACACGCAACATCGGGTTGGTCAGACGGCGGTGAAGGTGACTAATGGCGTTGTCTTTATAAATAGACATGGGGATTTCTAATATAAATCTATTTTAAGTAACGTTTGAAAGGGGATTTCCATAATCTATTTTTCACAATCTATTTTTAGGTGCATAGATATTCCAAAAAAGCGTGTTTTCCGTAAGAACAAAACAGGTGTGATTCAAACTGAAATAAAAAGGTTCTAAAATGTTGAAGTTAAATTTGTTGACATTGACTACAAGTTGTTATGTAACTTATGAGTGTATGCTTATAGAATAAATAATAATAACATGTAATTGCCAGTGGTTATCATTTATCTATAAATTTTAATGAATAGGTAACATAGTTTTAACCTCTTGCTGCCAAATTAATTTTCAGAGCAACGTTGGCAGTGCCAAAGTTCACAATGCGAAATGATATGTCGTCAACAATAGAATATGACGTCAGACGCGTTTGTAGTCACATGACGTCATTAGTTGATTGTTGATTATGATTTTGATAGTCAACATTTTGCTTTTTTTATTTACAAAAAGATTATAATTATATCTTCTTTTTTTATCTAAGAGTTGTCAATTCTGTTGAAAGCACATATGTGTCTGTATGGCAGGCTGCCAGTAGAGGACACATATGTCCGTGTGGCACAAGAAGGTTAAGAAGAGAACAGAACCATAGTAGACCATAAGGTACAGAACTGTATGAGGTGTCAAATACTAGTATTTTATTGGATAAGTTATGTGAGGATATTTTGTGTACAGCTTCCCTATCTGGTTACAGATGGATCAGAACCATACACCATGATTAAGAATCACTGCTTATATATAGACCAGTTGAAATGTACAACACACATGATAAAGTATAATTGTAGGCCAACTTCCATTTGTCCAAGTCGTGTTTCTCAGGTATAACTCGGGTAATGCAATGAGCATGTGCAAAATTTGGTCTAAATCGAACGGAAACAAGTTAGTTGTGTTAAATTCAACATGGAGGTCGAGATTGTAAAATTTATGTTTTATGATGGCGATGAACACGATCTCTTTTTAGTTAAAAAATTAGTATTTTTTGGCCGTTAGCAACATTTTCCCTAGGCAATTCGTTCCAAGAGTAAAACATTTTGTTAAACATACGGTCCTTACATATTCATGTTAAAGCACCAATATTTAGGCTTAACCGTGGTACTTTTAAAATAGCATTGGAGCAATCGTAGAAAAAAATACCAGTAAAAAGCTGTTATACCTATACTTTACTGAAAAAATATGTGTCAATAGCCTATGGCCAATACTGATGATTTCAGTAGTCATTTTTTGTGCTTTATCAAATACATGGTTGTGAATATAATTGTTATTAAAACAATATCGATCAAATTTTTAATCAACAATTCCTTAACTCACTTCTGCGACCATCATGTTGTTCACGGGTTAAACTCGACTAAACTAGCCTAGGGGGTACTATTAATCGGGTTAACACGATAAACGCCTACCCATGACTTACCCTACTTGCTTGATTTGAATCCGTGTTAACTCCCTTAGCACGATTAACACATCTTAACACAAATCGAAGTCGACTGTAGATGATAAAAATTGCTACTTTATACAATTTTATACATTATATTGTTAAACCCCCTGGGGCCTTAATAGGCAAGTGGTCTAAAGTGTTGACCTACAGGTGACAGTGCATGAGTTTAAATTCCACTCATAGCAACCCTAGTGTAAGAAAGTTTGTCAGTTCCTAAGTCAAAAGTTGAATGTTTCCTTCAAGTACTCTAATTTCCTCAACATCACAAACTGTAGACCACCTCAATTTAAGTAAAAATAATCTTAACTGTGCATAACCACTCTACTTCATTTTTTGCCATATAAGATGTGCAACTTAAGGAGCTGCTGTAATGGCTCCTTTAGAATAAAATCATAATGCATAAAACAATATATATTTAAAAGATTGAATTTATTAAGAAATAATTTAAAATGAGATATTTTACAATAAAATTATTAATATTTTTCAGACACATGTTAAGGAGAAACAGACATGTCTCTGTTACTTATAATTGTTAAATAATTAATAATAATATTTACAAGTAAACATTAGATGATAATCGAATTATTAAAACAAAAATGGCAGTTTTTGCAAAAAACATGGCCTATAACAAAAATAAAATAAAAAATTACATATTTAAAATAAAGTAAAAGTAAATAACTTAGCCATGTTTTTCTAAACCCTGCAAATCACAACCATTATGATGCAATGTAACATACATATGTCCAACACAGGAAATTTCAACATGTGTTTTACATATGGAAAATGTAATGTATTAAATGCAAAACATGTAATTAAAGAGGTTACCATATAGAAATATGTGTATTTCAACTAAAGGTATAAAGAAAACATATGTATTTCAACCATATGGAAAACACACATATTTTAACCATATGAAAAACATGTATTTCAACCATATGGATTAGCATGTAAATTTCAACCATGCGGAATAACCATGTAAATTTCAACCATATGGAAAACATATGTATTTTAACAATATAGAAAACACATATTTTAACCATATGGAAAATCATCTGTTTTTCAATCATATTTGAGAACAAATTTAATGCATTTCATCCATATGAAAAAAATTATCACAATGCATGGTCCATATGATTGTATACGTAATCACATGTTTTCCGAAATCTGTATACGGTACTCGATATTTCTTTAAAACATAGTGTTTTTTTTCTGTGTATAACATGTTATATAAGACCATAATGAAAACAATATACATTTTGTATATAGAAAAAATTGTATAATTTGAAATTATTTACCTTATATTTGTGTGCATGAGTATGAAAAAGTGTATATTATGAATAAAAATACTGTAAAAACATCTCCATAAGGAATGTAGTATACATAACAAAGGATTATGCCCTCCCATTGATAAAAATAACAACAACAAGAACAACAACAATAATAATAAAGATAACAAGAATTACTGGAAGTTATAAGTCTCTCCAGTGCCACACTGATGGTAAAATAGCTATCTCATGTCACATGTTACACTGCGGAATGTGAACACTTGCTGTTGAAATTTAAAGTAAATGTCAACAACAATAGTGATATAAGGCAGACAACATTGACCTGTCCACTTGACCTTTCATTATAAATGCTTATAAATGGTGGCCCATCCAATACATGGGTAGTGCTAGGATTGACAGCTACTACATACACAATGAATGTGTTTCCCATTATGTATACAGAATAAATATTTAATTTCTCTTGACACAAATGTAATTGATCCATAATAGATACCTAATTTAAAGGTCAAGTGGACAGGTCAATGTTGTTTGCTTTTATCCTTAAAACAGTGTATACTTTAGCTTTGATTTCAAGAAGTACATTAAACTTTGGTCACTTGACTCTGATACTGCCAATGCTCTTGACAGCTTGAAGTCATAAGGAATGTTAAATAATGATTAAAAAGTAACTAAAAATAATTATTGATGATTCACAAGAAGTTGATTGAAAGGATAAGCAAAGTACTTGCAAATTATCTTACAATATATGGTTATCAGGATTTATTTTTAACATTTGCATAGATGATTAATTTCAAATATACAAAGAAGTAAGTAATAATTTGGCTAAATGGGTCTCGTCACCATACAACATGTTCAGGTATCATCCAAGTGATCAGTATCCCATGATCCCATAAACCAAGAGGTCAGTGTCCCATAATGCTTTGTAGTAAACATTATTGAAAATGTTGACATCACAAATTGCAGGAATAATGTAATTCTTACTGAAAAATCAACTTATGCGAATCCATAACCAATGAAAATAAAAGTTCCCCAAAACTGTAATGGGATATCAAGTAGTAATGCGCTAGTTAAGACTTTAAAACTTTTTACAACATTAAGATTTTTGAAACAATGGTATCTTCTATGTCCAATTTATATAGAATTTTCATTTCTTTTATTTTTTTACATTAAAGGAGCAGTGTCTGAAAACAAGCAAGACCAGAGGAATTGTTCCTCATGATCTTGGTGGACCTCCCTTTTCTAAGATGATGCATCATCACCAGCTGAAATATTTGGCAGCAATGTTAATGTCACAGATGCAAAATATGAAAGTCTCAGAAAAAGAACTGACATACATTCTGTATGGAGTAAGGGGTATAACTCTAACTGCATTAAGTGGAAGTTCACCAAAAGAGTTATCTTTCTTTGATTGTACAATTTGTTCACCAATAACTCTCAATAACATGATCTGGGGAAAAAAACACAATCTGCAGTCTTACATATATATATGTACTGTTTTCTACAAACTCATGTAAAGATGTAAAGAATTTTAAAACTTGATAAATTTAAAACAAAACCAATCAATATGTAATGAGCACAACACAAATGAACAAAGCTCTAGATGTCTGTGTCACTGTGTTTATGACACCATATTTTTGAATTTTTTATATATATAATTAAATTACTAAAGCCTAGCTTAAACTGAAAATAACTATGTGAATCCTGAATTCTAAACAAACATTTCTGTAAAAAGACAAGGTTATACTCATATACTGTTGGAATTTTAGAAGTTGAACATTATATGCTGCCTGAATACGCCAAATGTGTTGCCTCTTGTTGAAGTATGATGTTGTATGTTTTTAAAGGAACTTGTTTACTAGGTTTGTCAAGGTAAATTTAATTTTCCCCCCCCCCCCCCCCCCCCCCCCCCCCCCCCCCCCCCCCCCCCACCCCCCCACCCCCCCCCCCCCCCCCCCCCCCCCCCCCCCCCCCCCCCCCCCACCCTTAGTGCTAACAATTTTCACAGAAATATTTTAATTGAATCAAGAAATTTTCTGTTACAACTAGGTACAAGTAAGTAAATAATACCAAACTTAATTCAAAAGCATTAGATTTTTTTTAAAAATCAAAAAAATACTAGTATGCTGTCACAAAAACGATGGCTCCAACATTAAGTCCTGAAGAGACAAACACAATGAATACAGAATATTGTAGGAATGTAAACACTAACAATAAATGATGAGAATATGCACACAAAGTAATATTAAATCATTGTTTGTTATGGAAAGAATTAAAAAGTTTGTACGAACAAATTTGAGATTTAATAAACTCTCCAGCAATCACATTAAATTCTCATAAGACAACTAATGATTTTGATGCGTCTTCTTTATTGTACAAAAATAATACCTTTTGTCACATTTTTCTGTAAACCTACAATAATTTCAGTTCTTAAAATTGTAACATACTTTAAATTTCCACGAAAAGCAACTTAAATGGAAAATATTCATCATGACTGCATGGATGTAAGGATTGTAGATTGATGAAATACTGTTAGCAACCTCATGTCATTGTGACATCATTAGTGGCCACTGATGAAAAACTCTTCTATAGTAATGACCAAAACAGTCTTGTCACAATTAAAAGTTGAGCTTGGTCAATAGTTTTGATTTTGGAAATTTTTTTGCCTTTTAAATAGACAATAGGATGAAATAGAACATATATCTTAAAGTTATAACCAATTGAGCTGCCTGGGTTCAAACCCATGACCTTCCACTTTCAAAAGAGGCAATCAACTACTGAAGTCACTGCAACAGTATACTTTCTGAATTTTGTCTGAATGTCAATACATGTCTATATTGCCTGGGTGTTTATATTTACATTTTCAGAGTAAATTCAGAATTTTCAGACAAAAACCAGAAGAAAGATAAGTATTCAAAAAAATTCAGACCCTAATTTTTGGTGCAAGAAAAAATCAGAATGAATTCAGATATTTTCAGAAATATTCAGAAAAAAAACAGAAATTTTGTTTCATGAGGGCTGAAATTTTCATAGAACTCTTGAAATAAAACAATTGAATTTGGCACCATGATATATTGAACAGATTCAAAATATGTGTTCCCTGATACATATGTCAGTAATAATGATTATAATATGAATATGTGAATGAAAAATAGAAAAACAACATCTATCTACAAAGTTGTAATTGAGTTCACCAGTATACCATGTGATACTGAATACCATTTGTGTGGAAGAAATTTTTTCACTGGAGTGGAATAATGGTGTTTTATGCCACAGTCAGTACAGGCATGGTGGAGGAAGTTATAAGATTGAATTCAATTGGATTAATGCTGTGTTGCACCCCAGTCAAAAATTGTTTTACTTTTGTCGAGGTGGTCAGTTTAGGGATGATGAGAGGAAATGGAGTGTCCTGAGAAAATTGCCAACCTTTATCAAGAAATCTTACAAACTTTCTTTCACTAGGGTGCGCACTGAATGGGATTCATACCTAGGTGGTGTTACGTGCTGTGTTCTGTAAGCACACGCTTTAGACAACTTGGTCAGTGAGACCTAAATATTTCCATTGCATATGGAAAAGATAAGTTGAAAGTTTTCGACAAAAATGACATTATTTAGGGACTATTCAATATAAAGATTTTTGATATCTTTTCACATAAATGTTTCAAGGTATTGATCATGTGGAAACCTGGTGAATCCAATTTTGTGTGATGCAATATCAGGACATTTGCACCTGTGGCCAAGCTGGTTACTAGGACTTAAACACAGTATAACATTGATAACTCTGCCACCTGGCCTATTGCCAAACTATTTTGAAGTACCATGATTCATTTGTTCAATTTTTATGTTTTTTAGGTTCCCTCTATGGCCTGAACAGATGGTGGATCTGTACGAGTCACTGTTACTTAATTGAACAATATATATATATATATATCTATATATATCTAAAATAACTTAAGTACCTTGCAGTATTACATCTCATTATCTGTAAAATATTCATTTCTTATATATGCATACATTTGTCAGTTACGTTTTTTTATGATTTCTTGTTCATTATGTTTTATGTTTATTGAATTACTTGCCATAACCAATTATTGTAATTGAGTTCGAGCAATAAAGATATATTTATTATTTTATATATACTGTTACTTTATTTCCATGTTGATATGCTAATTTTAATTCATATCATACATCACCATCTAAAACTAAAAGTGTATAGGTTCATGTATCAGTATCACCGGACTTTGGTTGCCAAGTGGTCTAAAGCTTGGGCTTACTGTATAGGTTTGATTTCCACTCTGACAGTACCTACCTAGTGCAAGATAGTTTGTATGTTGTATAAATGTGGAAGGTTTCTACTACTATTCCAGCAATGAATGACTGCCTAGAAATAAGTGAAATACTCTAAACCAACTTTTATTCACGGCTTTTGACTTTCCCAATTCTCTTGCAAAAACAATTTAGCAACTTTTAACTTTTGCAATATGAACTATATAGCGCTGAATATTTGGTATTACTAATACAATTTTCAGAAACAAATTTGCAACGATTAACTTCCATGACTATTTTGTCTTTGTGAAACAGGAATTCAATCACATACAAATAAAAGTTGGTATATGCAGTAATTTTGACTGGGTTGTGAAACACTATTACAACCAATCACCAATCTTTGTTTTCCAGAAGCCGATTGTCAATGGTGAACATTCAGCTGTAACACAGAAATAAAGATCCTCATATTGTATCACACAAAATGCTGTTTCTTCTATATATTGGTATGAAATAAATAAGTTACTGGAAAGACTTCAACATTATAACATTAGTAATTGAATGGTTTTTATGCTCCCCAAATCCGCAATGGAACAGTTCACATAAATTTGATGAGTATCACATATATGGTAACAAAGTTCAAACTATAACCATAGAAACCATTTTTCCAGGATACCGTCTTTTTTTCAACATTAAAATGGAACATTCTAAACTACTTGTTCTTTAGATCATACCATTCTTCCAAAGGGTTGAACAGGTTAATATCACTCTATCTCCTCTATTCTTAATTTCATTTTTTTCAGAACCCTTCATTCTATATTTTTAAAATGGATTTTCCACTTGTACAGTCTTTGGATTATTCTATTGTTTTGTATGGTTTAACAAGTTAATATCACTGTAATTCCAACCATGTTTATACTATTTTTTCCCAATGGGAACATTCCATTTCTCTTAAATTTTTAATTATGCTAATCATGTGAAATGACTGTTTTATTACAGAAACATGTAAATAATATCACTGCTGGAATGATTTCTAGATGGCCATCATTGCCAGATTGCTACAAATTCGAATTGTCACTGTCAGAATGCTATGAATTTCTATCTAAAATAATATCGCTGTAGGAATGATTTTTAGATCTTTGTCACTGTCGGAATACTACAAATTCTCATCTTAAATGACATCACTGTTGGAATGATTTTTAGATATTCGGTCACTGTCTAAATAGTTCAAATTCCCATCTTATATAATATCGCTGCGGGAATGATTTTTTTACCTTCGTCATTGACAGAATTTTCAAATATCATCGCTGCTGGAATGGTTTTTAGATCTCCTTCACTGTCCGAATGCTATAAATTCTCATTTAAAATAACATCCCTTCTGGGATGATTTTTAGATCTCTGTCATTATTCAAATGCTATGAATTCTCATCTAAAATAATGATGTTCAGATCTTCGGTCACTGTCCGAATACTATGAATTTTCATCTTAATTAATGTTACTGCAGGAATGATTTTTTCGACCTTCATCATTGACAGAATGCTAATATATCATAGCTGCTGGAATGATTTTTAGATGTTCGTCATTGCCTGAATGCTACAAATCCTCATCTAAAATAACATCGCTGCTGGAATGATTTTTAGAGCGCCGTCATTATCGGAATGCTATGAATTCTCATCTATGTTGTTGATGTTTAAAGTCACAGTTTTATTCTCTGGCAAAATACTTTGGGATTTTACGACCATGTTTAATAACGTAAGTACCTGGTCTACCTTCTGGTCTATGCGGTTTACCTGAAAATAAAAATTAAAATACTTTTATTCCAACCTCATTGATTCATTTATCTTTTGTAAAAAAGAAAAAAAAAACCATTAAAGTGATAGAAAAACTCCTAAATACTGTTTTAAATGATTAATTTCCAAAACTGCAGAAACTGGTAAAGTGATTATGTAAAAAAGAAAAACTTTAAATTGTCAATTGGACAGAATAATAGCCACAGAATCCCACTGAGAACCCCCGATTTTTAAAAAATTATTTGTTTTCTTATAAAGCTGATAACAATGTAATATGTACCTGTATTTAAGAAATGACATTCTGATCATGGTATTTCAATGGGTAATGAAAGATAGTGTGGCGCATGCCAAATTCGATAATGGGCAAAGCCCTTCATTTTGAATTTGGCACCGCCACACTATCTTTCATTACCCCTTGAAATACCATGAGCAGAAATGTCATTTCTTATATTTACAATTCTTTCTTTTAATAAATATTTTGTACCTTGGCGCTATTTTTTCCATATTTGCCCGTGTGATATAGGGTTTTTAGCCATGAGAGATCGGCATGTCTCACATGACCACGCGACCCCCTGTGTAGGACATGACATAATATTGCGGGAAAATTGATACACATCAAGGGTCATGACCCCCATTGTCTTTCATTGGGAATTGAAATACAATTGCTTCTGTATGTTTCATCGAAGACAGGTACAGTCATATTGTAAATATTCCAAAATGGAGTAGTAATTACACTGTATAAGAAGAAACATTAGCGGTAGAAAACGTTGGCAGGTTTGATCTTCTACTAAACTATTTCACATTAAGAAATGTCCACAGTTCCGATTAAAGGGGAGTTTTCTAAAGAAATTAAGAATTTCACTAAGAAGATTCGCAGTCACCATGAAAATTGTGTTTTTTTCCCTGCAAATGTTTCTTCTTATAAAGTACAAAGAACAATTATACAATGGATTCAACTGTACTGAAATCTTTATTTACCTGATTTTCAATGTGAGCAACTCTAGAACACACTGTTGCCCTTTCTTTATTTTCCCTTCCTGCATAAATTGGTTTTCCTAGTGTTTGATCTAACCTGCAAACATTATAAATAATTATCAGTTTAGAGTTATTCCCCTTTATGTTTTTACATTAAAATGTTTTACATTTAGTCATTTTTAGCTTTAGATGTCAGCTTACTAGCTGTTGTGATTCAAACATTTAGAAAAATATTTCAGTCATTTTCCGGAAATTTAAAACATAGTTCTCTATGGCAAAATGTCACATTTTACAATTTTATAACCTGTTCGTAAACAGTTAAATCATAAATTAGTTCTAAATGCCTAAAAATGGCTTAAAATAAAACTACCGCTACAAAAATTACATTTACAATATTGAGATATAAAATTTTTAATCTTCACTAACCAATCTAACAGATATTTTTATAAAATAACATTAACTTTAACAATAACTTTTTTGACGTTTATTTTTTTAATTTTATTATTATTATTATTATTTTTTTTTTTTTTTTGTTTGGTTTCCTACCTCCTTTGCAGTTCTTTAATTCTGACCATCATATTAAGGTGTCCCTGAGAATATTGTTCTATCACATCCCTAACATCATAGGGTTTTCTAGCTTGCTGTTAACATAAATTATTTGTTTATTATATTAGTGTGTCATGGATAAGTTATCCATAATCAATTTTTATACAATAAAACATATGGTCTCATGAAAATCTCAAAAAATAGACAAAACTACTAATTTCTGAGAGACAATCTTTGAAATGTGTAGCTGGTTATATATTTTGCCATACAAAAACTAAATAGTAAATGTTTTTGCACATGAAAGTGGCCCAAGTTGGATCCAAGCCTAGGGAGTCCCCCAGGTGAAAATTCAATCAAGCCTAAGTGGTGAGTGTTACTGTGATCCTCAAGTTAGCACTTCAGACACAGATCTAACAATGATCAGTAGAGTATGTTCCCCATAACACATTTTTTTTACCTCAGCCTGATGTCAATATTAATTTGCTTCCATGGATAATTTGTACTTATTTTGTGTTTTAGTCAGCAATTATAAATTGTGCATTCTTACCTCAAATTTTCTTCTAGCAACAAAGAATTTTATTTTTCTGATAACGCGAATCATGGTTTTGTGTGCTTCTGTTAATCTGTAAAATAAAATATACAGAATATTGTTAGAGGGTTTAGTAGAGTAAGAGTGGAGTGATGGTGTTTTTTTTACACCCTAGTCAAGCTTTTTTTACTTGATTCAAGGCAGTCAATTCTGAGATGGTGGCAGAAACTCATGTACGTAAATAACCATCAACCTTAGGCAAAATTAACTGACAAACTTTCTTAAAGTATTGAATATCAATGCTAAATGAAAGCTAATACCAGTGCCAGTATAATTTTGATATGTGGATTCAAGACTGGCATCAGACCCCTTGACCCTATAGTTGGATTATACCAGGTGTACAGGTCTCAGGTAAAATTTGGAGATTTTAAAATGTATGCCAAGTGATACTAAACCCTCTTACCTAGTACCACCTCATTTAACTGCAATCGCAATTTGACATTCCCAATGGAATTAATTACAGTCACAAAAAGGAATAAAAACTAATTCTGACAAAGTACTGTAGACGTTTCCATTACAAGCAAGAATGGATTCAATGATGCCAGAAAGTGAATCAGAATCATTTTAGAGTTCAGTATCCACTTACTGTTCTGGTCTTGATATCTGAGTAAACTCGCTGTCGTCACCGTCATCCATGGATAGCTCAGTTAATTCTTGTGAAGTTCTACAATTTGAACCTCTTGGTGATTTGGTTGGAGTAACTGTAAATAAACAAGTTTATCATTTAAATAAAACAAGTCATCTTATTATGATGGTCTTTTGACATGGATAAGCAGAACTGTGTGTTGCCTGTTGAGATGGCACAGTGCACGTGGTTACCACTATTGCCTAACATCAGTGTGACTTGGGTTTGATTCCTGACAATGTTTGTGAGAAGGAATGAGATCACCTGCCTCAACATGAATTTTCATGGGTTTTTCTAATTTTGTTCACACATTTAGAACCCATATGCTCTAAACTGTTGTACATTTTCAATGCAATTAGGTTTGATACAGAACAAGACAACTGCATCAAATTTCAAAAATCTAGTTTTATCCTTTTTAAAATTTGATGATAATGTATACAACAGTGAACAATCCGATCCTATTAATCCCTATCTAAATACTTAAACAGTTTCCTCTATGATGTATCCACCCTATGTCCAATATGTTCATCCCTACCAATACTCTCAAATTTATTCCTTTACCCTGAAGTCAAACCACAGCTGGAGGGTGGGAATAGACCTGACTCTCACAGGCAGTAATTGATAGGTACCAGTAAAAGTGCTTCATATATATATTTTTTGGCTTTAAAAGCATAGATTTTACACAATAATCAAACTTTTTACCTGAATCTAGATATCCTGATATAGAAGTAACACTTTCATGTCTGTCTAAATTTGGTACCAGATTTGTGCGTGAAAATCGTTTTTTAAGAAGACTTGCCCGTCGAGCCATTCTAGTTAAAGCTGATGACTGTGTAGAGTTGATATTTTGTTGATTGTATTTGAACGAGTTATGTTTCATTTCCCAGTGACTTTTCTCCTGGATGTGAATTTTCCAAGTTGCTGTAGAATTAAATTTAGGGTCTGCAGCATGGCACCTCCATAATGTCTGAAAAGGGATTTAAAAAAATTAATTTCTTGATATTTTTCCAAAGTTAAATATTCTTGATGTCATAAATTTTCCATAGTGTACAGTAAAACCTCATTATAATGCCCCTCAATAAGTTTGGCACCTGACTTTATATCCACAGGTGATGATCACAATCATTCCTTAACTAAGATTTTTTCTTAACTTACATTTGACAACTTTTGACAATATTTCATGGTACTAAAAATAAAATATTTCAACAGAATCAGAATACAGATGTAATAAGCTTAGACTCATCTTCAAAATGACACCTTAAATATACCAATATCTTGAAAACTAACAAAACTAGAACTGTCTCTAGAAAGCCAAATACCCCTAGCCCCAACATTAATTGTGTATTCCTGCAACCTTGACCTTTCATATTTGATCTTGGTTCAAGGTCATGACACATCTTCGGACCATGAAGATTATTCATGTGAAGTTTTATGACAGTCATCCAAAACAGCTATGAGATATTGCCCAGACATGATTTTACACTGACAGACAGACAGATATGGTGATTCCTATATACCAAATTCAAACTAGTTTGTGGAGGGGGGGGGGGGTTAATAATTATTTAGATTTTAAATCTCAGATTTAACTTAGGAAAATCTTAGTTAAGGAATTATTAAAGGAGATAATGTAAAATGGGGGGCCAATTAATTTGTATTTTGAAGTGTCAAAATCTGTTTATTCAATATTTTTCTTTATAAATCTCCCACATATTATCACCCAACTCCTTTATAATGCCAAATTTTGAATGAGGAAATGATAGCAATCAAGTACTTTACAGTCATTCAACTGACAGTGAATTTATGCTTAAATGGAAAAGTCTTGATATTATCACTTATTATGCTTCTAAATCTTTAAAGCATTCCATTGTGTGTCAAATTTCTGGAAAGATTAACAATGGCTTTCTCCAAAGTCAAGTTATATCTGACAAAGTCTTAAAAATCTTTATCAAAAAACCTCTTAAAAATCTTAACTAAAAAACCTCACAAATGTATATTTCAAATTTAATGATGCCAGTCAAACTCTTAGATTTTAAGGTCTGAAATGTTCTTTAAGTCTGACATAATCAGATCATTAATTGCCATAACAACTTCCCTGACTTATTTCTTTTTTTACACTGACAAAGTACCAAGTATATGCCACCAACAAAAAAATTTACCTGTATTACTTACAATCTACCTGTATTAATTACATTTTACCTGCATTAATTACAATTTACCTGTATTAATTACAATTTACCTGTATTACTTACAATCTACCTGTATTAATTACATTTTACCTGCATTAATTACAATTTACCTGTATTAATTACAGTTTACCTGTATTAATTACAAATTACCTGCATTAAGTACAATTTACCTGTATTAAGTACAATTTACCTGTATTAAGTACAATTTACCTGTATTAATGAGGCTGCTGTAGGTATCTGTCTGTTGAAATGTTTTTGTCGTTGTTTTTGTTGAACTTTTAAAGCAAAACCCGATCCTAGTATTCCCTGTAATATGGTAAGAGAAAATCAGAATTAAATATCAACAATTATTTTCATAATGCATACAATATATGTGGTCTGCTCTATTAAAACATCATTCATTCAAAATAAAGTTCTAGAATATCTGTTATTATTATATAGCAATATATGCTTTGCATAGACAGTATACAATAAACCCCAAGGTGTTAGCGTGCAATAAATATCGACATTTGCACGCTAACTTTGTTTCAGTTCAAATTTTGCGGGGAGGGGAGTGAATGAATTGAATGTTGTTTTATGCAACAATCAAGATTTTATCCTATTTATATGGCGGTGGTCAGTTCTGGAGGACACCAAAGTACACCAGGAAAACCATGAACCTTTGGCAAGTGGATTTACAAACTTTTGCGAGTTACAACCTGTCCAGAGTGTGACTCTAGCATAGGCTATAAAAGCTACCATTATCCACAACCTGGCCTTTCAGCCACTCGGCTACTGAGGCCCCTTATGGGAAAAGGATCCTACACTTTGTCTTGTAGATTTCTTTTTTCACTTCAGTCTTCCACCATAAACCCTGAACTAAATATAGGACACTGACAGCATCTTTCTTTTTTTCATGTAATTTTTGTAAAATAAAATATTTCTAAGCATTAAATGCTGAATTAAAATCATGGAAATACACTGACTAATTTTGACATTGTAGAACTGAGATCTAAGATTAATGGCAAAAGCAGGGTACTGTACCACTATCACCTATCAAAATAAAGGCTGCAAATATGAAACCTTTGTTAAAAAATTTTAAAATCTCTAATTCCTTCTCATACATGTATTTGGTAAGCCTATAGAAGTGCTGCCAACTGACCCTCAACTCGCTGGTCCAACACTCATTTGGACATGAATTCCCACTGACCTGCCAAGAAGGGGACTGTCGCACAAACGACCATAGAGTTTAAGGATTTGCAATGTTCATTCATTACCACTCAAATCCATCTGTAATCGTGGTGAATTATGTGATTTACATGGGCAGACTAAGGGTATAGTTGATTAATTTTGTGCCTGGGAGCAGGTGAAAAATCACAACATGCATTATACTTTATCCATTTCTCTAAGACATCACATGACAATGCACCATATTTTTTATCAACTTTTAACTCTTTTGTTAAGGATGCACCCAGACACGGTCAGATTTCTGTCGGCATCTCTGCTATAGACAAAGTCTATACCAAATAACTTCCTAAATAAATATACGCAGACAACACAGGAATTTTATTTATATTGTTTAAGTTACCAGACAATAATTTAATTAAAATTTGTTTATACAACGGAACACAATACAAAACAATGGAGACCACGTGACCAATTTTTTTTCTTTATACCTCAATAAAAAAAAAATTAGATTAGCTCCGCCCACTTGCCCCGTTTTGGCGGATTTAACTGGAACTTCTTCATTGTTTACATCCATCACTATGAATGAGATCACGATTATAAAAAAAACAATCGGGTCATATTCATCCGCCTTATGATGACTATCGATGTAGATATTTTTAAACATGATTTAAATGTTTCAGATTTTTTAAAATTTCTTGAATAATTAAAGAATGTCCAATTAAATTATAAGGAATAACTGTGATATTATTTTTTTATTGGTGTATAAAAGAAAAAACGATTTGCACACTTTTGAATAATGCGCTACGCGCATTATCCAGTGTGCAAATCGTTTTTTCTTTTATACACCAATAAAAAAAATAATATCACAGTTATTCCTTAAATATAAGCAATGTGTCCTTTAGAAAATAGTTTGATTTAGACAAGGTTTTAGCTTTTTGGATGCAGGTTTAGTTCGGTTGTACTAAACTGTCCTGGTACTTTATTTCTATTTTTACATGCATTTTAATTTTTCACATTTATTTTTCCAAAAAAGAAAAAAGAAAGATTTTAGCTGTGAATGTTGACGGTAAAACACTTTCTATGCATTATGTATTTTAGTTCGATGTTTTTTTTTTTTTTTTTTTTTTTTTTTCAGAATGCGGGTTTAGTTTAGTTCAGATGCACTAGGCTGTACGAGTATTTTGCTTCCAATTTTACATGCATTGAGCATTTTAATTTTTCATACTTATTTTTACCAAAAAAGAGAAAAAATTCAAGCTGTGTATGTTGATTGTAACACACTTCTTTTCACCCCTTACAATCGATATAGTAATTATGTCAACGATAACTTAAACCCAAATCAAATTACTGTCGAGTCTGTTAAAATTTTCTCAACAATCTCGGTAGTTTTATTTTATTTCTAAACCATAAACTGTCAAATGTGACAAAATACTTTGAGAGTATGAACCCCCATGAACCAGCATAAAAAAAACAAATTTCTGTCAATGACTCAATCCACTCAATAACTATATCTATCACTTTATTGTTTGACCTTTTTTAACCTTGATAATTAGATTTAACAAGAGTTCAGTACTATGCCTTAATTAAACTCCCACAGATCTTTGTTATTAACACTAATAAGTTCAAAGGTCAAGGTTATTTATTGAAAGCTTGATAATTAGAATTAATGAGAGTGCAGTGTTAAAACCAATCTTCGATTCTATAACTACTTTTTACACAAAAGTGCAAAATGGGCTTGAAATGCTCACCTGGTAAATAATGGCTAGACAAGAGACAGTCATGATATTGATAACACTTACAATCAAAGGGAGATAATTCATATTTTTTTAATAAAAGTGAATGATGTCGGGCAGTGTAACAATTTAGATCTTTCAGATTGAATAAAACCAACCCACACAAATGTATCAAATCTTGTGGCAAAATGTCTTTAAAACAGGCCAATTCAATAAGAAAAATTGTGATACTTATACAAGAAGTAGTTCTTCATCTGCAAAAAATGGTCAAATCTGAAATACAAACTGATGCACATGTTGTGGTATGTCATTAGCTTACATGGTATTTTATTCAGGTGAGCTAATAAAAGTAGCAGATCTCAACAAAAATGTAAAATATCTACTGATCTATTTAATGTATAAATTACTTACTGCCGGCAGTGCAAAGAATGATATTGCAAATACTGAAAAACATGAAGCCACTATTCTCCCCATCCATGTTTGAGGAACTGTATCACCATACCCAATGGTGGTTACTGTTATCTGAAAGGAGAAATAATATAACATATATTGTAACAACAGAAACAAAAAATCGCTATGTCTCATAATTCTAAAGTGGTGTTTGCACTACATGATTAATTAAGAAATAACATTCTATTTGAGTGTATTCATTCGGTATTATGAATGAGAGTCAGGAATAGCATATTCAATGAACTGCGAAGCAGTTCATGTTAAATATGCTATTCCTGACTCTCATTCATAATACCGAATGAATACACTCAAATAGAATGTTATTTCTTATATTTACAATCATAAAAATATTGATAGCATGTCCGAAATATAAAATTATCGCTACAATAATATATTTCATTTAAAATTCCGACAAACATACGGGATTGATGGAACAGCCTTGCTCCAAATAAGGAAAGTTACGTCGGGGGTAGACTTGGATGCTGACCAATCAAAAAATGCATGACGTAATAGATGTCATTCTGTGACGTAATCGAATAGTTAAACGTTACGTAATCAGAGGTCATGACCCCACACTGTATTCAAGAGCAATTGAATGCCAGTAAAAACAAATAGGTTCATCTAAAGAAGGTCAATTCTAATTGTAAATATTCTTATATGAACTGGACTGATACAATATATAATTTATTGTTTTTTCTAAGATAATAATTGTTTGAAATATGATTTAAAATAATGTATTTGTAAACTATTTAGTTTCAGTGAGTGGTAACTTAACTTTTTAAGAAAAGCTATATTGATCACGGCCAACCCCATTCATACATGTCCTGGTTCTTTAGCGTATAAAATGGAATTTTCTTGACTAAGAAATATTCTTGACTATTATCAAGTATAAAATTTTGACCATAGACAGTGACAGGAGATGAAGTGTGAACATGGTAAACCTCAAATCACGCGATTTGCTTACAAACAAAATGGCGTCCCTCGATGTGTATTACACATTGGTCAACAAACACTTCAAAAATGACTTTTTTGTGAAATAAAAACACAAAAGGTAATTTGAACATATACTTTATTTGAAAATTTACATTAGAGATAATATCTGTGTGTATCATCGTTGATAGTGTCTTGCATTACCGGAAGGATATCGGGACATGCTTACTATCCGACATTGGCTCCTAAAATCACACACCTCTAAATATTCGGACACCCCCATTTTTGCAAGTGTATAATTTTCATATTTCCTCAAAGTTTCCAGACACATGAAAATGAAATTATTAAAATTCGTCTGAATACATAGAAGGATTACAGTAGTGTCTGTTGGAGAGGCGTTGTTGCCATCCTTTGTTCTCCAGGGAATTCAGAAACATAAGTAAAAAGTAAGTAAATTATAAAGTGGTGTTGCACTACATGATTAATCTTATATGACAATCATATCTTGGTATATAGAGATTTCACATAATATCACCTTGGAAAACAAACTTTCCAATCAGTGTTGTCAAATGAAGAGTTAATTAGCCATGTCATTTGATACAGTTTCTATTTCCAGCTATTGTGTAGTGCATGAAATTACAGAAAATAAAACAAGAACTATTTTGTTATTCTGGCTATTTGTCTATAAAAGGGTGTATATGTAATTTGATAAAACAAACGATGAACTGTCTGTACTATGATAATTGGGATGTGGAATTAAAAAATTACCTATTCTAACCTTTCAGAAATACAAGAGTTGTAATTATCTTAAGGGAAAAGAAATGAGAAAATACACCTACACAGGACAAATTAAATGATACATTTGAGTACATATAGAAACTACATTAATGAAGAAATGCAAACAAGGCTAAAGAATAGCCATGGTTAAATGTTCATGTCCATGGAAAATGTGTAGATCTCTATGGAATGCCATGGAAAAGTAAAATCAGGCAATAACAATATGGAAAACATACAGAAAATGACCACCATGCATTTTCCATATGACTGAAACTGTGTTTTCTAAAAATTTAAAAACTGTGTATTTCTAAAAGAAATAACTTTGATATTTTTTTGGTTTATTATTTTTAACTCCCAAAACCGGTGTGTAAACTGTATAAATCCGCAAAGCGGGTTATACAAAAGTTTACACACCGGTTTTGTGGGTTAAAAATGATAAACCAAAAAAAACATCAAAGTAATTTCTTATAATTTAATTTAAAAATAATTTTTCAACAATATTTATAATTTTAATGACAATTAAATGTTTTCAAAACTTTACATTCAAATTGGCACCATTATATGGCACATTAATACAAATGACATCACTGGAAAATGAGCTTGTAACCATTAACAACCGCCAACTCCGTCATCTTTGCTACTGATCACGTGACCAATATTGGTTATCAAAAATAAACTGAAAATGGTGAAATTAAAAAGATACCTAGAATTAAATTATATGCTCATGTACATGTAGTCTTTTAATTCATTTTTTCTTGTGTCTAGTGCAACAAATTCCATGATCTTTTTAAGGTTTTTTTATTTTGCAATTGTTCAAATTTTTTGTAAAAGCTTTTTTTTCAGATACGATATTATAACTGTCTGGTAGACTTATTATATTAACGTTACATTACATATATTAATCCTTTAGTATGTTTACCAGTAACTATAAATCGAAGGACTTACAACTCCCCACCAGAGGGCGTCTGCATAGCTTTTAAAATCTGTCGTTCCACTGTCACCTAAAGCATCTTTTTCAGCGAGGTAGACAAAATATGATGAAAATATTAGACCTAAGAATCCTATATACAATGTAGTGATGAGCTCCTGTAAAAAAATAAACAAAAATATCAATAACAGACTGTAAAATGTAAACTAAATAAAAAAAATAAATCATTTTTTCATTTTTAAAATTACAAGCAATAAAATACATTTAGCATGTGAAAAACATCTGGGTTGACTTGTGTTAATCGAACATTTACATTGTGTCTTCAAATAATATTGAAAGTGTTGATACATGGTAAATAGTTGAATAACCTTATTTAGACAGTCCAAATGAAAGTTTTTTAAACGGTAACTACCAAATTTTAGTAGAGCAAATTTGGGTGAACCAATATGCTTTGTCTGGTAAACAAGTGAGACAAGAAACATAAGCTCTTATATAGGTAAACGCAAACATTTCCTATGCATATGTCTAAATCCAAAAACACCATATTGTATATGTAGGACCCCCTTTTCTTATCTATGGGGCCTTGGTGGCCAAATGGTCTAAAGCCTGTGCTTACAGATTATAGCACCTCTTACTACCTAGGTTTAAATCCCAGTCAGGACAGATCTTAAAGTGAAAAAGTTTGTCAGTACACTTGCTGAAGGTCAGTGATATTCTCCAAGTACTCTGGTTTCCTCCACTATTCCTGAACTGACTGCCTCAGTATAAGTAAGATAATCTTGACTGGGGCATAAAAACACCATTCAATTTTTTTTTATCTTACCTGTCTATGTATATACACTACAGATCCCAATAATCTCCATGTCCCCCCTTGTCTATCTACATGTAACATACGTAGAATCTGTAAAAATCTTACACCTCTGGAAAAAAAATTAAAATCTTTGTTGACACATGTATCATGGAACCGAAGAAAGAATCAACATTTGTACTTCATCTTTTCAAAGCCTCATTTGAGGAATCTCAGTGAAAATCAAGCATTTTCAAATCCCAAGTTGAAGAACAATATTGCCTTTCTCAGTGAAAAATCAAGCATTTTTCACCAGAGTCAAAAGATTTGGACTGAAATAAAATGCAGTGTATATCTTTAATATTTTAAACCAAGTACCATAAATCAATACTGCTAAATTTCAAAACTGTCATATTTCATAAATATATAATATTGTCTTCTTTTAACAATAAAACCACAGACACCTGCTGATAATTCCCAAAAAGGAATTCCCAGACAGAAGTAAAATGAAATCCACTGAATTTTGCAATTACATTGATAATTCATAAACTCTGTTAAAAACTTTTTCTTGTCATCCTTTTTCATGATGTATATTCAGAAAATATGAGTCCGAAACACAAATCATGTTCTTTCACAATTCCTTTTGAAAGTTAAATCCCTTTTTACAACCATTTGCAGCAGTCTTGGTTTGCTAACATATAAGAGTTTAAGGGGTTCATGGATTGAGTGCCACTTTGGATTGTTTCTGTGTGCATTTAAATAAAGAGTGTTGTTTATATGTGAAAACCATGCTCGAGAACATGACATATTAACTTACCTAATAGCTGATGTAGCAAACACCTGACCATTAGAACCCACAGATAAAACTATTATAGAAGCTACAACTACTAGAAAATCTGAAAATAGATTTAAAAAATAATAATTTGAATGTCCAGATAATTACTAATACAATAAAAAAAAATCTCCAGAGCTTAACAACGGAGTTTCAACACTGTACCATGTGATATCTCATAATGATTGTGTGGAACAGATATATTTCCATCAGAAATGAAATCAACTCAGTTGAGGTTTTCCCATGAAAAAAAATTATTGTGAAATATTTATTTTCTTGGTGTCCAATTTTCATAATTCTAAGAAAAATACTGTTGTGACCGGTGGGAAATTTGTAAGATGTGATTACCATTTTAGGTAAAGTATTTAATATATATTTTGGTAAGAGTTCCTTTTAAATTCAATGTAAAATTTTTGAAAAATTATTTTTCATAGAAATGTTCAAAATTGCTTGATTCCATCATTTTTAGGCTTTTTAGTCAAAATTAAAATTTTAGTGGAGAGTACAAATGTTACATGTAAAAAATTAAGTTTAACGCACTCCTGTTCAAAAACCGTTCATTGTACGAAAAAGTCGTCCATTGACCGAAAAAAGTGTAAGATCTTGTGGAAAAAACAATATTTTTATATTTTTTCTATCTTGTACACAAAATCCACAATAAGTGTTTAAAGTCGACCCTATCATCCAAAATAAATTTAACGTACCGTTTTGAATTCATACCCATAATAAAGTAACCAAATTATTGGTAGGTTTGGCACTTATCCGTTAGGTCTGTGTTAAACTTTTGAGTGGAAAGTTCTGTGGATCAGGGGTTCAAAATTTCCTGGGTCCGAGGTCCGGGACCTATTGATTTTACCTTGGGACCATTGATATTTATATTGTAAAAGTCCGATGGACCTGCCATTTTTACCAGAATAATTCTACTTTTTCAATATAATTACATAATTGCACATGGATCTTTCAATGTTGATATTGGACTTTCAAAACTTTATGTGGGACCTGCCAAAAATAAAGGCAAAAGGTCCTGGACCTTCCATTACAAAACATAATTTTGAACTCCTGGTGGATGAGCTCTACTAATAATAGAAATCCTCTAGATTGTTCCATTCTTTCCTGCGAAACCCCTAAAGGTGTCGCCAACTAGTAAAGGTTAAGGTTAGATTGACAAAAACAATGAAGATCGTGATACCATGGAAAATTAATGATTTTATAGTATTCTGGATATTTATGACATCAACACTTTCCATCTAAATCAGCATTATAACGTGTTAAGCAAATGTTACGCCACTTTCGCCATGTAAAATCCCAATAGTGCCAACATTTTCCTTTGTACAGAAATACTTTATGACAATCATGGTTGCACATACAGATTTTCAGTTAAGACTAGGCACAAACATCACTCAATTTTATTTCTATATATATAGAAATAAAGCGTAATTCACTGTCACAAACAGAATGACTTGAACAGTAGGTTTTTCTGAGACATAAAATAGAGGTCCAGTGTCTTAATAATTCCCAGAGCACGGCCCTGCTTATTACACTTGCGTCTGCCTACTACTTTGAGAATCATAAACTCTTGAGTCTAATAAACCTCCAAGATGTAAAGTCAATGGAAAAGAAGATCTAACCCGAGTTTCATAATTACTCTTAACTAAGATTGCCCTTAACTTAAATCTGACAAAATTGAAATCTTAGTAACTTTGTTAATTTTGAAGATATACAAAAATTTATGTTGTCATTTTGAAGATCACTTTAAGCTAATGATATCCATACTAAGTTTTGTCAAAGTTATGTTACTCTTAGTTCCAAAAAGAGATTATTGCCAAAATCTGCTGAATTTTTAAGTTAGGGAAAACCTTGTTCAGAAATGATTGTGAAAAACTGGGGCCTGAGCCAAAACTACCATTAAGATGGCCGACAAAAAGAATGTAATGACACCCAAATGTGATTATTATCCAGTTACAATTATAGATATATAATGAATCTGTCTGATTCTATTTTTAGACTTACTTTCCCAAAGATAGATATAATCACATTTTTGAAAGGATTTCAGCAAACAAAGAAGAAGCTGGCATATAAATAGTAGCACAAAAATATTTTCATATCAATGGTGAATTATATTGCCAAATTGAAATTTTTATTAACTAAATGACCTTTCTTATAAGACAACAAGATTTATTTGAGTTTTCCTTAAATTCATTAAAATAATGATGGATAATCATGATGAGGCTACTCAAAGACCATGATCAATTATTAGAAATAGAATCTGAATTCCAAAAATAGTCAAGAATGTTTATATTTACAGTGCTTTAAAACATACTGTTCACTCAGATCTACTTCATGTACTTGTAGAGGATAATTATAAAAAGAATGCTTTACAAACATTCTGTTGACTCTGATCTACTTAAGAACGTCTGCTTTGAAATTATTAAGGATATCATGACCATCTAAGTGCTGTTTTAATCATGTTCAAAAAACCTGATTTCCTTAATTCATGACCATCAATGAATTTATGTCTTTCCATTTTGAAAGTTAATATAACTTTGCTGAGTCTGTTTCATTTGTTTCTTAAGTGGTGACCTACAAGAGATCTACTGACCTTTTTTCAAATTCAAAGGAAGCATCTTTACATATTTTTTGACTTATTCATTTTTAGATGCATCTTTAGTATGCACAGATACACATATCATATTTTATTTAACTTCAAATAACTTTATAGGCAGGAGATGAACATTGGCCTCTAAAAATGTCTAAGTCCAAAATGAGTTACCATCCAAAGTCAGCTTTGTAGTGAAATGCAATTTGTAAGTGACACATAAACACATTCAACCATAAAGTCCCCTTTAAGCGCTTAAAGGTACACTCTGACAGGAGTGTTGACCAGTTGACCATTGTGATCTCTTTTAGCTTCAAAGTGCACCATCATATTTAAACCACTCTTAGAGTCCCCTCTTAGCTTTTAGTTTAGACCACTCAGTAATCTGTATGCTGTGATTCTTTAGACAGCCCAACCATTTAGGCTCCATTTAACTCTGATGTTGGAATGTTAAAGCTGTTACCTTAATGATAGATTAAACTCAGCCAGTCAGACATTTTTTTATTATTAAATACAAAGGAAGAAGACAAAGAACTGTACATATTTACAAGCTCTAGTCATAATAATTATGGAATAACAAATAATTTATTGATTTTTGTGTCTATTTAATTATTTACATCATAAATCAGGGAATAAAAGCTTGATTATGACAGAACACTTTAAACAATGTTAAACAAGTATAATGGGTTAAAATTATCCTTAGAGTGTGTCCTAATTCTATGCATAAATTGATTGATCTTTTCTTTTATCTCAGAAAAATTACTATCAAGATTTTAATTCCTTTAATAGATTTTTTAGTTGTCTCGGCAACGCTTAATTTCACCTTTTTGCACGGAAAATTATGATAAGAATGCTTAAGTGATATTTTTCAGACCAAATGCATGGTAATGGTTAAATTCAATTATTTGCATGGAGATTTGTGATAAGAATGCTAAAGTGATATTTTTCAGACCAAATGTATGGTAATGCTTAAATTCATTTTTTTTGCATGAAAAATTGACAAGAATGTCAAGGTAGATTTTCTAGATTTTCCTTATAAAAGATGTCAACATAAGCTAAATTCAATTACATAGGTTAAAAACATTGACCTGTCATCTTGACCTTTTACTGTAAACAAATTTATTTTCGAGATGTACTAATTTTCGCTATTTCGCAGTCGGTTTTGCACGAAAATTAATACTGAGCGAAAATCATATTATGCTCATTGTGATATAGTGCATATTTCAAAAACGCAGAAATTTAACTACAGTTGACTCTCGTTATCTCGAACTCGACGGGGGAATGCAAAAAGTTCGACTTATCCGGAGTTCGAGATAACCGATGTTAAAAACGACAACAAAAGGGAAGTAACTCGTACACGCCTACCGGAAGTCGCTTCCGGTTTTAGAAGTCGCTTCCGGTTTTATCTTGTCAAACTGTATATTGCCGTTTTCTCCTATATCGTATGTGTTCAAACATGATATATAAAAACTGCATTATTTATTATTTGTATTTATAATTGAGAATGTAGTATATAAAAAATCGGGAGATTATCTGTTACTTGTTATTAGCCGACAAATAGTGGAATCGGCTTTGGTCTCCATACCAGTTTCGCTTTGTGTATTTTAATCACCCCAAGCTTCCGGTTGTATTGAGTAATGTTCACATCACATGCTTTCGGAAGCCATGCTCAGCTTGGCAGTAATTATAACACCTGATAATCACCTGGATGGTTTAATTGCTTATGCAAGGGATAATAATTAAGGGCTTAAGGAAATTGGGAGGTCAGTGCAATGTTGTAATGTTAAAATCAACACGAGGCCGACAGTCAAATATTTTATTTGTGTCGGAATTTGTTTTTTCTACCAAAAAATCTGTAGGCGCTGCCAAATTTGATTTCTCAAAATTTTTTGTTCGAGTTAACAAATTTAATTTTCCTAAATTTTTTGTTCGAGATAACGAGTGTAATTTTCCTAGGATTTTCATTCAAGGGGACAAAAATATTGTTCGACATATCCGAGTTCGAGATAACCGGAGCTATTTTGGTTTAATAAAGAACAACTCTGTTCGGACTTTTTAAAAAAGTTCGAGATATCCGGTAGTTCGAGATATCCGAGTTCGAGATAACGAGATTCAACTGTATGCGGAAATGTCTAAATTTCCTATACTGCGAAAATAAATACACACGAAGTTAGATACATTTACAGTATTGGAAATATTCATGTATGATGTCCACTAAATACATGGGAAGTGTTAGGACTCACAGTTGATATATAAACAATGGCTGTTCTTCTGATTTAAATGGCCATAATTATACACACCCCCCCACCCCCCCCCCCCCCAAAACTAGGTTTGAAAGGGGGAAGGGTATATATAAATCACCATGTCTGTCTGTCCATGTAAAATCGTGCCCAGATCATATTTCGTAGCTGCTTTGAACGACTGTCATAAAACTTCACATGAATAATCTCCATGGTCTAAAGGTGTGTCATGACCTTGAAGGAAGGTCATATCATAAAGGTGAAGGTTGTGGGAAAACATTAAATAGTTTTAGCACCTGCTTGATCCTGAATCATATCTTTATGTGTATGTTTACATTGATGGAACCATTTCTTGATATTATATCAATGGAAGAAAGAACATAAAATGCTTGTTGTTAGTGGCAGTGGTTATGGAGGGAGTTCCTGAAGCCCTCTGTAAAACATTATCATCTAGATGGTGCCAACCCATTGTTGTATTGATGAACAATGATTGATTCTTTGATTGATTTAAGAGGGTTTTACATCCCAGTCAATAATATTTCACTTATATCAAGTGTTTGAACCACGGCTGGATCTGACCAATATTTGAAAACAGGTCATGGGTCCTTTGGAAGAGACCTTAAAAGCTACTGCCCCATGTCATGGTAGGTATGACGTGGTAAAGAACCTCTTCCCTGCACATTGCCCTAAGCACACTGCAAAGGTATAAAACTCTTCCAATTTACTTATAGCTGATGATCTCTCTATATAAGTGAAATATTTTCTTAACTGGGAAATAAAACCCAAATTAATAACAGTCAAACCTGTCTATAAAGGCCACCCAAGGGAACCAGTAAAAGTGGCCCTTACATACAGGTTCAAATAATATGAATAACGAACAATTAGGATACAATGTTACTAGCCTTTATAAGCAGCTGGCCCTTATATAGAGTTAAGTTGAGTTGAGTAATGGTGTTTAACGTCCCAGTCAAGAATATTTCACTTATATCGAGATGTCGCCAGCTGTAGGCGAAGGTACAGAAATTTTTCCTGTGCGTTGCGCTGATGGCATTATACAGCAGGGTTCTTTATCGTGCCAAGCCCACCGTGACACGGGATCTTGTTTATTTTAAGTTCCCATCCGAAAGAACCGTGACTTACGGTGCATTTCGTAATGCTGAGTGATTGGCGAAAGAACAGTCACTACCCACTTTTTCAAGTCTTGGGTCAGACCCGGCCAGGGATCGAACCCACGACCTCCCACTTACGGAGCGAGCACTCTACCAACTGAGCTACCGCAGTGATGCCTTATATAGAGGTGGCCTTTAAGGCAGGTTTGACTGTAATCAATCAATTTGACATGGTGGACCTCAATAAACTATATATAAGAACTGGTACTTACCTATTATAGATATAGGTTTTCTGGCAAATCTAATTCTTCCTTTTACATACATATATTTACTTCTACAACCTGCAGACCACAATCTGATCACATACTCTAAACCGAAGAACACCACTAACACTATCTCCTAAAATATATGTAAAAATAAATGAGTGGACCACAATCTGATCACATACTCTTAACCAAAGAACACCATTAACACTATCTCCTAAAATATATACATGTATATAAATAAATAAGTGGACCAGTGGACAACAATCTGATCATGTACTCTAGAACAAAGGACACCACTAACACTATCTCCTAAAATATATACATAAATAAATCATGACATTTACATTTTTTGCTAGGGTTTGACTTTCAAAAGTTTGATCATACCGTATTTGAACCTTTTTAGTCTTGGGGATGGTAGGAAATGGTTTCCAACACAAGCCAGTTTGTACACATGACTTCAAAATTTGAGATACTGTTTCCTTCCTGCACCCTGTATTAAGAGAACAGGTATTGACTGTTTCACCGAATGTAGTATTACGTGAAACAGATCACAGGACCTCTCACCACCTAGGTTTAGCCCCATTCATGGCAGATCAAAATATAAAAGAATGGATTTGTCAATTTCTTCGCCTGAATTTCAGTGATTTTAACTGGACACTCTTGTTTCCTTCATCATTTAAGAACTAACTTGAAGTAAGCATGAGAATCTTATAAATGACATCATCCTTTACTTCAAACCTATTTCTGAATGTAAAGGAAATGAAGTGGGTTTTTTCCTCTCCAACACCTTTGGTATCAAAATTTATAGGGTTTACTACCAAAGGTTGTGAAAAATCCATTTCCTGTACTTCCAGAAAATGCAAATGGAGAATATCTATGTACACTGTCAAACTCAGTTAATTAGAAACTGGCTAATAGAAAATGTTTGCTTAATTGAAAAAAAAAAACTTTTTTAAAAAGCATGCAAGCAAATATCCATTTTACTATTTGTATTGAACTGTAAAGCAATTTGTTTGATTGCATCTAGTTTAATTCTAAGTTTAAAAATCCCCAAGAGGAAACAATAAAAACAGAACCAATTAATGATTTGTTGAATTATCATGGCAGTCATAAAGGGAGATAACTTATATCTACAATAGGGCAATTACAAAAAGAGATATATGCAAAAAGCCACACATTCAAAAAGTAAAAAGAGCTAAAAACTTGATACACCATATGGCATAAAAATTCAATGTACAATTGGAAATATAGAAACAACACTTAAAACATGTCCCTAAGTGGGCTTAAATGTACTAAAGCACACTTAAGGCATCATTTCAGAGTAGTGAATCTAAAACCCACATAGCAAAATTTTTAGCAATGCTTTAGGCCTGAAAGTCAATAAAGCCTACACAGGGGATCTTTTCAGATTGGTTTAGGCCTGATATATTTAAAGATGACTTATGGTATCTTGTCAGAGTGGTAAGGCTTGATATGCCCAAAGATGATGGCTTTAGTGTATATCAGGCCTATATAAACACTCTAAAAGAGATGCCCTAGTTTACCTTTAAGGCATATCAGTCCTAACCATGATTTTGTCAAAATTAAACACAAAATCATATAACCCTTCCATCTGAATTTTCATGAAATTAACAAACTAAGTTTTTTTCACCAATGGTCAGTTTCCGAGATGATTTTTTAAGATTTTTGCACCCTTAGGTCATCTTGACCTAGTTTTGGTAGACTTGGCAATATTATGTAGAAATTTGAATTGTACCATGAAAAAAAGGTATTAAAGATGCACACATACACATATTGCACTCTGCCAAAGCTCACATGACCTTTGGTCAGATGAGTTAAAAATAAAACAAAAAAGATCTTAGTTTCAAATCACTGGATATAAGTGTTTTGTTTAGTCATTGCCATGACAACCAGTAATACAATACTGTTTAAGATGTTTTTGCACATTTTAATCTACAGTGTGTTGTCAAACCCTGGCAAATTGATCAATTAGGCAAAAAATTCAGAGTGCAATATTATGAGCAAAATTCAATCTTTTAATCATTTTCACCAAATTTGCCAGCAATTTGTCAGCAAAAAAGTAATAAAAGGTCTGGGAATGGCATAGTAAAATGAATTATGTATTAAGACTTAATAACTCCTACAAAAGGTAACATTCTCAATTAAATTGCTAACGTGCTGATGTCTCTGTCTGGCAGAAAGCACAATTAATGGATGTGAAAACAGATTTAATTGGATGAAAATGTAAGAACAAGAACAACCTTGTATGTAAAACTGAATTTAATTGGCCAAGTAATATGAAAGGAACAATAATGTATGTAAAACTAAATCTAATTGGCTAAGTAAATGAAATGAACAATAATTGTATATAAAACTAAATGTAATTGGTCCGAAAGTAAGTGAATTAAGGGCCCATAATGTAAGTAAAATTAGATTTAATTGGTTGAAATGAACAATAGGAGTCTAAATCTTTCATCCTGTTCAATTCTGAGGGAAATTTTAAAATGGCTTAAGACATGTAATATTAAAAAGCCAATTAGTCTTCTGATAATTAAAGTTCCTGTATCCTGGTAAGAAAATAATGAATTTTTACTGAACTTAAAAGTTTAAACACATCAAATTTATTCTTAATTGCTGTTTTGTAGACAATAAGACAATTAATCAAAAAGAGTGTTAAATTGCTTATAATTGAGTCGTAAACAACTTACAATTCTCAAACCTATTGCATCATTTACTTAAACAGTTACCAAGCTCAAAATAAAATTTTAACGAAAAAATGCTAAGTCTGTAAAGGTCACATCTGATTTACTCGTTTTAACAACTTGAAGAAACCATTCTATTTCTAAAAAAACAATGCTGACAGATATTTGGGAGGGGATGGCTACATGTAAATCTTTCAACCTCACAGTGCATATTTTCAAGAATGCATAAATTTAATTCACCTCTCAAAAAATTAGTTTTATGCTTTTTCACTTTTCCAAAACTTTTTAGAATAAAAAAAAAAGAAAACAAAGAACAGATGATTTGCCAGTTCAACCAAAAGTTGCATTTTTATTCTCTTTTTTTCAATTACAACCGTTGTGGACTAAGCTCAATATGTGGCTGGTTAGCTCGGTTGGAAGAACTCCAAGGTTTGAGTCCTAATTTGGCCCTTTGCAGTTATATTTTGGAGTATGACCAACCTTGAGAAGTGGCCAGGTTGGTCCAAGGATGGAACCTGGTGGTTTGGATTCAAGGTACCCTAATTGAGTCAAATTGTTTTTTACTTTGAAATGGTCAAGTGTACTTAAGTTTAATAACTCTCAGAATAAACAAAAAACATTCATAAAATGTGACAATGACCTTGACCTGACAGAGTAATTATCGTCATGACAACATAAAACGTTGATAAAGTAAATCATCTGTCATACTTACCATCCAAAATAAAGTTTCATTGGCAAATGTTGTATACTGTTCTATGGTTGATAATACACTAAATATAAGACAAATCAGCACCATCATGAACCTATAAAAATAAAGTAATTAGTACATCAATCATACAAATTTACGAATTTCGAATTTCGTGAAATTACCCCGTACAACATCAAATTTATCGATAGATTTACTGATTACAAAAACATCTAAAAAATTAAAAAGTATAATTAATTACTGTAAACATTACTTCATTTAGCGGTTGTTTTATTTTAGCCATTTTCACGATATACAAATAGCATTGATTTACGATTACCATCAATACTGATATTATAATTGTATCTATAAAATAAGCAGTAATGAACTAATTCATAATTATGTTAACTGATTGTCATACACCGATTCAACTTAATTTTGATTACTGTAAATATGTAAATTTCAGTATACAGTCCAACCTGTCTATAAAGACCACTAAAGGGAACCAGTAAAAGTGGCCTTTATGGACAGGTAGCCTTCATATACAGGTTCAAATAATATGAATAAAGAATAATTGGGGTACAATTCCACTGGCCTTTGTAACCAGGTGGCCCTAATATAGAGGTGGCCTTTAAGGCAGGTTGGACTGTACTTTCCAGATACTGTAGTCCCATTACTATAAGTTAGCCATGTGACAGGGGCTTTTAAAATTTGCACTGTTCTGACCTTTCATGATCAGTCAGAAGACCAAAAAATCAGGAAATATAATAGTAAGGTTGGTACAGTGTGGCAGAGCTTCAAGATTCCATAAGATTTTTTAAAAGTCAGTTTTTATGCCATATATGGTTGCAGAATAATTAAGTAGGCACCTAAAACATCACTAAAGTCACACCATAATGGATACTATTTTACTATTGTTATACAATTCCAGTGTTAGCCCAAAGCAGGAATTTTATAATAAGTGCAGTTTCAATCTTTTACAAAATGCAAATGCTTCAAATTCAAAATTCATTAGAATTGACTTTATTAAAAGAATAATTAAATCTATTTATGGGGCGAGGGGTTATTTTTTTAAAGCTTGATGATTATAATGCTTGCTCTTCAATTGCTTTAATGATACATAAAAGTTTTATCAAATCTAGTTTGATCAAATATTGCTCAGAATTGCGATGACAATGAAGAAATCTTGATATGATGAAAACAGGAAAAAAACATGCTTAATGTGTAAAACGTTAGTATAAGACCTCTGATATTCTTTCATGACTGATTCATGACAACAGTAATGAATGGTAACATTAAGGTCAATATATGAACACAGGATCCGTCAAAAACACATCTTACTCTATTGACAGACAAAAGTTTTTGCTGCTAGATATTAAAGAATGGAAATCATGAGCTTGCAATTTGATTAAAAATGAAGAGTTGGGAATAATTTAACTTGACTCTACACAGAAATAAACATACAGTAATCCATAAAAGCAGACAATGTAATTGTCACTAATAAATCTGGTGACTTTATTTGACATTGGGTATATCAAGGTGGTTCAATAACCGAGGAAGGAGGGGGGGGGGGGGGGGGGGGGGGGGGGTGGGGGGATGGATAACTGTCAAACAGTCAAATCTGGCTATAACATGACCATAAAGATGAATTCTAAATGCCAAAAAGTTAAAGTTCATATTTCTCTCCAAATGTGTAGTAAAAATTCCCGTTTGACTTTGAATAAAAATTAAGGAGGAAATCTCAAGAAAAAGTAAAAGGAAGGCAGGCATATTAAAGTAGAGCATGTATGAAGGAGAAATCTGGATTAATGAAAATGAGAAGAAAACGATGTTGAATGTGTAAAACATAAGTATAAGACCTCGGATATTCTTTCATTCATGAATTATGACAACAGTAATGAATGGTAACATTAAGGTCAATATGTGAACACCAGATCCGTCAAAAACACACCTTACTCTATTGACAGACAAAAGTTTTTGCCGCTAGATATTGAAGAATGGAAACCGCAAGCTTGTAATTAGATAAAAAACGGAGAGTTGGGAATAATTTAACTTGACTCTAAACAGAAATAAACATATAGTAATCCATAAAAAGCAGACAATGTAATTGTCACTAATAAATCTTGTGACTTTTATCATTTGACATTAGCTATATCAAGGTGGTTTGATAACCAATGAAAGGGGGGGAGGGAGGTGGATAACTGTCAAATCTGGCTGTTATATATACCGGTACTGTAATTTTAAGGCTAATCAATCACAAAATAGGGGGATAATTCTGTCTAGCAGCTGTTGGATAACTAGCAAAGGGGTGGATAACTGTTTAAAATCCAGCTATAACATACAATATATAGATTGTTCAATCACCAACAAAGGGGATAATTCCATCTAGCAGTTGTTGGATAACTAGCAAAGGGGAGATGGATATCTGGCAGTGACATATACTGGTAATATTAAGGTTGTTCAATCACCAACATTAGGGGACTAATTCTGTCTAACAGCTGTTAGATTACTAGAAAAGGGGGGTGGATAACTGTGTAACAGCAAAATCTGGCTATAACAAAATATTAAGTTTGTTCAATCAAAAACAAGGGAAATAATTCTTTCTAGCATTGTTGGATTACAAACTAGCAAAGGGGGATGGAGAAATAACAACAAAATCTGGCTATAACATATAATATTAAGGCAATCCCCAACAAAGGGAATAATTATGCAGAGCAGTAAATCGTAATAAATTTGGATATAAAACAATTTTTTCTGGCAAATCACAGAGTCTGGTAAAATAACCCATTCCCAAACCCAAAAATGCACAGTTTTCCCAATTTTGTAGGTAATAAATTCCAAATTGACTTTGCAGCGAAATTGAAGAGGAAAATATAAGAAAAGTGACAAGAACCCCGTATTTCAGTATACAGTAAAACCTTAATATAATGCCCCTCGATAACTTTGCCACCTCGCTTATCGCCATACTATTTTGAAGTCCCAAAATCAATTTTGTTTATGTTTTTCTTTATGGGCCTCCCTCGATTTATTGCCAAACCCCTTTACAACGCCAAAGTTTGACTGAACAAATGGTGGCGATGAATCAAGGTTTAACTGTAGCTTGTATATCTTCATAATAACCCACATTTAGACAAAAGTGATGTATAATCAAGTATTTATTAGAAGTATACCTATCTATCTTTTTTGTCTCAGTTACAGTATGATACATGTATAACAAGAATTCTTAAAACAATCTAAACACACACAGTCATTAGGTATCAATCATGATTGATTTTTCCCAATATCATCCCAAGGTCCCTTTCCCATAGTGGCAAGAAAAATTCCTGTAAGGCCATGTGATGTTTGTAATATTAAGGTTGTTCATTTAATCAGTAACCAGCAAAGGAGGATAACTCTATTCAGCAATAACAAACAAGGGACATAAATCTGTCAGGCAAAAGAATCGACTCTTATAAATCTTACTTTATTATGTGACATTTTTAGTCATAATTAAGGTACTTAGTTCAATTTTCAGCAAAGTAGGTATTGTAGGGCATTACAACAATTAAGGTTATATTGCAGTTCATTTTTTTGATAAAATGGTAAAAGCAGGATCAAGATTCAGAACACAACAAATGCCATAAAGGTATATGCAGATATTTATTTAAACTGTTTGTATTTTTCTCCTCAGAACCCAATGGCTGCCTTTTACAGATGACAAATGTATGTACTTGAATTGTTTGTATTTCCCTCCTCAGAACCAAGATTCAGAACCCCATGGCTGCCTTTACATATGACAAATGTACTCGTATGTACTTGAACTGTTTGTATTTCCCTCCCCAGAACTAAGATCCAGATCCCCATGGCTGCCTTTACAGATGACAACTTTATGTACTTGACCTGTTTGTATTTCCTTCCTCTGATCAATGACTTTATTTTTCCAATTACAGACTTTATATAAAGAATACTAAACCATTCTGTGTCAGATCACACAGAATAAATGAAATAGAGACAGGATAATAAATGCCATTACGGACTGTCCATCCTTCAGATGACCATCATAATTACAATACTCAGAGTGGTCATCTGTCAGTCTATAAATTAATTACAACCTATTACAAGGAAACATATACTCACTGATTTGATTATCACTGTAAAAAACGATAGGATTTATCACTAGCATTTGGGTGAGATAGAGTCTGTGAAAAGTTAATCCTAGTACTAAAGTATGTTCTGAATCAAAAAATTATATTAAATTGAGGTACAGTTAAACCACATTTTAATGCCACTTGATGAATTTGGCACCTCTCTTATTGCCACACTATTTTGAAGTCCCAATTTATTTATTTGTAATAATTATGTGTTACATATATAATCATGCCAATCTACGCTTTATCTGCCAGACCACTACGGTAGCTCAGAGGTAAAGTGCTCACCTAACATGTGAGAGGTTGTGGGTTCAAATTCCAGCTAGGTCTGACCAAGACTTAAAAAAAGATAGTGACTGTTCTTTCACCAAGCACTCAGCATTTAGAAATGAAAGTCACGGGGTCCTTTGGAAGAGACCTTAAAAACTGATGCCCCATGTCACAGCAGGCATGGCACATTAAAGAACCCTCCCTGCACATTGCCCTGAGAGTACTGCAAAAGTTAAAATTTCTGACACTTCACCTACAGCTGGTGACCCCTCAATATAAATAAAATATTCCTGAACTGGGACATAAACCCCATTCAACCAACTTTGTTTGCCTCAACAACCTTAATGTTAAAATAGACTTGCTGTATACATGTGTACATTGTTATCAGATCGTGAATGACTTATAAAAATTTAATCTGCTATCAATACTCTGGCAGTCTAAGCTGTATGATGTCACCAATAAACCATGTGTTTGCTAGTTGACGTCACAAATAATGGAGATTAATTACACCTCAAAATACGTCATAGAAATAATGTAATTGTAAATATTTACATGTACTATATTTTATTTCGATTAGTTAATGTTTGTTTTTATAACAGTATAACAGTATTGTTTACATGTACTATATTTTATTTTGATTCAATATTGTTTGTTTTTATAACAGTTTTGTTTACATTTTATTTATCAAATTAACTGACATCTTGATTAAATAATTCTATAATCCACAAACTCTACAGATCTAATCAACACACAAATACTATGTTTATTTAATTTAGTCGATTAAATTTGACGGAGAGTTGGAAGCGTTTGATTTGATTACTTTTATCAATATAGAGATTTTAAGTTCATTATCTCATTATTTACAGAATTCATTTATATTTATATTTCACGAATTCTTCACAATTAGATGTTTCACCTAGCTTCTGTATTGATATCACAAGGCTGGACAGGGTAATTTGAACCTGCTACACATGTAGTTAAAATTTGAAATTCCTCAAAAACTAAAGCATACTCCCTCATGCAAAGTATTTCCTTAGCTAAATTTGGTAAAATATATTTTAATCCTTTGGGTATCTTTTCAACATCTTGAATTTTGGTTTCATAATTTTGGTCCAGGCACTACTGATGTGGAATTGTATTCCAAAACAGTCATCTAGTGCTGTAAAATTAAAACTGGTGTAATTATAAATTCTGCATAATTGGATGTTTCACCTAGCTCCTGTAGTCAGCACAAGGCTGGGCTGGTTAACTCCAAGCTATCTGCTCAGCTCCCAATACATAATGCCAATAATTTTAAGTAATTTTCTCATTTATATTTATCTAACACAAATTCCACACAATTAGGTGTTTCATCCAGGTCCTGTACTCAGTACAAGGCTTAGGTGGTTAAAGCTATCTGACCAGCTCCCCATACTTACTGTCAATAATTTTGGGTCATTTTCTCATTTTTTACATAATTTATTTGGTATATTTATCATATTCTTCACAATTAGATGTTTCACCCAGCTCCTATACTCGGTACAAAGCTGGGGTGGTTTACTCTAACCTATCATAACAGTTACCAATTATTAATGCCAATAATTTCAGTTCATTTTCTCATTTTTTACCAAATTTATTAATATTTATCTAAAAGAAATTCTGCACAATTAGATGTTTCACCTACTAAATAAAAAAGTATTTCCACAACTTCAGTGCACATGGAAAATGCAAGAATAAAGCCTTATTTTCCAACAAACTTGCAAACAATTTGTCAAAACTTAATACAAAATATACTGACCTAATAAGAAAAAATATTTTTCATTCATGAAAAAGTGAACTTAATTCTGTACATAGAGCAATTTTTAACTTTTTAACAAAACAACAAATATGACTATGACAAAATTATCCCTTCTGGCCCCGGTTTCACAATCATTCCTTAGCCAAGATTTTCCTTAACTTAAATTTAGCAAATTTTAGTAATCTCTTTTTGGAACTGCTGATGAATATTTTGTAAAAACTAAATGCAAATGTTTAATCCTAGCAATTATCTTAAAATTGACACCTTAAGTTCCTGAATATCTTCAAAATTATAAAGATTTGAAATTTTGCAAGATTTAAATTAAGGAAAATTTTAGCTAAGGAATGATTGTGAAACTGGGGCCTGTACCTTCTTTCTTGGAACAACTATAAATGTTAGGTCATAATTGGAATAATCATGATGATCACACCTTGAAAAACCCCAGAACAACAATGACCTACCTGACCCTAAATGCCCTCATGTAACTTTGAATGAGGCCCAAATGGTGTTAAAACTTCAAATTTTCAAAATTTTTTAAAAATTTCTCTGTGTACAGGAGAACTGAACAATAATGTTTTTAATTAAAAATATAATTTGGGTAGGTCAGTGCATTTTAAATGCATTTTATTGATAGTTTAATGGAAACATTTTCAATTAAAAGAAATAAATAATAAAAACCATGTGCACTCAATTAATGGAAATACAGTAGCTCCTGTATGACAACACAAGGCAGGGCTGGTTAACTCTAAGCTATCACAACAGTTATCAATATTTAATGCCAATATCAGTTTATTTTCTCACTATTTACCTACTTTATAAATATTTATCTAACACAAATTCACACAATAAGATGTTTCACCCAGCTCCTATGGGCTTGAATAATTTTTAAGTGTAACAGGAGGGAGGAAACACCTGAACTGGAAAAATCCACTTTTTCACAAGTAACCTGGCTGTGGATTAAACCCCAGAGCCTTCCACAGTGAAAAGCAAGCATTCTACCACAAGGCTAAAATATCTGGACCAGAAAGTCTGACAGTAAATTACTCTATGCAACACCACAATTGACGTATTGCCGGCCATGCCTTTTGTGTTCCAACACTGGCTGCCATCACAGTGCCAAAGCTGCGTCACAGCAACTAATGATGCACTAGTGTCAGTGACATCATTAAATGGCACAATTCAGGCCGAGTTTTCAATCTTTTTTGTATTTAATTCAAGCATGCTGGGCTTTTGTTGGAACATTATGGGGGTGACCGGTGATCCAGCAATTAGCTCATCCACCTGCTATATAAGTAGAGTTAAAATTGAAGTGTTAATTTCCATAAGCATTTTCTCAAAGGTCAAAAGCAATGATGGTAGAAACTTATATTTAACCTTAAACATCTGCCTAATCTAAAGCTTTAATGAGATAAGTGGATCCTCATTACTACCCAATTTTTGTATCGGTCAGACATATGTAAATAATGTTCATTACCTATCTAAGGTACAGTACAGACATATCGAAAGTTTAACATTGAGCTGACGAATTAGTGCAGAATCGATAGCTCACCTCAACCCCTCGTTATCTATCTCTTGTCAGCTTGTCTGCCACTAGCTAGCCATATCTCAGTCACTCGACAGCTGAGCATGTCTTCTTTTGCTTATAGCTCAGTGTTAAACTTTCGACAGGTCTGTACTGTAGTTATCCCTCTTTGTTGGAATTCTTCAGTTTTGAAGTGGCAATGTTATTGACAGTGGGTACAAAGTCAACTATTCAGAGAAAGCTTCCCCCTTGGTGCTTGACATTCTGTAAATGTTGATACTGTAAACATGGTTTTATTTTTGTGAGTTGAAATTTTTTGAATTGTATTGTTATCTTTTTGTGAGGGGAGGATTTTTGCATCTTTTTTATTTTTTTTTTCAATTCTTGAAAACAGCAAACTTAACCACACATACAGTCCAACTTGTGCTAGCGGCCACTTGTATACAGCGGCCACCTGCCTATAACGGCCATAAAAAATCCCCCCGACTAGCTTTGTTCTTTATTTAACCTCTATATAACGGTCACTGTCCAACGCGGCCAGCGGTCACCAAATTACGGTCAATTTTCGCCAATTTACCTGTCCGTAGCGGCCATTTTGAATAATAAAAAAATCCGGAACTTTTCGGTATTTTTCGGTTTAAACCAGAATAGAAAAAAAATCAAAACGAAACCGGAAATTCCCATCATGCAAGCGTAGTGTAAACAACCTGTATCCAAGCGGCCATATTGAGTAATGCTTATTTACTAAACATATCGCAAACGTCAACTCGTCTAGTTTATTTCTATAGCTGATATGATTGTGATTTAAAAGACTGTGTGAAATTTCAATTGAATATCTCTTGATTCGTTACAATGTCGGGGAAATCCCCTCGTACAGCATTGACATTGGAGCAACGTGTAGAAGTCATTCAAAAATCGGAAAAAGATGGATTAAGTGCAAGAAAATTTGCTGATTTATTTGGTGTCGGTTGGACTCAGATTAATCAAATTCTGAAAAGAAATAATAAATCTGAGTTTGTGTGTTTGTACGCACGAGAGTGACACTTCAGTCTGCCAGGTGATTGAAGATAAGTGTTAAATCCTGGCAATTTTGAATAAACAAATATTTTAAAAGAGTATTGAATCTTTATTGTTTATCTTTCATTATGTCAACAAAGAAAACAGCATAGAGAAAAACCAGCATACCCTCAAAAAGTTTTATGGCTGTCATCACAGTATTGTTGACCCAATTTTGATTACACACCTGGCAGGTGTAGCTAGCTAAACAGGAGGTGCTTACCCCTCTGCAGCAAACAGTCTCACTTCCCTGGTGGAAGTTCACATTATATCAACAAAGAAAACAGCATAGAGAAAAACAAGCATACCCTCAAAAAGTTTTATGGCTGTCATCACAATATTGTTGACTCATTTTTGATTACACACATGGCGGGTGTAGCTAGCTAAACAGGAGAGGCTTTCCCTTCTGGGGCAATCAGTCTCACTTCCCTGGTGGAAGTTCACATGTTTTACCTAACTTATCAGTTTCAAAGATTTTTAATTTGCTTCTGGATTGTGATTCACACATGGATTAGTATACATGTTTGTTTACAATACAATTCATTAAGGCAATGTGTACCAAGAATAATATGTGTCGAAGCAGATTCGGTTTGTCCTTCAGAACCTGTCTATAAAGGCCACCTGTCTATAAAGGCCATTTTTCAAACTTCCCTTGGGTGACCTTTATAGACAGGTTCGACTGTACTTTATATCATGATGTATGAAGAAGAAATTGAACTAGCTTGAAATGTTAATTTCTGAATTTCTTTTTTTGCAAACTGTTCATGACAATAACCTTATCACTGCAAGCAACTGTGACTGCCACTGCACTCAAGGCAATCAACATAGTTAAAGCATATACTGGATAATCTAAACTGATGGAGCTCTTGCCACGCCCACAATGTTCCGACAAAGACCCTGCATGCTTGAAATACACACAAAAAGAATGAAAACTCATTCAGAATTGTGATATTTAATGACGTCACTGACACTAGAACGTCATTAGTTGCTGTGACACTGCTTTGGTACCGTAATGGCGGCCAGTGTCGGAAAATAAAAGGCGTGGTCGGTGATAAGTCAATTGCTAAACAACAAAGCTGTTTTGATTTAAAACAATCACTTCATACTTCAGGATTATAACTTAAATTTTTTTTATCTTTTTAATTCACAAGACAAATCAATAATGATAAAAGGATTACTTAAGGACAAAGCCATCTGCTTCAGATAATATAACTAATAATAGATAATCCCAATTATGTAATTTTGCTATACAGACTAAAGTATCGTAATTAGATATACAATAGCTTTTTTTTTTTTTACTGTAATCGGATATACAATTCAGTTTTTACCAATTTTACTATCTCAAAGACGGTTTAAAAAATCTTGTCATACATATTTTATGGGATCAATACTGGTAAAATGCACTTAATCTTGTATACTTTACAGTTCATTTTCATTAGAAGCCAAGATATATCTGTTGTATCCCATGACCATCTCCACCTGGTATCAAAAATAGTTTTCAATTGCCTATATGCACTACATGACTTTCAAGTGATGTCATTAACAATTTAATTGTGACATCATTTATTCACGATTCAAAAACAGATTGTGTGTAATGTTCTGCACGTAACATCAAAAATAGTTTTCAATTGCCTACATGCACTACATAACATTCAAGTGATGTCATTAACAATATAATTGTGACATCATTTATTCAGGATTCAAAAATTGATTGTGTGTGATGTTATGCACGTAACATCAAAAATAGATTTTGATTGCCTACATGCACTATATAACATGCAAATGACATCACAAAAAGATTTTAACTGTGACATAATTTATGACTCAACAACTGATTACGTGACAATCTTTATGCAAATCTAAAACAGTTTGTGATTTGCTAAATGCACTGTATGATATGCAAGTAACATCACAAATAGCTTTTTATTGTGACATCATTTATTCTTGATGCTCTGCACACAACATCAAAAATAGTTTTTGATTGGCTAAATGCACTGTATGACAAGTAAGTGAAGTCACAAATAACCTTTGATTGTGACATCATTTATTATAACTTTATTCGCATGTTTCAAATGATTTCTCGACTCTTATGTAGTGTATAAGGTTTTCTCCGACACAAGTTATAGCATCTGTTAAGACAAAAGACATTGTTGAGAATTGTAGCACCGTGTAGTAAAATCTCATCTATCAATCTTACAAGATCAAATAACTTCCATCATGCAACCAGGTTCTAAACAAAAAAATCCACATTGAGAATCAATGGAGAAAATAAATCTCAGAAAAATTTCAATTGACAGAGATCAGATAAATAAAATTTTAAAAAAGAAGAAAAAAATCTCTACAATTTATTATTTAGTTAAAATTCCTGCGAGAAATTACAAGACTTGTATTTTTAATACTTTCAATTAAAGGTGACTGGTTATGTAACTGTATCATTAGATATCTTGGTGTTAACGATAAAGACGCAAAGCATAGGCAGAGTTGAAATGCCCGAGGCTATGTGCTAATTAAGCATGCTTGTTACAGATTTTGATTGTTATGTTATCATCGGAAAAGTCCATGTTTCCTGCAAAAATAAAGACAGCAGGTGTATGAAAGTCTGTAATCCCTGCAGGGTACATGCTAATTGTGCATACTTCTTTTAAGGATTTCATTTTTGTAGTAAGATTATTTCAAATAGAATTTTGAGTGATTAATTAGGCAAAAGTACTACAAAGATATTTTAAGAGAGGTCTATTAATTCTTGAAGCAGATGTACTTAAATGGCGACATTAGGCAATTGCTTTATACTTTTCAATATATCAATGAAATAAATACATTTTCTAAAATGTTGTGCTATGAAATTATTTAACCATTTTTCAAAAAAAGTACTGTAAAAGATTTAATTTCGTGTGTATTTATTTTCACGGTATAGGATATTTAGACATATCCGCGTGGTTTAATTATCATGTTTTTGAAATATGCTTTATAACATGATAAGTATAGTATAATTTGTGCTTTGTATTAATTTTCGCGCAAAACAACTGTGAAAAAAGCGAAAGCTAGTACACCGCGAAAATAAATACGTTTACAGTACAGTCAAACCTGTCTATAAAGGCCACCCAACGGGCAGGTGGCCTTTATATACAGGTTCAAAGATATGAATAAAGAACAATTGGGATACAACTCTATTGGCCTTTATAATCAGGTGGCCCTTATATAGAAGTAGCCTTTAAGGCAGGTTGAACTGTATTTCTATTAAACAAGTATAAAATAATCTAAAAGAATTAGATTTCTCCACTGTGGGTTGAACCCAGAACCCTTGACTATATATCGGCATTACTAAATGAAAATCGGGATTCTTTCAGATTGGAACTTAAAATAAAGAAGGTCAGGTGTTATGGTAGGCGTGGCACGATAAAGAACCCTGCTGTATAATGCCATCAGTGCAACGCACAGGCAAAATTTCTGCACTTTGCCTATAGCTGGCAATGTCTCAATATAAGTGAAATATTCTTGACTGGAAGGTTAAACTTAACTCAACTCTTTGACTATATATGAAGTAATGTTGTACTACTGTACTACATCCTTCTCTCACAGACTGAAGCAAACAGCGTTTTCTTAAAAAAAAAAGCACTGTATAAATGGTGTTATTTTTAAATGTTATGATGGCAAAACATTTTTTAAAAATTATTTTTGACAAAACATTTAAAAACAAACAAAAAAATTATGGTGATCAGATGTTCTGATATTTTTCGGACGAAGTTTTCCTGATTGATAAGTATCAGAAGCATCATCCTGATTTTTATGACGCTCCCTTAAGTACTCTTATAACCTTTCATTTTACATCTCTATCAATCCAATTACGGAAATATTATAAAGCATTTAGATTAGTTTACAGACATAATCAAAGCATTCACGATAATTTCAGACCGAATCTCACGTGTTTGTTAGAAATACAAGACTCTTGGGACAAATTTCCTCAGAATATGATACAGATTTTAGCGGGATAACAAGATCGACTGGGAATATAGCGCATCATTCTTTGAAAGTGTTCTAGCTATGATTAACCAAGCAAGTCATCATTATATAATGTTACAATATTGATTGACAGGTTGTCGTATTGTGGCAACTGTTAATATTTGATATTAATCCGGTCTGTATAGGCAGACAACTTTGACCTGTACGCTTGACCTTTGATTTAAATATTCATTATGGACAAATAAATTTAAATAATAGGGATCATGCGTGTATATTTCGACTATATGATGTGAACAATAATCATAGGCAACATGTAATATGTATTAGCTGCGAATCCTAACGCTACCCATGTATTTGGGTGGACCCTCCTATATGAATATTCCTAATGAAAGGTCAAACAGACAGGTCAAAGTTGTTTGCCTATACCAGTCTTGGAACGAAATATAGCCAAACAATATTAACCTGTCCACTTGACCTTTCATTAGGAATACATGGATCCACCAAATACATGGGTAGTATTAAAATTCAAAGTTAATACACTGACAATTCATGTTTCCAGTGATGTAAACATTCATGTAGGTAGCACTATGTATAAGCAAACAATATTGACCTGTCCACTTGAACTTTCATCAAGAATACTGATATAGGAAGATCCACCTAAATAATGGGTAGTGTTATGATTCACAAATAACAAATAAAAGCACACAAAGCTCAAGTTTATTTTTTGAAACATTATGTAGACAAAATAAACATGTTTGTTCCCTATACATAAATGTACTTGTAAATATTGAAATTAAAGGTCAAGCAGACAGGTCAGTGTTGTTTGCCTGTTCATCTGCATTGAAATATTGTCAACCATAATACACAGTCGGCTTAGATTTCAAATATTTTTTCTTCTTTTTATTGTCATACTGTTTTAACAGTCATACATATTTTAACTCATGGAATTCAGACAAAAATATTATTCACAATGGTATATACAATTTTTGTTTAAGACAAATGTTTTCCACATCAAAAATATTTGTTAAACATTAAAAGATGTCTGAAATTTTAAAATTCATTAATTTTTCATATTGGTGTTGTGGTAGACATGACAATAGACATCCAAACACGATTCTAAGACAATCAATAATGTCATTTTCCATTTATCCTCTGCAGACTGACATCACGCCAGACGACGCTGACGTCAACAATGCTAATGATACCAACAGGTATAAATTGTCATATAATTATTTTATAAAGCGGCTTAATTCAACGAGGTAATATAAGAATCCTTTGCTTGTAATACATTTTCAATTATTTTAAACCCGTTTTAACTTTTAAGCACTAGACAAACATTTCAGAATAAAATTCCACATCAGTAATGCTCTGACCAAAATTTAGGAAATCCAATTATTTTAAGATGTTGAAATGTGAAAAATTATCAAAAGGACCAAAATGTATTTTAAAAAATCAACCTCAGGCAATTTTTTTAACAAAAAAGCACACACACTATAGTTTTTTTGGAGAATTTTAAAATTCAAAAAGCAGATGCTCTTTATTAACAATGTTAATCTGACATACTATGCAAAAATAGCGTACATTGATAAACCGTGAATAATTCTTCTGATCCTTATTTATGCTATGATGTTTTAGGTTGTCTTAATCTTGAATAGATAGGTACACCTATAGGTACAAAATTTTAAAATGTTGGCTAAGTGGGAATGAACCTTATTAACCACCTTAGGATGCAAACAATTTGAAGGTTTTTTCATGAAATATCAAAACTTAAAACCTCACGTCATAATTTTTACATATAAAGATATTAGTCGAGTAGGCATTTTACCAACCTAGAAATGTTCATTCCTATGAAGTTTTTTTGCTGTTTTGTTTTCCTTATGGGTCCTTGAACAAAACTAACTTAGTTGCCCTTCGGGCAAATTTGGGCAACTTGCACAATATACATAAATCCAAAATGGCCACCAAACGTCAAATTGAAATACATACTGCGATATAAAATATCTTCCAATAGGTTGTAATATATCCTTTTAGATGTTTTCAGGCATGAGAAACTCATTTCTGGTATTAATTTGTACATACGGAACACTTAACTCGCACAATAAGCTATAAACACAAGATGACCGACAGACGCCATCTTGAAATATTGATTTTGTACAAAAACAAATTTATAATAGATTGTCATATATTTTTGCAGGGGTATTTAGGCAGGGGCAACTTAATTCTGGCATTAGTTTAACATTAAATACCATCATAATCTATAATGACCGACCATATGTGTCAAATAACTATTCAACCTTGTGTAAAGATTTAAACACTCCCTTTCTCCAGAACAGTTACAAAATTATGTACTGGATTATTTTTAGGCAAGCATGCCCTTGTGTGTTGCAATTATGATTTTGTGCCTTACATTGACACAACATGACAAAGAAGTTCTTGGGGCACCGGGTATCCTTTCGCTATAACATATAATGAGAATTGATCTTTGAATTTCAACCGAAATTGGTTATCATCTCATACTGCTCAGGAGGATCTTGACTGTTGGTACCCTTTCACAACATTAACCAAAGGTGAGACAACAGAAAATGGTGTTTGATACAAAGTTAAAACTATAAGGCTTTGGTGTTCTTTATGAAGAGCCTGAGGAAACGGCACAGTTTTCCCTGCTGGCTGGCAATACAGAACAACAAAGAATTGTTCAGATCCCATAAAGTTATTTGCGATCTTTGTTAACCAAGAACATCAGCTAAATGAGGAGAATAAGAGGTTGTAATTATGATGCTGTATCACAACCACTAAGAACATGCATACATAACAGCTCAAGATATCCCGAACCAAGACCATGTTCCTAAGAGCATGCACGCCTGGTAGTTAAAGACATCTCAACCCAAGACCATGACACTGATAGAATGCATGCCTGGCAGTTCAAGACATCTCAAACCAAGACCATGACACTTAAAGTGTGCATGCCTGACAGTTCAAGACATCTCAATCCAAGACCATGACACTGAGAGCATGCATGCCTGGCAGTTCAAGACAGCTCAACCCAAGACCATGACACTGATAGAATGCATGCCTGGCAGTTCAAGATATCTCGAACCAAGACCATGCCACTGAGAGCATGCATGCCTGGTATTTCAAGACATCTCAGACCAAGACCGTGGCACTTACAGCATGCATGCCTGGCAGTTAAAGACATCTCGAATCAAGACCATAGTTAGTTTCATTGATGTTCAAAACTTATATCCCATCACTCCATCTGTACATCACATTGTTCTCATGCTTATACACCCAATACACTAGGAAACCAAAAAATATCTGTGTCGTCAATCAGCACACAAATGATATCATGACCTGTTTGTGCAGCCTGGAGAACATACGATACCATAGTTATGCCGGATTCATCATGGCCGAATCCACAATCGTATACATATTGCTGTAGTGTTTCCATTGTCCTGGTTTCTAAGAATATATGAGATGGTATTTGTCGAAAAACAAGATTTTCTTTGAAGTGTCTGGGTACCAATATGACCTTTTTGGATTGATGCAATGAAATCTGATGGGTTTTTTCTATGTGATCAAGAGATGTGGTAGAAAAACTGTGAATCAGTGTGATTGTGAGTTTTGGGTGAACGAACTCCACAAAGCGATTTGACTAGAGCTGACTTCATGCCTGTTTCAATGACAACTATTTTCAACCAATGTCAAAAAGGAACAGAACCGATTTTAAATGCAAGTAGAAGCTATGCTCAAACTGCCCTTGCTGTCCAAACAACGATAACCAAAGAAACATGATTCCAAGATCAGTAACTGGCTTTTTGCATCTTGACAGCGTCGCTTTGAAACGAATCATCTTTATAGAGCTAATGATGGCATTATAAAATTCATCAGGTAGACTGGATTGTACTCTTATTCCATCTTCACATCCATTGCAACTGAATCCACCGCGTTGACACATTTGAAGCAATTTTGCGAGCAATTGCCTTATGACCTGTTTTTATTTAGAGGGAGTTTGAATAAGCAATACAATCTGGTCATATATATCCAATAAACATCGAGGATTGAACTCTTTGAGTTATGGTCAGTATCACACTCAGAATATAATCATTCCAATCGATCAGAGAAGCACCAATCTACCCACTAAAAGGATCAGGCTAGAGAGTCATGCCTTTAAAGGCTCATTTTTCTCCAAACTGGTTAACCAAGACAGCATCTTAATAATCACTATGGTTCCGACATGCAAGATCCTCGACAGGACACGCATGTGTTTATAGCAGACACTGATAAAGTTTACCAGCATATTGTACATGTCCAGCATCCAATAAAATTATTTGTTGGGTTTGTTAATCAGGATACAAATAGTTTTGGTGGTAGACAGTGCAGATGTATTATTTTCTGCAGTCCGGTATAATTTATATGTGAAACAGCAGTTTCAGGTCTAGATGTCGAGATGTTGCTTAATAGTAACTTAGGTAAGTTGAGACACCAGAAGTAAGCCAGATCTTCACTGTGCACTACCTTTTCACTTATACCACATGGATGAACATGGAAGTCTGAATTTATAACCTGTGTCTCATAGCGGCCATTTGGAGTGGGAATAGTTAATCAAAATATCAAAACTATCATAAAACCAAAAACAATGAGTTCCACTGTTCAACGCCAACTAAACAAATTTTGCTGCAGATTCCCGAAACCATAATAGTGACTTCATTACATGACGTAATGTGTCAATGTTTATGTAAAAATCGAATCAATTCACTGCTGCCAAAGATTATGTTTTTAATTTCTTATTAAAAGGAATTGTTCGAGCCTCATTTATGACCTTTTTATCAAAACGTATCAAGATGCATGGTTAAGTTACACAGCATTGAACGTGATATGCTGAGTTACATCTAAATATAAAAAACCCTTGTCTGGTCAAAATTGTATAATATACTTTCAAAATGTCCCAAATGTTAAAAACAACAACGGAAATGAGTTCATCATCCCTCAAAACATATAAAACGGTATATTGCAAGCTATTGTAGAACAATTCTTACAAAAGATAGATTTTCAATATGGTGTCTGGCAGCCATCTTGGATATATGCAAATTATTCAATTTGCCCAATGTTGCCTCCAGGGCAACTAACCTAATTTTACTCTAAGGACCCTATAGAATACAAAACAGCAAAAAAACTTCATAGGAAAAAACATTTCTAGGTTCAAGTATTGAGTATATAGGAGTGTCAACTCGACTATATAGCCAATGGGATGTAAATATAAGGTTATGATCCTGAACTTTGACCTAGGTTATTTGTAGAACCGTGGTGCTATAAAACATCTAAAATTAAATTTTGCATCAAGATATTTTCAGGAATTGCAAAGACGGTAAGAGAAGTGCAAACATTCAAAATTAGGACATGAGATTGACCCCAATTTTGATGGGTAGTGGTACATATAATTTAATAAGTACCAAAAATGAAAACCTCGTGTCACAGTCTTTCAATATGCATGCAGGCATATCGCAAATTTAAAAAGCTTATTATGTAAATGAGGTAATGACCTTGACCTTTAACCTTGAAGAAAACAATAGTACAAAATGGTCCCATTTTCAAAAAAATGTTAACACTAAAAACCTCATTAATTGTTCATATGGTCAAGATATATCTAAAGTCATTTTACAATCATGAAAAAAACATGTTTTTCAAAGTTCTACATTTTAAGAAATAAACATAATAGGCTTAAGAACCTTATAGAACCCATATACTACATCAGATTTTGACTTAAGCTTTTATTACTGGTTTCGGAGAAGAGACCAAGTGACATACTTTTATTGTATCACAAAGTGGATCACAGAATTGATTTAGTTCTGCATATAAAACAAACATACAACTGGCTTTATTATTAAACAAAACTTTATCAAACAAACACACAGACATTTTTATTAGATATATAGTCGATCAGGTTTTTTTTACACGTGGTTTTTTATTTTAAATTGACTTGTTATGTTGTCACAAGTTAAATGATTGCCAGCTACTTCAACAGACAGTTGTTTACTATCAAATATGATGAAAGGTTGATATACTGACAGATGTCTTATATTGTTGAATCTGCTTTTATAGGCCAGCTGCTTTTTAAAGTCTGAAAAGTTTACTGATAGCCCAATTTCTTCTTGACATTAAAGCGCTCAGTTGAGCAAATTGATGTTTTCCGTCCAACTCAAGTTGGTAAGTTCTTGAGTTGAAAGAGGAAACTGGAGTGACTGGAAAAAACAATGACCATCAGCAAGTAAACTTACAAACTTTCCCACTCTAGGATTTGTCTTGAGTGAGACACAGAGCTGCTATGATTCATTAACATGCACTTTAGACCAGTCGGCCCCTTATTGATGACTGCATAACTACTAAATATGTACAATTAGTTGTCAGGCAAAACCAACAAACAAAGCTTAAAGTAAAATTTCAACAACTAGTGGCTAAATTCCAAACTACCATTAAGCTCAGTCCTTTCCATTTTAGTGTTAATAACAAAATTCAACCCAACACATAGGTCATACATATCTAGGTCATTTGCACCTTAGTAACGGAAAACTAAAAATTAATGAACTTTTGAATGGAAACTGTCACCACCATGGCAAAAACTTACAATAATATACACAAAGCATAACTGAGTACTTTTGCTCTTTTCCAGTGTCCCTTTATTTGACCTATAAAAGTTTATCAAAAACATACATACTAATCCATGTCGAATCACAATCCAGAAGCAAAGTATAAAACTTTGAAACTGACAAATTAGTTTAGACATGTGAACTTCCACCAGGGAAGTGAGGCCAGGTGCTCCCAAAGGGTAAGCACCTCCTGTTTAGCTAGCTACACCCGCCATGGGTGTAATCAAAATTGGGTTAAAGGAACATGGAACTATGGAAATATATCCAGGGTAATCCTGGACACAGATTCATCAAACGTATCAACAATACTGTGATGACAGCCGTATAACTTTTCGAGGACCTTGATAAATACAAATACAGTATACTGAAATTTGCCCTTTGTAATTACAAACAAGAAAAATAAAAATTTACAAATTTTTTGAATGGAAACTGTCACTAATGCAGCACAAACTAAACTTATGGCACTGAATTACTGTATAAGTGAGTTCTATTTTCTTTGATCTTTTCCCCATGCTCTTTCGTTTGAACTATAAAAAGTTGACCCAACACACTACTTATATAGGTCATTTGCAATTTCGTAAAAGCAAACAGAAAATTGAAACTAATAGAATCTTTGCATGGAACAAAGTACTTTTAGCTCTTCAATAATTTCTCTTTATCTGACATACCGGTATATAAGTTGACCTATTACATTATTATAGGTCAAGCAGTTGAACTTCAGGAGTGGAAAACTTTCCATTGAATATTGCTAAAACCTTTGGCAGCTTGACACAAATTTAATGGGCCAATGGTTGTGATGGTATGGTCCACAATTAAATTGCATTTCATTCATATAAGCTCTTTATGGGTTCTATGCTCAAGTTAATTATAGTAGTGCACTTATTAATTTTTAATTATTAGTAATAAATATGTTTATAGTTTATTTGTAGCATCAGGCAGATTATCTGTATCACCATTCATTCGGAAAATTAAACAAGATGAATGCATGGTATACAATACATGTACCACTCCTGTTTCACATTCCATACATGTGGGACCATGTGACACTATATATATCCTCTTTCAATGGATATTTTCATTCATAATTTATATGTTAACAGAAATATGACCAAATAAAAAAGAGCTAAGTCATAAAATAGGTGTGTAAAATAAGCTAATGTTGGGGTCACTGTGTTTGTGTCAGTGATTATGAAAACTTTTATAGAAAGTTGTAACAGGAAATCGCTATGCTCATCCATGATGATGTCAGAATAACTCTGCAGAGTTCAATATTACTGCTGAGATTACCACAGAATATGTCTGCACAGGATAAATCATTGCAGCTATTGGGATTTTACATGATGAAAACTGGTTCATACTATGTAGGACATCAATTTTGGTATAAATACCACCATTTTAACATGTAAAATTCCCACAGTGGCTTTCCTTTCTACAGAAATATTTTATTGTGTAATGAAATATATTCTTACATTCAGCCATTTAGGATTTGGTACATTTTTATTAAATGTTAGTTGTAATAAGTTAGTAATAACCAGTCATAAAATTACATCTCATCCTCTAAACATTGGTGATAAACAAAATCAGAATATAGACCTCAAACAAGCACACACGACAGATACTTGTACAGAATACAGTTCTGGGACCCGCAGTCCAAAGTTGTTGGAATACATACCTGTCAAGGTCCTTATGGAGTCATGCGTGTGAAAATGCGTGCGACAAAGTCGCACGTTGCTAGGGGGTCCGGGGGCATGCTCCCACGGAAAATTTTTTAAATTATGATACAAAATCCTGCATTCTCTTGCATTTAAGGGCATTTAATTATCCTATAGTACCACATTCAACTACCCGCTCCTTAGAATTCAACTTTTTATCATGTGTCTTCTTTACTATGATCTTGTTGTTGTTACGTAGTTTCAAAAGTTCTCCAAGAATTGGAGGAATATCCATGACCAAGTAAGTAAATCTTTTTTTTATGTAGTTTTCACTACAGGAAACTAGGATTTGTGAGTTACCAGCAGCTGAAATTATCTTTATTATATTAAACATGGTAATTTTAACTGTCAATAACTAAACCCCTACATCTTATCATTTTAATATAGGGTTTCAGTTTTTCATTTTCCAGATACTTCTATTATGCGTGTGTTTATTAATGCTTAGCGTGTGAGCGTGATTTACTCCTAAAATGCGTGTGTCACACGCGCAATGCGTGTGACTTGACAGGTATGGGAATACCACGACGGGGAACACGACACCTGAATAAAGTACAAGTATCAACAGTAGCCTTAAGTTATATATTTTCACAATAGTTTGTAGTTGTTCCATAACAAATGGTACTTTATACTATTCAGTCACTGAGGCCTCCGTAATCCCCTTTGACACGCCATAAAAGAAGCCAAAGTTCAATCTACTGTTCACATTGTATGTAAAATGATATGTGGGCCATCTGTTTGAATTAAAATGGTCTCGAGTATTCCCCCTACACATGTGGACTTAAATCCAGAGCAACATGCTAGATAAATAAAAAAAATGTCATAACTTGTTTGCTTTTATTTTTTAAATTGTTGCAAATTCAATATTTTTTAAGAAAAAAAATCAATATTTTTTACTACTCTTAAATAAATAATGACTTAAACTTAAGCTCATGGCTAATAAATGTACCTTCCTTCCTGTAGCAGTCTGGGGAATTGAGTTGGTTGGCCTCTTGGCAGGATATAAAAGTTTTGAGTGTTTAAATCCTGGTATAACTAGTGGCTAACTGGTTAGCATAACTCTGTAAAGTGGTTGACTGAAGCTCATGATTTTCAAAGAATTTGTATTTTCCATTATGGTAAACCAAAGAAATGAAGATGGAATAAAGATGAACTATAGCTGTCTGTTGAGAGCTAAAAACCTCCATTCATCAACACCTCAACTAAGATTTGACCTTGTGACCTTCAACTTTGACCTTCACACATAAATGTATGCAATTCATCATCTGATGTTGGTATTCCTTTTGAAAAGTTTAAAAAAAAAAATCCACCCATAGATGTGAAAGTTATTTGGAGCAGATACAATTTTGTATGGACAAACTAACAGATGAGAAACAGATGGACAGATGGCAATATATATATATATATATATATATATATATATATATATATATATATATATATATATATATAATCTTTTCAAAAAGTATGTGAGGGGCATAATAATAAAGAGGTTTTGATAACTCAATTGCTGAAATGGTAAAAAAAAATATTTCTCAATAAGACAGCATCAATTTCATTCACAAATCAGATCATGTCTGATTTCTATCTTTATTCCATTACATTCTGTATTATCACAAAATAAAGCATTTCACTTTCAATTACTCGGCTTAGTAAGAACTCTCAGAATTAAAAACCTGTACTTGTTGAACCTCTTATGACATGGACACTCTTAAAAATTTTAAAAGATTTTTTCTCAAGACAACTCCTTAGAATCTCTGGTTTCATAGTAACTGTCAGTTTTGATTTCCCCTGAGCATGTAACCAAATTCAATATGGCATTATAGAACTACACATGATACCATGAAGTAGCAACTTGAAGAATGTCAACTAAAAGAGTACTCAATTAGCTTTTTAGAATTACAGAAATATATTCTAATTGATCCTGGACATTAAAATGTAAATAGAAATATGAAATGACCAGATGCGGACAACAGAAAAGTAATTGGACAATTAATTTTGTTCTTGATAAATTGCATCCTAACTGTGGTGAAAAATATCTTGGCTTCTCACTTAAAACATTTTGGATTTTTTTTGTCTAATGTCTCCTGTTTCAATTTTTGAACTATAACATGTATTGCCACATGGACATGTGCCTAGATTACCAATAATGCAACCTTTAAGCACTAATTAAGTCACATAGAGGTTTCGGTTTGATTAAATAGGTAATGGTTTAACAAGTTAATTTTACAAAACAAACATATTAATGGTTTGTTTTAAAGCATCAGTTAGTTTTGCCAGATCAAGCATTTACTCAGGGTTTGGTTTACACAGAATCAGCTGGTTTTGTAAATGTTCAGAATGAGAGTTCCTAATCTGTACCCCCACCTATTAAATTCTATGTAAAATTTTTGAAAAATAGCTTTTACAGAAATGTTGAAAATTGCTTGATTCCATCATTTTTAGGCTTTTTAAGTTGAAATTAAAATTTTAGTGGAGGGTACAAATGGAACTCTTTCCATGTTCAGATTGGTTTCCAAATGTTTGGTTTGGATGGCACATTCAATTTCGTTTATTAACACAGTTCAGTTTTTACATGTTCTGTTTGGTTTACACATGTTCAGTTTAGTTTACATTTTATTGTTTTGTTTGGTTTACACATGTTTTGTTTGGTTTACAAATGTTCAGTTTGGTTTACACATGTTCAGTTTGGTTTACACATGTCCAGTTTGGTTTACAAATGTTCAGTTTGGTTTACACATATTCAGTTTGGTTTACACAAGTTCAATTTAGTTTTCACATGTTCAGTTTAGTTTACACAAGTTCAGTTTGGTTTACACATGTTCAGTTTGGTGTACACATATTCAGTTTAGTTTACACATGTTCAGTTTGGTTTACACATATTCAGTTTGGTTTACACATGTTCAGTTTAGTTTTCACATGTTCAGTTTAGTTTACACATGTTCAGTTTAGTTTACACATATTCAGTTTGTTTACATGTTCGGTTTGATTTACATGGATCTAGTTTGGTTTACAAATGTTCCACTATACTGTCAATACATGTATTTTACTAACCATCGTTGTCACATTCCTGTTTGTCTATGGTTGATAAACAAAACCTAACAGTAAGAAATAAATACAATACACTGGATTGAGACAAGTTTATCAATGTTGATGTTAAATTGATACTTGAGACAAGCAATCTATCTCTGATCAAATAAAAATGATAAATATCATATCAAAAACCAAACCATATGTTACTATCATCTATAATAACTGACATGAAATACAATATGTTGTGTATTGTGTTTTAGATCTTTTATTTTTAAATCTTTTACTGAATGGCATAGTAATGTCACATACCACTTTTTGAATGTATTTTATGATTAAATTCAAAAAGTGGCATATGACAGCAAATAAAAAGAAAAAATTGCTAAAATACAGATATTTTAGTCAATATCACTGGTCTTAACAAGGGACACAAAAAATGATGATTGCAGTGAAGCTTTAGGCCACCAGAAATTTTCCAGGAAACCGTTCAATTCATTGGATCCATAAATTTAAATCTGACCAAACAATCATTAAGTCTACGCCTTGCACATCTTCCAGCTCTTGTTAAGTGAGAATTTCATCAAGAACTGTGTTAGTTATCGGTGTTTTAAACATTTTGATTACCAATTCAAAAAATGCCGCACTGTGAATGTCATTACAAAGATGTTTGACGGGTACACTGGCTGATATTTGGCACCATGAAAACAAAGATAAACAAACACAGGACACCAGTTCTGAAAGGGACGTAACTCTAATCAATGGCATGTGAAGGAATTCAGAGTGAAAAACATATATTTTCACCCATGAAAAATATATGTATTTCACTGCTGTAAAAATATGCTTTTTATTAGTTAAATATTTTCCATTATTTCATTATTAATATAAAATAAATGCACATATTTTATTATATCACTTGTTAGCAAGTGGTGAAGCATGATGATGCCAGAACAGCTTTAGTCCATCAGACTAATTTCAAGCAGAATAAAATGGCTATTTGATAAATGGAGTTGGCCAGCATATCATGGGGTGCCTCATAACGTCTGTGCAGAACCATGATTTTCAAAGAATATGGAAAATCAAAAGTTGCTGTTTCCCCTAAAAATTTCGTTATTCCAGAAATTTGTGATGTTAACCTTTTTTCAAAATGCTCCACACAAATGTTAAGGAGTATTGATTGTGTGGTATACCAGCAAACCACATTGTGTATGTTTTGGATGGTTGCATTTTGTTTCATATAGTGTCATTAATTATTCATCTATATCCACAATGTAAAAATATTCTATTAAATCTATACACAAGATCTCGTGGTGTGTTAGCATGAGTAAGTGTCCTGCTCTTATTTTCAGTAGCGTACACTTTTCATGACCTTTAGCTACTAATATCTACGCCAACAATGCTGCAGATAAATTTGTAAACTACTCCCGTCTGAAGAACCAAAATGAATTTCTTAAAATAATGGCCTTTGTACAGTTGATGTACACAACTTTCATTTAATTAAAGAGATCATTTGATTAATAAAGGCACAGGACTGGTATTTTATGGAGAAAACTGAAAAAAGCTACATGACTTTCTTAAAATTAGGGCCTTTGTACAGGTGATGCACACAACTTTCACCTTACCACTTAATTAAAGAGATTACTGGCAAAGTACAAAAACACTAAATGTACCTAATGTAATTACATATACAAGACTTTTTATTTAACATTCAGGGATAATTTGATGGCGTTTTTTCCGTGTTGATTTGATGATATTTTTAAGGGATTAGAGACGGTTTTTATACCAATCACAGGAAATCAGAGACAGAGATAGTGTTTCTTCATATCATTAATCACAGCTTTATTTACGCTTTTTGTTCAAACATATAAGTAATGACATGACTGAGATTGAAGTAGATTCTAATTCAAGGATGTCAAAGAGATTCATATTGGATTCTAATGCATACAGGTCAAACAAATCCATATAAGATTGTAATGCATATAGGTCAAGATGATCCATATTGGATCATAGGTAAAAAATTGGACTCTGGACCTTAAGACCAATCAGAATCCACTGGACCTATTCTTCATCTTTTGAATTTGGTCCATGACTCTGGATCTAGTCTTTGTCCTTTTGAATTTAGTCCATGATTCTGGACTTTAAGTCTAATTAGAAACCACTGAACTTAGTCTTTGTTTTTTTAATTTGGTCCATGACTCTAGATTTTAAGTCCAATTAGAATCAACCTGACTTAGTCTTCGTCATTTGAATTTGGTCCATGACTCTAGACCTTAAAGACCAATTAGAATCCACTGGACCAAGTCTTGTCTTTTGAATATTTTGCAGTAAAAAATGAATAAAATTAAGCTAACATGCTGTTAACCCCTGATTGCGAGTAATGTTAATACAAATGTAATTTGAAAACTGAACATGAAACTAAATAACAACTTAAATGTTGACGTCAGTCAATGCCAACACCCAGACGAAAGCAGATAATTCTGGAAAAGTGATGGAAACTAGAGTGCCTAAAGAAATCATCAACCTTTGCAGTACCGTAACTACCTATGAGGCAACCGAAGCAACTACCTAGGTAAAAATTTAACCGAGTACTTTTTCTCACAGAAGTGATATTTTGAGAGAGAGAAAGAGAAAGATAGAGAGATCGAGATCCGACGGTCGTCATAGTTTTTCCAGGACGTAATTGGGTTGCAATCTTCAGTGCTTGCCTCGATTTATTTAAGGGCCTAGTTACGGTACTGCCTTTGGGAAGAAAACTGACAAACACCCTCACACAAGGATCTACCACACATGGGTTCAAACCTAGGTGATGAGGGGCATTGTGATCTAAAAGACAAGTCAACTGAGGCTACAGATATAATCAAAGATTTTTTTAACATAAAAATTTTGTTAGGTCACATTTAAAATTTTTCAAAAAACAATGGAAGTTTTTGTTTACCAGTTAATATGATTACAATGTAAATATTTTAACATTTTATTTAAAACATAGTAAAGGTTATAAAAAAAAACAAGTGCAGACATTCATTAAAAGTCACGCATGTCATTTCCGTAATATTACTTCGAAATGCATGTGCAGACATAAACAAACACAGTTTTAAAATTTGCTCTAAAAGTATCATTATTCATAAGAGGAAAAGGCAGTGACAATTTGTAAATATCATTTCAAACACTAAATTAACAATGATCAACCTACACTAAGATTTTGTTTATCTCACTATTATAGCAAGGTTTCAATCTTTTTTAGAAAAAGTATCTTTATTCAAAAGAGGAAAAGCTAGTGACATTTTGTAAATGTCATTTCAGACACTAAATTAACACTGATCAACCAACACTTAAGACTTCTGTTTATTTCACCATTATAGCAGATTAAAAAAAAGTATTTTTATTCATAAGAGAAAAAGGCAGTGACATTTGTAAATAAAATTTCAAACACTAAATCAACATTGATCAACGGTTGTTTATTTCACCATTATGGAACCATGCAGACAGAATATAAAACTCCTGAACAGAAAATCAACAAATTCCTAGCTGTGCAAAGATCTGAACACAATACGTTGTAATTAACGGAAACTGCAGTAAATTATTGAGCATCTACATATCACCACGGTAACAATTAAGTTGTTAATCTGATGAAATGTATTAATAAACAACATTCAGTGAAACTTCCAGAACTGGAAGTAAGTGCATGGGAACTTAGTATTGACTTTTTTGAGTGGTATTTAGTTTTTTGGGTTTTTTTTGTCAACTTTTTCAACAGTACGTGTATGGGGACTTGATATAGAATTTTGAGTCATATTCAGGTTGTTGGAGTTTCGGAACATAAGTGTATAGAAACTTGTTATTAACTTTTAGATCATATTTAATTGTTTGCGTTTTAATGATGAAAACTGATGCAGCAATTCAGGGGAGTGATTCAAAATTAAAAAGCATTCAAGTTAACGAAGTCTAAAAATAAAAAAAAAATTAACAAAAAGATTGAAATCCATATTGTTTCATTAAAATGCTGTCAAACAATACAATAAACTGACAATTGTTTTGTTCTAATTTTGATATTTATACAGAAATTAAAAAATCCAAAACAGGGGAAAAATATTTTTTTTTAAAAAAACGTAATATACTCCACTAAAAATCTAAGGTAGTTTATCTTTTGTTAATAGATTCCCAATTTATCAAAATATCAATATTTTTACAATTTTTTTAACAGATGTGATATTTTTGTTTATAGTTTTTTCTTCTTTTTCATCTTCTTCAATCTTAAAAAATATCATCTTAACTGGCTGGCACTATATTCCAAATTGCTACATGAACAAGCCAATTGGTTATAATAATTTAACATATTTTGAATCATTTATGATACAAGATGCATTTGGATCTCAAAAATCAATGACATTATTGTACTAGTGAGACTGACATGTGGAACATTTTAAATGTGAAATATACGTCACTTGTCTCACAGACAATTTTTGAAATTTTCGATTTCATTCATATTTGATTGTTTGTTTCATTGATTGATTGGTTGATTGAATGGGGTTTTACATCTTTGTCAAGAATATTTCATTTATATCAAGATGTCACCAGCTATAAGTGAAGTTGCAGAAACTTTTACCTTAAGTTTGTAGTGAAGGGAGGGTTCTTCAGCATGCCTTGCCTGCGATAGCATCCTTTTTTTAACAAGTCTCCTCCGAAGGACACTCATTCATGTTTAAATTTAATATAACTTAATTGTATTTCCAAAGAAATCTTACTGGTTACAAGAAAAACTATGACTTTCAAGCCTGACCGTCACATAAAACACAGTAAACACTTTCAAATTGAATTTATAACAATTGTATAAAAATCAAATAAAGCAAATTAAATTAGACGAAGGCTTGTAAAACTTTAAATCTTTTGTGTGCAATTGTCTTGATTTCTAGGATGGGAAATTTGACAGAATGAGTAAAATGAATAATACAGTAAGACTTCTTTATAATGCCCCTCAATAACCAGCTAACATTCTGCCACACTATATTGAAGTCACAAAATTGGTTCTTATTTATTTATTTTATTTTTATTTTTTTTTCTATACAGTAAAAGCTCGTTATAATGCCCCTCGATAACTTTGTCACCTCGCTTATCACCACAATATTTTGAAGTCCCAAAATCCATTTTGTTTATGTTTTTCTTTATCTGTCTTCCTCAATTTATAGCCAAACCCCTTTATAATGCCAAAATTTGACTGAACAAATGGTGGCGATGAATCGAGGTATTACTGTATATGTCTCCGTGATTTATTGCCAAATCTCTTTACTGTCCAAAACCTGACTGAATAAATGGTGGAAAGGAATCAAGGTTTTACACGCATCTTAATAATGACATGCACATGATACAAATTCTTGGGACCCAAAAATTTTAATTAAAACTTACTAGTCCATTAACTAAATTTATTGGTCTATGATGGTTAAACCTCGGATATTATGATGATATTTTAGGATAAGGTTATCGGCAGTCAATTTTTTTCTCTGGTCCATGACAGGACAAATTTACCTGACAAAAGGACCAATATGGTGGTATTGGACTGAGGACCAGCACAAAATTAATGTACCTGCCCAAGGGCCAAAATTGGTGGTATCAGACTGAGAACCAATGAATGTTTTAAGCTCTTAAATCTTTGTAACCAAATTAATGTCAAGGTTCCCTCCACTGGTGAGGAATAGGTAACATCACACATATAATAGTGTCCTGCACAACGAGGGTTAATTTTGTGACAGAAGTCAGTATTACTAAATCTGCAGATAATAAGTCATCTGTTAATATAATAGAAGGATAGGTAGGAAAAGGATAGGTGCACTGATGCCACTTGAAATAACGGAGACATGATACAAGGTCAAAAGTGTCCCAAAAACGAACCCCAAACTTAAGAAATCCATAGTTTTCCCATGGAAAACATGTGTATGATCAAAATAAGAATAGCTAATAGGACATCTATTCCACTCAAAAGTTTCTGTGAAGTTCTGTTAAATATTTTCGAGAACAGCGAGTAACAAAATGTTAGAGGAAGAAATGGAGTACCTAAACACTATATATCCAGCGCTTTATTTGGGAGACTTAATAAAAGAGAGTCACATAAGTTTAAATAGACAATTTGAAGTATGTTGATAAAACAAACAATAAATAAAATATAAGTATTTTAAAATAAAATGGTCAAAAAGATTATTTTCATATTAAAATTTTTAGAAAAAGAAATTATGAGGAAAAATAAAAATAATTTTTGTACTTACACTGTGAAATGATAAATAAAACATTTCCATCCAGTGGGTCGTTCCAGAAAATTATATACACGCCCTTGTAACGTAGATTTTAGGGATGTTTTGGATTTAGGTCTACTATATTTATCCTCAAAAACTTTGTCCATTTGAGAAATTACAGGTTTAAATTCCATCCAGGCGTCATTCTGATTATCAATCATTGGGTCCTGCTCCGTTGCGTTACTTTCGTAAGTATTTTCCTGATATTGTCCCGTCTTCATCGAGGCATCTGAGGAGCTTACTTTCCGATGACTCTTCATATCCGTTAATTCAATATTAGGTGTGCTTAATAATGAAATATTTTTGCTATCCTCGGGCTTTATCTCAGAAATATCATCACATCTTTTTTCTCCCTTGGTATTAATATCTTGGCACGGCATTTTGCAAACACATAAATGTTTCAGATTATAAGCTGGTTTTAACGATGACACACAATATCAGATAAAGCAATAAGTATCCTGTAGGGCTTATCCAACCTCGGAAACGTTGACATCGGTCTGGCAAAACATACAGGACAAAGAAAACGAGATAAAGTCATACATATTTTATAAATCCCAATTATAAAGTCAGACTTGTAATTTAGAATCTGCCATTTTGGACAATTTATCACTTACAGAAATCACAAGTCCTTGTGTCTAAATGAATTACACAAATAAATAAATAAAGCTTCGTAAAGTTTCCCGGAATCAATTAACAAAGCGCACATACTGCATGGAAAAAACGTAAATTATTCACACGTAAAATCCAGTTTTCGCTGATTAAAGTCTGCAACCTTGTGAAAAATAATAATAAAAGCATGAAAGAACAATACAAAAGACAGTAAAATGATTAATTAAATGAATGTAAGAGTAGAGACATATTTATCTAATTCCGATTATTGAATGCCGCTGTCACACGTATTTAAAATAAACCTGACACTCATAATAATGCATTATTCAAATAAAAACACGATGCGTACTAGTATTTTATTACCCAGAAATCAATAGCCGTACAAACAGTACCGTAAAATGCAAAGTTTCAAAGGGAAAAATTTTGTAATACATTTGTGGTCCTCTAAATGACAATTCCATTATGCTGGTATTCTAATACTAAAAATGTATCACATGTTCTGTGTCAATCTACCTTCGGAAAAAAATCAATGTCTAAACATCTAAGTTTGACATAGTGTCCGTTTTTATTGTGTGCTTACTGATAGATCTGTTTATATACAATAACTACAGATTTAGCCTCGATTTTAGGCTAAAAACTGCAATTATGAAATAAATCAATAAATTTCAATTAATAATTGTAATCGTCATTTAAATTTCTCTTCATTAATTTAAAGAGAAAAAGAAGCAATTAAAATGATTTATTTTATAGATATATTTGTAATTTGCACATGTACCGGTAGTTAAAGTCTAAATGGCAGATAACAATTTCTGCCACCATTTTTGTCATCAAATTTTGTTGTTACAAAAATGTAGAGAGGGATAAGTGTTTTAATGTATTTTGATGATGATTTCAAACTTATGACATGTGTATTCAGTTTTTGACAAAAGCTATGTTTCCATTCCTGGTAGCCAAAGTTGCCATTGGCTATTAATTTTTGTGAAATTCTTTCAAAAAGTAAACTATTTCAACAAATTTGTGAAAAATTACTTTAAAAAGTATTATATTTTCACAAATCTTGAATTTTTGGCTACTAATAATTTTAAAATTGTGGAAACATAGCAAAACTATTCATTTGTTGTTCAGAAATAGATTGTCATTAATGCTAAATTATAGTTAAGGAAAATTAAAGAACCCAATTTTTTGCATTCCACACGACTATTCTAACCTCTTCCCTATCTTACCTGCTAAATCTAATACCTACATTTCACACCTGTAATTTCGTATTCAAACTTTTCCTATTGGATCAATACTCTATGATACTCTACCATCTACTCAATATACCTATATGAAATGTTATACCTGTGTGATTGTATCGTCATAATAACTATCATAGTGCTCGATATATATTTTTAAGTTAAAAGTACCCTTTTTAACATAATTTTTAATTAATAAATGATGACACTTAGATCTACAACAAAGATAATGATTTTGCATCGCTCTCGTGCCATGCTTTGATGGTCTTTGTATTGTATTGTAAATAAATGTCAAAGGAAAACCGTTCCGGCTCACTAATAATAGAAATCTATAAATTTTGAATAAAATTCTAATTTCTATGTATGAATTCTTATATTTATTATTTCTATTTTCCATAGATTTTTTTAGATAAAGATCAAATCATCATTTATTCATAATTTGAAATTTCCTTTATTTACATTTTTTCTGTAAAGGACAATTAGGTTTTTAACCTTAAATGAACCGTGTGATCAGCCGCAAAACATTTGTTCATCTATATGTAACATCTAATGATCTTTTTTTTAAATAAAGGCCAATTTATCATTGATGTATACCATAAATATTTTAATTTCAGGGTGTACCAAATTTAGCGAAAAATTATAATTTAGGTAAATTCAAATAGACTCAAATTAGCATAAATCTTATGGATCACTTTGTTCACTATGATCATGTTTAATTTGGCAATGGATTTAAATTAGTGCCACCGTTTTATCCTAAAAATGGCTAAAATTAGTAAACTCTATTACCATGGTAATAATAACACATTTACAGTATTTTTCGTTAATTTTAAAATAGTTTGGTAATATAAAGGACAAAAAGATTATTGTCTCTTAAAATAGATGCATCATATCACTGTCTATTTTCAGGGGGCTTGATGACAAAGTGCTCCGATCGTCAGCTTTCAAATCAAAGCGCTGCCTGTTACAACTTAAGTTTGAGTCCAACTCGGGCAGATCTGCAAGATAGTTTGTTGGTTCACTTGCCAAAGGTCAATGAATTTTCTATGGACACTCGTGATCAAGTTTTGTGTGGTAATAAATGATGCCACCATCAGAAGTTCTTGTCAGAAGAAACTGGGGCCTAAAGCCTTGTTTCACAAACATTAATTAATGAAGATTTTCCTTTACTTAATTTTATCCAATTTGAGCAAAACTAGAAACGAGTTGTCATTATAAAAATTTAAAGTGATCTTCAAATTGACATCCATATTCCTTACGGCAATATCTCCAAAAAATTTAACATTTCCAATATTCAGATTAAAGTTAAGGAAAATTTTAATTAAGAATGATTGTGAAAATTGAGACCAGTCCTTAATAATGTGTTGCTAAAAATAGCATCCTCCTACTCATATCTCATTAAGGTTTAAAGTAATATAAAACTCTTATTAAATACATACCATTTTTACATCCATTCCTGATAAGTCACATGACATTACCCATAATTCACTTTTCAGGCAGTTGTCAGAAACATCTCAACCTTGTTAACTTTCATTTTACACTTTTGCATTCTGTAATTGAAATAACATTTTCATCAAACTTCACAATAAATCTGGTGAAATTCAATTACCTTACAGCTACATTACAGTACCGTTGATCAATCCCCAACGTGAATAGAAATAATTTGTCATCTGCTGAGCTAGCTATCAATCATACAATCAACTATAAATCGAGAACACAAACAAAACATGTTTACAATCAGTAATTTGTTAGCCCTGCTAGTACAAAGTAATTTAACATAAGTAATGAAATAATATACAAAATATTTATTTTCAATTTGATCATAGTATTAAAGGTTAGATTCATCAACAGTGAATCTGTGTGCAGCGGATTATAGATTACGTAGGTTTTTATCCTTGTAGGATCTTCGCTGTATGCATTATTATGACAAACAGTTGATTAATTACGATTTTATGACATGAAAAATTCTTCTTCTTTTTATTATTATTGTTAATTACAAATTTGTCTTGTTTATTTGTTGTACCGGTAATTTATTTAAAGGTCAATATTGTAATAATGGAGTTTGAAATATGGAGTTCAACAGTGTCACATGTGATACCTGTCAACATTTGTGAAGAATCATTTACTGATTACAGACAAATAATCACAAAATTACAGTAAAACATCTTTTCATTGCCATCATTTGTTCAGTCAAATTTTGACATTATAATGAATTTGGCAATAAATCAAGGGCTCAGACTTATAAAAAAAGAAGTGGCAGAGTTATCAAGGTGCATTATAACAAGGTTTTACTGTACAGTTATACATGAATTCTCAAAAGACACACCATTTTATGGGTTGAAATTCATATAGGAAACTAAAATCAGTACCACACAAATATTACTGGGTAACAAACTGTCGTCTGCTGATCATCAGCCATGAAATCAACAGTACATAATGGACCAAACAAAAATCTGTTATTTGCTGAATTTACACCATTTTATGGGTTGAAATCCATAAAGGAAACTAAAATCATACCACACAAATGTTAAAGGGGTAACAAACTGTCGTCTGCTGATCATCAGCCGTGGAATCAACATTAAATAATGACAAAACAATGATCTGTTATTTGCTGAAGTTACACCAATTTATGAGATGAAATCCATAAAGGAAACTAAAATCAGTACCACACAAATATTAAAGGGGTTACAAACTGTCATCTGCTGATCATCAGCCGTGGAATCAACAGTAAATAATGGACCAAACAAAATTCTGTTATTTGCTGAAGTTACACCATTAAATATGAATTGAACCCATATTTGAAATTAATATCATACCACACAAATATTAAAGGGGTAACAAACTGTCGTCTGCTGATCATCAGCCATGAAATCAACAGTAAATAATGGACAAAACAATGATCTGTTATTTGCTGAATTTACACCATTTTATGGGTTGAAATCCATAAAGGAAACTAAAAGCATACCACACAAATGTTAAAGGGGTAACAAACTGTCGTCTGCTGATCATCAGCCGTGGAATCAACATTAAATAATGGACAAAACAATGATCTGTTATTTGCTGAAGTTACACCAATTTATGAGATGAAATCCATAAAGGAAACTAAAATCAGTACCACACAAATATTAAAGGGGTAACAAACTGTCGTCTGCTGATCATCAGCTGTGGAATCAACAGTAAATAATGGACCAAACAAAAATCTGTTATTTGCTGAAGTTACACCGTTAAATATGAATTGAACCCATATTTGAAATTAATATCATACCACACAAATATTAAAGGGGTAACAAACTGTCGTCTGCTGATCATCAGCCGTGGAATCAACAGTAAATAATGGACCAAACAAAAATCTGTTATTTGCTGAAGTTACACCATTAAATATGAGTTGAACCATTTTTGAAATTAATATCATACCACACAAATGTTAAAGGGGTAACAAACTGTTGTCTGCTGATCATCAGCCGTGGAATCAACATTAAATAATGGACCAAACAAAAATCTGTTATTTGCCATCCTTGATGTACAAAGTGATTACACAAGTAATAAAATAATGTACTGGAACATTTATCTTCCATCTTGTCATAGAGTATGAGGCAAGAGTTGTCAACAGTGAATCTGTGTGCAGCGGAATTCATTTTAGATAATGTCATCATTGTAGGTTGTTATCCCATCGGGATTTTTGTACAATGTTTATGACAAGCATTTGATTGATTAAGACTTTACGACATGAAAAAACAGTTTGTTTTTATTAACTAAATTTTTGTTTACCATTTACTCAAGAGTTCTTTTCATTCAAGGTTAAAAATAGCTTCATCAATGTACCATACAACAATTTTAACTATTTCTAAGGAGTGGAGTAATGTTGTTTTATGCCAAAGTCAAGATTTAAATTTTTTTTTTATATCAATCATACAGACATATTTTAACTAAAATGAAACTCTGTATAATAACTACATGTCTATACAAACAATATTTCTTAGATCCTTCTGTTGGTCTTTATAGAGGTTTTATTGTACAAAGATTCAAAATTCTTCAGGTCTGAGGTCCAGGACCTATTGATATTTAAAGTCCAAAAGTCCAATGGACCTGCCACTTTTGACTGTGGCAATCACACTTTTTCTATATGATAAGACAATTACATCTGGACCTTTCAATGTTGATATTGGACTTTCAAACTTTATGTGGGACTGCCAAAATAAAGCTAAAGGGTCCTACACCTTCCATTACAAAACATAATTTTGAATGCCTGCTGTAGAGATTTCACAAAAGCATTATGGATTATCACTTGGTATGCCAGTGAACTCTACAACCTTATGATATTCTTCAGCAGTGAGACTATGGAATAAATTCATTTTCTTCATATCCCTTAAGCTGCATGCAATCTGCAAGTGCATAATCTCAAGAGATTTAATGGCTTAAAAGTTTGACAAAAAATAGAATTACTTTTTAATCATTTTCTACAAAAGGCACTCATATCAGCAACGTGAATAATTAAAATTTTAATAAAGTGTTCAGATGGGCTTGAAATTATAAATAATTTTTATTTTCAACTTTGATTATGACAATATAATCTATGGAAGCAGATCCAATATAATCTAGAAATGACATATTTTCAAATAAGATGTATTATCTAAGCAACAACTGATAATCTGAACAAAAATCAGCAAGAAATTTTTCTTAAAAAAAACGATAAAAAAAGATAAATTTGATTAAAAGGAATTACGAAATTATTTTTTACAGAAACAAGTAATTTTAACACGTCTTTAGTTAGCACTTAGCACTGCCATGATGGATATAATATTTTACCAGACATTAAATGAAATAATGTTAGGAACAAAAAAAAATTACGAGATGAAATCTTAAAAGGTCATCACAATTAGGAAAATGAGGAAAACTGCTAACTGAATGTCCTCAGGTTATTTGTCTGATAATTTACAGTCTCAAATATAATGAGCTGACCGAAAGTAGCAACATATCATGTATGTAAGTACATTTATTGCAAACATAACAAAAACAAGTCCCAAGACGCATATAAGATTAGAATGACTGCAAAAAAGCAAGTGCAACATGAGGGCCTACAATGCTCACCCGATATACTCAAAATGTAAATCACTTATAACAAGAATTTTTTTTGCATAATTTATACCCAAGTGAAACCACCTATTACCCGAGTTAAAATATAACCAGGATCCATAGCGGGAATTGCCAGGATCGCAGCTATTTGCCCAGTTGCTTCTTTTTTTATTCTTGCACTTAAAAATTATATAATAAATACCCCACTATAAACTATTGAATCTTGGAATTCGAATAATTTTTGATGAATTGATTGCTTTATGCTAGACTTTTCTTTTTTTCTTGACGTCACAAAAAAACTAAAACCTATTGATGTCACATTGCTTTGACCTGGTTGCATAATGATTTACACAAACAATGTTTGTAAAAACACAAACTGCAATACACATGATAAATGTTATAATTTTTTGAGTGTTTCAAAATAAAAAAAATTTTTAATTCAATAAAAAATTAGGATGGAATTGTAATGTGGTTTTATGTTGCATCAAAAAATCTTCAGGTATTCTTGACAAGAGCATGTGTTACACCGATAAACATGTTCATATGATTTGATGTAGTGTATATAATTTGATGAGGGTGTGTGTTTGTAGTCTGTCTTGTACTAGTATGCATTTGATAAAACTAAGATTAAATTAAGCTCAATTTAAGGTGCTATTTCATCACAACAGTAATTGCAGACTAACATGATTAAATTTAAAGTGCTAGTTCACTGTAATTGCACACTTACATACCATTCCACCTGATCAATTGTATTAAACCTAACAAGAAGCCAAATAGGGCCTGTACTGCTCACCTGGGCTATAAACAACACAAAAACACAAGAAATACTACATTTCAGAGGCAATAGCTCTGATGTGGATATCATGTCATGTCAATCATTTTTGCAAATTTTACTATTTATCTGACAGACGGACGCACACACATATGCACACACTTTGCCATGCCGTAAGCTCACATGGTCTTTGGCCAGGTGAGCTAAAAAGGGTGCATGGCTGAAATAACCATGTTGATATAAACCATTCATTTTAATTTTACAGTCAAATATATTGTATGACTTTATTTGGTCAAAGCGACCTATATATACAACCACCTTTATCCTACATAGCAGGTTTATGATTAAAAAAAACCCCACAAAATATGGCACCGAAGTGTACAATGACATAAAAATAAAAACTATCACAGATGTTTAAATTCAAAATAATTAATTATTGGCTACAGTAACTTGATGATGTAAAAAAAAAAATGAGATAATAATAAAATATAAAACCTGTCTGAGATATTTCATTTCAATTTAATTTACATGCTTGTGCACCATCTGTTACCCAAATATGTAAAAATAACATAAAATGATATGTAGCTTCTTGTGAGAGTTTTACGATTTACTATAAATATATATTTGCATATTTAACAGAGTTATTGTAAATTCACAAATGTTTTGAACCACTGCGGTAGCTCAGTTGATAGAGTGCTGGCTCCATAAGTGGGGGGTCATGGGTTTGATCCCCTGTCGGGTCTGACCCAAGACTTAAAAGTGGGTAGAGACTGTTCTTTCGCCAAGCACTCGGCATTACGAAATGAAAGTCACGGTTCTTTCGGATGGGAACTTTAAATAAGCATGGTCCCGTGTCACGGTGGGATTGGCACACTAAAGAACCATGCTGTATAATGCCATCAGCACAATGCACAAGCAAAATTTCTGAATTTTCCCCTATAGCTGGCAACGTCTTGATATAAGTGAAATAACTGCCTCGTTGAACACCATTACTCAACAAATGTTTGTGGGGGACAAAATTTGGTTGTTTTCATACCTTAAAATTTTATATCAATGCAAACATCCTTAATGGGATTTATTTCCACAAAACACCATTTCATAAATTTTCTCCTTAAATTACAACACCACAAAATTTTAACTCTGCATATTTAATGATTCTATAGTATTCTTTCTGAGAAAATGTTTTATAAATCTAGAATTGACAAAGAGATTTCAAAACTATAATTTACATGTGTATTGTGTATTGCGTATACAGTGTTAGTTTACATACATTGATAAACATGTGCAATTAAACCTTGTTAAAATGCCTTTTAATATACCAATATTTACAATATGACTGTAACTGTCTTCGATGAAACATACAGAAGCAATTGTATTGCAATTCCCAATGAAAGACAATGGGGGTCATGACCCTTGATGTGTATCAATTTTCCCGCAATATTACGTCATGTCCTACGCAGGGGGTCGCATGGTCATGCGAGACACGCCTAAAAACCCTATATCACACGAGCAAATATGGAAAAAATAGCGTCAAGGTACAAAATATTTATTAAAAGAAAGAATTGTAAATATAAGAAATTATCGCCCTTCATCGAATTTGGCATGTGCCACACTATCTTTCATTACCCCTTAAAATACCATGAGCAGAATGTCATTTCTTAAATATATGTTACCTCATTTGTCACCACATATTATTGAAGTCCCAAAATTTAGCAGTTTTTCTTTTATGATTTTCTTATAACCTTCCCTCACCTTATAGCCAAACCCCTTTATAATGCCAAAATCTGACTAACTAAGTGATGGCTATAAATGGAGCATTACATCCCAGTCAAGGTTTTTTCACTTATATGGAGGTGGTCAGTTCAGGAATCGTGGAAATGACAGTCCAGAGACAAGTAAATTTTTTCACACTAGAATTTATCCCGAGCAGAATTCAAACCTAGGCAATCAGAGTTCAAGTACCTATAATTGTAGGTCAAGGCTTGGTCCTGACCTACAGTGGGCCAGGTCCTAACCATCCACTGATAAAATAAAAAAATAATTTCTTCTATACTGAAAAAAACTAAATCCCTAACTTCAGACAAAATACCTGCTACATGATTCAATTGTATCAAACTCTGTAATTAAAGTACAGTCAACCCTGTCTATTAAGGGCACTTTAGGAAAACAGATTCAAATAGCATAAATAAAGAACAATTGGGGAAAAAATTACTAGCTTTTAAAAGCAGGTGACCCTTATATACAAGTTGCCTTTAAGACGGGTTTGACTGTACCTTTCTTTAATTGAAATCCAGGTCCTAACCTTCCCTTTGATAAAACAACAAAAAAATTGTAAGGTCCTTTATTATGAGAAAACTGATTCCCAAACTTCAGACAACAACTTGCTGTATGATCAAATTATACTGTAGTTCAAATACCTTCAAAGGTTTCGTTACATTTTTTAACACCTACCTTCTACCTTTTAAATTGTGAAAAAATAGAAGTTCTGAAATACAGCAAACTGCATATATAATGAATGACATGCTTGCAATAGCTTAGGATCCTCAATGCAAAGATGTTATATTGTGACAATTTTTACTTGTTTGTGGGTAAGGACACCTATATTTAATTTGCTAGTATATCACTGTTGTATTGGGAATTTTAGTGGTCAAGTTAGGACATTTTTGTCATTTTTCTGAGAGGAAACTACCTTTATTCGGTAATAATTTTAGGTAAACAAAATCACTGACCTTTAATTGTGAGCCAAGTCCTAACCATTCCTTCTGATAAATCAACAAAACAAAGACTATGACCTTGAATAAATCATTGCAAGATGATATAAATAATTTGTCTCAATCTGAGAACTATCATGGATATTTGTCTATATTATTATAAGTCATTAAGCTTTATTATCCTGAAGCCTGTAATTACACTGCCCTGTTAAGATGTAGCTTTATTGTCTTATAACAGGTACGTCATCTTCATAATAATAAATCTTAAACTGAATTCCAAGGTCATATCATATATCTCAAGGTCATTTGGCTCAATGACAAAGCTGTAGTTATTTTCACAAATGTTCTAGGATAATTGACCATCAATCTGCCCATGGCTTATTTCCATAAATCATTTGACCCAATGACAAAACTATTCTTGTTTTTATTAATTTCTAGGAAAATTGGTTATCAATTTGCCTCAATTTCAAAATAACACCTTATTTTCAAAGGTGACATTTGACCCACTGACAAAATTCAAAGAAATTTTCTAAGAAACTTGGTCAACAACGTACTGAAATTCCAATGTCATATCAGTTTTCAAAAGTCATTTGACCTTCTGACAAAATAAATTCAATAACTGTTCCTGTGATGCAAACATTATGAGATATCCCTTGTTGAAGGTTGGTTAGTTTCCTCTACTATTCCACAATTGACGTATCCCTGGCCATGCCTTTTATGTTCCCACACCGGCCCTCATCATGGTAATAAAGCAATGTGATAGCTAGTAACTAATGTTGTGTCAGTGACCTTATTAAATGACACAATTCAGGGCGAGTTTTCATTCTTTTTGTTTGCAATTCAAGCATGCCGATTTTTTATCGAAACATTGTGAGCATGGCAGGCAATCCCTCAATTGACCAACACGATATTTGAAAGAACTTGATAGGGGCATAACACATTATAATCTATTCCACACATTTAAATAAAAAGATCAGTTTGTGTGCATAAAGGTCATGAAACTAGAAACAAAACTGTTTACTTTTTTCTCATATCCAAAGCTTTATTCTCGGGAATTTAAGCCAGCCAATTTTAGCATCCATTAAAGTTTTTCCATCCTTAACGACAGATCATATTATTTTTAAGTAGACAAGGACAGAAATCTATAAGTAACGATATCGTAATCGTGTTGATCAATTTAAAAATCGCAGACATTAAATCATTTTCGTGATCTAAAAAATGCATTTGAAAATTGCCGACGTTAAATCATGTTCGTGATCTAAAAAGAACAAGCACATAACACATATATACCATTGTATCTACAAATAAATGCTTGTACATGTCACAATAACAATTACCGAATAAGATGAAAAAATCTCGACATGGAGATAAATCCGCATCTCGCAGTAAATAAAGCATTTCGATTTTTTTCTCAAGTTTCTAATCTTTGACAATCGTGGAATTAAGTATATAAAGGTATTTGTGAAGTTACGTAACTTGTAATGTAACCTACTGACACATTGTAACCAGGGCTTATCCAAGAGTGCTAAAATACCCCATCAAGAATTTTCTGAAATGATACAGGTAAAAAGTCAATAACTGCAAGACCATAAAAATGAGAGTTACTGTTATGCTTGGTTATGTAATGAATGCCAAGTAATGTAATACCCACCTCGTAGTGTAATAATTTTTTTTGTGTAATGTAATAACACCTTGTTATGTAATAAAAAGCGATAGGCATTGGTTAATGTAATAAAACGAAGTTACGCGTAATGTAATAAAATTTCGGTGTAATGTCAAAATGAAATTGCGTAAATTAACGGCCAACGATTTTGTTCCAACCACTGACCTTGAGCCGACTTTGTCAAGGTCAAAAGATATTGTGTGGACTAATTTATTACATAACACAGTGTAACAGTTCGAATAAGAAAAACAAGAGTATGGTGGACCTAGACAAATAGTGACAGACTATATATGTGACACATGTAAAAATAAAGCCACTATGGGAAAAATGAAACAGATAAACATTCCTATTTAGCTCAGTGAATGGGTGGTGACTTTACTGTAAAGATAAGTCACAGTATGATGTAGGTAGCCTTTTAAATATTTAAATAAATGTTTAAATAATAACACACTATTCCTCTACAATGATGAACAGAAGTCAATTCCATACAGAGTGATAACTCTATTTTTTGAAAAGTATATTTTTATTAAAAGTGCCCATCTTGGTATACAAAATAGGCTGTCAAGTTATGCCATACCAATCACCACCATAATTAATCAACTAACCAGCTCAATCAGATGTACAACTTTTGTTAAAATGTGATGTGCGAAAACCATGTATGAATTGGGTGTGCAACAGTAGGCATCTTGCATACACTAAAAGGCAATGCCACTCACTCACTACCACAATGAATCCATTGTCTAAATTTAAGCTAAATCGTTTTCATTAAAATGTGTTGGGTGTGCAACACTAGCACCTTCCATACACTAAAAGGCTGTTCCACTCACTACTACAATAAATCAACTGACTAAAATCCAGCTAAATCAGATGTATGGTTTTCTTTAAAATGCCTGGATATCAATCAGAAGGGAAACGTGGACATATGAACAAATATGGATAACAGTTCTACTGTATCCAGCTCACCTATGGATTGGAGGGGAATAATTAAAAAAAAATCAGGATTAATTTTCTAGGACTTTTTATTCAGTGTGCATTAAGGCAGGTTTGACTTCCTGTACATCAACCATCCCAGCCTGATTTATAAACTGTCAAGGTTACCAGTGGAACATGATACTCTAACATAACATATTGTGACAATGATATAACATGATTATCCCATTTTACAATAGAATGACATTTCAGTGTTAATGAAAATCAATTAAAATATGTGACAGTTTATAAACAGCTTCCAATTGTTCTATTTTATAAAAATAAAATACAGTTGGCATAATAATAAAAATTAACAATGATATAAGGACTATCCCTGGTTGTTTTTTTAAATAACAACACATGCATAATGTCTGAAATGTCAAATAAGAAATGCCACCAATGCCATAGGGAAAGTGGAGAGTTGTCTCATATGAAAGAAAAACAGATTTATTCCCGTTATATTCCATTTTTAATATACAGTCAAACCTGTCTATAAAGGCCACCACAGGGAACTAGTAAAAGTGGCCTTTATGAGCAGGTGGCCTTTATATATAGGTTCAAATAATATGAATAAAGAACAATTAGGCTACAATTCTACTGGCCTTTATAAGCAGGTGGCCCTCATATAAAGGTGGCCTTAGAAGCAGGTTGGACTGTAACCAACAGTTAAATACAAGTGATTATCATAATAACAATGTGGTCAATGATATTATGACTGATTAAAACTGATTTCATGTTGTTTATGTTGTAGTCACTGATTATCTGTCAAATAAGTGGTTACCATATCAATTATCTGTCACACAGACACCACTTTACCATGTTTTGTCTATCTAAAGGTTGATTAAGGGTGTTTAAAGTCCCATTCAAGAATATTTCACTTACATTGAGACATCGCTAGATACAGGTGAAAGTGCAGAAATTTTGCCTGTGTGTTGCACTTATGGCATTATACAGTAGGGTTCTTTATCGTGCCAAGGGACCTCGTTTATTTTAAGTTCCCATCCTAAAGATACTGTGACTTTCATTTCGTAATGCCAGGTGCTTGGCAAAAGAACAGTCACAACACATTTTCAAGTCTTGGGTCATACCCTCTTGGGTTTCAAACCTACAACCTTACACTTACGGAGCGAGCACTATACAAACTGAGCTACTGCAGTGGTGTGTCTATCCATTGCGAAAGGTAATTCAATTTTCAAATATTTTGAAATTTTTAATTTTTTTCTGCTTATGAACCAAGTGAGATCAATTTCATTACATTAATAAATAGTAACATGAAATAAAATCACAAATGAAAAAGGAAAGGAATGCTGGATGGAATGATGGAGTTTCAGAAAAAAAGATTAAAGTTTGTATGCTAATGCTACACCCTTCTCTAAGCTTAGATGGCTATAACCAATGCACTTATATAGTTGTCACATTAAAAGTCAACACTTTTTATTGATGAAAATATTTCAGTAACAAATTGGATTTAGCCATTATTCCAAAATCTTTGACCTGATCTGATGGGTTTTTTTTAAAATGCAACTCTGCTTTTTAAGCCAATTTCTCATACTTTGTAAACTTCACTGAAAACTTAAAGTGTTGTCATGCAAATGGAATTTTTCACTTTAAAAATCAGGAAATCACAAGATTTAACGGCAACATTCAGTAACTATCGTATTCCTGAAATGAAATTTTTTACGTTAAAAAAAGACAGGAAACCAGGTTTAAAACTAAACTTCAGCTACTGTTAAATTCCTGAAATGGAAGATTTCCTCTTTAAAAATCTGAAAACATAAGATTTAACGGAAAATTTGGGTTACTGCTACTTTATGGTATTACACAAGAGGAATTTATGGAAACTAAACCTTTTAAAGTAGAGTTTAATGGTTATATAATAGAGATTACATCTCGTCAATTAGGCTGCTCGGTTAATTTCGTAGTTGTGTTTTGGTCATAATTTTCCTTAATTTTCAGTCAACACGATACTGGTAATTAATCAATTTGGATTTGTCATTTGACCTTAACGAGTTGGTTATTAGCCAGCCTTACGTAACCAATCGTAATGATTAAAGTAATGCTTCCTAATGCCAATGTATTTACATTAATACAACCACTAAAACGCTGAGCTGAAGTTTATCATTTTGGCTTGTTCTAAGCTTAAGACTGAAACCTAATGTATATAACTTTATTTAGATACATGTATACTGGTGCACATGTACTAATTAATCACTGCTACTATCAGTACATCATGTGATGAAATTTAGTTTTCTTATTGAATGACCACATGCATACCATGAAGAAATAGAGCCAGAGTAACATGGTTACTATATATATATATGAAGTAAGAAGATGAACCAATTGGCCTGTACTCTGAAGTGAAATGACTAACAGTACAAAACTTCAATCAGTTTTCACATTTCAAACTTGATACAGTGCTTACGGCAGTAGCGGATCTCAGTCAGTAGCAGATCATTTTTTAGAATAAAGTTAATTTTTTCCATATCACTACAAGAGACCAACAAAACTCGGATATATTTCTGTAAAGCTGGTATTTTTACTTAATTCTACATTTCATTTGTGTTGATAAACGTCCTATTTTTTAAATTCTCGGCTTTTTAATGCGAATGTCACAAGCATCTCAGCGACATGGATGTGATTTCCAAAACCTAACTTTCGATTTGACCAACGTGTTCAATACTTTCAAAGGTAATTTAAAATGATTACAATAGCTCTTTACACTCGTTAACATGTCTTCTTTCACGACATAAACCTTTATTGTGCTTTACAGTTCATGACAATAAAAAATAAACCAGTTTATGCAGGGTGCAATTACAGCAATAACGGATCAGCTGCTGTCTACAGAGGACCTGTTGACAGGCTAAGAAAAATATGGCATGTACCCATGGGGCTGTCTGGTGCTTTCAGAAAAATAATAGATTCCGATGGATTCAGTTATGCAGAGGCTATTGGAGAACCAGTGCCTAGCTTCCCTCCATGCCCAGCACCCCATGAGAAAGATGGGGACATTGTCATGCCATGCCACTATCTTATTTATCATATGATAAGACCAGATCAATGGGCATTTTAAAGAAGCCATAATTGTCATGCTTGAAGGATAATCTGTATGAGGTTAGAATATATTGAATAAATACATTAATATCCAACCCTATATTTTGTGTTTAAGACAATTAAAGTTTTATTCCGTTCTATATTTTTGTCTGGTAACAATTTGGACCTATGATGTACAGTGTGCAATACCAATAAGTATCATTGTATGCATATACTGTTCTTGTCAAAATAAAATCTTCATGGACAAGAGTATGTCATAATATTTATAACTTATAAGGTACAATTATTTTATTTTATTTCCTTCGACATTTACTGCTTTTATAATTCAGTATTCAAGACAATGTTAATGCGATGATTTTGATTTTTTTTTTTTTTTTTTTTTTTTTTATTTATTTTAATCATGACACTAATTTTGTTGATATTACGATTAGAACTCTTTAATATTGTTTCATGATTTGTATTTTTTGCAATTGAATAATGTAAAGTCAATCTAATCATGTTTTGAGTTGACCCCCTATCGTTTTCTTGACACTAGGTGGCGTGATCCGCTACTCACAAATTGATTTGTTACTGATGTAAATACATGGGATACAAAACGCGTGGATTGCCCATACTTATAGTCGGACGATATTTATCATCTAACGATAAATTGAAAGAGTGGAGCAATGTGAATTGATAGTACTAAAAAAATACAATCGGCAGCGATGTTTTTCTCGGAGAGCAGTGAATATTGCACTAATGATCCGCTACTGCCGTAAGCACTGTATTTATCAGGACCTCTATAGCCAAGTGGTCTAAAGTGCATGCTTACGAATCACAGCACCTCTCACCATCCAGAACCCAACTCTGGACAGATCTTAGTGTTAAGAAGCCATAAACTTTCCTTGCCAAATGTTAGTGGTTTTCTCCTGGTATTCTGGTTTCGTTCACTGCCATTGAACTGACTGCCTCAATATAAGTGAAAGAATCTTGACAGGGACATTAAACTCCTTTACTCCACTGTACTTCACAGAGTTTCCATATTTCAAGCTTTATCTCATTTAAGTTTTAGCTCTGTACAAAATCTTCTGCCCAGATTTGAGTTCCACTGTAAATATTTCAAAATACTGACATAATTTCAGAAGACCATTGATTCTGTTACGTAATTGGACACATAGAAATTATTCTTGACATTCAGATTCAAACAAGACAGATCCTAGAGGGAGACAATCTGTCAGTTCACTTTCCAAAGTTTAATAGTTTTCTCTAAGTAATCCATTTTTCTCCACCATCTCTGAACTGACCACCTCAATATAAGTGAAAGAATCTTGACCAAGGTGTAAGACTCCATTACTCCACTCCACCATCCCTGAACTGATCGCCTCAATATAAGTGAAAGAATCTTGACCAAGGTGTAAGACTCCATTACTCCACTCCACCATCCCTGAACTGATCACCTCAATATAAGTGAAAGAATCTTGACCAAGGTGTAAGACTCCATTACTCCACTCCACCATCCCTGAACTGATCGCCTCAATATAAGTGAAAGAATCTTGACCAAGGTGTAAGACTCCATTACTCCACTCCACCATCCCTGAACTGATCGCCTCAATATAAGTGAAAGAATCTTGACCAAGGTGTAAGACTCCATTACTCCACTCCACCATCCCTGAACTGATCGCCTCAATATAAGTGAAAGAATCTTGACTCAGGTGTAAGACTCCATTACTCCACTCCACCATCCCTGAACTGATCGCCTCAATATAAGTGAAAGAATCTTGACCAAGGTGTAAGACTCCATTACTCCACTCCACCATCCCTGAACTGATCGCCTCAATATAAGTGAAAGAATCTCGACCAAGGTGTAAGACTCCATTACTCCACTCCACCATCCCTGAACTGACTGCCTCAATATAAGTGAAAGAATCTTGACTCAGGTGTAAGACTCCATTACTCCCCTCTGTTTCCCTATTTTAATTTTAATATTTATCTCATTTATGTATTAGCTAGGTAAAAATATTCAGTCCAGTTTGAGTTCAGTTTAAACATGTTCGGCTGTAAATATTTCAATATATGTCATCATTCCACCGTAAATATTTCGAAATACTGACATAATTTTCACAGTGCATTGATTTCATTACATAATTAGACACATAGAAATTATCCCCGACATTCAGATTCAAACAAAAGGTTTTTGATCATATTCCCTGTAGAATTTAAATTTCAAATTATAAATCAAGGGAAATCAATACTTTACACAACATATACAGAAATTATATTCCTAAACCACATGACCTTTAGTAGAAGTAATATTTTTTAAAATTATAATTATTATCAAAAGGAATAATTTTTCTAAAAAGCTTTCAGGGATGTTTGATTTTTGTTTCGTTTATTTATCGTAAATTGGGAAATTTTGAGTTTATTTTATTTTCATATAAATTGATGAGAGAAACAAGTCGAGGAAAATAGAATTTTCACAAATATTTATTTTGATAAATAATTCACTTGCATTTTCACAGACATAGTTTGACAGCGCTTATATAATGAAATGAGGACTCCTACTAATAATAATTGGTGCAAAACTTTTATATTACTATTTCAATTATTTATTTTTTGTTTTGTTCTGTGTTTAAATTTTTATTCTCAGATAAAGCAGACAAGAGTAATTGTAATTGTAATTTACACCTCCATCAAGATTTTTCACTTTTTCATGGTAAATTGATGCAGTCAGTGCCTGAAGGATACCATCAACTTTGTTCCATAGAACTGACAAAGGAATCCACAAACCCTCAGGAAGAGAAATGGCAAACTTTCCAAAATTAGGCTTTATCCAGGATTCAAACTACTGTAGGAACCACTCTGTTTGTGACACTGAAATACTCTTTATATCCATAGAAAATCAAATGAAATTGAAGAAAGATTAAAATTTTTCACTTACTTGCACCTAGTGGTAACAGGAAATCTGTATGCTCATTTGCGATTGTCATAAAGTATGTCTGTAGAAAGGAAAATGTTGGCGTTATGGGGATTTTACATGGGTAATATGGCGAAGTTTACACCAGAAGTGATGTCCTTGGTGACGTTTTACGTCATATGTGCAACAGAATCTGCCATTTGCCTGGTTTTTCAAGATGTTAAATCCCCATAGCGTCAACATTTTACCCTGTGCAGATATATTCTGGGCTAATCGCTGATGCGCATACAGAAATCCTGTTACGACTAGGTACAAGTAAGTGAAAAATATCAATCTTTATTCAAATTTGTTTGATTTTCTATAGATATAAAGAGCATTTCACTGTCACAAATAGAGTGGTTCCTACAGTAGGTGGTAAGAGGTACCGTGATCTGTTGACAACTCTTTAAAACCACTAGTCTATGAAGACTCCTTCAAACCTTTTTGGAATTGGAATTTCATAGCATCAATATATAATTGAATCAAAATGCAGATGAGGAAGAAAACCAAAGAATTTATTTTAACAAACTTTTATAACTTTTTAACTTTTTTTCAAAAAATCATTTTTTCTGTAATAGAATGACAATGAATGCTTACTAGTGAAACAATGAGCTACATAACTCAATACTATTATTCCAAGTTATTTAGCCGAGTTGACTAGTATTCATTGACTTAAAAAACATGAGCTGACCTACAGCAAATATGACAACATTAATGGGAGGTTTAAATAACAGAATTAGAAAAGAACTGAAGAGAAAAGTCAACATCCAACACAGGAATTCCTTTAAGCATTTCCTGTGTGTCCTATATTTAGCACACAGAAAATGCTGAGGTTGGCAAAATTATCTTCTTTTTTTTTAAAAATCTAGAACTCGTTTAATGTTTTACTGGTGCATCTATATGAAATTGTCTTAATTTATGCAGTGGAATATGTGTAAACCAGAACTTGAACAAACAGAACCTGTCTAAACCAGGACTCAATTGTTTATCAAAAACATTTGTAAACAAGAAACCTTTGTAAACAGAAACCTACATATTAAATCAGAAACCATGTATAAATCAGCACCTGTACAAACAAAGTGTAAAACCACCAAAACATACATAATCAAAACAAACATACAAATCCGTATCCAAATCACAATCCCAAAGAAAAAGAAAATCTTTGGAACTGACAAATGAGGTCAAACATGCAAACTTCCACTCATTCCAATAAACTAGAAATCCATATAAACCAGAATCCAGAAAACTTTTCCAAATGCACTATGTAAAACCACAGAAACTATCTTGTATTTGCTTGTAATGCCCGATTTATTTATTTTTTTTTAAATTTAAGTTTCAAAAATCAAATTAACTATGCTGAAAAAATATAATGCTACTGAGCCAGATTTAATTGATAATTACTCTTAAATATCCAATTATCAAAAGACCATATGTCTAAACTTGTTTTCAAATTTGACATTGACAAATTCAATTTTCTTAGTGCTGTAGTAATGATTCCTAGGTCATCAAATACAGTAAATTTGATTTCTTCAGCTTAGCAATCAGAATCATTGATTTAAGGTTATGTAATGTTTGTTAAAATCAATGTGGTACGATATTGATTAAAATTTAAATGGGCTTCATCACTATTAAATCCCAATGTAGCCTGTACATGTAGACCTTGCATGTATCCATTCTTTAGGTGATTGGGTGGAAAGGGGCAATGTGATATTGATAAAACCTTGCTTATGGACAAAGCACATCCAGAGCTCAATTCCACAACCCTTGAATTTTGCGTCTATAATCTTAAAAATTCACCCACATGTCCTCACTATTTCCATGACAAGTCTCGGTGGCCAAGTGGTCTAAAACACTGGGTCAAAGCATCTCACATCACCACCACTTGGGACAGATACTAGTGCAAGGAAGTTTGTCCAAGTTCACTTGCCAAAATTGAGTGGTTTTCTTCTGAGCATTCCAGTTTCTTCTACAATCTCAAAACTGACTGCCTAAAAATAAGTGAAAAAACCTTAACTGGGGCATTTAACACCATTACTCTAGTTGACTTAACTGTATAATTTCCATGAAATTACAACATTGAACTATGTGACATTAATTTTAGCTAAGATTAATGACTAAGCCATGAACAGGAACACAAGTTCTTGGACATAAATAATTAATTAAACTAGCAATGCAATAAAGTTTATATATACCAGGTAGGGGTTTGATCTTTGAAGTGCAGTATTTGTGATCTTTAGATGTTGTAATAAGCACAGCCACTATATCTACACTACTTTTGTTAATGCCATCTCTGACTCCAATATCAAAATATTTGGTCTGTTGGTTACCTGTGGGACATAAATATGGCATTGCACTTAACACCACACATGACAAATAAACCATGAAGTATGAAGATCTTTGAAGTGTTAGAGACCTTAAATGTTTATATAGATGCAGTAAAACCTGATTCGTTGACACATTCTGTCAAATGTCAAATACCTGTGTTATAAAGGGCAATCTGTTGAGATAGACTTATAAAGAAAAACAGAAAAATGTAAAAGGAATGTATTTGGTCGGACTTCAAAACTAGTGTGGAAGTAAATTAGGTGGCAAAGTAATCGAGGGCATTATAAGTAAGGTAAATTGTAATATATATTATAATTATATTCATGACCACTAAATAGCTAATGCATTCTCTTTTTCTCAAATCAAACTGCAATAAAACTTGCAATAGTTATAACTTCTAAATAAAGACCATCTGTCAATCAAGACCAATGTCCCATTCATTCACTGTTGTAACCAAAAAGGATTTCTATATAAAGACTACCTGTCCCTAGAGTTTATGCCTTCTGTTCCATTTGCTTCATTTTTCAACCAAAAAAAGCCTCTATGTGAAGATAGTCTGTATTTTTAAAGTCAAAATGGTAGTCTTTATATTTAAATTTTACTATATTTGGTCGGTCAATTACTTCATCAGAGGGCATTTACATTATTATAGAAAGTCCAAATTGTGGTCTTTATACTTAGATTTTACTATATTTGGTCAATTACTTCATCAGAGGACATTAACATTAGTATAGGATAGGCAGATCATTAACGATACCGGCAGTTATACAATGTATAATTTTATATACAAGTGCCAATCTCCTTTTGTTTAATGTGCTCTCTCTCTTGTTTCTAATATCAAACGACGATTTGGTCTGGTGGTTACTTCATAGAGTAAAGTTAATTAATGTCCTGATCAATTTGTGACCCACAGATTACGTTGACGAATCAATACACCGATTATCGGTAAGTATGTAATAAGTATCTAAGTTAGTTAGTAAACACTCCTAACACTAATTGCGACACAAAATGTTAACGCAGTGAAATTACAGACAAAGTACATGTTCTTATATACATGTATATACTTGAATGAAAATTAACCAATGACATTTGAGGTCGGTGGCTTTACTGTATGAAACATTCCTAACACTGATTGCATCACAAAATGGTTAACACGTCAAATTTGTCGACATAGGGTACATTTATCTTATATACTTGAATGAAAATTTAATTAATAACTTTTGAGATTGGTGCTTTTACTGTATGGTACATGTGCCATGTATGACTTTTGATGGACAAGAGGTGTGTCAAGGCTATAGACGCAGAATTTAAGGCTGTAGACTCATAATTCAAGGCTGTAAACTCATGATTCAAGGCTAGAGACCCACAATTCAAGGCTATAGACCCATAATTCAAGGCTGTAGACTCATGATTCAAGGCTGGAGACCCACGATTCAAGGCTATAGACCCACAATTTAAGGCTATAGACCCATAATTCAAGGCTGTAAACTCATGATTCAAGGCTAGAGACCCACAATTCAAGGCTATAGACCCATAATTCAAGGCTGTAGACTCATGATTCAAGGCTGGAGACCCACGATTCAAGGCTATAGACCTACAATTCAAGGCTATAGACCCATAATTCAAGGCTGTAAACTCATGATTCAAGGCTATAGACCCACAATTCAAGGCTATAGACCCATAATTCAAGGCTATAGACCCATAATTCAAGGCTGTAAACTCATGATTCAAGGCTATAGATCCATAATTCAAGGCTGTAAACTCATTATTCAAGGCTATAGACCCACAATTCAAGGATATAGACCCAAAATTCAAGACTGTAAACTCATGATTCAAGGCTGTAAACTCATGATTCAAGGCTATAGACCCACAATTCAAGGCTATAGACCCACAAATCACAGCTATAGACCCATAATTCAAGGCTGTAGACCCATAATTCAAGGCTGTAAACTCATGATTCAAGGCTATAGACCCACAATTCAAGGCTATAGACCCATAATTCAAGGCTGTAAACTCATGATTCAAGGCTAGAGACCCACAATTCAAGGCTATAGACCCATAATTCAAGGCTGTAGACTCATGATTCAAGGCTGGAGACCCACAATTCAAGGCTATAGACCCATAGTTCAAGGCTGTAGACTCATGATTCAAGGCTGGAGACCCACAATTCAAGGCTATAGACCCATAATTCAGGGCTGTAGACTCATGATTCAAGGCTGAAGACCCATGATTGAAGGCTAAAGACCTATAATTCAAGGCTGCAGACTTACAATTAAGGATTTTAGTTTTAAATCAAAAACTGTATATGGGCCTTCAATCACGGGTCAGTAGCCTTGAATTATGGGTCTATAGCCTTGAATTGTGGGTCTCCAGCCTTGAATCACGAGTCTACAGACTTGACTTATGGCTCTATAGCCTTCAATCATGGGTCAGCAGCCTTGTATTATGGTTCTATAGCCTTCAATTGCGGATCAGCAGCCTTAATCACTTGGCCACACATTTCTGGTGTACCATAAACTTAGCTGATTGATTGACTGAATGGTTTGTTGTTTTTTGTCCCAGTCAAGAATATGTCACCTATATCAAGATGTCATGAGCTAAAAGTAAAGTACCAGAAATTTTGCCCTTGCAATATGGTCAGATTGATGTACAGGGAGGATTATTTAGCATGCCATGCCCACTGTGACATGGGGGCGTCTCCTGCAATTAGGACCCTGTGACTTTCATTTCTTAATGCCAAGTGCTTGTCAAAAAGAACAGTCACCAACTACTTTAAATTTTGGTCAAACCTGGCATATGTTTGAGCCCAAACCTCCCATATACAGAGCAAGCACTACCAACTGAGCTACCATACTGGTCATAAGCTGAGTTAGAACCTGTGACTGAGCTACACTGTTAAACAAATATACAGTACTGACCTGTCCAAAGTTTAACACTGAGATAACAAAAAGGAGTCAAAGCTAAGCTGCAGTGTGGCCAAACTATGGATGGCTAGTGTCTGAAAAGCTGGGAAAAGATAAAAGGCAGCTGTCAGGATTTAGATTAAGAGTTGCCAAGATGAACTGCCAATCCAGTCGGCACCAATTTGTTAGCTTAGTGTTAAACTTTCGACAGGTCTGTACTGTATAAATACAACACAATGTGATGAAAATAATAGAAGATAATTATCAGCTTCGAGAGTAAATAATGATCCGATTTATCATGTATAAAGGATACATAGTCTGAAAATCTAAGTCTGATTGAGTTGTCTGGAAATCATATTTTCCATCTTAAAATTTCTACATGGCAAAATAACCTGTACAAAGGTTTTTATCAATAACTTAAAAATAATAAAACATTTGAGGCCACACTAAAGATAGTATTTGTTTCTCATGCGCAACTGACTGGGAAGAAAAGGTAAAAACTCAAATGCCATTTTTAAAGTTCAATTATTGTTAAATTAGAGAAGAAGAAACATATGGAGTTCTTGACTTGAGTACTGGTCTAGCTGATTTTAATGGTACAACATTCATCTTTTTTATAAACAAAACTGACAGACTGTTTTTGTGCAAATAAGAACAAGAGTTTAACTGGTAATTACCATGAAAAACCTCTGCTAGAAATTTTTTTAAACTGTCAATACCTCTAGAACAATTTGATCAAGATATTCAAAATTCAAACTTGACCTATATTTTATCAATATATATGTAACTGTAATCCAAGTTTGTTGAAAGTGATAGGCATAAAAAAACAAAAAAGTATATAAACAAACATTCTGAAGATTAAAAGTCTCAACCAAAACCGTCTGTCAATGGGTCATCCAACCTTGATCTTAAGTAAGGTCGCCCATGCTTCATCTCCAGTGGCAATACAAAAACAAGGAATTTTTTTACAGTGGCCTGATTGACCTATACAGGTATGATATACTGCTTTCTAATTTATTGATAAAAAATAAAAAATCAATTTCAATTACAAGAATACAAACAACTAAATGCAGAAGGTTATGTAAAATTGATTTACTAAATGTGGTTATAGTGTACAAACTAAATTGTTCTAAAGCATCTCTGAATTCCCAAGGTAAATGTCTTATGATTGATTGACAGTTTTAAATCATGATTTTTCCACTTGTTTTAAAATTCTAAAAATAGATAAAGAAATTTCATATCTTTGCTAAGTGATTATAGAAAATAGATCAAGATTGAATTAATAAAAAAATATCCATAATTTTATCCATTCTCAAGATAATATCAAAATTACAGATTTTATTATCCATTCTCAAGGTCATATAAAAATAATCTTTTTTCAAAGTCATATCAAAATTACCCATACTTTTGTCCATTCTCAAGGTCATATCAAAATTCCCCATACTTTTGTCCATTCTCAAGGTCATACCAAATTAACCTTGCTTTTGTCTATTCCAAATGTCATTTTAAAATAACCTATATTTTTATCCATTCTCAAGGCCATGTCAAAATTAACCATATGTTTATCCATTCTCAAGGTCATATCAAAATTACTCATACTTTTATTCATTTCCAATGTCATATCAAAATTTCCCATACTTTTATTTTGTGTTTTGATCAAAGACAATGTAGCCTATTTTAAATTGAAGTTTTGTCACTGTAGTTAGTGATGTAGTAAAGGGCTTGCTTTCTAAGCAGAAGTATGAAGGTTCAAATCCCTGCTGGGTTTGACCAAAAATTGAAAAATGGCCAAAAGCATTTAGCCATAAATGAAGTCACAAGTCTTTTGAAATGAACCCCATGTTGCAATAGGAATGGTGCAATAATGCCTCTTGATTATTTCAGAATTTGGAAAAAAAATGTATACTTTAATCGACTATAAAAACTCTTTTAGAGTTGAGCTGAGTAATGAAGTTTTTTTATGCCCCAGTCAAGGATCTTTCACTTATATGAAGGCCGTCAGTTCATTTATGATGGAGAAAACCAGAGTGCCTGTAGAAAACCACCAGACTTAAGTAATCCTACTGACAAACATTCTTACACTCAATGGAGTTTGAACTTGATTTGTAAATGCATGCTTTAGACAACTCGATCATTAATGCCCCTAGCTATATAAGAAATCCAGAAAATATTGTAATTTTTTTGCGGCGACATCACCGATAAATCATAGGAACTGATTATATCATTTTGTTTCATTAGGACTCTTTATAAAACACTCATCTGTTATCATTATACTATCATTATATCCAAAGTGTGGCTCGTCTATTTGTTCAGCCATGTCAAACATCACTGAAACCTAGACAACAAAATTGTCATGAATATTTTACATCGTTAAAGAAACAAATCTTAATCCAATATGCCTACGGGTCGGAATCAAAATTATAAGATAGATGACTTTATAAGTAATGGGTTTTTTCGTTTGTTAAGACTGAATTTCTTAATACTATACAATAAAACTTGTCTAAAAAGTGGATGTCCCAGTCGGGCAGATCCCAGTGTGAGAAAGTCTGTCCGTTCATCTGACAATCTCCACAAAGAAGAAAAAGGGCTGCGCTCTACACTCCACCTTGCTTCTTTCTTATTCCTGAACATTTGTCTTATTGCTCTTTAACCTACACACAAAGTATTACTTTTTTTACAGTAAAACAAAATATTTAAACTCCAACAGAATAAAGTATTTTTACAACATTTATATACACAAAATCATGTGTGTGATTTTCAGAACAAGTTGACTTAATAAGAACACCAAAAAATTTTTTTTTTTTTTTTTTTTTTTTTGGTTATTTAAAACCAAGTATAATTTGACTAATCTTTCTTTTTTTTTGGTAAATCGAAATATTTTTACCCCAACAAGATAAAAGGACTTTTTACAGCAATTATGTACACAAAATCATGTGTATATGATTTTCAGGATAATGTGATCATGTGTTACTATAATAGGAGACACTAACAGATGGTTGTGATAAATGAGTTGTGCCTCGGGCACTTGCACATATTGTTGCTGTTTCCACAACTTTGAAATTAGTAATGGCCAAATGTTCAAAATGTGTGAAAAATTCTTTTTTTAAAATATTCTTCACAAATTTGCTAAAATAGGTTACTTTTTAAAAGAATTTCTCAGAAATTAGTCGCCAATGGCAATTTTGGCTACCTGGAATTGAAACATTAAAACAATGTACAGCTAAACCTTGATTCATTGCCACCATTTGTTTAGTCAAATTCTGACTCTACAAAGGGGTTTTACAATAAATTCCAGGAAGGCTTATAAAGAAAAGCATAGAAGAGTGAGTGAGTGAGTAATGGTGTTTAACGTCCCAGTCAAGAATATTTCACTTATATCGAGATGTCGCCAGCTATAGGCGTGCCAAGCCCACCGTGACACGGGACCTCATTTATTTTAAGTTCCCATCCGAAAGAACCGTGACTTTAATTTCGTAATGTTGAGTGCTTGGCGAAAGAACAGTCACTACCCACTTTCAAGTCTTGGGTCAGACCCCGTCGGAGTTCGAACCCACGACCTCCCACTTACGGAGCGAGTACTCTACCAACTGAGCTACCGCAGTGGTCGAAAAGCATAGAAGAAATGAATTTTGTGACTTCAAAATTCAAAATAGCAATTAGCTAGGTGGCAAAGTGGCTGATTAGTGGCTGTTCATTAAAACTAGATTTTACTGTAGAATGTATTTGATTTAGGGGGTCATCCCACATGATAATTGTTAAAACAAATCTGAAACTAAAACTGATTTCCCCAAAAATGTATCACCCAATCCCTTGAACACTAAACAAAGTTACCAATCCATGGTATTTTATTTAATGGAAGTTTTGCTGGAAGAAAAACTGCTTATATCAATCAAATGCTAATCTTCTCTAGTATTTCTAGGTTAGGAAACTAAGCTATATAATCAACGTCTATATACATGTAATATATTGGTATGAAATAAGTACATGTGTTCCAAACTTCTAAGGTAGCTTTGAATGGAGTTGGCTGCTGTACCACGTGATCAATACCTCTTAATGTTTGTGCGGAAAACGTTAACGTCACAAATTCCCAGAATGACATCGTTTTGGGTCATCTTATGCCATTCCATTTCCATTGAAAATAAGTGTTTTGCACAAATGTTATAGGGTATCACGTGGTACATCGGCGAACCCCATTACCCAGCCCAAATACATGATTGTCAGCAATTTTTAATATTTTTCTACTGAACATACATTGGCTCTGGTACTCACTGAATATATTCATTGTAGGTCATTAAAAATAGTATTTATATTTATTGGTAAATAAATAAAAATAAATTTCAAACCATAACTAAGCATAGAATTTCTACATTAATGACAGGAACCAAAGGCACGACAAATAAACATCTACCATATAAGATTCCCAGATGGAAAATTTAGTATTTTATTGTGTGGGGACAGGCACAAAAGACACGACAAATACACATCAACGATATAAGATTCCCAGATGGAAAATTTAGCATTTTTCTACGTGACAAAAATTTCCTGAAATCTAACATCCCGTATTTACTTAAGTTAAAATCATTACTACTGACAGCATATCAAGTTATCTGTTTAAGAGCTTCTTTTTCTCAAATTCAAGTCATAAAAATGTTTTAAAATGTGCAACTATGACATGCATAGAGGAAATGAAATTGAGGACACATGACATGCAGGGGAAGTGAAATCGACGACATGTGCATGAACATCAAATTGCAAAAAAATCAATAAAAAATTATCATTAAAGCTATTATTTTTAATGTCATTAACAACATGTTACTACAACAAGTAAAACTATTAATTATACAAATAAATGCAAAATTGCCTAATGGAGAATACTAAACATCTATTATTATAATTCTTTCAGATTACAATGAAGAAGAAATCTATACAAATGTAGGACTCCTGCTGGGTCATTTTTGGGGACAATATTCTGTCCCATTTAAAATTCAAAATCTCATGGGTTTTTTTCACAATGATTTTTAAAAAATTTTAAAATTTTGGAAATTTCAGCTTTAAAAACAGTATTTTGGAGTTTTATGTCACTTTAACAGTATTTTTTCATTTCCATAACTTTGTCCATAATGATGCTTAATTTCACAGTATGTTGCTTATTTTCACCTGACACCCCCCCCCCCCTCCTTGCAAGAGAGAATATCAGATACAGGGTATGTGAGTTCACATTACTATGATCTAGAAAGATTTCACCTGCTCCTTAATAATATAGCATAATCAAGTTAGCTAACTTAGCAAGGGGGATTGATTAATAAGAAGAGTTTACAATGTCAACAGCAATCTTATATGTCCCATACATGAAACTGATACATTCTGCCACAACTTGTAACAGCTGGTATAGTCAAACAACATTGACCTGTCTGCTTGACTTTTAATTTAAATATTTAATTTGGAACATACCATTTAGGGTACACAGGTGTTTATTTTATCTAGGTGTACATCATGGAAAACATACATTGTTTATGTATTAACTGTGATTTCTAACACTACCCCTGTATTACGTGGATCATTGTACATTTCTAATAAAAGGTCAAGTGGACAGGTCAATGTTGTTTGACTATATCAGAATTTCAACATCAGAATAAATACATGTATATATAACAATGGCAACACTTACCTGATCATAACTCCTGTAGTGTCCCATACAAATAAATAAACTAAATTTGCTAATTTATGCTAACATTCAATCCAATCAGATTTTGCGTTTGGATCTTTTGAAAACATCGGTCATGTGGATATTAACCATTTCTGAAATTACACAAGTCCTGGAATATTAAAAAACTAGCAGAATGTCAGACTTTAACCTCTACATGTGACCTGTTGGTCAATGTGCGGACCACAATATAAATATTACATCTGCAAATTCAATCTACATCAAGTCTTCATATTTGAATCTTGAAAAGAAAATGTCTCACATAAATGTTTCAAAAGTCATCAAATTAATAAACCATGCACATTTTAAATCATCTTCACAAATTCAGGTAAATATAAAGTTCTGTTTCTGATTTTTAAAAAAATCAAAAATTAAAAGTCTTCATAAGTCCCCAAATGATCATTATATCTTGCTAAAATATGAGGCATATGAAAAAATACTAGTCTTAAAAATCAGTGTGCTCAAAATTGATCCAAATGAAATTTTTAAATATGTATAGTAAGTTCAATATCTCTTTTTAAAATCTTAATATTGTACATATGGATAATGGTCATAAAATTGTTCTTAATATTTACGAAGATTAAAGCTATTATTACACTTCGCCAGTGTCTATAAAACCGTTGAATAGATTTTCACTAACAGCCTGAAAACTGAACCATAATCTGGCTGTACTTGTCAATATATACATTAAAATTTTATCAATAAAATTACATTATTATCCATTGTTTGTCCCGGAGCAAGCTTAATGTTTGATGAAGGATGAATTAAAGCCTCGAATGCATGTGTTCTATAACAATAGTAATCATGATATGAAACATAATTCCCTCGGAGAAACAAAAATTCCCGCAGTCAGTCAATAACATATTTATACAATTATATCAAATTTCTGTGATTCTATTATACACTTGTACGAGTGACAAGAAACTGGTTTAAAATATCTCCATATCTTCGGTCCATCTGGTTTCAAGGAATTATATTCCGTACTTAAACACCTTTAAGCCCCACCGGTATTGCTGTTAAATGTGATACCTTAACTTCAGGAAGTCATCCTGAAGCACACCACATGTTAATATATATCTAACCCCCACCTACCACAATATCTCTACTGCGGAGGTAACAGCTGGGGTTATCAGCTTACAAAATCAATAAGCTTATAAAATAATATAATAATTTTTTAATTTTTTTTTAGGGAAATGCTCTCTACAATTCTGAAGTCCACATGTCACCTGTGTCATGCGATTAATGATTAAAACTCTTGAAAAGAAACAAATAATTTATTGAACATTAATAATTTAGTAGAAATTAATGACATGTATTACAGCAGTTTTTATGAAGGTGATCAAAGCTAACATTCAGCCTTTATAAAGTTTAGTCTATTGATCTTTATAGGTTTTGGTAATCGTACTATATGTACATGTTCTGGTACAGTGCTCCAATCTAGAAGGAGTTCTTGCACAATTGGCAACATAATACATGTAATAATTTTGACCATCAAAAAAAACTGTCTGTAAGCCAACTCCGGTCCAAGTTTACAGACTAGTTCTACATCTTTCTTGTTCATATTTTTTATTTGATTTAGTAACAATCTTTGCAAGTTATTTTATTATGTCAACCCAATTTTTGAAAAAAAAAATAAACGAACCCTGAATTTTTTGGTCCTGGGCAAGATGATTCCACCTGGTGAACTACATTTCAGGATTGAACACTGCCAGTATGGTCAATGCATTGTGAAATATAGAATTATATGAATATTGAAGATAAAAGGATAGGAGTTAAGTGAAGCAAGATTTTTATGCTCAAACCAGATTATTTCACTTAAATATCAAGGTGGTCAATTCATGTTGGTGGTGGAAACCAGAATTCATGGAAGTAACCACTGACTTTTTGGCATGCAAACTGACAAATGATCTTTCTCTAGGACCTGCATAAATATTGGCATTTATTTAAAAAGTTGCTTTGATCCGTAACCTGGAACTTTAGAACACTTAGTCACCAAGAACCTTCAAAGGACATTTACCTAATTCATCTTGTTTTTGGTACATAATAACTGAAACTGCTAATGTTTCAATAATGAATATTTTTTTAATTTCATTCTTTTTGGAATTTTCTCTTAACATTTGTTTAAGCTAATGAAGTTTTGAAAATGGTGGGACATAATTACCGAAACTGCTAATGTTTCAATAATGAATATTTTTTATTTAATTCTTTTAGGAATTTTCTTAAAACATTTGGTTAATTAAGCTAACAGAGGTTTGAAAACCCGGGGCCTTGGTTATCAAAAACAACATCTTCGTAATTCATACATTGGTACTTGGGCCTTGGTTATCAAAAATAACATCTTCGTAATTCATACATTGGTACTTGGGCCTTGGTTATCAAAAATAACATCTTCGTAATTCATACTTTGGTACTTGGGCCTTGATTATCAAAAACAACATCTTCGTAATTCATACTTTGGTACTTTGGCCTTGGTTATCAAAAATAACATCTTCGTAATTCATACATTGGTACTTGGGCCTTGGTTATCAAAAATAACATCTTCGTAATTCATACTTTGGTACTTGGGCCTTGATTATCAAAAACAACATCTTCATAATTCATACTTTGGTACTTGGGCCTTGGTTATCAAAAATAACATCTTGGTAATTCATACTTTGGTACTTTGGCCTTGGTTATCAAAAATAACATCTTCGTAATTCATACTTTGGTACTTGGGCCTTGGTTATCAAAAATAACATCTTCGTAATTCAAACATTGGTACTTGGGCCTTGATTATCAAAAACAACATCTTCATAATTCATACTTTGGTACTTAGGCCTTGATTATCAAAAACAACATCTTCATAATTCATACTTTGGTACTTGGGCCTTGGTTATCAAAAACAACATTTTCGTAATTCATACTTTGGTACTTAGGCCTTGATTATCAAAAATAACATCTTCATTATTCATACTTTGGTACTTGGGCCTTGATTATCAAAAATAACATCTTCATAATTCATACTTTGGTACTTGGGCCTTGGTTATCAAAAACAACATTTTCGTAATTCATACTTTGGTACGTAGGCCTTGGTTATCAAAAATAACATCTTCGTAATTCATACTTTGGTACTTAGGCCTTGATTATCAAAAATAACATCTTCATTATTCATACTTTGGTACTTGGGCCTTGGTTATCAAAAATAACATCTTCGTAATTCATACTTTGGTACTTTGGCCTTGGTTATCAAAAATAACATCTTCGTAATTCATACTTTGGTACTTGGGCCTTGGTTATCAAAAATAACATCTTCATTATTCATACTTTGGTACTTGGGCCTTGGTTATCAAAAACAACATTTTCGTAATTCATACTTTGGTACTTAGGCCTTGATTATCAAAAATAACATCTTCATTATTCATACTTTGGTACTTGGGCCTTGATTATCAAAAATAACATCTTCATAATTCATACTTTGGTACTTGGGCCTTGGTTATCAAAAACAACATTTTCGTAATTCATACTTTGGTACGTAGGCCTTGGTTATCAAAAATAAAATCTTCGTAATTCATACTTTGGTACTTAGGCCTTGATTATCAAAAATAACATCTTCATTATTCATACTTTGGTACTTGGGCCTTGGTTATCAAAAATAACATCTTCGTAATTCATACTTTGGTACTTTGGCCTTGGTTATCAAAAATAACATCTTCGTAATTCATACTTTGGTACTTGGGCCTTGGTTATCAAAAATAACATCTTCATTATTCATACTTTGGTACTTTGGCCTTGGTTATTAAAAACAAAATCTACCGGTACCATGTATCCTCATACTTTGGTTATTAAAAAAAAATTTATTACCTATGATGGCCAAAACAGATTATTATTTGATGAACATGGAAAGAAAATTATTTTACATAACCAATAGAAAATTATACTAACATTAGTGGCTGTGTCTTTTTCACGATTTCTATAATGACGAATGAATAATGTGATGCATGATTTCACGATAACCATACTGTCATTTCAATGATATTTTCAGGAAAATGATGACAATAATGATGATGACAATGATGATGATGATGATGTAACATGGCATAAATGGCAAACGACATCTACAATCAATCAGACATATGAAAACATAGCAATGTTACAATCCCACGCTTTTATTTTCAATGCTTTTTATGTTTCCTTTTTTGGCATTGTGGGCACATGATTGGAAATAAATATTATTATACTTTTATTTCAATTTTTTCATAATTTTCTTTCCTTTTTTTGGTGCTTGTGGGCCCATGATTGGAAATAAATATTATTATTCATTATTATTAATATTAAGAATAAATATTATACTAAATCCATGAGAAGATTTTACATGGCAATTAGAAATAAATAAAAATGAAAATTTCATTATAACAATGATTTTATGTGACATATCATAAATGTCATAATTTAATGATTTTAATTGATAAATACACCCCTGTATTCTTCTACTCAACATAATTTGAATACAACTTCAGAAAATGTCAAAATTCACACATAATGGTCAATTTTATACCAACTCAAGCTAAAAGGTCAGATTTTATTCATATAGAGACAAAATAAATACTATATACATCTACTAATGAATTGTTCTATACAACACAATATGTTGGATAAAAATAGGATTCAATTAGTTTTGGGGATAGTGGGAGTGGCAATAAAAGGAAGGATTTCACAAGCCAAGTAATCATTACACAATTTATAGACTTGTAATTGACTAGCAATATAGATTAATTAGATTTTATTATGAGATACGAAATTGTAATTCAAGTTGTTAACTCAACTAAAAAATGACAGCAGCTAGCCCACATCGTAAAACCTGCATAAGTAACTGCCTCTATATAAATAGTATATAGGAGGTCATGGGTTCAATTCCCAGCTGTGTCTTAGCAGTAGTACTTGAAAATAGGTAGTAACTGTTTTCACCAAGCACTAAGCATTTAGAAATGAAAGAAACAGGGTCCTTCCGATGAAATTTTAAAAACCAATGCTCCATGTCACTGTAGGAGTGGCACATTAAAGAACAGTACCCTTTCTGCACATTGCATAGAAGCTAGTCAAGCCTGCTAGAGAAACAAATTGAGTACTATCAATGGTACATTATGTACCCTGTCATATAAGTTTTCCTGTTTCTATGGTAAATAAAGGGGAATGACGCCAAATAAAATGACCATACATTAACCCAATTTAATGTCTTGAGCTTTGTTAGACATCTGGAATGTTGAACTTTTTCACAATGGATGCCAAGACTGACACTTATACACTAAAGGATTGACATTACTGTTCTATATTTCAACAACCCTTAATGGCTGATAGGCCTAAAATGTGCAGTAAAGGATCACATCAACTCTAACTGATAAGTTTGGAATCTCAATCTGTACAGATCCTAGTGAAAAAAGGTCTGTCAGTTCCCCTGCTGAAGGCCAGCGGTTTTCTTGGCCTAAAATGTGTAGTAAAGGATCATATCACCTCTCACCGACTAGGTTTGAAACTCAATCTGCACATATCCTAGTGAAACAAGGTCTGTCAGTACCCCTGCTGAAGGTCAGTGCTTTTCACTGGGCACTCCAGTTTCTTCCACCATCCCTGAACTGATTGCCTAGATTTATGTTAAAGTCAAACCCTGGATCATTACTCCATTCCTCCCTCTTCTATTATGCTTCAAACATGTATAAGCTAAAATAACCCACCCCCACCCCTTCCCACCCCCACATCATAATCATTCCTCCTTAAGATTGACCTTTATCTGAAACTGACAATTTAAAATCATAATGATTTTGTTGATTCTTCAGATTTTAGGAAATTAATGTGCCATTTTTAAGATCACTTCAAGCTTATGATATTTGCATTTAGTTTTGTCAAAAAGGTTCAAATAAGATTGCTAAAATCTTCCAATTCAGTTAAGTTAAAAGAAAGTCTTTGTAAAACTGGACCCACAGCATTGACAAGTCCTGTTGCACCAAGAATATATATTGTTTATTATACAATATCATATGTAACTTTTATGAAATATGAGGACCAGACAAATCTGCCACAAGATATGGAGAAGTTGATAAAAATCTACAGAAATACATAATAGGTTATTGAATTCACAATCTCCTGATCATGTTTAACTACTAATCATACAAATCATTAACCTACTTTGATAAGGACTGCCTGAAGACAGAGACCACCAGATTCTATAAGTTCATTGTAAATTGTAACAGCAATGGACTCACAGACAAACTGACAGACTGAGAATTTCAGACATAAATAATACTGTGTATTCCTGCCATATACCTTGTGAGTTATAAAGATGATACTAATTGTATGACTGCATCATTAATGCATAAATTTGAACAACAATGGACTCACAGATACACAGACAGACAGACAATTTCAGACACAGTTTCACGACCGTTTCTTAAATAAGATTTTCTTTAACCTGAATATGGCAAATTTGAAATAATGATAATTTTGTTAGTTTTCAAAATATTCATGAATTTTTTATATCATTCTTAAGATCACTCTAAGCTCATTACATACCGGTACCTCTATTACAGTCAAAGCTGTGTTAAAGGCCACCTCTATATAAGGACCATCTGCTTATATAGGCCGGAAGAATTTTATTCCAATTGCTCTTTATTCATATTTTTTGGGGGTCACCTGCCTATAAAAGCCACTTTTACTGGTTCTCTTTGGTGACCTTTATAGACAGGTTTGACAGTAATGTAGTATATTTTAAAAAATTATTGTTTGTAGTGTCACAAAATTGTAAGATTTAAGTCAAAGAAAATCTAAGTAAAAGGAATGACTGTGAAACTAGAGCTAGACAAACATAATATATCTGCTATAATATATCCGGCGAGTTATAAAACATGATAGCGATCGTGTGAGTGCATCGTCAATTATAACAACATGGACTAATGACGTGCTTACTGATTGACGTCACATTATCGATAAAAACGGCTCAAATATGTCCTTGAGCAAGTTATAATGAAAATGATAAACATAATACTATGAGCTAAAAACTTAAGTCTCCATCAGGTAATTGAATGCTTAATTATAGAGCTATCGTTTTTTATCCATTAGCGATTATTTACATAGTTATAGGCAGCTGAAATATTGATCGTTAAAATTCTGATACAAATCTGTATGAATTATTTATAGACTAAAGTCTGTAAGGCAGGGATGACAAATTCAGGACGATTTAATTAAATTAATGAAATTTTTTTTACAATCTGCTAATCACAATTTTGAAATTATCCAGGCTTTAATAAATGAGACTGATATAGAATGTGTGTAATGCTTTTTAATTGAATGTTAGACAATATGACTAAATGTACCGGTATAGTAAAACCTCATTATAATGCCCAGCTATAGACCATTTTTCATTTCCATCAATGGTTGGTTTATTCAGTTTGTGTTTCATTGGTCTTTTATCTGTATCTTGTAAGGATACATGTAGATGTGCAACACTCTTTCTGTTCTTTCCTAGAATAGGGTTCGCTGCTGTACCACATGATCAATACCTCTTAACGTTTATGTGGGACGTTTTGGAAACGTCAACGTCACAGATACCTGGAATGACGTCATTAACTCATGCAATTCCACATCCATTGAAAATAAGTGTTCCGCATAAACGTTAGTGAGTATCACCTGATACAGCTGTGAACTCCATTGTAACACATCCACAATGTTGACAGCTAGCCTATAAAATGATTCCCCATGAGTACAATAGTCTAATTTGCCAGTTCAATGAAAAAGATTTCAAACTGATAAGTTGACAATTTTGATTGGTACTTGATCTATAACATCATTAGGTTAAACCACTTCCTGACAACCTGATAATTTGGCAATGTTGAATGGTACTTAATCTATAACATCATGAGGTCAAACCACTTCCTGACAACCTGATAAGTTGACAATTTTGATTGGTACTTAATCTATAACATCATGAGGTCAAACCACTTCCTGACAACCTGATAAGTTGACAATGTTGGTTGGTACTTGATCTATAACATCATGAGGTCAAACCACTTCCTGACAACCTGATAAGTTGACAATGTTGATTGGTACTTAATCTATAACATCATGAGGTCAAACCACTTCCTGACAACCTGATAATTTGACAATGTTGGTTGGTACTTGATCTATAACATCATGAGGTCAAACCACTTCCTGACAACCTGATAAGATGACAATTTTGATTGGTACTTCAACTATACCATCATGAGGTCAAACCACTTCCTGACAACCTGATAAGTTGACAATTTGATTGGTATTTCATCTTTAACATCATGAGGTCAAACCACTTCCTGACAACCTGATAAGATGACAATTTTGATTGGTACTTCATCTTTAACATCATGAGGTCAAACCACTTCCTGACAACCTGATAAGATGACAATTTTGATTGGTACTTCATCTATAACATCATGAGGTCAAACCACTTCCTGACAACCTGATAAGATGACAATTTTGATTGGTACTTTATCTATAACATCATGAGGTCAAACCACTTCCTGACAACCAGTTGTTCAAAAGTTTGCCATTTATGAAAAAGATTTGTACAGTCAAGCCACTTATGAAAGGGACAATTGTGAAATGCAACATTATTGTCAGTTTTACATCTGTTCTAAATTGCTTGGTACCTGTAAAATGTCTCGAGTGGCCTGCAATGCAATCTGCAACACTGCAGTCAAATGTACATGCACCCTAAGCACCACCATAAGTCCCAAATATTAAATAGTAGACCAGAAACAATTGCACAAAACTCACATACATGTTTTGATTATGCCCATGAATGATAAATATTGTCTGGTCGTGAATAGCTGAATAATTGCTGATTCAATGTAAGACAATTAAACTGTGAATTTGTATCCCCTACCAGCAGTGTTTTTTGTGATTTGCACTTATGTTCAAAGGGCAATAACTCACAGGAAAATGAGTAAACCAACTCGGGTTAACTAAGGATATGCACTTTTCCTAGTGCTTCATAGTTTTGGAAAATTTGTGCAGGCAGAATTTCAGAGGGATGGATGGATGGAAGGACAGATGGACAGAAATTCAAATTTAATATCCCCCTCTTTCTTCGAAAGGCGGGGGATAAACTACTGTACATCTAACTAACCAACAGACCAGCTTACTCAGGAATTGTCTTTTGTTTTGACCATAGTTCTTTTACATTCTTTTTTAAACACTCAGACCAAAAACCTACCTTGTAAATCGAAGACGTAATATCAAATACTACTTTGATATGAAAGACTACACTATTCTCTGTTAAACTACTTGAAAATTTAAATAATTAAATACCAAAATCCTTACTAAAACAGTAGCAGTTTAAAGTGAAACTACCAGTACTCGCATATATTTACCGAAAGTTATCGATCAAACACAAATTCTTCCATAAACATTATATTAAGGTCATTGAATACATACACGTGAATTGAAACTTTTTTTCCAAACTTTAAATTTGTCTAAATATAGGCTTTTTATCTCTGAAACCTTTCATTTTTTACTTTACCAAATCTTATTTACCTTTTAACAAGCAGAAGGTTATGGAGATAAGAAAGTTTCAGTGAAATGAACTTCCTTTAGACAAATAATTACATGGAAATTTTTGTACTAACGTTCTGTCTATTGCATGTAAAATATAGTTGGGTATCACACAGTAACTTAATGACCCAAAAATATTAATAATTACTATATTTGCGTACTTACAATACTAATCAAATCTGACACTTAATCATAATCCTAAGAACTCTTGTGTTAATGGTGAATAACCTTATACTTTCAAACAGGGAAATGAGAAAGTCAGAGACTTGATCTTACGAGTATATCTCCAAAATAGATTATTAAATCCTTGGTGCAGTCATGCATAAAATCACTATTTTAACTCTATTTTAAAACTTTATTTTAAATTTTTAATAATATGTGCGTCACACATCTTACATGGTCTTATGACGTGGTTTTAAGTTTTACAAATGTTTAAAACCTTTACAAACATTTAAAAAAGATATTAAGAGTTAATTTGAATATAATGAAATGTAATCCCTCGACTGTTGTGTATGACAGAAATAATTATATGTACATAATACAAAAGTCTGTTTGGCCACCAAAGAATTCTTGATATCATTAGTATCTTTCGTTTGCTTTCACAGTTTATTTTTCTATATTTTTTATGAAATACAGAAATTTGCAGCTGATAGCATGAACTTGGTAATGGCTAAGGACACTATAATAATGACAGACAACTAAATGAACAAAATAAGATATTGCAAAGCAGAGTTATGATTATGTTGTAATGCTATTTCTACTCCATTCAAATAATCAATGTACAAAATATGACCTCAAACCAAAATCAAGATCACAAAAGGTTTGTTGGACTGCAAATATATATATATAGTTTGGTGGGCTGTATAGGAATCATCTTGTCCTTGACAATCCATCCTTCTGCTCGTCCGTCTGTCTGACTGTCTGCCCCAATATCAATGTCTACTCCATATCTTCCATGTCTATGGATGGATTTTGATCTACTTTGGCACAAATGTAACCAACATTTATAAGACAATGTGTCACATACCAAATTTAGTTGAATAGATGAAGGGCCAAGGTCACAAGCCAAGTCTTAGAAATAGCAACTTGTCAATGTTGGGGAGGGGGTATTTGTTTTTCATCAGATGGTTCTATTTTAAAATAGTTACTGCAGTTTACCCTTACTCAATAAGATTGATTGATTGAATAGGGTTTTATGTCCCAGTCAAGAATGTTTCACTCATATCAAAGATGTCACCAGCTAAAGGTGAAGTAGCAGAAACTTTGTCCTTTGCAGTGTGCTTAGGTCAATGTGCAGGTAGGGTTCTTTAACATGTCATACCTGCCATGACAAGGGGCATCGGTTTTAAAGGTTTCTTCCGAAGAACACCATAACTTTCATTTCTAAATGCTAAAGTGCTATGCTAATGTGCATGACTAAAGAACAGTCACTACCTATTTTCAAGTCATGGTTAGACTGGGTTTGGGTTCGAACCCATGACCTCTCACTTTCAAAGCAACCACTCTACCAATTGAGCTACAATAATGGTCCTTACTAAGTAAGAACTGGAAAAAAAAGAAAAGGAGTGGCAAAATTTATCTGTACAAATGGCTAATCATGTTAACCCCATTACCCATATTTTAATAATTAAAAAGTACATGGAATGTATCCCTAAATAAATTGCTTGACAAACAGAATAAAATTGTTAAAACAGTTTATAGATTGCTCCTAATGAACTTATAAATGATAAATAATTCCATTATCAAGCAAACCAAATAGAATTAAGACTTTTGATCATGGGGTTTCAAATTCTAAAATTCAATAGAGAGTCTTAATAACTCACATCAATGATTGAAATTCAATTAAGAAACTAAAAACATTAATGATTGATATTACTTCTGTGCACTTGGTTTTATAAAGTCCATTAAGTGTGCAGATATAGCTGTGCAGCACAACATTGTTAAAAAAGGTCAAAAATTCTGTTATTATGGTATAGTCAAACCTGTCTATAAAGGCCATCACAGGGAACCAGTAAAAGTGGTCTTTATTGACAGGTGGCCTTTATATACATGTTCAAATAATATGAATAAAGAACAATTGGGATAAACTTTTACTGGCCTTTATAAGCAGGCTGTCCTCATATAGAGGTGGCCTTTAAGGCAGGTTTGACTGTATGTACAATAAAACCTGGTTTTAATGCTTCTTGATATCATTGGTCACCTTGCTAATTGTCACACTACTTTGAAGTTCCAAAGTCTATTTCATTTATGTGATTCTTTGTAAGTCTTCCTAGATTTACCCCCAAACCCCTTCATAATAACAAAACTTGACTAAATGGATTGTGGTGGTGAATCAAAGATTTAATTTGACCTTCATTTTTTGTTGTAATGTGTCCAGGCAATTTTTTCTATATTGGCTCACTGCCAACATCTGCAGGTGTCATTAAGACAGAACTTCCGTAACTATACCAAACATTGATAAACACAGTCTATGATGACATCATCATGATTTCAGCAGTTGATGTCACTTAGAGATGATTTGTGCTCTTATTGTTTGGTGAGCTAGAAGAACTGACATGTCTTGTTACAAATTAATGTATCACCAGCGATGTCTATTATGTTCCAACACTGACAGCCATCACAGTACCAAAGCAGCATCACAGCAACTAATGATGTACTAGTGTCAGTGATGTCATTAGATGGCACAATTCAGGCCAAGTTTTCTTTCTTTTTGTGTGTAATTCAAGCATGCCGGTTCTTTGTCAGATTATTGTGGGCATGGTTGGCGATCTGTCAATTGATGATCAACAAATATTGCTGATGCATAATGTAACAGTATGTCTTAATATCTGACTAACCAAGTCATCAAAACACATTTTTACACTCACACCATCAGAATTGAAAAGTTCATAATTCAGAAGAGTGGCATGGAATTGTGTAATGCAGTCTTATGCCCAAGTCCAGATTCTTTCACTTATATCAAGAAGGTAAGTTCATGGATGGTGGAGGAAACCAGAGATCTTAAGCTTGCAAATTGATAAACTTTTTCACACTAAAATTTGTCCAAAGTGGGATTCAAACCTAGGTGAGGCAGTCGCGGGCAGGGGGCAGGCTGGGCCAGGCACTGCTTCAGACCACTTGACCACTGAGGTTCTCAGAGTTCAGAGGAGAATGAAATCTGTAATAGTTTGGCAAGAACAAATGTAACAGTCTATTTTATCCCCCATTAATTATTTTCCTAGGATAATATTTTCTTGTGAAATTTGTCCCATAGATAATATTTTATAGGTAAATATTATCCATGGATAATATTTTATAGGTAAATATTATCCATGGATAATATTTTATAGAATAAGCCATGAGATTCCGCCAGATAAATTTTACCATGAAATTATATCCTCAAGGACATATTTTCACCCGGATGAAATTATCGATTACACAAATATATATTACTAGTAACTAAACCATTCCGTTTTCTACTTGAAAACAATAATTTTCAAGCTTACTTGTGTAAAACAATAAAATGACACCTTTTAGGATTTTGTGATTACAATAACACGGAAATCTTCAGACGGTAAGGTACTAAAATTTAACTGTAAAACTGTCGGTACGAACTTGGAGCGACCAAGTACAGAAGCTCATAACTCTCAGCAATTACTTAAGGCAAAGCTATAATACTTTTTTTTATTTTTTTCTATGATTCAATTAACGATAATTTATAGCCCCTTGTTTCAGTGATTATTGGAAAACAGGTCATTAAATACACACTAGATTAATCTGTAACTTTATAATTGGTTTAAAATTACAAGGCATCAATAATTATCGCCATCTTGGTGAAAATCTAAGGATCTGCCATGAAACAGCGAAGAAAAATGATGCCTTTGATTTTATGTCAATATTATGACATAATGGGTTTTAATATCTATGTATCTATTGCATTTTTTCACATTTTTCAAATACAGTATATTATTATAATTATACTGGTCAAGATAACATTATATAATATATACCAGTACATAATATAGAGGTCAAAATGCAGTCAAACCTGTCTTAAAGGCCACCTCTATATAAGAGCCACCTGCTGTTAAAGGCCATTTAAATTCTATCCAAATTGCTCTCTGTTTGTGTTACTTGAACCTGTATTTAAGGGCCACCTCCCCATAAAGGCCACATTAACTGGCTCCCTTGGGTGACCTTCATAGACATGTTTGACAGTACTAGTAATTACTAGAACTGTCAGTGAAGCTGACTTATTACCAACATATAGGTATTATCATTGGGTCATGATGCTTGACCTGTGCACCTAAATCATATTGTCTCATGTTTGTTTACATCAGTGCCAAGTTTGATCAAAATCCAAACATCAGAATCTATATAGCTAGCAGTAACAGTTCTATTAGCACCATCTCTGAATCTACTGACTGGATCGATCATGAAGATTGGATCATACTAGACAAATGTAAAGAGTGAACACATTACACTATTTTATCAAAGATGTTGAAACTTTCCACTCTACTCATTTACTATAATTAATGTACACATTTCAGGGTCATATCTTATTATTGTACAGATTTCAGGGCCATATCTTATTATTGTACAGATTTCAGGGCCATATCTTATTATTGTACAGATTTCAGGGCCATATCTTATTATTGTACAGATTTCAGGGTCATATCTTATTATGTTACAATTTCCAGGGCCATATATAATTACTGTACAGATTTCAAGGCCACATCAAATTATGTTACGAATTCCGTAAAATATTTAATTACTGTACAGATTTTAGTCACATCAAATTATTGTACACACATCAGGACCATATCAAATTATGTTACAATTTCCGGGGCCATATATAATTACTGTACAGATTTCAGGGCCACATCAAATTATTGTACAGATTTCAGGGCCACATCAAATTATTGTACAGATTTCAGGGCCACATCAAATTATGGCACAGATTCAGAGCCGTATCTAATTACATGTATGCTGAACAAACAATCACAATAACAATTTTTTTCCAAAGTTTAATGATGTTGTAAGCAAACCTTGAAGTGAAAAAAAAACAATTCAATTAGAATTTTTGCAGTGGGAATGCAACTGAAATTCAATTTGAGTATACAAAGTGGATGTCTGACTTGAAGCTTTGCTGTCAAGGCTAATATGAATCCTAATAACAAAACAATTACTGGTAATTTAATTGCTGTTTTGTCTGCAAAATCGCAAACATGAAACATTTTAACCCTGATTCAGTTTATAATTCATCAGACAAATTTGTTTAAACGATTATCAAATTTGTACAAAAAAATCAAAATATTTATTTTCTGTTAAACAATTTCAATAAAAGAATTACTGCAAGTGTTTGACAATTATCTCAAACTAGTAGGTCAGCCAATATTGATCAAACATAGTGTTTTACAAATTGACTAATTGATTTCAAACTAACAGTCTGGGTGGGTATTTTTGTAGGTCAAGAATTAGGTCTACATATTCCTGCATTGTGCAGAAATGGTCTAAATTTCTATTTTTAAATATCAGCTTGTAATACTACTTTGAATAACAATTCTATGTTCAAGTTTACTTCAAGCTCTCCGTAAGTTTTAACGCATTGATTGATTGATTGATTGATTGATTGATTGATTTATTTATTTATTGATTTATTTATTGATTTATTTATTGATTTATTGATTGCATGTGGTTACATGTCATAGTCAAGAATATTTCACTTATATTGGGCCATTACCAGCTAAAGGTGAATATTACCTTTGCAGTGTACCCTGGGCAATGTGCATGCACAGAGGATTTTTTAATGTGCCATGAGGCATGAGTCTATGACTTCTTCTGAAGGACCCTGTGACTTTCAATTCTATATGTAGTGTTTGAGAGGAATAGTTACTACCTATATCATATCTGGGTTGGGTTTAAATCCCGGCCTCTCAACTGTGCTACCATAGTGGTTTTAAAAGTTTTGACATCAATGGATAACCATTTTTACATAAAAGTTTCCAGCATCCATTGTGAAGTATCACTTGCATTTAATTCTGTTACAAAACTAACTAACTATGGTAGAATCATTCTTTTTGTAAGATTTAAAGTACTATTTTTTTACATAAATGAGAACTGACAAAAATTCTCAAGCTAAGATTTCCTAATGGATAAGACGTCAGTCTACAAATCCAGGGTCTGTTATCGCTGTGAGTTTGAGTGCCACTCAGACCACATGTAAGAAAATGAATTTTTCTTGCCATTGGCCTTTACTGGTTCACCCAGTGTCAGTATAATGTGACTGGGGGAGTGGTAGGCTTTTCTGCCCATACTGACTCGGTGAGCTAGCACCTTAAAGTCACCTTGAGTGTGCGCTGGTACAAGGCAGACCATAAAACACACTTGCACTTCACATGCATACACAAATTTGTTCATAGATTCATCCATAGAGATTAATAAAGTAGTTCTGGTAACGAATAGCTGAAAAATTGCTGATGCCAGGTTAAGCAACATTCAACAACAACATCATGCTAAGATTTGAGCTGAATAAGATCATAACCTAGCAGTGAGAGTATTTAGACCAATCTGCAGTCAAGGAACTTTGCAATGTTTAAATAATGATGTATACACAAGACAATGAAGTATATGTCCAAAAAAACACATGTACCAAAAAGTTGTTATTTATTTTAACTGCACCAATAAAACTGCATTTTGCAAATTTCTTCACCATGCAGTACTGTTGGAGTTTTCAGCATCTAAAGGGAGACAACTGTGATAAGTCATTATTTGATAGATGAGATGCATTTTAAAATTCGACTTTTGACCTCAAGAGTAATCCTGGTCATCCCTATTCTTTTTTCATGAAGATCAAAACAGCAAAATCAAAACCTGCTACAACAACCACATTTATAAACATGTATATTAAAGACTACCTGCCTAATAGCACCAGTTTTAAAACCCTTTTGTTTCATATTTCAACTAAAATTCTGTCTATATAAAACTGCTGTTGGAATCAACCTGTTTCTGACAGAGAAATACCTTTTATTTCCATAGAACATCAAATAAAGATTGATATTTTTCACTTATTGTACCTAGTCATAACTGAAAATCTGTATGCGCATCCAACAGTACCTGTGTAACAAGTCCATATATCTTAGGTACCATAGGTGGATTGGGATTTGAACCAGAGAGTGGGGCGCTGTGATCCATAAGCACACACATTAGTTTTTAGACCGCTCGACCACAGAGGCCTAAGGTAACTGATAATAATGTGGCAAAAAATAAACAATAAGAAAATAGTTGTAAAAAATTCTGCTTACCATATTTCTTTGAGGAGAACAAAACAAGTACATGAAATCCTTTAGTCTACTCAGCTTGAAAACAAAGTATGTCAGCAAAAAAAAAAAAAATACATAAATAACTAGATATCACAGGAGTAATATGCTAAATACATGTATAATAATTTATATTCATAAAAACTGTTAATCCTTTGAATAAACCTACTCATTCAAAATCAAAATTAAATTCCATTTAAAAAGAAACATCCAATTCAAATTATGTATTAAATCAAACCGAATCTTTGATTATTATTTGTATTATATCTTAAGATCTACAAAACATATATCTTGAGGCTTTACCTCCGACATATTATAGCAGAGTCAAAAGGATTTAACGTCATTTAAATACAGGGTTATAATCACATTACACATATTTCAATACTGTATTATCAAAATTAAAATAATTAAAATTTTTAAATAGGACTCCTTTTTCCTTTTTTTCAAAATTGATTTAAACAGACATGAAATTTTTGCCACATGTGTCTTTTCTTTTTTTATATAACTAGAACTGTCTTTTGAGACCCAAATCCCCCGCCCCAGCATTGACCTCCTGATCTTGACCTTTGACTTATGCACATAAATTTGGTATGGGACACATCATCTCATGTTGGTTTGCATTTGTGCCAAGTTTGATCAAAATCCATCCACAGACATGGAAGATATGGAGTGGACACAATATTGGGACTGACAACCAGACGGACAGACAAGGCAATTTCTATATATACCCCCTTAAACTTTGTTGGGGGTAATAAATATGAAGATAAAATGGAGGTTCATTTAGAAATGAAATTTCTTAATTTAAATTCACAAATTTCATACAAGACTGATTGTACATGTAATATGCATTGATTTTTATTTATCATGCTTAGTGTCAAGGGAACTATGAATGAAACTTTAACAACTGATACCCAGTGCCTTGAAAAATATAGTGGAAAAAAAATACATTGTATTCAGTTTGTTAAAGTGCCATGGTGTCTTATGTGGCAGTCAAGATTAAGACAGTCAGTTCTGAAAAAGAGGAGGAAACCAGAGTGTCTGGAGAAAACTTTATCTTTGAAAGAAAGCTGACAAAATTTCTATGTTCTGTCTTCAGGTGTTGGGGGGGGGTCAAAATTGGGCAACGACAGACTTTGATCCAGTAGCAAACACCTTTGAAAAATACCTTTATACCCAGAATGGGGATCAAATCTCAGTCAGATGCTCTACCAGGCTTACAACTCTAACTAGTGTAAATTACACTACAACTTTAACAGATACTTGCCCACTACCATACATATTACAGTGTGATTTCATTTTTTGTTTTTTTGGCAATTTGATTAACAGTGAAATAATTATTGCTAGATGTATAACTCAATTGAAGTTATCATTCATCAAGAAGATTAAAACTGTACACTAATAGGCATCTTTTCTAACTACCTAAAAAGGTTATCTCCAAAAGTAGCAGTCTGGGTACTCAGCTGGTAGAGCACTCATCTAAGGTGTGGGAGGTTCAGAGTTCGACCCTGTATTTTTCTCATCCTGTTAGTTTGGTAGTAAGTAATATGGCCCATCAGAAATAGTGGTAGCCATATAAAAGTGCATCCAAGAGAATTTGAAAAAATTCCTATGTGTAAGAGGATTTGAGGAACTCAAGAATAATATGAGGGAAGCAGTTTTGGTAAAACAATTGGTTGACAACTTATCTATAGTGCAGACATCTAGGGTTGAACCCCAGACTGACCCTGCATTTTTCTCCTTCCTGATACAGCTTATATCACTGATCTGAATCCAGGAAATTTTTGAGCCATACAATTATAAAAAATTAACCATCAGGCCCCAGTTTCTAAACTAAGATTTCCCTTAACTTAAATCTGGCAAATTAAAAATCTTTATAATTTTAGTAATTTGTAAAATATTCAGGAATTAAGGTGTTGTTTTGGAGATCATTTCATGTTTATAACACTTACATTCAGTTAAGTAAAACTGTTTATTCTTAGTTCCAAAAAATTGTCAATATTTACTTAATATAAGTTGAGGAAAATCTCAGTTAAAAATGATTGTAAAACTGGGACCTGCAACATTCAAAATAAATAAAATACATAAAACATGCACACTTACCACAATAAATTAATTCTTTCCAATTCCCTTCAATTTTTTGGTAAAAACACATAATTTTCCAATTCTCAAAATTTGTTTTTCTAAAAACACAAAATATTATATCAGTACACTGTAAATAAACACATGTTAAAATCAACTATAAATCCATTAAAAACAAATTAACACTCAATATCTATATACACATAATTAAAAATACAATGACACTTACGAAATTATAATAGGTTTCAACATGAATTGTTTTCACCCAAATCTGACATAACAGAATATAATCTAATTAATTCTTAATTTTGTTCTAAATACTCTCAGATAATCTTTAAGATAAATAATCAGATTCTTGGCTTAATTAACCACAGAGGTCATTAATTAGACTGACACAAATTTAATGAGATTTATTGGTTTGGGCCTTTTTCAATGGTCATCAAAAGGATTAATACCTGATCCATAAAATCTAATTACATAATGAAAATACTGGTAAATGTATGAAAATACTGGTAATTTTATGAAAATACTGGTAATTGTATGTATGAAAATACTGGTAATTGTATGAAAATACTGGTAAATGTATGTATGAAAATACTGGCAATTGTATATATGAAAAAACAGATAACTGTATGAAAATACTGGTAAATGTATGAAACAACTGGTAATTGTATGAAAATACTGGTAATTGTATGAAAATACTGGTAAATGTACTGGTAATATTGTATGAAAATACTGGTAAATGTATGAAAATACTAGTAATATTGTATGAAAATACCACTACATGTATAGAAATACTGGTAAATGTTTTTGTTCATAATTCTATATATTTTTACCATAAAATGAAATATCAATTTAACAGGTGATTTTATGGGACAGTACTTATTTGGTATCATTAATATGTTAAAAAAGTTTGGTTATCCCCAATTCGTTTACTTATTATTTTTTTTAATATTTTCAAAACAGGAACAAAATTCAATGTTATCTATAACATAATCATTTACTGATATATTTCAATTACCTTCTGATGTATTTCCTCAATAAATTTAGAATGAGTTCTAAATTCAAGTATGTAGTTTATATACTTCATTTAAAATTAATATTGATACTTTTATCGAAGTTATTACATTATTGGAATGAAAAAACAGCAAAATGCAGAAAAACATCAGTCCAACTGACAACTGACAACTCTTAGATCTAAAATGGTATATGGTACATTCTATAGATGGTGCAGTAAATGAAGGATTCAACCAAAGTTGACATTTTTGTCACCAGAAGGATATTAATACCAGACCAGTTTTCCTAAAAGGACACCTCTTGTGATGTATACCTGGACAACACCTACATTGTGCTGGTGTTGTGTCTATTCTCACCATCTTACTCCTTTGATCACAAAAGGAGGTTTCATGGCCATCATCAAAGTGTTGTTGGTAAGCATGATGTCTCTGTGTCCATGATTGACCTGGATATATTTGACGTCCAATAGTTCCAAGTTCCTTTTACTCAATTTTAATTACACACGTGGCGGGTGTAGCTAGCTAAACAGGATATTCTTACCCTTCTGGAACACCCGGCCTCACTTCCCTGGTGGAAGTTCACGTGTCTAATCTGACTTGTCAGTTCAAAGTTTTTACTTTGCTTCTGAATTTTGATTTGGACATGGATTAGTATGTTTGTTTTTTTTATATACATGTAATGTTACCTTATTCTGCTGTTGTTTCCACATTAGTTAATCTGCCAATAGTTCTATATTTTACGATCCCACTACAAGTTATTTTTCAATTGAAACAAGTTTGACTTGGAGGAAGTATACACCGATCCAAACGATCTTATAAATTTTCCCGCCATCTTTCGAGTCAAAACATTCCTCGGCTTCTTCCGTTGTACTTCGCAAAAAATATGGTTAAGTTTAATTATTATTCACGCCGTGATACGCATATATACAAGGGTCCTTTTTTGATTATTAGAATTATGTAAAAAAAAAAAAAAAAAAAAAAAAAAAAAAACTTAATTTCTTTGATATGTACTACTTTGAAATTAAATATCAAGAAATAAGTACATCTGTCGATCAGAAAACGCCGATTCCCAAATCTTTGAATGTTCTAAAATCGAACGCCAGTTGCTCACATCGGCAGTATGAATCTCTATGAAACAAATCCTTTCGCATGCGTGTTAAAATGTAAAACACAATAAAAGGCGACGAGAACACTAACCAAAACGTGATGTTGAAAACCAAACAAAACAAGATTTCAGACCAATAATGGCGGCAAAACTACGGTATCACCTCAAACGCTAACACTTACATCGGCGGTATGAAAAACTATTTAGTTAACCCTTTTATTTTTAATGCGAACTAAAACACGTAAGAAGAAAAGAAATTCAAAACAAAAACACGGTGTTGAAAACAGGAAAAGCTAATGTCATACAATCATAATGGTATAACTAACGGTGGCAAACTCCTGACTTTGGACAAACACTCAGTATGGTTGGGGAAATGTAGTCAGACTTATCAGCCCACTAAACCCCAAACGAATATCCATCACGGAAATACTCAACCACCTTCCCAACAACAGCGAGGGGAAGTACTGCTTGTCATCTTCGCGCAGTGTTGTGTTATATAAAGATACTTGATTTCACTTCTTTGTGGTGTTGTACCACAGCGTAACGGAAACATACACAATTCCGTACCACACATACACATACACACACCGTGACATGCACATTGAACACACACGCGCACACACGCGTTGTTATGTTTTTTCTTATAACAGATTAAGTACGGCATAGTAATGGTGACAATGATTTTTACATGCTAGGGCTAAAAAATCTAAACCTCTGAGGACGGTTGGTTCCAGTGCATACGGATAACGGAGCCGTGCCAACTAGTTACACCCAAATGTTTAATTATTCATAATGATTTATACACGAATGAGTTCAGAGATTTACAACCTTAAGTGAAAGAGGTCGGTACTTTTACATCACACCAATTTCAATTCGCATCTATTTGCCATGTGGTGCGCAACGCGTGATCCACTTTGCTTACAAAATTCCAAATTAAAATTAGCAACGTACATGCAGACTCTATCTTGACAATAGTACAATGGTCCGTGTTATTAACAAAGTTAAACACTGAACAATAGAGGCCTTGTGATTAAAAGCTTATGCTCTTAACCACCAGGCAACGGTAACCCGTGGAAAATAAACCCTGGACCATAGGCACCTTGTGGTAATAGGCAAATGCCTTAACCACTAGGCAACCGTAGTCCAGGGGCAGATGATGGCTATTGCATGCAATAGAACACCAACTGTACAATACAATAGAAAGAAATCAGAAAGCTAAAAGTCAGAAGTATAAGAATTGAGAGAGCGCCCCGGTAAGGGCGAGTGGTCGAATATCCATCACGGAAATACTCAACCACCTTCCCGTTTGACATCGGAGATGGCTCCGACATCTACACCATTCTGTTAAGAACAGCGAGGGAAGTATTGCTTGTCATCTTCGCGCAATGTTGTGTTATATAAAGATACCCGATTTCACTTCTTTGTGGTGTCGTAATTTAATTTATTTGACATTTTCTTCGTAAATGCGTATTTTATTTTATGCTTTGGTAGGTATCTGAAAGATAAAAAATTATATCATTTTTGTGTTTATTAATTTCATCAAAATCAGCGGCTGTCTGCTTATTGAAATTTTATAGATAAAATAAATTAAAATTATTTAGTTTTACCATACCACGTAACTCTTTTACTACCACAACATAACTATGTTAAAGAATGGTGAACACAGTTCCAGGTAGAAAACATGCACGACCGACTTACCTATACAATTAATTACATGTAATTGTAAAACTTGACACAGAGAAATACGGACAATACGCGTTGATAAAAGACACAAACATACCGCGCCATACGCCATGAACACACGATCAAATGCACAATGTGGTGCGTAACGGAAACATGTACACATTGCGATACCACACACACACAAACACACACACACACACACACACGCGCGCACCTCGACATACATCTTGAACATACACGCGCACAACACGTATTATAAAGCTTAACGCAAACAAACACATTAGCGTGCTAAACACAAACACACACATAAACGCACATATGGTCCTGAACACAAATACGTACACATTGCAGTATTGCACAAATACAAAAAATCGTGGTGCTTAAGCTTATCGCAAACACATACAAATACATATTGTGGCGCGTAACGGAAACATACACATTGCAGTACTAAACACACATACACACACAAACACACACATACACACACAACTAAAAAGTCGTGACGTATACACACACACAAACACACACACACACATCGTTACATGCACCTTGAACACAAACACGCGCGCGCTGTTATGTTTTTTCTTATAACAGATTAAGTACGGCATAGTATTGGTGACAATGATTTTTTTCAGATGACGGTTGGTTGCGGTGCATACGGATAACGGAATCGTGCCAACTAGTTACACTCAAATGATGAATTATTGATAATGATTTATACACGAAGTGAAAGAGGAAAGTACTTTGGTCGATAATTTTACATCACATCAATTTCATTTTGCATCTATTTGCCATGTGGTGCGCAACTCGTGATCTACTTTGCATACATCATTTCAAATTAAAATTAGCAACGTACATGTAGACTCTATCTTGACAACTAGTACATGCCAACGACAATAGTACAATGGTCCGTGTTATTAACAAAGTTAAACACTGAACCATAGAGGCCTTGTGATTAAAAGCTTATGCTCTTAGCCACTAGCCAAAAAAAACACACACACACCGTTACATGCACCTTGAACACAAATACGAGCGCGCGCTGTTATGTTTTTTTTCTTATAACAGATTAAGTACGGCATAGTATTGGTGACAATGATTTTACATGCAAGAGCTCAGAGATTTAAACATCTGAGGACGGTTGGTTGCAGTGCATACGGATAACGGAACCGTGCCAACTAGTTACATCCAAATGATGAAATTTTGATAATGATTTATACACGAATGAGTTTAGAGATTTACAACCTCAAGTGAAGAGGTCGGTACTTTTACACCACATCAATTTCATTTCGCATCTATTTGCCATGTGGTGCGCAATTCGTGATCTACTTTGCATGCAACATTCCAAATTAAAATCAGCAACGTACGTGCAGACTCTATCTTGTCAACTAGTCAATGCCAACGACAATAGTACAATGGTCCGTGTTATTAACAAAGTTAAACACTGAACAATAGAGGCCCTGTGATTAAAAGCTTATGCTCCTAACCACTAGGCAACGGTACCCCGTGGATAATAAACCCTGGACCATAGGCACCTTGTGGTAATAGGCAAATGCCTTAACCACTAGGCAACCGTAGTCCAGGGGCAGATGATGGCTATTGCATGCAATAGAACACCAACTGTACAATACAACAGAAAGAAAGCAGAAAGCTAAAAGTCAGAAGTATAGAATTGAGAGAGCGCCCCGGTAAGGGCGAGTGGTCGAATATCCATCACGGAAATACTCAACCACCTTCCCGTTTGACATCGGAGATGGCTCCGACATCTACACCATTCTGTTAAGAACAGCGAGGGAAGTATTGCGTGTCAACTTCGCGCAATGTTGTGTTATATAAAGATACCCGATTTCACTTCTTTGTGGTGTCGTAATTTAATTTATTTGACATTTTCTTCGTAAATGCGTATTTTATTTTATGCTTTGGTAGGTATAAAGATAAAAAATTATATCATTTTTGTGTTTATTAATTTCATCAAAATCAGCGGCTGTCTGCTTATTGAAATTTTATAGATAAAATAAATTAAAATTATTTAGTTTACCATACCACGTAACTCTTTTACTACCACAACATAACTATGTTAAAGAATGGTGAACACAGTTCCAGGTAGAAAACATGCACGACCGACTTACCTATACGATTAATTAATTGTAAAACTTGACCCAGAGAAATACGGACAATTAAACACGCGTTGATAAAAGACACAAACATACCGCGCCATACGCCATGAACACACGATCAAATGCACAATGTGGTGCGTAACGGAAACATGTACACATTGCGATACCACACACACACACACACACACACACGCCCGCACCTCGATATACATCTTGAACATACACGCGCACAACACGTATTATAAAGCTTAACGCAAACATACACATTAGCGTGCTAAACACAAACACACACATAAACGCACATATGGTCCTGAACACAAATACGTACACATTGCAGTATTGCACAAATACAAAAAATCGTGGTGCTTAAGCTTATCGCAAACACATACAAATACATATTGTGGCGCGTAACGGAAACATACACATTGCAGTACTAAACACACATACACACACAAACACACATACACACACAACTAAAAAGTCGTGACGTATACACACACACACACACACACACACATCGTTACATGCACCTTGAACACAAACAAGCGCGCGCTGTTATGTTTTTTCTTATAACAGATTAAGTACGGCATAGTATTGGTGACAATGATTTTTGTCAGATGACGGTTGGTTGCGGTGCATACGGATAACGGAATCGTGCCAACTAGTTACACTCAAATGATGAATTATTGATAATGATTTATACACGAAGTGAAAGAGGAAAGTACTTTGGTCGATAATTTTACATCACATCAATTTCATTTCGCATCTATGTGCCATGTGGTGCGCAACTCGTGATCTACTTTGCATGCAACATTCCAAATTAAAATTAGCAACGGACATGTAGACTCTATCTTGACAACTAGTACATGTCAACGACAATAGTACAATGGTCCGTGTTATTAACAAAGTTAAACACTGAACCATAGAGGCCTTGTGATTAAAAGCTTATGCTCTTAGCCACTAGCCAAAAAACACACACACACCGTTACATGCACCTTGAACACAAATACGCGCGCGCTGTTATGTTTTTTTTTTATAACAGATTAAGTACGGCATAGTATTGGTGACAATGATTTTTACATGCAAGAGCTCAGAGATTTAAACATCTGAGGACGGTTGGTTGCAGTGCATACGGATAACGAAACCGTGCCAACTAGTTACATCCAAATGATGAAATTTTGATAATGATTTATACACGAATGAGTTTAGAGATTTACAACCTCAAGTGAAAGAGGTCGGTACTTTTACATCACATCAATTTCATTTCGCATCTATTTGCCATGTGGTGCGCAACGCGTGATCCACTTTGCTTACAAAATTCCAAATTAAAATTAGCAACGTACATGCAGACTCTATCTTGACAATAGTACAATGGTCCGTGTTATTAACAAAGTTAAACACTGAACAATAGAGGCCTTGTGATTAAAAGCTTATGCTCTTAACCACCAGGCAACGGTAAAAGACACAAACATACCGCGCCATACGCCATGAACACACGATCAAATGCACAATGTGGTGCGTAACGGAAACATGTACACATTGCGATACCATACATACACACACACAAACACACACACACACACACACACACACACACACACAACAACAACAACTAAAAAGTCGTGGCACACACACACACACACACACACACATCGTTACATGCACCTTGAACACAAACACGCGCGCGCTGTTATGTTTTTTTTCTTATAACAGATTAAGTACGGTATAGTATTGGTGACAATGATTTTTGTCAGATGACGGTTGGTTGCGGTGCATACGGATAACGGAATCGTGTCAACTAGTTACACTCAAATGATGAATTATTGATAATGATTTATACACGAATGAGTTCAGAGAAGTGAAAGAGGATAGTACTTTGGTCGATAATTTTACATCACATCAATTTCATTTCGCATCTATGTGCCATGTGGTGCGCAACTCGTGATCTACTTTGCATACATCATTTCAAATTAAAATTAGCAACGGACATGTAGACTCTATCTTGACAACTAGTACATGCCAACGACAATAGTACAATGGTCCCTGTTATTAACAAAGTTAAACACTGAACCATAGAGGCCTTGTGATTAAAAGCTTATGCTCTTAGCCACTAGCCAAACACACACACACACACACACACAACACACACACACACACACACACACACACACACACACCGTTACATGCAACTTGAACACAAACACGCGCGCGCGCTGTTATGTTTTTTTTCTTATAACAGATTAAGTATGGCATAGTATTGGTAACAATGATTTTTACATGCAAGAGCTCAGAGATTTAAACATCTGAGGACGGTTGGTTGCGGTGCATACGGATAACGGAACCGTGCCAACTAGTTATATCCAAATGATGAAATTTTGATAATGATTTATACACGAATGAGTTCAGAGGTTTACAATCTCAAGTGAAGAGGTCGGTACTTTTACATCACATCAATTTCATTTCGCATCTATTTGCCATGTGGTGCGCAACTCGTGATCTACTTTGCATGCAACATTCCAAATCAAAATTAGCAACGTACATGCAGACTCTATCTTGACAACTAGTACATGCCAACAACAATAGTACAATGGTCCGTGTTATTAACAAAGTTAAACACTGAACCATAGAGGCCTTGTAATTAAATGCTTATGCTATTAACCACTAGGCAACCGTAGCCCGTGGAAAATAAACCCTGGACCATAGGCACCTTGTGGTAATAGGCAAATGCCTTAACCACTAGGCAACCGTAGTCCAGGGGCAGATGATGGCTATTACATGCAATAGAACACCAACTGTACAATACAACAGAAAGAAACCAGAAAGCTAAAAGTCAGAAGTATAAGAATTCAGAGAGCGCCCCGGTAAGGGCGAGTGGTCGAATATTCATCACGGAAATACTCAACCACCTTCCCGTTTGACATCGGAGATGGCTCCGACATCTACACCATTCTGTTAAGAACAGCGAGGGAAGTATTGCTTGTCATCTTCGCGCAATGTTGTGTTATATAAAGATACCTGATTTTACTTCAATGTGGTGTCGTAATTTAATTTATTTGATATTTTCTTTGTAACTGCTTATTTTATTTTATGCTTTGGTAGGTATAAAGATAAAAAATTATGTCATTTTTGTGTTTATTAATTTCATCAAAATCAGCGGCTGTCTGCTTATTGAAGTTTTATAGATCAAATAAATTAAAATTATTTAGTTTTACCATACCACATAACTCTTTTACTACCACAACATAACTATGTTAAAGACTGGTGAACACAGTTCCAGGTAGAAAACATGCACGACCGACTTACCTATACGATTAATTAATTGTAAAACTTGACCCAGAGAAATACGGACAATTAAACACGCGTTGATAAAAGACACAAACATACCGCGCCATACGCCATGAACACACGATCAAATGCACAATGTGGTGCGTAACGGAAACATGTACACATTGCGATACCACACACACACACACACACACACACGCCCGCACCTCGATATACATCTTGAACATACACGCGCACAACACGTATTATAAAGCTTAACGCAAACATACACATTAGCGTGCTAAACACAAACACACACATAAACGCACATATGGTCCTGAACACAAATACGTACACATTGCAGTATTGCACAAATACAAAAAATCGTGGTGCTTAAGCTTATCGCAAACACATACAAATACATATTGTGGCGCGTAACGGAAACATACACATTGCAGTACTAAACACACATACACACACAAACACACATACACACACAACTAAAAAGTCGTGACGTATACACACACACACACACACACACACATCGTTACATGCACCTTGAACACAAACAAGCGCGCGCTGTTATGTTTTTTCTTATAACAGATTAAGTACGGCATAGTATTGGTGACAATGATTTTTGTCAGATGACGGTTGGTTGCGGTGCATACGGATAACGGAATCGTGCCAACTAGTTACACTCAAATGATGAATTATTGATAATGATTTATACACGAAGTGAAAGAGGAAAGTACTTTGGTCGATAATTTTACATCACATCAATTTCATTTCGCATCTATGTGCCATGTGGTGCGCAACTCGTGATCTACTTTGCATGCAACATTCCAAATTAAAATTAGCAACGGACATGTAGACTCTATCTTGACAACTAGTACATGTCAACGACAATAGTACAATGGTCCGTGTTATTAACAAAGTTAAACACTGAACCATAGAGGCCTTGTGATTAAAAGCTTATGCTCTTAGCCACTAGCCAAAAAAACACACACACACCGTTACATGCACCTTGAACACAAATACGCGCGCGCTGTTATGTTTTTTTTCTTATAACAGATTAAGTACGGCATAGTATTGGTGACAATGATTTTTACATGCAAGAGCTCAGAGATTTAAACATCTGAGGACGGTTGGTTGCAGTGCATACGGATAACGAAACCGTGCCAACTAGTTACATCCAAATGATGAAATTTTGATAATGATTTATACACGAATGAGTTTAGAGATTTACAACCTCAAGTGAAAGAGGTCGGTACTTTTACATCACATCAATTTCATTTCGCATCTATTTGCCATGTGGTGCGCAACGCGTGATCCACTTTGCTTACAAAATTCCAAATTAAAATTAGCAACGTACATGCAGACTCTATCTTGACAATAGTACAATGGTCCGTGTTATTAACAAAGTTAAACACTGAACAATAGAGGCCTTGTGATTAAAAGCTTATGCTCTTAACCACCAGGCAACGGTAAAAGACACAAACATACCGCGCCATACGCCATGAACACACGATCAAATGCACAATGTGGTGCGTAACGGAAACATGTACACATTGCGATACCATACATACACACACACAAACACACACACACCACACACACACACACAACAACAACAACTAAAAAGTCGTGGCACACACACACACACACACACACACACATCGTTACATGCACCTTGAACACAAACACGCGCGCGCTGTTATGTTTTTTTCTTATAACAGATTAAGTACGGTATAGTATTGGTGACAATGATTTTTGTCAGATGACGGTTGGTTGCGGTGCATACGGATAACGGAATCGTGTCAACTAGTTACACTCAAATGATGAATTATTGATAATGATTTATACACGAATGAGTTCAGAGAAGTGAAAGAGGATAGTACTTTGGTCGATAATTTTACATCACATCAATTTCATTTCGCATCTATGTGCCATGTGGTGCGCAACTCGTGATCTACTTTGCATACATCATTTCAAATTAAAATTAGCAACGGACATGTAGACTCTATCTTGACAACTAGTACATGCCAACGACAATAGTACAATGGTCCCTGTTATTAACAAAGTTAAACACTGAACCATAGAGGCCTTGTGATTAAAAGCTTATGCTCTTAGCCACTAGCCAAACACACACACACACACACACACACACACACACACACACACACACACCGTTACATGCAACTTGAACACAAACACGCGCGCGCGCTGTTATGTTTTTTTTCTTATAACAGATTAAGTATGGCATAGTATTGGTAACAATGATTTTTACATGCAAGAGCTCAGAGATTTAAACATCTGAGGACGGTTGGTTGCGGTGCATACGGATAACGGAACCGTGCCAACTAGTTATATCCAAATGATGAAATTTTGATAATGATTTATACACGAATGAGTTCAGAGGTTTACAATCTCAAGTGAAGAGGTCGGTACTTTTACATCACATCAATTTCATTTCGCATCTATTTGCCATGTGGTGCGCAACTCGTGATCTACTTTGCATGCAACATTCCAAATTAAAATTAGCAACGTACATGCAGACTCTATCTTGACAACTAGTACATGCCAACAACAATAGTACAATGGTCCGTGTTATTAACAAAGTTAAACACTGAACCATAGAGGCCTTGTAATTAAATGCTTATGCTATTAACCACTAGGCAACCGTAGCCCGTGGAAAATAAACCCTGGACCATAGGCACCTTGTGGTAATAGGCAAATGCCTTAACCACTAGGCAACCGTAGTCCAGGGCAGATGATGGCTATTACATGCAATAGAACACAACTGTACAATACAACAGAAAGAAACCAGAAAGCTAAAAGTCAGAAGTATAAGAATTCAGAGAGCGCCCCGGTAAGGGCGAGTGGTCGAATATTCATCACGGAAATACTCAACCACCTTCCCGTTTGACATCGGAGATGGCTCCGACATCTACACCATTCTGTTAAGAACAGCGAGGGAAGTATTGCTTGTCATCTTCGCGCAATGTTGTGTTATATAAAGATACCTGATTTTACTTCAATGTGGTGTCGTAATTTAATTTATTTGATATTTTCTTTGTAAATGCTTATTTTATTTTATGCTTTGGTAGGTATAAAGATAAAAAATTATGTCATTTTTGTGTTTATTAATTTCATCAAAATCAGCGGCTGTCTGCTTATTGAAATTTTATAGATAAAATAAATTAAAATTATTTAGTTTTATCATACCGCGTAACTCTTTTACTACCACAACATAACTATGTTAAAGAATGGTGAACACAGTTCCAGGTAGAAAACATGCAAGACCGACTTACCTATACGATTAATTAATTGTAAAACTTGACCCAGAGAAATACGGACAATTAAACACGCGTTGATAAAAGACACAAATACACACCGCGCCATACGTCATGAAGACACAAACAAATGCACAATGTGGTGCGTAACGGAAACATACACATTGTGGTGCTATACACACACACAAACACACACACACACACACACACACACAACAACTAAAAAGTCGTGGCACACACACACACACACACACACATCGTTACATGCACCTTGAACACAAACACGCGCGCGCTGTTATGTTTTTTTTTCTTATAACAGATTAAGTACGGTATAGTATTGGTGACAATGATTTTTGTCAGATGACGGTTGGTTGCGGTGCATACGGATAACGGAATCGTGTCAACTAGTTACACTCAAATGATGAATTATTGATAATGATTTATACACGAATGAGTTCAGAGAAGTGAAAGAGGATAGTACTTTGGTCGATAATTTTACATCACATCAATTTCATTTCGCATCTATGTGCCATGTGGTGCGCAACTCGTGATCTACTTTGCATACATCATTTCAAATTAAAATTAGCAACGGACATGTAGACTCTATCTTGACAACTAGTACATGCCAACGACAATAGTACAATGGTCCCTGTTATTAACAAAGTTAAACACTGAACCATAGAGGCCTTGTGATTAAAAGCTTATGCTCTTAGCCACTAGCCAAACACACACACCACACACACACACCGTTACATGCAACTTGAACACAAACACGCGCGCGCGCTGTTATGTTTTTTTCTTATAACAGATTAAGTACGGCATAGTATTGGTGACAATGATTTTTACATGCAAAAGCTCAGAGATTTAAACATCTGAGGACGGTTGGTTGCGGTGCATACGGATAACGGAACCGTGCCAACTAGTTACATCCAAATGATGAAATTTTGATAATGATTTATACACGAATGAATTCAGAGATTTACAACCTCAAGTGAAAGAGGTCGGTACTTTTACATCGCATCAATTTCATTTCGCATCTATTTGCCATGTGGTGCGCAACTCGTGATCTACTTTGCATGCAACATTCCAAATTAAAATTAGCAACGTACATGCAGACTCTATCTTGACAACTAGTCAATGCCAACGACAATAGTACAATGCTCCGTGTTATTACAAAGTTAAACACTGAACCATAGACGCCCTGTGATTAAAAGCTTATGCTCTTAACCACTAGGCAACGGTACCCCGTGGAAAATAAACCCTGGACCATAGGCACCTTGTGGTAATAGGCAAATGCCTTAACCACTAGGCAACCGTAGTCCAGGGGCAGATGATGGCTATTGTATGCAATAGAACACCAACTGTACAATACAAAAGAAAGAAATCAGAAAGCTAAAAGTCAGAAGTATAAGAATTGAGAGAGCGCCCCGGTAAGGGCGAGTGGTCGAATATCCATCACGGAAATACTCAACCACCTTCCCGTTTGACATCGGAGATGGCTCCGACATCAACACCATTCTGTTAAGAACAGCGAGGGAAGTATTGCTTGTCATCTTCGCGCAATGTTGTGTTATATAAAGATACCCCATTTCACTTCTTTGTGGTGTCGTAATTTAATTTATTTGACATTTTCTTTGTAAATGCGTATTTTATTTTATGCTTTGGTAGGTATAAAGATAAAAAATTATATCATTTTGTGTTTATTAATTTCATCAAAATCAGCGGCTGTCTGCTTATTGAAATTTTACAGATAAAATAAATTAAAATTATTTAGTTTTACCATACCACGTAACTCTTTCTACCACGACATAACTATGTTAAAGAATGGTGAACACAGTTCCAGGTAGAAAACATGCACGACCGACTTACCTATACGATTAATTAATTGTAAAACTTGACCCGAGAAATACGGACAATTAAACACGCGTTGATAAAAGACACAAACATACCGCGCCATACGCCATGAACACACGATCAAATGCACAATGTGGTGCGTAACGGAAACATGTACACATTGCAATACCACACACATACACAAAACACACACACACACACACACACGCACCTCGACATACATCTTGAACATACACGCGCACAACACGTATTATAAGCTTAACGCAAACATACACATTAGCGTGCGTAACACAAACACCACATAAACGCACATATGGTCCTGAACACAAATACGTACACATTGCAGTATTGCACAAATACAAAAAATCGTGGTGCTTAAGCTTATCGCAAACAAATACAAATGCATATTGTGGCGCGTAACGGAAACATACACATTGCAGTACTAAACACTCACACACACACACACACGCACCTCGACATACATCTTGAACATACACGCGCACAACACGTATTATAAAGCTTAACGCAAACATACACATTAGCGTGCTAAACACAAACACACACATAAACGCACATATGGTCCTGAACACAAATACGTACACATTGCAGTATTGCACAAATACAAAAAATCGTGGTGCTTAAGCTTATCGCAAACACATACAAATACATATTGTGGCGCGTAACGGAAACATACACATTGCAGTACTAACACACATACACACACAAACACACACATACACACACAACTAAAAAGTCGTGACGTATACACACACACACACACACACATCGTTACATGCACCTTGAACACAAACACGCGCGCGCTGTTATGTTTTTTCTTATAACAGATTAAGTACGGCATAGTATTGGTGACAATGATTTTTGTCAGATGACGGTTGGTTGCGGTGCATACGGATACGGAATCGTGCCAACTAGTTACACTCAAATGATGAATTATTGATAATGATTTATACACGAAGTGAAAGAGGAAAGTACTTTGGTCGATAATTTTACATCACATCAATTTCATTTCGCATCTATGTGCCATGTGGTGCGCAACTCGTGATCTACTTTGCATGCAACATTCCAAATTAAAATTAGCAACGGACATGTAGACTCTATCTTGACAACTAGTACATGTCAACGACAATAGTACAATGGTCCGTGTTATTAACAAAGTTAAACACTGAACCATAGAGGCCTTGTGATTAAAAGCTTATGCTCTTAGCCACTAGCCAAAAAAACACACACACCCGTTACATGCACCTTGAACACAAATACGCGCGCGCTGTTATGTTTTTTTTCTTATAACAGATAAGTACGGCATAGTATTGGTGACAATGATTTTTACATGCAAGAGCTCAGAGATTTAAACATCTGAGGACGGTTGGTTGCAGTGCATACGGATAACGAAACCGTGCCAACTAGTTACATCCAAATGATGAAATTTTGATAATGATTTATACACGAATGAGTTTAGAGATTTACAACCTCAAGTGAAAGAGGTCGGTACTTTACATCACATCAATTTCATTCGCATCTATTTGCCATGTGGTGCGCAACGCGTGATCCACTTTGCTTACAAAATTCCAAATTAAAATTAGCAACGTACATGCAGACTCTATCTTGACAATAGTACAATGGTCCGTGTTATTAACAAAGTTAAACACTGAACAATAGAGGCCTTGTGATTAAAAGCTTATGCTCTTAACCACCAGGCAACGGTAAAAGACACAAACATACCGCGCCATACGCCATGAACACACGATCAAATGCACAATGTGGTGCGTAACGGAAACATGTACACATTGCGATACCATACATACACACACACAAACACACACACACACACACACACACACACACACAACAACAACAACTAAAAAGTCGTGGCACACACACACACACACACACACACACATCGTTACATGCACCTTGAACACAAACACGCGCGCGCTGTTATGTTTTTTTTCTTATAACAGATTAAGTACGGTATAGTATTGGTGACAATGATTTTTGTCAGATGACGGTTGGTTGCGGTGCATACGGATAACGGAATCGTGTCAACTAGTTACACTCAAATGATGAATTATTGATAATGATTTATACACGAATGAGTTCAGAGAAGTGAAAGAGGATAGTACTTTGGTCGATAATTTTACATCACATCAATTTCATTTCGCATCTATGTGCCATGTGGTGCGCAACTCGTGATCTACTTTGCATACATCATTTCAAATTAAAATTAGCAACGGACATGTAGACTCTATCTTGACAACTAGTACATGCCAACGACAATAGTACAATGGTCCCTGTTATTAACAAAGTTAAACACTGAACCATAGAGGCCTTGTGATTAAAAGCTTATGCTCTTAGCCACTAGCCACACACACACACCACACACACACACACACAACACACACACACCACACACACCGTTACATGCAACTTGAACACAAACACGCGCGCGCGCTGTTATGTTTTTTTTCTTATAACAGATTAAGTATGGCATAGTATTGGTAACAATGATTTTTACATGCAAGAGCTCAGAGATTTAAACATCTGAGGACGGTTGGTTTGCGGTGCATACGGATAACGGAACCGTGCCAACTAGTTATATCCAAATGATGAAATTTTGATAATGATTTATACACGAATGAGTTCAGAGGTTTACAATCTCAAGTGAAGAGGTCGGTACTTTTACATCACATCAATTTCATTTCGCATCTATTTGCCATGTGGTGCGCAACTCGTGATCTACTTTGCATGCAACATTCCAAATTAAAATTAGCAACGTACATGCAGACTCTATCTTGACAACTAGTACATGCCAACAACAATAGTACAATGGTCCGTGTTTATTAACAAGTTAAACACTGAACCATAGAGGCCTTGTAATTAAATGCTTATGCTATTAACCACTAGGCAACCGTAGCCCGTGGAAAATAAACCCTGGACCATAGGCACCTTGTGGTAATAGGCAAATGCCTTAACCACTAGGCAACCGTAGTCCAGGGGCAGATGATGGCTATTACATGCAATAGAACACCAACTGTACAATACAACAGAAAGAAACCAGAAAGCTAAAAGTCAGAAGTATAAGAATTCAGAGAGCGCCCCGGTAAGGGCGAGTGGTCGAATATTCATCACGGAAATACTCAACCACCTTCCCGTTTGACATCGGAGATGGCTCCGACATCTACACCATTCTGTTAAGAACAGCGAGGGAAGTATTGCTTGTCATCTTCGCGCAATGTTTGTTATAAAGATACCTGATTTTACTTCAATGTGGTGTCGTAATTTAATTTATTTGATATTTTCTTTGTAAATGCTTATTTATTTTATGCTTTGGTAGGTATAAAGATAAAAAATTATGTCATTTTTGTGTTTATTAATTTCATCAAATCAGCGGCTGTTGCTTATTGAAATTTTATAGATAAAATAAATTAAAATTATTTAGTTTTATCATACCGCGTAACTCTTTTACTACCACAACATAACTATGTTAAAGAATGGTGAACACAGTTGCAGGTAGAAAACATGCAAGACCGACTTACCTATACGATTAATTAATTGTAAAACTTGACCCAGAGAAATACGGACAATTAAACACGCGTTGATAAAAGACACAAATACACACCGCGCCATACGTCATGAAGACACAAACAAATGCACAATGTGGTGCGTAACGGAAACATACACATTGTGGTGCTATACACACACACAAACACACACACACACACACAAACACAACAACAACTAAAAAGTCGTGGCACACACACACACACACACACACATCGTTACATGCACCTTGAACACAAACACGCGCGCGCTGTTATGTTTTTTTTTTCTTATAACAGATTAAGTACGGTATAGTATTGGTGACAATGATTTTTGTCAGATGACGGTTGGTTGCGGTGCATACGGATAACGGAATCGTGTCAACTAGTTACACTCAAATGATGAATTATTGATAATGATTTATACACGAATGAGTTCAGAGAAGTGAAAGAGGATAGTACTTTGGTCGATAATTTTACATCACATCAATTTCATTTCGCATCTATGTGCCATGTGGTGCGCAACTCGTGATCTACTTTGCATACATCATTTCAAATTAAAATTAGCAACGGACATGTAGACTCTATCTTGACAACTAGTTACATGCCAACGACAATAGTACAATGGTCCCTGTTATTAACAAAGTTAAACACTGAACCATAGAGGCCTTGTGATTAAAAGCTTATGCTCTTAGCCACTAGCCAAAACACACACACACACACACACACACACCGTTACATGCAACTTGAACACAAACACGCGCGCGCGCTGTTATGTTTTTTTCTTATAACAGATTAAGTACGGCATAGTATTGGTGACAATGATTTTTACATGCAAAAGCTCAGAGATTTAAACATCTGAGGACGTTGGTTGCGGTGCATACGGATAACGGAACCGTGCCAACTAGTTACATCCTAAATGATGAAATTTTGATAATGATTTTATACACGAATGAATTCAGAGATTTACAACCTCAAGTGAAAGAGGTCGGTACTTTTACATCGCATCAATTTCATTTCGCATCTATTTGCCTATGTGGTGCGCAACTCGTGATCTACTTTGCATGCAACATTCCAAATTAAAATTAGCACGTACTGCAGACTCTATCTTGACAACTAGTCAATGCCAACGACAATAGTACAATGCTCCGTGTTATTAACAAAGTTAAACACTGAACCATAGACGCCCTGTGATAAAAGCTTATGCTCTTAACCACTAGCAACGTACCATGTGGAAAATAAACCCTGGACCATAGCACCTTGTGGTAATAGGCAAATGCCTACCACTAGGCAACCGTAGTCCAGGGGCAGATGATGGCTATTGTATGCAATAGACACAACTGTACAATACAAAAGAAAGAAATCAGAAAGCTAAAAGTCAAAGTATAAGAATTGAGAGAGCGCCCCGGTAAGGGCGAGTGGTCGAATATCCATCACGGAAATACTCAACCACCTTTCCCGTTTACATTCGGAGATGGCTCCGACATCTACACCATTCTGTTAAGAACAGCGAGGGAAGTATTGCTTGTCATCTTCGCGCAATGTTGTGTTATATAAAGATACCTGATTTTACTTCAATGTGGTGTCGTAATTTAATTTTTTGATATTTTCTTTGTAAATGCTTATTTTATTTTATGCTTTGTAGGTATAAAGATAAAAATTATATCATTTTGTGTTTATTAATTTCATCAAAATCAGCGGCTGTCTGCTTATTGAAATTTTACAGATAAATAAATTAAAATTATTTAGTTTTACCATACCACGTAACTCTTTTACTACCACGACATAACTATGTTAAAGAATGGTGAACACAGTTCCAGGTAGAAAACATGCACGACCGACTTACCTATACGATTAATTAATTGTAAAACTTGACCCAGAGAAATACGGACAATTAAACACGCGTTGATAAAAGACACAAACATACCGCGCCATACGCCATGAACACACGATCAAATGCACAATGTGGTGCGTAACGGAAACATGTACACATTGCAATACCACACACATACACAAACACACACACACACACACACACACACGCACCTCGACATACATCTTGAACATACACGCGCACAACACGTATTATAAAGCTTAACGCAAACATACACATTAGCGTGCGTAACACAAACACACACATAAACGCACATATGGTCCTGAACACAAATACGTACACATTGCAGTATTGCACAAATACAAAAAATCGTGGTGCTTAAGCTTATCGCAAACAAATACAAATGCATATTGTGGCGCGTAACGGAAACATACACATTGCAGTACTAAACACTCACACACACACACACACACGCACCTCGACATACATCTTGAACATACACGCACAACACGTATTATAAAGCTTAACGCAAACATACACATTAGCGTGCTAAACACAAACACACATAAACGCACATATGGTCCTGAACACAAATACGTACACATTGCAGTATTGCACAAATACAAAAAATCGTGGTGCTTAAGCTTATCGCAAACACATACAAATACATATTGTGGCGCGTAACGGAAACATACACATTGCAGTACTAAACACACATACACACACAAACACACACATACACACACAACTAAAAAGTCGTGACGTATACACACACACACACACACACATCGTTACATGCACCTTGAACACAAACACGCGCGCGCTGTTATGTTTTTTCTTATAACAGATTAAGTACGGCATAGTATTGGTGACAATGATTTTTGTCAGATGACGGTTGGTTGCGGTGCATACGGATAACGGAATCGTGCCAACTAGTTACACTCAAATGATGAATTATTGATAATGATTTATACACGAAGTGAAAGAGGAAAGTACTTTGGTCGATAATTTTACATCACATCAATTTCATTTCGCATCTATGTGCCATGTGGTGCGCAACTCGTGATCTACTTTGCATGCAACATTCCAAATTAAAATTAGCAACGGACATGTAGACTCTATCTTGACAACTAGTACATGTCAACGACAATAGTACAATGGTCCGTGTTATTAACAAAGTTAAACACTGAACCATAGAGGCCTTGTGATTAAAAGCTTATGCTCTTAGCCACTAGCCAAAAAAACACACACACACCGTTACATGCACCTTGAACACAAATACGCGCGCGCTGTTATGTTTTTTTTCTTATAACAGATTAAGTACGGCATAGTATTGGTGACAATGATTTTTACATGCAAGAGCTCAGAGATTTAAACATCTGAGGACGGTTGGTTGCAGTGCATACGGATAACGGAACCGTGCCAACTAGTTACATCCAAATGATGAAATTTTGATAATGATTTATACACGAATGAGTTTAGAGATTTACAACCTCAAGTGAAAGAGGTCGGTACTTTTACATCACATCAATTTCATTTCGCATCTATTTGCCATGTGGTGCGCAACGCGTGATCCACTTTGCTTACAAAATTCCAAATTAAAATTAGCAACGTACATGCAGACTCTATCTTGACAATAGTACAATGGTCCGTGTTATTAACAAAGTTAAACACTGAACAATAGAGGCCTTGTGATTAAAAGCTTATGCTCTTAACCACCAGGCAACGGTAAAAGACACAAACATACCGCGCCATACGCCATGAACACACGATCAAATGCACAATGTGGTGCGTAACGGAAACATGTACACATTGCGATACCATACATACACACACACAAACACACACACACACACACACACAACAACAACTAAAAAGTCGTGGCACACACACACACACACACACACACATCGTTACATGCACCTTGAACACAAACACGCGCGCGCTGTTATGTTTTTTTTCTTATAACAGATTAAGTACGGTATAGTATTGGTGACAATGATTTTTGTCAGATGACGGTTGGTTGCGGTGCATACGGATAACGGAATCGTGTCAACTAGTTACACTCAAATGATGAATTATTGATAATGATTTATACACGAATGAGTTCAGAGAAGTGAAAGAGGATAGTACTTTGGTCGATAATTTTACATCACATCAATTTCATTTCGCATCTATGTGCCATGTGGTGCGCAACTCGTGATCTACTTTGCATACATCATTTCAAATTAAAATTAGCAACGGACATGTAGACTCTATCTTGACAACTAGTACATGCCAACGACAATAGTACAATGGTCCCTGTTATTAACAAAGTTAAACACTGAACCATAGAGGCCTTGTGATTAAAAGCTTATGCTCTTAGCCACTAGCCAAACACACACACACACACACAACACACACCGTTACATGCAACTTGAACACAAACACGCGCGCGCGCTGTTATGTTTTTTTCTTATAACAGATTAAGTACGGCATAGTATTGGTGACAATGATTTTTACATGCAAAAGCTCAGAGATTTAAACATCTGAGGACGGTTGGTTGCGGTGCATACGGATAACGGAACCGTGCCAACTAGTTACATCCAAATGATGAAATTTTGATAATGATTTATACACGAATGAATTCAGAGATTTACAACCTCAAGTGAAAGAGGTCGGTACTTTTACATCGCATCAATTTCATTTCGCATCTATTTGCCATGTGGTGCGCAACTCGTGATCTACTTTGCATGCAACATTCCAAATTAAAATTAGCAACGTACATGCAGACTCTATCTTGACAACTAGTCAATGCCAACGACAATAGTACAATGCTCCGTGTTATTAACAAAGTTAAACACTGAACCATAGACGCCCTGTGATTAAAAGCTTATGCTCTTAACCACTAGGCAACGGTACCCCGTGGAAAATAAACCCTGGACCATAGGCACCTTGTGGTAATAGGCAAATGCCTTAACCACTAGGCAACCGTAGTCCAGGGGCAGATGATGGCTATTGTATGCAATAGAACACCAACTGTACAATACAAAAGAAAGAAATCAGAAAGCTAAAAGTCAGAAGTATAAGAATTGAGAGAGCGCCCCGGTAAGGGCGAGTGGTCGAATATCCATCACGGAAATACTCAACCACCTTCCCGTTTGACATCGGAGATGGCTCCGACATCAACACCATTCTGTTAAGAACAGCGAGGGAAGTATTGCTTGTCATCTTCGCGCAATGTTGTGTTATATAAAGATACCCCATTTCACTTCTTTGTGGTGTCGTAATTTAATTTATTTGACATTTTCTTTGTAAATGCGTATTTTATTTTATGCTTTGGTAGGTATAAAGATAAAAAATTATATCATTTTTGTGTTTATTAATTTCATCAAAATCAGCGGCTGTCTGCTTATTGAAATTTTACAGATAAAATAAATTAAAATTATTTAGTTTTACCATACCACGTAACTCTTTTACTACCACGACATAACTATGTTAAAGAATGGTGAACACAGTTCCAGGTAGAAAACATGCACGACCGACTTACCTATACGATTAATTAATTGTAAAACTTGACCCAGAGAAATACGGACAATTAAACACGCGTTGATAAAAGACACAAACATACCGCGCCATACGCCATGAACACACGATCAAATGCACAATGTGGTGCGTAACGGAAACATGTACACATTGCAATACCACACATACACAAACACACACACACACACACACACACACACACGCACCTCGACATACATCTTGAACATACACGCGCACAACACGTATTATAAAGCTTAACGCAAACATACACATTAGCGTGCGTAACACAAACACACACATAAACGCACATATGGTCCTGAACACAAATACGTACACATTGCAGTATTGCACAAATACAAAAAATCGTGGTGCTTAAGCTTATCGCAAACAAATACAAATGCATATTGTGGCGCGTAACGGAAACATACACATTGCAGTACTAAACACTCACACACACACACACACACACGCACCTCGACATACATCTTGAACATACACGCGCACAACACGTATTATAAAGCTTAACGCAAACATACACATCAGCGTGCTTAACACAAACACACATACATAAATGCACATATGGCCCTGAACACAAATACGTACACATTGCAGTATTGCACAAACACAAAAAATCGTGGTGCTTAAGCTTATCGCAAACACATACAAATGCATATTGTGGCGCGTAACGGAAACATACACATTGCAGTACTAAACACACAAACACACATACACACACAACAACTAAAAAGTCGTGGCACACACACCACACACATCGTTACATGCACCTTGAACACAAACACGCGCGCGCTGTTATGTTTTTTTTCTTATAACAGATTAAGTACGGTATAGTATTGGTGACAATGATTTTGTCAGATGACGGTTGGTTGCGGTGCATACGGATAACTGAATCGTGCCAACTAGTTACACTTAAATGATGAAATTTTGATAATGATTTATACACGAATGAGTTCAGAGAAGTGAAAGAGGAAAGTACTTTGGTCGATAATTTTACACCACATCAATTTCATTTCGCATCTATGTGCCATGTGGTGCGCAACTCGTGATCTACTTTGCATGCAACATTTCAAATTAAAATTAGCAACGGACATGTAGATTCTATCTTGACAACTAGTACATGCCAACGACAATAGTACAATGGTCCCTGTTATTAACAAAGTTAAACACTAAACCATAGAGGCCTTGTGATTCAAAGCTTATGCGCTTAGCCACTAGCCAAAAACACACACACACAAACACACACACACACACACACACACACACACACACACACACACACGTTACATGCACCTTGAACACAAACACGCGCGCGCGCTGTTATGTTTTTTTCTTATAACAGATTCAGTACGGCATAGTATTGGTGACAATGAGTTTTACATGCAAGAGCTCAGAGATTAAAACATCTGAGGACGGTTGGTTGCAGTGCATACGGATAACGTAACCGTGCCAACTAGTTACATCCAAATGATGAAATTTTGATAATGATTTTTTATACACGAATGAGTTCAGAGATTTACAACCTCAAGTGAAAGAGGTCGGTACTTTTACATCACATCAATTTCATTTCGCATCTATTTGCCATGTGGTGCGCAACTCGTGATCTACTTTGCATGCAACATTCCAAATTAAAATCAGCAACGTACATGCAGACTGTATATTGACAACTAGTCAATGCCAACGACAATAGTACAATGGTCCCTGTTATTAACAAAGTTAAACACTGAACCATAGAGGCCTTGTGATTCAAAGCTTATGCGCTTAGCCACTAGCCAAACACACACACACACACACACACACACACACATACACACACCGTTACATGCACCTTGAACACAAACACGCGCGCATGCTGTTATGTTTTTTTCTTATAACAGATTAAGTACGGCATAGTATTGGTGACAATGAGTTTTACATGCAAGAGCTCAGAGATTTAAACATCTGAGTACGGCATAGTATTGGTGACAATGAGTTTTACATGCAAGAGCTCAGAGATTTAAACATCTGAGGACGGTTGGTTGCAGTGCATACGGATAACGGAACCGTGCCAACTAGTAACATCCAAATGATGAAATTTTGAAAATGATTTTTATACACGAATGAGTTCAGAGATTTACAACCTCAAATGAAACAGGTCGGTACTTTTACACCACATCAATTTCATTTCGCATCTATTTGCCATGTGGTGCGCAACTCGTGATCTACTTTGCATGCAACATTCCAAATTAAAATTAGCAACGTACATGCAGACTGTATCTTGACAACTAGTCAATGCCAACGACAATAGTACAACGTGCCTTGTTTTTAACAAAGTTAAACACTGAACCATAGAGGCCTTGTGATTAAAAGCTTATGCTCTTAACCACTAGGCAACGGTACCCCGTGGAAAATAAACCCTGGACCATAGGCACCTTGTGGTAATAGGCAAATGCCTTAACCACTAGGCAACCGTAGTCCAGGGGCAGATGATGGCTATTGTATGCAATAGAACACCAACTGTACAATACAACAGAAGGAAACCAGAAAGCTAAAAGTCAGAAGTATACGAATTGAGAGAGCGCCCCGGTAAGGGCGAGTGGTCGAATATCCATCACGGAAATACTCAACCACCTTCCCGTTTGACATCGGAGATGGCTCCGACATCTACACCATTCTGTTAAGAACAGCGAGGGAAGTATTGCTTGTCATCTTCGCGCAATGTTGTGTTATATAAAGATACCCCATTTCACTTCTTTGTGGTGTCGTAATTTAATTTATTTGACATTTTCTTTGTAAATGCGTATTTTATTTTATGCTTTGGTAGGTGTAAAGATAAAAAATTATATCATTTTTGTGTTTATTAATTTCATCAAAATCAGCGGCTGTCTGCTTATTGAAGTTTTATAGATCAAATAAATTAAAATTATTTAGTTTTACCATACCACATAACTCTTTTACTACCACAACATAACTATGTTAAAGACTGGTGAACACAGTTCCAGGTAGAAAACATGCACGACCGACTTACCTATACGATTAATTAATTGTAAAACTTGACCCAGAGAAATACGGACAATTAAACACGCGTTGATAAAAGACACAAACATACCGCGCCATACGCCATGAACACACGATCAAATGCACAATGTGGTGCGTAACGGAAACATGTACACATTGCGATACCACACACATACACACACGCGCGCACCTCGACATACATCTTGAACATGCACGCGGACAACACGTATAATAAAGCTTAACGCAAACATACACATTAGCGTGCTTAACACAAACACACATAAACGCAAATATAGTCCTGAACATAAATACGTACACATTGCAGTATTGCACAAATACAAAAATTCGTGGTGCTTAAGCTTATCGCAAACACATACAAATGCATATTGTGGCGCGTAACGGAAACATACACATTGCAGTACTAAACACACACACACACACACACACACACACACTCACACAGACATACACACACAACAACTAAAAAGTCGTGGCGCACACACACACACACACACACACACACACATCGTTACATGCACCTTGAACACAAACACGCGCGCGCTGTTATGTTTTTTTTCTTATAACAGATTAAGTACGGCATATTATTGGTGACAATGATTTTTGTCAGATGACGATTGGTTGCGGTGCATACGGATAACGGAATCGTGCCAACTAGTTACACTCAAATGATGAATTATTGATAATGATTTATACACGAATGAGTTCAGAGAAGTGAAAGAGGATAGTACTTTGGTCATCACTTTTATACCACATCAATTTCATTTCGCATCTATGTGCCATGTGGTGCGCAACTCGTGATCTACTTTGCATGCAACATTCCAAATTAAAATTAGCAACGGACATGTAGACTCTATCTTGACAACTAGTACATGCCAACGACAATAGTACAATGGTCCGTGTTATTAACAAAGTTAAACACTGAACCATAGAGGCCTTGTGATTAAAAGCTTATGCTCTTAGCCAATAGCCAAACACACTCACACACACCCCGTTACATGCACCTTGAACACAAACACGCGCGCGCTGTTATGTTTTTTTCTTATAACAGATTAAGTATGGCATAGTATTGGTGACAATGATTTTTACATGCAAGTAAACATCTGAGGACGGTTGGTTGCAGTGCATACGGATAACGGAACCGTGCCAACTAGTTACATCCAAATGATGAAATTTTGATAATGATTTATACACGAATGAGTTCAGAGATTTACAACCTCAAGTGAAAGAGGTCGGTACTTTTACATCACATCAATTTCATTTCGCATCTATTTGCCATGTGGTGCGCAACTCGTGATCTACTTTGCATACAACATTCCAAACTAAAATTAGCAACGTACATGCAGACTGGTGACCACAGTTCCAGGTAGAAAACATGCATGACCGACTTACCTATACGATTAATTACATGTAAAACTTGACCCAGAGAAATACGGACAATTAAACAACGCGTTGATAAAAGACACAAATACACACCGTGCCATACGCCATGAAGACACAAACAAATGCACAGTGTGGTGCGTAACGGAAACATGAACACAATGTGGTGCGTATCGGAAACATGTACACATTGCGGTACCACACACACACACACACACCGACATACATCTTGAACATGCACGCGGACAACACGTATTATACAGCTTATATAATTAACGCAAACATACACATTAGCGTGCTTAACACAAACACACACATAAACGCACATATGGTCCTGAACACAAATACGTACACATTGCATTATTAGTACAAATACAAAAAATCGTGGTTCTTAAGCTTACCACTAACACATTCAAATGCATACACCTTAAACACACACACACACACTAAACACAGACACAGTCGTGGCACACACACATCGATATGCACCTTGAACACACACACACGCGCGTTGTTATGTTTTTTTCTTATAACAGATTAAGTATGGCATATTAATGGTAACAATGATTTTTACAGGCAAGAGATCAGAAATTTAAACATCTGAGGACGGTTTGCTGCGGTGCATACGGATAACGGAACCGTACCAACTAGTTACATCCAATTTATTGATAATGATTATACACGGGAAAGAGGACAGTACTTTGGTCGGTACTTTTACATCACATCAATATCATTTCGCATCTATGTCTCATGTGATGCGCAACTCGTGATCTACTTTGCATACATCATTTCAAATTAAAATTAGCAACGGACATGCAGACTCTAACTTGACAACTAGTAATGCCAACGACAATAGTACAATGGTCCGTGTTATTAACAAAGTTAAACACTGAACCATAGACCCCTTGTGATTAAAAGCTTATGCTCTTAACCACTAGGCAACCGTACTCCGTGGAAAATAAACCCTGGACCATAGGCACCTTGTGGTAATAGGCCAATGCCTTGACTACTAGGCAACCGTAGTCCAAGGGCAGATGATGGCTATTGCATGCAATATGCAATATAGTGCGTAACGGAAACATGTACACATTGCGATACCACACACACACAAACACACACACACGCGCGCGCGCACCTCGACATACATCTTGAACATACACGAGCACGACGCATATTATAAAGCTTAATGCAAACATATACATTAGCGTGCTTAACATAAACACACACTAAACACACATATATATGGTCCTGAACACAAACACGTGCACATTGCAGTATTAGTGCAAATACAAAAAATCATTGTGCTTCAGCTTACCACAAACATAAATACACATTGTGGTGCGTAACACACACACACATACACAAATGTCGTAGCACACACACTAACGCACACACACACATCGTTACATGTACCTTGAACACACACGCGCGCACGCGTTGTTATGTTCTTTTTCCTATGACAGATTAAGTAGAGGGACGCAAAGATACCGCACGATTTCCGCCAGTTTTTGTTAAAAATATAAAATTTTCAGTTCAGCAATTTATAAAACTGATAATTTATGATTGATATGGCATTCAGGTTGATTTATTTACAATTTTATTGAAAATCGTGAGGTATCTGTTGTCGTGCGGTATCTGTTGCGTCCCTATATTGCATAGTAGTGGTTACAATGATTTTTACATGCAAGGGCTCACAGCGGTGCATACGGATAACGGAATCGTGCCAACTAGTTACACCCAAATGATGAATTATTGATAATGATTTATACACGAATGAGTTCAGATATTTACAACCTCAAGTGAAAGAGGTCGGTACTTTTACATCACATCAATTTTATTTCGCATCTATGTGCCATGTTGTGCGCAACTCGTGATCTAATTTGCATACATCATTTCAAATTAAAATTAGCAACGGACATGCATACTTTATTTTAACAACTAGTGAAGGCCAACGACAATAGTACAATGGTCCGTGTTATTAACAAAGTTAAACACTGAACCATAGTGGCCTTTGATTTAAAGCTTATGCTCTTAACCACTAGGCAACGGTACCCCGTGGAAAATAAACCCTGGACCATAGGCACCTTGTGGTAAAAGCCAAATGCCTTAACCACTAGGCAACCGTAGTCCAGGGGCAGATGATGGCTATTGCATGCAATAGAACACCAACTGTACAATACAACAGAAAGAAAGCAGAAAGCTAAAAGTCAGAAGTATAAGAATTGAGAGAGCGCCCCGGTAAGGGCGAGTGGTCGAATATCCATCACGGAAATACCCAACCACCTTCCCGTTTGACATCGGAGATGACTCCGACATCTACACCATTCTATTAGGAACAGCGAGGGAAGTATTGCTTGCCATCTTCGCACAATGTTGTGTTAAATAAAGATACCTCATTTCACTTCATTGTCGTGTCGTCAATTAATTTATTTGACATTTTCTTTGTAAATGCGTATTTTATTTTATGCTTAATGTAGGTATAAAGATAAAAAATCATACCATTATTGTGTTTATTAATTTCATCACATTTCTGTCTGCTTATTGAAATATTAGATAAAATATAATTAAAATTATTCTTAGTTTTACCATACCAGGTAACTCTTTACTAGCACAATATATTTTAAAGAATGGTGAACACAGTTCCGAGTAGAAAACATGCACGACCGACTTACCTATGTAAAACTTGACCCAGAGAAATACGGACAATTAAACAACGCGTTAATAAAAGACACAAATACACACCGCGCCATACGCCATGAAGACACAAACAAATGCACAATGTGGTGCGTAACGGAAACATACACATTGTGGTTCTAAACACACACACACACACCTCGACATACACCTTGACCACACAGGCGCACACACACCTCGACATACACCTTGAAAATACACGCGCACACACATATTATGAAGCTTAACGCAAACACACACATAAACGCACATATGGTCCTGAACACAAACACGTACACATTGCAGTATTAGCACAAAAACACACAAACATCGTGGTGCTTAAGCTTATCACAAACACAAATACACATTGTGGTGCGTTACGGAAACATACACATTGCAGTACAAAATACACACGCACACATACACACACAACAACAACTAACAGTCGTGGCGCGCACACACACACATGGTTACATGCACCTTGAACACAAACACACGCGCGCGTTGTTATGTTTTTTCTTATAACAAATTAAGTATGGCATATTAATGGTGACAATGATTTTTATATGCAAGGGCTCAAAGATTTAAACATCAGATGACGGTTGCACATACAAATACACATTGTGTTGCGTAACGGAAACATACACATTGCGGTACTAAAACACACACACATACACACACACATACGTCGTGGCACACACACGCGCACGCACACACATCGTTACATGCACCTTGAACACACACACGCGTGCGCCTGTGTTGTTATGTTCTTCTTATAACAGATAAGTATGACATATTAATGGTGACAATGATTTTTATATGCAAGGGCTCACAGATTTAAACATCAGATGACGGTTGCTTGCAGTGTATACGGATAACGGGATCATGCCAACTAGTTACGCCCAAATGATGAATTATTGATAATGATTTATACACGAATGAGTTCAGATATTTACAACCTCAAGTGAAAGAGGATATTACTTTGGTCGGTAATTGTACATCACATCATCAATTTCAGGGCGCATCTATGTGCCATGTGGTGCGCAACTCGTGATCTACTTTGCATACAACATTTCAAATTAAAATTAGCAACGGACATGTAGACTCTATCTTAACAACTAGTACATGCCAACGACAATAGTACAATGGTCCGTGTTATTAACAAAGTTAAACACTGAACCATAGAGGCCATGTGATTAAAAGCTTATGCTCTTAACCACTAGGCAACCGTAGCCCGTGGAAAATAAACCCTGGACCATAGGCACCTTGTGGTAAAAGCCAAATGCCTTAACCACTAGGCAACCGTAGTCCAAGGGCAGATGATGGCTATTGCATGCAATAGAACACCAACTGTACAATACAACAGAAAGAAATCAGAAAGCTAAAAGTCAGAAGTGTAAGAATTGAGAGAGCGCCCCGGTAAGGGAGAGTGGTCGAATATCCATCACGGAAATACCCAACCACCTTCCCGTTTGACATCGGAGATGACTCCGACATCTACACCATTCTATTAGGAACAGCGAGGGAAGTATTGCTTGTCATCTTCGCGCAATGTTGTGTTATATAAAGATACCTCATTTCACTTCATTATGGTGTCGTAAATTAATTTATTTGACATTTTCTTTGTAAATGCGTATTTTATTTTATGCTTAATGTAGGTATAAAGATAAAAAATCATACCATTATTGTGTTTATTAATTTCATCACATTTCTGTCTGCTTATTGAAATATTAGATAAAATATAATTAAAATTATTCTTAGTTTTACCATACCAGGTAACTCTTTACTAGCACAAAATATTTTAAAGAATGGTGAACACAGTTCCGGGTAGAAAACATGCACGACCGACTTACGTATGTAAAACTTGACCCAGAGAAATACGGACAATTAAACAACGCGTTTATAAAAAGACACAAATGCACACTGCACCATACGCCATAAAGACACAAACAACCGCACAATGTGGTGCGTAATGGAAACATACACATTGCGGTGCTAAACACACACACACACACACACACACACACACACACACACACCTCAACATACACCTTGACCACACAGGCGCACACACACCTCGACATACACCTTGAAAATACACGCGCACACACATATTATAAAGCATAACGCAAACACACACATAAACGCACATATGGTCCTGAACACAAACACGTACACATTGCAGTATTAGCACAAAAACACAAAAACCGTGGTGCTTAAGCTTATCACAAACACAAATACACATTGTGGTGCTTAACGGAAACATACACATTGCGGTACTAAAACACACACACACACGTCGTGGCACACACACACGCACACACACATCGTTACATGCACCTTGAACACACGCGCGCGTGCGCCTGTGTTGTTATTTTTTTCTTATAACAGATAAGTATGGCATATTAATGGTGACAATGATTTTTATATGCAAGGGCTCACAGATTTAAACATCAGATGACGGTTGCTTGCAATGTATACGAATAACGGGATCATGCCAACTAGTTACGCCCAAATGATGAATTATTGATAATGATTTATACACGAATGAGTTCAGATATTTACAACCTCAAGTGAAAGAGGATATTACTTTGGTCGGTAATTTTACATCACATCTATGTGCCATGTTGTGCGCAAGTCGTGATCTACTTTGCATACATCATTTCAAATTAAAATTAGCAACGGACATCTTGGCCAACGACAATGGCCCGTGTTATTAACAAAGTTAAACACTGAACCATAGACGCCTTGTAATTAAATGCTTATGCTATTAACCACTAGGCAACGGTACCCCGTGGAAAATAAACCCTGGACCATAGACACCTTGTGGTAAAAGGCTAATGCCTTAACCCAGAATTTTGTTGATTTTTTTTTTTTTTAATTTTAAGTACTATAAAATACTGTCAAAAGTTGTCAGATTTAAGTTTAGGTAATATTAGTTAAGGAATGATTGTAAAACTGGGGCCAGTAACTCAAATTAACCTGTAACCATTAGTCATAGGTCTCATTGTCACCCCATCTATAGCCAAAAACAAGGAAATTATATTCATTGTATCATATACCATTTTTTTTTATTTAATAAAAAATCTATTTTAAAAGTGGTATTTGACAATTTGTCGTATACCACTTTTTGGATGTATTTTATGATTACATTTAACAGTTTTACAACATAGTATATTATTATGTAACCAAGGAATGTCAAGTCTTCTAGATATCAAACCATCAGATCCTATATCATAACATGCTATAACATATTTAAAAATATGGTCAAAACACAGATTCGATCCCATTTGTTTTTAAATTAAATATTGTTACAGGGCCCTTTGATCCAACTAAAATCTTTGCCAATCTAAAAAAACGGATAGAAAGTAGTTGATGGGAAATTTCGTAGTTAAATCTTTTTTCAGATAATTAAAACTTTAACAACTATTTAGAGTCATTTCAATTGTTAAAACCAGATTAAGTTTTGAAGATACTCCTGCGCCGCTTCATCATTTAGACTTTTAGGGATGGTACCAGTCGATGCAGTGACCTTGCAAATATGATTGCATTTCATGCTATTTATAAAGTTTCAAGTTTTTAATATCTTTTGATACATGTAAGAGGTTATTGATTTGAGACCAATGTGACCCTGAATAATAATGACAAGATTGACCCTTTCTGCAAACTTCAAAGAGTTTGAAATTTGAAAATCCCTTCTAAATGTCATTCTTTTATCAATCAATCAAAAAAAAAAAACAACATAGTAATCTATGTCCGATTCACAATCCAGAAGCAAAGCAAAAACTTTGGAACTGACAAGTTAGGTTAGACACGTGAACTTCTACCAGGGAAGTGAGGCCAGGTGCTCCAGAAGGGTAAGCACCTCCTGTTTAGCTAGATACACCCGCCAAGTTTGTAATCAAAAGTGTGTGAAAGGAACTATGGAATGCCAAAAATATCCAGGGCACTCATGGATACAGAGACATCAAACTTATCAACAATACTGTGATGACGGCTATAAAACTTTTTGAGGTCCTTGATAAGCCTAAGCTTGCAATGTCCCCGAGTCAACAATTTATATGCAAGCAACCTGCTTCGTTATACATTTTACCCCGAAGTCAAGTATTCAACAGTATATGTTGTCTTCACAAACATTTTCTATGTAAAACCAGAAATACAGATACTCACCCGAATTTCGAAGCGAGCGGAAACTGTACCAAATATCTGTTGCCGTTGCGAATGCAATACACAGATATTAGACTACTGGTCATTTAAGAAGTGGGGCATATGTGAAATGTGAACATAATAATTGGGCATTTGTTCGGGTGAGCTAAGAGCAACTGGTCCTCTAATAGTCACAGTGCAATGTGAGTTCAAACCCAACAAGCCTTTTTGTGTTTGTTTCATTGCTATAGATTGGCAGCTTCAGCAGTGCCTACTTACTACTGTAAACATATTTAATTTCACATGTGTTTATTTTCGCGGTATAGGAAATTTAGAAAGGCAGACGATAACACAAACAGCATAATATAATTTTCACTTGGTATTAGTTTTCGCGCAAAACAAACAACCGCGAAAAAGAGAAAATTAATACATCGCGATAATAAATACGTTTACAGTACGTAATGCAGTAATATAGACCGGATGGATTCTAAGGCCAATGGAACAATTAGTCATCATTCAAATTTAAAAGATGTATATTATAGGCACCCTAAGGGATAAACATATGCCTGGATACAGGCCTACAAAAGTACCTGTACATTAGTAGTAGTCATTTTTTCATGTAGTGCTTTCCAAAATCTTTATCATTGTAATCAATGGTTTCAATGTGTTTATTGTGTATTGTGGTTTGGTGAGTTTTACTGTATGTGCTCTTTGTGGCACAGGCTATTGTCCAGCCCTAGCAATTCAGGCTATGGTCCAGTCCTAGCGATTCAGGCTATTGCCCAGTCCTAGCGATTCAGGCTACTGCCCAGTCATAGCGATTCAGGCATTTGCCCAGTCCTAGCGATTCAGGCTATTGTTCATTTCTTGGTGACTCAACCCATTGCTAAGTCCTTGGTAATATTTATATAACAAGTTTGTATCGACATGAAAGAAAAGAACCAAGCTACCATCTGGTAATACTCGGGTAAATTTATTTACTGCACTACATTTAATACCTGGTGATGCAACATGTGGTTGAATAGTTGTCATGGGATTATATGGCAGGAGATGTAAAAACTATTGTGGTTACACTATATTAATGTCCTCGACATCTTTATCACCTTATACTGTTTTGAAGCTCCCTTTCTTCTATGCCTTTTCAATTTATCTCTTTATAACACCAAGTCTGGATGAAAAATGGTGACCATGAATTGAGGTTTTAGCACACTGCTACATTAAGTGTGTTTACAGTATTTAGGCACCCAAGAGGTGGTTTAATGACTGCAGTTCCTCTTACTGCCAGGTTTGAATCCAACTTAGGGCAGCTCCAAGTGTGAGAAAGTTTGTCAGTTCGTTTTCCAATGGTCATTGAATTTCTCCAGGCTCTCTCCACCATCCCTGAACTGACCACCTCATTATAATATCAGTAAGCGTAAGAATCTTGACTGTGTGTAAAACACAATAACTCCACTCCACTCCTTTATATCATCAAATCTGGCTGAACACATGGTGGTAATGAATCAAAATTTCACAAGCAAATTCAGTGAATTAAGGTCCCCAGCCAGCAGGTTCTTTTTTTTTTTTTTTTTTTTTTTTTTTTTTTTTTTTGTGATTTGCACTCATGTTCAAAAGACCATAACTCTCAAGAAAATAAGCAAACCAACCCGGGTTAATGATATGCACAACTCCTATCTATGTTGATACTTTGCACCAAGTTCTGTGAAATAATGCTTCATAATTTTTGAGAATAAGCACAGACAAGAATGTTGGACAAACGGAAGGATAGACAGAAAGAAGGACAGACGGAAACTTGAATTTAATATCCCCTTCTTTCTCTGAAAGGTGGGTAATAAAGTACCAGTATGCTAACACAGTATTTATTCAACTGTAATAAATAAGACAGAAATTCCTTCATTATCATTACATGTATAATATTTATTGCATCATGTACAAATAATAATTTACAATATACAAAATAATGTACAATATTTACAGGTTTTTATTTATATATCACAGTAATGATTTAAGGATAAATGGATAAACTAAATCCCACCCCAAAATAAAAGTCACTAAATCCCATCCAACAATAAAAGTCACCAAATCCCACCCCAAAATAAAAGTCATCGACATAAAAATAAAAACTGACCTACAACACCCAAATATCTTACTTACATCATTAATTACCCAGTCCATACTATCGTTCTGTTTTCTTCTATTTCTTTACTTCAGTTTCAAAAATAATAAAAACACTAAAGCTAAAGGAAATTCTAAGGCAATTTGGTCAAGGGTTTTGGGTCTGGACATTGGCCACATGTAGATGCTAAACTGCTGGTCTAGGGTTTGCACTTGAGCCAGTAAATATCCCTGCTACTGACCAGTTGACCAGAATAAAATCCATACATACCCACTATTTTCTGAGAAGTAAGAAAGCTCTAGACTTTTGGTTTACAGCCAGTAGATCCCAGAATTTACTGAGTTAATAATTGTGGGTAAGAATGAAATTTTGAGCCATTTACACTGCGAGACCAGTTAAAATCATTCCCAGGACAAAAACTTTAACAAGTGTCAACTCCCACCACTGGTTAGATAAAGTAAGACAATGATTTTTAGTTAAAAGTGGACGTGATGTTGAAACAAATAAAATAAAAAGTTAAGTTTTGAAAACATAAAACATTAAAATGTGATCCATCTAATTTAAGTCTTGTCCTAAAAAGTATACCTTGATCTTTTTATTTAAAAAAAAAAAAATCACACCCATAATCATCATGACAACAACCAACAACCCAAAACTGTCTCAGATTCACCCCACCAGGCTAGTTAAAATTAGGATACAATGTTTTTCACCCCACCAGGCTAGTACAATAAAAATGGAAATGTCAATTAAAATTTAATTGGCACATTTGCCAATCTATGGAATGTTCACACTTTCACACTTACTCTCGTAATATCATTTCAGTTCCAATCGACTATAATTTTTAATGATGATAAGTATCCTTTGGCGAAGAAAGGCTAAATGGAATACATGTAGATTATCCAATAAAAAGAGAACTTTGATTTTCGAAAATCACACATCTGAAACTGAGAGTTATCTCCCTTGGTATATGTACCTGCAATATTTTGCAACATTATGGTTTCTGAAAAATAACAGCAAATCTTCAATCAGCACAAACCAATAAATGTATTGATTTTAAACAAATTAAATTTAGTCAGAATAGTGTGTTGACATCAGATTACTGGCCAAAAGTTGAATACTGATACACATTGTGTAATACTGACTTTCATATTTGCTTGGAATTTATTGCATATATCGTACACAGTTTAATATGTTGACTTTGTTCATTATACAAAAATGTACTACATTGTATTAACATGCTGTATTGTACTACCATAACTTATTGAGTAGTTTTGCAATGTCTTAACGAACAGGGTCTGTACGCCCCGATCAAAATTTTGTATCGAGATATAAAAGTGTTCCCCACAATTTGACATCAGAGAACAGCTGTTGCCATATTAGTGCTTACACTATCAGTTTATCAAATTTGTGGAATGATATGAGAAAAAAGGAATGTGAATTCCTGAAATGTAACAGTAATAGAAATATGAGGACTGCTAAGAGAACTGAATATAGCGATTCACTTCGTACATTTGATGGGGCTTTACGCAAAACGTAGCATGCTTTTAAAAAACAAAGGACCCACGGGAATCATGTGGTAACCTTATTCAATGTGGACCACAGGAATCATGTGGTAACCTTATTCAATGTGGACCACGGGAATCAAGTGGTAACCTTATTCAATGTGGACCACGGGAATCATGTGGTAACCTTATTCAATGTGGTTTCTAATCACACTAATTGTTTTTATACACAGAACTTGTAAAATCATCCTGGTCACATGACAAGATTTTAAGACCTTATTCTACAGTTTTTGTAATAAGGGACATACTTTATCAATTGTGTAATTCTACCACTAGTACTAACAATTAAATATTAATTCTGTTCATTAATTTCAAAAACTCCTGTTATTATAATTCTTTTAAATTTTAGCTTGCTGTTGTGACATGGCATCATCACAACCAAGCTGTCTCAGTGACTCAATATACACAACATGTTACCTAAACTACTAGTAACTGCTAAAGTCACTCAATCAGTCAACATGGTCAATCACGAAAATTACCTGAAAACTGTGTTCTACTTCAACTAGATATCAATTTTATCAGATTTCCTGAGTATATTAATACAAGCTGGAGTTACAAAATTATAAAATGCAATAAAAATCCGGACAAGTTTGTGACATAATGCTGAAACTATTTGTGACTATAATGTAGAGATTCTATAAAAAATACAAATGTTTGTGACCATTATTATGTGGCTTTGATGTAAAAAAGTCATCATCTTGTAATGAATCAATATGAATCAATTACATGTGTTCAGCATATATTAATTCATGTGTGCGCATGATGAATGTCATCAATGAAGACATGATAGATGAAATGTTCACTTAATACCCGGTATGATGCAAAAATATGAATTTTTTTTTTTTTTATTTTGCCACCCCCAGTTTAATGATAATCTAAAATCTTCACGTTGAGACAAAACAGTTCTATGAAAAATAAATGCTGAAAGAAACACGATGTCAGCATACATTTTATTTATACTAAAACAGGAGAACTCTAAAACATCTCTATAAATATTTTTTCATAATTAGTGTGTCTCACTATTCTGAGAAACCTGACATTATTGATTTTAAGCTATTCTTTTTATTATATATATTTTTATTTATCTTTTTATTTATTTATTTATTTATTTATTTATTTATTTATCTTTGGTAAGATAAATGTCAATTTTATCAAATTAAAAAAAATAGCAAAAAAAAAAAAATGTCAGGTTTTTTAAACTAGTGTTTTGCTATCTCAGCAATAATTGTAAGGTATGGTTTAGCTAATCAGTATAATCAAATAACTTATCAAATTTTAAAGAGATCAATGCTGATGATGCCCATGGCATGAAAATTCTGGGGGAAAAGTTCTGACAAGACAAATAAAATTCATTGGATAATATCTCCTTATTTATATACTGGTATATGTTTTAATATATTTATAATAACTAGCACAAAAAGATCACAAAATGAGCATTACTGAATAAATACATCTTACGGTATATATCATGGCAGCTTTTGTTTGTCCCGTATAGGTAAACAACTTTGACCTGTCTGCTTGACCTTTAATTTAATTATTTACTATGGATGAGTACATTTATGTATAGGATTCACGTTAACTTATTATGTCTACATAATGTGAACACTAATCAAGGACCATGTATATGCAGGATTAACTGCAAATCCTACTACCCATTTATTGGGTGGATCCTTCTATATGAATATTTCTAATGAAAGGTCAAGCGGACAGGTCAATGTTGTTTGTCCTGTAATACATCGGTGTGTGTGCATATATAGTAAAGCTTTATTGTAGTATAAAAATGTCATTATCCGAGTAGAATACAAAAAACGTTATTCCCAGCAAACATCATCTTTCCGTAACGTAGTTTGTAATTTTTTCATGTCTTTAAGTACATTGAGTGACACTTCCCGCGCACTAGTGGGTCGGATTTGAACTTTCCCTGTATTTCCTTTTGTTTTAATCGTTGTCGTGACCTCTACTTCTCCGTTTGTATTATAGCTATCTCTAGATCCACTTGCTGATTTAGATCTTGGCGTACTCTCGGCGGAATTCACTTTATTTCTATTGGCAACTTTTTTCTTCTTTTTATCTACAAGCTAAAAAAATATGCATGGTCATTAGAAAAAAAATTGAAATAAGACAATGACATATTTGAAAGAACCTGCCTCTTGTCTATTAACAAGCCTTGAAATTAGGTTTATCAATCAAGTTTTTTTTGTTTCTTGCAGACTTGTGGTGCACAGGAGCAACATAAGACAGGTGTAAGTAGAGGGGAATAATTTAGTTTTATGCCTCAATCAACTATTTCACATATACAGAGGTGGTCACTTAATGGATGGTGGGGGAAACCAGAGTCCCTGGAGAAAACCATCAACCATCACACTTGATAAACACCTGCTAAAAGTTACAGTTGACAAGCACATGCCAACAATCAAACTTAACAAGCACATGCCAAGTCACACTTGACAAGCACTTGCCAACAATCACATTTGACAAGCACATGCCATCAGTAATGCTTGACAAACACCTGCTAACAATTACACTTGACAAGGACCTACCAATTATCAAACTTAACAAGCACATGCCAAGTCACACTTGACAAGCACTTGCCAACAATAACATTTGACAAGCACATGCCAACAGTAACACTTGACAAACACCTGCTGACAGTCACACTTAACAAGTGCCAGCTGACAGTAACACTTGACAAGCACCTGCCAACAATCACACTTGACAAGCACCTGTCAATGATAACACATGGCTGATCCTGATAAAAAATCTTGTTATATAAATATTTATATTTTTTTAAATCAAGCTATGTCATTCATACATACTTTGACCTGATTTCTTCTAAGTTTAGATATTTGTTGACTTTTAGCTTCCATTCTTGTAACTAAGGAATCCAGTTCTCTCTCTAAATCATCTCGTAACCTGGGATCCTTGACTTCATTTATTTGCCGCGATAATTCTTGATGCTCACTGGAATATACAACACAACACTTACCATGAATATAAAGTTACAAGATCTATCAGGAGACCAAAACAGCTCATTTAAACATTTAGTTCATCAACAAATGAATCAAGATAAATGAAGTTATGGAGTAGTTAACTAAGCAATGTTCAGAACTATTACTTCCAGTCTTCTAAAGGATATAAAGTTACACAACTTTGTGTTTTTCTGAAAAAACAATGTTAGGGTGGGAGACAAAAAAGATCTTTTTGTGGGAATTTCAATGTAAACATCTTGTATAAACATATCATGTAAGTACATGTACAGTAAAACACGAATATAACGAACACACTTACAACGAACACATGGATAGTACGAAGTCAAATATTGGACCCCACCACTCCTCTATAAAATTGTATATACATGTATAAGAATATAACGAGGTTAAAAATAGCGTCCCCAGGGCTTAGTTATAAACGTGTTTTTTTACTGTATATGAATAAATCCTGGTTCATTTTAATGGAGCAGAAAAAAACTAAAACAAAGGCTACTTACAAACTCATGCGACCAAATTCATCTTGAAGTTGTAGTAGGATATCAGCCAGGTCATTGTTCACACTACCAGAGCTTGATCCTGACGATGGACTTGGTGACCTCTGGCCATTAACATGATTAAGTGCTGTACATAGGGCTAAATTGTGAGATTTCATCATAGATAATACTCTCTGGACGTTAGCACCAACAGAATGACTAGGAGTAGACGACTGTAATATAAAATAATAATATAAAATTTATGTTATATTTTAACAATGCTAATTTGAAAATCCCATTACATCACTGCATTAACATCTCTAGCAATGGCATAAAATTACTTCTATGTACTCATATTTTTGACCGAAAAAAATATTTTGCCTAAAAAATTTTATTTAATAAAAATTGTGGTGTGTATTATTTCGAGACATAAAATGATTAATTTATTTTAGTTATACTTGTCTCTTTTCAACCAAAAAGAAAATTTATAACTTAGAATACTTATTAGAGTGTTCAGACCCAACCCCCTCCACCCAAACTGGGTTCTCTCAAATGGTTTCTTTCAAACTAATTGAAATATTTTAAGACAACCATTACCATCTATGTCTTCAAATTTTAGTTTTATATATATTAATCTTAAGTTACTTCAATTCTGCATACAACCAAATAGTTTCTTAGTACAAAGGGAAGTAACTCCTTCAGAATCTCAATGCTTTTGAATTATTTTAAATAAATTTTAAATTATTTTAAATAAACCTATACAAATAGTGTGGTGCATTTTCTACCAGGCCATAAATAACACAAGTTCAGTTGGTAACAAGAATAATTCAAAACCGTTCCTACCTTTCCTGCTACAAATGGAATTTCTGCTAAATTAAGTCTATAATGTTTTCCGTAATCAGGTGGGGGTTGAGTTCGAGGTTTTTTAGTCGGTACCACTTTTTTCTTCTTTTTTGTCTTTTTTGCTTTTGGTACTGGTCCGTCTATATTTTCTCCATGCATTAAAATTCTGCTTGATTGTGCCACAGATTCCAGCTGTATGAAAAGAAATAGGAATACATGAATACAAAAGTAAACATGAGCATGCATAATAAATGTACAAGATGATGTATTTAAAGAGAGTTTAGTGTAACTAATAAATTTGACTACCAAATCGGCAAATGGCAATAACTTCAGAACTGTCGGGCCAAAAATACTCAAAATTATATATGACCTGCATTTTACTGATGTATATCACTATTCCAAACATCAGTAAAATTGGTGACAGACCACAAAAGGTATTGCTCAGAATCCAAATACATTTGTAATGACATTATTAGATGACAAACAGACTTATACTGACAGCCACTGACATGAAAATGTAATGCCCTCAACATGTATATATGGCAAGCATAAAAAGATGAAAGTAGCCGACAAACATATCTGATTCGGAAAGATTTAAAACAAGCTCTATAAGGTCAAAAAGACAATTGATTTCATTTTATACGAGGTTACAACAGCAGTAGTAACTAAGAATTATCAATTAATACTTGTAGATGCTTCAATGGCTTCAATAAAGCCAGCAAGGTAATGGAAGTTGTCTGCTACTTGTTTCGATTTAGATTTAATTTGTCTGCTACTTTCACTAATTTTTACATTTTCTGACTATGATTTGCAATGCATATTAATCCATACTTGCTGCCTACTTTAAGAAATATGTCTCCTACTTTAAAATTTACTGAAGGGGCTGATTGTAAACCCCTGACTGGCTGATTGGAAAAAATTGTAAACCGATTTCCATCCCTAATAAATATTCTCACACTCAATCTTACCTCTGCAGCTTTATTTTCTATCATTTTTCGGTGATGTTGTTCTTCTTGTAATTTACTTTCTAATTCTCTTATTTTGTTCTGAAACATAAGACAAATTAAATTTATATTTATACGCTGCAACCAAATGAACTTGTTTTGGTACACTAACTGTAATATTTGAGGTCAATTTTGTTAAAAATTACTCAAAAGGACTTGCATTAGTACCCAGTACCCATAAATTATATCTTTATTATTCGAAAAACTATTTTTTCACAGAAATGTTCAAAATAGCTTGATTCAGTCCTTTTTAGAATTTTTCAGTAAAAACTAGAACTGTCTCTTGAGAGCCAAATACCCCCTGCCCCTGACTAAGATTTGACCTCTTAACCTTTGACTTATGCACATAAATTTGGTATGCAACAGGAAATGTAACAGGAAAGTGAAAAAATGCAGGGTCAGACCAGGTATCGAACCCGGGACCTCTGGCACTATAGGTGCGTGCTCTACCACTGAGCTACCCAGACCACCACATTCCTCTCTTTCTTTTTTTTCGTTTTAACCCCCTATGAATCAAAACCACCAGATTCCACCCTGGGACCAACCTGTTGGTCAGTCACTTCCCAGGGTCAGACTAGCCCCCAAATGTAACAGGAAAGAGAACAAATGCAGGGTCTGACCGGAGATCGAACCCAGGACCTCACCCGGGACCTCCTGCACTATAGGCGAGTGCTCTACCACTGAGCTACCCAGAACCGCTACAGAAATGTATTAAAACTATAAAACTGTAGGATTAAGTTATGTACCAGTAATTACATAAAACTATCTTAATTTTTATGGTCTTTTATATCTAAAAAGTCTTAAATATTATGTAAGGATTATAAATATTTCATTGACTTTTTATTTTATATATTATATTATATACCTGGCATTGTGTACTATTACATATATACTGATATAGATAATACAATAGTACATGTAATAAATAAAATAACAATACCATAGTAGTTATGTACTTTTAGATGATTAAATACTTAGGGGGTTACAGTACCGGTAAGTCTTCTTAACATGTTTAGAGACCAAAATTGTATTAAACACTAAATGGTATTTTCATTTGTTTTAGATTTTCTGATACGGAAAATAAAATTTGTAAAAATTTATAAATAACCCTATTTATATTCCTGCATGTTTATTGCAATGAAAATGAAAGGGGAACAACTCATGCAGCAAACAAATTGAAAATATAATTCTACTACAAAAATTACAGCCACACAAAATGTCTGATTTCTGAAATTGTGAAAAATTTTCACCAAACCAAAAATATAACCCTTTACAGTAAGTGAAATGGGAAATTCTTGTTGTCTTAGAAAATTATTAGTCAAAAGTAAAAAAAAAATTGCTGATATTTACTGTCATTTCAATTTTATATAAACACCCATTCCTAGATGATACATTTGAACACATGGACTAAAGAAGAGTAATGATTTTTGTAAATATTTTCCCAATGTGGATAGAAAATTATAAATAATTGATAAAAATTGTGATAATATGATAAAACTACACCGTAATTTATCATGTTAACGACAGCGTACCTGTCAAATTATAATCAATATAAATAACTTATTTAGCAGGTCATTAACAACTCATCTATATATCACATTACATGTACCAGTATTTCCAAAGGATATGGAATCACATATGGTAATTTGATGTTTTTCAATAAAAGTTCCATTATTCCGAGAATATGCAGCAATTCGTAGAATCCTTAATTTTCCACAAATATTAGTGACATCATATAGTTCATTGACAAGTCCCATTATCGAGCATCAACACTACTTCATACTTAATTTATATTATTTTTTAGTGAAGCGTTGGTCATGAAACAATTTTCAAATTAGAGAAAATTTTGCACTACAGTAGAATACTGTGTCTTTGATAACAGATTTCTTCTATAATAAATTCTAAACAAAAAATATTGTTACAAATCTCATATTCCCATCTTTTATACAATATCTAATAAAGCTTCTTAAAAATTTAGAATTAATTTTATCAAAAGTTCAGGAAACTAAGCCTCTGCCATCTTACAAAGCAGAATTTACATGTAATTGATTGTAATTCCTAAAATTGATTTAATAAATTTGAAAGAAAAATTATTTATAAAACACAGAAATGAACTTAAAATGTAAACAAATATTTGTAATTCCTGAAATTTATTAAATAATGAGGTAAAGAAACTTATTTAAATTTATTACCAAAACACAATGACTGTGAAGCCAATAACTGTATTCTATTTCTATATTATTTCTGTGTTAATTAGTTCAAACTTTAATGTCCAGTCAGGTTATACATTTTATTTTCAGATCAACACAATAAGTTGATAATCAATAACTATATTCTACTCTTTATTATTTCTGTATTAACTGGTTCAATGTCAAGCCACAAACCTGTCTGTTTAACTGTATATTCTGTAAACAGTCAACATTTGATTTTCTGACTATCATACAAAGCATGTACTCCAGATATATAATTAAGTATACAGAATTCTTGAGTGTTTTGATTGATCAACATAGATTTGTTTACTCTCCCCGTTTTTAGTCAATACTTGAACCTAACATTAAACAAATCTGGGGGTCAGAGGTCAAGTTTTGTATAATGGGGTGTATATAGTAATAGTCTATCAGCTCAGTGAAAGGATATTGATATTTATACCAATAGATAAACACACTTTCAAATTAAATCTTGATTATTAACTTAAACAAGCAAGCAGAGCTTAAAAAAATTCTGCTGGTCCAAGATCACCTATTTCAGCACTAGGATCGGTAATAATTTTCTTGACTGGGTGGTCCAGTGGTCCAAAATATTCACAGTTCACTTAAGAATCACAGCACCTTTCACCCTCTATGCTCAAATCCCATTAAGACAGCAGATTATGGAATTCGAAAGTCACATTAATTAGTTAAACTCAATTTATCTCAGTTAAATTAAGTTTAACTCAGTTAAACTTAATTTAACTGACAAATAATTCACAAGAACTTGGCTATCTCTTATTAACTGGAGATAAACCTGGTTATTCTCATTTTTGTGACTTTCGCGTCAGTTAATGGTAGTTGTAACTATTATTAACTGACAATTTTCATTAACTGCAGATAAGTTGAGTTGTTCAGTTCATGCGAGATAATAATATATTGATGTAATATAGCATGTGTGACTTTACATGTTCAAGAAATTAAAAACTTATATAAATACACATGTGGAGATCCTCTAAATGTCTATTTGTATTCACCATTAACAAATTAAGCTGACAATTGTATATTTTTTAGAGGAATTTAGTGCTTGAATATATTTATCAAAAAATATGAACAATTGATACTTTTATATTATTTTTTTCAATTTAAAAGTTAATAATCAACTGAATATGTAAATTATTCAGTGATGAATAGGTAAGCGAATATGTAAACTATTCAGTGATGAATAATTAAGCATTTTTAAGCATTCTGTTTTAGATTTTAATAAACATGATACAAGACACACTTTTTTACCTTATTATTATTTTCATCATCAAAGTTCTTCCTTACTAAGTTAATTGAACTAGGTTTCATGAGATACAAACCAATCAAAACGCTTGCTGAGTTCATACGAGTTAATTGTCAGTTCATGGCAATTATTCCTCAGTCAAGTCATATTAAAAGCAGATAAAATCGATTTATCTGAGTTAAATTAAGTTTTTCTCCAGTTAAGTCGAATTAATTTGCATTTTCTCAGTTAAACTAAGATATTCTGTAATTCGCATTAACTGCAGTTAATGCAAATTAATTGGCATTAACTGAGTTAAATTAAGTTTAACTGAGTTAAACTCAATTTAACTGAGATAAATTGAGTTTAACTAATTAATGTGACTTTCGAATTCCATAGCAGATTCTGGTAGGAAAAGTTTTTCGGTTCACTTGATGAAGGCTGGTGGTTTTTCCAGGCACTCTGGTTTCCTCCATCATCCCTGACTCAACTGCCTCTACATAAGTGAAAGAATCCTGACTGGGGTGTAAAACTCTGCATATCAAACAAATTTTAGATGTTTGTGTTGGATAACAATTAAAATGGATTAAAATGCAACTGGTCAAAAACTAATGTGTCAAAACTGAATTTCAAGCAAGAGACCCAAAGTCTTGGGAAGGGGGAATTTATCCTATACATAATATAACACACTGAAGTGGAAAAATTAACAATAAACATGTCTGCCCCAATAACTGGGGCGACGACAGACACTAGCCAAAACTTCTGACACATGCATGTAAATTACATAATGATTTTGCAGTTATAAGGATATATAATAAATTTTTATTGATCAAACTTCTATGACACGTCTTTAATATACAATATATCAGAACCTTATCATAACTTTTATCACACTATGTAATATTAATGTATAAACTAAGCTAAGTAATTTCAAGTGAAATCATAAACAAACTTAATATAACTGAATGTTATTTCAATATTTATTATATAAATATGTCATTCTAAAAAGGCAGAGCTTTCAAAAACTGAAAATCCATATTCAATCGGCAATTTGTACTACATTTTTACATTGATTATAAAAATATGTCATTTTAAAAAGGCAGAGCTTTCAAAAATTGAAAACTAATATTCAATCCTAAATCTTCAATGGCCATTTGTACTACATTTTTTACATTGATGAAAAAAATTCATTCCAACATTTTCAATATAACACAAGTCTATGTCATTCAAAAAAAAGGCAGAGCTTTCAAAATTTGAAAACTCATATTTAATGCTCAATAGCCATTGACAATTTGTACGAGTACTACATTTTTAAAAATAATGAAAAAAAAAATTCATTTCAACATGTTCAATATAATAAGACTCAATGTTACTCAAAAAGCCAGTGCATTCAAAAACCATGTCTTATCATCAACAGATATACACAATGTTTAATTACATTTTTTGCATTTATGATAAAAACCTCATTTAAATAAAGTAGGGCTCTTAAAAATCCACATTGATTTGTCAATGGACTTTGGTAATTTTTAATTAAATTTTTTAAATTATGATAAAAATATGTCATTTAAATATAACAGGGTTTTACAAAATTCATATTCATTATTGAGAATTAGTTATTAAATATGCAAAGTCACCAAGGACCTTTTTAGCTCACCTGGCCTAAAAGGCCATGTGAGCTTTTGCCATCACTTTGCGTCCGTCATCGTCGTCGTTGTCGTCGGCGTCGTCGTCGTCGTCCGTCCGTCGTTAAAGATCAACTCCTCAGAAACCACTGGGCCATTTGCAACCAAACTTTGTCACAACAGTCCTTGGGTGGTCTACTTTAAAAATTGTGTCCGACATGTCCGCACCTAATCCAAGATGGCCGCCAGCGGGTAACATAGATTAACATTGGACCCTATGGGAAAATATGTTCAAAGATATTTTTCTCTGAAACTACTGAGCCAATTGGAACCAAATTTGGTCACAGTAATCCTTAGATGGTACCTTCTGAAACTGGTGTTTTTTAAGTCTGCACCTAATCCAAGATGGCGGCCAGCGAGGAACATAGGTTAACATTGGACCCTATGGGAACAATATCAAAGATCTTTTTCTCTAAAACCCTTTAGCCAATGGGAACCAAACTTGGCCACAATAGTTTTTGGATGGCCCCTATAACATTGCGGTTTTTGAGGGCCACACCAAATCCAAGATGGCCGCCAGCAGAGAACATATTTTAACATTGGACCTTATGGGAAAATATGTTCAAAGATATTTTGCTCTGAAACTACTGAGCCAATTGGAACCAAATTTGGTCACAGTAGTCCTTAGATGGTACCTTCTGAAAACAGTGTTTTTTTAATTCTGCACCTAATCCAAGATGGCGGCCAGCGGGGAACATAGGTTAACATTGGACCCTATGGGAACAATATCAAAGATCTTTTTCTCTAAAACCCTTTAGCCAATGGGAACAAAACTTGGCCACAATAGTCTTTTAATGGCCCCTACAACATTGGGGTTTTTGAGGGCCGCACTAAATCCAAGATGGCCGCCAGTGGAGAACATATTGTAACATGGACCTTATGGGAAAATATGTTCAAAGATATTTTTCTCTAAAACTACTGAGCCAATTAGAACCAAACTTGGTCATAGTAGTCCTTAGATGGTACCTTCTGAAACCAGTGTTTTTTTAAGTCTGCACCTGATCCAAGATGGCCGCCAACGGGGAACATAGGTTAACATTGGACCCTATGGGAACAATATCAAAGATCTTTTTCTCTAAAACCCCAAGCCAATTGGAACCAAACTTGGCCACAATAGTCTTTGGGTGGCCCCCTACAACATTGGTGTTTTTGAGGGCCACACAAAATCCAAGATGGCCGTCAGTGGAAAGCATATTTTAACATTGGACCCTATGGGAAAATAAGTTCATACATATTTTTCTCTGAAACTACTGAGTCAATTGGAACCAAACTCGGTCACAATAGTCATTTGGGTCTTTACATTTGGTATTTTAAAATAACATCTGCATTTAAAAATCAACTCCTGTGAAACTACTTGGCCAATTGCAATGATATTTAGTATGTGTCTTAGTTTTGGAGAGTACATGTCAGTCTGCCATATGACTTTTGTCTTTGACCTAAACTTAACCCTCCAGTGACTATGTTGAACTTTTTGGATTAGGTCAGTTTCTCTAAATCTCGAATACTACAATGGTAGGTCAATGATATTTGGTATATAGCTTGATCTTGGATAGTACATCAGTCAGACTGCCTTATGGCTTTTGTCCTTGACCATAATTTCATGGTCCATTGACCAGTTTTTGGATAAGGAAAATTTCTCAGGGATTATACATGAAAAGTCGATGATACTTGGATGTATTGTCTCAAAATTTTGAAATATGGTTTAGTTTTGAAAGGAAATAATTGAAATTTTGTGATAGAAATAAATATTGTGTAATAAATTTCAAGCATTTATTTAAACATTAGACAATCTGTTGATTTTCATTCTGCAACAACTCTACCTAGGTGAGCTATACAGGCTCCTGGGAGCCTCTAGTTTGTTTATCACTCAACAGGAACTGTTTTACACTTGATAACCTGACCCATATCAAACTTTCATTTTTATAGGGTATTAAATGGGTGTGTAACTGAATGTGAATATGCATTAATATACCAGTAGGTATATTTCTTGGAACTTAGACAAAACAATTTATAAAATATCCCTAACTGATTTCCATGTTCAAAATCACCATGAAACAGACATGGGTATTTTTTATGCACAATTCTATGATAAATGTCAAAGGCCTTGGGCCTTGATTGACCGACAACTTCCATACATATAAATATTTAAGAAACTGAATTCACAAGTTTTTCTTTGGAATAAAATACAATAAAACCATTTATAATGTCCTTCTGAAACTTTGCCACCTCACTTATAGCTAAAGCATTTTGAAGTCTCAAAGTCTATTACTGGTCTGGTGGAAATGAATCAACGTTTTACTCTATATAAAATTTCACACTGAAATATCGTTGATCATGAGATGGTGACTTTTTCTCGCCTGAAAAGCGTGAGATCACACAGACATGTGGCAGTCATTATGGTGCAAAGATTTTGGTTAAAACTTTAAGTTTCATCCCTATTGTATGCCAAAAACTGCACATATGTGATAGGATAGTGAATCGTAACTCATAGATTCTTCATGAAACATACATATTGTTGTAGACAACGAAGGATGGATGACCCTGACCTTTGGCCACGGACAAGTATTTAAATCTTACCCACAGTGCTTTTCACTCAGACTTACAATTCATAAATATCTTGCTCTCATGTACAACTTACCTCCGCTAAAGCTTGTGTTGCTGTTAATTTTAAATGTTCTCTCTCTAACTCATTTATTTTTTCAGCTTGTACCGAGAACTGAGGCGGAGGTTTAAACTCATGGCGCCGTATATTTTCCTGATTAGTTCTCTCATATTGGTTTTCCTGTTTCCGTTCCAGTATTGAAGTTCTGGCCACAGCTTCCTGTCGGTCAACTTCGGCATTTTGAACCATTTTTCTCATATAGTCTAATTGTTTTTCTAGTAAATTACAACGTGTTTCTGCCGACGATAACTGTGTTTCTAATTCTACAAAAAAAGATTTAAAAGAAAAATTTACAATTAAAATTCCAATATATTACCCTGATAAGGTCATTGAATAATTGAAATGGGATGGACATACTTTTGGCAAATGTCAATGTCAATGAATATCAGCCAATGATATGGCCCATTAGACATTCTTATGCTTCAAATAAATTAATCTCATCATGGACCTGAAATTGCAGAGATTTTAAGCTTTTATTGGTTAAAATTTTCAAAAAAGTTGTCTCAAAATAAAAGTGATTTCCAATAATTCATTATAATTCCGAGGTGATAGAATTTGTATAACTTTTTGCAAGTATGGTTCTGTTTACTGTAAACCAACTTTTATTTGCGTGTGATTAACTTTCGCCTGTTTCATGAGGACAAAATAATTGCACAAATTCATCTGGCAAATCTGTTTCCAAAAATGTTCCGAAAACCAAATATTCAGTTAAAGTCCATATTGCGAAAAATAATAGTCCCATAATGATTTTGGTAAGAGAATTGCGAAAGTTAATATCCCTGAGGAAAAGTTGGTTTACAGTTTATCATTCTTCTGAATATCTACTGTAAAAGAGTGCACTTGACTAGACACAACCACACCAAGTGCTTATAAAGGTAATACATGTATTTGTTGTAAAACAAGTCAGTTTTAATTCTGATCTGCTTACGTACCTTGAGTATGTTTGGACATGGTTGACTGTATCGGCTGTTCATTTTCGTGTTCTTTCTGTAATATATCTTTATATCTTATCGTTTCTGCAGCTAATGATTTCAAATTATTTTCCGCAGCACCACGTTCTAATTCTAGTTTTCTGACTTTTTCTTGTAAATTTTTTAAAGCGGATATCACAGCTAAAAAAAAAAAAGAAAACCAACTCAATAAAATTTTATTATAGATGAATGCAGCATTTTAGCTTCATTTACAATTGGTTTTAAATTAAAAGACAAAATGTGACATGTTCAAAAAGCCATCATTGTCACTTGGTGTCTTAGTATCTTTCTAAGATCTGATTTTCAAAGATGGGCATTGGTGGCCAAGGGGTCTAAAGATCACACTTATGGAGCACAGAACCTCTCATTGCCTAGGTTCAAATCCCACTCAGGACAGATCCAAGTGTGAGCAAGTTTGTAAGTATGCTTGCCAAAGTTGGTGGTTTTCTCCAGGCACTTTAGTTTCCTCCCATATCTAAGAACCTTTATCTCAGTATAAGTGAAAGAATCTTGACTGGTAGGGAAAACTCCATTACTCCATACAGTATTATATTTATTGGACAAAATTATTATTTTTGGTCCAATGTCATAAGAGTCTTTTCTAGATTGAGCACTGTACCATACATATTTGTATATATACAGTTTCCAATATAGGATTTTTTTAAGGAGGGGGCATTTTTAAAAACTTTCCTCTAAAAAACATAATATTATTTTTGCATTCACGTAATGTTACATTATATGGCCCACTGATTCCTTTAAGAATAGGGTCATTTGGCCACATAAGGGTTCAATGGCCCCATCATGGCCTTTTCTAAAATAAATACTGTGTACAGGAAACACAAACCTGTTCTGTTGCTTTCTGGGAATGCTGATGGTGGTTTGGAAGAATTGCGTCTGTATTCATCATTTATAAATGGTTTATTGGTGGGATAATCTTGGTATGAGGTAGAATTAATGGTTTCATCTTGATTCCTGTATAACGCTCGTTTGGCTGGAGTTCGAACAGATGATGTTGGTGCACCATGAGGTGAAAATGTCTTAAAATATAAAAGAAAATACATATTATTGAAATTTTAAAATCAAATACACAAAGTGTCAATTTACTTCTATCTTTTGACTACAGCTTCTTCACATTTGCTGACAGGCTACATGCAGACATAAAAACTCTGTCAATCTGGATTTTGGAACACTGTCAGAAAAATCTAGCATGACAATGCACCACATACAAAAACCTTAACTTAAACTAAGGGATTGTTGTGGTTGATTGACGAATGAAAATTTGTGGCATCTATTCTAGACCATCAAGTTTGGAGGAAAGAAGGATTTTCTATACTACTGTTTTATTTTTTATGAAAAGCAAACAATTTTTCAACATTTTTTTGGAAAATGGAAAATATATCTAAAAGTATTATTAACAGTACTTTGATAATATTTGAACAGTCAAACATGTATATAAAGACCACTTACTGGCACTAAGAAATATGGACTTTATAGACAGGTGGTCTTAAATAAATACATTCTTTTTGGTTGAAATATTAAACAAAAGAACCTAAAAATGTCCTACTGGGCATGTGGTCTTTATAAAGAGGTAGACACTATTGCAGGTTTAACTGTGTGAAAACACAAATTGCAAGGTGATATTCTTCCATTCACACCATAGGTGTTTATGAAATATTGCATACTGGTATATGGAAGGTGTAAGTTCTCAGTGACACCTCCGTTCACAGCAACTCTATAATTCAATTTGTGTCACTGACAATGAATATTGTTTTTCAATTACAGCTGATCCAAAGATAACCCCTCGTATTTAATTTAATTTATCTGTTTTTCTTTATGACATAAAGGTGTTATTTTTAGGTAAGAGGAATGTTCTTCATGATAATCAAAATTAAGGTAAATGTCCATTTTTATGGGCTGACATGGCCAAGTGTTATTGTAATTGGCTTTCCAAGTCAAAGGTTGTGGGTTCAAACCACACCCAGGACTTGAAAATTTTCTGAGATGATTTTCATCTCCTGCCAATACTAGAGCTGTAAAAACTTGTTACTCTGTAGTTTTCCAGATGAGACTCGAATCCACAGCCTTGTGTCTTGTTAAGGCCTTAGTGGACCATATTTAACATTGCATGAATACAAAATATTGATGTTCTAGTGTTTTAGAGGCAAGTTTTTTTTTTTTAAAATGGCCCCCTCTGAAATATCCTAGATTGAACACTACCTGGCAGTAAAGTATTAATATTTTAGTGACCATATAAACTGTTTTAACATTCACAAATATTGATCAATATAGAGAAGCATGCTGATTAAAAAACTACAGGTACATATTTTTTCTATTATAAAGCATAATGTCACAGGTAGAGTTTAATTTGGACAAGTGCTGATTAAGGCCTGCTGTAGGACTCTCAATCAAAAACCAATAAAGCACTTGTAACTGGTGCAACCTGTTTCTGAACATATAAAATATTCAATAAGTAACACATTATTCATATGATACACAGATTGGCAGTCATGTCTAGCATGATCTATAAAGGCAATACAATCTGATAACACCCTGATCTATGAGGGCAATATAGTCTGATGCATAAAAAACCTTTTCTGGGGCAAATAAGTCTGATAAGGACCTTTTCTGAATAAAAGTCTTAAAAGATCTATGAAGGCAATATTGTCTATGAGGGCAATACATTGTGATAACAACCTTTTCTGCATAAACGAATCAAGCTTTAATTTAAGAGCAACACACTGAAAATATTGTTTGTAGATTAAAAATCAAAGGACCCCCAGTAAATGTACTTAAAATGTCCTCTGACTTTACTCTCCCTATGGGAATTCAAATTTAAATTTTCATTTTAACAAATAAATTTGATTTTTGTGAATAAATATTATATCAATAATGCAAATTTTAAAGCTTATAACCTGCTTCTTGATAATAAAACTGTGTTCCATGTCTGATATATAACTGCACTATAAATTCTAATGAATACTTTCACAGTAGGTTTGATAAGTTTAATAACAGGTATATTATTTAAAAGGCATGAAAGCAATTTCTTGTAATTTTCATATATTAAAACTCCTTATTCATTTATAAAATTTAATGCCAAAATAAAAATACATTCATTTCTAAAGAAATTAAAATCTGCTCCATTAAATCACATATCCGTGTATGTACTAGTATATCACTGATGTTAAAAGAGCTTACAGAACAGGCCTGTTCAAAGTTTAACACTGAGCACACGGAAAAGAAGCCGAAGCTCAGCTGACCAGTGGCCAAGATATGGATAGCTAGTGGCCGAAGAGTTACAGAGATAGAATCATAGATAGCAGTTGATGAAGGCTGTCTAGATAAAGCTGACAAGGTGTGGAGATGAGGTTCCGATTTTGCACCAATTTGTTAGCTTTGTGTTAAACTTTTGTCAGGCCTGTACTGTATATATTAAATATGATATACAAAAGGAATAATTTTCAAGGATGTTTACTTCTTTATCTGATTTCAATATTTATAGAAACATATTTAATTCTACTAGTTTGAAATAATTCTACTGGTTTAAATTAAATGGAGAGGCTTTGAATTTAAAAGTGGCATGATATGTGAGAGAATGAATAAATAATGTTTTATCATATGCCCCCAATCAACATTCTTTCACTTATAGCAAGGTGGTCAAATTTATAATGGCTAGGTTTCCATTCCTGATAGCCAAAATTGCCATTGGCTACTAATTTCTGAGGAATTCTTTCAAAAAGTAACCTATTTTAGCAAATTTGTGGAAAAATACTTTAAAAAGGACTATATTTTCACAAATTTTGGAAATTTGGCTACTAATTATTTTAAATTTATGGAAACCTAGTAATGGTGGAGGAAACTGGAGTGCCTTCATAAAACCTTCTGCACCTCTAATAGAGTGGCACTCTAATCTAGGCAGTGAGAGGTTACACAAGTGGTCTTTATACATGTAAAGAATTTTTTTTTAGTTGAAATAAGAAGCAAAGGATCTTAAAACAGTGGTCTAAATGAGAGACCGTCAATATATAGAGATGGTCATATTACAAATTTTACTACATCAGAACACATTCCTTCAACACATACCGGTAATCAACTAAATGGGAAGCATCCTTTTGCGCTAATAACATATTTTAATAGGTATTACACATGTATTTCTGCCACCTATTTACACTTCTGGTGTTTTAATATCCCGCCAAAATCTGGAGGTCTTTTGCACCAGCCTTTTAATTCACATTATAAGTGTTTAAAACTTCAGACTACAAGTTACATTAAGCTCAGAAGCGGCAGTCAGGAGTCAGCATAACTCCCAGAACGAGAACTCCCCTAAAAACACCACTAAAAGAATGACCAAAGTTTAAATGTTTCTATACTAATAATTAAATAAGTACCGTAGTACCAATAATAAAAGGCATTATAAATGATAGGATTTTAAAGTCGTTACTTTAACACAATTACCGGTTAATTAATCTAATTACTATCAGTATGTACTCTGCTTAATGAAGCATGGTCAAATATAAAATAAATTACACATTTACAATACAGGTGTTGATTCCTGATCTTAAGGTAGTTCAAGACAAAAAATATATAAAATATAACATTTTAAATCTATATCATTATCCCAATTATCAACATATCTAAATGTATTTAACCTTTTATTATGAACACTTTAGATATTTTTTTTAAAACTAGCTGCTATTATCATTTTCCATTTACCATAGGGCTAATCAAAGTTCTATATTAACACACTGAAATTTTATATGGGTCGACCAATAATTTATTTTAATTGAACATCTAATTAATAGATATTTTTAACCTCTCATTATTTTCCATGTACCATAGACTGGCCAAAGTACTGTATCACATACTGGAATTTATATGCATTTTGACTGACTAACTTACAAAGAAATCAAATAAATGTATTTGGTACAATATTCTTATTTTTGGAGTGGAGTGGAGTGGAGTAATAGAGTTTTACACCACAGCCAATATTATTTCACTTATATCGAGGCAGTCAGTTCATGGATGATGAAGAAAACGAGTGTCTGGACAAAACCCACCCACCTTCGGCCAGTACAAACTTTATTACACTAGGATCTGTCCTAAGTGGGATTGGAGCCTAGACAGTGAGAGGCATTATGATTTTTTAGTGTGTGTTTTAAAAACTTTGACCAATCTGCCACCTAGGCCCTTTTTTAGGTTGTATAGCTTACAGGCTATGCTATAATATACACACATCTGAACTTCTCTCTTCAACATATACAACTAGCAGTGACATTGTGGAAGTCAATTTGTTTTATTCAAAACCAATATATGCATGATCTAAGATTCCAAAAAAAAGAATTAAATGATGTAAGATACCAAATAAAAAGAATAGACGCTGAGCTGTACTATAACGCATATATACGCATATCCATCTCAAAATATGAATCATATGCAGGTACATTCCAGTCAAAATACAATATAATACCAATGTTCAAAACAACTACCAAGAAATAAATAAATAAATAAATAAATAAATAAATAAATAAATAAATAAATAAATAAATAAATAAATAAATAAATAAATAAATAAAATCAACAAACCTTTAACATGATGATAAAATTCCGTAAAAAAAATCCAGACAAAATATATATATTATAGATCCTCCAACTCAATCACAAGTCAATGAACACATGGTTTATAAGTTGTACATATCAGTCGGTTTATGAACGAGCTTAAGGTGTACCGCACACAAGTTAATCAAGTGTAAGAGTGGACAGACATGTTTTCACCTGCCTAGCAAATCATTTGATCCATGTGATAAATACATTTCCTAGCTATAGTCAAACAACATTGACCTGTCTGCTTGACCTTTCATTAGGAATATTCCTATAGGAGGATCCACCCAAATACATGTACATGTATATGGATAGTGCCAAGATTCAAAGTCTATAAATACACAGCTAGTGCTTCCTATTGTGTTAACAAAACAAACACCTTTGTTCTCTATACAGATAATATTTATATTAAAGGTCAAGCGGACAGGTCAATGTTGTTTGCCTATATTAATGTGTTAAAGTAGTGCTATAAGGAATCTATTACTTATATATAGTGTACCGGTATATTGTATATGGAAAAATTATAAAAGAGATTTGATCTGCTTAGAGCTTTTTTGATAAAAAAGGTCACCAAATTAAAGTTTATTATTTTTTTCAGTAAAGGACAAAAAAATGAACATAAATAAAGAAAAATTGATAAAGAAAATAGGTCATCAAATTTAAGTTTATTATTTTTTTCCATAAAGGACAAAAAATGAACATAAATAAAGAAAAATTGATAAGAAAAATAGGTCATCAAATTTAAGTTTATTATTTTTCAAAATACAAATGGATAATGAACAATAATCAAGAAAATTTGATAAAAAAAAAAAGGTCACCAAATTAAAGTTTAGTATTTTCTCTAAATACAGGTGGGAAAAAAATACATGAATAAAAAAGATTTAATATTAAAAAGGGTCGCCGATTTAAAAGTTTATTGAGAATTTTTTAGACTTATCAATTTTAGTTGATATCAGTGATATAATCCTAAATCCATCTATCATTTTTCAGAAGTGCCAAATGACTTTTTTGTATTTAGTGGTTTAAAGAATAAAATGCTGTACTGCGACTTAAATTTACTACCAGTAATCTCTTTCTTAAACTAGGTGAATTATAATGACTTAAATATCATTTAGTAGCTTCTTTTTTTAAAGAAAATAAAAAAGCATTAAAAAATTTGAAAATCATTTTTGTATTACTAGTATCTTCTCCAACTGAGGAAATATTACAATTTCATGGAAATCTCTCTGTTTTCTTTCTTTTTCTCTCTCTCTCTCAAAATATTTGAAATTTCTATTTTTCTAAATTGCAATCACTACTATTTTGGGAGGGGAGGGGACTACCAAAGTAGCAGTACTTTGGAAACCTTTTATAATAATGAACTCTGAATTTTAAAAACACAAAACTCTCGCTTGAGATGGATGCATAAAACATTTTACAGATGGATGCACCCAATATATGGTACAGTATTTTGTAAAATTCAGTAGATAAAAGTTTTGAATTTCCCCAATACTTTATTGACAGACATAACTATACTAACAATATACATGACATGTATTATTTAAAATTCGGCATTTTTATTTTTTCATTTTTCAATTAGTTTATGGAAATTTATTGATTAACAGATAAAATTGATTTGAATAATTCAAAAGTGTATTGTTCATAAAATTCTAAAATAAACCACATAACAATAGCTTTCTAATAGAAATTGACTGATAATAATAAACTACAATATTTGAACTGTCAAGATATTGGTACTAGCAGTATATTTTATCCTAAATTCTTAATGAGATGGTTCTGGTCAAATCAAATGACAACAAGGCAGACGCTTGACAAATCTGAGTTGACATGTTGACTTTTCACTTGAACTTTTAAAATACAGCATTAAACTTCCATAACTTGAAGGACATTGAAACAAATTTTCAGGGTGTTTAAGTTAAAGAGTTTAACAGGATAAAAAGTAAATATGTAGGGTCAAAATAATATCTTCAACTTTTCTAAGATGTTACATTTTGTATAAAAAAGGTTGTTTAACTTTTTGAAATTCTACTGCATTGTCAGTTCTGTAGCTAACACAAATTTGAGACCATCGATGGATTTAGTGCAAAACATGACAATAAGAAGTTTTTATAATCTGAAAAATTCTTTCATGTATCTCAACGTGGTCATTCTGGGATGGTAGAGGAAACCAGAGTACCCACTGAAAGCCACCACCCTTTGGCAAGCAAACTGACACACATTCTCACAAAAGGATCTGCAAGAGACTAGAGTGTAATTTGTTTCGTAAACGTGTGCTTTAGACCACTGGGCTACTGAGATCCCATGTAAGGCATTGAGAAATTTTTATTATCTTATGAATTTTCAACATAAAGGTCAACTGGACAGGTCAAAATGGTTCATGCATATGATTTCGAATACTAAATACTGAATACACAAAGTTTTATATACCTAACTAATAAATGTGTAAATCAGGAACAGAGAGTGGAGTAAAACAAGTATATACATGTATGAAAATAGAAAATTATTAAATAGAGAAATTGGCAATCAGTTTACAAGGCCGTATTTAAGGGGTATAATGGCATTCTAATCTGATGGTTTTTCAATATTTATCAATTCAAGCATTAAAGATTTAAACACTTAATTTGATAAGGTTGATTAAGTCCCGTTCTTCAACTTTATAAGGTGCTTGGCATATTAACTTTTCTTTCTGTAAGTAAAATGGGTGGTAAGTTTATCTCTGAATTAAAGAATTTTATAATGGGTTAAACTGTGTTCATAGATTATTTATTGTTAAAGGTTTATAAATCATGCACTAGTATGTCACACAATGAATATTGTGCATTTTTTCACTGCATTTGATGCTATAATGCAAATTGTACTTGCAATATAATAATTTTTCATTCGCAAATTCTATACTGGTAACAAATATATTTGTATGCACAAAATGCATAAAAACAAAAATTCCACAGAATTGTATGTATCACCTTAAGCTGACCCTGACATAAAACTTTTATATTTTGACACATACACTAACAACATCGGAAAAATAAAACAAGCAACTCATCACAGTAGCTCAATTGGTAAAGTGCTCGCTCCATAAGTGGAAGGTTGTGGGTTTGAACCTTGACGGGTCTGACCCAAGTCTTGAAAGTGGGCAATGACTGTTCTTTTGCCAAGCACTAGGTATTACAAATGAAAGTCATGGTTATTTCGAAGGGGAATTTAAAATAAACCAGGTTCCATGTCATGGTAGGCTTGGCATGATAAAGAACCCTTTTGTACAATGCCATCAGTGCAATGCACAGGCAAAATTTCTGCACTTTGGCCTATAGATGGCACCATCTCAATATACTGGTAAGTGAAATATTCTTGACTGGGGCGTTAAACACCATTACTCAACTCATCATTTTACTTCCTAGGGACCTCGGAAGCCGAATGATCTAAAACATGTTCTTATGTATCATAGTGCCTCTCACCATGCCATTCGGAACAGATTCTATTGTGATAAAGTTTGTCATTCCACTTGCCAAAGATGTTTTCTCCAGGCACTCCAGTTTCCTCTGCCATCCATGAAATAACTGCCTCCATATAAGTAAAAAAAATCTTGACATAGGCTTAAAACTATTATTTGATTCCACTCGACTCCACTTTAATACCTAGCTACCCAGGAAAAGATGATAATGATGTGAATTAAGAAGATCAAGATAGGTCAGAAGAGCAATTCAGCTTGGTCACACTTCTTGTCCATCAAAAATGTTTGAAAACTCTATTATATTTATTCACAAAAACATTAATTTAGACTTTTACCCTGCATGCCAATGTTCTCGGTAGAGGTATGATATATATAAACTCTTCTCTACATTGTGCAGGTGAGCTAAGAAGGTACCCGGTAAATACTGGTGTATTATCACAGATCACAATTAAACCAATGGCATGGGAAAATTTAAAATTTTCAATTTTTTTAAAGCATTTTTATTACATTCATATTTTTTTAAATGAAATTAAAGAACAGATATTCTTTATTTTCAATATATTTGTTCAAACTGTTATTTTCTTACTTATTTACATATATATATTAAAAGAGAATTTATAATTCATCATATCATGCAAACTGCAAATTAGGAGACATTAAGTGACAATTTACTTTTTTTTTTAAATTGAAAATTTTAAATTTTAAATTGAAAAAAGTCATGCAACATCAAAAGCTTATTTGACAATGACTGAACAAATATTTAATATCATTTATAGCAATTTTATTCATTCCCTTCCACTGTTCACTTTATATGACTGAAATCTTCACAAATACCCACTGCAAAAACTAATTCAGGTACTGGTTAACTTCTCTTTGTTAGAAAACACATACCTGGTACATATAAATGTGTACTGGTAGTCTTTACAAATGCAAATTCAGTACCAATGAACCATTTCTTTCAGCTGGATGTTAATAAATTTTTATTTACCAAAACTTGGTATTTTGTAGCTAATGTTTAAATTTATTTAAAATTAAAACTGGTTTATGAACTTGTTGAAAATTGTGTAAAAGTGTGTGAATCACACTACAGTAGTCCAGTTGGAAGAGTGTTCGCTCTATCTAGGGTCCCATTTCTGGCTGGTAGGTCTATGATTTGAAATGCATTGCCTCACAGTAGGCCCTGCTTAAAAAAGGATTCCTAGATGCTCATTTCTATACATGTAAGTATACGACATAAGTACATGTAAAAAGTTCTGTAAATTTACCCAATGTCTGTATGTCTTGACAAATGTGAAACAAGCAAATTCAATGAATAAGGATCCCCTGCCAGCAGGTTCTATTTTGTGATTTGCACTTACCGATATGGCAAAGGGCCATAACTCTAAGGAAAATGAGCAAACCAACATGTGTTAATGACATGCACATCTCCTATCTATTTTTATACTTTGCACCAGGTTTCATGAAATAGTGCTTCATAGTTTTGGAGAATTGGTGCAGACAAGAATTTCGGACAGACAGAAGGACGGAATCTTTAATTTAATATCCCCCTCTTTCTTCAAAAGGCAGGGGATAATAATTGACTGAAATGTGATGATGTTGATTACAAATGTAATAGTGATGATAATAAAAATTAAGACAGCAAAATAAATGTAGTAAATTGAGCTACCTCACAGAAATCTACAAAATCCATCATCTCGAGTGACTCATCGGAAAAATAATCGATAAGATCCATATCATTACAGGTCACTAGATTCCACCATGTAAAATCTCCCGAACATACTTTCTGTTATCAGTTACATTAAAAATTCAAGATGCTTTGATTTGGAATGTGTTATAGAAGAAAAGAGGTACAGATATGTTTGCCACCATCACATATAGCTGTAAACGACAGATTGTACAGCTAAATTTTACAGTCGGCCAACATGCAATCAGACACGTGTACGTTTTATATAGGATTTCACCATGACATGTAGAACTTCCGAAATAAACACAACTTCACAAAAAACAGCAAAACCAAACTAATTAGACAGATGTGCAATGTACAGTACATAAAACTCTTACCACATGGTTAAAAACATTTTTGTGAGTAAACAGAAATAGCTGGAAATTATGTGTATTTTTAGTAGTCCTGTAACACCTACATCACTTTATATATCACAAGGTGGTATTGCAATAGGTATACGGAAAAGATCTACAAGTCTTGTCTTGTAGCTAGTGTAAATTTGTAAATTTGGGATACAAGAACGATTAGAAACAATTTTAAATGATGTAATGCATCAATATTCATCTCTGATTTAAACGATGACAAAGTCAAATTGCAAGTAACATTTTCATAACTAGGTAACAAATTAAAAGATTTAAACATCAAACACAAACATGATGGTCCATGTCCAATTCATTTTACCAACTTTAGTGCCATGCAATTCCTAACTGGAACAACTTACCGGTATGTCCTAAATTTAGCTAAATTCTAGCTGACCCAAATTAAAAAATTCAATGGTTACTTGTACTGGTTATGAAAAGATTCATTATATTAGAGATCCAACTGAAAAGACACACCTCAATGGCTTGGCCTAAATTTCAAAACACTTGCAGTTTAAAGTATTCAAAATTGACCAGAATTTAACAATTTCAATGATTACTTATTTCTATGTAATACTAAAACATATAAAAATAACAAAATTTTGCAGCACCAACTGTTACACATCTCTGGTTTGGCCTAAATTTTGAATCCTTGCAGTTTAAAATAATCCTAACAAAATATTTTCTTCATATAACACATTCCATCAAAACTTATACTGTTTTAAATATTTCAACATACAACAGGAAACATTATCCTCACGGAAACTCAAAAATCCTTGAATCAATGCTCCATGTGAACGTCCAATTCCAATCACCATTTGTGACTGCCGAAATAAAGACAGATTCTAACTTGTCGACTTTATAAATAAAAATTGTGGTGGCTGTGCACTGCGATTTAGAATTTTCTTTTGTCCGAAAATTTAAACTTGGCAAAAGTATCAAACTTGACCCCATCTGACCATTCAATCATAATCATTGCCCATGTTTACTTAAAGATTAGCAGTAAAATTAAAACCTCTGTGGTCAATGAGTTCGTGACATTTAAGTAATCATAAATGTTACCATTTTGATTTACTGGCCAATTATAAAACTCAAGTAGTATTGCGGCATTGTATAGTATTATACTTATTACTAATAACTGACAGCTTCAGGCCTCTAAAATATTATTGACATGCTATATTGTATTCAGTTAATATTTTAAAAATAATAAATTTTAAATTAAATAAACAAATATGTAAATACTATTAACTTAAATATACCTAGACACTTTTAATTTCAATTTTTATAAACTTTAAAATAATCTGATTTCTTGTTACATTCGGATTAACTTTATTAAGAAGATCAAAATTATTTTTTTAATGAAAATTTTCTGGTGCAATGAACCTGAAATGTTGTAACTTTAAAAGATTAATTAAACATTCCAAATAGTCGTTATTTATATTAAACAAGAGGACTATGGGCCTTATCGCTTACCCCAAGGACCATATCTCTTGCAGTGGTTTTATGGACAGTTTTCATTGCTAAAGTTTTCCCTTTGCAGTCTTGCTTCCAAAAAATGTGCATATTAAATGTTACTTTATTTGTGCCCATCCTAATTATGGCCATTAAGTTTGACACTCATTCATTCATTTATTTATTTCCTCTATATTAGAGACTGACAAATTCAAAGACAGGTGTCAATATCTAAATCCACATCAAACTTGGAAAAGATCCTTAGTTTGAAAAAGTTTGTCAGTGTACGTGATAGAGTTTCAAGTTTTTCTCTAGTTTCTCTATTGAGATTAGTAATTTAGAATAAAATATTATTGACTAGGACATAAAACATACATGTACATTTCATCAAACCATCAAAACTCTTGAAATTTACAGTAATTCAAGTTTCAAAAAAGTCAGCAAATCTCAAGAGAAAGGGACATAACTCTGATAATTATCTTTTTTCTAATTGAACAAATTCTTTATAAATGTTTAATTCAATTATTCAACTGAAAGATAACAATTTCTCTTCTCTTCTATATAGTTTCTTTCTCTCTCTCTCTCTCTTTCTCTCTCTCTCTCTAATGAAACTTATAAAAATAGGTGTCTGTATGCGATTTAAAATTTACAAAATTAAATTAATAACCGATACATTCTACCATACAAAATCCAAGGTTAGTAATATATTAATAAAATCAGAATTTAAATATAATATTTATCTTTCTGATATTTTTAAAGTAATGTCTTCGCTACACTACACTTTACAAAAAATCAATTTTATCTAATATCAGTGATTATTACTGTTATAAATCTAAAATATACAAACACCTTCCAGCCTATCAATTATCCAGTTTAAACAGATACTGGCTCTATAGTTAACAGTTAAAAATATGATATGACTACATGTATATATAATAGAAAAATTTTAATACATTGTAAAAATCTAAGACAGCAATTGTCACATTTTCAATAGAAAAATGAAAAATTTATCAAAAATATCCTTTAGCTATTTATTTTATCAAATTATCTGTTATTGTAATATAGAAAAGCTTTATAAAATCATTATAATTCTAACTGATATTTATATGAAATCGACGAGATACTGATATTCACATTTAAGTTTTATCATAAATTCAATAATATAATATTTCATATCATATTTCACATGGTTTAATTTTTTTTTTTCTTTTTTTTTTTTTTTTTTTTTTGTCAAGATTATTGGCATTAATAGGAACAGGGATGTATTGAGTTACAGTTTTGCAATTTTAATTGATAGAATTTCTGTGGCTTCAGTGGTTAAATGTTTGAAACATAAAGGGCAAAGTAATGTCAAGGCTTATGAAAACTAAGAAAGATATACTGGTACAATTATTTGAACTCAGGTGCCAAAAAGTAACTGTTACATGTATTTTCTTTAATTTTAAAATAAAGTCCATAACTTTTCTGCAAATTATTACTGTGATTAAGACTATGGTGAAAGATGTCCTTTGACAATCAACCAAGGTTTAGAACATACACTGTACATGTATGATAAATACAAAATTCCATATGCCGGTATACAAGTTTACTTATACTAGGTTTCTACAAATTAAAAATCAATAGTAGCTAATTTCCAAAATTTGTGAAAATACACATACAAAAATACCTACCTCGGAATAAGTTGTGTACGGAGTATATGGTGAAAGGTTTTGGTGGTATCTCCAATTTCTCTGACGAGCTTTTGCCAAAATAAAGTCTGTTAAATCAGCCATTCTGGCCGAGCAAAACGAATTATCTCCTCAAACTAACTCAAAAAAAGTAGACCATGGAAATATATAAATCTCCAGATGTTTTCCGTAAACTTTCCCCGAGATAACACAATCAGTGGAAATGAATGACAATTAATCCTTCAAATTTGTCAAAACTCCTCCAAGTGTCAAAACAATGATGAAAAACGATCTCACAAAAATATGAATGTTAAAAATCACAAATTATCGTATATTTGTAAAACCTTGAGCAATCAAAATTGGTCAAGAATGTAGATATGGTCCCAATAAGGCAATAAATACTTAGCTTTATTCTTCAATAGACATATACAAGATATGTCAAATGTAGCAAATTTACAAATATGTGTATTTGAAATGTTGATCCCATCGGAGAGATAATGCTTGTCGGTCTTTGTACAAAATTGTAAAGGTTTACCTCAATGCCTGAATAGTCATATCATTTTTAGATTTAAAGTTCCGATACCAGCCTACAATCTATGCTAGATCAGTTTTAAAAATAACAATGTATCGTATTGCCAATTTTTTCGCATTTATCAATGACATAAGGGACACAATACAATTATAATGGTATTCTAATCTGTTAGTTCTATTATATTCAGGGGTAATATAAGTAACTGTTGGTTTAACCTTAAACTACCCCTGGTATTTTAATGGTATACCCCGGTATTCCTAAGCATAATTTTTGGACCAAACCGAAACAACAGTTCTAGAGGGTATAAGAATCAAGTACCAGTAAATACATGTACGAAAACATGGATTTTTTTATTACAGTAAAACCTGTAAAGTATACTTTACAAACAAACAAAAAAATCCTTATTATAAATGTAATTAATTTTTTGCTATGTCCTGGTTATCTGTGAAAACTTGACATCTTAACAGACAATGTGAAGAATATAGGAAATTTGTTTTCCTATGATGTAACCAAATCAAAAACAAACATACTAATCCATTTCCGAATCACAATCCAGAAGCAAAGTAAAAACTTTGGAACTGACAAGTTAGGTAAGACATGTGAACTTCCACCAGGGAAATGAGGCCGGGTGCTCCCGAAGGGTAAGCACCTCCTGTTTAGCTAGCTACACCCGCCACGTGTGTAATCAAAATTGTGTGTGTGAAAGGAACATGGAACTATGAGACATCAAATATATCCAAGGCAATCCTGGACACAGAGACATCAAACTTATCAACAATACTGTGATGATGGCCATAAAACTTTTTGTAAAAAAGTTTTTAGATTTAAGGAGTTTTTGCTTGTTTTGTATCAGCAACAGATTACTGTAATAATCATCATTTGCTAGTGGTACCGGCAGTTTTTGCCTGTCTGTTAGTAGGTACAATAAACAAGTATTTCAATAAGATTGAAAGGAAAATACAAAATTTGTAATCAAAAACATATAATTAGCAGTAGCTAAAACAACAAAGAGGACTAGACAAGAAACAAGTGTAAAAAGAAACAAAGACAAGATAGGAACACTGATTTTAAAAATTCTTCCGATAGGAATTTTAATAACAAAATGGTGCTCAGACAGTAACAAAATGGCGCTCAGACAATATTGTGGTTTTAGTACTTTTCAATGTCCCTAGTCAGTACCATCCCACTTAACTTTACAACCAGTGGCGGCTGGCCTCCTAACAAAACACATCAAAATAATTTAAATATAAGGATAATAAGCCTCTTATTTACCAAACAGCCAACCAACAACCAAATAAAAAATTTAAACAGTGTACCTATACTTACTAGCATTGAGCATGCTTAATAATTTTAATATAAAGGTAAAAATTTAAATTCCAAAATACGGTAAATAAGATATAAATTAGGCAATAAAAATACACAAGTAAACAAATTAAATTGTAAACATCAATAAAAGATTTAATTTTAGGATGATAAAAAAAATCTGAATATTGAAATCTTGCGAAAGGGTCATTTTATGACAAAAATAAACATAAGAAAAAGGTGTATTTTCATATTAACTCTGCTAGGAATTTATCCTACCCATAAATTACCAATTTAATAAGTAAAATGTAGCTTTATTGAAGATCAACATTATCTATGATATCACAATATTTATCTTGTATATTAGTAGGTGGGGGGTTTATCCGGGACTTTAAAAGTGATCCCGAAAGATTCACTTTCTCATAGTCATACTTTTGAACATGTACAAATCTGTCAAATCAAACCCAAGCATATATCGAGTATATGTTAACTACCGGTATCCTCCATGTTAAGTCCACAATGGGGAAAATTTTTCATTAAAAAAATGTTTACAATATCAACATTTCTTTTATTTTTCAAAATCATTACACATAAACTGGCAAAAAATGAAAATAATGTATAATCCCTAAATTTCACTGTGGTTTTATTTTTGCTATATCCACTGTCTAGTGTATTCCTGCGAAAATTAAACCGCTACAAAAATACAGCACTTTGAGGCATTCAGTAAACTTTTCAGCTTCCCACCCACTTGACACATCACCAAACTGCGAAAATTTGACACAACGAAAATAAAGCAATATACAGTACACGTTTTGTTCCTTGGGAAGTGAAAATCCAATGTTTTGGGGAAGGTGAAATCAGTTGTCTAAGTGCTAAATGATGTCATGATCATGGGAGACTGATGATTCTTATTTTTAAAACATCCAAAAATTCCATTTCTCCACATGACTAAAGCCTAGTTTTACCACATTCAGTTCATTCAAATGTCAAAATAAAACCACAATTAATGAACAAGTTATTAAAATTACAATTCAAAATGTTATAATCCAATGATGTACAAAAAAGTATAATTTAGATGCATTTGCTGTAACCCAATTAATGAAAAGGTTCCCTTTGACCCTTGACTTTCATCACTAATAATAATCAACTTAATGATTTAAGTGGTTACTGTAAACCAACTTTTATTCCTGGATACTAACTTCACAATTTTCTTATTAAAACCATTAAGCAACTATTAACCTTTACGATATGGAAATTAGCTGAACATTTGTCATTAGTAAAATCATCTTCAGAAACAAATTTGTGACAATTAACTTTCACAATTATATTGTCCTCGTGAAACATGCAAATAAAACTTGGTTTACAGTATGGCCACAGCATAGATAAGAGTTTTTTTTACACCAAACAAGATTCTTTTACATCTGTCAAGACGGTAAGTCCTGGGATGATGGAGAAAAACCAGAGTGTCGACAGAAAACTACAAAACTTCAGCAAGCAAACTGACGTTTTTATTACATAAGGATCTCCCCAAATGATATCTAAACCTAAACAATGACTTGAATGAGAGGCACCATGACCAATAAGTATGTACATTAGATCACTCAGTCACCAAGGTGCCTTGGTGACATTATCTTTTGTCAGATGGCCTGTCACCAGAATAAAATGCTGTCAGACAAGTCAAAATGAATAATCTGGTTACTTTTTAAATGGAACAAGTTAAAAATGAAAGGGGATGAAATTGAAAGTAGATTTCATGCATTATACATCGTAAATCTAGAATTTACTTTGATGTCAATAACCCTTGAGAATAAAAAAGTGAAGTGTAAAATTTGATAATTGTAAGACATCATTCTTTCACTACATCACAAATCCTAAATCAACCATTAGTGCTTCATATTATACAATTATTGATTTTGGATGAGGTAGATATAAGGATTTATCAACCTCAAAAATATTATATTCACTGAGGAAGTAGGCACAATACATGTATATATAAAAAAATTTAAAACCATTAGCTGTATATGGATGGAATTTTAAGACCATCCAGTTTGCCACACTTGGTTTGTTAATTGTTTGAGCTTCCATATGATACGTACAGAATTTACAGGCTACTTTAATATGTACAGAGGAAAAATCCATTTTTGTGACAAGAAGTTTAAACTGAGCAGACTCAATCAGTAACTAGTAAGGGAAGGGTCCCAAGCCATTTAATCACATTGCAAATAGAAATGGCCCATTAATCCAGGGCTCTACATTGCGAGTAAAACACTCGCATTTGCGAGTAATTATTTGTAAATGCGAGTGGATATGTCAAATTCACTCGCCCATGTGCAAGTATAAAGTAGAAAGTCAAATCCGGATTTTCCTTTCCGTTTTCGATAACGAAATTACTCTCATTAAGTTTAATCTTTAAAGCGCTATAAATCATATAGCTCCAATCTGTTAAGTTGTAAAGCGTTTGTGTGATCACGTTTTCAAGTGTCAATTTCATCGCTATGAGTCGTAAACAAAATCGGCAAATATATTTATTTTTCAAGCCACGAGTACGAATAAAAATCCAGAAGCTTCGAGAATTCTAATGTTATCAATGACCAGGAAAAAACGACCTTGTTTACGACTCTGTGCCAGTGATCACTCAATGGAAAAACAAACGTAATCCTCTAAACTGACTAAAGCGATGGCAGAAAGCCGCGTCCCGAGTTGGCCTGAAAAACAGTTTCAAACCGGCAAAAGTATGTTTAAAAGATATGATGTTAAATTTTACATGAGGCAGATGCATCTAGCTAGACAGGAAATGCTTACATTCCTGGGGCGACTCGCCTCACACCTCTGAATTAAGTTCACATGTTTTTAACTTAATTTTCCGTTTTTCAAAGTTTTTGCTTTGCTTTTGGATATGCACTGAGATTTTTGTGTTTGATACCACAATAAAAGTAAATTGAATGAAAAATATTTATTTAAAAACATTGGGCACCATCTGCTGTGCCTGCATCTTCAAAATTAAGCAATAATGCGAAATGTTTCCAGTCTAATTGATCCCAGTTAAATTGTATTTATAAAACAAATATGTGGCGAGTAACATTTTTGCTCTGGCTAGTAAACATTTTGGGTTTACTAGCCAGGAGGCTAGTGAAAAAATTTGCAATCGTAGAGCCTTGCATTAATCGATAAGACCTAACATAAGTCATATAAGGAGTGGGTCATTACAGAAATAAGATTTTTTTTAACAAAAACGTACAGCGTTTATTTGTGTATTCCCTGCAGAGGTTTCAGTACATGGTCCAGCCAGACTCTGGCTCTTCTGTCATCAATGGTCCTTTTTATCTTTTTTGATAATGGCAAGCAAAACAAGTCAAATTCTCTGTGTCCTGTTGAAAACTTGTCTCACACAAGTGTCAGACAGCTCAAATGCATAAATTCAACATAAGTTTGAAGGAAGCATATTTTAGTTACAAGAATAAGATCTGATCACCATGCTGGCGATTATCTGTTAAAAGAGTAGAATCTGCTGCCTCCATGGAGACACATTCTGTTATCCTACAGACCCACATATACCGGCTGCCAACCTTTTGTTATGGAAAATCAGAATCATAGGGTGGGGGGTCTGGAAGCATGCCCCCACCCCCTGGAAATTTTTTCGAAATTTAAAGCTCTCTAGTCCACTCTGGCACATTCTAGAGATCAAATTCACTTACTGATGGTCCTCGGACAAATTTGACAGATGTTTTTTACTTTTAGACCATACATGTTTAACGTTATCATTCAGTTAAACATGTGTGGAATGCAACCAGCTTCCGACTAAGAATAGTTGTATTCCATGCGCATATATCATGTAAACACAAGTAACAAGTTAACACAAGTATTAACTTTTTTTCAACAGCTTGCCGACCAGACGCAAGTGTAAAATCAGAAGGTGGAAAATCGTTAAAATTTCGGAATAATTCCGCCAAATCAGAATAGTTGGCAGGTATGCCCACAAAGGTCAGTTGGCGACAGAAAACATTTGGTCTACAAGTGTCCCCAACAGTCAACATATTTCCATCATCAAACCCATGGATCTGCTACAGCCTACAGACTGCACTACATGTTTCTAATAAAAATACGAATTAGGATGCATCGTTAGTGGCTTAAAGATTATTTAAGATGCCTACACAGGTAAAAAAAAGTTGAAATGAAACTGACAGTCCTGCAGTTTTCATCAAAGTGGAATATGAATGGCTCTCGCCTACCCTTTTGAAATGGTTTGCTGTATAATTTGCGATGCTATTCTATCACTAAATCGTTTATTCTGTTTAAAACAGGATTATTACTCACCGATCCTTGATATTCTGCCATTGTAAAATGTGCCAACAACACCGGTTAAATACAGGATCAATAGAAACTTAAAATGCTTCGTTCCTTTTGATTTCCATGTAAACAATCATCTTCCACATCCGGGGGATATCCCGCCGATCATTTGAAGTAACAGGTAATCTGATTGGTTACTTGTCCAGGCATGTTTACCTAAAAATTGAAATTTTCAGAGAAACGGCCAAGGAAATATATTTTTAAAGTTAATAAATGTTAATAAGGTTTTATATATTATTGTTGTAATTTTTATTGATAAAACATGAATAAAAAATTTATGAGAAAGGTTTATGCGCATGCGGATTATTCCGGAAACGTGTTTACTTCCGATTTTAAATCATCTGTGATTTCTTGAATTATCACAGAAAAATTCTTTGATTCTCCTTTATACTATGGCAGCCTTGTTTGCTTGCACAAAATGCCACTCTAGACACCCATTTGAGGAACTATCTCAAGGAGAACAATTGTGTAAAGTAAGAAAATTGAGGAAAACATACCGGTCTTGCATAGCAACATGTAGCCAAAAATGATTTCAAAAATCTGTGCCCCTTTGTCAAAAAATCGAAATAATTTACTGATTAGTCACAGGTTTTATCTGTTTTATAGATAGATATAAAAAAATATATATTGGAAGTGTCTCAAATTTCCCGCATCATCTCTTAAAAGTTGATAACTAAATACTTGAGGACGAATTTGTTTCCCTTGGACTTGATTGAGGTTGTGATTTTGGTTTGAAGATCTATATTGAACTTGGCCTCACAAAATGTAAAATTACCTATTGTCATAGATCTTAGCATCCAATGTTCAGTTTATAAAAGATACCTCACAGATGAGACGAGGTCTTTTGTAAGGACTTTTAAACATAGTGTTGTACTGTACATATTATATCGTCGACCGTCCTAAAATCGAGAGCGTCCTAAGATTCGAGGCCATTTTTGTTTTCAGTTATTATGCGTGAGTATCGTCTCTGCAGTGACGATTTCATGCATTAAAGACAAAATTTGGGTATTTACTGTGAAACTATCCAGAAAAATCAGTTGTCTATTTTTCAGCTCTCAAATTCTTGTTGCGTTAGCAAATTTAGTTCGTTTTCTATTAGAGTCTCGAATCACGGACGGGCGAGGATATACCATGTAGCTATATCAATGCACATAAAGGCAATCTATTTTGTCTTTCAGCTAAGTGCAATATTTTCACACATCGCGACCTGAAAACGACAAACAATCCATGTATAAACCCAGATTAAAATCAGAATAAAAAGAGTTCTTCGTGCAAGCTGTTGGTGGTAGTTGTTGTCCTCGGATTTCTTAAGTTTTTAAAATGTTAAAATGAACAGTTTATATAATTATTTATTTTATTAAAAGAAATGTTTGCATTATAAAAAACATAGTTATCATATTTTTGTCCTTACTAGGTTTCTGTTTTTACAACATAAATAATAAAAATTCTAAGATATTTATCTTTTAATTGCAGGAATGTAGAAATAATTATCCTGTTGTAAAGTGTACATATTGTAGAGCAGAGTTTCAGTATGAAGAGTAAGTTATTATCAGTATTATCTTATTATTACTTAGAAGTCTGTATAAACATACAAGTTTACTAATATTCTGAAAAAGTCCCAGATTACATGAAATCCTTAATGTAGTAGAGTAGGAATCACTTGTGGCTTGTAACTTAATCACATGAAATATTATCCATTGGAATGATTTAACTTGCACACCAAATACACGTTACACACGTACATATATTATTTACTGGTAGCACAAATAAAAAACGCCATGCATGCAAAACAAGTGACTGCTTAAAATTTTCTGTTTTATTTACACAGCAGGATTTCTAATTTCCCATAAAGATTTTTTTCAAGCAAAGGCATCCTTTAGTATCAAATGTTTAGAAACATGCACATTGGGTTAAACAAAGTGTGTTGCAACTGATGCTTCTTTATTTTGTATTTTCAGGAAAGCTAGTTCAAATTCTATATGTAAGAAGTGTGCTCAGAATGTGAAACAATATGGAAAGGTAAATATGATCTACCATCTATCTCCTACTATCCTGAGTACCGGTAATATATTTTCTGATTGTGGAAGTTGGTTAAGTCATTGATGTAACATTTAGTGGTAATTTTGTGTTACCTATTCATAACTGTTTCAAGTTGGTCCAGAAAATAACAAATCGGACACCTTTTTATTCGCGAATGATCTTGATCATTCTCGAATGTAGCTGTTACATGCAGATTTCTCAACCCGAATATTCTTCCGTTACAGAAAATCAACTCTCTCTCGTATGTAGGTCGAAGTTTGAATAAAGGGAGATAATTCAAATTTCAATAACTTTTGTATTCTATGGATTTGATGGGTAAATTGTCATGTAAATGGGGTTTATTTATTGAGTAATATTGATTTAGTAAGAAATTGATACGAGATTGAAAAGAGAACGCTGCATTTTGTTGTATTTGAGGATAGAATATGTTGATGACGTCACGCGGATCCCCCCTCCCGGTCAACAGATTTTTTTCCTTGTATATATTATAATCTGAAATCTGATTGGTTGAGATCGTCTTCTTGACCCAGATGTTAGCTATTTTTAGCAGTAATTAACTTTTAATGGTTTTATCATACCTGCCAACCCTCCCGATCAGGGATTGAGATTAACGGGCGCCCAGTTTTTCGCTCTGGGCGATAAATGTATCATACACAGGTCGCCCAGGGCTGCCAGGTGGCGATTAGAATTTTCAGTTCGGTGTATTTGACATTCCGATCCGTTTACCGATTTCCTGTTTATATTTCTGACTGGCGACAATAATAGTAAAATTGAAAAATGGGTATCATATAGTTAACAAGTGTAAATGGACCGGTGTTCCGACCGGAATTCAAATACGGTGCCATTTCGTTTCCTTTTCTGATATTTATGTATAACATGATACTTCCGGCTTTCTGCCATGTGGAAATTTTTAGGAGCATCGACTCCAAAGGCTAAACAAGGACCTGCGGAAAAACGAAAGTACTATCAAGAGTATGATAAGTCCAAACGCATCGGAGCATATAAAAAGACATGGGAAGATGGCAGGCCTTGGTTGTATGATACGCAGGACGGAATGAAGTGTGCCGATTGTGTAGAGTTCGACAGGAAAAAAATCTGTATTTACCGAGGGTTGCACTAGTTATAAACTTGACAGTGTAAATAAACATGACATTTCTGAATCTCACAAACAGGCCCAAGCCTTTAGTAATGCAGCCTTTAGTAATGCAAAACAAGTTCCTGCTAATAAATCAAAATCTGCCAAAATTATACAGTCATTGACATTGGCCAGTTGGCAGTACCTATAGATCAACATTTTCTGCAAAACCATTCGTCAATGTAATTGCAGATGTTGAATATCGAAAAGTAAAGCAAGGGATAGAATAATCCAAATGTATATGCCTGATATATTCAGATCAACCATCACTCTTGACAGTTCATTGTATGGCTCATCGAAAAGTTAAGCTCAATCCCTGCTGATGTGAGGAGTCTCCCCATATTAAGACAAAAATTTTGGAATTTTGTGCTATCATACTGCTTTTCCCGTTTTTCAAAGCATTCCGTGAAGTCATCCTTAAAAAATTATAAACTGATTAGAGTGAAATCTGGGATAGCGATCACTTTGTAGAGTGGTCATCTGTCAACTACATTTTTATCATGTACAGAACCTTTGTAGAGGGGTCACCTGTCAAACCCAGTCAGCGGGGATCCTAACGGCCACCCGATTGAAAAAATTGTTGTTTACAAGATTTACTAAAATTATGCTGGTCTCGGGAATAAAAAGTCTTCCAAAAATTATCGAATTCTTAAAACACAACTCTGGTGATATAAATAATAATAAAATAATAGTTAATTTTTTCAAGTTATTAATTTATTTAAAAAATATCCTCAATTATGACATGAAAGATATCAGAAGCTTATTAGCTCACCTGAGCCAAAGGCTCAGATGAACAATTGTCATCTATCTTCATCCGTCTTGTATAAACTTTTTAGCTCACCTGAGCCAAAGGCTCAGATGTGCAATTGCCATCTATCTTCGTCCGATGTGCGTCATGTATAAACTTTTCACATTTTTTATCAATTCCTCCAAAACTACAGAGCCAAATTGGATGATATTTGACAGTAATGGTCAAGTAAGGGGTTTTCAGATTTGCACAAATGCAAGGATTATGTCCCCTTGGGGCCCCATAAAGGGGAAATTTGTGAAAATCTTTAAAAATCATCTGCTCTGAACCTACAAGAGATATAACTTAGATATTTCATGTAAAACACTATGGGCACCTAGTTTTAGATTTGCACATATTGTAGCTTTAGGGGCCAAAATGAGATAATGGCAAGGTACTTGAGGGGGAAATTGCAAAATTAATTTATTTGTCAATATATTTGAAAACTATAAGCTTTTTGTATGGGCATCATCATCATGTGTATTGGAATACTGTAGGCATTTGCACAACGGTCATTTTGATATATGAATAGAGGTCATAAGTTCAAAGGTCAAGGTCATAGATGTAAACGAATACTGAAATGGTTAATTATCTCAAAAACTTTGAACTCTTTGTGTAGGCATGTATATTAGAATATTGTAGGCATTTGCCTTACGGTCATTTCCATATATGAACGAAGGTCATAGGTTCAAAGGTCAAGGTCATAGATGCAAACAAATACTGAAATGGTGAATTATCTCAAAAATGATAAACTTTCTCTATAGGCATGTATATCAGAATGTTATAGGCATTTACACAATGTTCATTTTGATATATGAATGTAGGTCATAGGTCTAATGGTCAAGGTTATAGATGCAAATGAATACTGAAATGATTAATTGTCTTAAAAACTATAAACTTTTTGTATAGGCATATATGTTAAAATATTGTAGGTATTGGCCTAACGATCATTTTGATATATGAATGAAGGACATGAGTTTAAAAGTCAAGGTCACTGATGCAAACAAATATTGACATGGTTAATTATCTCAAAAACTATAAACTTTTTGTATAGGCTTCGGCTTCTAAATTGTAGGTATTGACCTAATATTCATTGCGATATTTAGATTAAGGTCATGGGTTCAAATTTTTCTTTACCTTTTTAGTTGTTTATAAACAATATATTGTAGCTAGATTTCAGATATATTATATGTAGCACTCTTATGACTAGTTATGTTATAATAAATTTGCAAAAAATCCTTACATATAATTGGCCCTTACTGCTGAAAATTTATTTGGACATTCTCTTTAATTAATGTCAATGACCATTGAACCTCTGCATGAGATATGTACTCAGCTGCATGTGAGCATTAAGGCTCATGGACCTCTTGTTTAATATTAGGGTCTCCATGACGATGGAAGTAACTTTGACCATCCTTGATGGTTCCATACATGCATTTATTCGGATTGAACTATTTCCTACATGAATCCTTAATATTGGTCCAATGTGTGAATATTAAAACAGCCCCATGCTCATAGTCTGCACATTGCACACTACATGAGCCCGCTATGTTGTGTTGGGAGCAATGCAAGGTGAACAAAACAACCTCCTTTCAGTTACCTGACAACTTCATATACCTGACACTACATTGATGGAGACACTGAACTCCCTGTCTTTCTAATCTTTCGCGAATTTTAGTACTTTCAGTACTTTGATTATGGATTTGGGAGACCGAATAATATTTGTTTTATGCATTATATATTTCATATTAAAATAATTTCAAACTGCCAACTGTTGTATATCCACAGTCATTTTCATCATGGTCTTTTAAATGAAAAAAAAGTAAGGAAGGGAATTGACTCTGATTTTATAAGTGAAAGACTCAGAAATGAGCTTTGTGATAAAAATATATGAAAAGTTCGTAGACAAGACAAGGTAACTAATGCTAGCAGTCATGGTCATCATGAGGGACTTTTTTTTGGCCAAAGTGATTTGAATATAGAATTTTCAAGGGAGGCTATGCTTTGTGGTTTTCTTTTGAAATTTGATAACTTGAAAAATGAAGTTTAGAGAGATGTTACATTTTAGAATTTGAAAGAAAATTTTATGTCTGGCATGATTATTGATTGATCTTGTAACAGTGAGTGCATCACTTTATGAATTTCAGCCAACTGTTTGTGAATATTGTAATATCCTGGCAGCCTTTATTGGTAGTAAATGTCAGAGATGTGCCTACTGGGAGAAGAAGTGGGGTTCACCCTCACCTTGTGAACAGTGCAGATTAAAATGTGCATTTAATAAAACAGATGGTAGTAGAAAGAAGGTAAGAATCAGAAATACATTGATTCTATGTGATAAAGTTTAAATTTTCAAAATTAGATTGGTCATGATCTATCAACAGGATCTTTTAGTCTTGTCACATGACCTGCATGAGTTTGCAGTTTCGATGCATAATTAAAACTATGTTAAGTGATGTCACATAACAAGTTGTCCTTTGATGTAAGTTCTAACTGACAGTAAGGTTTGTTCTCTGGCCCTAAATAGTAAATTTGATCATATTTTCAGTCATATATCAAGGAGGTAAAGTTTCTTCTGTAGCTTTACTAGGAAATAGGAAAAGTTCCTTTATTTCAGTAAACTGTTTTCTTTGAAATAGTGGAAATTGTTGTGTGAGGTTCCAACATCTGGTGGTGGTACTTTGGGTAGTCTCCCACTGGTTAGGATACAAGTGTGGTGGTAGTCTGATGAAGTAGAGAGTAACTAAGAAACTAACATCTGCTTGCAATGATTTATTAGATTTGGAGTGAGGTCTGGTCAAGGTTGCAGGATAAAGTCCTGATGAAGGGAGTCTTATCCCAAAAGCTTGATCAGACCTCACTCCGAATCTAACAAATCATTGCAAGCAGATGTTAATGTCTCAGTTACTCTCTACTTTGAAATAGTGGTAATGATTGCATTTGTAATGTATTGTACATTTTAATTTGACTGTATTGCATTTGTTAAAATAAGCTCTTACTTTTCTTGTAACACTGTTGCAAAACTCTGAATATTTATTGCTGTTTTTTTTCTATTTAGGTGGATGGTAAATTATTGTGTTGGTTGTGTACTCTTGCTTACAAAAGAGTGTTAGCAAAGGCCAAACAACGAGAAGATGAAGCCCGTAAAAGTTTAGGTGGTAGAGTACCTAAGTCAGACAGTCAAGAGAAAAGCGAAAATAATAAGACAGTGAAATCTGAGGACAGTTCTAAAAGTGAAAATAACGGAAGCAATAGTAGTCAGGGCGAAAAATCTACTGCCAATAATCCTAGTGATAAGACTAGTGGGAGTAGCCAAGGTGAAACAAGTGAAAAATCTGACAAAACAGAGAAAAGAGGACATAAACGGCATCATCATCACCATCACCATCATCATCATAAAAACAAAGATCGTCATCACCATCATCATCGGTCGCACTCCAATCACAAATCTAAATCTCATCAGGTTGAAAAGTAGGTTTATGTGTATTTATTAAAACATTAAAGGAACAGTGTTCATTCTAGAAGGGGCCATTGATCCCTTATTTTGCCAGATGACACTATTGGTCTCAGTGGGCCACATTTAACATCACATGAATGCAAAAATATTGATGTTAGTGTTTTAAGAGGAAAGTTTTCCTTCTGAAAAAAATCCTAGATTGAACACTGAAGCATGCTATGATTTATCAATATTGTAAATTTTTGAATAAAATAAATTTAATTCCCTTTGTAAGAACCATTAATCTACTGAGAGTAAACTAGATAACAGAACTCTAAATTTTTTCAACATTGAAGTCTCAGCTTCTAAGGGAAATAACTCTATATTAATACCTCGTACAAAACTTACAACATTTATATCAATGTAATTGTTAATATATCAATTTAGTTAAAGTGTCATGTCAAGCAAGTCTCATTTCAAATCTTTTGGTAAAAATTTTGGAGCAAACATTTTAGCCAAAAATGGAGCCAGAAATTATAAAAATTTGCAATTAAATTAGCAAATGGCAAAGCTAACCCTGTATATCCCATTAATGTATTGTAATACAAAATGTACTGATTATACATATTTGGTTAGATAAATTTATATACAGACTACTTATCATAATGTTTGTGTTTCTCAGGTCTAATGACGAAGAAGATAGTAATACTCCATCTCATACACCAACAAAAGTATCACGGTTAGATAAATCCAATTCTAACGGACTTACACCCACCAAAAAGTGAGTATTCACCAAGCAAATTTATATCATTTATTCAGCTAGTTTTAACATTTTAGGTATGATTTATCATCTAAATAAATCTAAGACAGCAGGGATATTCTGTATTGTAGCACAGGTATTGCAGCATAAATCTTGTATGGTAATATTACAAAAACATGTTCACTTGTTCTGACAGTAAAGTATGATCTAGTGATTATGATTAAGGTATGCCACGTTTACAGGAATAATCTAGAACATATTGAAATCTCTGGTTCAGAACATTTGTAGACTGTTCATCCTGAATATGCACTGGGTTGGAGTGAAACATAGTCAACAGACTTAGAAGACTTAGAAATGTTAAATCTACATCTGAACTGAGGGATGGGGGGGGGGTTGTTCTGTTAGTCTCTTAGAAAGGGTGATGGTGCACTCAGTGTTTAATTTATATCCAGAATATTTGAGGTTTGCTACCCATTCAGTTGGTTAAAGAGGTACCAAAATATTATTTATACCCCCATTCCCCAGCAAACCACTTTGAGGGGGATATGTCTGTCTGTAAAATTCATAATTGCTTTTGACCACTATCATAAAACTTCACATAAATAATCTTCATGGTCCAAAGGTGTGTCATGAACCAAGGTCATATCCAAAAGGTCAAGGTTGCTGGAAAACAGTAAAACCCTTGTAGATGTACGGGTTGGGGAGTATTTGGCTCTCAGGAGACAGTTCTAGTTAAAATTTAGAATTTTATGTCTCTGGTTTATTGTCATTAGTCAAAAGCAACTGTGATTGCAAATATAGAAATGATCAGGAAAAAATTATAGGTCTGATGATCAGATGACAATGTATACGGCAAATCAATTTTGATAACAGGGTATCCTACAAATTATAGGATTATGTGATTGCCATAAAAATGCAAAATACTAGTATTACCGTTTTAGATGGTATTGACTTGCCTATGTTTATAAACACACACTGCCAGAGCATTAAAGACAACCTATACTATTATTTATTATTTTGGCATAAGAATAATATATACATGTATTTCTGTCAACTTCAAATAATAAATAACAATTAAAAAATATGGATAAATTGATATTAACGTGGCAAGAATCAAGATAATTTCCGGTTTTATGAACAAAACTTTTACCATTGCAGCACAGATGACCAACATTTATCTCCCTTGAAAGAAAACAGTAGATTGTCTTTCTTGTTGAAGTAAGCTAAATTATTCATCCAGCACAGTTCAGTTGTCGCTAATACCAAAGCTTATGTGGAGTCCATGTGGTCTGAACTATCCTCTGTTAAAATAGCTACGAGTTGTCAAGGCTTTTTCTATCATTCATTTAGGAATGAAATCGGATCGCATCCTCAATTGCACAAAAATTAACATTTTTGAAATTTTTATGGTATTTTTCCCTATGCAAAATTTATGTCTACATTCAATTTGGGCCTCGGAGACTAAGTGGTTTAAAGTGCTAGATTATGGCAAAATGCATCTCACCACTAGGTTTGAATCCCACGCAGGCAGATTCTAGTGTGAGAAAGTTTGTCAGTTCATTAACTGAAAGTCTGGTTTTCTTCAGTCATTCTGGTTTCGTTCACCATCTCAGACTGACTGCCACAGATCTTGTGAATCTTGACTGGGGCATAAAACACCATTACTGGTACTCCACTCTAAAATTCCCAATGTCATGGACCCCAGTCCACTTATTAAGTAACTCAGAAAAAAAAACCTAGAAATTCAGAAACTCAAAAAAAGGCCCTAGAACTTGTAAATTTGAATTTTAAGATTTGCTATGGTCTTTATGTTGTATCAGTTTGCTAGCCTTTTTGGTGCTGATCATCATCTTTTTAATCTACTAAATATATTTTGTCAATGTAATTTTGATATCAGAGTTATTAGCTTCTGTAAACTTTCGTGGCTTAAGTACCGTATTTAAAAGAAAACTTGAATTTTGAAAATTTGAAAATATTTTTAATAAGTTTTTAATAAAGATGAAACTACAATTTTGCTGTAAAGTTGTGAAGTAAGCTTTATATAAACTGCTTATAGATATTTGAAGTTGCTTCTCGCAGCAACATCTTCAAAATTTTGTAAGCCATTACTGTTTCAATGTTTTCTTCATATTTTCCAATCACATCATGTTTCATCTACAGTCAATCTCTTTTTATCGTCCACTTTTACACAATCTTCTATAGAAGTATACCTTCAGACATATCAGTTATTGCACTTCATCCAAATTTTTTCGCAATTGTATAATAATCTTTGTACAGAATATCCATATTTTGTGGCACTGATGTAATGTTTTTTGAAGTAAGGGAATTTATTTTTGAAAAAGAGAAGTAAGGGAGTTTATGATTGAAAAAGTGAAATATATCTTTCAAGTTAGCCAAAATCTTCTAAATCTTCTCAATTACAAAGATTTATAAATAAGTACTTTGGTATATATTTTGTAAGCCATTATCTTAAGTCATCAGGTAGGTGTTATTTTAACACCATTGAAATCCTGCACGTTGTCTTTTCTCTGTTGATTTCACTTAGTTTGAAAAGCTGGAGCTAGGTAAAATCTTGCATCATCTGTCTCTTCTTTTGTGTAGAATGAAGTTTTATGTTCCTTGGATGGGAGTGGGTCCCTCTGTTATCAACTATATTAGTGTAGATTTAGATACAAAGTGATCACATTATTCCACATTGTTGTTAAGAACATTAATAGCATGTCGGTGATGGTATGTTTTTCCGAAAAATATTGGGTTTACATAATTGTTAAGTATGCATTAATTTTAGTCATTTGGTAATTTTTCAAAGAGTTTAAATTTCAGATTCAACACATAGTATCCACCATGCATTTATCTGACATTTGAACAACTACAGGGTTCAACAACAAAACTTTAATTGATGGCCTATTCTTTTATAGTTTTATAGTATGGCCAAAAATTCTGTTTGAAATTTTTGCAGTATCACAAACATTGTCATAGGCAGTGAACCCTGTAGTTAAACACATATCTTTTTATTATGCACTTGCATGCACATTTTAAACTTGTTCTAAATTATGACAAATAAACAATAATTTAATTAAGGAATATGACAGTTCTAATGGAAAATCTATTCAACTTCAACTTGATATCTGAGAGGTTGGGAACAGAAGGTTCTCCAACTTAAAATGGTTTGTGATAGATATTTTTTTAAAATAGTCTTCTATTGATTTGTCGGTGATGATTGTGCTCTAGTTTAAATTTAATGTTCACATGGGTAGTTTCTTGTGTGAAAAGGTTAATTATTTCACTAAGTTGTAAGTCAAGTTGTTGGTCTTGTCCAGTTGTGATTTTCTTCTACCATTCTGGAATTGGTTTGGTTATGATTGAACTTTGTGTGACCAATTTCATCCCACAATGTCATTTTCACTAAAGTACAGATAAATGCTAGTATTTTCAGGATATGTTGAAATATTAACTTTTTTTGGCATGTACCTCAGTGTCAGAGTGGTCTAAAGCACTGGCTTACAAATTACAGTGCCTCTCAGGCTCTCACTGCCTAGGTTCAAACCCCAATCCTGAATTGACGTATCGCCGGCCATGCCTTTTATGTTCAGACACTGGCCTCCATCATGGTACGAAAGCAGCATCACAGCAACTAATGACAAATTAAAGTCAGTGACATCATTAAACAGCACAATTCAGGCAGAGTTTTCATTCTTTTTGCGTGTAATTCAAGCATGCCGTGCCTTTGTCAGAACATTGTGGGCATGGCCCGCGATTTGTCAATTGACCACCTCAATATGAAAATATTGTGGTTAATATGATAATGATCACTCATTTAAACAACTTTTTCAGCAGACATGGGAAGGAAGAGAACCAATCTTTTTCTTTTAATTTAAAGTTACACTTCTGTTTACCACTTTAGTCCATGTCCATCTGTTCAGCCATTTGGCTGTTCATCCCAATATCCGTCTGCTTCATATCTTCCATGTCTATGGATAGATTTTAATCAAACTTGGCAGAAATGTAAACCAACATGATAAGATGTGCCACATACCATAATTAGAGTCATTGGTCAAGGGCCAAGACCATATCTTAAAAATAAAAATTTGGCATTGTTGAGGATGGAGGTATTTGCCTCTTAAGGAACTGCTTTGGTTATAACATGTTTAAGTTATTTGGGTTTTCTTGTTATGTAGTGTATTGATTAAGACAACAACATACTTTGGTTATTTCAGTAATACAAGTTTATCTAGTTCATTATCCACTAGTATGTCATTGTTTAATGCCTCTAGTATAATGGAGAAAGCCGAGGTGGATCCACACAGCTCGGAACATCTGATAGCTTTACAACAATTACAAGAACAACTCGAGTCTATGAAGAAACAGTTACAGGGAAAAGATCAACAACTCTTAGAGAAAGATAAAAAGGTACAGATTAAATCCTAACACAGATAAATACCACTATGATAGCTTAACAGGCTTTGTTAGTGTATCACATCCCCCATAATGTTTGTGCAGAACATTTTGGAATAATATTATTGCATTTCCCAAGTCTGTAGTAAAAAATTCCCAATTGACTACCATTATCAATTTTGAAAAAAAAAAACATTACAAGATCATCAACATTAGGCTCATAATGTGACGATAGGTATCTCATTCTGATAACGATATTAATCCACATTGATGTCGGCTTCATGATGAAAGGGTGTGTGAGTTATTGTTTAAAGCCGCATCAGCAATATTGCAGCTATTTGCGGCTATCATGGTGAAAGGGAGAATAATAATCATTATCATCATTGTCATTTAGATGTTTGTGTGGAGGCTGATTATAGATGATGAAGTTACAAACATCTCAGTGATATATACAATCTTGTTTGTCTTTAATCATGTTTTCACTTTGTGCTTTTACATGTACACTGTATTTGAATATTGTTTTTGCTTTTGATATAGATAACAGAATTAAAGGCATTTCAGTATGAACAAGAAAAAGAGTTCAGAACAAAATTACAGAATCTCCAGAAATCACAGGCAGACTCTATAGAAAATCTACAGGTAGGTATATCTCTCTCTTTCTCTCTCAATCTCCAGAAATCACAGGCAGACTCAATAGAAAATCTACAGGTAGGTATATCTCTCTCTTTCTCGTTCTCTCTCAATCTCCAGAAATCACAGACAGACTCAATAGAAAATCTACAGGTGAGGATTGATCTCTCTCTCTCTCTCTCTCAGAATCTCCAGAAATTACGGGCAAACTCAATTGAAAATCTACAAGAAGGGATCTCTCGTGGTTTGCAAATCTTTTAAAGAAATGCAGCATATGTTTATAAATATCTTTCTCTCTCTCTTCTCTCTCTCTCTCTCTCTCTCTCTCTCTCTTTTCTCTCTCTCTCTCTCTCTCTCTCTCTCTCTCTCTCTCTCTTCAATTGGTATACAGGGATTAGAGAATATTTTAAAGAAATAAATTCATGCTGCATATATTATTAATATTTGGTTTCATTTTAATTTCTTGCAGGTTAGAAACAGAGAGCTTATGAAACAAGTAGCAACATTATCCAAGGGTAAAAAAGCTAGTCCCAACACATGAAGATGTGACGCAGATTATAACAAAGGAACAAATTTTAATTATTTCAATAATTAACTGTATATATCAATATATTTTGTCAAGCCTTATATTTTAAGTCTCCATAGTAACAGAAATGTTAGTGATTTTTTTTATTCTTGCCAAAAATTGTTTTGTAAAAACATGGCAAACTTTTTTTTTTTTTGTTTTTTAGCAGTCAGGGAATACGATATTTATCATTGTTTTAACTAAATATCAATCATTTAAATGTTAAGTTTGTGTTCATTCATCATCGTTTTAACCAAAACAGTCATTGTCATAATATTAAGTTTGTGTTCTATAAAACACACAACACATGTCATTTCTTTCATAGTTGATGACTTTTTTCATGGTATCTTATCTTAATATGCTGTTTGAAATCTTGTACTGACATTCATTTGAGTAATATTACCATTTAATTTTTCTAGATAGATGTTGATGAAACCCTTTTGTATTCCACGAATCTCTGATTTTTTTCATGTTAAAAGAGGGTAAATAAATTTCACACTGGTATTTTCCATAAAACATTTTCATAGAAAGTGCTTGGTAATAAAAAATAAAAGGCATAATCAACAGGAAAGATAAACTTTAAGGGTTAATATGTGTACATTTATGTGAAATTGATCTCATTTCATCTATGTCTAAGCAAAGTTTTAAATTTAAATTTAAAAAATCTTGTAATAATTTTGTCTGCTGAATCAAATCCATTTCTGCTAAAAAATTAAATTTTAGTACAATTGAATGGTGTGTACATATATGAATTATTTTCTAGTTTACTTTTACTCTGTAACATACCCAGGTATATAATTGTCTAAAGTGCTTATAACGTATTTCTTCACCTTGTGGATGTTCTTCTCTTGTATTGGATACAGTTTCTGTATACCAATTACCAGAAAATTTGCATAATCAATTATCTGCAAACAAGAATTAGCAAACAGAGTTAATATACATATATAAAGAAAAAGTTAATGAAATGGACAAGGAATTCTAAAAAATAAAGGTTTGTAAAAGAAAATTTAAACAAAATGAATATATAAATATAAGTTTAATGCAAAGCTATTCCATATATAAACATAAGTTTAATGCAAGGCTACTCCAAAAATAAAGGTTTGTAAAAGAAAATTTAAACAAAATAAATATATAAATATAAGTTTAATGCAAGGCTACTCCAAAAATAAAGGCTTGTTAAAGAAAATTTAAAAATACTTCTACTAGGTACATGCTAGTTGGAGATTTTATTTTTACTCATCGATTGATTGTGAATATTAAGCTATTTATTGGATTGTTAAATAGAATATGTATATAAATATATTAAATTTGTAAATTATGTTTTTATGACAAATATTTTATATATCATTTTTTTAAGGTGTATGATATGATTTTATTTTTGTATGTGTCTTTATAACATTTGCATTATTATATTATAATGCTGTAAACGATGACGTCAGTAGGAAAGAATACAAATAGTGTATAGCACCAAACCAAACTAAGTTGATGTAGATAGAATTAAAGTATTTATTCTGGTTATACGACAGGCAAAAGTCCCAAAGATTTACATTTCAAACAAGAGACCTAGGACTAACTAGGTGTATTTTGTTTATTTATGCTTGTATCAGAATTTTTATCCCTTTTTTTCCTGGTTGTACTAAAAGAATGATGACAGCAAAAAAAAAAATTGTGACTACCAATTTTCAGATACTGGTTTCATGTTTAATACAGTTTTACATGCAGTTTTCAGTCATGTTTTTATCAAACCTTACTTTCAAGTTGGAGACAGCTAAATACTATAAATGTATTCATTTTAGCACTGTTGTAATTTTAGCAATTTCTTGAAGGATACAGTTTATATCCAGCACTAAATCAGATACAGACATAGAGCACAACCCGATCTATGAGATTACGCTGACTCAAGTCCACATGAATTTTCCCAAATTAGAATTTGTACTAAAATGAGCACATGCTAAAACTTATATATTTACATTATATTATGATTTCTTTCTGTTGGATTATTTTGACATATTTATTAGTTATGGCTTTTAAAGTTTCTGTGTCAGATTATTGTATTACCTTTGAGTTTATATTTTTATGAGGTTGTATAAAACAAAATGTTGAGGAAAAAAGTATCTTTAAGTTTTAGTTTTTGACCGTATAACATCAAAGCTTGATAACTTTAATCAACTGATTAGTCAAAATTTCAACTCTGTTGTGAAATTTACGTTGAAAATGTTGAAAGTGAATAGGATTTCATCAAACCAAAAGCACATTGTTTTTAAACTGTAGAATTTGTAATGTTGATGTTTATTGATTTTTTAAATTTGTTGAAATCATTGGATTAAAATAATCAAGCTTTGAACAACTGTGTCATGTTTGATCGTCAATTCAATTCAGAATATTTAGTTATTTCTTATTATCGTTATTTCTGTATTCTGTTCACAATGTATTGTTTCTTAAAAGTTTTATTTACTCATTAACTTTTATTATTACGGTTTGGTTTTAGGTTTTGGTGCTAGTTTTAAAAATTTATTTCAATAATCTATTAGGTACATACACTACATTATATCCATGTTGCTCCCAAGATAGGATGTTTTTGTTTTAAAGATGAGAAACAAAATATCTTTTTTTTTATAATAAAAAAAAATTATTTAATGTTTGTAAAATATTTTGATTGATCAGCCATCGAATTATTCGAAAGATATCATTATTACCATATCACATCAGATTATAACAGCAATTCTATAGGCTAAGGACTTTGATCTGTCCACTTGACCTTTAAATTAAAACAATTTTATGAACATTGGACAAGGTATGAGAAACACAAATGTTTCTTTCATCTATATGGGAAACACTCATTTCAAAGAGTAAACATATGTATGGATGTATGACAGGTCTGCGATTCCTACACTATTGTATTGCGTTGATCCTCCCATATGAATATTTCTAATGATATTCATATAGGATCTACTCAATACAATGGTGTAGGATTTGCAGGTAATACATCCAACTGATCTTAATATTTCCAGGTCAATCAGACAAGTCAATGTTGTACGCCTATAACATTCATTATTATATGTATATTTCCCCAAAAAAGATAATTTTTTAAAGGCTTTATTCCTTATGTGCAATACTAAAATAGAACCAGGAACATTTCCGCTTTTCATGTGCTGACGTTCATTTGAGAATATTACCATTTTATTTTTTCTGGATAGATGTTGGTTTGAAACCCTTTTGTATTCCATGAATCTCTGAATTTTTTTCATTTTAAAAGAGAGTAAATAAATCTCATACTACATGTTTTATTTTTCATAGAACATTTTCATAGAAGCAATGCACTCACAAAAGTACTTGGAATATTACTAAATCAAGTGAACCCAAATCACTGATGTGGATGTAGCTAACCGAACAGGAGGTGCTTACCCTTCTGAAGCACCCAGCCTCACTTCCCTGGCGGAATTTCACATGTTTAACCTAACTTGTCAGTTCCAAAGTTTTTTGATTGTGATTTGGACATGGAGTGGTATCCCTTGATTTTGATTTTCACAGGTCCACTATATATTGATTTGTATATTTTATGTACCGGTAGATGTCCGTCTCTGAACAAGATCAATTTTTGTTTTTGGATTTTATATTCATATACATAATACATGTACATGTACATACACATCATATTTCATCCACAATATTCTTTTTAGTTTAAGACCCATTATTTCACACAGCATTATTTCTCATTATGTTTACTCTTGTAATACAGTGCTCATGTCTTACAAGGTCTCTCAAGAAAGCAAGTTCATCTCCACTCTTTAAGAGTGCAAGAGTTTAGAGGTGAAAGACGACCATTTTTCCTCTATATAAAAGTTTTGTTAAAGCATTTTTACCTCTGAACTTTTGAAGTTGTAATTGTTTTACATTTTTTTAAAGACAATCCTTTAAGTAAGGTCACAATGCTACATAAAACATTGGAAAAACTCTTATCATTATTTTTCACTGGTAATTCATATAACTATATACCATGTAGAATATTCATGGTATTTTAATGCAGTTTTAAAACTGAGAAAGTTTACCTTGGTATCAAAGAGGGTATCAACAGTTCAGTATTATACAGCAAATAAGCAAAATTTGTGATAGCTGACTTTATAAGTTTAATTCACAACATCATATGGAATAAATTTGACATTATGTTAATGTTTAAGAATAGTATTCATGTTAGTACAAAAAATGTAACTGTATAGTTTGTACTAAAAGGGCTTCCATTTGACCCTTGACATTCAGGGGTCAAATTATTGACGTCCTTCAAAATCTCAAAAGTCAAACCATAAATACGCAGCTGATCCCTCAGAGTCAAATGAGAGTCAAAAACAGTCTCAAGGGTCTAAAAAGAACCCCTGTAATACGGTTTATACGGTAGCTTACATACAACATTTACAAGTACTGTAAATCACTAATTACACAGCACTTTTTTCGTAAATCCATACCAAAACCCATTTCACAACATGGAATTTTTGCGATTTTCCCCAAATGCCCCATCATACTTTAACTTGAGCAAAAATCACTAATTTCACAACACTAAATTTTCGTGAATTTTACAGTTGTCACAAATATTAAGTGATTTACAGTAATAGAACTTGTACTAGTCAGTAAAATTATAGTAATATATTTTTATAAAATATTTTTACTTGTTGGCATCATCTCTTTCAAATACAGACAAAGCAGAAATATAAAATTTTAGACCTCCCATTCTTTTATATAGCCTAGCCATTAGTTCATCTCCAAAAGCTTCAATGACTAGTTATTTTATAGATTGCATATGAATTTGAATTGGTAAATCAATTTTAGCCAAATAAGTATACCACCAGACCATTTAGCCAACACATATCACATATGACAATATCACATGACTACATATAAATTTTGTTATCACATGACCATATTATTAAATTTTGTACAACTGTTTGTGTAGTATAGATAAAGAAGTAAATAAAGTGTATCAGATTTATCTATGTGTTCTTGTATTATATTTGTATGTTAAGAATTTTATGATGCTTTTCAGCGACAGTTGTAGTCTACCTGCAATATTTTGGGTGCCACCATCGATGCCCACCAAAAGGGAATGCAAATGGAGTGGTGTAATCGAGTTTTGTGTTCCACTAAAATTCTTTCACTGATATTGAGCGGGTCAATTCATGGATGGAACTAAACTTTGGCAAGCACACGGAGAAACTTTCTCGCAATCTGTCCTGAGTGGGATTTGAACCTAGGCAGTGAGATGCATTGTGATCAATAAGCATGGGTTTTAAATCAAGCGGCCACTAAGACCCCCCTGGAATAAAACTAGAAGATGTTAAGATGACATCATTACTGGCAAAAAGGGCATCAATCCACATCACTCATAGATACAACATAATGGAATTGTTTTACACATGAAGACATTAAAATGAGAAAAAGCCAATATGAGCTATTCTTAACCCTTTTTGTTAGGTGATACTCAAGCTATACATACACTTGTATCCAGATATATTACTTACGGGTGCAAACAGACTCCACTGTTGGTATTCTCAATACTTGTTGTAAGGAGGTATGCAATTGCATCCTAGATATGCATGTAGGGACTTGGGGCAAGCAGAAATGACTCGACTGTTATTAATATATACATGTTTGCAACCCAGATAATAAGTGTGCACATATTTTTTTGGAAAATGGGTTTGATAGTATATATCAGCCTTCTTATACAAGAACTAATTTTACCAAAGATGAAATTCTCCCAATCAAAGGCGAGTTCTCAAGTCTTTTGGTATCAATATAAAAGAGGAAGAACCTGACCTTCCTTACTTGTAATGGATTCCTAAACTTCACAAAAATCCATACAAGGAACAATATATACATGTAGCAGGTTCCTCTTGTGGTGGGTGTAGCTAGCAAAACGGGGTGCTTACCATTTCGGAGCACCTGGCCTCGCTTCCCTTGTGGAAGTTCACGTTTAACCTAATTTTCTACCTTAAAAGTTTTTACTTTGCATTGTGGTTTTGATAATATATTCATATTATATCTTTTAGAATGGAGATAAAAGAATTGATTAGAAAGTATTTGATTTACAGAGTTGTAATGCCGAATGTATGTATCTGGCAGTTTGTATTGGGAATGAAGTTACAAGATGTGTAAACAGGTCGAAAAAAGATTGCACTGAACCATAAGTTTAAATATATGACATTCCATTGTAGATACTTTTAATTTGATTCTTTTTTATCCCCATTCTTAAAGATATGACATGGATATTTTATATACAAATTAAGAATAAAATTCAGATGTAAATCTTATTTTATTTATCAAACAAGTCATCATATTTGGTAAACCACATTTATTGCCAACTCTGTATTTTACATGCCTTCTCTTCCACATGTCTTTCAGGTGACACTGAGCTAAGGTGTTTGTGGTATAAACTCTGTATTTTACAAGTGTTATTTTTCATGTTTCTTTCAGGTGACACTGAGCTAAGATGTTTGTGGTATAAACAAATAAAAGACATCCTGCATTTATCATCATTTGTAAATTAAACAAGACATCTGCAGATTCAAAATTTCACCTGAAAATCAATGTCCATAAGAATTAGTTAAATTACCTTGCCCAAGGCTGTGTCCAAAGGTCAAGATCATCCAATTTTTACTTGTCTAAACTGTAGTATGTTCCGTTATAAATCAATGTCAAGTTTCACAGTCATACAAGAAATGGCTTGAAATAACCAACTGGGGTATGCAAAAAACATTTTCCTTCAATGTAGACAATGACGTTAATGACAGCTATGCCCACATGACTTCTATGTCTCACAGTCCTACGAGTACATGTATGTCCTTTGACTCAACCTTGGATGAAATAACACACAATGATCTTGATGACAGCCACATCACTTCTATGTCTCGCACATTTCAGGTACCAGTTTTATGTCCAGAACATAATGGCTCTTTACCTTCAACCTTAAATGTGTCCGCTTTTTATCAATGTCATGTTTTACTTCTATACCTTGGATCAAAAAATGACACACAGATGAAAAGTCATGTGACTGCTATCAGTTTATCAATGTCATGTTTTACTTCTATACCTTGGATCAAAAATTGACACACAGATGAAAGTCATGTGACTGATATCAGTGCTATGTCCTTACATTTTAAGCAACAGTCCTAAGTCGGGAACTTAATGGTTCCTTAGCTTCAATTTGGATGAAATACCAGACAATGACACTGTTAATAGTCATGCCTATATGACTGTTATGTCTCTCACTTTTTAAGCACCAGTCCTATGTCCAGAACCTAGGTTTCTTACCTCCAACCTTGGGTGAAATTCTAGTCCATCAGGAGTGCTACCTACTGGCATTTCTTTAGCTATTTTATTGGTATGGTACTATAGTAAAGCTTTGAAACCTTTTGTCCCCTTATACTATCCCATCATTCCATTTCCATCACAGGTTTTAAACTACTGACATTCCTCTGTCATTTTTGGTATGATGCTGTAGTAAACCTTCGGAACCTCATATCTCATTTGCTTCAATCTTTGATGAAATGCTATTCCATCACCATTTTCACCTACTGGCGTTTCTTCAGCCATTTTATCAGCATGATGCTGTGGTAAAGCTACTCCAATCAAACATGTGGATTGAGTTGGATTATGGCAAGTGTTATTAAAGCTTTCATCAATTCTTCTCTGTCTGCTGCTCTCAGAAAGTTATATGGCCGGCTGTAAAGAATTTCACCCAGATCAGTGGGCTCTCCAGCCTGTATTTTTTCAAGTTTTTCTTGAGAACAACTAAAATAGGAAAAAGTAACCTGAAAGAAAATGTATACTTAATATTAAACAAAGCTTTCAGTGAAAACATCCTCCATGAAAAATAGAATGAAATATGAAAAATTTTATGCCTCAGTAAAGATTTTTTTACTGAAATTGAGGCAATCAGGTCATGGATGATGGAGAAAACATGGGTGCCCAGAGAAAACCATTGGCCTTCAGCAAACAAACTGCCAAACATTATCACACTAGTATCTGCCCCAAGAAGGATTTGAGCCTAGGCAGTGAGAGGTACTGTGACCCATAAGTGTGCACTTTAGACCACTTGGACACCATTTTCAACCTTAGACTTTTTTAACCATTAGTTAAAGTATTGGCCATATACATTCACAACTCTGGTCGGCATAAGCCTTTCTGTACCAATACAAGTGGGCTAAAAATGCTACAATACATTTTTCGTCTCCTAAACTCCTGATAACATAAGTGCATACCTGACAGGTCTTTGAATTTTTGTTATAAACAAGAGGCCCATGGGCCTGATATGCTCACCTGATAACTAATGGCTAGCTGATAGATTTAAAGAAAACATAAATACTAAACCCCAACAACTTTTTTTACATCATGATAACCGTTGTATCAATACCTACAACATTCTAGTATACATGCCTATACAAAAAGTTTATAGTTTTCAAGATAATTAACCATTTCGGTATTGTTTCGCATCTGTGACCTTGACCTTTGAACCCATGACCTTTTTCTATACATCAAAATGATCGTTGTATCAATACCTACAACATTCTAATATACATGCATATACAAAAAGTTTATAGTTTTCGAGATAATTAACCATTTCGGTATTGTTTCGCATCTGTGACCTTGACCTTTGAACCCATGACCTTTTTCTACTCATCAAAATGATTGTTGTATCAATACCTACAACATTCTAATATACATGCCTATACAAAATGTTTATAGTTTTCGAGATAATTAACCATTTTGGTATTGTTTCGCATCTGTGACCTTGACCTTTGAACCCATGATCTTCTCTATACATCAAAATGATTGTTGTATCAATACCTACAACATTCTAATATACATGCCTATACAAAAAGTTTATAGTTTTCAAGATAATTAACCAATTCGGTATTGTTTCGCATCTGTGACCTTGACCTTTGAACCCATGACCTTTTTTCTATACATCAAAATGATCGTTGTATCAATACCTACAACATTCTAATATACATGCCTATACAAAAAGTTTATAGTTTTCGAGATAATTAACCATTTCGGTATTGTTTTGCATCTGTGACCTTGACCTTTGAACCCATGACCTTTTTCTACATATCAAAATGATCGTTGTATCAATACCTACAACATTCTAATATACATGCCTATACAAAAAGTTTATAGTTTTCAAGATAATTAACCATTTCGGTATTGTTTCGCATCTGTGACCTTGACCTTTGAAGCCATGACCTTTTTCTATACATCAAAATGATTGTTGTATCAATACCTACAACATTCTAATATACATGCATATACAAAAAGTTTATAGTTTTCGAGATAATTAACCATTTCGGTATTGTTTCGCATCTGTGACCTTGACCTTTGAAGCCATGACCTTTTTCTATACATCAAAATGATTGTTGTATCAATACCTACAACATTCTAATATACATGCATATACAAAAAGTTTATAGTTTTCGAGATAATTAACCATTTCAGTATTGTTTCACATCTGTGACCTTGACCTTTGAACCCATGACCTTTTTCTATACATCAAAATGATCGTTGTATCAATACCTACAACATTCTAATATACATGCCTACACAAAATGTTTATAGTTTTCGAGATAATTAACCATTTCGGTATTGTTTCGCATCTGTGACCTTGACCTTTGAACCCATGACCTTTTTCTATTCATCAAAATGATTGTTGTATCAATACCTACAACATTCTAATATACATGCCTATACAAAATGTTTATAGTTTTCGAGATAATTAACCATTTCGGTATTGTTTCGCATCTGTGACCTTGACCTTTGAACCCATGACCTTTTTCTATTCATCAAAATGATTGTTGTATCAATACCTACAACATTCTAATATACATGCCTATACAAAAAGTTTATAGTTTTCAAGATAATTAACCAATTCGGTATTGTTTCGCATCTGTGACCTTGACCTTTGAACCCATGACCTTTTTCTATACATCAAAATGATCAAAATACTAACAAGAAGATGTCAAAACCGCAAACCCCATGTCATTATCTGGTCAAATAGTCAAGTTATAACAATTTGAAGATATTTTACGATTTTTTCAAAATTAAACGCAAAAACGCGTAACCTATTTTTTATCCGAATTTTACAAAATGAACAAACTATAGGCTTAAGACCCTAGAGAAGCCAAATATCACATCAGTTTTTTTCTCCAATCAGTACTTATGGAGAAGAAGATTTTTTAAGATTTTTGCACCCCTAGGTCACCTTGACCTAGTTATGGTAGCCATGACAACGCCACGAACAAATCTGAATTGCACCGGCCCATATATACTTCTGACAAAGTTTCATTAAAAACTGTCCAGTAGTTTCAGAGGAGAAGTCGAAAATAGGTGTTAACGACGCACGCACGCACGCACACACGCACGCACGCACGCACACACGCACATACACACGCTGCGCTATGCCATAAGCTCACATGACCTTCGGTCAGGTGAGCTAAAAACAAACAAGAAAATTGGTAGAATATATGGATGCTCCCCGGGTAAAAGCCATCAGAGTAACTGCCCATGATCTCAAGGATAGCTAGCTATCTACCTCAAAATCCCAGCATACAAATAATACTCAATGTTTGTAGTGTAATGAATAAACAACAGAGCCATGAGGACCCTAGACAATCTAAGCTATAAACTCACATTGGTCCTTTGTATAATGATGCCAGCTAAAGAATTTCTTTTAGTTAAAGGTAAATTCAATAACAATTCTCCTCCATGTTGTCCTAGTAACTGGTCATCTAAATACTTAATTCTTTTTCCTCTTTTCATTTTCATCTTTGGTTGTGACGTAGTTTGTTCAGGAGAATCAGAATCTAGCTGTTTAAAGTGACTTTTGACCTATTAGCATAAACAAACAAAATTCAATCTAATTATTTACAAATCTGCTAATGTACATGAAATTCTAAATCTTTCTCATTTTTTATTCAAATTTCACTAAGAGCAACATCCATATTGTGTCTTTACTTCTTACAACTTAGCAGACCTGGGTCACACACTCTACCATCAATCAAAATACCTAAGTTTATAATTTAAATACAAATTATAAATTATCTTGAAAGGTCTTATGACCATTAATATGCAGTTGAAGTTTGTTTTTTATCCTGCAAATTAAAACTGGAAAATCTAATTTTGGGTACCAAAGTTGACTTATAATTTTGGGGTCCAACTTTAAATCATATCATATACTATGAGCACCACCAAGCAAGGCAGGATATTGGTAAACTAACTTGAGCAGGTTTTAACAATTATAAAGATGTTTTATGTATTTACCTGGCAAACGGCTAAGATGTTTAAATTATCCACATCTGAACCTGAAAAATATGGTATTACTATGTTCAATATAGAAGTAACTTTTGTGTTATTAATCTTCATTGTTACACCATTTTGTCTTTCCCTTAAAAAATGAAATTAGAAAACAAAATGTGAAAATCAGGAGTGTTAAAAGTAATATAATTGGTATGTAATTTAAAGACATTACTTTCTGATTAGTAAAATTATTTTTGACACTTAAAGCAGTTACAAAAATTCAATTTTTAATTTTCTGATAGTCTAATACTTTGAATGTTTTTGCAGTTTTAACAAGAATACCCCAGAGTAGTAAATAATACACCAACCACTCAAATCTACGAGACTAGTAAAGGTCACAAGATTCACAAGATATTGTGTAAAATAAGAGTAAATGGGGATAACTCCATTAAATTATCATGCAGCATCATGATTTTATAATTTGCAAGCCTTAAAGTCATAACAAACACATACTAGTGCCAAATTTGTTAAATTGATTGATTCATTGAATGGGGTTTAACGTCCCAGTCAAGAATATTTCACTTATATCAAGATATTACCAGCTAATGCTATAGGTGAAATGGCAAAAACTTTTATCTTTGTAGTGCGCTCAATGCAATGTACAGGGAGGTTTCATTTACGTGCCATGCCTGCCCTGACATCGTGTATCGGTTTAAAGGTCTCTTCAAAGTTCAAACAATCCCTGTGACTTTCATTTTCTAAATGCCAAGTGCTTGGCACTTTGTCTGTATTAGACCTGGCCTGGGTTTGAACCCATGACCTTCCACATACAGAGAAAGCACTATACCAACTGAGCTACCGTAGTGATTTAAATTCCATTGTACATGAATTTTTTTCCCTATAAAACCAACATCATGAAACCAGAACCGAAAGTCTAAAAATAAATGACAAGTGTCAAGTTAAAAATGTTCCTATTACATGTAATCTTCAAACTTACAAAGTGAGCAGTCCACACATCCCTGCAAACTCTTCAAACAATTTTATAAACATACTCTCAGACAGCGGCTCATTTTTCTGTACCAAGCATATATTTATAAGCTGCTGACTGAATCTCTGACCATGCAAATAAAACCTGAAAGTATAAAAAATAGTAAAATCCACACAATTAAATTAAACAGTAATGTATCAGGAACTGGTATATGCGTATTTAACAAAAGGTCCTAATGGCTTGTTGCAATCACCTGTAACATCCTGACTTTATAATAAATGAAAGAACCTAAATGAGCAAGTTCGCATACCCCTCATGCCATTATCATGGATCCTTTTTAGACTTTTAGGAAAAATGTCCTGGGTTCAAAGGGCCTTTATTTCGTTTTTCCATGCAAGATTTGTGGATTGAAACAAAACAGTTGCAAGTTCAGTATAGGAGAGTGTAGAAAGCTGTTCTTTCAATTAAATTATTGACGACCAAGGACCCTAACATTTGTAAAGATCTGGTGGAGCATAACATAAACTTAGCCAGTACCCTATTGTGATGAGATAATGGCATACCCTGAAAAAGCTAAATATCTGTAAACACTTTAAACTGCTATTTCATTAAAGCTATTGAGATGGATTGGCCATGTACAATCATGGAAAACAACAGATTTGTACCACAGCAATAACATGGCACTCAGAATGAAAGAGGAAAGTAGGTTGGCCAAAAACAACATGACGCAGAACAACAGAAAACAAGAGGCCCATGGGCCTGGTACGCTCACCTGATAACTAATGGCTAGCTGATAGATTTAAAGAAAACATAAATACTAAACCCCAATGACTTTTTTCTTTACATCATGATAACCATTGTATCAATACCTACAACATTCTAATATACATGCCTATACAAAAAGTTAATAGTTTTCAAGATAATTAACCATTTGAGTATTGTTTCACATCTGTGACCTTGACCTTTGAACCCATGATCTTTTTCTATACATCAAAATGATCATTGAATCGATACCTACCACATTCTAATATACATGCCTATACAAAAAGATTATAGTTTTCGAGACAATAAAACATTTCGGTATTGTTTCGCATAAGTGACCTTGACCTTTGAACCCATGACCTTTTTCTATACATCAAAATGATCGATGTATCAATACCTACAACATTCTAATATACATGCCTATACAAAAAGTTTATAGTTTTCGAGATAATTAACCATTTCGGTATTGTTTTGCATCTGTGACCTTGACCTTTGAACCCATGACCTATTTCTATACATAAAAATGATCATTGTATCAATACCTACAACATTCTAATATACAAGCCTATACAAAAAGTTTATAGTTTTCAAGATAATTAACCATTTCGGTATTGTTTCACATCTGTGCCATGACCTTTGAACCCATGACCTTTTTCTATACATCAAAATGATCGTTGTATCAATACCTACAACATTCTAATATACATGCCTATACAAAAAGTTTATAGTTTTCGAGATAATTAACCATTTCAGTATTGTTTCACATCTGTGACCTTGACCTTTCAACCAATGACCTTTTTCTATACATCAAAATGATCGTTGTATCAATACCTACAACATTCTAATATACATGTCTATACAAAAAGTTTATAGTTTTCGAAATAATTTACCATCTCAGTATTGTTTCGCATCTGTGACCTTGACCTTTGAACCCATGACCTTTTTCTATACATCAAAATAATCGTTGTATCAATACCTACAACATTCTAATATACATGCCTATACAAAAAGATTATAGTTTTCAAGATAATTAATTATTTTGGTATTGTTTCACATCTGTGACCTTGACCCTTGAACCCATGACCTTTTTCTATACATAAAAATGATCGCTGTATCAATACCTACAACATTCTAATATACATGCCTATACAAAAAGTTTATAGATTTCAAGATAACTAACCATTTCAGTATTGTTTCACATCTGTGACCTTGACCTTTGAACCCATGACCTTTTTCTATACATCAAAATGATCGTTGTATCAATACCTACAACATTCTAATATACATGCCTATACAAAATGTTTATAGTTTTCGAGATAATTAACCATTTCAGTATTGTTTCGCATCTGTGACCTTGACCTTTGAACCCATGACCTTTTTCTATACATCAAAATGATCGTTGTATCAATACCTACAACATTCTAATATACATGCCTATACAAAATGTTTATAGTTTTCGAGATAATTAACCATTTCAGTATTGTTTCGCATCTGTGACCTTGACCTTTGAACCCATGACCTTTTTCTATACATCAAAATGATCGTTGTATCGATACCTACAACATTCTTATATACATGCCTATACAAAAAGTTTATACTTTTCGAGATTATAATTATAATCAGAGGTTAAAAAAAATTAGGTCACGACCTTCACAATTGACCTTGACCTCATTTTGAAGGTACTAACAAGAAAATGTCAAAACTGAAAACCCCATGTCATTATCTGGTCAAATAGTCAAGTTATAACAATTTGAAGCTATTTTACGATTTTTTTAAAATTAAACGCAAAAACGCGTAACCTATTTTTTATCCGAATTTCACAAAATGAACAAACTATAGGCCAAATATCACATCAGATTTTTTCTCCAATCAGTACTTTCGGAGAAGAAGATTTTTTAAGATTTTTGCACCCCTAGGTCACCTTGACCTAGTTATGGTAGCCATAGCAACGCCGCGAACAAATCTGAATTACACCGGCCAATATATACTTCTGACAAAGTTTCATTAAAAACTGTCCAGTAGTTTCAGAGGAGAAGTCGAAAATAGGTGTTAACGACGCACACACGCACGCACACACACGCACATACACACGCTGCGCTATGCCATAAGCTCACATGACCTTTGGTCAGGTGAGCTAAAAATGGACACAACTGGAATGTTTCGAAGAGCTGGGCATCAGCAAGGGCAGCTGTCAAAGACAGAGCATCACAGAGAAGTGCATTGAGGCCTTATGTGTCACCAGGCACAAAGTGGAAAGGCGGTGATTAAAGACCAACGGCCGTAACTTCAGCAAAGCAGAACAAATGTAACTCATCATTGTAGACTCGCATAACAAAAATAATAATGACACACTTACATCTGATAAAACCAATTTCCAATGGCATCTAATTTTGCATCAGCAGGCACTTGGTTCCAGGAACTTATTTTATGGTGAAGTTTATTAACACCTGGTTCAAACATTAAACAGAAGACACAAAACGTGTTTAATTCACAAACGTCTTCAACATCTATATTTATTAAAGGTGATTTAGATATGTCTAAAAGCTTAAGGCAATTATCTACTGTTATAGAGATATTTACTGTACTTGGGTAAGTTACAACTGGGCCTGCTTCACACTTTTGACATGGAGCCAATGACAGTGGAGGCAATGATGGCAGGATATGGTCAGAGATAATTTCAGATATTGTCAGAAGATCCGTAGTTTTTGAAGTTATTTGTAAACTGTTCAACGTGTTTTCCGACCATAAAGAAGTCTGATCTTCAACTTGTGATATCGGACTACTCATGCTCATTTCATTCTCAGATTTCGTTTTCCTTTTGGAACATGATAGGATTTCTTCCGACGTTTGACCGTCAGAACGGTTTCTTTTAATCCCATAGGAACGGGCTGTAGAAACTATAGGACCTTCCTTGGTTTCCATATATTCCTTGATGCTAATTTAGGCTAATGCAATCTTACACTCTTACAGTTGTTTTTCCAACGAATGCAGGACAAAACGTACCCATGCCATACGACCCTATCATAACGTACCCATTTTTGGACGTTTCGGCCATAACAGTTTCAGTGAGGAAAAACATGCTTTGAATGGGTGGTGTAATTCAAACTTAGATATCTTTCTTGACATAACTTTAATAGAGTAAGACTTGAAATGTCACATGTCTTTTAAGAACACATTTTTTCATATTTTGAATATTTTTTGCAAAAAATTTCAGCTTTTTAAATTTTTTGCTTTTAATTTAAATATACCGGAGTTCATGAATAAATTTTGATTAACTTTTAAATTTTAATAAGTTTGTTGAGAAATAAATATTTGTTCGTTTGCAGTCTTGTTTTAAGGGTAAGTATTTAAAATACTAGTTTTCTATCTACATAGTTAAATCCATTGTAGTTTTTGAGAGTTAAAATTTGGCAATTAATTGTCTCTCTAATATGTTGACATGGCATATTCGACAGCTTCATTCATAAAAGTTATTAAGAACTGGGTTCTGATTGGCTATTACAAATTACCGCGATACAAGTTTATACAGGTGTTCCTATTCCTAACCAGTATATGTAACGGACTAGCCCATTGTACTCGTTTATGATTGAACAACAGGTAAAACAGCACGAACATCAAAATAAAGAATAAAATTTATTTATTACACTTGTTTGGCCTAGAGTGACACAATTTTTTAATTTAATATTTGAAAACAACAAAATTTTCAAACCTATATAACAAAGCCAAGATTTTTGTCTCAAAAGATGAAGTTTTTTGATGATAAAGCATGTTACTACATGATATTCATCATCTGAATTCAGATGCACATCTGATTAAAAACTGGTTAGATTTAATTTTTAGACTTAATATAAGAAATTTTACCAATATTTTTTTTAACATGTTATAATAATAACAGATCTACATATAGCATTAATGAAATTTAAGGCAAGTAATCCACAATCTTTTTAAGGCCACATCAGTACATATTCCTCACTGAATAAGTAATCAGACTATAAATGATGTGACATGGGTAAAATTATGCGACACAAATGCTATACACTTTCCTCTATGCCACACAAGTCTCTGTTTCACATGCAAACTTGAAATTTTGTGTATATATTTATTTATTTTACTTGTACCTACATTATGTGTGAGTTTCATTTTGTTCAATAACATAATTTTTGTGCAATTGATCAATACAATTTTTAATAACACAAGACTGCCATTGAATTCTGGTCAACTTGCCCCTACAAACTTTCCCCACTATATATACCAACTGGTAAACTTGCCGGTGTATAGTCAACTCATCCCAATTCCAACTCGTCCCAACTTCTTTTTACCAACTCGTCCAACTTTTTTTACCAACTTGTCCCACATTTTTTGGCCGTAATTTTTACCCAGATTTGGACTACCAACTCGTCCCACTTTTTTATAAACTCGTCCCACATTTTCCGGCCATATTTTCAGTACCAAAATTTAGCGGTTGTAATACCCGAAACAAAAAATCTAATTGGTTTAGAAGAATATAATTAGACAAAATTCGCAATATTTCAGTGTAAAATCAACAGATATTGGTATGAAAAAACATTACTCAATTTGCTATTACATAAGTAGGACATAGTCCAAAATCCCAATTGTTCAAAGTTTTTTAATTTTGGAAATAAGTGAAATAAACATTAGTATAGTGACCAATCCTGGGTTTAATACCCGATTTCGGGGATCATGGCTCCATGACAAAACGACCCTTATGGCACAAAATATCGATTTTGAGTTTTTATCAGATCCTGTAAGTACATTTATTCGTGTTTTATTGAAAAGGGAAAAAATATTCCAAATACATTGATATAAAATAAATTACAATTATTTGGTGATTTTCCAACAATTAGCACAGGGAAAAACATTTTTCTTATTTTTCCTTCTTTATTTTAATTCATTTTTTTTTTTTTTTTTTTTTTTGAAAAAATCAACAAATTAGAATTACGATTGGATTTTGGTGACCATGTGGTGCATTGGTTAGCGTTTCTGTTCACCACCAACCTAGTTGCATAACCACATTTTTACATGAAAAGGACACCTGGTTGGATTAACCCTAATCTCCAATTTTCAAAGAAACTCTAAAATCCCGGTCAATGAATAGATAGGTATTTACTTTTCATCTGATGGTTCTTGGAATTTTCACATAAACACTATGAAATCTAAAGCAATTTGTAGACTTAATTTACTTAGAAAATTAAAATTTCAGCTAGATCGCCGGTCTCTCGAAAAATGTACTTTACTTTCATTCGCCCATATTATTAGAATACGCTGACATTGTTTGGGATAATATGACAGAAAACTTAAAAGATCAAATCGAAAATATTAATTTAGATGCTGCTAGAATAATTACAGGAGCTACCAAACTTGCTAGCAAAAATCTGCTTTATCGGGAAACTGGTTGGGAAACTCTTGATCAACGTAGAAAACAACACAGACTAATCCAATTTTATAAAATGTATCATGCTTTAACTCCTGATTATCTTAAAGACTTAATTACCTTTAGAAACGACAAATTACATTCATATTCTACCAGAAGTAGTCAAAATCTTAACACTGTTTTATGTAGGACAAATTTCTATTTTAAAAGCTTTTTACCACAAACTATTAGAGACTGGAATGAATTACCTATTGAAATAAGGAATGCTTCTATTACTATTTTTCGTAAATTATTAATAATTCTGTTAACATACTTTGCTATTTTTTCTATGGTCAGAGGTTAAGCCAAATCTATCATACAAGGTTGAGACTTAAATGCAGTTCGCTTAAACAAGACCTATACAACAAAAATTTAGTAACTGATCCAAAATGTTCATGTGGAGACATAGTAACATTATACTTATTAGAATGCAAAAATTATGATCACATTAGATCGATTACAATTTTTAAAATAAAGTTAAACCGTATTATAGACACTGAGCTTTTACTTCATGGAGATTCAAACCTATCAGATGCTTCAAACATTGAAATCTTTAAAACAGTTCAAAACTTTATTAACCTATCTAAGCGATTCTCAAACTAGAACAATATTTGTCAACTTACTATTTATTTGTATACTACTACCAGTGTGTATATCTTACATGTTACTTTCTCAATTAGTTAATTATATATATGTACTATTGCTTATTTTCAACATTTTATATCTAACGATTGTACCTAGCTTTATCATAATATTTTCCTTTGTTTTGGCCATTCAGTTTTGAATTTTACAGTTTCTAAGGAAACAGGTTAATATAAGCCATTCTGGCTTGTTCCTGAATCCTTTTCTATATTTCTATATGTTTGTATATTGAATTATATGTTGTATATATTGTTTTTGGAGAATAACATATTGTTTAAACTAAAATTTAAATACACTTTTTACAACGATTCTTTTAATTCTGGTGATTTCAGAAACAGATTTCTTCCAATCAAAAAAAGTTCACATTAAGAAATTCGAGAATGTTGCTAATAATGGTTGCCAAGTATCACATTGTAAGGTCATTGTTTTGTCCTTGTTTGGTGTCTTTCCTGGTTTCTGTTTCTGTTGCTGCTGGAACAAGTTGGTAAAAAGAAGTTGGGAACAGTTGGAATTGAGACAAGTTGACTTGTATTTGGTCAATCCAAGGTATGGTTAGTTGCTTATTTCAACCCCATCATTGGATATCATGCATACCTTTAGTTTGTATCCTAGAAGTTACTTGACCGTGTTGACACACTGTTCAAAGTCCTGGTACTGATTTGTACCCGCTTGTAGGAATATGATAGAGATTCTTACATCAGTCTAACTGAGAGTCCTGTTTCGGGAAGAATCAGTAGCCAGGTATTGGAAGCCTTTGATGCCCATTTCCATCTTGACCGGACTTTGACAAGCTGTAAACTGTCATCTCATTGTACATTACATGACATTATCAATAAAATTTTGACACTGTAGAGATTTTAATTTCTTAAACTCCTGTTATATCCATAATACTACACATATTAGTTTAATAAATAAATTTTATTATCATCAAACAAGCATAAAACAAGAATCACACAGTTCAACTTATAAGAAATAACTAAAATGATGTTGAGAAGAAGTCAACTGTTTATACAATATGATAAAGTCAATCAAAAGTTGGTAAATGCAGTCATACACTGTACCATACTGTAAACGTATTTAATTTTGCCTGTATTTATTTTCGCAGTAAAGAAAATTTAGACATCCATGTAGTTGAATTTTCATGTTTTTGAAATATGCACTACAACACAATAAGCATAATATAATTTTTGTTGGTTATTAATTTTCACGCAAAACAAACGACTGCGAAACAAGCGAAAATTATTAAACAGCGAAAATAAATATGTTTACAGTATGTGTATAAATGGCCACTAAAGGAATCTGGTATATAAGCTGTGTCGGGTCTTGTTCTTTATTCATATTATTTGAACCTGTATATAAAGGCCACCTGCCCATAAAGGCCCATTTTACCGGTTCCATTGTGTGGCCTTTGTAGACAGGTTTGACTGTACAGTAAACCCTTGATTCTTGATTCAATGCCACCATTAATTTTGTTTAGTCAAAATTTAGTGTTATTTAAAAAGGAGTTTGGAAATAAACTGAGGCAGGCATATATATATAGGCGTATATGGAATTTGGGACTTTACAGAGTGTGGTCATAAGGTGGCAAAGTTATTGAGGGGCATTATTATGAGGTTTTACTGTATGATTTTTTGTCTTTCTTCAGTACTAAGTATTCAACTTGTCATATCTCCTACTGCCACTCCATGACTATTTATTTTATTCATTATTCTTTGAGTTCAAATAAAAGAACTAGCTAATAGGTGATATAACAGTTTTGCCACGACCATGAAGCTGTCCAACTTTTTCAAATGCATCTGGTAGTTCCTCAAAATGAAATACTTTATCAATTATGGGTTTAATCTGAAAAAAAAAATATAAAAGAAATATAGTTTTCACTGGAAATTAATCCATTTTATGGTACAAGGGAGGTAATCCAAAGAAATTTTTATATTCATGACAGCCAACGTTGCATTATCTCCCTTGATATATTAAAATTATAACAAAAAATATTGATTTCATGGAAAACTTTCATAGATTTTGTTATACATCAAAATTTATTAATAAGAAAAATTAATTGTTTGTTAAGGAATTAAAGGTTTAAATGTTGGTATATTTAGATATAAGAAAGTATTTAAATTTTAAATTAATTTTTACATATGCAAATTATAAAACCAGGTGTTTTCGATGACCAATGCTTAGTATATAAATCCAATACACACACTAACAAATCGTGCCTTAAACTAATGAGTAAGGAAAATAATGAGCCTGGGTAACTACAGGCTCCAGAGCGTAGTATCTCTGAAGAATTTCTGAGGAGGTACAGGTCGCCCTCAGGTGACCCGCCTACTTCAGCGGGATGCCTGTGTAGTAGTGATCTGCCTGATCCTCCATAATAAAACAATAGTAGTGATAAACAGAAAACCAATGGGCATCATGATTGACAGACATTTTTTTTTCTCCCAGAAATCTGGAGTATATTGAAAATTCTACAAATCATACCTGTCCCTTGTCAATCATAGATGCTATTTTACTCAATGCTTTTCCATTTGGTATAAATATTGCCCATCTGTAATGATGACCAGTTCTAAGTCCCTGTCAAATAAAAATATATCAAATTATTCTTATACATCAAGCAGCAACAGAAATTATGTAAGTATATAACTAAATGTACCGGTATATGGACTCTGGAAATGTGTATATTCTCAAATACGCAGAAAGGTAGTTCACTATATTAGTTCAGTAAATCAATTTTGGTCATCCAAGGTTACGACAAAATCAATTTTTGAACTGCACTAACCTACATAAAGAGTCAACTCTTCCGTCATCTTCCTGCAATTTCGTGAAAAAGTTTACCGTTGTAAAATCCCACCCAAGATATATTTTGTCACATAATTTGATATTATAAAGCAAGGATGGAGCCAAAATAGAGCTTTTTAGTAACGTGCACATGTATGGTAAGTAAAAGAATTATTGATTTGTACCCATCCTATTGAATATCTAAAAAATATTTGTGTTCTTGCTTTCTCTCAATTAAATGGGGTAAACAAACTGTAGTTAAGGGTTGGCTGATTCAAACTTTTAACTTTCAAATTTTACAACTATAAGGATTCAGATTCCTAAGACGAAAGACTAAACATTTAATTTCTATGCCAATTTTTTATGCAATTTATGAGAGAATTAATCATTAAGGTCTAAAACAACTAACCTCAAACACAAATGAAGCAGCATCAACTCCTGTTTTAAATAACCCAAATGGTAACCCTGATTCATCTAAATTTGAGAGTAGTGGGTGAACTATGGATATATATTTGGAATTATTCCATGGTTTGAGGTATTTGTATGAATATCCTGCTTTTCTTTTTCCAAGTGTATCATAAATAATATCAAATCTGGAAAAAAAATACATTGTACAATGTACATATTATATTTATCAGTATATTTATATGTGTACATACAAACTCCAAGCATCATTTTTCAGTTTTTTTGTTTAACCAAGCTCAAGCTCTCTCTCTCTCTCTATCTCCCCCCTCTCTCTCTCTCTCGTGGACACTATGGAAAACATCCTAAGAAAATATTTCATGGGTGATTAAATAAACCGTTACATATGCTGATAATGTTTTGTAAATGTCAAGTTAAATCATAATGACAGAAACTATAATAAAGAACATGTGCATAGTCCTCATGTGACTTACATGGATTTCCGATTTCCAGTCAAAAAACTATCAAGGTGATAAAAAATGGTGTCACAATGTCAATGGAGTTCGCCAGCGTATCATGTGATTAATACCCTTAAACTTTTGTGTGGAAAGTTTTGGAAAATGTTTAAGTTTAAATTAACAGAAGTAACATTATTTTTACAGGAAAATGTGAACTGAAGCGATTCCATCTCCAATGGAAACACATGTAATTGTTCCACGGAAATGTTATGGGTATCATGCAGTACACTAGCAAACCCCATTTCAATATGTCCACAGCCTGTCAATACACCTTCAATTTCACAGATACCTGTTAAATCTTGGCAGGAAAACGAGTGTGTAGGTTATCTTGCATATGGAGGGGTTTTCCAAGATCAAGATATCTTGACCACTCTTTCTATGGATTTTCTATCTGGGGTGAAAGAGAGTCTAATATTTCAATGTCAGTGAAACTGAACCTGTAAATTACCCTTTAATCTTTTTGAGTTCCGCCTTCAGATCCTGTGTCTTGTAATCCAGTACAACATCAGCCCCCAGTGAGTATAACATATCTACTGCATCAGTACTACATATGGCTGTAACTTCTGCATTCCAAGCTTTCATTAACTGTGAAAGAAATCACCATAATACTTACTGGTACAACACTAAATGCCAGTGTACCATGTGATACCCCATAACATTTCTGGGGAAAAATTATTTCCATTTCATATGGAATAGCTACAATTCATGTTCTCCATGAATTGATGTAATTCTGGGAAATCTTGTTAATACGTTTTTCCAAAATATTCCCCACAAACATTAAGGAGTATTGGTCACATGGTACGTTGGCGAACCCCTTAAACATACAAGAGAAAGAATAAGAAAGTTTTGAAAAATGTTTCATGGACTAAAACATGTCTAATAATATAAATCAACCAAAATATGTTATTAATTGCAGTTTTATTGGAGATGTTCATCTAGTTGGTCATCATGAAATATGATGTTGATGTCAAGATAATAACAGATACTAATAATCTAAAAAATTCGAGAGTAGAAAATAAGATCTTCTGAATTATATACATGTACATGCATATGTATATCTTATGACATCCCATTCCCCTAAACACATCATGTAAAACTGAAAAAGAGAAAAATGTCTCGGGATGGAAATGCCATCAAAAAGTCCATAAAGAAGACCCAAGTCCATCTGGCATAACATACAGTCTGCTAGTTTTGTCGAGTGACCAGTCCGAATCAGAGATCTCTGGGTATAGACCTGGTTGTTTGACTTTTAATTTGAGTATTAGATTCGGCCAATAGACTGTGCGATTTAGGTAAGACAGCATGTTTCATTTCTTTAAACACCTGGTACCAAGTATTAATTTTATCTATCATTATACATCAACTGTATATAGCCCCTAAATTACACAATGGATTTGTCTGTTTGAATATTCAATTTAAAGGTCAAATGGCCAGGTCAAACTTGATGTACTATATAAGAATGAAATGAAATATTAGAAATGTAACCAAACAATTGATCATTTGACGTAATGTCACAACATGTACACTTTTCATATCCAGATACAAAATTATTCAAAAGATTTCAAATGGGACTTGCAGACTTTATATTGTATGGTACAGAATAAAATGAAGAACCCAAATTTTGTCCCAAAACTACCTTGAACAGTCCATCACACAAATACATGTACAGACAAAGATTTAAACTGAATCACAAACACACTATATTAACAGAATTAAAGAAGGTAGATAATTAGGGAAATACATGTACCGGGTATACTGTCTAGGTTTCCACAAATTTAAATTTTAGTAGTCAAATTTCGAGAATTTGTGAAAATATTTTTACTTTCAAAGTATTTTTTTTTTCAAATTTGCTAAAAGACTAAATTAATTTTTGAAAGAATTTCTGAGAAATTAGAAGCCAATGGTGATTCTGGCTATCGGGAATGGAAACATTATAGACTGTGTATCCCATCATCAATATCAAGCCTTTTTTTACCTGAATAGCAAATGTACCAATTCCACCCGAACCACCATGAACCAATATTCTAAAATATAAAGATATAATTTTTATATATACATGTATGTTTACCGTATAAGTTTATTCAATTTTCAGTGTGCACACATCATCTAAACTTCCTATACAGAATCAGTGTTTGTAGACAGACGGTCTTAATTGATAGGTAAGCTATTCTTTCAAATATACATGTACATTTCCAGTTGATATTTTTTAAAAATCTGAACTTTTCAACCATACTTTTTAAAAATTCCTGCTCTATGTTTTTTCAAAAAATTATATGATGTAAAAGTTGAATTGAACCTTTTTTGTTTTGTATCCTAAAAGTACAGCATGTTCAAAAATTCCAGCTGGATTTTCAAATAGTATATATGTTTAAGAGAAGTCAGATAGGGTTTTCTGATGTCCAACCTGGCATTTTGTCCGTACCCCTGTTTAATTAAATAGTTTGAGCTGTTTTCCAGATAGATTTGTGAAAGTCCGGCCATACTTTTCTTCAATGAGTAAGAGCAACATCCAGCCAGACTTTTATGAATTTTAAATATATATATACAATTTTGACTTTTAACTGATTCTATTTGATAATACATGTAACAATTATGTACACATTCACATTTGAACAAAAATTTCAGAAATACATGTACTATCTGAATTACAAAATACATATTTTGGTAAACCAACTGGTAAAGCTAACGAAATCTTACTAGTTTTTCTTTATCAAAATATTCTTTAACTTAGGTCTGGCAATTTTTGACAATATTTTATGTAGTCCAACTAATCAGCCCACTAAATCCCAATTTTAATTTCTGGTTTAATTTCTGGTCCCAAGAAGTCAAAAATTAAAATGGGGATTTAGTGGACTGATTAGTCAGACTATATTTTAAGGTATTACAAATAAAAAGTTTTGCTACAATTCATTATACTCTTTATAATTATGGACCCGACTGATGGAACTAGTGTCAGCCCCTGTGTACAAGAAATGATATCTATCCTTACTTTATATTAATAACTGACCATTTACAGCTAGTAAGACTAGCCTTCCTTAGAAAGAATTGTTATAGTACTATTAATAACCACTAATTGTAAGTGGGAGGTTATATAACATATTTTGTTAATTTCTATAATTTATTTCTTCTTTTTCAGTCACCAGTGACTTCTATCAAATTATTACCGTAATTGCTTTTATAATTTTGAAACAAAATTATATTTGTATCTGTTCAATCATTAAAAATTTTATCTTTATAATTTGAGATATGACTGAAACAAGAAAATGTAATTTTAACATCTTGCTTTCATTTTATTATTTTTATAAGTATTATATATAATTTAAAGGGGGCTAACTCTTCATTACCAAAAGACAGAATTATATATATATATTTTTTGTTTTTAAATTATAGAGTTAAGTAATAGTATTTTACCCTCAGTAAAGATGTCGTTCACTTATATCAAGTGTGACAGACAGGGCTTGATAGGTGGCCAGGTAGCTCAGTGATTAGAGTGTCCAGCTAGTGTTGGGAAGGTTCCTCGTTCGAGTAACAGATTGGCAGCTGCACCTTTTCCCTTTCCTGTAACATTTGAATGTAGGATCACAGTTGGTAGAGAACTCACCATTAATGCGGAAGGTCCAGGGTTTGATCCCTGGTCCGTCCCTGCATTTTTCTCCTTTCTGTTAGTTGAACTTTCAGTTATGGGCCAAATTAAGTCCATCCGAGAGAATTTGTGTGCACTTGGGACCATGGGAAACTTAAAAATAACAGGGGAGGAATGAAGTGGTCTGGCTAGAGCACTCACCTATAGTGAGAAAGGTCTCTGGTTCGATTCCCAGTCTAACCCTGCATTTTTTTTCCCTTCCTGTCAAATCAAGAATGGTGGAGGAAACTGAAGTTCCTAGAGAAAATCACCAACCTTTTGGTGAGTGTTCCCAATTATTTTGGAGGTTTTTATTAACTTTTCTCAGACTTATTGCATTTTTCTTTATCAAGATGAAACATAGGATTAAATCTTGTATAGATCTGATATAATACATGTATTTTTCTAATATAACATTATTATTTACCTTTTATTTTGTGCATTACTTTCAGATAATTGACCTATGGTACACAAAGCTGACCATGTTGTAGTTGCAACATAAGGTATAGAGGCTGCCTCTGTGTGAGATATTGTACTTGGTTTCATTGAAATCTACAACAAACATAATATTGTATAAATGAAAGTTATCAATGTTGCACAGCACGTGTTTCAGTAAATTCAAATTTTTCCATGCAGATTTTTAGATCCCAAAATGAAAATTTCACTAATATTACATCACATAAATCTCTTTCTTTGGAGAATTATTGAGGTTACGGATCAAAGCACTTCCCACCACCTAGGTTCAAACTCAGGACAGATTCTAATGTGAGAACCTATGTCAGGTTCCGTGCTGCAGGTTGGTGATTTTCTCCTGATATTCCAGTTTCCTCCACAATTACAGAACTGACCACCTCAATATAAATAGAAGAATCTTGACTGGGGCTTAAAACACCATTACTCCACACTTCTACTCCTTAATGAAATTTCACTAATTAACATAAGATACACCTCTTTTAATTATATTTTTTTTTTTTTTTTTTTTTTTTTTTTGTGATGAGTGGTTAAGTCTGGGACTCATGATTCAAGCAACAAATAGGCTTTGTGGCATGTCTTTGAGCAAGACATTTCATTTCACATTGCCCAAGTCCATCCAGCTACCAAATGAACTGGCAAATAAGTCCTAAAACTGTATGCTTAATTGCAGGTCAGTCTACTTCTTGGCGGGTAGGCGTGAATTCATGTGTTAATGCAGGATGGACCCGCGGGTTGTGGGTCAGTTGGCAGCTTTGCTATAAGTCCTGACCTACTTATTCTCTAATTCAAAAATAAGGAAACGTAGTCCTAAAGAAGAGTTGAAAGTTAAAGTAGTCATTTAGGCAGAAATTTACTTGTTTTACTCATTATACCCTGCTCAAACTAGTTTGAAGGGGTTATATAGGAGTTTAATGCCCCATTCCAGAATTTTCACTTTTATCAAAGCAGTCAGTTCAGGGATGGTGAAGGAAACCAGAGTGCCCAGAGAAAACCAAGGACATCTTTGTCAAGCAAACTGACAAACTTTCTTACACTAGGATCTGCCCCAAGTGGGATTCAAGCCTTGGTGGTCAGTGGTGCTGTTATTCGAAGTCCATGCCTTAAATCACTCGGCTAATGAAGCCCCCTATTAGAGATGAGAATATATTTACCTCAGATTCAGAAGTTACTGTGAATTCTGCATGGGTTCCCTGTCTGGCAGCAGATATCGCTCCATATACCTACAACATTGATTTTAAAACAACTTAAGAATTACACAATACTAGAAATGTTATTGTGTTTATCAATAAGAGCAAATATATGATCAGTAAAACTTCATTATAATGCCTTTTGATAAATTTGCTACCTTGCTTGTCTCCAAACCATTTAAGAATTCCCAAACCCAGTTTTCTTCTATGTTTTTTCTTTATAATTTTCTCTCATTTTATCACCAAACACCCTTTACCATGCCAAAACTTGACTGTACAAATGTTGGGGAGAAAAAGGTTATACCGTATAATTACAATGCATTCGGATATTATTTAGGAACATTATACAGCATGTATAATAATAACAATGTTATACAATGCAAATACATGTATACATAACTGTAAATGTGGTTATATTTGTATGTCAGTGTTCGGTATAACATGTTCCAGCAAAATGGCATCCAAAATTATTGAAATTTTTATATTTATTGAAATTTTGAAATTTCGAAATTTCAGCGTCCAAAAATATATAGGCTGAAAAATAAGATATATTGCAGTAATTTAAAAAGAATTCATACCTCATCCCCTGGTTTGAATTTTTTGACCTTTTGTCCAGTTTCTACGACAATGCCAGAAAAATCTCGCCCCAACACAAGTGGAAATTCTGACTTGTTTGCCAAAAGATTCGGTCCTTTTCGCAATGTATTTAAGGCCATTTTTCCATATCCATCTGAAATGTGAATTTATTAAAAACAAATCCGTAAAACTGGAATTACTATAAACTAAAAATTAAAAAAATCAGCATCAAATTATTTTGGTAAAATGTATTTTTTTTAGTTTCTTGGTTTTTTTTCTTTCCTTAAACTATACATGTGTATGATTTAAATTTGGTGTTCTTATTTTAATTCAGAGCCTCTGTGGCAGATGGGTCTAGGGTGTTGGTTTCTGGATGTGAGAAAGTTTTTTCAGTTTGTTTGCCAAAGGTTTGTGGGCACTCCAATCTGCTCCACCATTCCAGAACTTATCACATTTATATAAGTGAAAGAAGCTTGACTCTGGCATAAACACCATTACTCCACTACATTCTGATTAGTTTACAAACTTATAATGGATACCAATATCTTCCATTCACTTTTTATTGCTGAGTTTGCGTTACTCAGACAAAAGGTGGGTCTCAGTATCCACAGCAATCTTTTATTTTCATCTGTCATTTATTTGTTTCATTTTATTTGCATGTCACAAAAAATTACCCATGCTTTATCTTAACAAATGACATGTATTTAACTACTTATAAAGTTTACTATGAAAAGATTGAAAATTTGCTCCTCATCCTGAAATAATCATTATTAAGATTGACTGCAAGCACCTTTACTATGATACATGTATCAGATAGATTTTAGTATCAAACTTTTTATTTTTTATTTCTCAAAACATCATTGCTATTACACACATATACTAGCATTGCGGTATTATGCGCCCTCTGGCAAGGAGAGCATTAAGCTTAAGGTAAGGACATGTACATACAAAATCAGTTGACAGATTACCTCTCATCTTGAAATCTATGATATTAATACTGGCAGCTAACACCTTTACTAAGATAGATGTAACTGATGGATTTCAGTATCAAATTTTTTTATTTCTCAAAAACATCATTGCTACTACACACACATACAAAAAAAGTTGACCAATTACCTCTCATTTTGAAATCTATATTATTCACACTGGCAGCAAGCACCTTTACTAAAATATCAGATGGACCTGTTATTTTTGGAATTCTGGCAGTGCTGGTTAAAGTTAGTTGTTCATTACCACCATACTGATATATCTGCCACGCCTTCATTTTTGTTGGGATTTCATTATTACCACTCTTCCTCTCAGAACTGTACTTCCTCTTCCCTAGATACTCAAACTTTGGTGACTGGTTGCTAAGGCAACCACACAATATGCATTGACCTTGACCTTTGTTAATTCTGATAAGAAGTTTTAAAGTATTAATGTTTTTCATCTTTAACTGACTTACTGGTACAAATCTGAAAGTAAAATTATTTTTTTTCATATGCAATGTACTTGGTGTTTACCATGTTGTACATACAGTTCATAATAATAACGTCAAACATCAACCACTATATCACAACAGTAGCTCAGTGGTAGAATGCTCGCTTCATAAGTGAAAGGTCATGGGTTCGAGCACCAGCCAGGTCTGCCTAAGACTTGAAAATAGGTAGTGACTGTTCCTTCCCAAAGCACTCAGAAATTAGAAATAAAAGTAATGAGGTCTTTTAAAAGAGATCTCAAAAACTGATGTCCAATGGCATGTAAAAGAACCCTCCCTGCACAATTTCCTAAGTGCACTGCGAAGGTAAAAATTTTTGCCACTTCACCTACAGCTGGTGACGTCTCAATATAAGTGAAATATTCTTGACTTGGATGTATAACCCCATTCAATCAATCGATCAATCAATCATAATCATACTGGTCCATGTTCAAATTCACTCAATTCCAAAAGCCCAGTAAAAACCTTTGAAAACTGGCAAATTAAGCCTATAGGGAAGTGAGGTCAGTACTCCCAAAGGGTAAGCACCCCCTGTCTATCTAGCTACCCCACTGAGTGCAAGATCAAAATTGAGAATGAAAGGAACATGGAAGTATGTCAAATATATTCAGGATAATTTTGGATACAGTTGCATCTCACTTATCAACAATATTGTGATGAAAGCCATAGAACATTTTGAGGGCCTTGATAAATCGATGTCTGAAATATCCCCAAGTATACAATTACATGCTTGATGCTAGTTCCGTTCTTAAAAAATTTCCTTAGCAAATTATATTAGCCTTTGTCTGAAAAGCTTTAAAATGATGGAATCAAGCTTTTTTGTTTACTTTTGTGAAAAATATTTTTTCAATAATTGTACATTGGATTTAATTGGAAGGGCTACAAAAAGAAGTCATTCCACTTGTCATTTATAACTTCTAATGCTTTCCTGTTTAGCAAATGATGCAGATTTACACTTGTAATATCTGGTGCCCCAAGCAATGGAGGAAATATCAAAGGAGACAAGACAAGGTTATCCTATTGCATAGATATTATAAATTAGGATGTTACAGGAAATCGTACCTTGGAGCTATGCAACAACTCACCAAGAAAAGACTATCAATGAGTAATATAAAACTTTCTGATAAACCTTCCAGATTCCCAAATCCCAGTTACATCACAATAACATTGGAGTTATCTCCCCTTGAAACCGGCAGCAAGTGCGCTCTTACATTCACTTCCGGCACCGAAAATCATGAACATCAATTTTGTTTTCAGGTAAATTTACATGTTTTGTGTGTTACCTTTTCAGCCTAACTCACTGAAATATACCCATATCTGTTACTGTTATTGTAATACAGGTTGTGATAATGTTTAAAACAGATGCGCAGATTGTAAAACGAATAGAATTCTAATGAAAACACAAAACGGGGGGGGGGGGGTGTTCAAGAAGTCTTAAAACCCTTTATCAAGTCATGTCGCCACGAAATCGGTCTTAATAATTCATAGACTAAGTAAATTAAAAGAAGGAAAGAGCGATTCTCGTAGTAACCACGTAAATGTTTTTTTTTTCAAATCATGCCAAACAGATAAATTGAAAACGAAAATGAGTGTACCATACTTGTTTTTATTAAGTTTGTTAAGTAAAATTAAAAAAATACTGTTGCCAATGGTAATAAAATCAACTGGCTGCAATATGTAACTGGGCTAAAAGTGGTTTTTTTTTATCTAGGAGCCAGCCTAGCTCTTTATACAGTTATATATAAAAACATTAGGCGTCAGTTGGGACTTTTAGGCACCTGCAATAACACTAATGTGATTTTATCCTAAAAAGACTCTAAAATCACATTGTATACTGTATAATATCTAATAGTCATTTATTATTAAACACTTACACTTATTAGTACTAACTTCAGTGTGCATTGTTATCTGGGGGGGGGGGGGGAATATGGTAAACTTTGAAAATCCCTGCCAAAACACTAGCTTCCAGTTTTGATTGCTTCATAATGAGTATATTTCTGTTATATTGTTATAACAATGTATATGTATTAACATAAGTAAATTGTCTATTTCAGGATGAATGCCAGATAACAAATAGTTAAAGATGCCCCCAATAGATGGTCACATGATGCCCTCTGGGCCTCAGGGAGGAAACACCATACCTCTGGCCACCTTAATAGATTACAGTATTCAGCGGACATACCATGAACTCAATGTCTTATCAGAATTGTATGTATTATACACACTGTAATAAGAAATTGTAATAGATAAATAAACTAGCTTGTATAAAGTATTTAAATAAGATGTATCTTGTTATACCTCTGGCATAAACATCAGTGTCAAATCATTTTGTTTTTTATGTGACCCAGTGTGCAGACAAGCTACTATGTTCTTCGGACACCTCTTGTTTATGAATGACACACCTAGAAGATCTCTAAATAAAAATAACACATACATTTATTTTTCATTAGCTTTTAATGGATAATAAACTATTTTATCTAACATTAGACTAGTTTTTCTATCTGATATGACGAAATACAAGTTTTATCGAACACGCATGATACAGAATCTTGTATTTCCACAGTGTGGTGATACAACATTGGCGGTAAAGTGTGCACTTCTCATTGTGACGTCATTGGGGAATCTGCGATTAGTCAAATGGAAACAATGACGTCATTACTGCAGAACATGTCAGAATATAGTTCAGTGGTTTTCTGTGGTAAAATGTATTTTTTCAACATAAATTATTGTTTTTTATTATTTTAAATAACCTAGTTGGAAATGTTAGATACAAATATCATATACACAGTGTGTATATGATATGTATTTGTTTTAGTGTGTATATAATATGTATTTTTTTGAAATGGGTGTGAATTTATAAATGGCTTTGATTTGTTTGTTGAAAAAAATATCTGTTGTCATATAAAGCTAAGACCTTTTTAGAAGTCAAAATCTTTATTAAACTATTATTGGTACTCTAGAAACATTTATGATAAAACGTAGGATATTGACAGAGATGGTTATTACTTGTATCATAAAAAATAGAAAGTAATCATTGAGAAAAGTTACTATGATTTAGGTCCCACTTATTAATATCATGGATATGTGTTAAAATAAAATATTCTTACATTTTAGGTTACCAAGAAAAACAGACATGGAAAGGTATGACAATCTTCTCTCTTAATATACAGTAAAACTGATAGACCTTAAAAAATATGGACTTTATAGACAAATGGTCTCAATGAGTCAATAGATTCTATTAACTAAACATGTCTTAAAACACTAATATTCACCATAGAAGGGTTCTACCATACCAATGTGATACATTTTGTTCTTTCTCTATATTGCACACACACACACACACACACACACACACACACACACACACACACACACACACACACACACACACACACACACACATACACAGCATCACCTGCTTATAAAGGCCATTAGAATTGTATTCCAATTGTTCTTTATTCATATTATTTGAAGCTGTATATAAAGGCCTCTTTTTTTACTAGTTCCCTTGGGTGGCCTTTATAGACACGGTTTGACTGTATCTAAACACAACATTGTTTGCTTTCATTTTATTTATTACAGAAAAATAGAAATAGTCCAGTTTGCCAGCAGATCCAGACAGTTATTTATCAGACTTTTAGCTTTGGTAAAATGGGCAAGCAGTGCAACAAAAGTGGACAAATGTGGAGTATGTATATTTTAATATCCTGTAAATTTTTTTCACAAGAATGAAAACATTAAGCAATTCTATCTCCAAGAATTTTTTTTCAAAAATAAGTGATTTTGTTGTACTGAAAGTTTTCTATTACTATCACTTGGTTTTGAAGAATACAGCTGTTTAGTTTAAGCTATTTATGCTATCTTAAGCTATACATTTATAACATTAGAAATAGAAAATGTGTGTAAACTGATTATACAAAAAGTAATTGTTTGTGCAGATTTGTGTATCCCTAGAAAACTGAACTTAAGTTTTTACATATATGGAACACACAATTATCTCTTGAAAAATTAGGAGGAAGAATGTAAAATTTTTGTTATAACTTTCAATCAAAGTTGAAATGATATAATTATGAATAATTCTTGTTTTTACAGGAGATATGTCAGTTTTTGGAGCAACAGTCAATGTGGTTTGTGGACACTGCAGACATGCTGGCAAAAATGGCAAGAGAGACTCTAGTCAATGCTAGGTAATTTATACATCAATATTTATGATAAATCAACTTTTGTTTCCTCATCCTTAAAGTTTTATTGCAATAATCTCTATTTCAGAAGGTAACAATTCTAAACTTTTCCCCAATATTTTATAAAAATGAATTCACTCATACACAATGTGATACCAATCAAGAGTTGTATAAAACATCAAGTTTTCTGATGTTATTAGTTATAAAAAAGTTAATGGCACATGTTTCCAGAATAGCATTATTTTTACATGAAAATTTCAAATAAATTCAATGCTATGTTCAATGGAAATGATAGTTTAACTCAAACACATACTCTGATAAACACTAATTAATGTCTTAAGGAATACTAGAATATCTGCAAAATTTATTTATATAATGCAAGATTAAAACTTTATATATATATTATTATTCAAAATTTAAATTTCATTCATTGTTTCTTTTGTAGACTACCCAACTTCTCATTGCCATGTGCTATTGATGTGTTGACTCTGGGTACATATCCCAGACTCCCAACCTGTATTAGGGTAAGTTTCTATGGTTATAACATCGATTTAAATGTCAACTGTTGTTGCATATAAAATTCAAGGGAAATGTAGTGAGAGATTATTTCACAGATACATTTGTGATCACATGTGTTATATTCTGTATAATGTTTCTTGGTAATCACTTGTGTAAAAAAAACTTGTTACTGATTGTACTATTAATAAAAATGTGTTAATTGGCAGAAAAATTATTTCACTGCCTGGAATCAAATACTTCTTTGGCAGATCTGGGTGTGAATAAGTTGTCTATCTCTTCTTGCCAATCTTAATTTTTTTGGGGTACTGCAGTTTTCTTCACTGTTCCAGAACTACCTTAATATATTTTAAATAATTTTGACACAGGCATGAAACACCAATTTCACCATCAGATTCAAATGATGACATAGAAAAACCATTCAAATTAAATAAAGACTTCCTTATCCAATTTTTAAGTTGTCAAAAAATTTTTGTAATTAAATAATTTTTCTTTTTAAGGAGAAAATAGTTCCAATAGATCCAATAACTCCAGCAGAAAAGGCTGATACACTACATAAACTAACACAAGTAATACAATATAGATTGGTGTCTACAGATCTACCACAGCAAATGAGAAAACTCAGAGTGGGTAAGAAAATTGTATAAATTAATATTTTTCCTACGTAAACTGGGAGTGGGTGAGGACACCGTCAAAATAAAAATTAAGAATTAATTAGTTATATTTTGTATATACAGTAAAACCTTAATTGAAGGACATCTGTATGTCAGATTTTGGTGTTTTAAAAAAAGGGGGTTTAACAAAAATATAGTGAGAGAGTTTTATATAAAAAAAAAAAAGATAGAAGAAATATGTTCCAGGACTTTAAATAATGTGGGGATAAGCATGGTTTCAAAGTTATTAAGATGCATTATTTTTTTTGTACATATATAAATACATAAATAAGCACCACAATCCCATTGCCATTATCTGTAAACAAGCCACCAATCTCTGTGAGAGAGAGAGAATCTGATGTTAAATTCTCCTTTTATAAGATCTCTTTATTTAATGTTACATACTACATATCTGAGTCTGTAATGAATGGAAAGAATGTCACTGATTAAGATTTCAGTAACTATATTTGTGGATTGTTTGATTATTTTTAGAAAATGGAAGAGTGAAGTTTTTGGTTGAACATGAATTTGAGGTAAGTGTCATATAATAAAATTAATGATGTTATTTTGATAAAAAAAAATATCCCTATTAGAATGTTTTATACATTGTTCCATTACAGGAGATATAAAAAGATTACCCATATACTTTTCCATGCATTATATTCTATTTGATACTTTTAGGTGACCTTGACCTTAATGGGAGACAGTGCTGCTATTCCATGGAGATTATTAGATATAAATATCTTGGTAGAAGATCCAGAAACTGGTGGTATGTTGTGTTATACATGTATCAAACATTCTTTAATCTAAAAGAAATCTTTACTTTAACAGACTTACTATTATTATAACTACTGCAGTAGCTCAGTTGGTAGAGTGCTTGCTCTGTAAGTTGAGGTCATAGGTACGAGTCCCGACAGGGTCTGACCTAAGACTTGACAGTGGGTAGTGACTGTTCTTTTGCCAAGCACTCAGCATTACGAAATGAAAGTCAGTTCTTTCTTATGGGAACTTTAAAATAAACAAGGTCTTGTGTCACGGTGGGCTTGACACTAAAAAGAACCCTGCTGTATAATGCCATCAGCACAATGCACAGGCAAAATTTCTGCACCTTCGCCAATAACTGGCGATGTCTCGATATAAGTGAAATATTCTTGACTGGGACATTAAACACCATTATTCAACTTCAACTCGACTATTATTTCAGTTTTGAATTACAAACTAGAATGAATTTGGTTTTGTTTAAACTTTGTTATTGAGTTAGATGCTCTTTTTTTTGTTCTTGTAGTTCTCTGTACTTCAATATATACCACTGAAAGGTTCTTAAAAATTGTTTACATGTTGTGTTTGCCAGTGTGCCAAACCTTTAGTTTTCAAAGTTTGAAGTATTTCTCCATATACATGCAGTTGTGTATATAGCTTGCTTTATCAATTAAATTCAAAAGGTAATTTTATATTTTATATTTATTTCAGATGGGAAGTCACTGGTTCATTCTTTACAGGTAGGAAAATTATCTTCTATATTATTACCTGTTAAATCTTGTTGATTTTTTTAAATGATTGTCTATCTTACACACAACGATATCATAACCTATTGATAGAGTTAACTTGTAGCTAACTGGAAATTATTGAATACAACTACAGCATCCATCAGTTACATTTAATCTTTTTGATCTTTAAAGAATTCAGATTCTAAAATATTGGCTTAATTTTAATCATATCACTTCTTAGCACAATTTGTTGTCATTTTTGTAATTTTGTTTATTTCATTTGTTCAATACAAAATACATTTAAAAATAATGTTTTCCTTTTAAAGTGTTTAAAACCTATAAATTATATGTATTTGTATATATTGCTTTTCTGTTTCTACCAACCTCTCTGTGTTTTTGTGTAGTTTCTTTGCTAATTTGAAATACTTGATTTAGTTTAACTATTTTGTTTATCTGTTCCAGGTTAATTTCATTCATCAGTTGGCACAGTCACGGTTGCTGGAGAATGATAAACCACTTCATGATTTGTACAGAGTTTTACGTATCCTTTAATGCAATGTTATATTAGATTCATTTATTCATTTTCATTCTTTTTCATTCATTCAATTGAAAGATTTGAATTTTGTTCTTTGAATGATGTATATTTGATGACCATTATAATATCTTACTGGGTTTGTAAGATATTGTCCACATACATGTTCTATACTTTTCACATTTCTTTGGTATTGGGACTGTTTTTACCAGTGTATGAAACAAACTACATTAAAGTGAAGGCCCCAGGGCTATCAACTTTTAAAACTTGGCGGCCCTTAATGAAAACTTGATGGCCCCAAAAGTAAAAAACCCAGCAAGACTCTCAAGTCTACATATTTCACGGCCGGAACAAAAATCTGGTGACCTTGGGCCACCAGGCTCAAAGTAATTTCGCATTCTGGTCTTTTTGCAGTGGTAGGTAATAAATATAAAGAGGGGTTGTAACCAAGTCAGTCAAGTTTCCCAGAGAGCAATGATTTAAAATAAATTATTTTATATAAAAAAAGATTAACCTCGACTGTTTTTGGATTTCATCATTATTTTATCTTAACAATGTTCTTTAGATTCATTTTGCCAGTCTTTACAGTTAGAAGTATTACATTCTCAGGTATATAAATTATCATGTTTTAATTATTAATTACTGTTTTTAAATTCTCTCTATAATGTAAACAGGTAAATATAGAATTGTAGTGTAATTTTTTTCATACATGTATTTATTTTGGTTTTTTACAACATTTGGGAAAACATTTGTCTAGAAAATGCATTAAAAAAAAATGTTTGTGCTTTCATTGCAAATCTAAATTTGATAATTTACACCAAGTTTTAATGCCTGGCATTGCCTAACTAATTTTATTGTAGTACACTTTTACTTCCAATTTAGCATCATTGCAATATGATTTGATATCATCATGTGATTTCCGAGTGCAAGGACAATCACAGTAATTAAAAACCATGTAAAATGACATTAAGTATCAACCATTTCTTATAACTGACAATTACTACGGTAGCTCAGTTGATAGAGTGATCGCTGTGCAAGTGGGAGGTTGTGGGTTCTAACCTCACCTGGGTCTGACCCAATACTTGAAAGTGGGGAGTGATTGTTCTTTTGCTAATCACTCAGCATTAGGAAATTAAAGATACGTTTCTTTCAGTTGGGAACTTAAAACAGACAAGGTCCTGTGTCACAGTAGGCATGACACAATAAAGAACCCTGCTGTAAAATGGCATCAGCACAATGCACTGTCCATATTTCTGCATCTTCGCCTGTAGCTGGTGATGTCTTGATATGAAAGTGAAATATTCTTGACTGGGACTCAACTCACATAACTGATAATAACATTTGTTCTCTGACATCAAATATTTTCATATTCACAGATTTGAGGCAAGACACAGACCTTATCAGTTTAACATCATCATTATTTTGTTTCTATTTATATATCTATAGACACAAAGACTTATACGGGAGAGGATGGGTGACAGTATACGAGTAGAAGACTACACTGTTGGTAGATGTCTGGTTGTCTCATATTGGAGGTAATTTATTATATTATCTTTACTAATGTAAGTCAGAAGTTGTCTTGTGATTTAATATTACATATGATATAACCAAAATAAAAACAAATACTACAGAATTTTAATATTAAATTTGGCATAAACATAGTTTTGAGTTTTGCAGTTCTGTAGATCACTATTATTTCAAGATTTATTTTCGCGTTAATTCACGACTCATCCCATTCGTGATTTCAAATATCACACGAATATTCCCAACACACAGATATTTCTATGTTGACATACATATGTTGTATTCAATAAGATTCCAAACGCGAATTCAAATTTTCATGAAATTTTCTATTCGCGAAAAAACAATGATCTACAGTATTCAATTAAATCTTCAGTTATTTGAACTCTGATACATCAATTATCATTGATTGAAGAACATTATTTCCTCACATATTAATCGAAAGTCACTTTGTAATATTCAGTGAATTTATTAAATTTCAGAGATCAATTAAAGAAAGAAAAAGTTCAAGAACCTGTCGGTAAGTTTAGTCAATATATATTTATTAATACAGTAATAATCTTATGTAGTGACCAGCCTGATCTACCTATTTCTTGATACAAGAAGGTTGAGTGATTGATTGAATGAGGTTTTACTTACCAGCCAAAATCTTTTACTTACATCAAGACATCAGCTATACGTGTACTAAGTCAGGAATATTTATCTTTGCAGTGCACCCAGGGCAATTTGCAGGGAAGGTTTTTTAAGTGTGTAACGCCTATCATCTCATGGGACATCAGTTTTTAAGGTCTTCTCCAAAGGACCTCTTCGCTTTCATATTTTATTTTCTGAGTTTTTTGAGAAAGTTCAAACTGTCAGTACCTATATTCCAGTCTTGGTCAGACCAGGCTGAGGGTTCAAACTTTGTCATCTCAGGGTCGGAGTGAGCATGGGTACATTAAAAACCTCATTAAATAATGTCACAAAAATTCTACTTTTGACATAACCCACAGTAGCTTTTGTAATTTGAAATGTAGTTCCAGTCAAGCACAACAAAGATTGTGAATGAAACAACTCATGTTTCTGGTTATGGCTCCACAAACATTTCATCATGTGACAATAGGAAATACATATTTGCTCTGTTATATGCCATGTCACGCTCACATTGATTTTAACACCAAAAATATGCCAAAATAGCATTACCGTATGTAATTAATATTAAAGACATTAACATGAATAGTTATAACTTATTATAAATTTCATGTTTCTATTTCAGTTTACAAGTTAAAAGTACATGTCTGTGAGGAGGATGGAGGAAAGCCATTACAAATAAATCATTCCCCAGTCATGGCTCCTGAGGAGAGTACCAGAGTAGGATTAGCTATTAAGGTAAATAATACATGACTTCTGTGAACAATAATGACCTATGTACTAGAATTTCTGTTCATTTTGTATTTAGCACTCATGTTGATGATCACAGTTCAATTTGTTTTCTTTGGATAACCTGGTTTCCTCTTCTATTCCAGAACTGCCTCAATATGATGTAATTTTACTAGAGCAATGCAATTATAAGGTTACATAATTTGAGTGAAAAAAGAAAAGTAAACTTAATTCCTGTAATTACTTTGTATCAAGAAGGAGGAAAGTTTTTTACTGTTTACTTTGAAAAGTTAAAATTCTGACAGATGAACATGTATAATAGGTCAAACAAGTTTAATGCTTTCTTGTTCAATCTTGCAACACAATTTTGAAATACATATATCATACTTGCTTACCCTTACAATTTTTGCGTAAGTCGTACAATTTTGAAGTTAAAATCAGACCTTACAATTGCCAGATAAAACTTATGACTAAAAAGAAAAAATGGGTAATTTCATGAAATTTGGGTTGAACCCGTTTCCTAGTCAGTGCATATAGTAAAATACCAACTTCCTCCAATTCAAATGGAGCAAATGGCTATGTATAAATACAGGTACTGTTCAAATGCACAAAAAATGGGTCCAGTGTTGTTCATTTGTTTAAAAATGGCTTCTTAACATCATGGGCATGAAAGTGACGATCTTTAGCTGCCAATCGGTTCTTTAGCTGCAAATTAAAATGAGGAAAGAAACAATGGAATCAAAAATTCTAACTTGAATATTATACAGCATATCCATGTTTTGTCTAGTCAAATACAGGAATCCTTATGTTGTAATCTTATAATCAAAATTTACCCAAACTTACAATCTAGTCTCAAGAAATGGTAGGCAAGTATGCATGTGTGAAATTTATTTAAAAAATCCACTTATTGTTAATATTAGAAACTTTGATATGTATTTGTAGAGTAATCATTTATCAATAGAGAGGTTACTGATGCAGACCATAGAAGTCAGGACACATGCTAAACTAAAGGTAAAACTTGTTCTTTATAATAATGATGGTTATCATACATCATTTAATTACTGTAGATTACTTTGAATTTTCAAGTATCACATTTCGTTTACCAACTCTAATGTGTCATTTTGCCAATATGTAAATTCGTGACCACAATCCATATAGATATTAAAATTTGTGATAGAAAGGCAATTGTCTCCTTTTCTTAAGACGTTTTGTCTTGTTACATGTTACTTTCAAGGTTATAGTGAATTGCCAGCATGTTTCTCAATTTGGCTTTTTAATTTTCGCGGTTCATGGAATATTTCTGTAATTTATGAATTTGCAACTGAGAGTCCTCCCAAAATTATGTGTCAATAAATCTCTTGCATTAAAATAGTAATCTACAGTACATTTACTTACTTTTAAAAAAGAAAAATAGATGGGCACAGACGTTCACCAAGTCTTATAAAAAAAGTTTTGATTGATGAATCTTTAAAGGAAAAACATGCATTAAAAAACCCAAAGAAGTTGAATAAATACATCATAAATATAACACTCGCACCATGCACAGACGAAAATAGAAAATGATTGGGGAAGTAGGGTAGTCATTTTAGGAATATTTGTCTGTTAGAAGAGTATGGATTTTTTTCATCCTTGCTGCTCTTAAAATCCAGTGTTTGCACCTTAATAGTACATGTATACAGAATTTCTTAAAAGGTAGTGGGATATTGATCCAATTTAAAGCTTTTATTTTGGAATTAGGATTTAAAACTTTTCATCAAACTTAAAAGTTTGTTATTAAAATATATTATGTAATATTTGTTTCAGGATCTTTCAAAAGATTTACAGAAATATGTAGATGGAAAATGTAAGTAAATACTTTTTAAAAATCCACAAATGGTTAGGACTTAAAAGTATATTTTAAAGTATTTCACAAGACATATTGTCTTATTGATCAAGTCCTTATCCCTTTTCAGTGGTGTTAAGTGACCACACCAGACAATCCTTTGGATAGAAGCAAGATGTCACAAGGAAAATCCCTAGCATTTCTGCAAATACTTATTCAGTCTTCATCAGCTGTATGTGGACTGGTGCATGTGATATTATGTCTTACTTTGGGACATACCACACAACCTGGCTGTGGTTCACACCAACAAATCCTTTTATCATAAGTACACTGCCACTTGATACCATGTCTCTGATGGTGATTTTGTATACCCTTGCTTCGAAGTACTGGTTTAATCTAACATTAATGTTCCCAGTAATTATGCCCATAGTATTTTGTAAAGAATGGAGTCAGGTAATGGTGTTTTATGCTTCAGTCAAGATTCTTTCAGTTATATCGAGGTGGTCAGGTCAGGGATAGTGGAGAAAACTGGAATACCCAGAGAAAACTACCACAAGGGAATTGACAAACTTTCTCACACTGGATCTGCCCAAAAAGGATTCGAATCTGTAAGAGTGCAAACTTTAGACCACTCAATGGCTAAGGCCACCTATTTTGATTGAAATCTATTATGTAATATGTGTTTTGACTCTATTTTCAAATCTAGTTTAAATTTTATTACTTAAAAAACATTAATTTTGCAGTTTGAGTTGTATTCTAGAAATTATTTTTGAATTTCAGGTGATTTGAGGGATCTTCCAATTGCATTACAAGTCCCCATATTGAACCCCAGTATGGATTCTGAACAGCTCAGAATAATGGTGGACTCTCAAAGAGGCACCTTGAGGGCACACATCCCAGTGTCTTCAGGTCAGTAAACATACATTTGTATATAATTTTGGTTTTATTTTAACATAAATTTGTGCATTCCATAAAATTTAATTTTTATTTCAACACCATTAGGAGCTTTGATTGAAATTTATCAGTTTAGATTTTTCTTATCAAGATTATTGGTTAAGAAGTAGTAGTAGTCAATAATGGAAAATGTTGTGAAATATATACATGTGCATGTACATCATCAGATCCAACTCAAAAAAGAAACTATTATCATTGTCAGACTGAGATTTGTTCCATTCAAGTGATTTACAAATACACAAGTTTCAGTATTTGAAAATTTCATAAATTGTTTTCAATCTTAAGTTTTATTTACATGTACCTGTTCTCAATAACTTTATATAGATGGAATGTAGAGACAGGTTTCAGAAATATCCTTGTCAATTGAATTAGTGAGTTACAGTTATTGATCTTTTAAAATTCTTGTAGATCTACAAGTTAGACAGGATATTGAAGAATGTCTTAACATAGAACAGAAAGGACTTAACAAGCATATAGTGAACTTAAGGTAAGCTTAAGTGGCAAACAAATAAAGAGTTGAGTTGAGTAATGGTGTTTAACGTCACAGTCAAGAATATTTCACTTATATTGAGATGTTGCCAGCTATAGACGAAGGTACAGAAATTTTGCCTCTGCATTGTGCTGATGGCATTATAAAGCAGGGCTCTATATTGTGACACGCTTACCATGACATGGGACCTTGTTTATTTTAAGTTCTCATCTGAAAGAAACATGACTTTCATTTCCTAATGCAGATTGATTGGCGAAAGAACTTTACCCACTTTTGAATCTTGGGTCAGTGTCCCAAAGGTTTTGGATTTCAATGACTATGGGAACTCTGGTTTCCTCCATCATCCTTGAACCGGCCAATCTAATGTGTGGAAGAATCTTTCTACTCGCCACTGAAATATGTTGCCTACTCTTAGTAAAAGTGGATGTTTGTATAACTTGGAACCATTTGAAATGCTCTGAAAAGAAGCATAAATAAAACAAGGGTGTCTTAATATTTTTAGCAATCAGTTTAAGATATTGTTTTTGTAATATAGATGTTTTCTTATTGGACATGTGTTTTATACTTATTCTGTTTCAGGTTACATTTGTGTCTCCTTAGATGTGAGAAATCAGCACAGTATTTACCGACATCTTGTCAGCGCCATCTACCATTAGTCAACTTAACTAATCATCCTCTCGAGAAACTCACAAAGCATCAGTTATTTATTAGAATACCAAAACAGTCTTGTCATTACTTGGTGAGTCCATTTTGTTTGTTGTATTCCTTGTATTAATTTTTTTGACATGTTACTAGGCCACAAACATTTCATATCTGAGATTTTCCTTTACCTGAAATTTGGCAAAGTTTGGCAATCTTTTATCATACTATCAAAAAGTTTTAAACACAATTAGAATATAGATGTAATAAGCTTACAGTGATTTTTAACATGACGCCTTAAAAACCTAACAAAGTTATTAAGAATTCAAATTTGCCACATTTAACTTAAAGAAAATCTTAGTTAAGAGATGATTTTGAAACTGGTGCCAGGACACTAGACAGCCGTTTTGGAATACAATTCCTCATCAGTAGTGCTTGGACCAAAATTGTGAAACTAAAATTTCTTTAAAGGGTTGTAAACGATGGGATATTGTACTGCATTATATTGTAAACATTTTAAAGGGATTGAAATGTTATTTACTACAGGTTGTTGAGTTAGATGAAAAGAAGAATAAGGATGTTGATTATAGATACTACATACTGGAGACGACTCCGTGTACCGCTGATGGTACTGAGGACTTTATCGCTGAAGATATTGGCGCTAAACTGTACCTAAAGGCTGGAAGACTCATACCCTTAGATTCCTTCTCATTTACACATGGACCTTATACCAGAGTGTTTGGTAAGGATGGATTTGATTGTTCATGATTAAATTGTAGCAAAGTTGTTGTTTTTCTCCACATTTGTAATGTTTGTCTATAGTGGGTTCATCAGTGAACCGTGTGATCAATACCCCAAAATGATTAATACAGAACATTTTGGAAAACATATATTTCACCAATACCCAGCTTTACACCATTTTTGACACATATAACTTACATTTTCAACAAAAATAATTGCTCTACACAAACATTATGAGTTATCACATTGTACACTGGTGAAGATCATTTCTGATTTCTAAATGTGGGAAGTCAGGGTTCGTAGTCTGGCCAGGTCTGACCAAGGCTTGAAAATAGATAACTAAAGTATTGATATAAGTGAAATGTCCTTGACTGGGATGTAAAATCCTGTTCGTTTAGTCAATTAACCAATTTCTCATTGAAATGTTAATTTTCATGTTCGAGGTTATATCATACATGTATCTCTTATGCCATAATGTGTCATAGTGTATTATTTCTGAAAGACTTTAATTTATTTTCAGATGAAGAAGAAGAAACTGAATTACAAACACTTAGGAGAAAAAGAAAGGTAAAATATTATATATTATTTATTATTAATTGGGGAAGTCATAGCAACCTATAGGCCTTAAATCTCTGATCTCTCCTCTGTTACCTCTGTCTGTTTTATCAAATTCAGCTTTAAGAAAGGAAGATGATTTTTCCTAAATTTTGGTCAACACGGGTTGAAACGGTGTCTGAACTATGACCAAATGATTTACAGTATTAATGTACATGGTAAAGACATCAATAGATAAATAAACATGTAAAATTTATCTCTACATAAGTTAGTTACCATATACATCTTGTCCCATAAAATTATATTAAGCATTGTGGTGTTATTCTTGTTTGTTTCAGATTCTACTGGGTCAGTTAGATGAGCCAAAGGCCAAAAAGACTAAAGGTTCAGCTTATTTTATCCCAGAGCTGGCTTATATCTTAGCTAGCTGTGAAGAAAGAATACCTTTTGTAGCTCTAGGGTCTGAGGTATGGTATCATTTTTACAACTATGGTTCTTTAGTAGGTTTGATGAAGGGTTAAAAAAGTACATTTTGTCTATAGCCTTTATTTGTAAAAGGCCTCAGTGGCCAAGTGCTCTAAGACACACACTTAAGTTTTAAATGCCTCTCACTTTCTAGGTTCAAATCCAAATCGGACAGATCCTAATGTGAGATTATTTGTCATGTCTCTTGCTAAAGGTCAGTGGTTTTCTCTGGACATTCTGCTTTCCTCCATTCCAGAACTGATCACCTCAATAAAGTTTTAAAAAATCTTTCCAATTGTCCTTGTAACTGAACATTAGAGTTATGCATGCTAAATGTCAAACTCACAGTCCAATTGTTCAACATTTAGGCCAATCTCCAGCCCAAAGCCTGTAACTTTTCAGTCAAAATGGTAATATTTTGAAAATAAATTCTCTTATAGAAAACATTACAATCATCTGTTAAAATTTGAATCTAATTCTGGACACTTGATGCAGTCGTTATTTGAGTGGCTATTAAAGCATTAAAAATGGACTGTATAAGTCGACTGATTTATGTCTTGTCTGTAATAATGCACATGTATAATTATTGAAAAAAAAATTATTTGGATTCTTTTGTTTGTATTTTTCAGTTTGAGAGAAATGGTATAGTACATTCAGGTGTACAGGTGGATTCACAGGGTACTTGTTTTTGTTTATCTGTTGTCAGGTAAGTTGTTACAGGTATTAGTTTTAACATGTTGAATTTGATTGAAATCATATGACAGGTAAATAAGGACATTTCTAAGAAGCTACATTTCCAGTTATTCACATTCATATTTTTACATCATCATATGACAGTCAGTTCAAGTGAAATTAAATAATTTCAAAAGATATTTTTACTCTCATGTATTTGCACTAAGATTTATTGCCAATCTCTTTAAAATGTCAAATTTGACTGAACAAATTTATTGGAATTAATAATGGTTTAAATATATGTTCTATCTATAATTCTTGAACAGCACTCCTTAAAAACACAATATCTGTATTATTCTATATAAAATTATCAATTGTATTTATTTAGTATGCCTGATGTAGAAGACTGTAGTAAGAAAACTAATGAAGGAATTAAAAAGTTAGTGTTATCTATAAAAGTACGAGTTCTCAGCAAACCGAGTAGGAACTGGATTATAGAGGTATTTATATATAACTTTATTGAGTGTTTGTAATTATCACCAGCATTACACTGGATGTATTTGATGTCCCGTAGTTCCATGTTCCTTCACTGTCTGTTTTGATTACTCACGTGGCAGTTGTACCTAGCTAAACAGGAGCTGCGCTTACCCTTCCCGAGCTCCTGGCTTCTCTTCCCAGGTGGAATTTCACATGTTTAACCTAATATGTCAGTGTTTCAAAGTTTTTACTTTGCTTTTGGATTTGGATTTGGACATGGAATAGTATGTTTGTTTTTGATGATTACATAGTATTTATCTAAGTTTCCAAAATTATGAAATGATTAGCATCCAAAGTTCCTAAATTTATGCAAGACAGCCCCTTTTAAAGTATTTTTCACTGATTTGCTAAAAATTGGTTACTTTTTGAAAGAATTTCTCAGAAATTAGAAACCGTTGGCGATTTTGATTAGCATAAATTTTTTTAATGTTTTTTTTTGTTATAATGGATAAATACAGGATTGTTTTGTAAGAAAATTTGAATTTAAAATGAATAAATTACAATAAAGAAGGTTAAATGTAACTACATGTACAGAAATGAAATTTATGCTTGAATTACTTATCGCTGACTATTTTTCCTGCCTGTTACATTGCATACACATTGTTGCTCCAAATGATTTCAAATTTGTAGATATGGATTTAGTTATGGTAGGGTTAAAAATTTGAGATTTAAAATGTATAAATGACAATGAAGAAAGTTAAATGTCACTAGATGCATGCTAAAATTACTTGATTACTTTTTGTCTTTCTTGGCTGTTGCATTGCATAGACATTGTATCACCAAATAATTTGCAATTTAGACAAGACACAGTTTATAATGTAAAAGATGTTTTTTGTTAGGATAAGACCTTGGTATACTTCACCTGGGATTTTAAAACAATTACCATATTTCTCAAAACATATAACAATTATTCCTTTATTGTTTATTTTTCAGTATTCATTTGCAAGGTCATCACTTCAAAGTGCTAACAAAAAAGAACAAGGTAATTGTAATGGAATTCTATGCTCACTTAAATATAAATACACAAAAATCAATTATTTCACATTGATTAAATAAGACGAGTTTTGAATTTACATACTAGGTCTAGTCCTGGTACCCAGTTGATAACTAAATGGTACCAACAGAAATGCTTGTGTTTAACCTTGTTAAAGATTGGTGTCTCATCCAACAGGAGTCGCTTACAACCCCAATGAAACCGAGCTAATAAGTACCACCCTAATAATCCTATAGACTTGGGACAAGGGTCAATTTTATCTTCAAAATATAAATGTAAACAGAGTAAATTGTAGTAATTATGTTGAAAATGTTACCAATGATGTGTTTTCACCTATTCTCAGCAATAGCGCGGAGTAATGAGTAAGAAAGTTTTACTTATATGAGATACATATGGCGGGAAACAGTATCAGGACCGCTTCGTGTCTGCGGGGCAGTGAATTGCTACAGACTGTTAACATTTCATTGTTGATTGCGTCACTGATAACATCAATCAAAAGATGTTTCTAGATCTTATAATTTTAATCTTAAATTATAAGATCTAAATAAATTTTTACTGTTTACGCATGAATTTTTAAGAAATATGCTTCCCGGGAAAACCGAAGACATTGTGATGTAAATGGTGTTATCAGTGACATAATCAACATAGAAATGTGAACAGTGTGTGGTAATTCACTGTCCTGCACACACGATGCGGTCCTGATACTGTTTCCCGCCAAATGTATCTCATTGAGACCGTCATTTCTGGGATGTTTGAGGGAACTTGAGTACTCGGAGAAAACCATAACCTTTCAGCAAGAATCTTTATTGCATTGGAATATTCTTCCAAGTAAGATTCAAGAGAATGACTGTGATCTTTAAGCTGACAATTCAAACCACTTGGTCAACAAGGTCCTCTGTAGACAAAGCATAAAGACATAAACCTTGAGATTAAGTAATTTGTCTTGTATATGATCACTAATATTTTACTTTTTTTCTCTAGGTCCCTTACAGAGAGTTACTTATATGTATGAGTTAAACATAGATAATATACAGAAGATGGTTAAGGAAATGTTAGATGAATGGTCAGCTATCTGTCATCTCTACAGCATTATTGAAGAATTCTCTGAGATATATAATGGTATTATTATAACTTTTAATAACTATCTACATGTATAATGGTTTGAATACGATTATCGGTATGTAGTGTAAATGTGTTTCAATGGTCAACTATCTGTCATCTCTATAGTATTAATGAAGAATTTTACGAGATATATAACAGTATTATTATAACTTTTCATAAATATTTGTAATTGTTACATTCTATTTATTGATATACAATGTAGTGGAAAATACATTTATATCCATTTAGTGTTTAAATTTTTTGTTCTCAATTGTCAAGTTTTCCAAAATTCTGATTAAATATTTTTCTTGCTCAAATTTTGCTCCTACTTAAGGATAGACAAGAATAGATTGTTAAGTTATTAGAGGAGTCTGCCTATCAATCTAGGGGTTTTCAGGTGAGACCATTTTCAAAATCTTTCATCTAAAACAAATAACATCAATATTTTTGTATTCATGTAATGTTAAATATGGCCCACTAAGGCCTTAACAAGGCAGTCATTTTGGCAAAATAAGGGATCAATGACCTCATTCCCCCTTCAAGAATGTACCCTGCTACCCAGATTTAAAAAAGATGAAACTAGTTATTAATGTTTGAGGTCTGATTCTTGGTACAAGCTAAATAAACTACTGCAGAAGTTAAAAAAGGAGGTCTTTCTGTGATTTCTAGAGAGAGAACACCGACTTCTACAACTACTGAAACACATTAGGAAAGACCCATAAAATGTTGTTTTTTTTTAAAAAGGTGCATAAGTTATTTAAAAAAAAGGCATATATAATATTTTTTTAAAAAGGCACAAAAAATATTAGAAAAGGCACATAAATTACAGTATTTAACTATGGTATTGTTATTTTACAGACAGTAGAACAGGACTACATTCCACAGTAAATATTCACTCCTATAACTTCAGAAGACTGACACTGGTATACGGTCCAAACAAAACTAGTATTGTAAGTATACTTTATATTTAATGAGGAGTACAAAGTTGTTATCAGGTTCACAATTGTACCATGTGATAAATACCAAATAATGTTTGTGGAACATTTTAGAAAATGTTTATGTTACAGATTTCTGGAATAAAGTCATTTTACAGGAAAATGTCAACTTATGCAATGCCGTAATTAATGGAGATTAGTTATGGTGTTTAACGTCCCAGTCAAGAATATTTCACTTATATCGAGATGTCACCAGCTATAGGCGAAGGTGCAGAAATGTTGCCTGTGCATTGCGCTGATGGCATTATACTTAATATATGCCATAAATAAGGGAGATAAAAGTTCTATACAAATGTTATTGTGTATTACATGGTATGTTGGTAAACCCCATTAAGTTTTTATTTGTACCAACTTTACATGGCACTTGTGGTTGTTTCAATAAAGATTCACCATAAACATTTGTAGTGATGTTTTAGAAATGACATCAGTTTGATAATACAAAGTTGTTAGTCATATCTATTTACCATGTTTACATGTTCATGCAGTTCAATTAGTGACAAATTAAAATTCAAAACTGCTATAACGCTAATAATGTTGGATATAATTCCTCAACATCAAATAAATATTTCCAGTCATATATTATTTTAACAACACCATACTCCATTATTTACGGGTGTTGGTTTCCTGTATATAGCATATATTTTTCTGTGACTTTAATCCATCATTTCTTACTGCAGAACAAATTTTGTTCTCTAATTGTGAAATCTTGATCAGATGGAACAAGCATGATGGAGGAATTGTTTACAATGCCAGTATGTTGTATTCTGACAATTATGAAAAAATATAGAAATATCAATACTATGTTGTATTGTATTACAGGCTAACATTCAATGGAAAAGTGATAGCAAGCAGTTTTATATCAATTTTGGTACAATTGGACAGTGTACAACTATAAATCCCCATGTTGTCATGGCAACACAACTGATACAGGAGTTAAACTGCACTAGGTCACTGACACAGGTAGCACAGGTATGTGATATGTATTTATTCTCTTAGCTCACCTGGTCAAAAGTGCAGAATTGCTATGTTATCAATGTGGCAAAAACCTGGACGATACAACAGTGTCCTCATTCCATTGTTGATGTTTCTGGTTAAGTGTGTCATGTGTATCCATTGAATTCCCATACCAACTTTTGCAGACCATAGTATGGGAGTTTGTCAGTTCTCTTTGCCAAAATTGTTGGTCATCTGTGTGTACTTCAGTTTCTGTCACCATCCCAGAACTGGCCGCTGTAATGCGTATGTAAGAAATTGACAACCTCCCTCAGTAAGAGTGAAAAAGTTTTGACTGGTGGGCAGATTACCATTACCCCATTTCACCCATCATTAATTTAATATACATGAGCTCAATTACACATGTAATTATCCCCACCATTTTGAAGAAAGAGGGAGATATTAAATTCGAGTTTATGTCCTTCCTTCCATCTGTCTGAAATTCTTTTATGCACTAATTCTTCAAAACTATGAAGAACTATTTTATGAAACTTGATGCAAAGTATCAACATAGATAGGTGATGCGCATATTGTTATCTGCATTGGTTTGCTGATTTTCCTCAGAGTTTTGGCCCTTTGAACATAAGTGCAAATCACAAAAAAAAGAAGAACCTGGTGGCAGAGGATCCAAATTCTCTGAATTTGCTTGTTTGGTTTTCATTATCCTGATTGACTACGGGTATTGCTCTTAATGTTTATATATTTTATTTGTAGATTCTTCATGATACCTGGTCACCTATGACATCAATCAACAAGTTATCTACTGGTATTACCCTGGCATCCACTTCTGTAAGTATTCAACAGAAATAATCAAAATAAATAACACATGTAATATTTTTATTGAGAGACATTTAGTAAGTGTTAATTTTATTTTCCTGTGTCTTAATTTAATGGAATATTTAATTTATGTTTAAGTTGTACTTTTAATTTTCCAATTGTTGATAATCACAGGGGGGGGGGGACGTGGTGCCCTAGGCTCTGACTTGTGGGTCACAGCACCTCTCTGTCTAGGGTTGAATCACACTTGCACAGATCCTAGTGTGAGAAAGTTTGTTTACTTGATGTTGTTTGTTATTTCTTGGTAACTGACCACCCCAATATAAATAAATATAAAGAATATAAAATAAAAAAGAATAATCTTGACTTTAATGTAAAACACCATTATTTTACTCTTCTCATTGTAACATGATGGCTTATATATTTTATGTTCAGTAAAATCTCATGACAATGATCCGCAGTGATGCTACACACTTCTTTATTGCCACAGTATTTTTAAGTACCAAAAGTTTATTCTAAGCTTTCTTTATAATCTCCTTCGATGTATTGTCTAACCCTTTTATAACGCAATAAATATGACGGGTTTAATAATAGAAGTGATGTAGTGTTAAAGCAGTAAATTACAAGGGTTAATTGTATGTATTTAATTCAAAAGATTTATCTGTATTATTTTCTGATTTCAGAATCCTAAACAACAGACTCCATGTTTCTCCATTGTACCACAGTCTACAACACACATCAGGATAGCATTCCGCTCAGTGTATCCTTTACAAATGATATCATTATTGATATTTTTGTCACATGATACCTGGCATGTCATATCCCCTTTATAAATGCCAGCATCATTTTGCGCCGTGGCCTAATGGATAAGAAATCAGTCTACAAATCCAGGGTTTCTCACTGCTGTGAGTTCGAGTCCCGCTCAGACCACATGTGGGAAAGTGAATTTTCCTTGCTGTTGGGCTTTACTGGTTCACCCAGTGTCAGTATAATGTGACTGGGGGAGTGGTACGCTTGTCTGCGGTGTACTGTCTCGGTGAGCTAGCACCTTTAAGTCGCCCTGAGTGTGTGCTGATACAAGACAGACCACAAAACACACTCGCACTTCACATGAATACATGAACTTGGTCATAGATTAATCCATAGAGATTAATAAAGTAGTTCTTGTCACGAATAACTGATAAATTGCTGATGCCACGTTAAGCAACATTCAACCAACCAACCAATTATTTTGTTTTGGTTATTGGTTCAACTTTCAAGTGAATTAGCTTCAAGGTGTCTCACAGCTGTGGGTTCCAACGCAAGAGAGAAATAAGTTTTATTGTCATAGGCCTTTACTGCTTGGGTTGGTACCAGTATAACAGACTTGAGTGGCCTATCTGCAACATAACAGCAAGTGTAGGTTGCCATAAGTAGTGCACTTGTACAGAGCAGATAATAAATCCTTCCACATAACACACCACATAAACTTGTGTTTAGATTACATTCTTGAGATTAATAAGAAAAATTGTCTTGTCGTGAATACCTGAAAAATGCTGATATGATGTAAAACAACATTCAACCAACAAATCAATTTCAATTGCATTGGCATTGTTAATGAGAGGCATTATCCTATTTTTTGTATATGGGTACAAATCTGTGCTTATATGTTTTGATTATAAAATATCATTATGTGACCTTAACCTGTATACAGTAGCTGTGTTGATGTTCACTTTAAAAGTAACAAGATTGTGGCAATCAGAGACGGAGCTTACAGTTTGTTTGATAACAGTAAAGCTGTGGATGGATTTAATCCAACACCGATGTTAAAGGTAAGGTAGTCTGTTTGTTACAAGAACTACAAGTATCCACTGTTTATTTATGCTGGATATCTTTTCTGTCATTAGAAAATTTACAATTAAAACGGTGTTAATATTTCAACAACTAGACTGCAAGCTGCGAAGTAAAATAATATGCCGAGAATTCATGCAACAATGTTAACAAAAATCAATTGTCAAAAGTATTTAAATGCCAAGTGTAGGCACAAATGTCTATTAAAAATTGGATATTGGATATGCTGAAAAATGTATACACCTATATCAATATGAGCCACACTAGAGGGAACATCTGTTAATAAATAGAACTTGTCGAGCAGTTTCATTTACAGTCAGATGATCAGTTTCAATTATGTAAACAAATTTTAATATACTTTGAGAGGATTGACTTGTGTTTTGGGTTCTATGGATATTTGGGCAATAGCCTTGCATTTTTTGCAGACAAGGCTTACAATTTGTCTGTTGTATATTTAATTACCGGTAAACATTTTATCAAAGCCAGTGTTATTTCAATACCTAAGATATTTTAAAATCATACATGTATATAAAGAAATATCAGTATTTATTTATTTATTTATTTATTATTACTTTTTTGCAGGCTTTCTTGAACACATTTGTAGATGATGCTGTCAGTGGTCGTCACATGCGGCGGATATCTACCACGGAGGATGATAACCCTCCTTCACCTGTAGGTATAGACTCTATGGACGTGTTCAATATGTCACAGCCTCCATCGATGGGATCTCCAGCATCAAGAAGACAAGATGGAGGATTAAGATTTCCTAGTCCGATGACCCCACCATCTAATCCACATACTCCAGCCTCTCCAAGTGCAGCAAGAATGTCATCAGCTACAGTATGTTATTAATCTCATTTAACTTTTAGAATAAGTCTTCAACTGAATACTACTGTACTTAATCAGTGGTTCATCCCTGAAATCTAGAAAGATTTATGTATTATTGTTTTTGTAACACAGTAGCTTTGACAACTCTGTGGACTGATTTTGATCAAACTTAGCACACATGTACAACAACATAAAACAATGTGTTATGTACCAAATTTTGGAGGGGAAATAACCAATTTATTTTATTTAAAGCTATTTGTTGTGAAACTTGATATATCTTATATGATGCTTTGGACATTACCAATACCGTAAGAAGTAATATCAAGATCTTTCTGTAAAAATTTTGTCTAAATTCAGTTTTGATTGCCAGTGTTAATATTCTATATTTTCAGGTTACACCATCACCATCAGCAGCACTGATTGGTACACCGTCCCCAGGAAATGTACTGGGAGTTGGTTCCCCCGGTAATCCACCTCTACATGTCCCTTCCCCAGGCTCGTTTGTACCAGCTCCATCACCACAATCAATGGGAATACAGATGCAGTCACCAGCCTCATCTTTTATAAGTCCACAAGGTATGGAGTCAAGTTTTTCCATTTAATGCTATAAACATATTAATGTTAGCTGTGTAATAATTTGAGTGATTATCGCAATGATCCAGTAGCACTAATTTAAATCCATTGCCAATTTAGTGATCATAGTGGACAAGAGTGAATAATGGTGTTTAACAACCCAGTCAAGAATATTTCACATATCGAGACATCACCCGTTATGGGCGAAGATGCAGGAATTTTACCTGTGCATTGCACATTATACAGTAGGATTCTTTATCGTGCAACACCTACATGACATAGAACTTCATTTATTTTTAGTTCCCATCTAACACAACTGACTTTCGTTTCGTTGTGCCGAGTGCTTGGCGAAAGAACAATCACTATCCTCTTTCAAGTCTTTGGTCAGGCTTGGTTGGGGTTCCAACCCATGACTTCCATCTTACAGAGCAAGAACTCTACCAACTGAGCTACCACAGTGGTTTCCATAGTGAACAAGGTGATCCATGAGATTTAAGTTAATTCAAGTCTACACACAAGGATTGTGTTTTGTGAAAAAAAATCTATATATTGGAACCTTCATAAGTAAAAAAAATTCTATTGACGTTAAATTCAGAGGTATTTACTAATCCCTGAAATAGCGAAATTTAATCCCCCACAGATATTTGTGACTTTACAGTATACACATTTAGCTTATAACTGTTTCTTTCAGGAATGGTTGAAGGTGGTTCTCCATATCCAAATACAGGGTTAGCTATGCCATCACCAGGACAACGGTACTGGTCAAATTCTCCCTCAGTACCTGGTCCTTCACCTGCATCCAGACAGGGCACTGCTATGTCCCCTGGTCATCCAGCATTACACTCACCACAGACACAGTCTAAAGATGGAGGTGACCACAAAACATCAGGTATAATATATAAAAATTGTTTATTTTTCAAATTAACCACTTTATAAATTAACGGATCGCTGGTCACGCCCATAATGTTCCGATACAGGCCTGGCATGCTTGAATTACATACAAAAAGAACAAAAACTGGGCCTTAATTATGCCATTTAATGACGTCACTGATACTTGTACATTATTATTTGCCGTGGCGCTGCTTTGGTACCATAATGTCGGCCTTTGTTGGAACATTGTGGGCGTGGACGGCAATCTGTCATTGGGGCGGGCCTCTGTGGCCAAGTGGTATAAGGTGCAACCCAACTTACAAATCATAGCACCTCTCACTGCCTAGGTTTGAATCCTACTCGTAGCAGATCCTAGTTTGAGAAAGTTTGTCAGTTTACTTGCCAAAGGTCAGTAATTTTCAATTAATACTCTGGTTTCCTCCTCCATCTGTGAACTGACCAGTTTGATATAAGTGAAAGATTCTTGACTGTGGCATAAAATTCTATCACTCAATTCAACTCCAACTCCACTTTATTAAATGAAGATCAAAATTTGCTGGATTCAGTAACATACTCATGGCATGGAGTCTATATTTAACATTATTATTAGTCAAGAAAGACAATTTTTATAAAGCATGCATTAAAATTGAATACAGTTCTTATACATGTTATGTATTCAAAATATGCATTGTTTATCTTGGGTGCATGAAACTCTTTATGCTGCCAGTGTTAACATCAATATTCAACATGTTAACGTTTTGCTTGTGGACAAAATATTACTTTTTGATTAGATTTTTAATGAAATAATATGTGCAGGTAAATTACATTACCACAGCGTTTGTTAATTACAGGTGTATTTCATTATTTATATATGCTATGCCAATATTACTCAAGTATATTCAAGCAAACTTGCTATATTTATCTATACCTTATATTTGTAGTTATGCCTCACCCATCAAGAATTCTACCCCAGAGATCATGGGCTGCATCATTTCCGACATTGATATCACATGAAGCATTTGACAATCTACTGACACCAAACAAACTACAGCCAATGCCATTTAGTGTATTAACTTCTCCGTTAGAGAGATTCTTAGGTTGTGTATTTTTGAGACGTCACTTACCAAGAATCATCCAAAATCTGGACCAGGTATGTAAATATAACATGTTTTAGTTGTATCATTATATATAATAAAAACCACTTGTCTGTGAAGTCTATATTTTTAGGTCCCATGGCAGGTCTTAATATACGGGTTTACTGTTTTATTTAAATGTAATTGACGGCCCGGCATGCTTGAATTAGATGCAAAAAAACTGAAAACTTGGCCTGAATTGTGTCGTTTAATGACCTCACTGACACTAGTTCGCATTAGTTGCCATGACGCTGCTTTGGTACTGTGATGGCAGCCAGTGTCTGAACATAATAGACATGGCTGGCAATACGTCAGTTGTTACTAATGAAGATTTGAAAGTCAGAAATAGTGAACAGTTTTTCAGTTTGCATCGTTTAAAACAGCATATTGACCAAATTAAACCAGACTTTGTTGTTTTAAGAGAAAATTATAGTTTTTTCCAGGAATTTTTTTTGACATTCACTTAGATATTGCTACAAATAATGTTTCTCCTCCCAGTATACCTAGTACAAGCATGAGGTGGCACAATATATCTGGCCAAAAAACTGTATGATAATAATGTATTTTTAAAGATTTTATATTTATGACATCCAAAATTCAAGATGCTTTTCTTTATTAAAAATAATTATACAGGAGAATATTGCTTGTTAAAAGTCAATACTTTTTGGACTTGCGTTACCTTTAATACTGTGATCAAATACATGTAATCATATCCCCCACAAACTAGTTTATAAAATTTCTTTAATTGTTTAATCACATATTACTTTGTTTATGTTTTGTTTATGATTTTATTTTCTATTCCTTTTACAGTTGAGGCAGTTACCTACTACAGAAGCACATGTTGTTACATTTAAAGTGGAGTCTTTACAGTTTCGTGTTAATTTTAACATGACCACATTACAGACATTACACATGAATGTAACACCTGTCCCAGGTATGTAGATGTATATATAATGCAGGTATATAATTGAAAAGAATTCTCTATACTGTCACAAATTTATAATTATCCCCCACCTTTCGAAGAAAGAGGTTGATTTTAAATTTAAGTTTCTGTCCTTCCGTCTGTCTGAAATTCTTGTCTGTGCCAATTGTCCAAAACTATGAAGCGATATTCCACACAATTTGTGCAAAGCATCAACATAGATAGGAGATGCACATGTTGCTAACCTGAGTTGGTTTGCTCATTTTCCTTAGAGTTATGGCCTTTTGAACATAAGTGCAAAACACAAAAAAAAACTTGCAGGTGGGGGATCGTTATTCTTTGAATTTGCTTGTCCATTTTAATATTCCTAACAAAACTATACTTGTCTGATTTTGGTTTAGAGAGTTTTTTTAAATTATTGGTTATATCTCACTTGTACAAAGTATGAGTGTTAAATGATAGAATGTTCGGCTAAAGGTTTGAGCTATCCTGCTCTTTTTCCTCTTTTATTGCTGAGACATTTAATAAGGTGCTTGCTCTGTAAAAAGGAGACCACAGGGCTAATTTGATCCATTCAATTAAGAGCACTGTCCTCAAAAACACTCATTGTAAAGAATCTTCTTGAATGGAACATTTAAATATCCTACGGATAAACAGATGAACATTTGAAACTGTCAGTAAGAGTGAAGCTAAAACATTTTAAAACTTTCTGTCAGTAAGAGTGAAGTGTAAAAATCATTAAAACTTTATCATTTTCCTCATACTTGTATTTATTCTGTGAAATAATTGTAAGATTATTCTAAGTTCAAATGTCTAAATATTTACAATGATGTTGATGCAGCCTTAAACAATGATTAGTTATCATGAGCATCTTACATTTAACAGAGTACAGAGACCAGTGGCCAGCTGAAGTTACACAGATACTAGAAAAATTCTTTGATTACAAGGTATGTTATATGTTGGAGGCTCAGTGTCCAAGTGGTCTAATAAAGCACCTGCTTACAGATCCTGGCACGTCTCATCACCTAGGTCAGAATCATACTTGAGCAGATTATAGTAGTACTCATGGGCTTACAACACCATTATTTATCTCCTTCTTCTTCTTCTTCTTCTTCTTCTTCTTCCCATACTCTGCAAACCTTCTCTGGAGTTTTCTCGCAGACTTTTGGTTGGCACATACCTAACAGGAAACATGCCTTTTATGTACATTTAAAACCAAACTATATTTACAATTTAAAAACACCACAGTCTGTTTAGATGGCAAGTTGGAGGGAGCCGAGCTAATCCTTGAGCCCCTCTTGGCTGATTGCTGTGGCCACTCCATTCTACTCATTGTATGTAAATAAATTGTGATTCATAAACTATGAGAATTGATGATTTGGAAGATGTTTCATTACCAACACAGAAAACCAATTTGTATTAATGACCATGGTCTACTTACCGGTAGCTGCTAGGTAAGCTAGACTTGCACTAAACTTATTAACAATTTACACATTTTGTTGTAACAAATATAGAATTGAATTACTTTCTAGTTTAAAACATATTTATTAATCAGTAGATACAAATAATACAAGGAAAAACAAACTGTAAACTGGCTTCAAAAACAAGTGCAAACTTAAATAAATCTGTCTCCATAACAACAGTACAACATACTGTAAATCAACTTTTATTGCCGATTGCTAACCCTAAACCAAATCACTTTTACTAATTTGATGTATTTACAGGTTGCTTGCCCACCATACAAAGTGAATGCTTTAACGGCCTTCTGTCGTCTTCTCAGTATACCCTTTAAAATACTTAAAGACTGTATACAGATCATGAGACTAGAACTGGTAAGTACAAGTACCTTACAATATAGGATCATCTGACCTGCATTGATTTATGATTACAGGATATAGTGTGTCAAGTTTGACCTGGCCATTTGACCTTTTAATTGACTATTAGATTGGGCTAATAGACTGTTTTATTACCATAAACACAGGGTACCCAGTATTACTATCAGCTATCATTATATATCAACTTTATATAACCCCTAAATTACATAATCAATACGTCTGTTTAAATATTCAAATTAAAGGTCAAACAGCCAGGTCAAACTTGACACACCATTAGATCACTGAACGATTTATCATTTAACATAATCATTGACTATATTTGTTCATTACCTGAGGGAATATTGTTATATCCAGAAATAGACTTAAATACCCTTTTGATACAATGATTACTTATATTGAGACATTACTAGCTATAGGTGAAGTCACAGAATATATTACCTTTGCAGTGTACCAAGGGTAATGTGCATGGATGGATCTTTAGCATGACATGGGACATCAGTTTTTAAGGTCTCTTAAGGAGGGCCAGGTGAATTTCAATTCTAATTGTCAAATGCTTGGTGAAAGAGCAGTCACTATCTATTTTTAAGTCTTGGTCATACCCAACCAGGATTTGAACTTCAACCTCCTACATATCGAGTGAGCACTCCATCCACTGAGCTACAGTCCAATTAAGAAAATGAGAAAGTCATTCTCTTAATAATCTGTTGATCGAGTTATATTGTATTTTTCTATTTTCCTTTTATCTTTTATATAGATACCAGATACCAATATGAAGTGGTCAGTTCAGTGGTGTTTGACCATACCACCTACAGGTGCTTTTGTAGCCGCAGCTGGCACCACAGCGGTAGCAGTAACAGCTAAAAATAAAATGGTGCTTATGGTAAGTAACTGATGACAATCAATCGACAAACTTGTTGTAAAAATATTCTATCAGGTCCCAGTTGGTCAAAACTTTGTTAGCATAACCAAATGGTTAGTGTTATTAAAATTGAAGATATTCATTACAGCTGTAAATTGTATTCTTTAATCTCTTCTACTTTAGAGGTTGCCAGAATTAATGGATAAGACGTTAGTCTACAAATCCAGGGTCTCTCACCACTGTGAGTTCGAGTCTCACTCAGACCACATGTAGGAAAGTGATTTTTCCATGCCGTTTGCCTTTACAGGTTCACTAGGTGTCAGTATAATGTGACTAGGAGAGTGGTATGCTTGTCTGTGGCATACTGATTTAGTGAGCTAACACCTTAAAGTCACCCTGAGTGTGCACTGGACAAGGCAGACCATAAAACACATGCATACACAAACTTGTTCATAGATTAATCCATAGAGATTACTAAAATTGTTATTGTCGCGAGTAGCTGAAAAATGGCTGATGCGACCTTAAACAACATTCAACAACAACAACATCTACTTTACAATAGTAATCAGATGCATTAACTTTTAAACTTAAATATACACCAGGTGCAAATTGTCACTAACCAACTAGTTAAGTTAACATTGCTTTGAAGAACTGGGTCCAGAAGGGTAAGGCTTAGTTGCTTTAAAAAAATATTTCAAAACGTGATTATAAAATGTCAATATCTTAATGACTATGACATTTATGCAAAATTAAAAAAAAAAAACTTGAAAAGACCAATTTGAATATTTAAGACATAGTCTGTAGACCTCATGATATAAAATGTGTAACATGATGCATTTCTCTTCAAATGTAGCAATACAGTCCAACCTGCCCGGCCTCTCTATAAGTGCCACCTGCTTATAAAGGCCAGTAGAATTGTATCCCAATTCTTTATTCATATTATTTGAACCTGCCATCTGCCCATCAAGGCCACTTTTACTGATTCCCATGGTTGACCTTTATAGACAGGGTTGACTGTATATTTGGTATGTTTAATTTTAATTTTATTGTTTGTATTCTTTGTAGCTACAACTGACAAGAATTGGTCTACAGTTACCACAAGGAGTGGAACCACAGTCTGTTATTGTACAACTAATTTACGATTTCAACAACAACACCATACAACCGATGGAGCCAAAGACACCATCTCCACAACAAAATACTCCAGCTCAGAATATGATTTCACAAATGTTAAAACGTTTCTCAGACTATCACCAAAACTCAAGTGAATGTGCCATATATCCAGCAGTAAGAGATTTGATGACAAATTTTGTGGCACCACCAGTTTAAATAAGAATGTGTTGAATGATTTCTTTGTTTTATCATAAAAATGTGCTATCATCAAAACTTGTTGAAATTTTTCATATATCACACTGAGAGAGATCTGAGGACAAAGTCTGGAGTACCACCAGTATAATTTGAATATGACATGTTTTATCTTGAAATGGTGCCGTCATGAAAACTTGTTGACTATGTTATACATCATACAGCTAGGGATCTGATGGCATACTTCGAGCCACCACCAGTTTAAATTAGAACATGATGTATGTTTTATCATAAGAAATGTGCCATCACCAAAACTCAGTTAAATTTGTCATACATGTATACCACACAGTGACAGATCCAATAGCAAACTTAGTGGCACCACCTGTTAAAATGTTATATATGCATGTTTTAAAGATGTGCTATCACCAAAACATGAGTGATTATGCCATACATCCTGCTTTTGGAGATCTAATGTATATGAACAAACTTTGTGGCATCACCAGTTAAAATAAAAATATGATGTATGTTTTGTCATAAAATTTTGCTATTATGAAAACTTGGTGAATATGTCATATATCACAAATGGTAAAGTTCACGACACTGCCTGTTAAAACACAAAAATTCTGCATTTAAAGATCTAATAACAAACTTTGTATCATGAACATTTTAAATAAAAATATTCTGTACATTTTGACGACAATGTGCTAATTGGTTACTATTTATTTGTACAAATATATTTAGGCAAAGTAGAGTTTTCCACAAAGAAGAACCGTTTTCTTTTACATGTACATGCTCTTTATGTGAATTGACAGTTTATCAAGGTAAATACTTTTTACAAAGACACTAAAATAGAGTCTATATTCTATATACATGTATATGTATAGTTAAACTTGTCTGTTTATATTGTGATCTAGATTGCACACACTTTTTTCCAGTTGCAAGTTGCTAAGTATTTTGTATTATCTCTTGTTAAACGTCATCTTGATATTTTATATTTTGTATGGTTATTATTGTCTGGTTTTAACATTACACTGCGGTTTGAAATTCATTCAATTCACGGTACATCTGTCTAATGCTGCTCTTGCTCAGTTTTATACATGGAAGTGATTCGCTATCATTTACCTGGTTTATCACTATGGTATTCACCACTGTACCACATTATCAACACCCCTTAACATTTTATTGGATGTTTTGGAAAATGTTCTTGTCGCTAATTCCCAGAATAAAGTTGTTACAGGAAAATGTGAACTGACATGATTCCACATCCAATGGAATAACTGTTCCATATAAATGTTAAGAGGTATTACTTGGGACAGTGTTGAACCCCATTTTGATTAATATTGGTATCAAAATAATTGAAAATCAATTTGTTATGTTGCAACATGAAATATTTATACCACACATCGTGTAATGTATAGAATTTTGATATTTTTTTTACCATGTCTCAGGGTTGTAAAATTTCATGTTTCAGAACAAAAATAAAAGTCGTTACTGATTTCTCATCACGGAATCATAAGAACACTTGTACATATATTAATTACTGAATGAAATTTAACAACTCTGAGTACTATATGGTGAAGAGATGTTATGTACATGTAAGTGCTATACACAGCAGTTTTATACTTTTGTCAATATTTATGATTACATCATGGTAAAAATCAATAAATTTATTAAAACTGAGAAACATCTGGTGTTATATATTATGCTGAATTATGTACAGGTGTGTGTGTGTGTGTGTAAAAGACAGTTCATGGATGATGGAGGGCCGAGGGTTGAGTAATGGTGTTTAACGTCCCAGTCAAGTATATTTCACTAATATCGAGACATCGCCAGCTGTAGGCAAATGTGCAGAAATTATGTCTGTGTGTTGCGCTGATTGCATTATACACCAGGGTTCTTTATAGTACCACACCTACTATAATATGGGACCTCGTTTATTTTAAGTTCCCATCCAAAAGAACCATGACTTCATTTTGTAATGCTGGGTGCTTGGCAAAAGAGCAGTCACTACCCACTTTCAAGTCTTGGATCAGACTGTGTGCTTAGAACCCACAACCTCCCACTTATGGAGCGAGCACTCTACCAACTGAGCTACCGCAGTGAGAGACACTGCAACCTCTTGCGAGCAAAATTACAAACTTTCCACATCAAGGTCTGCCAGAGTGGGATTCAAATCTATTGTAGTGAGAGCCAATGTGATCCGTAAACAGTCTTGTACAATGTTAACAGAGGAACTTGTGAAATCTATTTCGGAATGTAAATGGGTAGTCACTAATCAGTTTTCTGAACTGATTCTGTAGTCGGACTAAACCAGTACTGTTGTAAAAACCTATGACCTACCACTTATGAAACAATTATGGTTAAATGATATCAACATCACATTTTAATGAGGTTGTAGACAACAGTCGAATAGGGTACACTATCATCAAGGTTTACTTTATAACACTGGCAGTTTCGCCAGCATAGTGTTTCATTTGGCAAGGACTGCAAACAAATAAAGTTTTTAAGTCTAACATTAACGGTATCTACAACATTGTGCTTCACTTGTCAAGGGGTGCAAACTTTACCATCAGGTTTAGCAGTCTTAACATCAGCCGTTTCACCAACACAACGCACTACAAGCTTTACCATCAGGTTTAGCAGTTTTTCACCAACACAGCGCACTACAAGCTTTACCATCAGGTTTAGCAGTCTAACATCAGCCGTTTCACCAGCATAGCGCTTCACTTGTCAAGGGCTGCAAGCTTTATCATCAGGTTTAGCAGTCTAACATTAGCCGTTTCACCAGCATAGCGCTTCACTCGTCAAGGGCTGCAAGCTTTACCATGAGATTTTGCAGTCCAACACCAGCCTAAGGCTTCACTTGGCAACGACTGCAAAATTCTGCATCAAATTGTACAATCTTAAACTAACAGTTTCCCCCAGAGCATAGTATTTCACTAAACAAGTACCACCAAAGCTATCAAGTATTGCACTATCAGTTTCACCAGTAGCCTTAGTGTTTCACTTGACCAGGGCTGCCAAAGTCATCATTATGATTTGCTGCATAACGCTCGCTAGCAGTTTTCTTAGCACAGTGCTAAGTAGTTTAACACTAGCAGTTTTGTCAGCATAGCGCTTCACTTGTACAGGGCTACCAAAGTCTAAAGTTTTGTAGTTTAACACTAGCAGTTTTGTTATCAGGGCGCTTCACGTTGCCAGGGCTATCAAAGTCTAAAGTTTTGTAGTTTAACACTAGCAGTTTTGTTATCAGGGCGCTTCACTTTGCCAGGGCTATCAACGTCTAAAGTTTTGTAGTTTAACATTAGCAGTTTTGTAAGCATGGCGCTTCACTTTGCCAGGGCTATCAACGTCTAAAGTTTTGTAGTTTAACACTAGCAGTTTTGTTATCAGGGCGCTTCACTTTGCCAGGGCTATCAAAGTCTAAAGTTTTGTAGTTTAACACTAGCAGTTTTGTTATCAGGGCGCTTCACTTTGCCAGGGCTATCAACGTCTAAAGTTTTGTAGTTTAACACTAGCAGTTTTGTTATCAGGGCGCTTTACTTTGCCAGGGCTACCAAAGTCTAAAGTTTTGTAGTTTAACACTAGCAGTTTTGTTATCAGGGCGCTTCACGTTGCCAGGGCTATCAACGTCTAAAGTTTTGTAGTTTAACATTAGCAGTTTTGTTATCAGGGCGCTTCACTTTGCCAGGGCTATCAACGTCTAAAGTTTTGTAGTTTAACATTAGCAGTTTTGTAAGCATGGCGCTTCACTTTGCCAGGGCTATCAACGTCTAAAGTTTTGTAGTTTAACACTAGCAGTTTTGTTATCAGGGCGCTTCACTTTGCCAGGGCTATCAAAGTCTAAAGTTTTGTAGTTTAACACTAGCAGTTTTGTTATCAGGGCGCTTCACTTTGCCAGGGCTATCAACGTCTAAAGTTTTGTAGTTTAACACTAGCAGTTTTGTTATCAGAGCGCTTCACGTTGCCAGGGCTATCAACGTCTAAAGTTTTGTAGTTTAACATTAGCAGTTTTGTCAGCATGGCGCTTCACTTTGCCAGGGCTATCAACGTCTAAAGTTTTGTAGTTTAACACTAGCAGTTTTGTTAGCATGGCGCTTCACTTTGCCAGGGCTATCAACGTCTAAAGTTTTGTAGTTTAACATTAGCAGTTTTGTCAGCATGGCGCTTCACTTTGCCAGGGCTATCAACGTCTAAAGTTTGTAGTTTAACATTAGCAGTTTTGTTAGCATGGCGCTTTACTTTGCCAGGGCTATCAACGTCTAAAGTTTTGTAGTTTAACACTAGCAGTTTTGTTAGCATGGCGCTTCACTTTGCCAGGGCTATCAACGTCTAAAGTTTTGTAGTTTAACACTAGCAGTTTTGTTATCAGGGCGCTTTACTTTGCCAGGGCTATCAACGTCTAAAGTTTTGTAGTTTAACACTAGCAGTTTTGTTATCAGGGCGCTTTACTTTGCCAGGGCTATCAACGTCTAAAGTTTTGTAGTTTAACATTAGCAGTTTTGTCAGCATGGCGCTTTACTTTGCCAGGGCTATCAACGTCTAAAGTTTTGTAGTTTAACACTAGCAGTTTTGTTATCAGGGCGCTTTACTTTGCCAGGGCTATCAACGTCTAAAGTTTTGTAGTTTAACATTAGCAGTTTTGTTAGCATGGCGCTTCACTTTGCCAGGGCTATCAACGTCTAAAGTTTTGTAGTTTAACATTAGCAGTTTTGTTAGCATGGCGCTTCACTTTGCCAGGGCTATCAACGTCTAAAGTTTTGTAGTTTAACACTAGCAGTTTTGTTAGCATGGCGCTTCACTTTGCCAGGGCTATCAACGTCTAAAGTTTTGTAGTTTAACATTAGCAGTTTTGTCAGCATGGCGCTTTACTTTGCCAGGGCTATCAACGTCTAAAGTTTTGTAGTTTAACACTAGCAGTTTCGTCAGCATGGCGCTTACTTTGCCAGGGCTATCAACGTCTAAAGTTTTGTAGTTTAACATTAGCAGTTTTGTCAGCATGGCGCTTCACTTTGCCAGGGCTATCAAAGTCTAAAGTTTTGTAGTTTAACACTAGCAGTTTCGTCAGCATGGCGCTTCACTTTGCCAGGGCTATCAACGTCTAAAGTTTTGTAGTTTAACACTAGCAGTTTTGTTAGCATGGCGCTTCACTTTGCCAGGGCTATCAACGTCTAAAGTTTTGTAGTTTAACACTAGCAGTTTTGTTAGCATGGCGCTTCACTTTGCCAGGGCTATCAACGTCTAAAGTTTTGTAGTTTAACATTAGCAGTTTTGTTAGCATGGCGCTTCACTTTGCCAGGGCTATCAACGTCTAAAGTTTTGTAGTTTAACACTAGCAGTTTTGTTAGCATGGCGCTTCACTTTGCCAGGGCTATCAACGTCTAAAGTTTTGTAGTTTAACATTAGCAGTTTTGTCAGCATGGCGCTTTACTTTGCCAGGGCTATCAACGTCTAAAGTTTTGTAGTTTAACACTAGCAGTTTCGTCAGCATGGCGCTTTACTTTGCCAGGGCTATCAACGTCTAAAGTTTTGTAGTTTAACATTAGCAGTTTTGTCAGCATGGCGCTTCACTTTGCCAGGGCTATCAAAGTCTAAAGTTTTGTAGTTTAACACTAGCAGTTTCGTCAGCATGGCGCTTCACTTTGCCAGGGCTATCAACGTCTAAAGTTTTGTAGTTTAACACTAGCAGTTTTGTTAGCATGGCGCTTCACTTTGCCAGGGCTATCAACGTCTAAAGTTTTGTAGTTTAACACTAGCAGTTTTGTTAGCATGGCGCTTCACTTTGCCAGGGCTATCAACGTCTAAAGTTTTGTAGTTTAACATTAGCAGTTTTGTTAGCATGGCGCTTCACTTTGCCAGGGCTATCAACGTCTAAAGTTTTGTAGTTTAACACTAGCAGTTTTGTTAGCATGGCGCTTCACTTTGCCAGGGCTATCAACGTCTAAAGTTTTGTAGTTTAACATTAGCAGTTTTGTCAGCATGGCGCTTTACTTTGCCAGGGCTATCAACGTCTAAAGTTTTGTAGTTTAACACTAGCAGTTTCGTCAGCATGGCGCTTTACTTTGCCAGGGCTATCAACGTCTAAAGTTTTGTAGTTTAACATTAGCAGTTTTGTCAGCATGGCGCTTCACTTTGCCAGGGCTATCAAAGTCTAAAGTTTTGTAGTTTAACACTAGCAGTTTCGTCAGCATGGCGCTTCACTTTGCCAGGGCTATCAACGTCTAAAGTTTTGTAGTTTAACACTAGCAGTTTTGTTAGCATGGCGCTTCACTTTGCCAGGGCTATCAACGTCTAAAGTTTTGTAGTTTAACACTAGCAGTTTTGTTAGCATGGCGCTTCACTTTGCCAGGGCTATCAACGTCTAAAGTTTTGTAGTTTAACATTAGCAGTTTTGTCAGCATGGCGCTTCACTTTGCCAGGGCTATCAACGTCTAAAGTTTTGTAGTTTAACACTAGCAGTTTTGTCAGCATGGCGCTTCACTTTGCCAGGGCTATCAACGTCTAAAGTTTTGTAGTTTAACACTAGCAGTTTTGTTAGCATGGCGCTTCACTTTGCCAGGGCTATCAACGTCTAAAGTTTTGTAGTTTAACACTAGCAGTTTTGTTAGCATGGCGCTTCACTTTGCCAGGGCTATCAACGTCTAAAGTTTTGTAGTTTAACACTAGCAGTTTCGTCAGCATGGCGCTTCACTTTGCCAGGGCTATCAACGTCTAAAGTTTTGTAGTTTAACACTAGCAGTTTTGTTAGCATGGCGCTTCACTTTGCCAGGGCTATCAACGTCTAAAGTTTTGTAGTTTAACACTAGCAGTTTTGTTAGCATGGCGCTTCACTTTGCCAGGGCTATCAACGTCTAAAGTTTTGTAGTTTAACACTAGCAGTTTTGTCAGCATGGCGCTTTACTTTGCCAGGGCTATCAACGTCTAAAGTTTTGTAGTTTAACATTAGCAGTTTTGTTAGCATGGCGCTTCACTTTGCCAGGGCTATCAACGTCTAAAGTTTTGTAGTTTAACACTAGCAGTTTTGTTAGCATGGCGCTTCACTTTGCCAGGACTATCAACGTCTAAAGTTTTGTAGTTTAACATTAGCAGTTTTGTCAGCATGGCGCTTTACTTTGCCAGGGCTATCAACGTCTAAAGTTTTGTAGTTTAACACTAGCAGTTTCGTCAGCATGGCGCTTTACTTTGCCAGGGCTATCAACGTCTAAAGTTTTGTAGTTTAACATTAGCAGTTTTGTTAGCATGGCGCTTCACTTTGCCAGGGCTATCAACGTCTAAAGTTTTGTAGTTTAACACTAGCAGTTTTGTTATCAGGGCGCTTCACTTTGCCAGGGCTATCAAAGTCTAAAGTTTTGTAGTTTAACACTAGCAGTTTCGTCAGCATGGCGCTTCACTTTGCCAGGGCTATCAAAGTCTAAAGTTTTGTAGTTTAACATTAGTAGTTTTGTCAGCATAGCGCTTCACTTTGCCAGGGCTACCAAAGTCTAAAGTTTTGTAGTTTAACATTAGTAGTTTTGTCAGCATAGCGCTTCACTTTGCCAGGGCTATCAAAGTCTAAAGTTTTGTAGTTTAACATTAGTAGTTTTGTCAGCATAGCGCTTCACTTTGCCAGGGCTATCAACGTCTAAAGTTTTGTAGTTTAACATTAGTAGTTTTGTCAGCATAGCGCTTCACTTTGCCAGGGCTACCAAAGTCTAAAGTTTTGTAGTTTAACATTAGTAGTTTTGTCAGCATAGCGCTTCACTTTGCCAGGGCTATCGACGTCTAAAGTTTTGTAGTTTAACATTAGCAGTTTTGTCAGCATAGCGCTTCACTTTGCCAGGGCTATCAACGTCTAAAGTTTTGTAGTTTAACATTAGCAGTTTTGTCAGCATAGCGCTTCACGTGGCAAGGCCTACCAAAGTCTAGTTTTATAAACAATAAAATGTTATGTACGGTAATACATTACAACGTTTACATTTACTAACTCACTACGTTATGAAACACATAAGAAATTGAAATACATTTTTACAACGATTCTTATAATTCTGGTTATTTCATAAAAAAAAAGATTTTCTTGACAAAATTCTAAAAATCAACCTAATATTTCTTAAACCGCTTAATCGTTCAACAGGTAGGTAATAGGTCGGATATCTGTAAAATGTGTTTTGGGGTGCGCTTTTTAAGAAGTTTGGTGACAAAACAACAGGGAATCAGTTTTCTCAATTTTCCAAAATTATAAGAATTATTGTTAACCGTGTTTCACATTTCAGTATTTGCTTCATCGTCAGAGTTAGAACGAGTCTCGGCTAGATTTTCGATAATCAGTTTGCTTTGTTTTGTTTTATTTCATGGTTCTACTTAATGGATTGGGTTGTGAGCTGGCACTGTAACCTCACATTACAATGTAGGCATTTATTTAGTCATGTAAATCACATGCAGCTTGTAATGTCTAGATATAAGTGAAATATCTACGACATGAATGACAAAATCACGTTGAATCCATTAATATATTACTGGTGGCTTTGTTTGGATTGGAGTATTTATTGATTATGTAAGTGATTCTTGTTATTTTGTGTTTGTAAGATGAGTAGCCAATGTGAACAGTGCAAACAAAGGATTTCATTTTGTTTTCTTGGTTTATTTACAGCACACACACACACACACACACACACACATACATACGCACACATCAAACAAAAACGTCGTGGCATACACCTTAAACACACACAGATACAACCCGTGACATGCACTTTGAACACACACGCGCGCGCGCGTTGTTAAGTTTTTTTTCCTATAACAGATTAATGTGACGTCCTCTTTTGGTATCTGCGGACATCACGGGGGAAATCACGGGGGATATAGATTTACAATTAAAACGTTGTCTTAAGTTTAGTTACATTTTTATTACATATTAATTGATGTTACAGCATATAAACCGATAGTAAATGTACACGTTAAACATTTGCTTTCTAATTACAAACTCTTAGTGGGCTGATTAGTCGGACTATCACACACACTACTGTGAAAACATCCTATAATCCTCCTTGTGGTCCATACGGATAACGGAATCGTGCCAACCAGTTGCAGCCAAATGATGAATTATTGATAATGATTTATACACGAATGAGTTCACTGATTTACAACCTCAAGGGAAAGAGGATGGTTGGTCGGTAGTTTTACATCACATCATCAATTGCGCATCTATGTTCTATGTGTGCGCAACTCCTGATCTACTTTGCATACATCATTTCAAATTTAAATAAGCAACGGACATGCAGACTTTATCTTTACAACTATAGTAAATGCCGACGACAATATACAATCACCCTTGTCATTAACGAAGTTGAACCATGAACCATAGAAGCCTTGCGATTAAAAGCTTATGCTCTTAACCACTAGGCAACCGTAGCCCAGGGAAAATTAACCCTGGACCATGGACACCTTGTGGTAAAAGGCTAAAGCCTTAACCACTAGGCAACCGTTGTCCAGGGGCAGATGATGGCTATTGCATGCAATAGAACACCAACTGTACAATACAACAGAAAGAAATCAGAAAGATAAAAGTCAGAAATATAAGAATTGAGAGAGCGCCCAAGTAAGGGCGAGTGGTCGAATATCCATCACGATAATACTCAACCACCTTCCCGTTTGACATCGGAGACTGCTCCGACATCTACACTATTCTGTTATGAACAGCGAGGGAAGTATTGTTGTCATCATCGAGCAATGCTGTATTATATAAAGATAACTGATTTCACTTCATTGTGGTGTCGTAAATCAATTTATTTGACATTTTCTTTTTAAATGCTTGTTTTATTTTATGCGTGATGTAGGTGTAAAGATAAAAAATATACTATTTTTGTGTTTATAAATTTCATCATATTGCTGTCAGCTTATTGAAATATAAGATAAAATACCATTAAAATTATTCTTAGTTTTACAAAACCACATAACTCTTTACGACCACAACATAATTATGTTAAAGAACGGTGAACACAGTTCCAAGTAAAAAACATGCACGACCGACTTACCTATACGATTAAATACATGTAAAACTTGACCCAAAGAAATACGGACAATGAAACAACGCGTTGATAAAAGAAAGTAATACACACCCTGATATACACCGCGAACACACACACACACACACCCTCGACATGTACACATTGAACGTACACACACACACGCGTCGACATACACCTTGAAAGTACACACACACACACACACCTCGACGTACACCTTGAACGTACACACACACCTCGACATACACATTGAACGTACACACACACACACCTCGACATACACATTGAAAGTACACACACACACCTCGACATACACATTGAAGGTACACAGACACACCCTCGACATACACATTGAAGGTACACACACACACGTCGATACACCTTGAAAGTACACACACACACACACACCTCGACGTACACCTTGAACGTACACACACACACACACCTCGACATACACATTGAAAGTACACACACACACACCTCGACATACACATTGAAGGTACACAGACACACCCTCGACATACACATTGAAGGTACACAGACACACCCTCGACATACACATTGAAGGTACACACACACACACGTCGATATACACCTTGAAAGTACACACACACACACCTCGACATACACATTGAACGTACACACACACACACCTCGACATACACATTGAAAGTACACACACACACCTCGACATACACATTGAAGGTACACAGACACACCTCGACATACACATTGAAGGTACACACACACACACGTCGATATACACCTTGAAAGTACACACACACACACACACACCTCGACGTACACCTTGAACGTACACACAGACACACACCTCGACATACACCTTGAAAGCACACACACACACATGCACACACTATAAAATTTAAAGCAAACATACACATTGTAGTATTTAATATAAACACATACATAAACGCACATATATGGTCCTAAATACAAACACCTACACATTGCAGTATTTGACAAACTCACAAAAATCGTGGTGGTTAAGCTTATCACATACAAATGCACATTGTGGTGCGTAATGTAAACATACACATTGTGGTGCGTAATGTAAACATACACATTGTGGTACTAAAACACACACACACACACACACCAAACAACAATGTCGTGGCATACACCTTAAACACACACACCCACACACACACCATTGCATGCATATTGAACACACACACACACGCGCGTGCGGTGTTATGTTTTTTTCTTATAACAGATAAGTATGGCATTTTAATGGTGACAATGATTTTACATGCAAGGGGTCAGGGATTTAAAGATCAGAGGACGGTTGGTTGCGGCGCATACGGATAACGGAATCGTGCCAACCAGTAACAGCCAAATGATGAATTATTGATAATGATTTATACAAGAATGATTTCAGAGATTTACAGCCTCAAGAGAAAGAGGGTGGTTGGTCGGTAGTTTTACATCACATCATCAATTGCGCATTTATGTTGCATGTGGTGCGCAACCCCTGTCCTACTTTCCATACATCATTTCAAATTTTAATTAGCAACGGACATGCAGACTTTATGTTGACAACAAGTAAATGCCAACGACAATAGCACAATGGTTTTTTGTCATTAACGGAGTTGAACCCTGAACCATAGAAGCCTTGCGATTGAAAGCTTATGCTCTTAACCACTAGGCAACCGTAGCCCAGGGAATATGAACCCTGGACAATAGACACCTCCCTTGTGGTAAAAGGCTAAAGCCTTAACCACTAGGCAACCGTTGTCCAGGGGCAGATGATGGCTATTGCATGCAATAGAACACCAACTGTACAATACAATAGAAAGAAATCAGAAAGATAAAAGTCAGAATATAAGAATTGAGAGAGCGCCCCGCTAAGGGCGAGTGGTCGAATATCCATCACGGAAATACTCAACCACCTTCCCGTTTGACATCGGAGACTACTCCGACATCTACACTATTCTGTTAAGAACAGCGCGGAAGTATGCTTGTCATCTTCGTGCAATGTTGTGTTATATAAAGATACACGATTTCACTTCATTGTGGTGTCGTTCATTAATTTATTTGATATTTTCTTTGTAAATGCGTGTTTTATTTTATGCATAATGTAGGTGTAAAGATAAAAAATCATATATTTTTTGTGTATGTTAATTTCATCACATTGCTGTCAGCTTATTGAAATATAAGATAAAATACCATTAAAATTATTCTTAGTTTTACAAAACCACATAACTCTTTACGACCACAACATAATTATGTTAAAGAACGGTGAACACAGTTCCAAGTAAAAAAACATGCACGACCGACTTACCTATACGATTAAATACATGTAAAACTTGACCCAAAGAAATACGGACAATGAAACAACGCGTTGATAAAAGAAAGTAATACACACCCTGATATACACTGCGAACACACACACACACACACACACACACACACCTCGACATGTACACATTGAACGTACACACACACACGCGTCGACATACACCTTGAAAGTATACACACGCACACACCTCGACGTACACCTTGAACGTACACACACACACACACACACACACCTCGACATACACATTGAACGTACACACACACACACACACCTCGACATACACATTGAAAGTACACACACACACCTCGACATACACATTGAAGGTACACAGACACACCCTCGACATACACATTGAAGGTACACACACACACACACGTCGACATACACCTTGAAAGTACACACACACACCTCGACGTACACCTTGAACGTACACACAGACACACACCTCGACATACACATATAAAGCACACACACACATGCACACACTATAAAATTTAAAGCAAACATACACATTGTAGTATTTAACATAAACACATACATAACGCACATATATGGTCCTAAACCTACACATTGCAGTATTTGACAAACTCACAAAAAATCGTGGTGGTTAAGCTTATCACATACAAATGCACATTGCAGTACCGTAACTAGGTCCTTAAATAAATCGAGGCAAGAATTGAAGATAATGACATGCAGTACCAACACCGAGTCTAAATGTTAAATTACATCTTTCACATACATGTAAGAAAGGTATTATAATACACAGTGGCGGATTTAGGGGAGGAGTTGCGGGGGTTGCAACCCCCCTTTGAAAAATTTGAAGAGAGAGAGACAGTGAGATATTGACTGATTAAAATTATTTTCTTGGCCCCCATCGGCCCTAGACCAATCGTCTCTGGAAGCTCGCGCCTTCGGCGCTCGCATCTAGCATTGATATAATTCTCATCCCCTTTAAAAAATCCTGTATAGTTCTCAACCCCCCTTTCAAAAAATCCTGGATAGTTCTCAAACCCCCCCCCCCCTTTCAAAAAATCCTGGATCCGCCCCTGATACAGTAGAATAGAAAAGCTCAAAACTAGATCCGCTGTTGTAAAATAAGTATAAATGGTTTCAGTTTAACCACATCAATATACCTCGTTATCAAGATTAGAACTTAAGATAGTTTAAAAGTTTAAATTGTATGTTGACGGGTATCAGACAAAAAAGGTCTATCCTGATTTAACCTGGATTTTTTAGAATATTTCTGCGTTTTCATAAGTAAGATCACTTGATACATTTACACAAGACATGGCGCTTAATACCGTAATCAGACAGTACCGCAATACAGCTAGTAACTAAAATGACAAATTAAATAAAAATGCAAACGTTTAATGTGACAATCACATGACTTATTATTTAGAGTCTGGGATCGAAGTCTTGGGACGCCAGTTCTCCTGGTCGGATCCCCCGGACCAGCCCATCGGCGGTGGTTTATTCTGTCTGGCGTCATCATCTCTGTGATGTATATCATTCCGACGTCAGACAGTCTGTTATCTGACATACTGCTTCTCTGCCATGTTTCCAGTCTGCGTAGTGCTGAGAAGGAGCATTCGCAGCTGCACGATCCAGCAGGAAAAGTCGCTAAAAGCTCACTAATCATTGTGACCTTCGGGTAATACTTATTAAATTTTTAACGAGGCAGTTGCCTCGGTTCCTCATAGGTAGTTACGGTACTGCATTGTGGTGCGTAATATAAACATACACATTGTGGTACTAAAACACACACACATCAAACAACAATGTCGTGGCATACACCTTAAACACACACCCCACACACATCATGACATGCATATTAAACACACACACACACACGTGCGTGCTGTGTTATGTTTTTTCTTATAACAGATAAGTATGGCATTTTAATGGTGACAATGAGTTTTACATGCAAGGGGTCAGGGATTTAAAGATCAGAGGACGGTTGGTTGCGGCGCATACGGATAACGGAATCGTGCCAACCAGTAACAGCCAAATGATGAATAATTAATAATGATTTATACACGAATGAGTTCACTGATTTACAACCTCAAGGGAAGGAGGATGGTTGGTCGGTAGTTTTACATCACATCATCAATTGCGCATCTATGTTCTATGTGTGCGCAACTCCTGATCTACTTTGCATACATCATTTCAAATTTAAATAAGCAACGGACATGCAGACTTTATCTTTACAACTATAGTAAATGCCGACGACAATATACAATCACCCTTGTCATTAACGAAGTTGAACCCTGAACCATAGAAGCCTTGCGATTAAAAGCTTATGCTCTTAACCACTAGGCAACCGTAGCCCAGGGAAAATTAACCCTGGACCATAGACACCTTGTGGTAAAAGGCTAACCACTAGGCAACCGTTGTCCAGGGGCAGATGATGGCTATTGCATGCAATAGAACACCAACTGTACAATACAATACAATAGAAAGAAATCAGAAAGATAAAAGTCAGAATATAAGAATTGAGAGAGCGCCCCGCTAAGGGCGAGTGGTCGAATATCCATCACGGAAATACTCAACCACCTTCCCGTTTGACATCGGAGACTACTCCGACATCTACACTATTCTGTTAAGAACAGCGCGGGAAGTATTGCTTGTCATCTTCGTGCAATGTTGTGTTATATAAAGATACACGATTTCACTTCATTGTGGTGTCGTTCATTAATTTATTTGATATTTTCTTTGTAAATGCGTGTTTTATTTTATGCATAATGTAGGTGTAAAGATAAAAAATCATATATTTTTTGTGTATGTTAATTTCATCACATTGCTGTCAGCTTATTGAAATATAAGATAAAATACCATTAAAATTATTCTTAGTTTTACAAAACCACATAACTCTTTACGACCACAACATAATTATGTTAAAGAACGGTGAACACAGTTCCAAGTAAAAAAACATGCACGACCGACTTACCTATACGATTAAATACATGTAAAACTTGACCCAAAGAAATACGGACAATGAAACAACGCGTTGATAAAAGAAAGTAATACACACCCTGATATACACTGCGAACACACACACCACACACACACCCTCGACATGTACACATTGAACGTACACACACACACACACGCGTCGACATACACCTTGAAAGTATACACACGCACACACCTCGACGTACACCTTGAACGTACACACACACACACACACACACACCTCGACATACACATTGAACGTACACACACACACACACACCTCGACATACACATTGAAAGTACACACACACACCTCGACATACACATTGAAGGTACACAGACACACCTCGACATACACATTGAAGGTACACACACACACACACGTCGACATACACCTTGAAAGTACACACACACACCTCGACGTACACCTTGAACGTACACACAGACACACACCTCGACATACACATATAAAGCACACACACACATGCACACACTATAAAATTTAAAGCAAACATACACATTGTAGTATTTAACATAAACACATACATAACGCACATATATGGTCCTAAACCTACACATTGCAGTATTTGACAAACTCACAAAAAATCGTGGTGGTTAAGCTTATCACATACAAATGCACATTGCAGTACCGTAACTAGGTCCTTAAATAAATCGAGGCAAGAATTGAAGATAATGACATGCAGTACCAACACCGAGTCTAAATGTTAAATTACATCTTTCACATACATGTAAGAAAGGTATTATAATACACAGTGGCGGATTTAGGGGAGGAGTTGCGGGGGTTGCAACCCCCCCTTTGAAAAATTTGAAGAGAGAGAGACAGTGAGATATTGACTGATTAAAATTATTTTCTTGGCCCCCATCGGCCCTAGACCAATCGTCTCTGGAAGCTCGCGCCTTCGGCGCTCGCATCTAGCATTGATATAATTCATCCCCTTTAAAAAATCCTGTATAGTTCTCAACCCCCCTTTCAAAAAATCCTGGATAGTTCTCAAACCCCCCCCCCCTTTCAAAAAATCCTGGATCCGCCCCTGATACAGTAGAATAGAAAAGCTCAAAACTAGATCCGCTGTTGTAAAATAAGTATAAATGGTTTCAGTTTAACCACATCAATATACCTCGTTATCAAGATTAGAACTTAAGATAGTTTAAAAGTTTAAATTGTATGTTGACGGGTATCAGACAAAAAAGGTCTATCCTGATTTAACCTGGATTTTTAGAATATTTCTGCGTTTTCATAAGTAAGATCACTTGACACATTTACACAAGACATGGCGCTTAATACCGTAATCAGACAGTACCGCAATACAGCTAGTAACTAAAATGACAAATTAAATAAAAATGCAAACGTTTAATGTGACAATCACATGACTTATTATTTAGAGTCTGGGATCGAAGTCTTGGGACGCCAGTTCTCCTGGTCGGATCCCCCGGACCAGCCCATCGGCGGTGGTTTATTCTGTCTGGCGTCATCATCTCTGTGATGTATATCATTCCGACGTCAGACAGTCTGTTATCTGACATACTGCTTCTCTGCCATGTTTCCAGTCTGCGTAGTGCTGAGAAGGAGCATTCGCAGCTGCACGATCCAGCAGGAAAAGTCGCTAAAAGCTCACTAATCATTGTGACCTTCGGGTAATACTTATTAAATTTTTAACGAGGCAGTTGCCTCGGTTCCTCATAGGTAGTTACGGTACTGCATTGTGGTGCGTAATATAAACATACACATTGTGGTACTAAAACACACACACATCAAACAACAATGTCGTGGCATACACCTTAAACACACACACCCCCACACACATCATGACATGCATATTGAACACACACACACACGTGCGTGCTGTGTTATGTTTTTTCTTATAACAGATAAGTATGGCATTTTAATGGTGACAATGAGTTTTACATGCAAGGGGTCAGGGATTTAAAGATCAGAGGACGGTTGGTTGCGGCGCATACGGATAACGGAATCGTGCCAACCAGTAACAGCCAAATGATGAATAATTAATAATGATTTATACACGAATGAGTTCACTGATTTACAACCTCAAGGGAAGGAGGATGGTTGGTCGGTAGTTTTACATCACATCATCAATTGCGCATCTATGTTCTATGTGTGCGCAACTCCTGATCTACTTTGCATACATCATTTCAAATTTAAATAAGCAACGGACATGCAGACTTTATCTTTACAACTATAGTAAATGCCGACGACAATATACAATCACCCTTGTCATTAACGAAGTTGAACCCTGAACCATAGAAGCCTTGCGATTAAAAGCTTATGCTCTTAACCACTAGGCAACCGTAGCCCAGGGAAAATTAACCCTGGACCATAGACACCTTGTGGTAAAAGGCTAACCACTAGGCAACCGTTGTCCAGGGGCAGATGATGGCTATTGCATGCAATAGAACACCAACTGTACAATACAATACAATAGAAAGAAATCAGAAAGATAAAAGTCAGAATATAAGAATTGAGAGAGCGCCCCGCTAAGGGCGAGTGGTCGAATATCCATCACGGAAATACTCAACCACCTTCCCGTTTGACATCGGAGACTACTCCGACATCTACACTATTCTGTTAAGAACAGCGCGGGAAGTATTGCTTGTCATCTTCGTGCAATGTTGTGTTATATAAAGATACACGATTTCACTTCATTGTGGTGTCGTTCATTAATTTATTTGATATTTTCTTTGTAAATGCGTGTTTTATTTTATGCATAATGTAGGTGTAAAGATAAAAAATCATATATTTTTTGTGTATGTTAATTTCATCACATTGCTGTCAGCTTATTGAAATATAAGATAAAATACCATTAAAATTATTCTTAGTTTTACAAAACCACATAACTCTTTACGACCACAACATAATTATGTTAAAGAACGGTGAACACAGTTCCAAGTAAAAAAACATGCACGACCGACTTACCTATACGATTAAATACATGTAAAACTTGACCCAAAGAAATACGGACAATGAAACAACGCGTTGATAAAAGAAAGTAATACACACCCTGATATACACTGCGAACACACACACACACACACACACCCTCGACATGTACACATTGAACGTACACACACACACACACGCGTCGACATACACCTTGAAAGTATACACACGCACACACCTCGACGTACACCTTGAACGTCACACACACACACACACACACACCTCGACATACACATTGAACGTACACACACACACACACCTCGACATACACATTGAAAGTACACACACACACCTCGACATACACATTGAAGGTACACAGACACACCCTCGACATACACATTGAAGGTACACACACACACACACGTCGACATACACCTTGAAAGTACACACACACACCTCGACGTACACCTTGAACGTACACACAGACACACACCTCGACATACACATATAAAGCACACACACACATGCACACACTATAAAATTTAAAGCAAACATACACATTGTAGTATTTAACATAAACACATACATAACGCACATATATGGTCCTAAACCTACACATTGCAGTATTTGACAACTCACAAAAAATCGTGGTGGTTAAGCTTATCACATACAAATGCACATTGCAGTACCGTAACTAGGTCCTTAAATAAATCGAGGCAAGAATTGAAGATAATGACATGCAGTACCAACACCGAGTCTAAATGTTAAATTACATCTTTCACATACATGTAAGAAAGGTATTATAATACACAGTGGCGGATTTAGGGGAGGAGTTGCGGGGGTTGCAACCCCCCCTTTGAAAAATTTGAAGAGAGAGAGACAGTGAGATATTGACTGATTAAAATTATTTTCTTGGCCCCCATCGGCCCTAGACCAATCGTCTCTGGAAGCTCGCGCCTTCGGCGCTCGCATCTAGCATTGATATAATTCTCATCCCCTTTAAAAAATCCTGTATAGTTCTCAACCCCCCTTTCAAAAAATCCTGGATAGTTCTCAAAACCCCCCCCCCCTTTCAAAAAATCCTGGATCCGCCCCTGATACAGTAGAATAGAAAAGCTCAAAACTAGATCCGCTGTTGTAAAATAAGTATAAATGGTTTCAGTTTAACCACATCAATATACCTCGTTATCAAGATTAGAACTTAAGATAGTTTAAAAGTTTAAATTGTATGTTGACGGGTATCAGACAAAAAAGGTCTATCCTGATTTAACCTGGATTTTTTAGAATATTTCTGCGTTTTCATAAGTAAGATCACTTGACACATTTACACAAGACATGGCGCTTAATACCGTAATCAGACAGTACCGCAATACAGCTAGTAACTAAAATGACAAATTAAATAAAAATGCAAACGTTTAATGTGACAATCACATGACTTATTATTTAGAGTCTGGGATCGAAGTCTTGGGACGCCAGTTCTCCTGGTCGGATCCCCCGGACCAGCCCATCGGCGGTGGTTTATTCTGTCTGGCGTCATCATCTCTGTGATGTATATCATTCCGACGTCAGACAGTCTGTTATCTGACATACTGCTTCTCTGCCATGTTTCCAGTCTGCGTAGTGCTGAGAAGGAGCATTCGCAGCTGCACGATCCAGCAGGAAAAGTCGCTAAAAGCTCACTAATCATTGTGACCTTCGGTAATACTTATTAAATTTTTAACGAGGCAGTTGCCTCGGTTCCTCATAGGTAGTTACGGTACTGCATTGTGGTGCGTAATATAAACATACACATTGTGGTACTAAAACACACACACATCAAACAACAATGTCGTGGCATACACCTTAAACACACACACCCCCACACACATCATGACATGCATATTGAACACACACACACACACGTGCGTGCTGTGTTATGTTTTTTCTTATAACAGATAAGTATGGCATTTTAATGGTGACAATGAGTTTTACATGCAAGGGGTCAGGGATTTAAAGATCAGAGGACGGTTGGTTGCGGCGCATACGGATAACGGAATCGTGCCAACCAGTAACAGCCAAATGATGAATAATTAATAATGATTTATACACGAATGAGTTCACTGATTTACAACCTCAAGGGAAGGAGGATGGTTGGTCGGTAGTTTTACATCACATCATCAATTGCGCATCTATGTTCTATGTGTGCGCAACTCCTGATCTACTTTGCATACATCATTTCAAATTTAAATAAGCAACGGACATGCAGACTTTATCTTTACAACTATAGTAAATGCCGACGACAATATACAATCACCCTTGTCATTAACGAAGTTGAACCCTGAACCATAGAAGCCTTGCGATTAAAAGCTTATGCTCTTAACCACTAGGCAACCGTAGCCCAGGGAAAATTAACCCTGGACCATAGACACCTTGTGGTAAAAGGCTAACCACTAGGCAACCGTTGTCCAGGGGCAGATGATGGCTATTGCATGCAATAGAACACCAACTGTACAATACAATAGAAAGAAATCAGAAAGATAAAAGTCAGAATATAAGAATTGAGAGAGCGCCCCGCTAAGGGCGAGTGGTCGAATATCCATCACGGAAATACTCAACCACCTTCCCGTTTGACATCGGAGACTACTCCGACATCTACACTATTCTGTTAAGAACAGCGCGGGAAGTATTGCTTGTCATCTTCGTGCAATGTTGTGTTATATAAAGATACACGATTTAACTTCATTGTGGTGTCGTTCATTAATTTATTTGATATTTTCTTTGTAAATGCGTGTTTTTTTTATGCATAATGTAGGTGTAAAGATAAAAAATCATATATTTTTTGTGTATGTTAATTTCATCACATTGCTGTCAGCTTATTGAAATATAAGATAAAATACCATTAAAATTATTCTTAGTTTTACAAAACCACATAACTCTTTACGACCACAACATAATTATGTTAAAGAACGGTGAACACAGTTCCAAGTAAAAAAACATGCACGACCGACTTACCTATACGATTAAATACATGTAAAACTTGACCCAAAGAAATACGGACAATGAAACAACGCGTTGATAAAAGAAAGTAATACACACCCTGATATACACTGCGAACACACACACACACACACACACACCCTCGACATGTACACATTGAACGTACACACACACACACACGCGTCGACATACACCTTGAAAGTATACACACGCACACACCTCGACGTACACCTTGAACGTACACACACACACACACACACACACACACACCTCGACATACACATTGAAAGTACACACACACACCTCGACATACACATTGAAGGTACACAGACACACCCTCGACATACACATTGAAGGTACACACACACACACACGTCGACATACACCTTGAAAGTACACACACACACCTCGACGTACACCTTGAACGTACACACAGACACACACCTCGACATACACATATAAAGCACACACACACATGCACACACTATAAAATTTAAAGCAAACATACACATTGTAGTATTTAACATAAACACATACATACGCACATATATGGTCCTAAACCTACACATTGCCAGTATTTGACAAACTCACAAAAAATCGTGGTGGTTAAGCTTATCACATACAAATGCACATTGCAGTACCGTAACTAGGTCCTTAAATAAATCGAGGCAAGAATTGAAGATAATGACATGCAGTACCAACACCGAGTCTAAATGTTAAATTACATCTTTCACATACATGTAAGAAAGGTATTATAATACACAGTGGCGGATTTAGGGGAGGAGTTGCGGGGGTTGCAACCCCCCCTTTGAAAAATTTGAAGAGAGAGAGACAGTGAGATATTGACTGATTAAAATTATTTTCTTGGCCCCATCGGCCCTAGACCAATCGTCTCTGGAAGCTCGCGCCTTCGGCGCTCGCATCTAGCATTGATATAATTTCATCCCCTTTAAAAAATCCTGTATAGTTCTCAACCCCCCTTTCAAAAAATCCTGGATAGTTCTCAAACCCCCCCCCCTTTCAAAAATCCTGGATCCGCCCCTGATACAGTAGAATAGAAAAGCTCAAAACTAGATCCGCTGTTGTAAATAAGTATAAATGGTTTCAGTTTAACCACATCAATATACCTCGTTATCAAGATTAGAACTTAAGATAGTTTAAAAGTTTAAATTGTATGTTGACGGGTATCAGACAAAAAAGGTCTATCCTGATTTAACCTGGATTTTTTAGAATATTTCTGCGTTTTCATAAGTAAGATCACTTGACACATTTACACAAGACATGGCGCTTAATACCGTAATCAGACAGTACCGCAATACAGCTAGTAACTAAAATGACAAATTAAATAAAAATGCAAAACGTTTAATGTGACAATCACATGACTTATATTTAGAGTCTGGGATCGAAGTCTTGGGACGCCAGTTCTCCTGGTCGGATCCCCCGGACCAGCCCATCGGCGGTGGTTATTCTGTCTGGCGTCATCATCTCTGTGATGTATATCATTCCGACGTCAGACAGTCTGTTATCTGACATACTGCTTCTCTGCCATGTTTCCAGTCTGCGTAGTGCTGAGAAGGAGCATTCGCAGCTGCACGATCCAGCAGGAAAGTCGCTAAAAGCTCACTAATCATTGTGACCTTCGGGTAATACTTATTAAATTTTTAACGAGGCAGTTGCCTCGGTTCCTCATAGGTAGTTACGGTACTGCATTGTGGTGCGTATATAAACATACACATTGTGGTACTAAAACACACACACATCAAACAACAATGTCGTGGCATACACCTTAAACACACACACCCCCACACACATCATGACATGCATATTGAACACACACACACGTGCGTGCTGTGTTATGTTTTTTCTATAACAGATAAGTATGGCATTTTAATGGTGACAATGAGTTTTACATGCAAGGGGTCAGGGATTTAAAGATCAGAGAACGGTTGGTTGCGGCGCATACGGATAACGGAATCGTGCCAACCAGTAACAGCCAAATGATGAATAATTAATAATGATTTATACACGAATGAGTTCACTGATTTACAATCAAGGGAAGGAGGATGGTTGGTCGGTAGTTTTACATCACATCATCAATTGCGCATCTATGTTCTATGTGTGCGCAACTCCTGATCTACTTTGCATACATCATTTCAAATTTAAATAAGCAACGGACATGCAGACTTTATCTTTACAACTATAGTAAATGCCGACGACAATATACAATCACCTTGTCATTAAACGAAGTTGAACCTGAACCATAGAAGCCTTGCGATTAAAAGCTTATGCTCTTAACCACTAGGCAACCGTAGCCCAGGGAAAATTAACCCTGGACCATAGACACCTTGTGGTAAAAGGCTAACCACTAGGCAACCGTTGTCCAGGGGCAGATGATGGCTATTGCATGCAATAGAACACCAACTGACCAATACAATAGAAAGAAATCAGAAAGATAAAAGTCAGAATATAAGAATTGAGAGAGCGCCCCGCTAAGGGCGAGTGGTCGAATATCCATCACGGAAATACTCAAACCACCTTCCCGTTTGACATCGGAGACTACTCCGACATCTACACTATTCTGTTAAGAACAGCGCGGGAAGTATTGCTTGTCATCTTCGTGCAATGTTGTGTTATATAAAGATACACGATTTCACTTCATTGTGGTGTCGTTCATTAATTTATTTGATATTTCTTTGTAAATGCGTGTTTTATTTTATGCATAATGTAGGTGTAAAGATAAAAAATCATATATTTTTTGTGTATGTTAATTTCATCACATTGCTGTCAGCAGCTTATTGAAATATAAGATAAAATACCATTAAATTATTCTTAGTTTTACAAAACCACATAACTCTTTACGACCACAACATAATTATGTTAAAGAACGGTGAACACAGTTCCAAGTAAAAAAACATGCACGACCGACTTACCTATACGATTAAATACATGTAAAACTTGACCCAAAGAAATACGGACAATGAAACAACGCGTTGATAAAAGAAAGTAATACACACCCTGATATACACTGCGAACACACACACACACACACACACCCTCGACATGTACACATTGAACGTACACACACACACACACGCGTCGACATACACCTTGAAAGTATACACACGCACACACCTCGACGTACACCTTGAACGTACACACACACACACACACACACACACACCTCGACATACACATTGAAAGTACACACACACACCTCGACATACACATTGAAGGTACACAGACACACCCTCGACATACACATTGAAGGTACACACACACACACACGTCGACATACACTTGAAAGTACACACACACCTCGACGTACACCTTGAACGTACACACAGACACACACCTCGACATACACATATAAAGCACACACACACATGCACACACTATAAAATTTAAAGCAAACATACACATTGTAGTATTTAACATAAACACATACATAACGCACATATATGGTCCTAAACCTACACATTGCAGTATTTGACAAACTCACAAAAAATCGTGGTGGTTAAGCTTATCACATACAAATGCACATTGCAGTACCGTAACTAGGTCCTTAAATAAATCGAGGCAAGAATTGAAGATAATGACATGCAGTACCAACACCGAGTCTAAATGTTAAATTACATCTTTCACATACATGTAAGAAAGGTATTATAATACACAGTGGCGGATTTAGGGGAGGAGTTGCGGGGGTTGCAACCCCCCCTTTGAAAAATTTGAAGAGAGAGAGACAGTGAGATATTGACTGATTAAAATTATTTTCTTGGCCCCCATCGGCCCTAGACCAATCGTCTCTGGAAGCTCGCGCCTTCGGCGCTCGCATCTAGCATTGATATAATTCTCATCCCCTTTAAAAAATCCTGTATAGTTCTCAACCCCCCTTTCAAAAAATCCTGGATAGTTCTCAAACCCCCCCCCCTTTCAAAAAATCCTGGATCCGCCCCTGATACAGTAGAATAGAAAAGCTCAAAACTAGATCCGCTGTTGTAAAATAAGTATAAATGGTTTCAGTTTAACCACATCAATATACCTCGTTATCAAGATTAGAACTTAAGATAGTTTAAAAGTTTAAATTGTATGTTGACGGGTATCAGACAAAAAAGGTCTATCCTGATTTAACCTGGATTTTTTAGAATATTTCTGCGTTTTCATAAGTAAGATCACTTGACACATTTACACAAGACATGGCGCTTAATACCGTAATCAGACAGTACCGCAATACAGCTAGTAACTAAAATGACAAATTAAATAAAAATGCAAACGTTTAATGTGACAATCACATGACTTATTATTTAGAGTCTGGGATCGAAGTCTTGGGACGCCAGTTCTCCTGGTCGGATCCCCCGGACCAGCCCATCGGCGGTGGTTTATTCTGTCTGGCGTCATCATCTCTGTGATGTATATCATTCCGACGTCAGACAGTCTGTTATCTGACATACTGCTTCTCTGCCATGTTTCCAGTCTGCGTAGTGCTGAGAAGGAGCATTCGCAGCTGCACGATCCAGCAGGAAAAGTCGCTAAAAGCTCACTAATCATTGTGACCTTCGGGTAATACTTATTAAATTTTTAACGAGGCAGTTGCCTCGGTTCCTCATAGGTAGTTACGGTACTGCATTGTGGTGCGTAATATAAACATACACATTGTGGTACTAAAACACACACACATCAAACAACAATGTCGTGGCATACACCTTAAACACACACACCCCCACACACATCATGACATGCATATTGAACACACACACACACGTGCGTGCTGTGTTATGTTTTTTCTTATAACAGATAAGTATGGCATTTTAATGGTGACAATGAGTTTTACATGCAAGGGGTCAGGGATTTAAAGATCAGAGGACGGTTGGTTGCGGCGCATACGGATAACGGAATCGTGCCAACCAGTAACAGCCAAATGATGAATAATTAATAATGATTTATACACGAATGAGTTCACTGATTTACAACCTCAAGGGAAGGAGGATGGTTGGTCGGTAGTTTTACATCACATCATCAATTGCGCATCTATGTTCTATGTGTGCGCAACTCCTGATCTACTTTGCATACATCATTTCAAATTTAAATAAGCAACGGACATGCAGACTTTATCTTTACAACTATAGTAAATGCCGACGACAATATACAATCACCCTTGTCATTAACGAAGTTGAACCCTGAACCATAGAAGCCTTGCGATTAAAAGCTTATGCTCTTAACCACTAGGCAACCGTAGCCCAGGGAAAATTAACCCTGGACCATAGACACCTTGTGGTAAAAGGCTAACCACTAGGCAACCGTTGTCCAGGGGCAGATGATGGCTATTGCATGCAATAGAACACCAACTGTACAATACAATAGAAAGAAATCAGAAAGATAAAAGTCAGAATATAAGAATTGAGAGAGCGCCCCGCTAAGGGCGAGTGGTCGAATATCCATCACGGAAATACTCAACCACCTTCCCGTTTGACATCGGAGACTACTCCGACATCTACACTATTCTGTTAAGAACAGCGCGGGAAGTATTGCTTGTCATCTTCGTGCAATGTTGTGTTATATAAAGATACACGATTTCACTTCATTGTGGTGTCGTTCATTAATTTATTTGATATTTTCTTTGTAAATGCGTGTTTATTTTATGCATAATGTAGGTGTAAAGATAAAAAATCATATATTTTTTGTGTATGTTAATTTCATCACATTGCTGTCAGCTTATTGAAATATAAGATAAAATACCATTAAAATTATTCTTAGTTTTACAAAACCACATAACTCTTTACGACCACAACATAATTATGTTAAAGAACGGTGAACACAGTTCCAAGTAAAAAAACATGCACGACCGACTTACCTATACGATTAAATACATGTAAAACTTGACCCAAAGAAATACGGACAATGAAACAACGCGTTGATAAAAGAAAGTAATACACACCCTGATATACACTGCGAACACACACACACACACACACACCCTCGACATGTACACATTGAACGTACACACACACACACGCGTCGACATACACCTTGAAAGTATACACACGCACACACCTCGACGTACACCTGAACGTACACACACACACCTCGACATACACATTGAACACACACACACACACACCTCGACATACACATTGAAAGTACACACACACCTCGACATACACATTGAAGGTACACAGACACACCCTCGACATACACATTGAAGGTACACACACACACACACGTCGACATACACCTTGAAAGTACACACACACACCTCGACGTACACCTTGAACGTACACACAGACACACACCTCGACATACACATATAAAGCACACACACACATGCACACACTATAAAATTTAAAGCAAACATACACATTGTAGTATTAACATAAACACATACATAACGCACATATATGGTCCTAAACCTACACATTGCAGTATTTGACAAACTCACAAAAAATCGTGGTGGTTAAGCTTATCACATACAAATGCACATTGCAGTACCGTAACTAGGTCCTTAAATAAATCGAGGCAAGAATTGAAGATAATGACATGCAGTACCAACACCGAGTCTAAATGTTAAATTACATCTTTCACATACATGTAAGAAAGGTATTATAATACACAGTGGCGGATTTAGGGGAGGAGTTGCGGGGGTTGCAACCCCCCTTTGAAAAATTTGAAGAGAGAGAGACAGTGAGATATTGACTGATTAAAATTATTTTCTTGGCCCCCATCGGCCCTAGACCAATCGTCTCTGGAAGCTCGCGCCTTCGGCGCTCGCATCTAGCATTGATATAATTCTCATCCCCTTTAAAAAAATCCTGTATAGTTCTCAACCCCCCTTTCAAAAAATCCTGGATAGTTCTCAAACCCCCCCCCCTTTCAAAAAATCCTGGATCCGCCCCTGATACAGTAGAATAGAAAAGCTCAAAACTAGATCCGCTGTTGTAAAATAAGTATAAATGGTTTCAGTTTAACCACATCAATATACCTCGTTATCAAGATTAGAACTTAAGATAGTTTAAAAGTTTAAATTGTATGTTGACGGGTATCAGACAAAAAGGTCTATCCTGATTTAACCTGGATTTTTTAGAATATTTCTGCGTTTTCATAAGTAAGATCACTTGACACATTTACACAAGACATGGCGCTTAATACCGTAATCAGACAGTACCGCAATACAGCTAGTACTAAAATGACAAATTAAATAAAAATGCAAACGTTTAATGTGACAATCACATGACTTATTATTTAGAGTCTGGGATCGAAGTCTTGGGACGCCAGTTCTCCTGGTCGGATCCCCCGGACCAGCCCATCGGCGGTGGTTTATTCTGTCTGGCGTCATCATCTCTGTGATGTATATCATTCCGACGTCAGACAGTCTGTTATCTGACATACTGCTTCTCTGCCATGTTTCCAGTCTGCGTAGTGCTGAGAAGGAGCATTCGCAGCTGCACGATCCAGCAGGAAAAGTCGCTAAAAGCTCACTAATCATTGTGACCTTCGGGTAATACTTATTAAATTTTTAACGAGGCAGTTGCCTCGGTTCCTCATAGGTAGTTACGGTACTGCATTGTGGTGCGTAATATAAACATACACATTGTGGTACTAAAACACACACACATCAAACAACAATGTCGTGGCATACACCTTAAACACACACACCCCACACACATCATGACATGCATATTGAACACACACACACACGTGCGTGCTGTGTTATGTTTTTTCTTATAACAGATAAGTATGGCATTTTAATGGTGACAATGAGTTTTACATGCAAGGGGTCAGGGATTTAAAGATCAGAGGACGGTTGGTTGCGGCGCATACGGATAACGGATCGTGCCAACCAGTAACAGCCAAATGATGAATAATTAATAATGATTTATACACGAATGAGTTCACTGATTTACAACCTCAAGGGAAGGAGGATGGTTGGTCGGTAGTTTTACATCATCATCCAATTGCGCATCTATGTTCTATGTGTGCGCAAACTCCTGATCTACTTTGCATACATCATTTCAAATTTAAATAAGCAACGGGACATGCAGACTTATCTTTACAAACTATAGTAAATGCCGACGACAATATACAATCACCCTTGTCATTAACGAAGTTGAACCTGAACCATAGAAGCCTTGCGATTAAAAGCTATGCTCTTAACCACTAGGCAACCGTAGCCCAGGGAAAATTAACCCTGGACCATAGACACCTTGTGGTAAAAGGCTAACCACTAGGCAACCGTTGTCCAGGGGCAGATGATGGCTATTGCATGCAATAGAACACCAACTGTACAATACAATAGAAAGAAATCAGAAAGATAAAAGTCAGAATATAAGAATTGAGAGAGCGCCCCGCTAAGGGCGAGTGGTCGAATATCCATCACGGAAATACTCAACCACCTTCCCGTTTGACATCGGAGACTACTCCGAATCTACACTATTCTGTTAAGAACAGCGCGGGAAGTATTGCTTGTATCTTCGTGCAATGTTGTGTTATATAAAGATACACGATTTCACTTCATTGTGGTGTCGTTCATTAATTTATTTGATATTTTCTTTGTAAATGCGTGTTTTATTTTATGCATAATGTAGGTGTAAAGATAAAAAATCATATATTTTTTTGTGTATGTTAATTTCATCACATTGCTGTCAGCTTATTGAAATATAAGATAAAATACCATTAAATTATTCTTAGTTTTACAAAACCACATAACTCTTTACGACCACAACATAATTATGTTAAAGAACGGTGACACCAGTTCCAAGTAAAAAAACATGCACGACCGACTTACCTATACGATTAAATACATGTAAAACTTGACCCAAGAAATACGGACAATGAAACAACGCGTTGATAAAGAAAGTAATACACCCTGATATACACTGCGAACACACACACACACACACACACACCCTCGACATGTACACATTGAACGTACACACACACACACGCGTCGACATACACCTTGAAAGTATACACACGCACACACCTCGACGTACACCTTGAACGTACACACACACACACACACACACACCTCGACATACACATTGAAAGTACACACACACACCCTCGACATACACATTGAAGTACACAGACACACCCTCGACATACACATTGAAGGTACACACACACACACACGTCGACATACACCTTGAAAGTACACACACACCCTCGACGTACACCTTGAACGTACACACAGACACACACCTCGACATACACATATAAAGCACACACACACATGCACACACTATAAAATTTAAAGCAAACATCACATTGTAGTATTTAACATAAACACATACATAACGCACATATATGGTCCTAAACCTACACATTGCAGTATTTGACAAACTCACAAAAAATCGTGGTGGTTAAGCTTATCACATACAAATGCACATTGCAGTACCGTAACTAGGTCCTTAAATAAATCGAGGCAAGAATTGAAGATAATGACATGCAGTACCAACACGAGTCTAAATGTTAAATTACATCTTTCACATACATGTAAGAAAGGTATTATAATACACAGTGGCGGATTTAGGGGAGGAGTTGCGGGGGTTGCAACCCCCCCTTTGAAAAATTTGAAGAGAGAGAGACAGTGAGATATTGACTGATTAAAATATTTTCTTGGCCCCCATCGGCCCTAGACCAATCGTCTCTGGAAGCTCGCGCCTTCGGCGCTCGCATCTAGCATTGATATAATTCTCATCCCCTTTAAAAAATCCTGTATAGTTCTCAACCCCCCTTTCAAAAAATCCTGGATAGTTCTCAAACCCCCCCCCCCTTTCAAAAAATCCTGGATCCGCCCCTGATACAGTAGAATAGAAAAGCTCAAAACTAGATCCGCTGTTGTAAAATAAGTATAAATGGTTTCAGTTAACCACATCAATATACCTCGTTATCAAGATTAGAACTTAAGATAGTTTAAAAGTTTAAATTGTAGTTGACGGGTATCAGACAAAAAAGGTCTATCCTGATTTAACCTGGATTTTTTAGAATATTTCTGCGTTTTCATAAGTAAGATCACTTGACACATTTACACAAGACATGGCGCTTAATACCGTAATCAGACAGTACCGCAATACAGCTAGTAACTAAAATGACAAATTAAATAAAAATGCAAACGTTTAATGTGACAATCACATGACTTATTATTTAGAGTCTGGGATCGAAGTCTTGGGACGCCAGTTTCCTGGTCGGATCCCCCGGACCAGCCCATCGGCGGTGGTTTATTCTGTCTGGCGTCATCATCTCTGTGATGTATATCATTCCGACGTCAGACAGTCTGTTATCTGACATACTGCTTCTACTGCCATGTTTCCAGTCTGCGTAGTGCTGAGAAGGAGCATTCGCAGCTGCACGATCCAGCAGGAAAAGTCGCTAAAAGCTCACTAATCATTGTGACCTTCGGGTAATACTTATTAAATTTTTAACGAGGCAGTTGCCTCGGTTCCTCATAGGTAGTTACGGTACTGCATTGTGGTGCGTAATATAAACATACACATTGTGGTACTAAAACACACACACATCAAACAACAATGTCGTGGCATACACCTTAAACACACACACCCCCACACACATCATGACATGCATATTAAACACACACACACACACGTGCGTGCTGTGTTATGTTTTTTCTTATAACAGATAAGTATGGCATTTTAATGGTGACAATGAGTTTTACATGCAAGGGGTCAGGGATTTAAAGATCAGAGGACGGTTGGTTGCGGCGCATACGGATAACGGAATCGTGCCAACCAGTAACAGCCAAATGATGAATAATTAATAATGATTTATACACGAATGAGTTCACTGATTTACAACCTCAAGGGAAGGAGGATGGTTGGTCGGTAGTTTTACATCACATCATCAATTGCGCATCTATGTTCTATGTGTGCGCAACTCCTGATCTACTTTGCATACATCATTTCAAATTTAAATAAGCAACGGACATGCAGACTTTATCTTTACAACTATAGTAAATGCCGACGACAATATACAATCACCCTTGTCATTAACGAAGTTGAACCCTGAACCATAGAAGCCTTGCGATTAAAAGCTTATGCTCTTAACCACTAGGCAACCGTAGCCAGGGAAAATTAACCCTGGACCATAGACACCTTGTGGTAAAAGGCTAACCACTAGGCAACCGTTGTCCAGGGGCAGATGATGGCTATTGCATGCAATAGAACACCAACTGTACAATACAATACAATAGAAAGAAATCAGAAAGATAAAAGTCAGAATATAAGAATTGAGAGAGCGCCCCGCTAAGGGCGAGTGGTCGAATATCCATCACGGAAATACTCAACCACCTTCCCGTTTGACATCGGAGACTACTCCGACATCTACACTATTCTGTTAAGAACAGCGCGGGAAGTATTGCTTGTCATCTTCGTGCAATGTTGTGTTATATAAAGATACACGATTTCACTTCATTGTGGTGTCGTTCATTAATTTATTTGATATTTTCTTTGTAAATGCGTGTTTTATTTATGCATAATGTAGGTGTAAAGATAAAAAATCATATATTTTTTGTGTATGTTAATTTCATCACATTGCTGTCAGCTTATTGAAATATAAGATAAAATACCATTAAATTATTCTTAGTTTTACAAAACCACATAACTCTTTACGACCACAACATAATTATGTTAAAGAACGGTGAACACAGTTCCAAGTAAAAAAACATGCACGACCGACTTACCTATACGATTAAATACATGTAAAACTTGACCCAAAGAAATACGGAAATGAAACAACGCGTTGATAAAAGAAAGTAATACACACCCTGATATACACTGCGAACACAACACACACACCACACACACCCTCGACATGTACACATTGAACGTACACACACACACACACGCGTCGACATACACCTTGAAAGTATACACACCACACACCTCGACGTACACCTTGAACGTACACACACACACACACACACACACACCTCGACATACACATTGAACGTACACACACACACACACCTCGACATACACATTGAAGTACACACACACACCTCGACATACACATTGAAGGTACACAGACACACCTCGACATACACATGAAGGTACACACACACACACACACGTCGACATACACCTTGAAAGTACACACACACACCTCGACGTACACCTTGAACGTACACACAGACACACACCTCGACATACACATATAAAGCACACACACACATGCACACACTATAAAATTTAAAGCAAACATACACATTGTAGTATTTAACATAAACACATACATAACGCACATATATGGTCCTAAACCTACACATTGCAGTATTTGACAAACTCACAAAAAATCGTGGTGGTTAAGCTTATCACATACAAATGCACATTGCAGTACCGTAACTAGGTCCTTAAATAAATCGAGGCAAGAATTGAAGATAATGACATGCAGTACCAAACCGAGTCTAAATGTTAAATTACATCTTTCACATACATGTAAGAAAGGTATTATAATACACAGTGGCGGATTTAGGGGAGAGTTGCGGGGTTGCAACCCCCCCTTTGAAAAATTTGAAGAGAGAGAGACAGTGAGATATTGACTGATTAAAATATTTTCTTGGCCCCCATCGGCCCTAGACCAATCGTCTCTGGAAGCTCGCGCTTCGGCGCTCGCATCTAGCATTGATATAATTCTCATCCCCTTTAAAAAATCCTGTATAGTTCTCAACCCCCCTTTCAAAAAATCCTGGATAGTTCTCAAACCCCCCCCTTTCAAAAAATCCTGGATCCGCCCCTGATACAGTAGAATAGAAAAGCTCAAAACTAGATCCGCTGTTGTAAAATAAGTATAAATGGTTTCAGTTTAACCACATCAATATACCTCGTTATCAAGATTAGAACTTAAGATAGTTTAAAAGTTTAAATTGTATGTTGACGGGTATCGACAAAAAAGGTCTATCCTGATTTAACCTGGATTTTTTAGAATATTCTGCGTTTTCAAGTAAGATCACTTGACACATTTACACAAGACATGGCGCTTAATACCGTAATCAGACAGTACCGCAATACAGCTAGTAACTAAAATGACAAATTAAATAAAAATGCAAACGTTTAATGTGACAATCACATGACTTATTATTTAGAGTCTGGGATCGAAGTCTTGGGACGCCAGTTCTCCTGGTCGATCCCCCGGACCAGCCCATCGGCGGTGGTTTATTCTGTCTGGCGTCATCATCTCTGTGATGTATATCATTCCGACGTCAGACAGTCTGTTATCTGACATACTGCTTCTCTGCCATGTTTCCAGTCTGCGTAGTGCTGAGAAGGAGCATTCGCAGCTGCACGATCCAGCAGGAAAGTCGCTAAAAGCTCACTAATCATTGTGACCTTCGGGTAATACTTATTAAATTTTAACGAGGCAGTTGCCTCGGTTCCTCATAGGTAGTTACGGTACTGCATTGTGGTGCGTAATATAAACATACACATTGTGGTACTAAAACACACACACATCAAACAACAATGTCGTGGCATACACCTTAAACACACACACCCCACACCACATCATGACATGCATATTGAACACACACACACACGTGCGTGCTGTGTTATGTTTTTTCTTATAACAGATAAGTATGGCATTTTAATGGTGACAATGAGTTTTACATGCAAGGGGTCAGGGATTTAAAGATCAGAGGACGGTTGGTTGCGGCGCATACGGATAACGGAATCGTGCCAACCAGTAACAGCCAAATGATGAATAATTAATAATGATTTATACACGAATGAGTTCACTGATTTACAACCTCAAGGGAAGGAGGATGGTGGTCGGTAGTTTTACATCACATCATCAATTGCGCATCTATGTTCTATGTGTGCGCAACTCCTGATCTACTTTGCATACATCATTTCAAATTTAAATAAGCAACGGACATGCAGACTTTATCTTTAAACTATAGTAAATGCCGACGACAATATACAATCACCTTGTCATTAACGAAGTTGAACCCTGAACCATAGAAGCCTTGCGATTAAAAGCTTATGTCTTAACCACTAGGCAACCGTAGCCCAGGGAAAATTAACCCTGGACCATAGACACCTTGTGGTAAAAGGCTAACCACTAGGCAACCGTTGTCCAGGGGCAGATGATGGCTATTGCATGCAATAGAACACCAACTGTACAATACAATAGAAAGAAATCAGAAAGATAAAAGTCAGAATATAAGAATTGAGAGAGCGCCCCGCTAAGGGCGAGTGGTCGAATATCCATCACGGAAATACTCAACCACCTTCCCGTTTGACATCGGAGACTACTCCGACATCTACACTATTCTGTTAAGAACAGCGCGGGAAGTATTGCTTGTCATCTTCGTGCAATGTTGTGTTATATAAAGATACACGATTTCACTTCATTGTGGTGTCGTTCATTAATTTATTTGATATTTTCTTTGTAAATGCGTGTTTTATTTTATGCATAATGTAGGTGTAAAGATAAAAATCATATATTTTTTGTGTATGTTAATTTCATCACATTGCTGTCAGCTTATTGAAATATAAGATAAAATACCATTAAAATTATTCTTAGTTTTACAAAACCACATAACTCTTTACGACCACAACATAATTATGTTAAAGAACGGTGAACACAGTTCCAAGTAAAAAAACATGCACGACCGACTTACCTATACGATTAAATAACATGTAAAACTTGACCCAAAGAAATACGGACAATGAACAACGCGTTGATAAAAGAAAGTAATACACACCCTGATATACACTGCGAACACACACACACACACACACCCTCGACATGTACACATTGAACGTACACACACACACACACGCGTCGACATACACCTTGAAAGTATACACACGCACACACCTCGACGTACACCTTGAACGTACACACACACACACACACACACACCTCGACATACACATTGAAAGTACACACACACACCTCGACATACACATTGAAGGTACACAGACACACCCTCGACATACACATTGAAGGTACACACACACACACACGTCGACATACACCTTGAAAGTACACACACACACCTCGACGTACACCTTGAACGTACACACAGACACACACCTCGACATACACATATAAAGCACACACACACATGCACACACTATAAAATTTAAAGCAAACATACACATTGTAGTATTTAACATAAACACATACATAACGCACATATATGGTCCTAAACCTACACATTGCAGTATTTGACAAACTCACAAAAAATCGTGGTGTTAAGCTTATCACATACAAATGCACATTGCAGTACCGTAACTAGGTCCTTAAATAAATCGAGGCAAGAATTGAAGATAATGACATGCAGTACCAACACCGAGTCTAAATGTTAAAATTACATCTTTCACATACATGTAAGAAAGGTATTATAATACACAGTGGCGGATTTAGGGGAGGAGTTGCGGGGGTTGCAACCCCCCCTTTGAAAAAATTTGAAGAGAGAGAGACAGTGAGATATTGACTGATTAAAATTATTTTCTTGGCCCCCATCGGCCCTAGACCAATCGTCTCTGGAAGCTCGCGCCTTCGGCTCGCATCTAGCATTGATATAATTCTCATCCCCTTTAAAAAATCCTGTATAGTTCTCAACCCCCCTTTCAAAAAATCCTGGATAGTTCTCAAACCCCCCCCCCCTTTCAAAAAATCCTGGATCCGCCCCTGATACAGTAGAATAGAAAAGCTCAAAACTAGATCCGCTGTTGTAAAATAAGTATAAATGGTTTCAGTTTAACCACATCAATATACCTCGTTATCAAGATTAGAACTTAAGATAGTTTAAAAGTTTAAATTGTATGTTGACGGGTATCAGACAAAAAGGTCTATCCTGATTTAACCTGGATTTTTTAGAATATTTCTGCGTTTTCATAAGTAAGATCACTTGACACATTTACACAAGACATGGCGCTTAATACCGTAATCAGACAGTACCGCAATACAGCTAGTAACTAAAATGACAAATTAAATAAAAATGCAAACGTTTAATGTGACAATCACATGACTTATTATTTAGAGTCTGGATCGAAGTCTTGGGACGCCAGTTCTCCTGGTCGGATCCCCCGGACCAGCCCATCGGCGGTGGTTTATTCTGTCTGGCGTCATCATCTCTGTGATGTAATCATTCCGACGTCAGACAGTCTGTTATCTGACATACTGCTTCTCTGCCATGTTTCCAGTCTGCGTAGTGCTGAGAAGGAGCATTCGCAGCTGCACGATCCAGCAGGAAAGTCGCTAAAAGCTCACTAATCATTGTGACCTTCGGGTAATACTTATTAAATTTTTAACGAGGCAGTTGCCTCGGTTCCTCATAGGTAGTTACGGTACGCATTGTGGTGCGTAATATAAACATACACATTGTGGTACTAAAACACAACACATCAAACAACAATGTCGTGGCATACACCTTAAACACACACACCCCCACACACATCATGACATGCATATTAAACACACACACACACGTGCGTGCTGTGTTATGTTTTTTCTTATAACAGATAAGTATGGCATTTTAATGGTGACAATGAGTTTTACATGCAAGGGGTCAGGGATTTAAAGATCAGAGGACGGTTGGTTGCGGCGCATACGGATAACGGAATCGTGCCAACCAGTAACAGCCAAATGATGAATAATTAATAATGATTTATACACGAATGAGTTCACTGATTTACAACCTCAAGGGAAGGAGGATGGTTGGTCGGTAGTTTTACATCACATCATCAATTGCGCATCTATGTTCTATGTGTGCGCAACTCCTGATCTACTTTGCATACATCATTTCAAATTTAAATAAGCAACGGACATGCAGACTTTATCTTTACAACTATAGTAAATGCCGACGACAATATACAATCACCCTTGTCATTAACGAAGTTGAACCCTGAACCATAGAAGCCTTGCGATTAAAAGCTTATGCTCTTAACCACTAGGCAACCGTAGCCCAGGAAAATTAACCCTGGACCATAGACACCTTGTGGTAAAAGGCTAACCACTAGGCAACCGTTGTCCAGGGCAGATGATGGCTATTGCATGCAATAGAACACCAACTGTACAATACAATACAATAGAAAGAAATCAGAAAGATAAAAGTCAGAATATAAGAATTGAGAGAGCGCCCCGCTAAGGGCGAGTGGTCGAATATCCATCACGGAAATACTCAACCACCTTCCCGTTTGACATCGGAGACTACTCCGACATCTACACTATTCTGTTAAGAACAGCGCGGAAGTATTGCTTGTCATCTTCGTGCAATGTTGTGTTATATAAAGATACACGATTTCACTTCATTGTGGTGTCGTTCATTAATTTATTTGATATTTTCTTTGTAAATGCGTGTTTATTTTATGCATAATGTAGGTGTAAAGATAAAAAATCATATATTTTTTGTGTATGTTAATTTCATCACATTGCTGTCAGCTTATTTGAAATATAAGATAAAATACCATTAAAATTATTCTTAGTTTTACAAAACCACATAACTCTTTACGACCACAACATAATTATGTTAAAGAACGGTGAACACAGTTCCAAGTAAAAAAACATGCACGACCGACTTACCTATACGATTAAATACATGTAAAACTTGACCCAAAGAAATACGGACAATGAAACAACGCGTTGATAAAAGAAAGTAATACACACCCTGATATACACTGCGAACACACACACACACACACACACCCTCGACATGTACACATTGAAACGTACACACACACACACACGCGTCGACATACACCTTGAAAGTATACACACGCACACACCTCGACGTACACCTTGAACGTACACACACACACACACACACACACCTCGACATACACATTGAACGTACACACACACACACACACCTCGACATACACATTGAAAGTACACACACACACCTCGACATACACATTGAAGGTACACAGACACACCCTCGACATACACATTGAAGGTACACACACACACACGTCGACATACACCTTGAAAGTACACACACACACCTCGACGTACACCTTGAACGTACACACAGACACACCTCGACATACACATATAAAGCACACACACATGCACACACTATAAAATTTAAAGCAAACATACACATTGTAGTATTTAACATAAACCACATACATAACGCACATATATGGTCCTAAACCTACACATTGCAGTATTTGACAAACTCACAAAAAATCGTGGTGGTTAAGCTTATCACATACAAATGCACATTGCAGTACCGTAACTAGGTCCTTAAATAAATCGAGGCAAGAATTGAAGATAATGACATGCAGTACCAACACCGAGTCTAAATGTTAAATTACATCTTTCACATACATGTAAGAAAGGTATTATAATACACAGTGCGGATTTAGGGGAGGAGTTGCGGGGTTGCAACCCCCCCTTTGAAAAATTTGAAGAGAGAGAGACAGTGAGATATTGACTGATTAAAATTATTTTCTTGGCCCCCATCGGCCCTAGACCAATCGTCTCTGGAAGCTCGCGCCTTCGGCGCTCGCATCTAGCATTGATATAATTCTCATCCCCTTTAAAAATCCTGTATAGTTCTCAACCCCCCTTTCAAAAAAATCCTGGATAGTTCTCAAACCCCCCCCCTTTCAAAAAATCCTGGATCCGCCCCTGATACAGTAGAATAGAAAAGCTCAAAACTAGATCCGCTGTTGTAAAATAAGTATAAATGGTTTCAGTTTAACCACATCAATATACCTCGTTATCAAGATTAGAACTTAAGATAGTTTAAAAGTTTAAATTGTATGTTGACGGGTATCAGACAAAAAAAGGTCTATCCTGATTTAACCTGGATTTTTTAGAATATTTCTGCGTTTTCATAAGTAAGATCACTTGACACATTTACACAAGACATGGCGCTTAATACCGTAATCAGACAGTACCGCAATACAGCTAGTAACTAAAATGACAAATTAAATAAAAATGCAAACGTTTAATGTGACAATCACATGACTTATTATTTAGAGTCTGGGATCGAAGTCTTGGGACGCCAGTTCTCCTGGTCGGATCCCCCGGACCAGCCCATCGGCGGTGGTTATTCTGTCTGGCGTCATCATCTCTGTGATGTATATCATTCCGACGTCAGACAGTCTGTTATCTGACATACTGCTTCTCTGCCATGTTTCCAGTCTGCGTAGTGCTGAGAAGGAGCATTCGCAGCTGCACGATCCAGCAGGAAAAGTCGCTAAAAAGCTCACTAATCATTTGACCTTCGGGTAATACTTATTAAATTTTTAACGAGGCAGTTGCCTCGGTTCCTCATAGGTAGTTACGGTACTGCATTGTGGTGCGTAATATAAACATACACATTGTGGTACTAAAACACACACCACATCAAACAACAATGTCGTGGCATACACCTTAAACACACACACCCCACACACACATCAGACATGCATATTGAACACACACACACACGTGCGTGCTGTGTTATGTTTTTTCTTATAACAGATAAGTATGGCATTTTAATGGTGACAATGAGTTTTACATGCAAGGGGTCAGGGATTTAAAGATCAGAGGACGGTTGGTTGCGGCGCATACGGATAACGGAATCGTGCCAACCAGTAACAGCCAAATGATGAATAATTAATAATGATTTATACACGAATGAGTTCACTGATTTACAACCTCAAGGGAAGGAGGATGGTTGGTCGGTAGTTTTACATCACATCATCAATTGCGCATCTATGTTCTATGTGTGCGCAACTCCTGATCTACTTTGCATACATCATTTCAAATTTAAATAAGCAACGGACATGCAGACTTTATCTTTACAACTATAGTAAATGCCGACGACAATATACAATCACCCTTGTCATTAACGAAGTTGAACCCTGAACCATAGAAGCCTTGCGATTAAAAGCTTATGCTCTTAACCACTAGGCAACAGTAGCCCAGGGAAAATTAAACCCTGGACCATAGACACCTTGTGTAAAAGGCTAACCACTAGGCAACCGTTGTCCAGGGGCAGATGATGGCTATTGCATGCAATAGAAAACACCAACTGTACAATATACAATAGAAAGAAATCAGAAAGATAAAAGTCAGAATATAAGAATTGAGAGAGCGCCCCGCTAAGGGCGAGTGGTCGAATATCCATCACGGAAATACTCAAACCACCTTCCCGTTTGACATCGGAGACTACTCCGACATCTACACTATTTCTGTTAAGAACAGCGCGGGAGTATTGCTTGTCATCTTCGTGCAATGTTGTGTTATATAAAGATAACACGATTTCACTTCATTGTGGTGTCGGTCATTAATTTATTTGATATTTTCTTTGTAAATGCGTGTTTTATTTTTGCATAATGTAGGTGTAAAGATAAAAAATCATATATTTTTTGTGTATGTTAATTTCATCACATTGCTGTCAGCTTATTGAAATATAAGATAAAATACCATTAAAATTATTCTTAGTTTTACAAAACCAATAACTCTTTACGACCACAACATAATTATGTTAAAGAACGGTGAACACAGTTCCAAGTAAAAAAAAATGCACGACCGACTTACCTATACGATTAAATACATGTAAAACTTGACCCAAGAAATACGGACAATGAAAACAACGCGTTGATAAAGAAAGTAATACACACCCTGATATACACTGCGAACACACACACACACACACACCCTCGACATGTACACATTGAACGTACACACACACACACACGCGTCGACATACACCTTGAAAGTATACACACGCACACACCTCGACGTACACCTTGAACGTACACACACACACACACACACACACCTCGACATACACATTGAAAGTACACACACACACCTCACATACACATTGAGGTACACAGACACACCTCGACATACACATTGAAGGTACACACACACACACACTCGACATACACTTGAAGTACACACACACACCTCGACGTACACCTTGAACGTACACACAGACACACACCTCGACATACACATAAAGCACACACACACATGCACACACTATAATTAAAGCAAACATACCATTGTAGTATTTAACATAAACACATACAAACGCACTATATGGTCCTAAACCTACACATTGCAGTATTTGACAAACTCACAAAAAAATCGTGGTGGTTAAGATTATCACATACAAATGCACATTGCAGTACCGTAACTAGGTCCTTAAATAAATCGAGGCAAGAATTGAAGATAATGACATGCAGTACCAACACCGAGTCTAAATGTTAAATTACATCTTTCACATACATGTAAGAAAGGTATTATAATACACAGTGGCGGATTTAGGGAGGAGTTGCGGGGGTTGCAACCCCCCCTTTGAAAAATTTGAAGAGAGAGAGACAGTGAGATATTGACTGATTAAAATTATTTTCTTGGCCCCCATCGGCCCTAGACCAATCGTCTCTGGAAGCTCGCGCCTTCGGCGCACTCGCATCTAGCATTGATGATAATTCTCACATCCCCTTTAAAAAATCCTGTATAGTTCTCAACCCCCTTTCAAAAAATCATGGATAGTCTCAAACCCCCCCCTTTCAAAAAATCCTGGATCCGCCCCTGATACAGTAGAATAGAAAAGCTCAAAACTAGATCCGCTGTTGTAAAATAAGTATAAATGGTTTCAGTTTAACCACATCAATATACCTCGTTATCAAGATTAGAACTTAAGATAGTTTAAAAGTTTAAATTGTATGTTGACGGGTATCAGACAAAAAAGGTCTATCCTGATTTAACCTGGATTTTTTAGAATATTTCTGCGTTTTCATAAGTAAGATCACTTGACACATTTACACAAGACATGGCGCTTAATACCGTAATCAGACAGTACCGCAATACAGCTAGTAACTAAAATGACAAATTAAATAAAAATGCAAACGTTTAATGTGACAATCACATGACTTATTATTTAGAGTCTGGGATCGAAGTCTTGGGACGCCAGTTCTCCTGGTCGGATCCCCCGGACCAGCCCATCGGCGGTGGTTTATTCTGTCTGGCGTCATCATCTCTGTGATGTATATCATTCCGACGTCAGACAGTCTGTTATCTGACATACTGCTTCTCTGCCATGTTTCCAGTCTGCGTAGTGCTGAGAAGGAGCATTCGCAGCTGCACGATCCAGCAGGAAAAGTCGCTAAAAGCTCACTAATCATTGTGACCTTCGGGTAATACTTATTAAATTTTTAACGAGGCAGTTGCCTCGGTTCCTCATAGGTAGTTACGGTACTGCATTGTGGTGCGTAATATAAACATACACATTGTGGTACTAAAACACACACACATCAAACAACAATGTCGTGGCATACACCTTAAACACACACACCCCCACACACATCATGACATGCATATTGAACACACACACACACGTGCGTGCTGTGTTATGTTTTTTCTTATAACAGATAAGTATGGCATTTTAATGGTGACAATGAGTTTTACATGCAAGGGGTCAGGGATTTAAAGATCAGAGGACGGTTGGTTGCGGCGCATACGGATAACGGAATCGTGCCAACCAGTAACAGCCAAATGATGAATAATTAATAATGATTTATACACGAATGAGTTCACTGATTTACAACCTCAAGGGAAGGAGGATGGTTGGTCGGTAGTTTTACATCACATCATCAATTGCGCATCTATGTTCTATGTGTGCGCAACTCCTGATCTACTTTGCATACATCATTTCAAATTTAAATAAGCAACGGACATGCAGACTTTATCTTTACAACTATAGTAAATGCCGACGACAATATACAATCACCCTTGTCATTAACGAAGTTGAACCCTGAACCATAGAAGCCTTGCGATTAAAAGCTTATGCTCTTAACCACTAGGCAACCGTAGCCCAGGGAAAATTAACCCTGGACCATAGACACCTTGTGGTAAAAGGCTAACCACTAGGCAACCGTTGTCCAGGGGGGCAGATGATGGCTATTGCATGCAATAGAACACCAACTGTACAATACAATAGAAAGAAATCAGAAAGATAAAAGTCAGAATATAAGAATTGAGAGAGCGCCCCGCTAAGGGCGAGTGGTCGAATATCCATCACGGAAATACTCAACCACCTTCCCGTTTGACATCGGAGACTACTCCGACATCTACACTATTCTGTTAAGAACAGCGCGGGAAGTATTGCTTGTCATCTTCGTGCAATGTTGTGTTATATAAAGATACACGATTTCACTTCATTGTGGTGTCGTTCATTAATTTATTTGATATTTTCTTTGTAAATGCGTGTTTATTTTATGCATAATGTAGGTGTAAAGATAAAAAATCATATATTTTTTGTGTATGTTAATTCATCACATTGCTGTCAGCTTATTGAAATATAAGATAAAATACCATTAAAATTATTCTTAGTTTTACAAAACCACATAACTCTTTACGACCACAACATAATTATGTTAAAGAACGGTGAACACAGTTCCAAGTAAAAAAACATGCACGACCGACTTACCTATACGATTAAATACATGTAAAACTTGACCCAAAGAAATACGGACAATGAAACAACGCGTTGATAAAAGAAAGTAATACACACCCTGATATACACTGCGAACACACACACACACACACACACACACCCTCGACATGTACACATTGAACGTACACACACACACACACACGTCGACATACACCTTGAAAGTATACACACGCACACACCTCGACGTACACCTTGAACGTACACACACACCACACACACACACACCACACCTCGACATACACATTGAAAGTACACACACACACCTCGACATACACATTGAAGGTACACAGACACACCCTCGACATACACATTGAAGGTACACACACACACACACGTCGACATACACCTTGAAAGTACACACACACACCTCGACGTACACCTTGAACGTACACACAGACACACACCTCGACATACACATATAAAGCACACACACACATGCACACACTATAAAATTTAAAGCAAACATACACATTGTAGTATTTAACATAAACACATACATAACGCACATATATGGTCCTAAACCTACACATTGCAGTATTTGACAAACTCACAAAAAATCGTGGTGGTTAAGCTTATCACATACAAATGCACATTGCAGTACCGTAACTAGGTCCTTAAATAAATCGAGGCAAGAATTGAAGATAATGACATGCAGTACCAACACCGAGTCTAAATGTTAAATTACATCTTTCACATACATGTAAGAAAGGTATTATAATACTGTTACAGTAGAATAGAAAAGCTCAAAACTAGATCCGCTGTTGTAAAATAAGTATAAATGGTTTCAGTTTAACCACATCAATATACCTCGTTATCAAGATTAGAACTTAAGATAGTTTAAAAGTTTAAATTGTATGTTGACGGGTATCAGACAAAAAAGGTCTATCCTGATTTAACCTGGATTTTTTAGAATATTTCTGCGTTTTCATAAGTAAGATCACTTGATACATTTACACAAGACATGGCGCTTAATACCGTAATCAGACAGTACCGCAATACAGCTAGTAACTAAAATGACAAATTAAATAAAAATGCAAACGTTGACAATCACATGACTTATTATTTAGAGTCTGGGATCGAAGTCTTGGGACGCCAGTTCTCCTGGTCGGATCCCCCGGACCAGCCCATCGGCGGTGGTTTATTCTGTCTGGCGTCATCATCTCTGTGATGTATATCATTCGACGTCAGACAGTCTGTTATCTGACATACTGCTTCTCTGCCATGTTTCCAGTCTGCGTAGTGCTGAGAAGGAGCATTCGCAGCTGCACGATCCAGCAGGAAAAGTCGCTAAAAGCTCACTAATCATTGTGACCTTCGGGTAATACTTATTAAATTTTTAACGAGGCAGTTGCCTCGGTTCCTCATAGGTAGTTACGGTACTGCATTGTGGTGCGTAATATAAACATACACATTGTGGTACTAAAACACACACACATCAAACAACAATGTCGTGGCATACACCTTAAACACACACACCCCCACACACATCATGACATGCATTGAACACACACACACACGTGCGTGCTGTTATGTTTTTCTTATAACAGATAAGTATGGCATTTTAATGGTGACAATGAGTTTTACATGCAAGGGGTCAGGGATTTAAAGATCAGAGGACGGTTGGTTGCGGCGCATACGGATAACGGAATCGTGCCAACCAGTAACAGCCAAATGATGAATAATTAATAATGATTTATACACGAATGAGTTCACTGATTTACAACCTCAAGGGAAGGAGGATGGTTGGTCGGTAGTTTTACATCACATCATCAATTGCGCATCTATGTTCTATGTGTGCGCAACTCCTGATCTACTTTGCATACATCATTTCAAATTTAAATAAGCAACGGACATGCAGACTTTATCTTTACAACTATAGTAAATGCCGACGACAATATACAATCACCCTTGTCATTAACGAAGTTGAACCCTGAACCATAGAAGCCTTGCGATTAAAAGCTTATGCTCTTAACCACTAGGCAACCGTAGCCCAGGGAAAATTAACCCTGGACCATAGACACCTTGTGGTAAAAGGCTAACCACTAGGCAACCGTTGTCCAGGGGCAGATGATGGCTATTGCATGCAATAGAACACCAACTGTACAATACAATAGAAAGAAATCAGAAAGATAAAAGTCAGAATATAAGAATTGAGAGAGCGCCCCGCTAAGGGCGAGTGGTCGAATATCCATCACGGAAATACTCAACCACCTTCCCGTTTGACATCGGAGACTACTCCGACATCTACACTATTCTGTTAAGAACAGCGCGGGAAGTATTGCTTGTCATCTTCGTGCAATGTTGTGTTATATAAAGATACACGATTCACTTCATTGTGGTGTCGTTCATTAATTTATTTGATATTTTCTTTGTAAATGCGTGTTTTATTTTATGCATAATGTAGGTGTAAAGATAAAAAATCATATATTTTTTGTGTATGTTAATTTCATCACATTGCTGTCAGCTTATTGAAATATAAGATAAAATACCATTAAAATTATTCTTAGTTTTACAAAACCACATAACTCTTTACGACCACAACATAATTATGTTAAAGAACGGTGAACACAGTTCCAAGTAAAAAAACATGCACGACCGACTTACCTATACGATTAAATACATGTAAAACTTGACCCAAAGAAATACGGACAATGAAACAACGCGTTGATAAAAGAAAGTAATACACACCCTGATATACACTGCGAACACACACACACACACACACACACACCCTCGACATGTACACATTGAACGTACACACACACACACACACGTCGACATACACCTTGAAAGTATACACACGCACACACCTCGACGTACACCTTGAACGTACACACACACACACACACACACACACACACCTCGACATACACATTGAAAGTACACACACACACCTCGACATACACATTGAAGGTACACAGACACACCCTCGACATACACATTGAAGGTACACACACACACACACGTCGACATACACCTTGAAAGTACACACACACACCTCGACGTACACCTTGAACGTACACACAGACACACACCTCGACATACACATATAAAGCACACACACACATGCACACACTATAAAATTTAAAGCAAACATACACATTGTAGTATTTAACATAAACACATACATAACGCACATATATGGTCCTAAACCTACACATTGCAGTATTTGACAAACTCACAAAAAATCGTGGTGGTTAAGCTTATCACATACAAATGCACATTGCAGTACCGTAACTAGGTCCTTAAATAAATCGAGGCAAGAATTGAAGATAATGACATGCAGTACCAACACCGAGTCTAAATGTTAAATTACATCTTTCACATACATGTAAGAAAGGTATTATAATACTGTTACAGTAGAATAGAAAAGCTCAAAACTAGATCCGCTGTTGTAAAATAAGTATAAATGGTTCAGTTTAACCACATCAATATACCTCGTTATCAAGATTAGAACTTAAGATAGTTTAAAAGTTTAAATTGTATGTTGACGGGTATCAGACAAAAAAGGTCTATCCTGATTTAACCTGGATTTTTAGAATATTTCTGCGTTTTCATAAGTAAGATCACTTGATACATTTACACAAGACATGGCGCTTAATACCGTAATCAGACAGTACCGCAATACAGCTAGTAACTAAAATGACAAATTAAATAAAAATGCAAACGTTGACAATCACATGACTTATTATTTAGAGTCTGGGATCGAAGTCTTGGGACGCCAGTTCTCCTGGTCGGATCCCCCGGACCAGCCCATCGGCGGTGGTTTATTCTGTCTGGCGTCATCATCTCTGTGATGTAATCATTCCGACGTCAGACAGTCTGTTATCTGACATACTGCTTCTCTGCCATGTTTCCAGTCTGCGTAGTGCTGAGAAGGAGCATTCGCAGCTGCACGATCCAGCAGGAAAAGTCGCTAAAAGCTCACTAATCATTGTGACCTTCGGGTAATACTTATTAAATTTTTAACGAGGCAGTTGCCTCGGTTCCTCATAGGTAGTTACGGTACTGCATTGTGGTGCGTAATATAAACATACACATTGTGGTACTAAAACACACACACATCAAACAACAATGTCGTGGCATACACCTTAAACACACACACCCCCACACACATCATGACATGCATATTGAACACACACACACACGTGCGTGCTGTGTTATGTTTTTCTTATAACAGATAAGTATGGCATTTTAATGGTGACAATGAGTTTTACATGCAAGGGGTCAGGGATTTAAAGATCAGAGGACGGTTGGTTGCGGCGCATACGGATAACGGAATCGTGCCAACCAGTAACAGCCAAATGATGAATAATTAATAATGATTTATACACGAATGAGTTCACTGATTTACAACCTCAAGGGAAGGAGGATGGTTGGTCGGTAGTTTTACATCACATCATCAATTGCGCATCTATGTTCTATGTGTGCGCAACTCCTGATCTACTTTGCATACATCATTTCAAATTTAAATAAGCAACGGACATGCAGACTTTATCTTTACAACTATAGTAAATGCCGACGACAATATACAATCACCCTTGTCATTAACGAAGTTGAACCCTGAACCATAGAAGCCTTGCGATTAAAAGCTTATGCTCTTAACCACTAGGACCGTAGCCCAGGGAAAATTAACCCTGGACCATAGACACCTTGTGGTAAAAGGCTAACCACTAGGCAACCGTTGTCCAGGGGCAGATGATGGCTATTGCATGCAATAGAACACCAACTGTACAATACAATAGAAAGAAATCAGAAAGATAAAAGTCAGAATATAAGAATTGAGAGAGCGCCCCGCTAAGGGCGAGTGGTCGAATATCCATCACGGAAATACTCAACCACCTTCCCGTTTGACATCGGAGACTACTCCGACATCTACACTATTCTGTTAAGAACAGCGCGGGAAGTATTGCTTGTCATCTTCGTGCAATGTTGTGTTATATAAAGATACACGATTTCACTTCATTGTGGTGTCGTTCATTAATTTATTTGATATTTCTTTGTAAATGCGTGTTTTATTTTATGCATAATGTAGGTGTAAAGATAAAAAATCATATATTTTTTGTGTATGTTAATTTCATCACATTGCTGTCAGCTTATTGAAATATAAGATAAAATACCATTAAAATTATTCTTAGTTTACAAAACCACATAACTCTTTACGACCACAACATAATTATGTTAAAGAACGGTGAACACAGTTCCAAGTAAAAAAACATGCACGACCGACTTACCTATACGATTAAATACATGTAAAACTTGACCCAAAGAAATACGGACAATGAAACAACGCGTTGATAAAAGAAAGTAATACACACCCTGATATACACTGCGAACACACACACACACACCCTCGACATGTACACATTGAACGTACACACACACACACGCGTCGACATACACCTTGAAAGTATACACACGCACACACCTCGACGTACACCTTGAACGTACACACACACACACACACACAACACACACACACACCTCGACATACACATTGAACGTACACACACACACACACACACCTCGACATACACATTGAAAGTACACACACACACCTCGACATACACATTGAAGGTACACAGACACACCCTCGACATACACATTGAAGGTACACACACACACACACGTCGACATACACCTTGAAAGTACACACCACACCTCGACGTACACCTTGAACGTACACACAGACACACACCTCGACATACACATATAAAGCACACACACACATGCACACACTATAAAATTTAAAGCAAACATACACATTGTAGTATTTAACATAAACACATACATAACGCACATATATGGTCCTAAACCTACACATTGCAGTATTGACAAACTCACAAAAAATCGTGGTGGTTAAGCTTATCACATACAAATGCACATTGCAGTACCGTAACTAGGTCCTTAAATAAATCGAGGCAAGAATTGAAGATAATGACATGCAGTACCAACACCGAGTCTAAATGTTAAATTACATCTTTCACATACATGTAAGAAAGGTATTATAATACACAGTGGCGGATTTAGGGGAGGAGTTGCGGGGGTTGCAACCCCCCTTTGAAAAATTTGAAGAGAGAGAGACAGTGAGATATTGACTGATTAAAATTATTTCTTGGCCCCATCGGCCCTAGACCAATCGTCTCTGGAAGCTCGCGCCTTCGGCGCTCGCATCTAGCATTGATATAATTCTCATCCCCTTTAAAAAATCCTGTATAGTTCTCAACCCCCCTTTCAAAAAATCCTGGATAGTTCTCAAACCCCGCCCCCCTTTCAAAAAATCCTGGATCCGCCCCTGATACAGTAGAATAGAAAAGCTCAAAACTAGATCCGCTGTTGTAAAATAAGTATAAATGGTTTCAGTTTAACCACATCAATATACCTCGTTATCAAGATTAGAACTTAAGATAGTTTAAAAGTTTAAATTGTATGTTGACGGGTATCAGACAAAAAAGGTCTATCCTGATTTAACCTGGATTTTTTAGAATATTTCTGCGTTTTCATAAGTAAGATCACTTGATACATTTACACAAGACATGGCGCTTAATACCGTAATCAGACAGTACCGCAATACAGCTAGTAACTAAAATGACAAATTAAATAAAAATGCAAACGTTTAATGTGACAATCACATGACTTATTATTTAGAGTCTGGGATCGAAGTCTTGGGACGCCAGTTCTCCTGGTCGGATCCCCCGGACCAGCCCATCGGCGGTGGTTTATTCTGTCTGGCGTCATCATCTCTGTGATGTATATCATTCCGACGTCAGACAGTCTGTTATCTGACATACTGCTTCTCTGCCATGTTTCCAGTCTGCGTAGTGCTGAGAAGGAGCATTCGCAGCTGCACGATCCAGCAGGAAAAGTCGCTAAAAGCTCACTAATCATTGTGACCTTCGGGTAATACTTATTAAATTTTTAACGAGGCAGTTGCCTCGGTTCCTCATAGGTAGTTACGGTACTGCATTGTGGTGCGTAATATAAACATACATTGTGGTACTAAAACACACACACATCAAACAACAATGTCGTGGCATACACCTTAAACACACACACCCCACACACATCATGACATGCATATTGAACACACACACACACGTGCGTGCTGTGTTATGTTTTTTCTTATAACAGATAAGTATGGCATTTAATGGTGACAATGAGTTTTACATGCAAGGGGTCAGGGATTTAAAGATCAGAGGACGGTTGGTTGCGGCGCATACGGATAACGGAATCGTGCCAACCAGTTGCAGACAAATGATGAATAATTAATAATGATTTATACACGAATGAGTTCACTGATTTACAACCTCAAGGGAAGGAGGATGGTTGGTCGGTAGTTTTACATCACATCATCAATTGCGCATCTATGTTCTATGTGTGCGCAACTCCTGATCTACTTTGCATACATCATTTCAAATTTAAATAAGCAACGGGAATGCAGACTTATCTTTACAACTATAGTAAATGCCAACGACAATATACAATCACCCTTGTCATTAACGAAGTTGAACCCTGAACCATAGAAGCCTTGCGATTAAAAGCTTATGCTCTTAACCACTAGGCAACCGTAGCCAGGGAAAATTAACCCTGGACCATAGACACCTTGTGGTAAAAGGCTAACCACTAGGCAACCGTTGTCCAGGGCAGATGATGGCTATTGCATGCAATAGAACACCAACTGTACAATATACAAAAGAAAGAAATCAGAAAGATAAAAGTCAGAAGTATAAGAATTGAGAGAGCGCCCCGCTAAGGGCGAGTGGTCGAATATCCATCACGGAAATACTCAACCACCTTCCCGTTTGACATCGGAGACTACTCCGACATCTACACTATTCTGTTAAGAACAGCGCGGGAAGTATTGCTTGTCATCTTCGTGCAATGTTGTGTTATATAAAGATACACGATTTCACTTCATTGTGGTGTCGTTCATTAATTTATTTGATATTTTCTTTGTAAATGCGTGTTTTATTTTATGCATAATGTAGGTGTAAAGATAAAAAATCATATATTTTTGTGTATGTTAATTTCATCACATTGCTGTCAGCTTATTGAAATATAAGATAAAATACCATTAAAATTATTCTTAGTTTTACAAAACCACATAACTCTTTACGACCACAACATAATTATGTTAAAGAACGGTGAACACAGTTCCAAGTAAAAAAACATGCACGACCGACTTACCTATACGATTAAATACATGTAAAACTTGACCCAAAGAAATACGGACAATGAAACAACGCGTTGATAAAAGAAAGTAAACACACCCTGATATACACTGCGAACACACACCACACACACCCTCGACATGTACACATTGAACGTACACACACACACACGCGTCGACATACACCTTGAAAGTATACACACGCACACACCTCGACGTACACCTTGAACGTACACACACACACACACACACACACACCTCGACATACACATTGAACGTACACACACACACACACACCTCGACATACACATTGAAAGTACACACACACACCTCGACATACACATTGAAGGTACACAGACACACCCTCGACATACACCTTGAACGTACACACAGACACACACCTCGACATACACATATAAAGCACACACACACATGCACACACTATAAAATTTAAAGCAAACATACACATTGTAGTATTTAACATAAACACATACATAACGCACATATATGGTCCTAAACCTACACATTGCAGTATTTGACAAACTCACAAAAAATCGTGGTGGTTAAGCTTATCACATACAAATGCACATTGCAGTACCGTAACTAGGTCCTTAAATAAATCGAGGCAAGAATTGAAGATAATGACATGCAGTACCAACACCGAGTCTAAATGTTAAATTACATCTTTCACATGCATGTAAGAAAGGTATTATAATACACAGTGGCGGATTTAGGGGAGGAGTTGCGGGGGTTGCAACCCCCCTTTGAAAAATTTGAAGAGAGAGAGACAGTGAGATATTGACTGATTAAAATTATTTTCTTGGCCCCCATCGGCCCTAGACCAATCGTCTCTGGAAGCTCGCGCCTTCGGCGCTCGCATCTAGCATTGATATAATTCTCATCCCCTTTAAAAAATCCTGTATAGTTCTCAACCCCCCTTTCAAAAAATCCTGGATAGTTCTCAAACCCCCCCCCCCCTTTCAAAAAATCCTGGATCCGCCCCTGATACAGTAGAATAGAAAAGCTCAAAACTAGATCCGCTGTTGTAAAATAAGTATAAATGGTTTCAGTTTAACCACATCAATATACCTCGTTATCAAGATTAGAACTTAAGATAGTTTAAAAGTTTAAATTGTATGTTGACGGGTATCAGACAAAAAAGGTCTATCCTGATTTAACCTGGATTTTTTAGAATATTTCTGCGTTTTCATAAGTAAGATCACTTGATACATTTACACAAGACATGGCGCTTAATACCGTAATCAGACAGTACCGCAATACAGCTAGTAACTAAAATGACAAATTAAATAAAAATGCAAACGTTTAATGTGACAATCACATGACTTATTATTTAGAGTCTGGGATCGAAGTCTTGGGACGCCAGTTCTCCTGGTCGGATCCCCCGGACCAGCCCATCGGCGGTGGTTTATTCTGTCTGGCGTCATCATCTCTGTGATGTATATCATTCCGACGTCAGACAGTCTGTTATCTGACATACTGCTTCTCTGCCATGTTTCCAGTCTGCGTAGTGCTGAGAAGGAGCATTCGCAGCTGCACGATCCAGCAGGAAAAGTCGCTAAAAGCTCACTAATCATTGTGACCTTCGGGTAATACTTATTAAATTTTTAACGAGGCAGTTGCCTCGGTTCCTCATAGGTAGTTACGGTACTGCATTGTGGTGCGTAATATAAACATACACATTGTGGTACTAAAACACACACACATCAAACAACAATGTCGTGGCATACACCTTAAACACACACACCCCCACACACATCATGACATGCATATTGAACACACACACACACGTGCGTGCTGTGTTATGTTTTTTCTTATAACAGATAAGTATGGCATTTTAATGGTGACAATGAGTTTTACATGCAAGGGGTCAGGGATTTAAAGATCAGAGGACGGTTGGTTGCGGCGCATACGGATAACGGAATCGTGCCAACCAGTTGCAGACAAATGATGAATAATTAATAATGATTTATACACGAATGAGTTCACTGATTTACAACCTCAAGGGAAGGAGGATGGTTGGTCGGTAGTTTTACATCACATCATCAATTGCGCATCTATGTTCTATGTGTGCGCAACTCCTGATCTACTTTGCATACATCATTTCAAATTTAAATAAGCAACGGGAATGCAGACTTTATCTTTACAACTATAGTAAATGCCAACGACAATATACAATCACCCTTGTCATTAACGAAGTTGAACCCTGAACCATAGAAGCCTTGCGATTAAAAGCTTATGCTCTTAACCACTAGGCAACCGTAGCCCAGGGAAAATTAACCCTGGACCATAGACACCTTGTGGTAAAAGGCTAACCACTAGGCAACCGTTGTCCAGGGGCAGATGATGGCTATTGCATGCAATAGAACACCAACTGTACAATATACAAAAGAAAGAAATCAGAAAGATAAAAGTCAGAAGTATAAGAATTGAGAGAGCGCCCCGCTAAGGGCGAGTGGTCGAATGTCCATCACGGAAATACTCAACCACCTTCCCGTTTGACATCGGAGACTGCTCCGACATCTACACTATTCTGTTAAGAACAGCGAGGGAAGTATTGTTATCATCTTCGTGCAATGTTGTGTTATTTAAAGATACCTGATTTCACTTCATTGTGGTGTCGTAAATTAATTTATTTGACATTTTCTTTTTAAATGCGTGTTTTATTTTATGGATGATGTAGGTGTAAAGATAAAAAAATATAATATTTTTGTGTTTATTAATTTCATCATATTGCTGTCAGCTTATTGAAATATAAGATAAAATACCATTAAAATTATTCTTAGTTTTACAAAACCACATAACTCTTTACGACCACAACATAATTATGTTAAAGAATGGTGAACACAGTTCCAGGTAAAAAACATGCACGACCGACTTACCTATACGATTAAATACATGTAAAACTTGACCCAAAGAAATACGGACAATGAAACAACGCGTTGATAAAAGAAAGTAATACACACCCTGATATACACCGCGAACACACACACACACACACACACACACATAGAGAGAGAGACACACACCCTCGACATACACATTGAACGTACACACACACACACACACGTCGGCATACACCTTGAAAGTACACACACACCTCGACGTACACCTTGAACGTACACACACACACACACACACACACACATCGACATACACATTGAACGTACACACACACCTCGACATACACATTGAACGTACACACACACACACACCTCGACATATACATTGAAAGTACACACACGCACACCTCGACATACACATTGAAGGTACAAAGACACACCCTCGATATACATCTTGAAAGTACACACACACACACACACACACCTCTAGACGTACACCTTGAACGCGTACACACAGACACACACCTCGACATACACCTTGTTGAAAGCACACACACACACACACACACACACACACACACACACACACACACACACAAAATTTAAAGCAAACATACACATTGTAGTATTTAACATAAACACATACATAAACGCACATATATGGTCCTAAATACAAACACTTACACATTGCAGTATTTGATAAACTCAAAAAAAATCGTGGTGGTTAAGCTTATCACATACAAATGCACATTGTGGTGCGTAATGTAAACATACACATTGTGGTGCATAACGGAAACTTACACATTGTGGTACTAAAACACACACACACCAAACAACAATGTCGTGGCATACACCTTAAACACACACACACACACACACACACACACACCATGACATGCATATTGATCACACACACACGCGCGTGCGGTGTTGTTTTTTCTTATAACAGATAAGTATGGCATTTTAATGGTGACAATGATTTTTATATGCAAGGGCTCACAGATTTAAATATCAGATGACGGCTGGTTGCGGAGCATATGGATAACGGAATCGTGCCAACCAGTAACAGCCAAATGATGAATTATTGATAATGATTTATACAAGAATGAGTTCAGAGATTTACAGCCTCAAGAGAAAGAGGGTGGTTGGTCGGTAGTTTTACATCACATCATCAATTGCGCATCTATGTTGCATGTGGTGCGCAACCTCTGACCTACTTTCCATACATCATTTCAAATTTTAATTAGCAACGGACATGCAGACTTTATCTTGACAACAAGTAAATGCCAACGACAATAGCACAATGGTTTTTTGTCATTAACGGAGTTGAACCCTGAACCATAGAAGCCTTGCGATTAAAAGCTTATGCTCTTAACCACTAGGCAACCGTAGCCCAGGGAATATGAACCCTGGACAATAGACACCTCCCTTGTAGTAAAACGCTAAAGCCTTAACCACTAGGCAACCGTTGTCCAGGGGCAGATGATGGCTATAGCATGCAATAGAACACCAACTGTACAATACAATAGAAAGAAATCAGAAAGATAAAAGTCAGAAATATAAGAATTGAAAGAGCGCCCCACTAAGGGCGAGTGGTCGAATATCCATCACGGAAATACTCAACCACCTTCCCGTTTGACATCGGAGATGGCTCCGACATCTACACCATTCTGTTAAGAACAGCGAGGGAAGTATTCTTGTCATCTTCGTGCAATGTTGTGTTATATAAAGATACACGATTTCACTTCATTGTGGTGTCGTTCATTAATTTATTTGATATTTTCTTTGTAAATGCGTGTTTTATTTTATGCATAATGTAGGTGTAAAGATAAAAAAATCATATATTTTTTGTGTATGTTAATTTCATCACATTGCTGTCAGCTTAATGAAATATTAGATAAAATACCATTAAAATTATTCTTAGTTTTACAAAACCACATAACTCTTTACTACCACTATATATTTTAAAGAATGGTGAACACAGTTCCAGGTAGAAAACATGCACGACTTACCTATATGATTAATTACACGTTATACTTGACCCCGAGAAGTACGGACAATAAACAGTGAAAAAAGAATGCGTTGGTAAAAGAAACTAATACACACCGTGAACACACACCGTGAACACACACACACACACACACACACACACATATCCAAGGGGTAGATAGGAACTAATTACAACCGAGGCAAAAAAGTAGAAGCGCTGAAGTCACTTCATATACAACTGTCATATCTAAAGGGTTTCAGGAAAAAAAAAACAAAAAAAAAACGGTTTAATGGTGAAATCTGAACCTGATATAAATTGCTGTTAAATGATACTTATAACAAACTTGTGACTTATGAATTATAAATATAACCATTCCATTACATGTTCATAAACATCGTCAAAAAGGCAAAGCAAAAAGCGAACTTTGCATACAGTTGAACAAATAAAACAACTTAGTAACCCAAGTTTTACCGGAGATTTTCATTTAGTCATTCGCCGAAGAGACAACAATTTATCAATAGTGACTGACTATATTTGTTCAATATAAATTATTTTATCCTTTTCTATTTTCTTCGTATTTTTTGTAAAAAAAGTTAAAATTACGATCTGATTTTTACCGAGGCAGTTGTCTCTGTTGCCTCATAGTAAGCTACGCCCCTGATTATTATTTCTAAGTTGTTGATTGTAGCGTCATAGATGTTCTTGTCTACATGCGTAACCCATGTTTTTGGTCCCTCCTTTGAAGAATCACCCTCGGACTGCATCGGAAAGTTTTTGGGCGAAACACCATACTAACTTAATATTCAAATCACATGTTTTTAAAGTTGCTTACAATATGAGAGTGTGTTAACGCCGATCAGGCATGGGGCGAATTACATTGCAATGTAATGCATTACATTACAATTACTTTGACAAAAGTAGCATTATATTACAATTACAATTACACGTATTTTGGAAAGTAATGCATTACATTACAATTACTTTACCAAAGTAATGCACTATATTACACATTACATTTCATAAAGAATCCAAAAATATAAATACGATATGTTTCGGATTCAGAATTTGAAATTGAAATTTTGGGTTCTTTTTCTATAAAGTTCTTATGTTTTGATTTTCAACTGTTGAAAACAGGAGTATATATATTCAAAAAGTGCATGTATAGATTCTTTTTGCTTTAATTTGGGTCATTCAACTGATATTTTAGCTGTTTACCAGTAGGTTTTACAAAATTTGTCAAAGTTGATTGTTCATCTATGTCAGGCTTTTTATTATCCAAATATACATTTCTGTTTTACTCTAAAAATTAAGAAGGAAAAAAACAGAGATGCTGTAAGGAATTTTTTCATAGTATATGTTTTTATTTTTTATTATATTGATTTTATTCACTGAGTGTTTTTAATTACCATTAATCAAAACAGGAAAAGGAATTGATAGGTATACAAACTAATTAGTGGTATTGTCAGGTGGAAATTATAAACCATACTTAACAAATAACTTCTTTAATTATTAATGATAGGTTACCTTGTTGGCATATAAATAGGATTACAAAAAAAAACAATTTCTGGTAAAAATAAAATTGTTTTCATCACAGGTTATCAGTTAAAGCAAAATTACATATTATTGTAGTTACTGAAACTTATATTTAGATATATTGCAAATTTTAATGTGATCTTTAGACTTCCCGATATTACTAATAACAGCATTTGCATTTTGCTTTAAAATGTATTTTTATCCTTTACATTTGTTGGAAATTCAAAATGATCTGAAGTATACTAACTTTTTAGCATTTTATATAGTTTTACTATTAAGGTTGAATGAAATAAATCATTAGTTTGACAAAGTTACAATTTTTCTAGACATTGATTTTCATATTTTATATTAGGGAAAAAAGTAGCCTGTAGGTACTTACTAGCCCTGAAATGTAATGGTAATAATATCTAACACTTAATACAGAGAAGTAATGCTATGCAATGCCATGTAATGCTTAAATTACATGCATTTTTGTATATGTAATGCATTACATTACAATTACATGTAATGCAAAAATTAGGGCATTACACATTACATGCATTACTTTGAGAAATGTAATGCATTACAGGGCATTACAATTACAAATTAGCATTACCCCATGCCTGACGCCGATGCATGATAAACTAAGGATAGTTCGTTCACCAAAATGATGGCAACGTTTTTAACATGACGGGTTTAACATCTGACAACGTTAAGACAAGTGGGGCGAGTTGGCGTTGACCTAATACAGAAAGTGACAGAAAGGCTAGTATTCCGAGTGGTTCTTTATGAAACGCCATACTAACTGTCTTATGTTTGATATATGATTGTGTTGTGCAGTTTGCATATTGTTACGTGGTGTTACAACATCAATATTTGATGTCGTTAGATCATTATATTAAGTTGAAAATGCGTTATCTAATGTTCATTTATCATGAGCTTAGGTTAAAACTTTATTATGTTAAGTTTATACATCATTATGTTGAGCCAGAACTTCAACATGCCGAGTCAAATCAACACAAGCTAACGTTACTGCACTATAGTGTTAACTTATCGTTTCATTACACATGTTACATAATAACATTAAATTTATTTTGTATATTCAATGTTAAAACTTCATAAACTTATGTTAATAACTTAATTGCAGTTAGAACATTATTATCGCAAGTTATTCAAAATGTTTTTAAGTGACCAGTTTGTATTTTTATGGCGATTTTTCATTACGATTGTTTGAAACTGCGTTATTTCAAGTTCGTGTATCATTATGTTAATATGATGAACTTCATTGTATTCAGGTATATTATGTTACCGTGTTGTGTTTCTTTATTTATTTCCCATGGTATAAGGTTGTGATTTGATTAGTAAGTTGGCATGTCAATATGTGAAGTCGTCAAATTGTTACGTTATGTTGCGGTTTCATTATGTTAAGTCCATAGTTCTTCAAGAGTCAATTTTAATTCCAGTCTGAACGAAAACTACAAGAAACCTGCCATATTCGCGGATGCATTCAACAGTTAAAAAATTAACTCTGAATAAAATTAACGGGTTTTTAATTCTTCTGGATCTAAATTATTGCAATTAGCAGATAAGAAAAAACACAAGTTGAATTTGATGCAGCGTCGAGCATGTTATTGCCAGATAAGTTCGTTAATTGGTTCCTGATCCAAAGTGCCAGTGGCGATGCCTTGCTAAAATTAAAGAGGAATATTAGCTTATGTAAACTGTGTGGATCGGTTACTTAAAGAGAACACGTCTTTCGCCAGGTGAGCTTCAACTGTCTTCTCAAGTTTACTACCCACGTGACGCGTGTGCAGTTACTCAACTTGTACAGGTAGGACTTGCTTTGTCGGGGGTTTTAGCACAGTGTTTAGACACAGTCAGGTCAGTAAACTTTAATACAAAATGAAATAACGAAAGAATTTTGCAGATTTTATAAATAATAGTCTAGACACGGAATAATATTTTAACTGCCGGTTAATTTTAAGTGAGGTAGCCTAGCTAGTAGGTCAGCGGATTACAACAATTGTTAATCAAAGTACTGAAGGCACTGACTGGTTTCATTTTTGGATGTTTTGTCCAGAGTATCAAATTAATTCAACATGATCATGGGTCTAATTTGTGTAGAAGTGTTAAAATGCAGCACAATTCATAGATTGACAAAGAATTAATCATTGTTATCAAACTTCTACTTCTATACTATTGATCTGCAAAGGGAATCCCATATCGCAGATATCAGTATCAAAATTTCATGGTCAATCATAAGATATCTAAAACAAACATGCACACACTAATCCATGTCCGAATCACAATTAATCCAGAACCAAGTAAAAATTTTGAAACTGATAAGTTAGGTTAAACATGTGAACTTCCACCAGGGAAGTGATGTCAGATGTTCCAGAAGGGCAAGCACCCCCTGTTTAGCTTAAGCTACACCCACCACGTGTGTACTATGAGACGTCAAATATATCCAGGGCAATCCTGGACACAGAGACATCATACTGAACAATTTCCTTTTTAATTAAATTTTTTTGTGAATAAAGCAGGCGTAGTTTGTTTCACTTGTCAGTGGTTTCTTCTGTGGGAAAGTACTCCGGTATCCTCCACCAACCCAGAACCAACAATCTTGATACAGTTGAAAGAATCTTGACTTGGGCATGAAACAACATTCTGTTTCAATTATGTCTGTTATGTGCTATGTATGATCCAAAATTTGTTCTTAATACAAAATCAAACATAGGGCCTAACATGTAGGCTATATGTTAGCACAAATGATTAAATTCATAATTATGTTTAACTAATGAATTAAAATGTCATCAATCTAGATTTCAATTCTATATGTATTGAATTTTACACTTTGTATTTTAATAGATCTGAAATATGAGTGAAGGCAAAATGAAACTGCTTTACTTCCCAATAAGAGGTAAGAATTATGAAATGTAAACCAGCATGTTACTGCACACTCAGAAAAAAGTGTGAAAAAATAATGGTTAGTACTACACATGTCTTAAACTGTAATTTTTACAACACATGCAGAAAAATGTACAGGAAAAAATCATGGTTTACATAGGAAAAGTAAAGTGCAGACTGTTAGCATTAACAGAAATAATAATTTCAAATGTATTTTTTCCTTTGGAAATTTTGGAGGCCTTGACCCTTGGTGTCCACTGTCCAAGTGGTCTAATGGTGCCTCTAACCACCTATTTTCTAATCCTGGCAGTTCTTAGTGTGGGAAAGTTTGTCAGTTTTTTTAGCTCACCTGAGCCGAAAGGCTCAGATGAGCTATTGCTATCTATCACCGTCCGTCGTGTGTCGTGCGTCGTGCGTAAACTTTACATTTTAATCTTCTCCTCCAAAACTACTGAGCCAAATTTGATGAAACTTTGTGATAATTATGCCTGGGTAACAGGCTTTCAAAATTGTGTTCGGGGTTTGACCACGCCCAACAATATGGCTGCTGTTACTATAAATAGCCAAAAGACAAAAAAATCTTCTTCTCTGAAACCAAAAGGTGCAGGCAAATTTTGATTAGATTTTTGGATTCAGGATCCCTAGATACACTTAAATTGTGTTTTTCATGAAAATTTGACGAAAAATAGGTTACGCGTTTTTTGCGTAAAATAATGTAATTTTTAAAATGAGACATTTATTGTTATAACTTCATAATGGCTGAAGATAATTGTATGGAGTTTTCACTGTTGATCTTGTCTTGCTATTTTCTTCGGATTGATGTCAAGGTAAAAGGTCAAGGTCATGTCCCAGTTTTTGACCTTTGATAAAAAATGCTATTTTTTAAACATTTCTGGTGATAATGATGTAGGATTTTTGGTTAGTTGTAGGTATTGACATAACGATCATTTTGATATATCGATTAAGAGTCATGGGTTCAAAGGTCAAGGTCACAGATGTACAAGTTTACCGAAATAGTTTATTATCTGCAAAACTATGAACTTTTTGTATAGGCATGTATATTAGAATATTGTAGGTAATGGCCCAATGGTCATTTTGATATATAAATAAAGGTCATGAGTTCAAAGGTCAAGGTCACAGATGTAAACAAGTACTGAAATGATTATTTATCTCAAAAACTATAGACTTTTTGTATAGGCATGTATATTAGAATATTGTAGGTAATGGCCTAATGGTCATTTTGATATATGAATAAAGGTCATGAGTTCAAAGGTCAAGGTCACAGATGTAAACAAGTACTGAGATGATTATTTATCTCAAAAACTATAGACTTTTTGTATAGGCATGTATATTAGAATATTTTAGGTATTATCCTAACGATCATTTTGATATATGAATGAAGGTCATGGGTTCAAAGATCAAGGTCACAGATGTGAATGAATACCTGAATGGTTAATTATCTTGAAAACTGTTAACTTTTTGTATATGCATGTATATTAGAATATTGTAGGTATTAGCCTAACAACCATTTTGATATATGAATGAAGGTTATGGGTTTAAAGGTCAAGGTCACAGATGTGAACAAGTTCTGAAATGATTATTTATCTCAAAAACTATAAATCTTTTGTATAGGCATGTATATTAGAATATTTAGGTATTATCCTAATAATCATATTGATATATGAATGAAGGTCATGGGTTCAAATGTCAAGGTCACAGATGCAAATGAATACCTAAATGGTTAATTATCTTGAAAACTGTTAACTTTTTGTATAGGCATGTATATTAGAATATTGTAGGTATTAGCCTAACAACCATTTTGATATATGAATGAAGGTTATGGGTTTAAAGGTCAAGGTCACAGATGTGAACAAGTTCTGAAATGATTATTTATCTCAAAAACTATAAATCTTTTGTATAGGCATGTATATTAGAATATTTAGGTATTATCCTAATAATCATATTGATATATGAATGAAGGTCATGGGTTCAAATGTCAAGGTCACAGATGCAAATGAATACCTAAATGGTTAATTATCTTGAAAACTATTAACTTTTTGTATAGGCATGTATATTAGAATATTGTTGGTACTGGCACAGTGGTCATTTTGATATATGAATGAAGAGCATGGGTTCAAATGTCAAGATCACAGATACAAACAAGTACTAAGATGATTATTTAGCTCAAAAACTGTAAACTTTTTGTATAGGGATGTATATTAGAATATTAGCCTAATAATCATTTTGATATTTGAATGAAGCTCATGGGTTCAAAGGTCACAGGTGAGCGTTAAGGCCCATGGGCCTCTTGTATTAAATTTTATGGACTAGATGTGTTATTGTGCTGTGCTATCTTGAAGTATTTCTGAGACTCTAGTTTGATCAACAGGGTTTTGCCAGGTGAGCTTATGCCATTTCCATCAGAAACAGCCAAGTTAATATTAACAAACCTTTGCATTGAAACTCCTACATGGTGCACAAGGTGATTCCCTTCAACACCAAATGCATGCATTTACAATAAACAGCAAAAAGGTTTGATTATGGAATGTACAATTCAAAAATGCAGGAAAACCTTTATAAACAGACCACCTATTGGACCTAAGAAATATGGACTTTACAGACAGGTGTTTTTTCTATAGAGGTTCTTTTTTGTTTCAAATACAAAGCAGAGGGACCTTAGAAAATGCCCTTGACAGGTAGCCGGTCTATCTATGGAGGTGGGCACAATAGGAAACTTGTGTGCTATATAAATGATTTTTGTTTTAAATTGTAGGACTTGCTGAAGCAATACGCTTACTACTAATTGATAATGGTGTTGAGTTTGTAGAAGTTAATGCTATAGAAAAAGGTAGAGAAGATTGGACGAACAAATGGAAACCAACAATGGTAAAGCGTGAAGATACATGTACATGTATATATATCAACCACTGGGGTAGCTCAATTGGTAGAATGCTCGCTCCATATGTGGGAGGTCGTGGGTTACAACACAGAACAGTTTTTGACCCAAGAATTAAAAGTGGGTTGTGACTGTTCTTTCGCCAAGCAATCGGCATTACAAATGAAAGTCACAGTTCTTTGGGATGGGAACTTAAAATAAATGAGGTCCTGTGTCACAGTAGGCGTCGCACAAAGAACCCTGATTATAATGCCATCAGCCCAATGCACAGGTAAAATTTCTGCACCTTCGCCTATAGCTGGCTGCATCTTGATATAGGTGAAATATTCTTGACTGGGAAGTTAAACACCATTACTCATTCTAATGCATATATTTTATGCATCTGTAAACGTTTGTCTTCTACTCTGAAACACTGGATCAAATTGAAGTTCTTGATTGAAATAGATTAATATCATTAAAAAATTATGTCCAACATAGCTCCAAAATCCAAGATGGCCACCATTTCTATAAGAAGAAAAAACGGGTAAATGGCCATCAGATTATTTATGGACCAATTTAGTTCAAATTTGATATATAGAAATAGATGTGTAGCTATTTTCATATATCGTTGACCTTATTTTCAGGAATTATGCAAATAAGTTTTTTTTTATAAAGTCAACTCTTTAAAAAACTTCTTCTCTGTTAAAAACCAGACACAACTTGGGTAAGGAAGATCCTTGGTTGATGTAGGTTAAAAAAGTGTTCAGCATGACTGTCCAAAATCCAAGATGGCCTCCATTACTACTAGTATATATAGGAAAAAAAAGTTGCTAATACATATTTATTTATGCCGATAAAGGTCAAATTTGATACATTTGTATATAAAAAGTAGTTGTATGTAGGTATCAGGTCAATTCGCCCCACGGTAAATTCGCCCCCGTCAAATTCGCCCCCACTTTTTGCAAATTCGCCCCCACTGTCAAATTCGCCCCCAATTTTTTAAAAATCATCTTTTATTGAGATTGTAAAAGTAACATAAAATTATTTTTATGACCTCTGATATGCCTAATTGACTGCACACATACATTTGTATTATTTCTAAATATATTGTTTTTATTGCAATGCTTTTTGTCGCTCATTCATATCAAAAGTCCTTTGTAAGATTATAATATAATCATAACAGTGGGTATGAAAATAGAAAATACTTAAGTTTATAAAAGAATAACATTAGAGTATTGATAGATTACATCGTTGACTGAGAGAAATCATTAAATAAAAAAATTCAACATACAAGGCGCTCCTTATGAAACAATTTCTCTGTTCCTGGTAACATCAAATTCAATGTTCTCTTGAATGCTTCGACTATAATGTCGGTATTTTATACATACAAATTATTTTGTCAAAAGCAACATCCACTATGTTTAATAATACAATTTAATATAAAAGTTAAATCCATTTTTAAATGGATGAACTGATATGTTTCATTTTTAAATTAGCATTATTTATTATTTGATTTTTATATGAAAAAAGTAATAAAAACAAATTATTTTGTTATATGGTTATTGGAAAAAAATGGGGGCGATTTTGACAGTGGGGTCGAATTTGCAAGAAGTGGGGGCGATTTTGACATGGGGGCAAATTTGTTGAAAGTGGGGCGAATTTGACGGGGGGCGAATTTACCGTGGGGTGAATTGACTTGAATTCTGTATGTATAGTCATTTAACATACATCATATTTTATTTCTTTAACAAAGAAATTCTTCTTTAACCAAATTTTTAAGGTTATGCAAAGAATTGTTACTTTAAGCTTGTCCATTTGAAAATCTTCTAAGAAACCACTACAGAAACCAGTTTTAGAGAATGCAATTTCGAAATCTCTTTTAGAACAACTGTTCAAATTTAATTATATTTGTTGTGAAAAACCCTTGGTTGTGTATATTTAAAATTATGTTTGGCATCTAATCTTCAAATGCAAATAAGTTGCCAGTTGACCAATATGGTCTTGGATGTGGCTATAGCCACCTGAGCTAATGGCATGGCGAAGTGATCGTGCGTCCGTGCATGCGTGCCTGCATGCATAAACTTCAATCTTTTTCTCTGAAATCACTTGACTAAATGAAACCAAATTTGAGTTGAAGGTCCCTAGGTGGAGTAGATTAAAATTTGTTATTTTCAGTCTGATCCTTCATCCAAGATGGCTCCTGTTTTTATAAATTTTAATTTTATTACATATTTATTTTTGAAGTAACTTTATTAAAATTTGAAATATATAAAGTAGAAACAGGGCCATTTTTTATGTGTTACAGGCATGTTTTGTTGACCTGAGTTTTTAGAATTATGCAAGGGAGCTGAAATTTTAAGCTGATTCTTTGAAAATCATCTTTTCTGAAACAACTGAATTGACAGTTAAAGCATGGATGGATATATCCACACTTTAATAGGAATTTCAAAAAAATTTCCAAAACTGGAACAACTTATGTCAGAACCATGTTTTATATCTAGCAATGCATTTCATCTGCCAGGTGAGCAGTACAGGCCCCTTTGGGCCTCTTGTTATCACTTTTAGCTGATGTTATTACTCAAATGTTTTCTTTTTTTATTTTCAGCAATTTGGACAGTGTCCATGTCTGTACGATGGTGATTTACAGTTGGTCCAGTCAAATACCATTCTACGATACCTTGCAAGGAAACATGGTACCTATAATTTGTCATTGTAGTATTTAATTTGCACAAACATGTGCTATTGAATCATAAATATGGACCTTGTACAGAGAACCCTTATGAATTTTTCAAAAATCTATGTTAAGCATTTTGCTTGTTTATATGTAGTGTCCTTGGGGCAGACATTATTAAATTAGCACAGATCATCCAAATAAAGAATTTTTAGGGTTCATTTCACATTAAAACTGCATGTTTTGAGTTGTTTCTGAAAGAACTTGGTGTTTTGTTTTAGGTTTGTATGGATCTAACGAAACAGAGGCAGCCATGTTAGATATGGTTAACGATGCTGTACATGACCTGAGGATGGTGTATGTGAAGCTGATTTATCAAAATTATGTATGTATATTTAAAAAAAAATTTTTTTTTGATACTCAGCAATTCTCCTCTATTTCTGTGGTTTTAAGCACACGTTTATGGATCACAGCACCTCTCACTGATTAGGCTGGAATCTCACTCGGCACACATCCTAGTGTTAGAAAGTTTGTCAGTTCACTTGCCGAAGGTTGGTGGTTTTTTCTAAACACTCTGAACTGACCACCTAAATATACATGTAAGTGAAAGAATCTTGACCCAGAGGTAAAACTCAAGTACCTCACTCCCCCATTTCCCCAGTCTAGGGGCCTCAGTGGCTGAGTGGTCTTGCATGTGTGCTTATAGATCACAGCACCTCTCACTGCTTTTATATAACTTGACTGTGGGGGAAACACTATTATCTCACTCTGCCCCACTGACAGATCCTATTGTGAGAGAAAGTTTGTCACATAGCTTGCCAAAGGTGGACTGTTTTCTCTTTGTACCCAACCATCCCAGAACTGACTGCTTTGATATATATATTGTTATGTTTATATTTATATTTAAAATGTATATATATAAGAGCGAAAGAATATTGCCTGGGGCATAAAAAAATATTACTCCACTCCATTATGCCCCACTCCTATATTTTAAGCTTATCCAAAGCCACACCTTGCACATGACTTTCTTTATATGTATAGAACATATCAATATGGTGTATTTTGTACTTTCATGAATGCTGCCCTTCTCTCAACGTAAGACCATATTTTTACATTGTGGAAAGGATGGTTGGGGTCTAAAGATGTAAACAGCTGTAAGGGACTTTCCCTTTAACCGGAAATGAATTATAGTAGCTATTGATTGATTAATTGGTTTTATGTCCATGTCAAGAATTGTCATTTTTGTGCGGATATCATTAGCTATATGTAAAGTAGCTGGAATTTTTATTTTTTCAGTGCATTCATGTAAAAGTATTTAATTTTGCGTGCATTTATTATTTATTTTCTCGGTAAAGGAAATTAAGACATATCCACGCAGTTAAATTTTCCTATTTTTGAAATGTGCTCAATAAGCATAATATAATTTTCGCTTGGTATTAATTTTCGTGCAAAACAAATGACCACAAAATAGTGAAAATTAGTACACTGCAAAAATAAATTGATAAGTTTACAGTAAATTGCAAGAAGGAGGGTAGCATGTGACGCCTTGCGAGACAAGGGGATTTGGTTTTTAAGATCTCCTCGGAAGAAACCATGACTTTCATTTCTAAGTGCTAAGTACTTGGCCAAAGTGCAGTATTGTAATATACATGTAGATTGCATTTGAAAATTTAAATTTATAAAATACAATGTAAGATTAAGCATACAAATACTGATTAAGAATTCATTTGTTTACAGGAAGAAGGAAAAGCAGACTATATTAAAGGTCTTTATGATAGACTTTTGCCTTTTGAGGTAAGATTCTGAAATCAGAAACCAGGAAAGCAACATTTCCTCACAATACATGAATTTCAAGGGTTATCATTCAACATAATATCGGAGATACCCTTACTTTGGGTTTTGATTTAAGATGAAAATACATGCCATACTTTGTGCCAAGACTCTAAAATTAAGCTGATTGTTACAGACTTCAGACTAAATGCCAGTATTTCTATAAGAACACACAATATATACTACCTACTACCTATCCTCTTGGCTCCCAGTAGAGCATAAGGTCATCACAAGATCTCGACACTCAGCTCTATTCTTGGCTTTGGCCTCTGTCTCTGTCCATGTATGAAAATTGTAAAATATAACAATATTACTGGCTGGCAGACTGGTCTCAATTTTGAATCCTACTCATACCCTGCTTTTTTCATTGGCATATGTTTGTTGATGGACTTCATACCGGTGGACTTTGCTGTTCTTTCGTCAGCTAGTGTCAGATTACAAAGTGCCTCTGGCCACCCCAAGTCTGAATCTCACTTGTGGAAGATTCTTATTTAAGAAAGTTTGTCAGTTCGATTGCGAAAGGTTTGTGGTTTTCTCCAGGCATGACAGTTTTTTCTACCATTCTAGAACTGACTGCCTTGATATAAGTAAAAGAATCTTGATTGAGCTGTATAACTACATTACTTCACTTAGGAAAATTTTAATTAATGAGTTAATTTTCACGAGAATCATCATTTGAAATTTTTCTCATACTTTTATTTTTTCTTGTCCTCAGATGACAGTTGGGTCAAATGCAAGTAAATTTTATCAATATAAAATTTTTGTGAAAGTTCTTTTTCATGTCTTTGTATACTCATGAATTTATTCAAAAAATTTCACAATTTACAATATCTTGTTTATGCACGTGTCTATATATAGACTCCATATATGAGACATATAGGTAATTTTTTTAAATCTTGTATTTTAGAATATTTTGAAGGAAGGAAAGTATATCGCTGGAGACAAGGTAAAATAATTTACATTTTTACTTCTGAAAGATATTTGTTCTCCAAATCAGTAACACAAATTTTTAATTTCCATTTCTTTAATTTAATAAAAGAATGTATAGTGATGTTTATTTAGAGCAATACAATCAGGTCTATAGTTTCACTTTTATTTATTGAAAAACGATTTCCTGAACTTAATTTTAGCAAACTTAAACAAAGTTTTGTTATTGCAAACCAAACTAGAATGCAGTGAAATGTTGTTATAATGCCCAACAATAACTCTACCACCTCACTTATTGTCACACTAAGTCCCAAAATCTGTTTCCCTTATATATTTTTCTTTGTAAACTTCCTTTGATTTATTGCCAGACCCCCCTTATAATGCTCAAAAATTTACTGAACAAATGGTGGCGACGAATCAAGGTTTTATTGTTGCCTATTTGAATTTTATTTAAGATCATTTTCATTTTAAATTTAATTTTACATTTTCAATTTTTGGAGATGCAACATTTGTAGATTTTGCATTATTAAATCATGAAATGGCCATGAAAAAATTTTAATTATTTTTTTTATTTTTTATAAAGGTTGGTTATGCAGATTATAATCTTTTTGAAGCAATAGATATCCATCTTGTACTGGATCCAAACTGTTTGGACAAATTTCCAAAGTTAAAAGCTTATCATGCAAAGATGTTGGAGCGACCAGGAATAAAGAAACGACAAGGGGCTGAAGGATTTAAAGATATAAATATTAACGGAAATGGCAAACAGTAACTTTGATGTGCAAGGTCATTCTGTGACACTTTTCTGATTTTAGTACCATTTAAGATATCAGACTTTTGACAAGTTGATCCATTTTGAGCCATTTTACATTATTAGTTTCATATAATCAACAGAACTTTTTATATGTTCTTTATTATAGAGTAATTTTTGTGCTTATTAGTTTTCTAGCTCTGCTTTCCCAAGAAACTTATATTTTTATGTGTTGTTTATAATTATTATTTTGTGCTTTTTAGTTTAGTAGCTCCTCCTCCCCCAGAAGCCAATATAAGAGGGTGAATTTTAATAATTTGGCAATCATATTTATAATTTAATTTACTATCAATCTGTTCATAATAACTGTAATTTCCCTTGGTTAAACTATGTTAAGAGTATTTTAGAAGAATGTGGATTAAATCAGATTTGGCTTACACATAATTTTTACAGTGTAAATTGGTTAAAATGTCATGTTAAACAAATTTTATATGATCAATTTTTACAAAAATGGTACAGTGATTTACAGAACTCCCCTCTATGTATTAATTATAGATTATACAAGAGTACTTTAGATTTAGAGCCATATTTGTTAAATTTAACATGTAAAAATGCAAAACTGTTTTGTAGATATAGATTGAATAATGTAAAAATTCCTATTAATTTTGGTAGATATACAAACGTTCCTAGAAATGAAAGAATATGTTATTTATGCGATTCAAAGGAAATAGGAGATGAGTTCCATTATATATTTAACTGCACTGCATTTGTTTCTGAAAGACGAATATACATTCCAAAAGATCTCAGAGTTCCGAACATTTTCTCTATGCAAAAACTTTTTAATCATAAAGATACTTTGATACTATCAAGACTTTGTAAATTTATATCTGTAATTGTAAACCGGGTCACTCCTCCAGGTATGTAAACTGTCCTCTACTACATAATACTACATGATGTTATTAAATCACTGGTGAAAGGACCATGATCTAGTCAGTAAAATAGAGAATTATATACTTGGAAAAAGTGATTATATTCTAATTATAAGATGATGCAATCATTCATTATAAGCCATAACTTGATTTATTTATTTAATTTTACAATTAAAGTCTTTAATACACTGCCATCCATAAATAACTTTACAAAATTTATATTTACTTTAGGTTTATATATAATCATTAAGTCAAATTTCACCCACAGAATTGAAATATTGAAATTTTGCAGTATTTGAAAAACAATATTGAAATTTAATGGCTAAATGTATACAACAAATTTATTTTCTTGAAAAACTTTTTTTTTTTTTTAATTCTTCTGGAAAGTATAAAAATGTTGAGAAAATATATTTTTCAAGAAAAACACATTATTTTAGCAGAAAAATACTCAGCTTTAGCAGTATAATGTTTTCAACAATTCTGTATTGTATAGATTTACAGTCCGTAATGATATATCTATCATTGACCAGTTTAAAACATGTCTAATTATTTATCAATGCCAGTATGTTGTAATTATAAGATGATACAATCAGTCTTTATAAATAATCATAACTGTTGATTTGTTGATTTAAGTTTACAAATAAAGTCTTATATGTGACAAGTTGGGCAAAAACCATAATCCAGGGCCATTCAGTGAATTTTAGGATTTTTGTTCCTACTCAAACCTTTCAAGTTTTTGATCAAGATGATATCCAATGTACATTAAATCAAAATCTGAACATTTTGCATAGAATTATAATTAAGAATCATATACTAGAATATGTACAATTGTTTCAAAATCAATCTGATAATATGTATGGTGTATGCTATGTCAAATCATCTTGTATGCTATGTCAAGTCATCTTTTGATAAAATATTTGACCATATTTCATTTCATAACTACATTTACAATTTATGTTTTTATTTGATCATAGAAAAATTTAAATGTGCTTTTTTCCATTAAGTATGTGCAACAATACTGAACTTCATTATTATTGCAACCGGTGTTTTCCTTTATCAAGAAAACATTGTCAATTTTCTGACACCATTTTACTAAAAATATAAAAAAAATAAGTATGGTTTTTGCTTGTCATGACACATAATTATATTTTATATATTCTGCAGTCTGTTATATTTTGTACAATCAGTGTCTGGAAAAAGGTTGAAATTTTTACCAGCCTCCATCTAAAATTTTCAGTATTTTTTTAAGAACACATAAGAGAATTTACGAAATAGAGGACTTATATAGGCATTGCCTGCTGTCCAATCCTTTTCAAAATCGTGAACAAAGTATTGTTTAAATTAAATTTACGAAATATTACAGGTTGGACTGAAAGGTTTTAAACCTGTTGACTGGTCTAAATTTTGTAGCCAGGATTTGTTACATTTTGGTTTTCCTGCATACAATGTAGAGGTGTGTGAAATGAGACCTCCCAGTCAGAATTATAGCTTGTTTCACTTATATTGAGGCATTGCTTGTTTCACTTATATTGAGACATTGCTAACCTCCTAGTCAGAATTATAGCTTGTTTCACTTATATTGAGACATTGCTAACCTCCCAGTCAGAATTATAGCTTGTTTCACTTATATTGAGACATTGCTAACCTCCCAGTCAGAATTATAGCTTGTTTCACTTATATTGAGACATTGCTAACCTCCCAGTCAGAATTATAGCTTGTTTCACTTATATTGAGGCATTGCTAACCTCCCAGTCAGAATTATAGCTTGATTCACTTATATTGAGGCATTGCTAACCTCCCAGTCAGAATTATAGCTTGTTTCACTTATATTGAGGCATTGCTAACCTCCCAGTCAGAATTATAGCTTGTTTCACTTATATTGAGACATTGCTAACTATATTTGAAGTTGGAGATATTGCAGTGTGCTAATGGCATGGAACAATGAGGGATTATGGAAGAAGGAGGGATCTTTTTGTTTGGTGTCTACTGTGACATATGTATCCCCCAGCAACAGGTCAAAATTTATGTAAACTAATCACAACATCCTACATCATGGTTTTGGCCGTCGATGTACCGATAGCTGTAATATTTATCCATATTTACTCATGTAAACATTGTTTTTTGATAACAACACAACCAAATGTATAAAAAATATTTCAATTGACCAAAAATTTCTTGACATGAAGCATATAAAGAAGTTGAAAGAATGATAATAATCGGACGTTGCAGATATACAAATAAAGTGTACTTTGCAATAGCCAGAGATTCATATATTTAAATTTGCAATAGTCAGAGCTTGCATATATTCAAATAAAGTGTACCTTTTAATAGCCAGAGCTTGCAGATATTAAAAAAGTGTACTTTGCAATAGCCAGAGCTTGCAGATATTTAAATAAGATGTACTTTGCAATAGCCAGAGGTCACGGATATCCGAATAAAGTGTACTTTGCAATAGGCAGAACTTGCAGATATTCCAATAAGGTGAATTTTACAATAGCCAGGGCTCCCTAATATTCGAATAAAGTATACGTTGCAATAGCCAAAGCTCGTATATATTTGAATAAAGTGTACTTTGCAATAGCCAAACTCGCAGATATCCGGATAAAGTGTACGTTGCAATGGCCATTACTCACAGATATCGAATTAGGTATACTTTGCAATAGCCAAAGCTCGCATATATTCAAATAAAGTGTTCTTTGCAATAGCCAGTGCTCACATATATTCGAGTAAAGTGTACTTTACAATAGCCAAACTCACAGATATTTGAATTAAGTGTACTTTGCAATAGCCAGAGCTCGCATATATTTGAGTAAAGTGTATTTTGCAATAGCCAGAGCTCGCATATATTCGAGTAAATGTACTTTGCAATAGCCAAAGCTCACATATATTCGAGTAAATGTACTTTTCAATAGCCAAAGCTCACATATATTCGAGTAAAGTGTACTTTGCAATAGCCAGAGCTCGCAGATATTTTTGTAAAGCGTATTTTGAAATAGCCAGAGCTCGCAGATATTCGAATAAGGTGTATTTTGCAACAGCCAGAGTTCTCAGATATTCGAATAAATGAATGAAATGTATTTTGCAATGACCAGAGTTCACAGATATTCGAATAAAGTATTTTGCAATAGCCAGAGCTTGCAGATATTCAAATAAAGTATTTTGCAATAGCCAGAGCTTGCAGATATTCAAATAAGGCTGTACTCATGTAATAGCTAGAACTCGGAATTTGGATAAAGTGTACTTTGCAATAGCCAGAACTCAGATATTTGAATATGCGAATAAGGTGTACTTTGCAATAACTGATCTCAGAGATATTGGAATGAAATGTATTTTGCAATAACCAGTGTTCACAGATATTTGAATAAGGTGTACTTTTGCAATAGCCAGGTCTCGCATATATTCGAGTAAGTTTCACTTTGTAATAGCCAGAGATCACATCGCAGATATTTGAAAAAGGTATACCAATCAATTGAAAAAAAATCGCGAAAATTTCCCTTTATGAAAATTACGGTAGATGGTTTTTCATATACAATAATGAAGAATGGGCAAAATCATCCCCTCGCAAAATGCCATTAATGCTATTTCGCCAAAATTTTCACTAGCAACAATGAAGACGTTTACAGTTCTATCTTTTTTTAGCTTATATTTTAAATACCAGTTTAAATACAACATCTGTCTGTATAATTACTTTTTTTTTAATTTATCGCAAGATAATTTAATTTACAGTTTTAAATATTGTTAAATATTTTATCATGACAAGATCTAAAAAATAATCAAAAGTCAAAATGAAAATTAAATATTTATTTGAGTCATAAAAGTTTTTATTAAACACAATATTCTATATATCTGTGGTATCCAATTGCGCGAATATAATCAAAACGTCAGAGAATCATGACAATGTTTTAAAGAATTCTTTTACTTGAATGAATTATCAGTCCCATAAATTCATATTTAGATCCTCGCCTTTCACAAAATTTATCGCTATTCAAATAAAATGATAAAAAATATTTATAAGTTTTCAATGTTATATGAAGTATCATGTTTACCTTGTAGTAGTGGTAGTAGTGCACCCAGATGATGTACTCTATGTGCAGGTAAAAATCAAGGTAGGTTTTTTGTTTGAACATATAAAATGATGAGGATTGTCAAGTAATCATTTTCATAACGAATTTATTTATTTATTTGATTTTATTTATTTATTTATTTTTGCCTGACTATTTTTACCTTTCGGTGTAGATGTGAAGGAATGTTCTCTCACATATTATATTAAAACGTTGTGGATTGAAAATTCAGTTTTCTTTTATTTTTCATTACTAGCAGGTTTCTTTTTAATGTAGATTCGCATAAAAGTAAATGGGGAAGTCTCTTACAACTGTTTTTCTTACGAACTGCTCGTAACAATTTACTTTAATCACACACCGAATACCATTTTGTTTGATGCCTGTCTGAAGTCGGGAACTTAATACTCTGTACTTTCAAAGATCTACCTACCTTGTATCATGATTCTAAAACAGTTTCATGGTTTAATTATCTAAAATGTTCCCGGGTAAGAAATGATTTAATTCATTGTTGAATCAACTGTTCTATGTGTTATCATTGAATCATCATAGTATGTTTTGGACGTATGATACTAAGGTTGTGTGGCATACCATCGTTGTTTCAAATTTTCTTAGTTTGTTCTTCGATTAATTTGACATTTTAGAACAAAGGTTTAATCCTTTCCATTCGGTATTTCAGAACAAGGTCTCGGTTTAATTTATTTTGAATTTAAAGCTTATATTTTTAGGTAGCTACCCCAATTTTGCCTCCATACTAGAACAGTACAGTCCTGTCAAGAGTTTAACACTAAATTAACGAATTTAAGTACCGAATCGGCAGCTCATGGTCATTTTCTATATCTCAGCAACTACAATTATAGGCCCTATCTCTCGGTAGCTTTTCGGACACTTGTTATCCATGTCTTGGGCACTAGACACCCGAGGTTCGAATCCATTTCGTTATCTGAGTGTTAAACTTTCGACGGGCCTGTCTATTCAGTTACAGACCAAGAACGCACTTCAATGGAGGCACCTATGACATCTAGTTAAATTTTAAATAACGCAATAATCTATACTCTTAGATACAGAATAAACACATTTATAAAAGCTGTTTTAAAAATGTTTGTTCAAGGTTTCGTGTTTTGCTGATAAAATTAGACTTTAAACTACCCCATACCTTGTTTACGCATTCACTTAAATCTTAAACTTGAATTATATAAATGACGGATCTATGCACTACAATCAAAGATATTGTCAATCAGTGATCGCCGATTTAAAATTGTAGAGCATGAATAGGATCCGTATCATAAAAATATAAAACTACGGGCGTATCGTGTGTAGAAACTGTTAAGGTATATTTCATATTTATTTATACATGTTATATGTGATTACATAATTGAATGTTTGGGTAAGTTAATTATTATCATTTATAAATTGCATAACTCAAATTTTAATGTATTTTGAAATTAAATTTTCTCTATAAGGTTTAAAACCATTAAATTTTACACGTAAACTAAGTTCTATTGACGAGACTTTTAAGTTAATTTATTTCATATTTATATTATTTAATTTTTGGGCGATTATTTTTATTTATATATTGCATAATTCAGTTTTTATGAATGTATTGGTATTCAGTTTTCTCTATAGGGTTTAAAACAAAATTTGATTTTATACGGAAGTTCTATTGAATATTATTGCTTTTCAATTTTTGATTTGATTTTGTGAATTTAATGAATCATAGAATTTATTTTGAGCAACATGTCAAATTGTCAGATTTTTTCAAAATAATAATATATTCAAAATATTAGTTTCGTACTTTAAACTCGGTAAGGCAATAATGGTGTTTTACGCCAAAGTTGAGATTCTTTCACACTAGAAAATAATCATTCTTTCACATATATCGAGGAGAAAATAATCATTCTTTCACATATATCGAGGAGAAGACAGCCGAAATTCGGCTAGCAAACTGACTTGTATCTGTCGATATATGGATTTCTGACTTGGGCCCTGGGAAGGACCCTGATCCGTAACCCGGTCTTTAGCCCACTCGGCCATCGGGCTACCACACATCCAGCCGAAAGAAACTGTTTTAAGAGACGTTTAGAAAACATTCTATAATGATCGAAATGGCACTGATCATTTAAATAATTGAATAATGGCTTATAATTACAATGTATGTGCTAAGAATCTGATTTTTCTAGTATACATGACAATTTAATCAGAAACATAATGACTATTGTATAGAACCCTGGAACATGAAGGATCATTACATCATTCTGACCTTTTGTTATAAATCGTTGTTGTTTTGGAAACTGTAAGTTTTGGATAATTGAGTCAATGGTTTCTGTTTTCTTAATCGATACTGATCGATCCCGGTAACAATGTGATAATGTCAAGTGGAATCTAGCTGTATTGACTTCAAGGTTAGTATTGTTTAATAATACCAAAGTTCTGTAAGTGTCAGCTTCAAAATTCTATATTGTTATTATGGCTATCAATAAATTATGTTGTCAGAGCACGGCGTATTTTTACAGCTAAATTATTGAATGTGTGTGTATACATGTTGGGAATTTAAAAAATACATGTAGAACAAATGTTGGCTTCAGACTTAGTTTTGTGTGATATAATGCATGTTCTGTATAAGTGTACTTAGTATTTGAAAATCAAAATACAAATTCTTATGAATAAAGAGTTTCAAGGAAGGTATGTAGCTAGAAAATTCCAAGTATCGCAATGAAAGTCGTCACTGTTAGTATTGTTATTATGCTTCAAGACATTATTGCATAGACTACATCTATTTCGTTTGGTTTTTTTCAGCAATGAAGATGTAAGCAAGACACCGATTTGATGGAAGAAAGTTATAGATTTGATTTTTGTATTTGGGTTTAGGAGCATAACAAACTAAACATGGCAGACGATCAAATAAATGAAAGTATTTTTAACGATCCTGTCTTTCAACCAAAGCCAAAGCCGAAAGGTCCTCAGTTAACTTCAAGACAAAAAATGGAAAGAGAATTAGCGAAAATGCAAGAAGCAGACGACAAGAAAAGGGAAAATTTTAATTTAGCTTTCAAAGAGGAAACTAAGAAAAACAGACAAGCACTTGAAAAAGAACGAAAAGACAAAGGAATTCAGTTTTATCCAGGGACGATCGAAACAAAAGCTGCAATTCAGAAAATTGTCTCAGCCGAGGAACAGTTAGCAATGGAGAAAGCTAAAGAAAAACTTAAAAAGGAAACAGACAAGTTACAGGAAGAAATAGATATTAAATTTGGTATTCAATTAAAGAAAGAACATCCTAATATGGCTGTGCTAGTTAAAAATGCATTTACTCATCCAAACCCTAATGCTCCAATTCCGGAGCGGATTACCAAGGCACTAACACCACATGAAATAAGGGATTTAAAGGAAGTATTCAGTTTATTTGATGTCAAAAATAGAGGGTATATATCAAAACATATATATATATGTAAACAGTAAAACTTCGTTATAATGTCCCTCGCTAACTTTGCCGCCTCGTTTATTGCCACAATATTTTCCCAAACTCCATGTTTTCTTTATAATCCTTTAAGCTCGATTTATCGACAAGCTCCTTTCTAAAATTATTTTGAACAAATGGTGTCTGTTTTACTTTGTATATATACATACATGTAACATGCAGTCTCATAAATTTCCTTATTTGACCCATGTACGATAAGTAACCATTCTTCTAGTAAAGATAAGACAATGTTTAGGGATGTATTCTGTTTGTTGTTCATTGCTAAATACAGTCCAACATGGCAACCTCTATATACGTGCAATCGGCTTATTAAGGCCACTATAGTTCTTTATTCATATTATTTTAACATGTATATAAAGGACACCTGTCCGTAAAGGCCACTTTTATTGGTTCCCTAATGTTTTCAGACAATTTTCCTATTCTAGGGGGCATGCATATATGCTTGGTCAAGCCTATTGCAGATGTATGATAAAGTATTTCATACTATTACGGATGCTGTTCCATTAAAATAATACATAAATCAGTAGCTGGATTGTTCAAATGAATATCAATGGTGCTTGCGTATTTATGGACCAATAGTAAAATAAGTTGGATCGTTTTGAAGGGGTACTATAATCATACCACTGTACTGGGCATACTCTTTCACTTGACCTAATTCGCGAATTTTATAATCAGTGTACCCAATATGTGTTTTTCTTGTCTTGTTTTTTCTCTCTCTATCATTTGCTTGTATTGTTTCTTACACTTGGTTTCATTGACTGTTGTACATATTTTCAGATACAGATTCTTCTATTAGTATTTTTACAACCTGTGTTTTATTATGCTCTTTGCTAAATCATCGCATAAACAGTCAAAACTCAAAACTACTATTTTAAATATCTGAAATATTGTTAATTGAATTATATAATTCTACATAAAATCCTGTTACAAAGCACCTGTTGCTTAACAAGAGTATAAAAATTTAGTTTAAAATCTGTCACTTTATTCGTGGCCATATTCTCAAATATCAATTTATTATATACGTATGTGCATGTATACCTATCAAAGCTGTTTTCAAGGACAATTTTAGTGACTTAGTGACATGGATCATTCTGAGGTAGATGAATAATTTAAAATCGGGTTTCCATGTTAAGCATGTGTTAAGTATTACTATCTTGTCTGCAGTTTACAGGTCTGTGTCCTACAAATCATAAAGACATTTCAGTATAACAGTATTTTTAGCTTACATTATTGCATAATAAGTTGCAAGACCACGGGGAGTCCAGTTGCTTGCTATGTGTAGTTCGTTGTATTTAAGACTTCATAGTGACCAACTGCATAAACATTTTAAAGCCGGAGGTGGCAAGCAATTTTATTAACACAATAAACTATTACCCTGGTCCATAGTTCATTTTTTAGAACCTTTAAACAGAAACATTTATAAGATATTTTCATACTGGATTTTCAATTAAACATTCTTGCTTATGGAAGAAGGTCGTGAAACCACATTTGCAAAAATAATAATCATATATAAACACCCAAAATAAAGCCGGAGATGGCAAGATTTGATGAATACGAGTGATTATGACCCTGGTTCAGTCATATTTCAGAACCTTACAACAGAAACATTCATAAGATATTTTCATCCTGGATTTTTCAATTTAACATTCTTGCAAAGAAAACAACATTTGCAAAGAGTATAATAATTGAAAACTGACATGGAACATAGGTGGAAGCAACATAACGTTGTTGATGTCCCGCGAACAATAAAGGTCTGATAGTGTTAGATACACCCCATGAATTGTTTTATCTTCACACTGCCCATGTTGTCTTGGATGGTGTCCCGTTTGCTCACAGACACCACAAATATCTGTACATTGGCCTATATTAAATCCCTGTAATACAGAAAATAGAATTATATAATTATGTCCTTAACTTGAGTACCAGTTGCCTAACAAGAATTTAGATATTTATTTTGAAGACTATGTACAGCATATATAAATACACACACCTTTAAAAATATCATAAGCTTGTATATCAAATCATTTTTCAAGGACCAATTTAACGGTATGATTAAATATTGAGTGGAACTCTAAAGGCGAGTTTTTAATTTTAAAATTGACTGTTCGTGTCATAAATACGTGCTATATTTACCAACGATAGAAAATGATATATTGTAGTAAGATTTTACAATGCCATTGCAGTGGGTGCATGATGTCCGTAAATTTTGTATGTCGTGTGTCAAAAACATCGCGCACGCGCCTATTCAAGCTTGTGGTGAAATTTCAAATGTCATTTTGTACCCTCAGCTGAAATTTTAATTTTGACTGAAAAAGCCTAAAAATCACGGGATCAAGAACTTTTCAACATTTCTGTGAAAAATATTTTTTTCAAAACTTAGAATTTAATGGGTGTTCAAATTTCTACTTGTTTTTAGTGTGTATATGTATGCAGCATTATGACATTATGTCCAGAGTTGTGGGATATTGTCATGAAAGTGGTGAAACGTATAACTACTACTTATAATTATAGCATGTGCAAAAATTAAATTAAAATAATATTAATTAACATTTTATTATTCTACATGTGACATCAAATATTTGATTTTAATTGTGAGCGTCATTGAATTTGGTCCTTAAACAATTTGTTGTGTACAAAAAAATCTTTCACTATTTCTAAACTGGTCCGCATTTACACCGTTGGCATTTAACACAATTGAAAAATTGTTAATGCAACACTTACCAACAGAAGCGAATGAAATTGACATCTCACAAAACCTGTCAATCAAACTAAACAGATGCCAGGTGTTCAATTTTGGCTCGAAGGTTGCTATGGAGACGTATGGAAATTTCATGAAATCATTATCATTGCCATTTCAGTAAGTCCTTCATATACGTGCCTTTTCTTCTAGTATGTTTGTAAGTTTGTTTTTGTTTTGCCTTAACCCAACAATAAAATATTTTATTATTAAGGGAACACAATTTCTTGGAAAATCTTTGTTATAAAATGCAGTAAAGGTAACATTTGTTGCCAGTGCATGTGCATAGTTTATTTTTTAATTATTGCATAAAAACTTGCCATCGTTTTAGTTTGCAACATAAGCAGCCAGCAGGCCCCGGTTTCACAATCATTCCTTAGCTAAGATTTTCCTTAACTTAAATCTTAAAAAATTTCAATCCTTAATAATTTTGTTAATTCTGAAGATATTCAGACATTTAAGGTGTCAATCTGAAGATAATTTCTAGATAAAAACATTTGCATTTAGTTTTGACAAAAGTATTCATCAGCAGTTCCAAAGAAGAGGTTAACAAAAAATGCTAAATTTAAGTTAAGGAAAATCATAGCTAAGGAATGATTGTGAAACCGGGACTTCAACTTATAACCAGGCATCGCAATATTTGTTTATCTTGCAGTGTCTTTTATTCTGTCTATCTTGTGTTTTATTTTTGTTCATCAGATCAGGGTTTTGTCAAGTACATGTATTCATTTACTAGTTGTTTTATTCCATTTTAATGATTCTTAATGGGTTTAGTTTCAACTACATTTCCTATTTCAAATACATGCTACAATTATTAATTCCAACTTTTGATAGCTATCGCTAAACCAATCCATGCCATGGCATTCATGGGCGTTTTAATTGGTTTTTTAACCAATATGTGTCATTTTCCTATTATTTTTTTTTTAATTTTCAGGTATATCACATCTAAAGATGTAGAGCGTCTTGCCAAAATGTTAGGTTTCCGAGCTCAAAAAGACATTTTTGAAGGAATGATAGGTAAGCATAAATAAATCGCATGTATTTTATTTACTGCATGCAAATTGTGCTAAAAGACAACTTCTACACCTGAACCAGTGAACCAAAGATGGTGACATTGAGGGACGTCATTTGAAGTCCTTTCATGTTTGCAAAAAATTGGTTCACCTTGACCTTCAGAAAAGGTTATAATGAACTCAAATAACCTTAACCATCGCCTTGTCATGAACTGAAATGTTTAAAAATTTGGAATTTTATACACAGTAAGGGACTACCAAGTTTGGAAAATTGTTTGGTCTTGAACTATATTAAAAGTCACATTGATCGTCTACCTTTAAACAGCTTCCTAGCAAGAACCAGCATCAGTACAAGAAAGGTTGCCAAATTTGCGATTGATTGACCTCAATTTCAGCGTTACAGTACATATAGTTTTCAATAGTAAAACTTTAATGTTTAAATCATCTTGTTGCCATCACCAAATCGGTAAAGAAGCTTGAAACTTCATATATATCATCGACTTTGTCAAGTTAACCTTGCCCTTCTTTGACCTTTAAACACCATCTTGTCCAACAAAGGGTACAGAAATTAAAACTGTGGCATCAGTCTTACCAAGTTGATTGACCTTCACCCTAATTCAATGCAATGCATAGTTAAACATGTAAACAACTTCTTTTCATGAACCAAAAGGCCTAGAAAATTGAAACTTTAAACATGGCATCAGTGTATTAAGCCTTATCAAGTACATAAATGCTTCAACATTTATATTATGCCTCCACTCATGGATCACAGTTCCCAATGTCTAGGTTCAAATCCCACTTGGGCAGATCCTAGTGTGTAAAAGTCAGCTTGCTGTAGGTTAGAGGCTTTCTCCAGGTACTCATGTTTTCTCCATCATCCAAGAACTGAGGGTCTCTATATACCAATGTAGTTAAGAATGTGTTAGTATGTCTGTGTATGAGCAGGCCCTTGTATAATCTGCTTAAATATTAACTAGACATTTTCTTAGCAAGTGAAATTTCCAGATGACTTTGTCCTTGCCAAAAGCGTAGTTTTCATCATAACATTGTTTTTGTTCTTGTTTCTTCCATGTTTATGGTGTCATTATAATTATCAGTGAGTTTATAAATATATAAATGTACAGAGGTAATTTTGAACAAACAGTATTTCCAATGCATCTATCTCTGTTGATACTAATGTGTACTTTTATATTGATTTTGTAGAGGAAGTATCAGAGAAATCAAAGAACAAGGTGACATTTATCAACTTTTTAGATTTTATAATTAAAAGTCAAGCTGATGGTCCTGATCCCTTTGAAGAAATACAACAGGTAAAATTAGATATCGATTTATAATAAAAACTTAAATCTATACTCTTTCATAGATAAAACGCTATGGTAGTTTAGTTGGAAGAGTGCTCGCTCAGTTTGATCAAGTCTGACCAAGACTTGGAAATAGATAGTGACTATTATTTATTATCAGCATTAGGAAATGAAAGGGACATGTTTTTTCATGTCCTGTGTCATTGTAATCGTAGGCATGGCACACTTTAGAACTCTGGTAATGTGCTGATCCCATATACGTGAAATATTCTTTAATGAACATATATTCCCATTCAACCAATCTTTCATAGATAAGGTTTAAATATTGTTAGTTAATAAAAAATTCATCACCACTTTGAAAAAAAAGCCTAAAATGACGGAATCAAGCAATTTTGAATATATTTGATCACCACAGAGACCACTATTCAAAACTATCCATTTTCCTCATTACTTGCTGTTCATGTCTCAACAATGTTATATCTATTCTTCAAATATCTTCTCTATTCCTATTTGTATTTTAACCAAAACCTCGACACAATTGTGTCATCTCAAATAGTTTGAGTTTTAAATACATGAATTAATAAATGCACATACATATACAAAAAGGCTAGCATATAAAACCAACCAAACTTTATGGATGACTGGTCATTATATCATGTTTTTTGGTTGATATCTAAAGCAAATTGATCCTAAAACAATGGCTGTAATAGTCTTCATGTAGAGGCAGATGCTATAGCAGGGTTTACTTGTACGTTTGTACTGTCAAAACTGTTTATGTATTATGATGACTTAATAGAATCTACCACAACTTGTGGTGCAAGATATGGAAATCTTAACTTGAGTTTTGGTTTACTGTATAACAAGGTTTGTTGCGTTCTTTCGAAATATATTGGAACAAGGGTTACGATTTCCCTATCTTACACCACAAGAAGTGATTAATTCTATTTCTTGCATCAGCAGTGATCAGATAGTACAATTTTTCAAATTAAAATCAATTTCAACTTATCGATACACCTCTGATTTCGTTAGGTAAAATTTTGTGGGAAAAACAGTGTGTTGGCTATCTTGCACAGGGAGGTACAAGATGGAGATATCTTGCACCTCTCTTTTTATAAATTTTTCTGTCTGAGGTGCAAGAAAGTACTATCTGGTACTTACATATTTTTTAATCTTTAATTTCAGTGTTTTAGATTAATGGATAAAGAAGATAAAGGATATTTGACATTAGACGATTTAAGAGAATTATCACAGGAAACAAGAGTGTGTTTATCTAATGGAATGATTAAGGAAATGTTCCAGGAAGCTGACAGAAGTGGTGATGGCAAAGTGACATTAGAGGAATTTACCATTATTATGCTTCAAAGTAGCAGATTTAAATATGTTTAATTAAATTTCTTTAAAAATCTATGAGTTCATTTTAACCTCTTTTGCATATGTCAAACCCTGATGTAAGAAAAATGAAGAAGTGGAGTAAGCATGGTGTTTTACACCAGTCAAGATTCTTTACTTATATCAAGGTGGTCAGTTTGATGATGGTGGAGGAAACTGGAGTCTCCAGAGAAAACTACAGACCTTCGACAAGCAAACTGACAAAATTTCTCACACTATGATCTTCCTAAACTGGGAGTTGGTAAGAGCATCACTAACTGATACCAATTCTTTACATAAAAGCAGTTGTATGTTTTAGTTACAAATGGAATAAAGCTATTAAGTAATATCTACACTGTTAACATGCTTGGTTTAGAATCACTAAGGGTTTCATGTTATTTGGAAATTTTTTCACATAAGAACAAAATCATGTATACATGTTTACATACTGGTTTCTAAATCAATAGGCCAGAAGGAATTACATATTACCTGGAATCTTTTCCCGCTCGAACAAAGTTTTGTTTACATGCACTAAAATTCATTATGTTGCAATGATTTCATGATGCACAATATACCTCGTAATTATTGAGAATTTTTCAAAATCATATTTGATAAAAGAACTCATTTGATCCATGTAAAACAGGTATAGATTGCAAAATTTTAGGACTGTATGTACACATGACATAGCACTTGGGATTCCTAGGCTTTTTGAGACACTGACCCCTGTCGGATTGAAGCCTCCTATTTTTAAAACCGAGGGGCTAGGAATATGTTAATTATTTGATATTTCATTATTTTAAATAACCCCCTTGTTAATAGAAAAATAAATATTATGAAAAAATTCAAATTCTTACTGGTTTTTCATCATATGAAATTCTCAATAATTATGAAGTATACTACCGGTATATCAAAAACAAACATACTAATCCATGTCCAAATCACAATCAAGAAGCAAAGTAAAAACTTTAAAACTGACAAGTTAGGTTAGACACGTGAACTTCCACCAGGAGGTCAGGAGGCTCCAGAAGGGTAAGCACCTCCTGTTTAGCTAGCTCATCTGCCACATGTGTAATCAAAATTGAGTGAAAGGAACATATGATGCACACTGCACATCTGACATAAATCTGTCACATTGGCTCCCTTAATTAATTTGTGCTCGAGCTAAAAATCACAAAATAACAATGCAAAAATTCACCATTTGTATTGCACCATGTAAAAATGATTTCAATAATGTAGATGATGTATAAAAAAACATTCACTTATGTCATAATAAGCCAATTTTACACTTTGTACTATGTACATGTGGTATGAGAAATGTCTGTAATAGAATCATAAAGTCTTTCTTAATCTCTGGAATATCAACAAGTCTTTTAGATTTTATATCTCTCCAGTTCCAGTCAATTACTATCGTCTTAACATTTTTCAGATGCAGCGAATCTGGAAAAAGACAAATATAAATTAATTGAATAAAAAGAAAAAGCAAAGTTTCTGAAAATAAACATCGCAGAACATGTCACAAAAATATGGGCCAATACCTTAATCATCTCCAAAAGATGCAATGAATCTTGAAAAGATAAATGTGAATTTAATTGAATATAAGAGATAGAAAAGTTTCTGAAAATGAACTCGGCAAAACATGTCATAAAATACAGATCAAAACTATTTTCACCTCCAATATGAAAGGAGATGTTCATCTAGTCCTTATAATAAAGTCTTCAATTTAATTTGCATGATCAAAATATAAATAGCCAATGCAACATGTACTCCACCCAAAAATTGTTTCTGTGAAGTTTCATAAAGACCTGTAAATAGTTTTCGAAAAAAGTCCTGTTGTCACAGGGAGGAAACACTCTGAAGCATTCCTTTGTATGTAAGTATGTTTATAAGCTGTTCTAGAAAGGAAGACTTTAAGCCAGACAGTGGAAACTTGCTTAACATAGTGATACATGTTTGTGTCATTGTGGCAAATAAAATCTCTTAGTTGTAAATTTTGCTCAGAGTTTTTACAGGCTAATAATTGTATATGTTTACTTTAATCATGCGTAGAGAAATATTAATTCCATCTATAGGACAAAATCCCTTTAAAATATTTTTTTTTGCTTGTATTTGACATTATTTTCTTAATTGGAAAATATACATGTTAGACTGTAAATTAACTTACTATCTTTTAATAAAGCCTGGAGTCTGTTTGGTGTTCCAATTCCCATATGGCAGATCTGTTTAGCTAAATACTTCTTCTGTTCTTCTAACTAAAGGAACATGTAAATGAAATGAGAACAATTCATCTCCAGGGATTTGAAATATTTACTTATATAAGGTCTATAAATCTCAACATGTGACCATCACAAATTTTTGAGTTCTAGGTTCAAGAACAAATAGGCATAATGAGAGACTGTGTCAAATGATGTCATCAAACAAGTGATAATTTGACAAAATCATAAACAAACATACTAATCCATGTCTGAATCACAATTCAGAAGCAAAGTAAAAACTTTGAAACTGACAAGTCAGGATAGACACATGAACTTCCACCAGGGAAGTGAGGCCGGGTGCTCCAAAAGGATAAGCACCTCACATAACTGATGAAACTGTTTGTTTTCTGATGTCAAATTGCTGGGAAGAATTTATTCTGGATACAAAATTAACTAGACTAGACTTGCAGACCCTATCAATATGAGCTTCCTTTAAAACTGCATGGTTAGATTTAAGCAACAAATATCAAATAATGTCATTCAAAATGAACCAATTGACTTGACTAGTAACTGAAAGCATGGTAAAAATAAAATTGCCAAAACTAGAACTGTCTCTTGAGAGCCAAATACCCTCCATCCCCAACATTTAATGTTTTCCTGTGAACTTTCTGATATGACCTTGGTCCAAGGTCATGACACAATTTGTACCATGGAAGTTTTATGAAAGTAGTCCAATGCAGCTATGAGATATGGCCTGGACATGATTTTACTTGGACAGACAGACGGGCAGACAGACAGACAGATGAACAGACAGACATGGTGATTCCTATATACCCCTAAACTAGTTTGTGTGTGTGTGTGGGGGGGGGGGGTATAACTAGTAAACAAGTGACATTTTCACTAGGAGAACATTTCATAATTGTTTTTCCCACCACTTTAGCAAATATTATCCATACACACAAATTATCTAATCTAGTATAATCTAAATTTACAATCAATGAACAATATTGGTGAAAGAATCATATTTGGTTCTCACATGTTTGTGGGGGACTTAATTTTTAAAAACAAAAATCGCCAATTAAAAACACATCAAAACAAGGCTTTCTTTTCAAATATTCTGGTCTTGTAGTAATTCACAAGTGAGTGAGTGACTGATTGAACCATTATTACAGCTATCCGGGACTACAACTGACATAAGATGTTTGACTATAAAAGCATTACATTATTAAACACATACCTTGAAATGTTTGGCAAATAATTTAGCACATTTTGCTTCTTCACCTTTAAAATCTTGGATTTCCCTGAAAATAAAACAATGATAATGATTCATCCAACTATACCAAAAACAGTGTTTCCATGGACACCACACATCTTGGATTTCCCTGAAAATAAAACAATGATAATGATTCATCCAACTATACCAAAAACAGTGTTTCCATGGACACCACACAGCAATAACAATCTGGAGATTAATTGTCGATAAGATGGGAAAAGAGTGGAGTACCGGTAATGGAGTTTTACCCCTCAATCAAGATTAAAGATTTAATCTGAAAAAACTTCAACATAAGGCAATGACACTTACGTTGATAGTATGACTTAAACAAAACTCTTCTTCACTTTCAGCAGGTGAGCTAGGGACTTTAGTTTTATGTTAGTTGTTTTTAAATTCATGATAATCATGGCAGATGTCATCCAATAATTAGTGAAGTGGAGTAATGAAGTTTTACACCCTAATCTAGACTCTTTCACTAATAAAGAGGCAGTCAGTTCAGAGATGGTGAAGAAAACGGGAGTGCCCACAAGGAAACATTCCACCTTTTGCAAGTGAACTGACAAACTTTCTCACACTAGGATCTGCCCATATTAGGGCGCAAATCTAGGCTGTGAGTGGTGCTGTGATCTATAAACCTGCACTTTTGATCACCTGGCCACTGAGGCCCCTAATCTAATAATGAAATCTCACCTGTTTAACTGCACAGCTCTAATAGCTGATGATGTTATGATAAGTAACAATGGAGATCCAGGTGGAAGTTCACTCTTTGTTGTTAATTTTTTCCATTTGGGTAGAACTGTCCTGAGGTATGAAGTAGCTGTGTCCTCTGGACTGCTACACACACAAAAGTCCTTATCTGTAAGTAAATATATAAATTTGTTAATACTGAATTAGAAACATGCCATTGGAGACCATTTTGTCATTATGACGGTGCCCACCCAAAATGTGGGCCCTAAATATAGCCAGGTGGTCTAAATCACTAGATTACAAATCAAAATGCCTTTCATGGCTAAGATAAGAATCATATTCAGGGCAGATCCTAGTGTGAAAAAGTTCATCAGTTCACTTCCTGAAAGTCTGCACACTCCAGTTTCCTCCAACATCTCAGAACAAACCACCTCGATATAAGTGAAGAACCTTGTCCGTGATGTAAAACATCATTATTCCACTCCACTTTGAGTACTATATTATTATAGTTGTTAATATTTATCTTATATTTTCTTCAAATGATTAATACATGTTTATCAACAACAAATTTCTATATCTAAGAAAGGTATAATTTTTATATACTGTACTTGCAATTTAAAAACAGTATACAATTGGTGTCTTTGTCTTTTTGCATTTGATTTCCTTGATGAAAACTGAAGTTTTTAAAATTAAACCTGGTGAAAAGGTTGCTTATGACATAAGGTTGTTTCAGATTGATTCTGAGGATGCCAGGTCAAGAGTCACCATAACTTTGAAAAGCCTAGGCTCATCAAGGCCCTCAAAAAGTTTTATGGCCGTCATCACAGTATTGTTGATAAGTTTGATGTCTCTGTGTCCAGGATTGCCTTGGCTATATTTGACGTCTCATAGTTCCATGTTCCTTTCACACAATTTTGATTACACACGTGACGGGTGTAGCTAGCTAAACAGGAGGTGCTTACCCTTCCGGAGCACCCAGCCTCACTTCCCTGGTGGAAGTTCACGTGTCTAACCTAACTTGTCAGTTCCAAAGTTTTTACTTTGCTTCTGGATTGTGATTCGGAAATGGATAAGTATGTTTGTTTTTGATACCACAGACACACCCTACAGTCAGTAAATGATGGTGTATAACAATAGCAATACTGTGTCTGTAAGACACAAAAGATGCACCTACTTACAACAGAAATATTTTACGATAATGAAGAATGTGCTGCAGAGCATAGCAATTTTGGGTTATGACTTGACTCAAATAAGTTGACAATATCTAGGTTTTCATAATTTAAAAATTATAAGTAGCCAAAGTTTTGAAATTTGTGAAAACATAACTTTTTTTATATTTTTTTTTCACAATTTTGCTTAAGAATCTTTGTCGGAGATTAGTGGCCAGCAATAAGTGGTTTTTGATACTAGAATGGAAACATGTCAATATCAAACATAAACATTAAATTCCATACTAGTTTTTAATACTCAACTATCACAAACACTGTGACTCCAACATTGGGATAATACTAATTATTATTTCTGTACCTTCATCAAGGTTAATCTCGTCCTGTTCAACAGATGATAGTTTATCCTTGAAGAATTTATCAATAGCCTGTAACAAGTGTTCAGATTTGGTTTTGTCAGGTTCTTTGTCTTTTAACTCCTCTGTTATTCTCTGTAAATAAAATATGTATCTATTTAAGCCCAAAATTATTTTACCTCATACAATTTCATAAGTAGGCAGTGTTTGAAATAAGCTAAAATTTTAAAAAAGTCCTTGCCTTGATAATATCAACATTTTCTAATGTGGTATATAGGAGACTATTAAAGAAGTACAGGTAACTAATCCCTCCCAAAAAATTACCAGTCTCATACTAGGACTGGCTGTTATTTCGGACAATGAATTGTGCACCCTGTCTAAACCAAACACCTTTTACCCAAGTACCTGTGGGTTTGGCTGCTTTGGTGATAAATCGAGGTATACTTTATTCACAAACAAAGAAGAAACGGATTTTGGGTTTTAAAAAAACTAGTTTGTCTATAAGCAAGGTGATAAAGTTATCGAGAGGCAAATAAACCAAAGTTTTAATGTATAATGTTACCTTTCTCTTTCTTTTTTTCTTTTTGTTATTTTTTGTGGCTGAAGAATCTTCTACAATATTTTCATCATCTGATTCATTTTCACTTTTCTTTCTTTTTCTCTTCTCTTTGTCTTTTGCAACCTTGCCTTTTATTTTCACTTTCTCTCTATCGCTGTCTGAATCTGAGTTTGTATCTATAAAAAAATGCAATGTACTAAACTTGGTCAAAAAAGAAAGTTTAGAAAAAATGTACACAGTAAGGCTGACAATATTATGTCACCACATTTTCATTTATTCATATCTTAATTAAGGTAAAAATAATTCATACAGTTTACATTACTGGACATTTGTGACAATTTTCTTCTGTCAGATCCTGCTAGCTTGAGGTTTTCACTGAGAGACAAGAACATTTTCTGCTACATTTGTAATCCATATTGGTACCTGCATGGTTACTCTCCGATTTGAGAAAGAGACATTGTTCATAGAACTTAATCCCTACAAGCAATATATTCCATTTTAAAGTCAAGACACCTGTCACATCAGATGTGGTGCTCTTACGGGGTAGGGATTTCCATTTAGCTCTTGGTAGACTTAAGGATTAGCCGACATGCCAGAAGTAACAAATCTCAGCAGAGACAAGAATTTTAAGCAAGACAATGATATTCTGTGTAATTTAATGACATTTGGTTGATAATCTGAAGTGCTGCAGTGTTTGCAATGCAATTTAATACCAGTGGATGGATTGAGTTCTGACCAAGATCAGTGGCCATAAAAACAAGAAGTGAAGTTCTTTTTGTGCCCAGTTAACATGGTTGGAAATCAGTTTTTAAATTTAGATCAAAACCATGTGGCAACTTTTGTTTCAAAATGCTGTATTCAAAGATATGTCTTAAACCTTGCACATTCATCACCTCTCAAAAATATTTCACTTGAATTGAAACGTCAACAGCAACAGGTGATGACAACTACATCTTCATCTCTATCAGTATGTCAAACTGTCACATCTTTGACACTTCTTTCACTGGTGTGCATGGAGTTTTAAAAAAAAGAAGAAAGCAAAGACAGAAAAACAAAAAAAGAGAGATAGACCCAGTTGCTGTTTGCCCAATCAAGAACAGACCAGTCCAGCTACTGTGACGGTACCAGAGTTCGATGCCTTGCTGGCATAGATCCAGCCTATCATGTGGAAGCATCTGGGAAACTGGGTGAACAGCAGTCCCCTAGAAGGTCAGGGTTTCCAACCCATTCTTCTTCTTCTCTTCTTCTTCTTCCGTATATTGAGTAGGCCTCCTCCTGGAGTGTAACACTTACTCAAGCATGAGATGGATGGTTAAAAACCTCTTAAGGCACTATTTACAATTAAAATTAGGTAACAGCTGTAGATTTAGTGGAATGTAGGATGGTCTACTGGTAGCCTATCAAGTAAGACCATGAAGTCTGCTGCTGATGGAGCTGCTGCAACCTCTGATGGGAGTCTGTTCCATTGTTGTATTGTCCTGGGGAAGAAGGAGTATCTGTAACAGTCCTTGTTGGTACGATGCTGTCTGTATCTGTGTCCTCCTCTAGTTCGACTGTCGCTTGCTATTAGATATTTGTCTCCTGGAATGTCCACTAGGCCATGCTTGATCTTATATAGCATCCCAAGCCTGCTCTTGGATCTTCTGAGTTGAAGTGGATCCCATTTCAGTTGTTCTTAAGGATGCCAAAGAGCAATCTCAGCTACTACACTACATTTCTGCGGATGGAAATCCATCCCTCAGGTGGCCTCCCACTTAGAGTATGTAGGTCCTCTTGTAGAAGTGTCGGAACCTGGGCTGACCTGACTTGGCAATAAAGGATAGAGGTGCACACCGGAGTGCAGTCCATCTGAGAGATCATTAATGAAAATAAGAAAAAGTAGGAGTCTCAAAACTGAGCTTTGGGGAACATTGCTGATCACAGGTGCAATCACAGAACACTCATTCTCCACCAAATTTCTCTGGGTCCTGTCACACAGGAATAAGGTGATCCAGCTGTAAATCTGGCCTCTGATGCCGTAATGGTGGACCATCTTGAGAAGACATTGATGTGAAACACGGTCAAAGGCTTTAGGACACACGATGATACAACCATGTCGACGTCTCGATATAAGTGAGGTAGCCAATGGGTAGTAAATATCATTCTAACAACTTTACCAACAAGCAAATCAAAAGTGATTGCACAAGACGTGTGTATGATCACACGGTGACACGCTTACTGTCAACGGTGGGAAGGTGTGTGTGTGGGGGGGGGTGTCCGAGATGTCCAACTTCTTTTGTATACTGGCTCTTCCAAGCAGGCAGAAAATCTCGAAATATAACTTTATCTCAATCACAATGCCATTATTTATCTGCATTTACCTTGAGTTTCATGATTTTCTGTTTCTGTAGATTGCAACCACCACTCGTCGTCGAGATCGTCAGCCATTATTGATCAGGATATCCAAAATCCTAGTTTCGCATAAAAGTTTTATTGGCGAAATATTGAGATTTATCTTTTTTCTAAAACTTTACAATCAGAGCAAAAATTCAAATTAAATTTTAACTTAAATCTCGTGTTTACTGATAAAAACAACTCTTTATTGTTTTACGAAACTAAATTGTAACGAAAAGGGTGAAGGTCACGTAAACATTCCTCCTTTCTTAGCTGCCCACCTAGTCCCATACTGCAGACTGACAGACTCAAGAGCTTGATGCTTGAGCTCTGAGTGTATTGACACTGACAGACAGTGTAATGGAAACAAAGCCAATTGTAACATGTAATTATTTATCAGTTACTTTTTTGCAATATCTGACAGCTGCAGGTCACATCCACTGGCACTCAAGCAGGTGCTCTTGCAGAATAAATATATTAACTTCCAGGTTATCTTTGCATGCACTGTGCATAATGCATTTTATGAACAGAAAAAATATCAATCGGTCTCAATGAGATGCACTTCTTTTACCATGTACATGCAGTATATATATAGTGCAAACTAGATTTTTTGGTCAGCTTGAATTTATACCGTTATAATAAAGTGAAAAATGGAAACCTTTGCATGTTTCTGGAAAAATGTCATTTATATGGTCAGCTGTCAAATTATTAGACAGGCCATTGAGGACAGAAATAATTCAGTCTACCAAATGACTGTTTAGTAGAAATGAACATGTGTGGTACATAAAAACATCCTTGGATAATTCTAGGAAAGGCACTGTGATCTGTAAGCAGATGGTTTAGACAACACCAAAACCCCCATTGAATTTATTCAGTTTAATGTGCATGGGTGCAAAAGTAAATCTTTCACAGTTTCCATACTTGTGGTGGTGACAATTAAGATGCATGACTATACTTCCGCTTTACAACCTGGTTTTGACTACAATAAAACAATTTTTAATGTTTCAGGTCATGGTGATCAGTCATTATTTTCATCACTCCATCCACTGTTACACACATGGTTACCAAAAGAACCAACAGAATGGAGAAGGTATGTGATGATTTTACTTTGAGATTACATTATCATTATTATAAGTGAAAGGTTATATTTAGGTTTTTCAATGAAGACCTAAGTTCCATAAAAATGCTATTTTTTTCTGACAAATATACATGTAGTTACATGTATTTATTAACCTAGTTAAGACGTCATATTCCACATGGTTTTTTTTTGCAGTGCAAAATATACTTAGATAGTTATGGAAAAAAGCAACCAAGAACACAATACAACAAGCATATGAAAGTATAAAATAAGACAAAAGAGCACACTGCAAAGGTTAAAATTTCTGCCACTTCACCTGTAGCCAATGACGTCTTGGTATAATTGTAATATTGACGTCTTGGTATAATTGTAATATTGACGTCTTGGTATAATTGTAATATTGACTGGGACGTAAAATCCTAATCAATCAAATCAACCAAATACATTTATATTTTTCTACATCTGACTTACTACTTATTGAATTTAATTTGGTCCTGCAGGTCATATGGACGACCACCTAAAACAGTGAAACTAGAGGCAAGTTTTGTTCCCTACGATGAAGATATATTACCAACAGATACAGATAAAACACTCATAAGCAGACCATACTTCCATATATTCTGGACAGATTGTGTAAGTCTCTCTCTCTCTCCTCTTTCTTTCTCTCCAACCTCTCTGCATCTTTCTCCCCTCTCTCTCTCTATCTGCTTCTCTCCCCCTCTCTCTTTCTCTCTCTCTCTCTCCCTGTCTGCATCTCTCTCTCTCCCTCCCCCTCTCTTTCCTCTCTCTCTCTCTCTCTCTCTCTCTTTGCATCTTTCTCTCTCTCTCTCTCTCTTTCTCTCTCTTTTTGACACCACTTTGGTAGCTCACTTAGTAGAGTGCTTGCTTTGTAAGTGGGAACTCTGGGTTTACACCCTGACCAGGTCTGACCAACACTTGAAGAGAGGTATATATATTGACTGTTCTTTCGCTAAGGACCTAGCATTTAGAAATGAAAGTCACAGGGTCCTTCGGAAGACACCTAAAAACCTGATAGTGTGTGTCACAGTAGGCATTATATGCTAAAGAACCCCTTGCTTATTGCTCTGAGTGTACTACAAAGGTAAAAATTTCTGCTACTTGACCTATTGCTGACAATATCTCAATATCAGTAATATGTTCTTGACTGGGACGTAAAACCACATTCAGTCAATTATTGAATCTCTGTCTTTGAAGAGAACAGATTACTTTGTTCAATATTATCAGCTGTTAGTGAAGAGGTTCTTTAAAATCAAATTAGGCATAAGAAAAATTCATTCTTGAAGTGACAACAGGTTTTGTGCTGGATTCACAAAAGTTTTGTAAATATAGAAAAATTATCTTACCTTTTTTGTAAATATTTATAATATAAAAGTCTAACTAGTTTTAAGATTTTAATAATCCTTTATCAGAGGCAATAAATAATTTTATAATGTAAATATAAAAGATACTGTAGGAGTGTTTCTGAATCAAATCCTACTCAATTTTGACTACAAATTTAAATCCAACATGGCGAAAAATCCACTCATGTTTTTCAACCATCTGTAGATTTTCATTATTACAAAACTTTTATTGTTTAATCTTAGGATCTGGATGCCTACAAACAGACTGTAAAAGATGAGATATCAGAGTGGAATAATGCACTAAAGGCTCGTAATATCCCTGATTGGCTGATTGTCGTCGTCATTAGCGATGAGAGTAAAGTCAAGACCAAGTTGTTACCCAGATCATCTGTTATTGACAAAGTTAAAAATGACTTCTGTAATAAGTTGCAAGACAGGTCAGTCATATCTTTATCATCTCACCATCATCAATATATATACATTTATAAATGCTATTTTTCCAAGTCAATAGCTGTTTACATTAAGCTTTCAAATTCATTAAGGTTGGTAAGGAAAAACAATTATTAGTAAAGCTTTTTATTTATTTGATTGTTATGTTCAATAAAATAAACTATTTTCCTAGATTATAATGGTTTGTCTTATAGCTAGTCCCTGAAGGATTTAAGCTATCGGATACCATATTTATCTCTTATTGGCCAGCACCTCTCTTTGACAAGTTCTAACAGATTTTACTTCCTGCCTGGACATTTGTGAGAAAGTTTTTCAGTTTGCTTGCTGAAGGTTGGGAATGCCAGTTTCCTCTACCATCTATTAACTGGCCGCCATGATTTAACTGAAATCTTAATTACTCCACTTGACTTTTATTTGTTGTTCAGTATTCAGATAAAAAAACTTTTTAACACAGTATAATTAGTACAGTAAATATTGTAATGATTTTATTTGATGAAGCATAGCTGAACTTTTGCACTTGAATACGTATTTCTGTGTCTTACTCATTGTCAATATTGGTTAATTTTCAGATGTATAGTTCTAACAGAACCACACAAACAAGATCAGAGAAGTTCAGAGTCCTGGAGAATTATGGTACACAGATTGAGAGAGCTACTTCTACAAGCATTTAACAAACATCTTAATAAATACGAGGAAAATATGAGAGCATTAAGAGAAAGTAGAAATGATCCTAACTGGAATTTTATAACTTATTTCCTTGTTCAGGTAAGTTTTGAAGAAAAAAAAAGTTATGTACAGATGTCCCTTTAAGCCCTGTTTATATGAACAAGTGGTCCTTAAAATTCATTTTATATGAAGAATAGCCCCTTAAAATTCTATTTATGAATAGTTGTTTCTTAAAATTAAATTTATGATTAGGTATCAGTTTATATGAATAAACTTTACAATAGGAATTGGCCTTTTTCTGGCATTTGCTTATGAATACAGTGTCAGTCATGACCAGATATGGGGAAATTAAAAATGTTAATAACTCATGACCTCTGATTATGTAATGTTTAACGAACTGATGATGTCATAGAATATCATCCTATTACCTCATGCATTGAGTGATTGGTCAGCATTCCAAATTAAGCCAATATTTTTATCCTTATTTGGAATAAAGCTGTTCCATCAATCTTATATGTTTGTTGAAATCTTAGATAAAATTAATAACTGTACCCATAATTTTGCATTTTAGTCATGCCATGCTTCACAGTTCAATCACTTTGTTATTCCTGACTGTCATTCATAATACTAAATGAATGCACTCAAATTGAGTGTCATTTCTTAATTGACAGGTCCCAGTTTCACAATTATTTCTGAACTAGGATTTTCATTAACTTCAATCTGGCAAATTTAAAATCTTGCTAATTTTATTAAGATTTGTTATGATAATCTGGAATTTATAGTGTTATTTTGAAGATCATTTCAAGCTTACAACATTTGTATTTAGTTTTGTCAAAAATGTTTATTCATTGCTCCAAATCAAATTGCCAAAATTTTGCTTTATGGTAATCAAAGTCTTAGTTGAGATTGTGAAACTGGTGCCAGATGCTATTCCTTCTATCTGTAAGTCTGTCCACCCATCTATAGTCTAAAACTAATAATCTATCAGTATTCATTTTGTGAAATTTCCTAAAAAAAAATGGGCAACACGTTTTTGCGTTAAATTTTCATAAAATTGAAAAATGCCTTCATAATGAAATGTTACGACAAAGTTTTCTCTGTAGTAATTCTTCATAACTATGAAGCACTATTTCATGAAACTTTGGGCAAAGCATTCACATTGATAGATGCACATATCAATAACCCAAATTGGTTTGCTCATTTTCCTCAAGAGTTATTGCCCTTTAAACATAAGTGCAAATCACAAGAAAAAAGAACCTGCTGGCAGGGGTTCCTAATTCACTGAATTGGCTTGTTTAGTATCTGATATGGTCGTGTTGTATTTTTTATTTCAGGAAGAATTGGCTTTCATGTTTGAGATGATTGGTCTGTATGATGATGCTATGATACAGTATGATGAGTTAGATGCTCTGTTTACACAGTTTATTGTTACCCATACATCAGGGAGTAAGTAACTTTTTAAGTATCCGTACATGTTCTTGGGGTCCTCAATTGCCGGGTGGTCTAAAGTGCAAGCTTACAGGCAACAGTGCCTCTCACCGCCTAGGTTCGAATCCAACTTTCAAAAAGATAAACTGTTCTTTTGAAATGTGGAAGAGCTTATGACTTACCAGTGCCATGGGTTTATCGACTTCAAACATTAAAAGTTCTTGGTTAAAGATGTGCAGATAAGTTGCATTATTCTGTTATTCTTTTGACATTTCTGACAGTTTTACCATCCCAATTTAGTTATCTAAACCCATGCAGTAAAAACTTGATTCATCAGCACCATTTTATGTCAAATGTTCACATTATAAGGGCTTTGGTGACCAATCAAGAGAATATTATAAAGAAAAAAAACATAATTATAAGGGGTTACTAATTTGCAATAAATCAGGTGGATGGTTTATAAAGAAAAACATAGAAGAAAAAAGTTTTTTTCATTTATAAAAGTGTGGCGATAAGCATAGTGGCATTAAATCCAGGTTTTACTGTACATGCATGTTGTGTTTCAATGTTTCAGAACCAGTTAGCTGGCTAGTTAATATGATCAAAGACTGTCAGAGTTGGGCCGGGCTCTCATTGAAGAAACCAATCAACAGAGACAAACGTGACCTAATTAAGACAAATCAGGCTTCAATATTAGACCTCAGAAACTACCTGTTTTCACGTCAATGTGCACTTCTGTTTTTGTTATCGAAACCATGGGAAGTGGCAAAACGAGCGATTGAATACCTACACTATACCGTTCAGGAGATCAGAAATCTAAAAGTAAGTCACATCTGTCTCCTTTCTTCCCCCTCTCCCTCCCTTCCTTCCTTCTCTCTCTCTCTCAGTTATTAATGAAAAGACCAACAAAAAACTCAATAACTTAGATCTTAAAGTAAGATACCACATACAATAAACATACACATTTAAATTTCATTCATCATTTGTGTGGAACTATTATTTACTTGGGGTATACACTTACAAAGGTTTATGTTTTCCTTTTAAATTACAATGTATGTTGTTATAAGAATCTTGTGACAAAAACATTTTCCAAAATATCTGCACAAACATTATGGGATATCCATCAAATGGTATAGAGGAGAAACCCATTCATTTTAGTATGAATTACCAGTATACAGTCTAACCCTTCCTTAAAGCCCCTCTCTATATAAGGGCCACCTGCTTATAAAGGCCAGAATGATTGTATCCCAATTGTTCTTTATTCACATTTGCACCTGTATATAAAGGCCACCTGCCCATAAAGGCCACTTTTACTTGTTCCCTTGGGTGGCCTTTATAGACAGGTTTGACTGTGTTAATATCTGTTATATTTCTTTTCCGCTTTTTTACAGATCCAGATGCCTCCTGGAGCAGTGGACTGTTGGGTGTTTCTTAGCTGTCTTGAAATCCTTAAAACTTGTGAAAATTTTACTGGTGGATCTCATACAGAAAAGTATTCCCTTTATACAGCAAGCCTATGGGATTATGCCAGGAAAAAGGTACATTATTGTTAACATGCATTAAACTTTTTTAAGACTTCATTTCAATACTAATTTTACTTTTAATCATGAGAGGTGTATAGTTGTGAAATCTATATATTCTAGTATACAAATAATCAAATAGTTATAAAAAAATGAAAGATAGTGCAGCTTTTTCTTGGCCAAAGTGCAAAGCTATCATCATAGATAACAAGATACAAGATATTTTATTCAACCAATCAAGGTCCCACAGAGGGGCAATACAAAATAATGAGAAGTAACTCTTCTCCAAACTAAAACTAATTTAGACTGATTAGCATATAATAATAATAATAATAATAATAATAATAATAAAAAGTGATGTGTACATAATTCTAAAACCAAGTAACTACAAAAAGTGCAATACTCCAACACTGGTGAGTTGAGAATTTGTGTCAAATTCACCCGAAACTTCCTGCAATAGGTCACAGTATTGAAACACTAATGGAACAGGATCTTGAGAAATTTTAAAATGAATCATTTCAGTTGAATTCAGGATTTTCATAAGAAATACAGAAAATAGATTATGGCTTCAAGAGGTTTGACCTAGTACATAATCTGCATTAGGTTTATGCTAAAATTAAAATAAAAATGTCTGCCACAGTGATCTGCTGCTCTTTCTTAACGGTTACACTGTCAGTCATATTAAAATCAGTAAGATTGTATTAACTGTGTGCACATTGGCATTATCTGTTGGTTTTTATTTTTGTTATTTACAGTTACACAGTTTAGGTGAACTATGTGGGTTAATGCCTGACCCAGAATCAGCTCCAACATCACAACAGCTGACCTTGGTAATAGATCTGACATCTGGCATGGGACTCACTAATGATTCTGGTAGGTTTGTTAAATGTGTTGTAAAACCTGAATTTATCACCACCATTTGTTCATGGGAATCACTGATGATGCTGGTAGTTTTGTTAAATGTGTTGTAAAACCTGAATTTATCACCACCATTTGTTCATGGGAATCACTGATGATTCTGGTAGGTTTGTTAAATGTGTTGTAAAACCTTAAATGTGTTGTAAAACCTGAATTTATCACCACAATTTGTTAATGGGAATCACTGATGATTCTGGTAGGTTTGTTAAATGTGTTGTAAAACCTTAAATGTGTTGTAAAACCTGAATTTATCACCACAATTTGTTAATGGGAATCACTGATGATTCTGGTAGGTTTGTTAAATGTGTTGTAAAACCTTAAATGTGTTGTAAAACCTGAATTTATCACCACCATTTGTTCATGGGAATCACTGATGATTCTGGTAGGTTTGTTAAATGTGTTGTAAAACCTGAATTTATCACCACCATTTGTTAATGGGACTCACTGATGATTCTGGTAGGTTTGTTAAATGTGTTGTAAAACCTTAAATGTGTTGTAAAACCTGAATTTATCACCACCATTTGTTAATGGGAATCACTGATGATTCTGGTAGGTTTGTTAAATGTGTTGTAAAACCTTAAATGTGTTGTAAAACCTGAATTTATCACCACCATTTGTTAATGGGAATCACTGATGATTCTGGTAGGTTTGTTAAATGTGTTGTAAAACCTGAATTTATCACCACCATTTGTTAATGGGAATCACTGATGATTCTGTAGGTTTGTTAAATGTGTTGTAAAACCTGAATTTATCACCACCATTTGTTAATGGGAATCACTGATGATTCTGGTAGGTTTGTTAAATGTGTTGTAAAACCCGAATTTATCACCACAATTTGTTAATGGGAATCACTGATGATTCTGGTAGGTTTGTTAAATGTGTTGAAAAACCTGAATTTATCACCACATTTGTTAATGGGAATCACTGATGATTCTGGTAGGTTTGTTAAATGTGTTGTAAAACCTGAATTTATCACCACCATTTGTTAATGGGAATCACTGATGATTCTGGTAGGTTTGTTAAATGTGTTGTAAACCTTAAATGTGTTGTAAAACCTGAATTTATCACCACCATTTGTTAATGGGAATCACTGATGATTCTGGTAGGTTTGTTAAATGTGTTGTAAAACCTGAATTTATCACCACCATTTGTTAATGGGAATCACTGATGATTCTGGTAGGTTTGTTAAATGTGTTGTAAAACCTTAAATGTGTTGTAAAACCTGAATTTATCACCACCATTTGTTCATGGGAATCACTGATGATTCTGGTAGGTTTGTTAAATGTGTTGAAAACCTGAATTTATCACCACCATTTGTTAATGGGAATCACTGATGATTCTGGTAGGTTTGTTAAATGTGTTGTAAAACCTTAATGTGTTGTAAAACCTGAATTTATCACCACCATTTGTTCATGGGAATCACTGATGATTCTGGTAGGTTAGTTAAATGTGTTGTAAAACCTTAATGTGTTGTAAAACCTGAATTTATCACCACCATTTGTTAATGGGAATCACTGATGATTCTGGTAGGTTTGTTAAATGTGTTGTAAAACCTTAAATGTGTTGTAAAACCTGAATTTATCACCACCATTTGTTAATTGGAATCACTGATGATTCTGGTAGGTTTGTTAAATGTGTTGTAAAACCTGAATTTATCACCACCATTTGTTCATGGGAATCACTGATGATTCTGGTAGGTTTGTTAAATGTGTTGTAAAACCTGAATTTATCACCACCATTTGTTAATGGGAATCACTGATGATTCTGGTAGGTTTGTTAAATGTGTTGTAAAACCTGAATTTATCACCACCATTTGTTCATGGGAATCACTGATGATTCTGGTAGGTTTGTTAAATGTGTTGTAAACCAGGATTTATCACCACCATTTGTTAATGGGACTCACTGATGATTCTGGTAGGTTTGTAAATGTGTTGTAAAACCTTAAATGTGTTGTAAAACCTGAATTTATCACCACCATTTGTTCATGGGAATCACTGATGATTCTGGTAGGTTTGTTAAATGTGTTGTAAAACCTGAATTTATCACCACCATTTGTTAATGGGAATCACTGATGATTCTGGTAGGTTTGTTAAATGTGTTGTAAAACCTGAATTTATCACCACCATTTGTTCATGGGAATCACTGATGATTCTGGTAGGTTTGTTAAATGTGTTGTAAAACCAGGATTTATCACCACCATTTGTTAATGGGAATCACGGATGATTCTGGTAGGTTTGTTAAATGTGTTGTAAAACCTTAAATGTGTTGTAAAACCTGAATTTATCACCACCATTTGTTAATGGGAATCACTGATGATTCTGGTAGGTTTGTTAAATGTGTTGTAAAACCTGAATTTATCACCACAATTTGTTAATGGGACTCACTGATGATTCTGGTAGGTTTGTTAAATGTGTTGTAAAACCAGGATTTATCACCACCATTTGTTAATGGGAATCACTGATGATTCTGGTAGGTTTGTTAAATGTGTTGTAAAACCTGAATTTATCACCACCATTTGTTCATGGGACTCACTGATGATTCTGGTAGGTTTGTTAAATGTGTTGTAAAACCTGAATTTATCACCACAATTTGTTCATGGGAATCACTGATGATTCTGGTAGGTTTGTTAAATGTGTTGTAAAACCAGGATTTATCACCACCATTTGTTAATGGGACTCACTGATGATTCTGGTAGGTTTGTTAAATGTGTTGTAAAACCTTAAATGTGTTGTAAAACCTGAATTTATCACCACCATTTGTTAATGGGACTCACTGATGATTCTGGTAGGTTTGTTAAATGTGTTGTAAAACCTGAATTTATCACCACCATTTGTTCATGGGACTCACTGATGATTCTGGTAGGTTTGTTAAATGTGTTGTAAAACCTGAATTTATCACCACCATTTGTTCATGGACTCACTGATGATTCTGGTAGGTTTGTTAAATGTGTTGTAAAACCTGAATTTATCACCACCATTTGTTAATGGGAATCACTGATGATTCTGGTAGGTTTGTTAAATGTGTTGTAAAACCTGAATTTATCACCACAATTTGTTCATGGGAATCACTGATGATTCTGGTAGGTTTGTTAAATGTGTTGTAAAACCTTAAATGTGTTGTAAAACCTGAATTTATCACCACCATTTGTTAATGGGAATCACTGATGATTCTGGTAGGTTTGTTAAATGTGTTGTAAAACCTTAAATGTGTTGTAAAACCTGAATTTATCACCACCATTTGTTAATGGGAATCACTGATGATTCTGGTAGGTTTGTTAAATGTGTTGTAAAACCTGAATTTATCACCACCATTTGTTCATGGGACTCACTGATGATTCTGGTAGGTTTGTTAAATGTGTTGTAAAACCTGAATTTATCACCACCATTTGTTCATGGGACTCACTCATGATTCTGGTAGGTTTGTTAAATGTGTTGTAAAACCTGAATTTATCACCACCATTTGTTCATGGGAATCACTGATGATGCTGGTAGTTTTGTTAAATGTGTTGTAAAACCTGAATTTATCACACCATTTGTTCATGGGAATCACTGATGATTCTGGTAGGTTTGTTAAATGTGTTGTAAAACCTTAAATGTGTTGTAAAACCTGAATTTATCACCACAATTTGTTAATGGGAATCACTGATGATTCTGGTAGGTTTGTTAAATGTGTTGTAAAACCTTAAATGTGTTGTAAAACCTGAATTTATCACCACAATTTGTTATGGGAATCACTGATGATTCTGGTAGGTTTGTTAAATGTGTTGTAAAACCTTAAATGTGTTGTAAAACCTGAATTTATCACCACCATTTGTTCATGGGAATCACTGATGATTCTGGTAGGTTTTTAAATGTGTTGTAAAACCTGAATTTATCACCACCATTTGTTAATGGGACTCACTGATGATTCTGGTAGGTTTGTTAAATGTGTTGTAAAACCTTAAATGTGTTGTAAAACCTGAATTTATCACCACCATTTGTTAATGGGAATCACTGATGATTCTGGTAGGTTTGTTAAATGTGTTGTAAAACCTGAATTTATCACCACCATTTGTTCATGGGAATCACTGATGATTCTGGTAGGTTTGTTAAATGTGTTGTAAAACCAGGATTTATCACCACCATTTGTTAATGGGAATCACGGATGATTCTGGTAGGTTTGTTAAATGTGTTGTAAAACCTTAAATGTGTTGTAAAACCTGAATTTATCACCACCATTTGTTAATGGGAATCACTGATGATTCTGGTAGGTTTGTTAAATGTGTTGTAAAACCTGAATTTATCACCACAATTTGTTAATGGGACTCACTGATGATTCTGGTAGGTTTGTTAAATGTGTTGTAAAACCAGGATTTATCACCACCATTTGTTAATGGGAATCACTGATGATTCTGGTAGGTTTGTTAAATGTGTTGTAAAACCTGAATTTATCACCACCATTTGTTCATGGGACTCACTGATGATTCTGGTAGGTTTGTTAAATGTGTTGTAAAACCTGAATTTATCACCACAATTTGTTCATGGGAATCACTGATGATTCTGGTAGGTTTGTTAAATGTGTTGTAAAACCAGGATTTATCACCACCATTTGTTAATGGGACTCACTGATGATTCTGGTAGGTTTGTTAAATGTGTTGTAAAACCTTAAATGTGTTGTAAAACCTGAATTTATCACCACCATTTGTTAATGGGACTCACTGATGATTCTGGTAGGTTTGTTAAATGTGTTGTAAAACCTGAATTTATCACCACCATTTGTTCATGGGACTCACTGATGATTCTGGTAGGTTTGTTAAATGTGTTGTAAAACCTGAATTTATCACCACCATTTGTTCATGGGACTCACTGATGATTCTGGTAGGTTTGTTAAATGTGTTGTAAAACCTGAATTTATCACCACCATTTGTTAATGGGAATCACTGATGATTCTGGTAGGTTTGTTAAATGTGTTGTAAAACCTGAATTTATCACCACAATTTGTTCATGGGAATCACTGATGATTCTGGTAGGTTTGTTAAATGTGTTGTAAAACCTTAAATGTGTTGTAAAACCTGAATTTATCACCACCATTTGTTAATGGGAATCACTGATGATTCTGGTAGGTTGTTAAATGTGTTGTAAAACCTTAAATGTGTTGTAAAACCTGAATTTATCACCACCATTTGTTAATGGGAATCACTGATGATTCTGGTAGGTTTGTTAAATGTGTTGTAAAACCTGAATTTATCACCACCATTTGTTCATGGGACTCACTGATGATTCTGGTAGGTTTGTTAAATGTGTTGTAAAACCTGAATTTATCACCACCATTTGTTCATGGGACTCACTGATGATTCTGGTAGGTTTGTTAAATGTGTTGTAAAACCTGAATTTATCACCACCATTTGTTCATGGGAATCACTGATGATGCTGGTAGTTTTGTTAAATGTGTTGTAAAACCTGAATTTATCACCACCATTTGTTCATGGGAATCACTGATGATTCTGGTAGGTTTGTTAAATGTGTTGTAAAACCTTAAATGTGTTGTAAAACCTGAATTTATCACCACAATTTGTTAATGGGAATCACTGATGATTCTGGTAGGTTTGTTAAATGTGTTGTAAAACCTTAAATGTGTTGTAAAACCTGAATTTATCACCACAATTTGTTAATGGGAATCACTGATGATTCTGGTAGGTTTGTTAAATGTGTTGTAAAACCTTAAATGTGTTGTAAAACCTGAATTTATCACCACCATTTGTTCATGGGAATCACTGATGATTCTGGTAGGTTTGTTAAATGTGTTGTAAAACCTGAATTTATCACCACCATTTGTTAATGGGACTCACTGATGATTCTGGTAGGTTTGTTAAATGTGTTGTAAAACCTTAAATGTGTTGTAAAACCTGAATTTATCACCACCATTTGTTAATGGGAATCACTGATGATTCTGGTAGGTTTGTTAAATGTGTTGTAAAACCTTAAATGTGTTGTAAAACCTGAATTTATCACCACCATTTGTTAATGGGAATCACTGATGATTCTGGTAGGTTTGTTAAATGTGTTGTAAAACCTGAATTTATCACCACCATTTGTTAATGGGAATCACTGATGATTCTGGTAGGTTTGTTAAATGTGTTGTAAAACCTGAATTTATCACCACCATTTGTTAATGGGAATCACTGATGATTCTGGTAGGTTTGTTAAATGTGTTGTAAAACCCGAATTTATCACCACAATTTGTTAATGGGAATCACTGATGATTCTGGTAGGTTTGTTAAATGTGTTGAAAAACCTGAATTTATCACCACAATTTGTTAATGGGAATCACTGATGATTCTGGTAGGTTTGTTAAATGTGTTGTAAAACCTGAATTTATCACCACCATTTGTTAATGGGAATCACTGATGATTCTGGTAGGTTTGTTAAATGTGTTGTAAAACCTTAAATGTGTTGTAAAACCTGAATTTATCACCACCATTTGTTAATGGGAATCACTGATGATTCTGGTAGGTTTGTTAAATGTGTTGTAAAACCTGAATTTATCACCACCATTTGTTAATGGGAATCACTGATGATTCTGGTAGGTTTGTTAAATGTGTTGTAAAACCTTAAATGTGTTGTAAAACCTGAATTTATCACCACCATTTGTTCATGGGAATCACTGATGATTCTGGTAGGTTTGTTAAATGTGTTGAAAAACCTGAATTTATCACCACCATTTGTTAATGGGAATCACTGATGATTCTGGTAGGTTTGTTAAATGTGTTGTAAAACCTTAAATGTGTTGTAAAACCTGAATTTATCACCACCATTTGTTCATGGGAATCACTGATGATTCTGGTAGGTTAGTTAAATGTGTTGTAAAACCTTAAATGTGTTGTAAAACCTGAATTTATCACCACCATTTGTTAATGGGAATCACTGATGATTCTGGTAGGTTTGTTAAATGTGTTGTAAAACCTTAAATGTGTTGTAAAACCTGAATTTATCACCACCATTTGTTAATTGGAATCACTGATGATTCTGGTAGGTTTGTTAAATGTGTTGTAAAACCTGAATTTATCACCACCATTTGTTCATGGGAATCACTGATGATTCTGGTAGGTTTGTTAAATGTGTTGTAAAACCTGAATTTATCACCACCATTTGTTAATGGGAATCACTGATGATTCTGGTAGGTTTGTTAAATGTGTTGTAAAACCTGAATTTATCACCACCATTTGTTCATGGGAATCACTGATGATTCTGGTAGGTTTGTTAAATGTGTTGTAAAACCAGGATTTATCACCACCATTTGTTAATGGGACACTGATGATTCTGGTAGGTTTGTTAAATGTGTTGTAAAACCTTAAATGTGTTGTAAAACCTGAATTTATCACCACCATTTGTTCATGGGAATCACTGATGATTCTGGTAGGTTTGTTAAATGTGTTGTAAAACCTGAATTTATCACCACCATTTGTTAATGGGAATCACTGATGATTCTGGTAGGTTTGTTAAATGTGTTGTAAAACCTGAATTTATCACCACCATTTGTTCATGGGAATCACTGATGATTCTGGTAGGTTTGTTAAATGTGTTGTAAAACCAGGATTTATCACCACCATTTGTTAATGGGAATCACGGATGATTCTGGTAGGTTTGTTAAATGTGTTGTAAAACCTTAAATGTGTTGTAAAACCTGAATTTATCACCACCATTTGTTAATGGGAATCACTGATGATTCTGGTAGGTTTGTTAAATGTGTTGTAAAACCTGAATTTATCACCACATTTGTTAATGGGACTCACTGATGATTCTGGTAGGTTTGTTAAATGTGTTGTAAAACCAGGATTTATCACCACCATTTGTTAATGGGAATCACTGATGATTCTGGTAGGTTTGTTAAATGTGTTGTAAAACCTGAATTTATCACCACCATTTGTTCATGGGACTCACTGATGATTCTGGTAGGTTTGTTAAATGTGTTGTAAAACCTGAATTTATCACCACAATTTGTTCATGGGAATCACTGATGATTCTGGTAGGTTTGTTAAATGTGTTGTAAAACCAGGATTTATCACCACCATTTGTTAATGGGACTCACTGATGATTCTGGTAGGTTTGTTAAATGTGTTGTAAAACCTTAAATGTGTTGTAAAACCTGAATTTATCACCACCATTTGTTAATGGGACTCACTGATGATTCTGGTAGGTTTGTTAAATGTGTTGTAAAACCTGAATTTATCACCACCATTTGTTCATGGGACTCACTGATGATTCTGGTAGGTTTGTTAAATGTGTTGTAAAACCTGAATTTATCACCACCATTTGTTCATGGGACTCACTGATGATTCTGGTAGGTTTGTTAAATGTGTTGTAAAACCTGAATTTATCACCACCATTTGTTATGGGAATCACTGATGATTCTGGTAGGTTTGTTAAATGTGTTGTAAAACCTGAATTTATCACCACAATTTGTTCATGGGAATCACTGATGATTCTGGTAGGTTTGTTAAATGTGTTGTAAAACCTTAAATGTGTTGTAAAACCTGAATTTATCACCACCATTTGTTAATGGGAATCACTGATGATTCTGGTAGGTTTGTTAATGTGTTGTAAAACCTTAAATGTGTTGTAAAACCTGAATTATCACCACCATTTGTTAATGGGAATCACTGATGATTCTGGTAGGTTTGTTAAATGTGTTGTAAAACCTGAATTTATCACCACCATTTGTTAATGGGACTCACTGATGATTCTGGTAGGTTAAATGTGTTGTAAAACCAGGATTATCACCACAATTTGTTCAGTCAGATTATGGCATTATTGTAAAGGGGTTTGGGGATAAATAGAAGAGGAAAATATAGAAAGAAAGGGCATTAAAAATGATGTGGCAGTAAGCGAGGTGGTAAAGTTGTCAAGAGGCATTGAAATGGGAGTTTACTGTAGTTGATATTGGAATCTTTGTTAAATATGTGTGGCACTTATATGCCTCTTGACATATTATCTTAATGTATGTTAATTCTAAAATTAACCTGCAGATTTAATTAAATTGTGTCAAGATTACCGGTAATCATAATTAGCTGAATACATCTTGTATGAATGGATGAAAATTTGCCTACCACAGTATTCAATGTAAAATACAGTGAACCCTGCGAAAATGGAACCCTGAGTAAACTGAAAATTTGTAATTTGTCTAAAACATACTTTATTAGGACATACTGATAATTTTGTTTGTTAAATAAACCTATTTAAACCTGGCAGATACATGTCTGATCTGAAGGAAAACCTTTGGTCTGGGAGGCCTTTGGTTTAGACAAGTTTCACTGTAGTATGCATAGATTACATCATGGGGCTTTTTGAATAAAGTTTTGAGACACATCTGAAAAAAGTGATACATGTTACTACATTTACATGAAGAATTGCCAATAATTATGGATTTATTGGTTCATTAAATTGTCATTAAATGGAATTCATGAATTTATTACACCTTTTAATTTCAGATGACCCAATTCCAGGTGAACAAAAACCACTTGATCGATTAAGAGAGGCATTATCATCAAAAGATTCATTTAAAAAGATCTATCTGGTAATTTTAAAAATAAATGATGTACATGTATCCTGTAGAATTAACTCAACCTCTTATGTTAATTTACAGATTTTCTGGACTATTTATTTTGATGGCTTCATCCTGTTTATTTTCTGTATATAAACTGTCATATAAATTTTAAGATCTTGTTGTTTTGTGTCTGAAATTAGAATAGACCTGAAAATTTCTACATGGAAAATTGGTTTTATTAAAATCAAAATAAATAAATAAAAAAACAATAAGAAGAATGTTAGGTTTCACTCACTAATCGGTTACTCAATCTTTCCGATCAAGTTCTCGAGTACAGGTACTCGTTAAACAGAATGATCTCTGTATTGATAAAAGTAAGATTTATTATTTAAACGAAATAAAGTTAATATAAATAATTTGATTGCCAATGAATATTTAGAAAATGTGACAATAAAGAAATTTACAATCGAGAACAAAATAAATGTTACTATTTACAGTCTGTTGGAACAACTAAACTTAAACAAATTAAAAAGCAAACACCCTGTATCAAAGTTCAAATGTCAATATCAAGCTAACTTACAGTTCTTATTCAAAAATATTACTTTATCAACAGTAGTTGGAAATAGTCTGTTCCTTAGCTTGGTAACAACTAACAGTACAGTGAGTATTCTATTAGTAAAATTGTAACTGGTTAGTGATTTTCCGATCAAGTACTCGTTGACAACCCTACTCATTATTATACAACCCACTTTCTTGTATAATACATTTTTGTACTTTTGAAATTTTATATATATATATATTACAATGTAATACATCAGATATCAAGTTAATAAATGTTATCAGTGATAAAACCCACCACATTAAACATGTACTAATTGTTGTCTACTTACTATTATCAGGAGTTATCAGAACTTGCTATGGGAACATTTAAACACATAAGTAGATTTAGATCAGCTAGACTTATAGGTAAAGATTTGGCAGAATTCTACATGTGAGTATAGATGACATGTATCTCGTGTATGAAGTATGTATATGGTACATTCAAAAATACTATTTTTTAAAATATATATTGTAAAATTATCAGAGAGACTGAATTTGTCAATTTTTTCTGACAGTTTTTCGTCACTACATGTATTTATACTTGTAATTTTTACCAAAAATAAGGGAAAAAATAATAATTATAATAATAAGATTAATTTAATTTTGTATATGGTACAGATGTACCATATGTCAAAATGTTTAAACATTAAACACTGGTTGTAAAACCCCTAACTAACTTTACCTCCTTGCTTATCTTCACAGTGTTTTGAAGTCCCACAATCCATTTCTTCTGTGTTTTTCTTTATAAGTCTTCCTTTATTTAGTGCCAAGCCCCTTTGTAACCCAAAAATTTGACTGAACAAATGGTGGGGGTGAATCAAGATTTTACTGAATTTTGTTGTTTTGATTTTGGCAGGAGACTTGGAGAACCACTCAAAGCAGAAAATTTTCTTATGGATATAATGAAAAGCTACCACCAAGAAGGTTGGCACCATCTTGTTGCTGGTACCAGGTTAGACCTAGCAAGATGTCAACTTCAGCAAGGCAACCATACAAAATATCCTTTACATTTATTATAATCACTGATTTTAAGCATGAATGGAGTATTGGTCAGTTAAGGTATTAGATAGAGGAAACCAGAGTGCCTATCTGCCTGAGTGGGGTTCAACCCTAGGTATCAAGAGGCACTGATTCATAAGAGCATGCTTTGGACCAATTGGACACCAAGGCCCCCCAATATAAGCATGAGGAGTGCTTTGTGAAATGGTTTGAATGGTAGAAGCCAAATAAGTAGAATTCTGCAAGAAGACAGAAAAAATTATCTTACACAAGATTTTGTGTTTGTTGAATTTTTTACTCAGTTCATAATGAGAAATTTGCATCATATGGTACAGTAAGACATGAATATAACAAACAGGGTTACACTGTTACATGGATAATTCAAAGACAAATATTTGACCTGACCACTTGTCTATATAAATCTATATAATAGCAATATAACGAAGTTAAAATTAGAGTGCCCAGGGCTTCATTATAAACGTTTTACTTTACATGCATGAAGTACACTTTACATGTTTATAACTGATAGGTTCACATAAAAAATCACACCATTTACCAAGAAATACAAATGTACATGTATGAAAACTGCATGATATCTTGTTATTTTATTTCCTTGACTGTGTTTACATTTATCAGAACAGCTTGTCAGATAGCCAGTAGTGATAAACTCCCTATTGATATAAGAACCAACTTTCTACAGCAAGTTTTAGATTTAACCAAGAAAAATGATGGTAAATATAGATTTATATATATAGATAGATATTAATGTTACATTTCTCATAAAAAAGTGTTTTGGAAGGCTTAACAATCATAGATTAGATGTTTGATGTACTAAATGATTGAGCAGGAAAAGTTCATTATAATGCACTATTTATAGTGTCACTTGATATAACTTTGCCACCTTGTTTATTGTCAGAATATTTTTGAAGTCCCAAAGTCTGTTACTTTTATAATTTTCTTCAACCTCAATTTATCACTTAACCCCTTTTTAATGCCAAAATGAATTGAGGTAGAAATTTCCACTTTGTATTAATTCACAATGTTTGCATTTTCTGATCAATCATGAACAAAAAAATTCTGTACATGTAGGTTGAGTATCCATATATGTTCAACCATTTGTACTGTGAAAGGTTTTACCAGCAAAAAATGATTTTGACTCTAAATCTAGAAAGTTCATACTAGGGAACATTTCTGTTTATACAATACCGCAAGTACCAATAAAAAATTATTGTTGTGACTACAAATGTATTAAAATTGTCTATTTTTGGACAATTTTTTTTTTTTTTTTTAGCAATTTTAGTTTTCTACAATGTTAATTGCTGACATTGTCATAATTTTGCAAGTTTGGTTTTGAACCAATGATTAATTAAGTGACATTTTTTTTTTTTCCCCATTAGATCAAGGATACTTACAGAAAGCATCTTTAATGTTTACTCTAGAAGATATCACTATTGAACCAAGTGTTGTGAAACTGGACAATACAGTGGATATAAAATTAACAGTTATAAATAACTCACCATGTGACATATCATGTGACTCAATAAGCCTCTCATTGAAAAAAGTTCTATCATCTGACTTACAATACGTTAAACGACCGGTTAAAAGAGAGGCGAGTGATGCTAGTCTTAAAGAACAAGTACCAAATATAAACATTGTGAAGAGAGGTATATCTCCCCTAATAAATATACAAGCTAACTTTGAAGGCACTAAGGAATCACCAGTGTCAAGTGGTATTGTGTGTGTAAATTCACATGAACTATTACGGAGAAGTGACAGCTCGGGAAAAGCTATAAAGAGAGCTTCAGATGTAGTGCTAGATGACTATACTAATTCTGTTAGTGTTTCAGATGTTACTCTACATCCAGGTGCCAATACAATTCATCTATCGAAACAGGTAGGGAAATTATATAAACAATGAGTACTAGTAAGTGATAGAGTGAGTGGGTGGGTGGGTGAGTGCATGTGTGTATGCATGCACACATGAGTGAATGAATAGTCTTTAACATTCTATTCAAGATTATTTTGCTTGTATTGTGTATTGGGATGACATTGGTTGTAGGTGAAGTTTAAAAAAGGGGTCTATATCATAAGGGCTATTTTGGCCTCCAAAACACACTGAAAAATTAAGTTGTATATCAATTTGAAGTTTAGATATATGTATTTATTAACCAAAAAATAATTGTATAAAGTGTGTACATTTATTAATAAATTGCTGTTAAAATGAAACTTTTTAAATTTTCTAATTTTTCTGAAACATATAATGATATTGCTATACATTGTATATTATTTTCAAGAACACAAACAATATAAATGTAGAAAACATAAAACTTCCACTAAATATGAGCACAATATAAAATGGTGTATACATGTATATACCCATACTTTTTAACAGGTTGATGCTTTTGGTAGATATAGACCAAATCAGTTATTGATAAAAGTTGGTAGTCTGGACTTTGTCCATCAAGCTGTAACTGACCAGTCCTTCACCGTCCAGGAAGAACATCTACAGATCAGTATATCACCTAAAAATACAGGTTTGTGTATATACATGTACATATACTACATATATTTAAAAGGCAGAAGGTAGTTTTTTTTTAAAAAACTATAACAAAATTGCTGAATGCAATGTTATGATTCAGACATTTCAGACCACCTCTAAGTCACTTGCCCATGGTCTGTGGGTTTTTTTCTGGACACTCAGGTCTCCTCCTTCTTCATGAACTGACTATTGGTAGAGTTTAGAGTGATATGCCCACAAAAATACATTTCTTCTGTACAAATACAAAACAACATGCATAACTTTATTTTATTTTCCTATTTTAGAGTCGTTTGTGGCTGGTATAGAGCAGGAAGCCAGTCTAGAAGTAAATCTAGGAAATATGGTACTAAGCCAGGATGTCACTGTGGAATTGAAGACGTCTGCTGGTCTATCTGTGACTACGGCAACTGGTGATAGCTCCATCACTCTTACACAAAGTGGTGACAGTGAATGTCAGACATTTACAGTTAAAGTATGTCAGGATGTTACAGATAAAGATGTAACAGAAAGTTCTGTAAGTTGTTTAAACAGTTTAACCCTCTTGCTGCCAAATTAATTTTCAATGCAACGTTGGCAGTGCCAAATTGAAGTTCACAATGCGAAATGTTATGTCGTCAACAGTAGATTATGACATCAGACGCACTTATAGTCGTATGACATCATTAGTTAATTGTAGAGTATAATCTCAAAAGTCAACATTTTGCATTTTTGCTGACTTTTCAAAAGATTGTGAGTATCTCTTGGTCTTTTAACCAAGAGTTGTCAATTCCATTGAAAGGACATATGTGTCCGTGTGGCAGGCAGCCGGTAGAGTACACATATGTCTGTTTGGCAGCAAGAGGGTTAACAGCAATAACTGAAAAGTACATTGACTTTTTGACTTTCAAATTTTCTGGGTATTCCAGATTATGAATTGTAAAGGATAACCAAATATTGACCGAGTTATTTATGCTATTTTAGAAATAACATGTATAGTTTAAAGTTTTACATTGAGTATAAATCAGCAACAATGAAACCATAATTCATGGCCACCATTTGTTCACTCATATTTTGGCATTCATTATAAAGGGATTTAACAATAAATCAAAGGCAATTTATGAAGAAAAAAAATAAAAGAAAAAGACTTCAGGACTGTGGCAATATATGAGTTGTGTGAGGTGACAAAGATATCAAGTGGCATTATAATGAGGTGTTACTGTATTTTCACATTTTCTCTAGCTATTGATATGTATATTTTTCATAGATAACTGCTACCTGTGACATTATAAAGCAACCAGTACAGATTAATTTATCATTCACTAATCCATTCAGGATCATACACAGACTTCATACTGCTAAAAAGAGGTATGTACTATATGGGTTCACAAGGACCATATCATTATTTGTGCAGACCTGTTGTTCCAAAAGTTACTGGTAATGTAGATGGCTCTGTCATAATTTTCCACATATTATATCACTTTTAAATTAAAACCTCAAATAAAACAACACTAGGCCATTTGTCATGTTACAAATTTGTTTCATTTATTACATAAGCAGTATTTTTGACATTGTCTAAATACATTTTGTAACTTTGTTTCTTATTTTACTGGTACAATGTATATGTCTGTCAAGTTTCCTTTATTAAGATTTGTTACTGACTAAACTTTAATCTCTGCATCAGAAGGTTTATAAAGTATTTATGCTGCCTTCCTAGCTGGTTCTGTTCTTTTCTTAAGAACATTTTTTCAGCATTTAAATTTGTAATTAAGACCGTTCTTGTTCAGCTATTGTTAAATAGAAGGGAGATTTGGAGCATCCACATTGAATAAATGATTTCTGTGAAACTAAGTTTATTGTTAGTATAAAAATGTTCTGAATCATTATATTTTTGTATTTTTCATTATAGGAAATTTTTGCAAGTTTTGGTCAGTGGTTGTTGTGAGACTGATTTTGTAATTAATGAGCCACAGCTGAGAGCAGTAAACACAAATGATGTGGAACTTACAATGCTCAATAAACCAAAAGAACAGGTAAATTTATCAGTGGGAAACTTTCTGTGACTGTAGTCAGATATTTCTATCTTATGATTACCGGTACATGAAAAAAGTATGATAACTACACAACCATAATAGTTACACCACCAGTATATTTGCCAAGTTGTATGTCCCAGTCAAGATTTTTTCACTTATACAGAGGTGTTCAGTTCTGGGATGGTGGAGGAAATCAGAGTGCCTAGAGAAACCACCAACCTTTGGCAAACAAATTGACAGACTTTCTCACACTAGGATCTACCCCGAGTGGGATTTCAACCTAGATGGTGAGATCGCTGTGATCCCTAAGCCAGTGCTTTAGACCACTTGGCCACTGAGGCTCCTTCAAGGATAAAATCTTTAAACAATAAATTTTCTGTTGATTAATGATTCAAAATTCAGCAGCACAGACAATCCTTGATGTACAGAATGTATTTGTACATGCATTGTATATCATCTGTTTTGTATATAATTATTATCTAGACAGTAAGCTGTGATGTAGATGTATCATTCCTGTGGGAAGTCAAATGTAACACAACCATTCCATCATTGGAATTGAAATTTACGTGCATGTATCAGTGTGACCATGACAACAGAAATAGAGAAATGATGTACCACTGCACAGTGCCACAGTTTGAGGTAATTGAGTTATAAAACCTTAACTTTAAGGTTAAACCCATCTTCATTAATTGTAGAAGGTCCTGTATTTCATATTACCCATCTACGGGTACATGCTTATTAAAGGTCCCTGACACATGATGAGAGCTGGGGTCAAATTCATGGTTGTAAAAGGTCTTTGTTATGAAGTCTTGGACTTTATTTACTTGATAACTGCTCATTAAGTTTATGTAAAGTTGGTTCATAGGAATAGTATTTTATGCCTCAATCAAGATTTTGTTAAGGTGGTCATATCAGGAACAGTGAAAAAACTGTTTTACCCAGAGAAAACACATGTGAACTGAAAACTTTCTCACACTAGGATCTGCTCAGATGTGATTGGAATCTAGGCAGCGAGAGAAACTGTAAAGGTGCTTAAGACCACTCGGACACAGAAGTCCTGAAATTTGGAAGGTCTTATGGCATAGAGATTTCTCTGCAAGGTGTGTGTCAATTTTGACATTCAGTGTTTGGATTAACTAAATGTGCAGTGGATCTACTGTTCTTATGATATCTGCTGTTCAGTAGTTTTGGATAACTAGCTAATTTTCTAAAAAAAAAAAAAACAGGGATCTTAGTGGCTGAGTGGTCTATTACATGCACTTCTAGATCACAGTACCTCTCACTGTCTAGGTTCAAATCCCTCTTGGGCAGATTTAAATGTGGGAATGTTTGTCATTTCATTCAGTGCAGGTTGGTGGTTTCCCTTGACACTCTGGTTTCCTCTACCATCTAAGAACTGCCCACTCAAAAAACACTGTTTATCCAATCTAAATAAATACATTGTATATTTTTGCTTTTCAGACTCAGTATTATGTTAATGTTGATGTAACTCCGAAGCCAGAAAATAAGACCTGTATTGTGGGATATCTGTCAGATTTGTCTATCGAATTCCGCCAAGTACAGAAAAACCGTGATACTCAGAATGAAAGAGGACAGTTATTGTATGAAATACAGGCTGATGGTGCCATGTGGGGACTTTGTGGAAAAACAGTTGGTATGTTATCTAATCACATCATGTTGTGTCTCTTTAAATTTATTGAGCTTTGATATAAAATTTATTTCATTAAATGACAAAGACCACAAACTACAAGGTCACATAAATGATGAAAAAATGCTTTTTGGATGTAGATTTGGACTGGGTCAAGGTTTCCTCTGTAAACTATTCTCTAAATGAGGTCAAGGGGCAGATAATCAAGATTGAGTTCACCCTATTATTGACATGCACACATACGTTTTAGCTGCTGCTTTATTTATATTCAGTGGGAAACATTTGGCAGGATCACTTCTTTAGAAATGCAGTCTGTCTTGGAAATCATTTACATTTCCTGGTAAATAGATTATTTCATAGGAATTTTTATATAAATGCCATATAAATTATGCCATTTGCAAAAAGTGTGAACATTATGGCATGCAAGTTTTGTGCAAGAAGCAGTGCTAATACAAATGATGCCAATTGTTCCGTATTCAATTTACCAATAATGACTAGATACTTTATACTTAGCTGCACCTTTCTATTTCATTTCATGATTTCATAAATGATAAAGGCTGAAATTAATGTTTTATTGAAGTTTAATTATAATCACTTTTATTTCAGGTATCATAAATATAGAGAAAGGTAAACACGAGGTAAAACTTGAAACCATACCTCTATCTGCTGGATATTTATTACTGCCTGCTGTAAAACTCTACAAATGTGTAAAAGGTAGGTCAGATAGTTGTCTAGTCATCTTAACATGGTAGAGCCTTAATGGCAGAGTGATCTAAAGTGCATGGTGAAGTATCACAATGCCTATCACTGCCTAGTTACAAATCCCAATCGGGCTGGATGTTGTTGAATTTCTCTGGACACTCCAGTTTCCTCCACCATTCCGGAACTGATTGCCGTGATATAAGGGATAGAATCTTAACTGGGGTGTAAAACACCATTACACAACTCATATAGAAATATAATTTCGTCCTTTTGGTTTCTTTTCAACATCTTTATAAAATTTTTGGTTACATAATCTTGGTCCTAGCACTACTGATGAGAAATTGTATTCCCAAACTGCCGTTTAGTGCTGTAAAATAAAAACTGGTATAATACGGCCGTTGACATCAGAATATGAATGTGTGTCTGTATCTTAAGGTTTACAGCTCTTTGGCATGAGACCTATTCATACTAAGTACCTTGTTTTTAGCCATCTTGCTTGTTTCATTTACCCACAATTTTGGTTTTACTACCGGTACATGTACATGAAAAAGACCATTTAAATATTAAAACCTTGATTTCATGTCATGGTTGTTTAATCGAAATTTGAGCTTTATAACAGGATTAAGCAATAAATACATGTAGGAGAAGACATAAAACAAGGGGAATGAAATTTGGAATCTTCCGTGGTAATAAAAAGTCTAGGATTCAAATATTTTGAAAGTGTTAACTTGACTTTTCTAGATTCATTAAGAGTATCCATGCCATGTGGAAACTGGCAAGCAAATGTCATTGCCTCAGTACCTTTCTGCATTAAAATATTCTCTGGTTTTTTGCCTTCAGCAGAAGCCATGCAAAATATTTGTTCCAGAATGAAGAGAAGTATCATAAGGTGTTTGTGTATTCTGATACAAACATGTCCATATATGTAATTTAAGAGTAAACTAATTTAAATTTCAAGTAATACTTTATTCAGTATATCTATAAAAACAATTTAGATTTATTTCTTGTTCAAATATCTATAAAATAAATTACAAAACAATGTTTATATATTTAAAAAACAAATACATATAAAAGACAAATAAAGATAAATTGGTAGCGGATGTTTTTAACAATGACAGGTGATAACAATTGTTTGTTTGTGCATGTCACAACACACTTATTTCAACCTGTCATATCAGTACAAAGTCAAATTGATCTAAAGAACATATACATGTATTGTCAAATGCTGAGGCAATTTTCATTTTTTCATACCTTAATTTTAAACTAGAACTGTCTCTTGAGAGCCAAATACCCCCAACATTGACCTCCTGACCTTGTGCTTTGACTTACCGTTATGTACATAAATTTGGTATGCGAAACACTGTCTCATGTTGGTTTACATTTGTGCCAAGTTGGGGGGGGGGGGGTGTATAAAAAGTGAGAACTGTCATTGAGCATTGACAGACCCCCTCCTCCCCCTCCATCTCAGGGCACAGGTAAATATATCTACCACAGATTGTACAACTAGTACTAGCACTTTAACCAATTGAAAATTGAGACGTAAAAGTTAAAAGGAGAGTATAGTCACCAAGAATGGAGACACAAAAGTTGAAATAAAAAGAGTCAGTTCTACAAGAAAGATGATTTTACATATTTATTTCAACTATTTATAGATGTTTTGCAAACAGAAGATGAACCTGAAACAGAAGAAACAATAGAAGAAATTCTAGAGGAGAAAGTACCACAAAAAACCTCGCAACAAAAGAGAGAGCCATTCAACAAAGGAGAAGTGTATTATGGGAGTATAGGGAAACAAGTACATGTGTACCCAGAATCTGTCTCTGACCATATAGAAATAACTATGGACTCAATAGGACAGACATTACAATAATGGATACCATATTTGAATTGACGGATCGTCGACCATGACCATTCTGACAAAGGCCCAGCATGCTTAAATTACACGCAAAAAGAATGAAAACTCAACCTGAATTGCGACGTTTAATGACATCACTGATACTAGTACATCATTAGTTGCCGTAACTCTGCTTTGGTACCGTGATAAGGGCCAGTGTTGGAACATACAAGGCATGGCTGGCGATACGTCAATTATGAACAAATTTTAATCTAGTCACATGGTTTTGAAAGCTTGTTTGTTTTGTTTATTTATAATCATGCATTATATTTTCTACACTTGTATAGGTTGCTCACGATTTGATAGCAGGGTGTTTATAAACACAGACAGGTTTAAATAATGCATATAGGTATAAGTATCATATTACCGTATGTATATAATCACCCGGTTCAAGGTTTATTAATTATAATCACCCCAATATTAAAATAGAGTTGCTGTATACTTTGCCATCAGATCTTGGACGACTTATATTGGTCGTTCACAATCTAATTGGGAAGTGTTCATAAACACAGATGAGTCCAAACTATATTGTGTTCACATTATTTTGAAAGTGAAAAGTGAGTTTTATTGTCATCAAATCATGAACAACCTATACAAGAAAGTAGTATTTATATTAAAATATTTTTTATATAGAGAAAGACTTATTTGAGATTCATAATGGATATTTTTAACACTAGGGTAATTACAGATACATGTATAGACAATTGTAACATTTGATGTCTATGAAATTTTGACTTCATTATTATAGTGATAATCTGTGATGTGATATTTTACTTAACATTCCAAAAATAGAAACAATTCTGAATTGCATGTCTTTACTATTAAATTTTCAGCAATATCATATAAATCTTGGGTATGAATTTCTAAGATTAAATTAATTTACTATACCTGTGTATTTGTTTTTGAGACGCTTTGACTTGGATCAACCATATGGTCCAAACCCAAGTATTCTGTTACCTGTCACTCAATTATGATGTATATAATAATGCTGTTAATAATCAAGTTATTTATGTGTAGCTGAAAACATGTACAGTCCAACCTGCCTCAAAGGCCACCTCTATATAAAGGCCACTTCCTTATAAAGGCCAGTAGAATTGTATCCCAATTGTTCTATATACATATTTTTTGAACCTGTGTATAAAGGCCACCTGTCCATAAAGCCACTTTTACTTGTTCTCTTGGGTGTCCTTTATGGACAGCTTTGACTGTATTGGTATTTGGCATGGCAATAGCTAATGCGACTGAGAACACATGAATGAGTGGATGGATTGGAGTAATAGTGTTTAACACTCAGTCAAGATTCAGACAGTCAGTTCTGAGATGCTGAAGGAAACCAGAGTACCAAATGAAAACCTCTGGCCTTCAGCAAATGAAATAATTTTCTCACAAAAGCATCTGTTCTGTGATGGATTTAAACCTAGGTGTTGAGAAACACTGATCAAGTGCAGTAAATGAATGAGACAAGATAAACACAAATTGGAACCAATGATTATAATTTTGATATAATGACAGTGGTGTCATTTAGGTACTTTTGTAAGACCCTCGCCATCTAACAAATTCTGCAACCAGTGGTTTCAAAAGAAATTACATTGGATATAGACTCTTTATAGCAGGCATTGGCTAAAACCTCAAATCTACTGAAGTAAAGGTCAACATTAGATTATGTAGAATTATATCGATATTATTTACAAGATTAAGCTTCTCACTGCAAATTGGCCTTTTTATGTGTGGTTATTCTAAAAGTCTTTGGGTATTAATTTGACACAAACTGAATGGAAAATAAGCATGTACTTAGATTTCATAAAAATTTACTTGTTAAAAAATGAACACTTGTATTTAAAATATAAGAAATTGAATTAATTTCAATACTTAATCAACAATATTGGCCAGTCACAAATTTATCCACATCAATTGTCACGATAAGTTTATTGAATTTTCGACCAATCACTATCATTTATTTCTTGCTGAATAAAAATCAAAATACATTTTATCTCTTAAATATTGTAAATATGGCTGTTTCTGTTAATTCCAGTGTGTGTTAAAAAGGCACCACACACCATACTTTTCCTCTATGGATTTCCATGGATCATTTTACAACAACACAAACATCAAGATCTATATTTTATCTATCACAGCTGTTCTTCAATAGAAATAAATTAAACCTCTTGTTATGATTCAAATTATAATCAAGTCACATTCTCAGATTTTATTTTATCCACCACTTTTGTAATGAACTCTTCAAGTCTCATAGCAGCGGATAAGTCACCAGACACGCGGAGCCGGCCACTCATGTAAGCTTGTAATGGTTTTGTGTTCCCTACAAACATGTCCTGCATATCAAGAACATCTAACTCTAAGGTCACATCAGGTTCACCACCAGGTGGCACACCTTCCCCAGCACTTCCACTTCCTGAAAAGTAAAAAACAACACACTTAAAACAAGACCTATCAGAAGAGTGGAGTAATTCTATTTTATGCCTCCAGTCAAGATTCTGTAACTTATACTGAGGTGATCAGTTCTGGAATGGTGGAGGAAACTGGAGCACTCGGAGAAAACCAAGACCTTAAGCAAGCAAACTTAAGAGTTTTCTCACACTTGGATCTACCCGAGTGTGGGATTTGAACCTGCTGTGATTTGCAAGCATGCACTTTAGACCAATGTGAGGAAACCTGTCATAATTAGATTAGTTAATTGGAGTTTACAACCAGACATTACCAAATGCAGGTAAAAATGAAGAAATATGCAATGTACCTGTACATATGACAATGGGCAGTAATGGTTCTATATTGTTCCAAGAATAATGATCATGTTGCAAAATTATCAGTGTAAAATGTAGATATTTTTCTTTTAACTATGATATTTGAGCAAGTATATCACAGATACTGCTTTTACAAGTTCCCTTTGGTGGACTTTACAGACATGTTTGACAGTATACAGTAAAAAATACACATACCATTTTTCAAATCAAGATAAAAAATTCCACCACCATCTCCGCTAACATCAAACTGATAAACTGCCTGAATGCTTCTTACAATGCCCTCATTCAATAAAGTTGGAACTACAGCTAATAAATTTCTTGGTGTTGGTAAACCAGTGGCAATATCTGCGTTTCCTGAAGCTCCATCTGGTGTTGGAATAAATGGTAATGCCATTGTCAAACCTTCTGCACACTGACCCTGACAAGCAGACCCTGCAGATAATAAAAATAATACTGATATACTGGTGTGTAGCACAATAATGCAAAATTGCAGTTTTCAGTGTTTGTAAGGTCCGTTTCAAGCAGACAACTTGCATACATTTAACCTCTCCAGAAAGATGCTCTTATGAACTGCATACACAAAGGTCGAGGGTAACAGTAGTTTAAATAGTCTGCAATTTCAGAAATTCTTTCACTGCTAAAATTTCTCTTAAATATAACATAATTTTGTTACGATTTGAATTAAGCTGTGATATCAACCATATTGCTGTAAAAATCCTATACAATATCATATACATGCATATGTGTATATCTAGCTCATCAAAACATCTTTAAATAAAAGCTTTGACTGGCCAGATAAGGGTATGACATACTTCTTTACTCCATACAGGCCGGTTGATAAATGATATTTTCAGGTACAGTAAAACTTTAGATAAATTGTATTTAATTTTGGCTTAAAGAGTTATCCAGGAATTCAAGTTTTGAAATTGGAATTATTAACAAATAAATGAATTTGGAAAAATAATGACTTTTAGGTATCCTATCAAACTTTGGATTAATAACATAAAATAATTTTTAATTAAGATATCAACAACACACCTTCGTATTACCACAGAAAACTGAAATAAGACACTGTGATTGTTATTTTCAAGCACCTACCTTTACTTGAAGGTTGTAGGAACATTGAAGTTAACTGTTGGAATACTTGTGAGATTCCTGGAGGTAAATTCAAGTTTGGACCACCCTCATTAGGCTGTTTGTGAACTTTCACCGGAGACCTGTAAATAAAGAAACAATATTCAAAATGATTTTGATATTCATGTAAATACTAGCGATTCAGTATAAAATTGAGAAATGGTATTTAAAGCTTCTTGAAAACAAATACAGTGCAACCTGTCTAAGTCTAACACTATCAGGACTAAGAATTTGTCGGGATAAGACAAGAATTAATTTATTTTACACAGGTAAACTCAACAAACAATATTAATATTACAACTTAAAAAAGTACTTCAGTTCAAAAAAAAAGTTTTTTGACTTATTAAGGGTTTTATTTTCACAGGTTCCACTGTATTAACATGATTAAGGTCAAACATCTGCATTGCACTTCTAATTTTGACCATCATTCCAATACTGACCACCTCCATATAAGTTAAACAATCTTGTCTAAAATAGTAGGGTATACATTTTTACTAATTAACCAAAACTAAGAACCAATGTTTCAAAAAGATATAAGAGATTTTACACCAATTTGCCTATAAAGGACAAAAGTTAGCAAATTTAAATAATTACAATGCAAGGCTCTTAAAAATGTTTAATAAACCAGAACAAAAGCTAATCATGTAAACTAAATAATCAAATCTTTTGACATAATGAATTTTGCTAGTGTACAACTTGAGACCCCTAACGTTTGTGCGAAACAATTATTTCCAATTGGATATGGAATTGCATAAGTTGACGTTTTCCCATAGAATTGTTGAGGGAATTTGCAACATAGATGTTTTTCAAACATTATTCAGGGTCTTGATCACATGGCACTCTGGTGAAATCATATACTTACAACTCCATACGAGATATCTCTACTCCCCACGACGAAGCGGTTTTATTACAGTCTTCCTGAAATATAAATTGTAATGTAAAAGTATAATGTATAACAGAAAATACCAGTTAACTAAGATGACTCTGTATTGAATTTATTACTGAAATTTAGATAAATATCATTTTTATGAGAATTTATTATCCAGATAGTTTTATGCAATTTATTGTTTGTTATAAATAATTCAGAAAGTTTAAGTTGAAAAAGATGTTTTGTTCATTCTAATTCATTGGACAGATGGTGAGAAAAGTAGACATTTTCCATACAATTTGAATTGAGTGTTCAATCGAAGTGCCGCACAAGGACTCTTTTATCTACTTTCTTAAGGATTGATTGATGGATTATATTGGGTTATTCTAGTCAAGAATATATCGAGACATCACCAACTATTGGTGAAGAGGCCTACCATGACACTGGGCATTAGTTTTTAGGGCTCTTCGTAAGGACACTTTGCATAAATATAGTTATAAATGGGTTCTGTTCCGATAACTGAATAACCTTAATAATAATATCTTGTAAAGGGAGATAATTACCTGAATATTTTGTAAAGGGAGATAATTACCTGAATATTTTGTAAAGGGAGATAATTACCTGAATATTTTGTAAAGGGAGATAATTACCTGAATACTTTGTAATACTGATACTTTTTCTTCCTCTAGCTCTGGTAGAGCTTTCCTTATTAGATGATTGACCATTGATGTCTGTAGAAGTATTCGTAATGAATAGTTCATATCCTGTATACAAGTCACAGATTCTTCTATATTAGTGATTTTGTAATAAACATCTGCACCAACCTCGATAACAGCACCATCATTCATAATTAACTAAAACAGAAAACAAGAGATTATTTCTGAGTATTTCTCAATCAATCAAGAAAACTAAATATTTATTAACTATACAGTCAAAGCTGTCTATAAAGGCCAACTAAGGGAACCAGAAAAAAGTGGCCTTTATGGGCAGGTGGTCTTTTATATACAGGTTTAAATAATATAAAGAAAGAACAATTGGAATACAATTCTACTGGCCTTTATAAACAGGTGACCCTTATAAAGAGGTGGCCTTTAAGGCAGGTTTGACTGTATTTATATCTGTCTGTAAAGGCCACCCAAGGGAACGGAACCAGTAAATGTGTCCTTTATATACAGGTTCAAATAATATGAATAAAGAACAATAAGGATACAATGCTACCAGCAGGTGGCCCTTATATAACGATGGCCTTTAAGGCAGGTTGGACTGTACTAGTATTTAATAATAATACACTATGCAACAAAACTGTGATAACATTAATATGTTTTGCCAACAGTACATCTGGACAACAACATAAAGTTATAATTTTTAAAGTCGCATCATCAGTTTCATGAGTATATTAATCTCTAAGGATTAATCTAAGACAAGTTTATGTATGTGTGAGTGTGTTTTGTGGCCTGTCCTGTGTTAACATCCACTCTGGGTTACTTAAACGTGTTCTCTCTCTCTCTCTCTCTCTCTCTCTCTGCACAAGAGCATAACACTCCCCCAGTCACATTATACTGACACTGGGTGAATCAGTTGATAATCTGTTCACTTAATACAAAGGGCCAAACGAGGAAGCAGTTCTCAGGACAAATTATAGAGGAGTTTTAACTCTAGAACTAATATTTTTAAAATCCACCACTTGCTGAAGCTCATTCCAAACCCCTTAAAATACAACTCAGATTAGGTTATCTCTTTCTCACACACTTTTGATACAGTAAAGCCTCATTATCACCCCTTCATTCGTTGACAGATTACAAGTAATGATGCTGATAAATCCAGGTGTTACAGTTTATAAATACCTGTTGTGGGGGTACATTAAATGCCTTTAGCCTCATGTCAACTCTTTTGAACCTGTCAATACATGGGTATATAAATACCATTCCTGAAAAAAAAATCAAAATTATTTTAAGTTTAAATATGTACTGCTATTACAAAGGTGATACAGTATGTTGTTTCAATACAGATTACCCCGGTACTTGTTTGCAGTTAACTAGGCGAAATGTCTGTCTATAAAAGCTGGATTCAAATCAAGGCAGTGAGAACTGGCACTTAAGAACACTCAGACACAGAAGTCCCTAACATACTTTAAGAACAAAAAAGGGATCTTGATTTACAAGCAGGAAGTTGTTAAGGCAGACTCCAAATAAATTGTTGCAACAGGAAAATATTTTGTATTATTTAAATTTGATCTGTAACATTTTTATATGTTATGTATGGTTGGATATACATGTGTGTGATTTTATGCTACCAACATATGTGGAATTTACCAGTTATTTGCGACAAGACAAAATTTTATTAATCTCACAAGAAAAACTGTACGGTAAGTTTGTGGAAGTGCTTTTTACCAAAATAGAAATGATATACTAGTAGAACTTACCAGGTCCTTTTGTTGAAACAAGACGTCCAAGTCTAAATATTACTATTCTTTCATAGCTTGGTATAACCTGAAGAGAAATAAAATACATTACATGTGTAGTACATATTGTACATGTCATCAATTTACTAAAGAGGCACAGAAAAAATTTAGACACAATTTCCATATCAAAAATAGTATGGAGAACATGCATTTTATATCTGACATGTAATGAATCGGGTCTCACTTTGATGTTTCACAAAACCAATCATACAGATAAGTAAATCCTGTTGGATACAAGTTTTTTGGGTTTTTTCCATGTCATGTTTTCTTCCACTAGGCACCATAGGCAAGTGCATGGCTTGAAAAATTCTAATAGAGCCCTGTGCATATACTAAAACCATTTGCCTGTATGTAAACCCATCAAATATTACAAATACCAGTATTAGGCATTTCCTCTGTTTGTCTCTGATAATTTTACCGTGATGTATCGTGAAATTAAAATGGTCAGGTGGTGCTTATTTAACAGTTTAAAATGGGCAATTAAGATTTGCGCAATAGTAGTATACACCCTTTGCGCAAATGACATATAAGGGTTATGAAAAATCTGTGCAAATGTAATGCGCCTCCTTATGGTGATCACTTCATTAAGATAAATTACTATCAAATTTATGAATAATCACTTTAAATCTTTAAGAAAATATAGGCAAAACTAATTAAGTTTTACAGTAACTGAATATACATTGTAAATTTAAGACTCTGTTTTTAATTTGTCTGATGTTTTAGACAGTTTTATGTGTGTGTGTGTGTGTGTGTGTGAGAGAGAGAGAGAGAGAGAGAGAGAGAGAGAGAGAGAGAGAGAGAGAGAGAGAGAGAGAGAGAATTTACTTACCTTAAAACAAAACCAGGCTGATACTGGGAATGTAATGATAATTAACAATGTACAGAACACCACAAATACATAGTGACAAACCACACTGAACATGGACTGATCTACTGAAAAATAAAGAAAATATCTAGTAATTTAATTTTATCAACAAAAAACAAAAATCAAAATCAAAAACAAAACAGCCGAGGACCTATCTAAAATGAACCCCATCCAGACCAACATTTATTGTTCAATTTATACAGGTTTTCAGTTTACACAGGTTAATTCAACAAACAATATCAATGGTTTATCTTGTTACAAAGGTAACAAACCCTTACTTTTCGTAGTTTAATCAGGGTTAAGTTTTCACAAGTTCTGCTGTTAGGTTAATCACTAATATGTGGCAAAACTTGAAAAATCAAGTACCACAAAACTATTATATGATTTTATGAATTGTGTTGAACTGTTCTCAAATACAAGGTACTATTACTCAAAACAATTTTATCCTTTTGGTTCCAAATGTGTCAAAACTGATAACTTCAAGAATCTGAGAGCTTGTTGTCACTATCATATTAAAGTCCATTGTCACCCTTCAAAGAAATTTCTCGCATAGCGATTGGTTAACTTGCCGGGGTACATGGAACTATGTTCGGAAATCTGCCGGGGTACATGAACGCACACAACGTTTAGCTTTAAAAGGGAAGTAACTCGTACATCGCTGACGTCTAGTTACAGTAAACAAACATGGCGACAACGTACGCAAGTCACACAAAATACGAAATCGAAGTTAAAAAGATCCAATTGGTAACGCTTTGAAGGGTGACAAAAACGTTATACAGGGCTTTGGCAGGTTATACGGCCCCATGTACCCCGTCAAAGATGAATGTACCCTTCGTCTGCGGCTCAGGGTACATAAATCTTTGACGGGGTACATGGGGCCGTGTAACCTGCCAAAGCCCTGTATAACTTATAATATACACTTTGACAGTGATGTCATGATGCTAAAGTCAGTCCAAATTACAAAATAATTCACCCGAAAAGATAGCAAAGTACCTGCCCATTTATCACTACCCATAGAAAGAAATTAGAGTAGGTTGATAAGGATGATGTCTTTGCATTAGTTCTATGTAACAATATGGTTGGCATAGCATACTAAACACATAGCACACTGTTATAGCTGGTGAGGTCCCAATAAACTGATAAGTGAAATAATCTTGACTCGGATGTAAAACCCCATTCAATGAATATAATACACATGCAGTCAAGTCTGTCTGTCGGTTACCCAGGGGTACCAGTAAAAGTGGCCTTAAGGGCAGGTGACCCTTACATACAGGTTCAAATAACATGAATAAAATGCAATTGGCTTTTAAGAGCAGGTGCCCCTGAGTGGCCATAATATGGAGGTGGCCCTATAAGGCAGGTTTGACTGTATATTACTGATGCATACCAACTTCATGTCTGACATCAAACTGTTCCACTCTGTACTTTGGACGACCGTATGAAAAAGCTGATTTGTATTTGTTATTGGACATTTCACTGCCACTCGAAAAGATAGCAAAGTACCTGCCCATTTATCACTACCCATAGAAAGAAATTAGAGTAGGTTGATAAGGATGATGTCTTTGCATTAGTTCTATGTAACAATATGGTTGGCATAGCATACTAAACACATAGCACACTGTTATAGCTGGTGAGGTCCCAATAAACTGATAAGTGAAATAATCTTGACTCGGATGTAAAACCCCATTCAATGAATATAATACACATGCAGTCAAGTCTGTCTGTCGGTTACCCAGGGGTACCAGTAAAAGTGGCCTTAAGGGCAGGTGACCCTTACATACAGGTTCAAATAACATGAATAAAATGCAATTGGCTTTTAAGAGCAGGTGCCCCCTGAGGTGGCCATAATATGGAGGTGGCCCTATAAGGCAGGTTTGACTGTATATTACTGATGCATACCAACTTCATGTCTGACATCAAACTGTTCCACTCTGTACTTTGGACGACCGTATGAAAAAGCTGATTTGTATTTGTTATTGGACATTTCACTGCCACTCGAAAAGATAGCAAAGTACCTGCCCATTTATCACTACCCATAGAAAGAAATTAGAGTAGGTTGATAAGGATGATGTCTTTGCATTAGTTCTATGTAACAATATGGTTGGCATAGCATACTAAACACATAGCACACTGTTATAGCTGGTGAGGTCCCAATAAACTGATAAGTGAAATAATCTTGACTCGGATGTAAAACCCCATTCAATGAATATAATACACATGCAGTCAAGTCTGTCTGTCGGTTACCCAGGGGTACCAGTAAAAGTGGCCTTAAGGGCAGGTGACCCTTACATACAGGTTCAAATAACATGAATAAAATGCAATTGGCTTTTAAGAGCAGGTGCCCCCTGAGGTGGCCATAATATGGAGGTGGCCCTATAAGGCAGGTTTGACTGTATATTACTGATGCATACCAACTTCATGTCTGACATCAAACTGTTCCACTCTGTACTTTGGACGACCGTATGAAAAAGCTGATTTGTATTTGTTATTGGACATTTCACTGCCACTCGAACCATATGTGAATGCAGAACCAAAATCTAAAGCTACATGATCCTCCTTGGTCGATAATGGGGTATACCGAACACTAGACATCTTCAAACAGTTATTTCTTCACTTTAGAATAAATTGTCTTCATCTGCTTCCAGAGTTCTCTGTTGTAAATATTTTCATCCTTATTAAGCTACTTAAATGTGTGTTTTAGTGAGTTCAAGAGTGCTGTATCTGTTTTCTTCAATGACCCCAAAGTTTGTAATACATACAAAAACAGAACTTTCGCCTGTTTCAAAAATCAAACTTTCAAGGATGAAAATGTAGAATTATCTTCTAACACCTGAAAAAGAAGAATATAAACAGTATTCAGAATTTCAGTGCATCTTTCAGAATTTTATCACAGTATACACCTGTGAATTTTATGTGCATTTCAAAATCCAATGTAAACATTACACAACTCATCTGACACGTGAAAACAGACGAGAGCTGTTACAGCATACAAGCAGTCAGTAAAATGTACATGATTTAAAATACCTATTGATACACTTTGAGGACGTGTTATGATTATTGGTATTTATCATATTTTAGGAAATCAGAAACCTACTGTCAACATTGTGTTTACAAGTGAAGAGTGTAAACAAGGGAAGCAATCCTCGTGTTAGCTTTTTTTATAATCAAAGAACTGAAAGCGCTGAAGGTAACAAGAGGCGTGATGTTGTCCAGTATGAGTATGTCGTATACAACAGCTTATAAATACTGTAAAATGACTTAAACGTTTGTATTAAACCAATCTTAAAGTCGAATAAAATAAACACATAACATAAGTTTAATTGGATTTTTAAAATAGACTACAAGATTATAGTATATATATATAGTTATTGCCTAATTCGCGACATACAGTATCGCAGGTGGCATTATACATAAAACTTGACTAAACACGATACCATTAAAGAATAACAGCAAAAAGCATAGAAAAGAATAATGAAAGTTGCACAAAATAAAAGCATTATACAGCCGACATAGAAGTGGAAAAGTAACTGAAAAGAGAAGATAAACCAAAGCAGAGCATATACGCAGACAAAGCCACGTTAATCTGCATGCCACATAGAGGCATATGAGTACCAGACCACTAATTTATTACAAACTTAACTAAACTTTGTTAGAGGCATGATTTGGCTGTAGTGATCTGCTGACAACTCATTCTACTCTCTATATATTGCAGTGAACGTGTCATGTATCTTGTTAAAACATGCAAACTAACAAGGCAATAGAAGGAATACATGAAAAACTCCATAAAAATCCATGACCAAATCACAATCCCAAAAAGTGAAAATTAATTAGGTTAAACACATGAACTTCCATCTGGGAAGTGAGACCGGATGCTCCGAGAGATTTAGCTAGCATTCCAAAATTTAAGCGACTAGACCCACCCCCGGCATGAATATTAAATACGTGGAACACAAACTTCGGAAGGTATCGGTTAATAGCAGTTGAATACATACATATTATATACACAGTGTGTATGTACAACCCTCAGTATCAGGTCGAGTCCTTTTTTCGTAGTCGTATCACTACGAGTCGCGCTTGTGCGACGAGTAGTGATACAGCTACGAAAAAAGGACGAGACCTGATACGAAGGGTTGTACATACACACTGTGTATATGATATTTTTATCTAACATTTCCTATTAGATAATTAAAATAATAAAAACCCAATACTTTATGTGAAAAAAATACATTTTACCCATGTGAAACAATTTGTCCCATTTTCTAATTAGCATACGCCGCCATATTGGATTAACGTCAACGTTATAGAGACTATAGGCCAAATAGACAAAAATTTTTAGCTCGCCCTCTTCGATCCAATAAGCATCCATTGGATATTTTCCGACAGGTAAAATTTGCATTGACACCGGTTAGAATACGTTTATGTACTTTTCTAGTATGGGCTCGTAAGGCGTTTTCGATCACCAGGTGTTTCCGATCACTTATGTAAATTCAGAATGGCGAACATGCGCAGTCAAATTTTTTAGGCGGTATTGTCTATTTATAACGATGGAAGCACGTTTTTCCTACTAATGTAAACAAATAGTCAAAAGTACTTTCTAGGAAGGTAAAATAACTCACATTCTGTCCATGTTGATAAAAACAGCCATTTTTGTTATTCCCGTTTTTCTTGTATCACAATATGTCCAATTTATTTTGATCTAATCATTTTTCATACAATCCAGTGTCGTCTGTTTACTCTCTGAGCGTTTTGACAAATATCAGTTCATGTGACGTCACCAGTTATAGTCTGTTTCAAGAAAACCGAGGCTTTAAAGTGGCACCACGTGTTATAGCATAATTGTTATATATCGGGAGCAAGATTATACAAACACTTGGTTCTATAAATGCAATTCAACACCATAAGTGATAACCGCTACTGCCATGGTTCACAATACATTCTCAACAGATTTTTACAGTTAAAACTATTGATGTGCATCAGTATATATATTTTTATAAATATATAGACATATGTCAATATAAGGTTTCTAATGTTATGAAATCGATGGATGACACACAAATGGGGGAATGGTTGCTGGAATATTACTTACCTTAGGATTTACATGAGGTAAGATATAAGGTTCAGTTTCATGTTAACACTGGCCGTTTTGAGCCTCAAACACTTTTATTTTCTTGTGTAATACGTCACTACATCACGTGATCGGATTCACCTTTCCGCCATTTTTGTTTACATAGAAATGGGGACCGGTAGGATTTAGATAAAACATGCTGTGTAATGCTTTGATTGAGCTTTTGTCAGTATAAAAGCATCCATATTAATTAGTATTAAACTACGCTTATGTCCATTTGATTCAGTATCATTTAGAAAGCTAAAAAATTATTTCAAAATCCACTAAGTGATCGAAATCCCCTAAGTCCTCCATATATTTGTCTGGATTTCGAGGTTCCCTACGAAGCGTAAACTCGATTTCATCCAACAGTTTTTTCTTTTAAAATATGAAAAAAGTCGAAATAACCGAGTTTTTGAAATTGTTTACTTCAACCAACTTACGACTTACAATAATTTCTGAAAGGAGAAACGGAATCACAAGAAATGTTGATTCGGATATAGTCAATCGAGTTCTTAAATTTACACTGAAAAAAGTTCCCCGAGTTTTTTAAAAATTGATCTATTTGACAAATCTGTCGTTTTAAATGAGGCACATTAGGGGATATTAAAAGTAAAAGTCCAAGCGTCAATTCATGCAACAGACCCCAGATTTGATTAATTCCATTCTGGGAGGACATATTTGATTTTTACGTCGTTTTCTCTTGACACCGGTGCAACAGAAGTTAAGTTGAGGTGCCATATGGGGAAATAACAATTACAAATCGATTGTTTTGGTATTCATATTTTCCCGTTTATTGAACTTGGGATCACGTGATATAACGTCATGAATATTCATGAGCACAAAGGGAACTAATTTATTGGCATGCACAGAAAACCACTGAACTATGTTGTGACATGTTTTGTAGTAATGACGTCATTGTTTACATTTGACAAATCGGAGATTCCACAATGACGTCACAATGAGAAGTGCACGTGTACTTTACCGCCAATGTTGTATCACTACAGTGTGGTGATACAAGATTCTGTATCACGCGTGTTCGATAAAACTTGTATTTCATCAAATACAAACAGAAAAACTAGTCTAATGGTAGATAAATGTAGTTAGAGTACGTTCTAGTAGCTATCGTGATGATGTGGATATATTTCCAAATAGTAACCATTGCTTATTCATTCGTGTTTACAAACAAATTCTTTTAATAAGAGTTGTCTTTCTTGTACTGTAATAAGTCTACTGATTGTATATTGTCATGTAATACTTTCGAATTTTAATAAAATTAATTGTAGCTCTTGTCATGTGCTACTTTTCAACTACAGTATATTATATTTGTATTTCATAAAAAATAAAAAGTAGCACATGACAGTATGATCCCATGCTAGAATAGGTTGTCACCAGGATCGGATCCAGGATTTAAGGCTAGTGTGAGGGGGGGGGGGGGGGGGGGGGGGCGTAGCGAAGGTCAAAATTTAAACGTTTTTAGTTTGCGTATAATTTGCATTTACATTTAAAAAACTGACACTTTACATCTGATGTCATTTTTCACAATGAATGTATCTCTTTACATTTCGCGAAAATTTATTTTATTGCTGTCCTGCCTGCATCAATTTTAATTATGAGGTTTAAATGCAATATAACTCAAATTTACATTGAGGGCCGATTTCAGGACCCTTCAAATTACATAGCAGACCATTTTATTAACTTCTTTGTCTTTAACTGCTATAAATGAATTGGTTTCGAGTTTAAAGGTTTATTCAAAGAATTTACACTGGGCATTCATGATTGATTTGTGGACAAGTGGGACTGTCAGGTAAAGCAGGTAAAGCAGGTGATCATCCGTTATCCGCTATCTGTCACATTATGTCACCACGGTATTCTTTGCTTTCAAAACTTCACACCTGATTTACACTGTTTATGTATTTTTTTCATTTGTTTTATTATATTAATTAATTAACATACACGTTGTGGTGCTTAACGCCGACACACATACACAAACAAGCGCGCGCTCGTTGTTATGTTCAAGTTTTCTTATAACAGATTAAGTATGGCATATTAATGGTGACAATGATTTTTACATGCAAGGGCTCAGAGATTTAAACGGTTGCGGTGCATACGGATAACGGAACCGTGCCAACCAGTTACACCCAAATGATGAATTATTGATAATGATTTATACACGAATGAGTTCAGAGATTTACAACCTCAAGGGAAAGAGGATGGTTGGTCGGTAGTTTTACATCACATCATCAATTTCGCATCTATGTCTCACGTGATGCTCAGCTCCTGATCTACATTGCATACATTATTTCAAATTAAAATAAGCAACGGACATGCAGACTCTATCTTGGCAACTAGTTAATGCCAACGGCAACAGTAAAATGGTTCTTGTTATTAACAAAGTTGAACCCTGAACCATAGAGGCCATGTGATTAAAAGCTTATGCTCTTAACCACTAGGCAACCGTAGCCCAGGGGAAATGAACCCTGGACCATAGACACCTTGTGTTAAAAGGCTAATGCCTTAACCACTAGGCAACCGTAGTCCAGGGGCAGATGATGGCTATTGCATGCAATAGAACACCAACTGTACAATACAACAGAAAGAAATCAGAAAGCTAAAAGTTAGAAATATAAGAATTGAGAGAGCGCACCGCTAAGGGCGAGTGGTCGAATATTCATCACGGAAATACTCAACCACCTTCCCGTTTGACATCGGAGACTTCTCCGACATCTACACTATTCTATTACGAACAGCGCGGGAAGTATTGCTTGTCATGTTCTTGCGATGTTGTGTTATATAAAGATACCCGATTTCACTTCATTGTGGTGTCTTAAGTTAATTTATTTGACATTTTCGTTGTAAATGCGTGTTTTATTTTATGCTAAATGTAGATATAAAGATGAAAAATATATATCATTTTTGTGTTTATCAATTTCATTACATTGCTGTCGGCTTATTAAAATATTAGATAAAATACAATTAAAATTATTCTTAGTTTTACCATACCACATAACTCTTTACTACCACAATATATTTTAAAGAATGGTGAACACAGTTCCGGGTAGAAAACATGCACGACCGACTTACCTATACGATTAATTACATGTAAAACTTGACCCAGAAAAATGCGGACAATTAAACAACGCGTTAAAAAAGACACAAATTCACACCGTGGCATACATCTTGAAAACACACACACACACACCACACACACACACACACACATTGAACATAAACAGGCACACGCAGGCACATACACACACACACATATTTTAATGATTACGAAAACATGCACATTGTAGTGCTTAACACAAACACACACATAAAACGTACATATGGTCCTGAACACAAACACGTACACATTGCAGTATCAGCACAAATACCAAAAAATCGTGGTGCTTAAGCTTAAACTTACCACAAACACATATAAATGCATATTGTGGTGTGTCACCCAAACATACACATTGTGGTACTAAACAGAATTGCACACACACACACACACACACACACACACACACACACACACACACCCACAAAGTCGTGGCACACTCTCTCCCTCTCTCTCTCTATCTCTCTTTAACATACTTAACGCAAACATGCACGTTGTGGTGCTAAACACTGACACATACACACAAACAAGTGCGCGCTCGTTGTTATATTCAAGTTTTCTTATAACAGATTAAGTATCACACACACACACACACACACACACACACACACACACACACACACACACTTAACGCAAACATAAACATACACGTTGTGGTGCTTAAGACTGACACACACAAAACGCGCGCTCGTTTTTATGTCCAACTTTTCTTATAACAGATAAAGTATGGCATATTGATGGTGACAATGATTTTTACATGCAAGGGCTCAGAGATTTAAACATCTGAGGACGGTTGGTTGCGGTGCATACAAATAACAGAACCGTGCCAACCAGTTACACCCAAATGATGAATTATTAATAATGATTTATACACGAATGAGTTCAGAGATTTACAACCTCAAGGGAAAGAGGATGGTTGGTCGGTAGTTTTATATTACATCATCAATTTCGCATCTATGTCTCATGTGATGCGCAACTCCTGATCTACTTTGCATACATCATAGCAACAGACATGCAGACTCTATCTTTGCAACTAGTTAATGCCAACAACACCTTGTTATTAGCAAAGTTTAATCCTGAACCATAGACGCCTTGTGATTAAAAGCGTATGCTCTTAACACAAAGCAACCGTAGTCCATGGAAAATAAACCCTGGACCATAGACACCTTGTGGTAAAAGGCTAATGCCAACCGTAAGGCAACCGTTGTCCAGGGACAGATGATGGCTTTTGCACGCAATAGAACACCAACTATACTGTACAATACAATAGAAAGAAATCAGAAAGCTAAAAGTTAGAAATACAAGAATTGAGTCCAGATTTCATTAAGCGTCAACATTGCAACGCCTAATGAAATCCGAGTGAGGCTCCAGACGAGTAGTCTTCTTGACATTACAAAATAAAATTTTTTCCCAAATTGCACGACTGTATTTAATCTTAAATTGCGATAGTGCAACATGATTTTAGCCAACATGCGTTTTTATTTGTCAACGATTGATTGATTGAATGGGGTTTTGTGTCCAAGTCAAAATATTTCATCTATATCGAGACGCCATCAGCTTTAGGTGAAGTGGTAGAATTTTTTTCCTTTGAAGTGCGCTCAGGACAAAATACATGCACAGTTATTTAACTTGCCACGCGGGCCGTGACAAGGGACAAGGTTTTAAGGACCCCGTGATTTTCATTTCTAAATGACGAGTGCTTGTCGAAAGAGTATTTGTTCACGGGTGCAAACTGTGTTTAGTTATTTTTGTCATTTAAAGGTCACCGGTCACCAAACCGAATTTTTTTTAGTATTATTTTCCGAAAGATTACATCATAAAAAGTCGATTTAGCCACAAATAACATGTTTTAATCATTTCTATCCTTTTCTACAGCGTAAATTAAAGTCCTGAAACTGTTGAAAAACTGTGTTATCTCCCTTTGGTAGTAAAAGGGCACAAAACCGGAAGTGACGCAGAAGGTGTTATCCCAGCTATTTAGTAAATGAAGCTTGTATAGTGAACTGCATTTATTACCCAGATTTATCGGAAATAACTTCTATTGTTTTTACATATTTATTTATTTTTTAGCATTGGGTATTTCAGTTGACTTCAGCAGAAAAAAATTAATAAAAAAAAACATAATAATAAGAAATAAATAAGGAAAAAAAACTATATTTGTGTTTGCTCTAAGTATGATATACTATTTACTAATACTTTTACAAAACATAATTTTACATTTCTTTTGATAATTATTTATTTATTTATTTATTTATTTATTTATTTAATTATTTATATCCATTTATCACAACAAATAATAAAACAACCCCTATTTCCGTTTTTTATTTAAAACATTGTTCATACTAATTTTCATTAATATTTAATATCATTTTAATCTTTACATATCTCTGAGTTATTTATTTATTTATTTATTTATTTATTTATTTATTTATTTATCACAACAAATAATTAAAGAACCCAAATTTCCGTTTTTATTTAAAGTAGTGTTCACATTAATTTTCATTAATATTTAACATCATTTTAATTATCTTTACATATCTCTTTGAGTTATTTATTTATTTATTTATTTATTTATTTATTTATATCTATTTATCACAACAAATAATAAAAGAACCCAAATTTCCGTTTTTTATTTAAAATATTGTTCACATTAATTTTAACTAATATTTAATATCATTTTAATTATCTTTACATATCTCTGATTAATTAATTAATTAATTAATTAAGTTATTTATTTATTTATTTTATCTATTTATCCTAAGGAATAATAAAAAGAACCCAATTTTTGTTTTTTATTTTAAAAAAATCTTTTCTCTCTAGTACAGCCATATTATGACCTCAAATTGATTTTAATTTATATTTGTTTTAGAAAGTGTCCCATTTTTAATTTCTTTCAAGTTAGATTAAAATCAATGATTTATTATTATTATTATTATTATTATTATTATTATTATTATTATTATTTACCCTTGTAATTAATCAAAAGAACACGTTTTCGGATAGAATCTAGATCCAAGACCTGCAGTTTTTTTGTACAACGAAAATATCAAAATACAGGTTTAAAAAATAACTTCTTATTGTCTCTCAATTAAAATATTTCATCCCAGGATTACTTAAATATGAAAGTAATTTCAATTCAATAGCTTCTTATTCCTTATTTGCAGTAAGTTTAATAATAATAATAATAATAATAATAATGGAAATTGAAGTTTACGTCAGTGGCTAATTTAAAAAAATATTTGTTGATATTTTCCGATGGAGTACTGATCAGAATTCTAATTCTCATTTATTTTCACTGTTTTCATGATGAAATAAAAAAATAATAAAAAACTTCATATAATAACTTTATTACGCTTTAATTTTAATGGGATGAAAAGAACTTTGTCAAAATGTGATACCAGTGAGATTATGCTCAACTAACTAAGGACTCAAAACTCGAGTGTAACTTTCTTTTATTTATTCACAATAAATTAATATCATTCAAAGCGTGATTTACACCCCTCAGATACCAGTAATTAAGAGATTATCAATATGCTACAGTCCATTGGGAAACATCCTGTTTAGAAGTAGACATCTACCACCTGTAATCAACAATTTACCTTACAATATGCAACATTAATTGACACGTGTGATTATCTTTATGATATACCCAGTAAATGCTATTTGTCATTTTTGATGGATTCTGAAAATCGAATAAATTAAAGTTAAATGAGATTGGTTAATTTGAACAGGGCATACAAGACTTTGTTTGAACGTGTGAACTGAATGAATTACGGAATTAAATTAATTTTGAAAATTAAAATAGTTTAAAATCTATTTATTTGACTGAATTGATTCATAATAAATTGAATTGTCTTAAATGATTATACCACTCACATTTCCCTGACTTATCTCGTAATATTTAATCTGAATACATTCAAAACAATTAGAAAGCTGCATGAAGGACTTGTGTAAATCTGGCTTTAATTTGTTCTGAAATTTGTGGAAAAAACATGTTTATCGGTCATTGTGATTTTATTATCTCCAAACGTCACAAAATATAGCATTTTGACTTGAAATCAAACTTTAAAACCCGTCAAAACGCCACACAAACCCACATGTAATATATGGATACATATATTCACCATTTCGAAAACACAAAGTCTCGCGTCTACCGAAGTCTCGTTTAAGTCTCGTGGGGGGGCAAGTCCAACAGGTTGCTGAAGAAAGACTACATTGAGATGCGGTTACGCTGTCGAAAATTGCGAATTAGTAGTTCTTCGTTGTCGTTTTCACCAACAATTATGACGAATACAAGAAATAAAATAATACAGAAAGTGAAACAGTGTGTATTAATCATTTATTTGTAGAAATTATTTAAATTACAGCAACCAAAAAGGAAACCGAAAGTTGACACGGCTGTTAAAAAAAAAGATGTCTACGTTTGTAAATTTATCTGTAGTTGATATATCTTTCCTATGTGTCAAATAAAGTGGTATATAAATAAGTAAAAACAGTTATTAGTTGAGAGTAAGAACTAGTAATTGTTTCTATTTAAAAAAAAATAATAAACCACTCACTTGCCATAGTACAACTTTTCCTCATCGATAGACCCCGAATAGCTCAAGTTCCGATTTACAGTAATTAAATTATGAATGAACGTGAATAAAATCGTTGAAAAAGTATTTTTTACCATTAAACCATCAATTTGTTATCATAAGTTATAAAAGATCGAAATAATCCAGTGCCTATGGTGTAAAAATTATTTTTATATCTGATGTCTTTCCTTCTATTTTTGTTTAAAAAATTGCCTTTATTTCACCCTTTTTCCCTTATAGTATCCAAAATCTTGATTATGGTTACATTTTTCGACATTTGTTGTTTCTCAGGATATTTTTACATTTTTATAAACGACTTTTTGCTTCCAATTTGCGTTAAAGATGACAAAATTCTACGCCGGATTTTTACCGGTATTTCACAGGTAACCGGCATATCGTTACAGAATTTACACCCAAAGTTTTCCGTTTTAGAAATTAAAGAATTTGAATTTTATTTCATTATATAGTCTTTTTTAACAAAAAAATAATAGCAATAAAAATTAAAATTAAAAATCATTTTGAGAATATAGTTCAAACATCTATAATTGTAGCTGGTTCAACGTCACAGAATTTTATTTCATGTGCTCTTCAACGGTAATTTAGAATGAATGAATGAATGAATGTATTTATTTATTTATTTATTTATTTATTTATTTATTTATTTATTTATTTATTTATTTATTTATTTGAATACACAGTCATTAACTATACGAAGTCATGAAATTAGAAGTATTAATTCACGGCAGTTTCAAAACTAGTGTGGGTACTAGTAATCAGAATCATAATATTCATCATAATTCAAGGTAATTAATTAATTAATCCGTTAATGAGATTAACACCATGTAGGTACATTTTCCACGTATAATATACTATCATCTGATCCAATGGGAATTTGGAATTTGCTTCCGTTATCAATAAGTTACCGCGTCTGTTGATAAGGTATGCAGATTATCAACATTAATTAGCAACCTTTACCTGTGGGTAAAAATATGTAATATACACTTTCGTACAAGTCAAAACTATCAGTGCTCAGTATCACTTTTGAAATAAAGATTCTCGGTTCCAGTAATTTTCTATTAAGGAAGTTCTGACTTCGAGAAATATTTACAGAATGAAATTATGATAATAAAAAATAATAAAAATATAAAATGTTCAAAATGAACAGTTAAAAATGTTTGTGCGGTTTAAATTTGTTTAATATATTCAGAACCTCTTAAAATGAAAAAAAAAGTTAATTAAGGAAGAAGAAATGTGATATATAATCAGCGACGTTGAACACAGGATACTTTAAAGACTCTATTAAACGTCACGGGCGTTGATCAAATTAAATATGAAGATTTTTAGAGTAAAGTTTCATTCTTTCGAAAATTTTTGTTTATTTTACCTTAAAAAAGACTGCCAAACTGATTTTAATACATTATAAAATATCAAATTTTACATTAGCCATACACAGATATAAGGAAAACAAAACTGGCCCCGGTTTCAAAATCATTCCTTAGCTAAGATTTTCCTTAACTTAAATTTAGCAAATTTTGTTAATCTCTTTTTGGAACTACTGGTGAATATTTTTATCAAAACTAAATGCAAATGTTTTATTCTAGAGGTGATCTTACAAATGACACATTAAATTCCTCCATATCTTCAAAATTAACAAAATTATAAAGATTTGAAATTTTGCAAGGTTTAAGTTAAGGAAAATCTTAGCTAAGGAATGATAGTGAAACCAGGGCCTGATTATTTAAATATAACCAGATTAAGAATTACATCACAGATAAAAAATTGAAATTGGACGTTTTTCAAAAATAGAAAAAAAGATAAATTATGCACTAAATGTTATAGTAATTCTATAGAAGATAAAATTCATTTCTTGATATCTACTGTCCAGTAATTTTGACAGATGATTTTCGGCTGTAATAAATACATCAAATAAATGCTTTAATAATCAAAACTCTTTGACAAATATTTTTGGATTATAAATTGTGAAGATTGTGATATACTTAAGACTTTTGTACAACCTGGGGTACAACAAAAGTCTTTTTTTCTCCGTTTCAATCGTCATGATTCTACGCTTCAACTATACTGGACGGATGTAGCTTGCCCCCCCAAGCCTCGTTTTCGTTCATAGGTGTTATCTCCCCTGTCGTGTTTTCGAAATGGTCAATAGGTAATGTGTCTTTCCTCAGCAGCTTAACACCATGTACGTCATCAATTAGGTCGCCGGAAAGTTACGAGCGGTGTCGGAAACTACCGAGTATTAGCAGTTCGTTCAGGTAAGGTTTTAGTGTATTACAGGTAAATCTAAGACGTGGGAAACCGTCAGACACATCAATATTGACTATTCTACCCATTGGAATGCAAAATACAAAATTGATAAATTTGGTGACCGGTGACCTTTAAGTACCCATACTATCTTCACATGCGTCTTTTGTTGTCTTTATAATGTTGTTAACGTCGCATCGGATATCTTGTCACTTTCCGAAATCAAGTTTATAAATCTCTAAGGATTGATATAAAAACGAGTGTGTTTTATGGTCTTGTATGAGCGCACACTCAGGGCAACTTTAGACCGAATCAGCATGACGCAGACAAATATACCACCCCACTGAATATGAACCCATAGTTGATTCTCCGTCCTCTGATGATACCTAACGCTGTGCGAGAAAGCCGTATCTCAAAGATTCAGTTTTATGTATGACCTGCAAGGGGTTAGAACTCTCACTGCCTTCCGGTCTCAAGTCAGACGCTCAATTAGTCAATGAAGTGACCATGCGTGTGTGATTAAAATAATGGTTCACTAGTCACATAATGCATAATGATAAGAGCATGGAATTATCTCCCCCTAGACCATAAAAATATATTCCAGCAAGAAATTATCTCCCCCTAGACCATGAAATGTATGCCAGCGCAAAGAATTGTCTCCCGCTAGACCATGAAAAATATAGTCCAGTAAGGGATTATCTCCGCCTAGACCTTAAAATACATTCCAGCAAAACCATAAAATATTATGTTTATAAAGAATTTTAAGCTATAGATGCAAAGTCATTTAGGACCTATAGGGTTTCATGTGTGGATGATTCCGTTCCATCTTGTACAACAGTAGTGAGACAGTTTAACCTCTTCATCGCCAATCTTGATATCTTGGGATTCTAAAAAAGTCTGAAACAATGTCATTTGTAAGAGTACTGAAGTAACATCTTGAGGTAAAAAATTGATGCATTTTATAAAGGACTCACTATGATGGTTCACTAGTCACATAATGCATAATGATAAGTGAACAAAACGTCTTGTTTTCGATAAAAAAAAGTACCCGTCCTTTCCCCGATTGAAAAAATATATTTCAATTTTCCAATATTGAAAAACGTACTTCAATTTCAAATCGTAATAGAACTTGAGAAATTTGAATCAATTAGAAATGGGTTTAAGCGGCAAGGTAACTTAACACCATATGAGATCTCTTGCGATGTCTCATAACACGATGAATTTCATTAGGCGTCAAGGTACGTAACTTGACAGCTAATGAAATACCTTGCCATATCTTATTACACATTGGTCTTCATTAGGCGTCGAGGTAACTTAACGCCTAATGAAGTCCCTTGCTATATCTTATTACACACTGGACTTCATTGGGCGTCAAAGTAACATAACTTTATTAAGCGTTAAATTACATTTAATTACATCGACGCCTAATGAAGTCCATAGTATAGCAAAATATAACAAGGGGCACATTGAATCTTATATACAAATACAGCTAAATGCCGATGCACTTAGGCTTACGAGACACTAAGACAACAGTTGTAAACACGAAACTGATAAAACTTTAAAATGTCTATATCAATGATTCTCAACACTTTACATAAAGTTCACTGTAAAACAATCTGACTTCTTAAAAGTTTTAAAAGGCGAACAATGGACAAATGGTTTCTATTAAAAAAGTTAATGATGTGTAATTATAAAACTAACTCTGGTATCACCGAGTTTGATACATCGTCTCATGTTGTAGTCCGACTAATCAGCCAACAAGACAATAAATAAATAAATAAAATAAACAATTATTTATTTTTTAAAATCGGGGTTCAGTGGACTGGTTAGTCGGACTACTCATGTTAGTTGATATTTGAAGTTTGATCAAAATCCAGGCATAGGCATGGAAGATGTGGGACGGACACTTTATACGGACGGACTGACAGGGTTCGCGATTCCTACATACTCAACTAAACTTCGTTTGCTATGGGTATGATAACTTTCCTGTTCTTATCTCGTGACGACTTTGTGTGACGCCGACGGGTGTAATGGTATTATTAGACACTTCACGTAAAAAGGTTATGAAAGTCTGAAAGAGTAAAGTAAAATATATTTGGCGTACATCATATCTTAAATAATATAAAATAAGGGTAACACTAGACGGAACAAGACATACCTGTTAACATATTTACCATGCTGGAATAATCACAATAATGGCAAACATACAAAGGTACATAAAATACGTGAATGAGTTGAGTTTAGTAATGATGTTTAACGCCCCAGTAATGAATATTTCACTTATATCGTGACGTCGCCAGTTATAGGCGAAGGTGCAGAAATTTTGCCTGTATGTTGCGCTGATGAAATTATACAGCTGGGTTCTTTATCGTGGACGTCTACCGTGACACGGGGCCTCGTTTTATTTTAAGTTCCCAATCCGAATCGAAAGAATCACGACTTTCATTTCGTAATTCCGAAAGCTTGGTGAAAGAACAGCCACCACGAACTTTCCGACAAGTCTAGAGTCAGAATCTGTCGGGGATCGAACCCACAACCTCCCTCTTACGGGAAAAGCACTCTACCAATTGAGCTACCGCGCTGGTTTTAATGTGAAAGAGAAACAAAAACTAAGGCTTTAGATCGTTATATGTCCGTTTTGTTCAGTTGTGTTGAAGGAGTAGGCCGAATAATGCCTTCGTTCTAGAAACGGGCGTATAAAAAGTAAAGTTTGTTGTATTGGATTATGTACATAAACTATTGTTTTCAGGAATCTTATTATTATCCTCCTAAGATCCATGTCGGTTCTCCGGTTCCAGTAGTGTAAACACTTTTACAGTCGAAAGGCCAGCTTCCAATATGGCTGATTTTTAATCACTTTAGTCACGTGATTTTCAGTTTAAATTTTGGTACGCAATCGGAAATGGTAGTAGGTCTCGAAAATTTAAGTATACTTTTAAATGGGATCGTTATTACTTTAAATCATCAAATATTTTGAACAATAAATATTTTTTCCTTCAATTTATGTAAAAAAGAACCAATTATATACAGAAAATTACGAGCAATACGTCTTGAAAGTGGAGGTTGTGTCACAGGAACTTGTAATTAATGTTTAAACTATACTAGTACTATCCAGACTTTCTATACTATCCAGCACTAAGAAAAATAACAAGGACAGACACTCGCCCGCTTCAGACGAGTTTTTAATGTAGTTTGGCCTCCCTCCCCAACTAAACCTGGTTTTCCTCAACTCAGAACATATTTTTCTTTCATTTCGTGACCAAAAATATTTCCATTAACTGCTTTAATCGACGATATTTGAGCCAAATTGCCGTACGAGGCGAGCATGGCAATCTACCTTGGACACTTGACCCGGAAATGATTCTTTGACATTAGATTAAATTGAGCAAAACTTTTCAAATGTAAGAAATTATTTCATAAAACACAAATAAACAATAAATCCCTTACCTTGACGCTCAAAAATGGTCTGATTTCGTACTTTATCCATAGTTTGTTTCTTGATACTTTCGTTTTCAAAATTGCCGCGAGACGTTTTCAAAATTGCCACGAGTAACGTCTCTGATAGAGAAGTCTCGAATGTTCGTGCAATCACTGATGGTAAACATCCGAGAACTTCCGAAATCACTTCCGGGTCAAGTGTCCAAGGTAGATTGCCATGCTCGCCTCGTACGGCAATTTGGCTCAAATATCGTCGATTAAAGCAGTTGATGGAAATATTTTTGGTCACGAAATGAAAGAAAAATATGTTCTGAGTTGAGGAAAACCAGGTTTAGTTGGGGAGGGAGGCTAAACTACATTAAAAACTCGTCTGAAGCGGGCGGGGGGTAGGTCGAGTGTCTGTCCTTGTTATTTTTCTTAGTGCTGGATAGTATAGAAAGTCTGGATAGTATAGTTTAAACATTAATTACAAGTTCCTGTGGTTGTGTCACAGCTGTCGGCCGACGATCTCGCTTCAGACACATTTTTTTGAAATATTAGGGCGAGTGATGGGTTCTAATAATTATTTTCTAAAAATTTATTCATTTCTGAACACATTCATATGAAAGACATGTCCGAAATCGGTGTGGGATGCGATTCTGTCAGTTGAGAAAACGGCAGGTGTGGCTCCTTTTGCGGGGTTTGGTTCACATCTGTCGGCCGACATTCGTGCTTCAGACACAAATTATTAAATATTAGGACAAGTGATGGGTTCTAATAATTCAATTCTGAAAATATATTCATTTCTGAACATATTCATATGAAAGACATGTCCGAAATCGATGCGGGATGCGATTCTGTCAGTTAAGAAATCAGCAGGTGTTGCTTCTGTTTTGTTTTGTTTTTCGAATGATGATTATCTCCCTTGTTTACAATGTCTCTCGCATGTATGCGAATAAAAATAAAGTGATTTTACTGTCTTATTGATTGATATTTGTTTTAATGTAGGGAAATGTAAAAAAAAAAAAATAAAAAAAAAAATAATAAAATCTAAAAAAAATTGGCTTCATTTAACATTTTAATCTTAATCAAATAAAATTATTTTCCATGGGAAATATTTCTTCAAATTTGATACACAAGAGAAAGTCATATAATTTTCTTTTCAGTGGTGTCATGTGCTGATTTTAAATTTTTATTAAAATAATGAATTTAAAATCAGCATATGACAACTAGTTGCTATGTGCTGATTTTGAATGCAGTATTTAAATAAAAATTCAACAGCAGCACCATGACAGTGGAACAGGAAGAAATACTGTTTCCACACCCCAAGTTAATAACTAGAAATTAAAATCTCTTTCTAAAAGATGGTCAGGTCAGTTTTACCGGGTGTAACAGTTAATTCTTTAGTATCTGTGGTTCATTTTTTCACAGATCAAGTGCTGCTGGTAGACTTTTTGCAGCTAAAGTACTAATGCACAGATGCAGTATTAATCTAATTCTGACTGTCTCCAAAATGACATGGATCAAGTTCATGTATCTGCCTTCAGTCCAGAGGATGCTTCATGTCTTTTGGGTAAGGAGTAGAGTAAAAGTCAAGATTCTTTCACTATCAAACATATTTAGAGATGGGGAGAAAACTGTAGAGCCCAAAGAAAACCAACGACATTCCACAACAAACTGACTAACTTTCTCACACAAAAACTGTCCTGAATGAGATTCAAACCTATACAGTAAGAGGCCATGCCCCTACCAATATTTCAAATGTTATGTTGACAGGTGCCAGTGTAATGCACAAAATAATTATGCATTTATTATGTCAATTAGCATTTATTTTTCCTTGAAAGTAATGATAATTTTAAAATGCAAGCAAAACATCTTTATTGACATTGTACTGTGTGTTGACCATGTAATGTTATCTGCAATAAAAAAAAACCAAACAAACATAGTCATTGTTTATTCTGTAGTCTCTGTCTTGTTTTTAGCATAGCAATAGCATTAATAATATTTAATCTACAAATAAAAATGTTATCTATGAATAATCTGAAAATACAATGTTGGCAAATTTGTAAATAAAATTTGAAATATGCATTTCACCTGTCAATAAATATAAAAAAAGTTATCTGTAAATACATGTAAAATGAACTAAAAATTAACTTGTAGGAATGCATAATCTGAAAATAAACTGTATAGGTATTGGTAATCTGAAAATCAACTGAAATGATTATACATGTATGATGTCTATGTTTCCATTCCTGGTAGCCAAAATTGCCATTGGCTACTAATTTCTAAGGAATTCTTTCAAAAAGTAACCTATTTTAGCAAATTTGTGAAGAGATACTTTAAAAAGGACCATATTTTCACAAATATTGGAAATTTGGCTACTAATTATTTCAAATTTATGGAAACCTAGTGATGTATCATAAAATCATATGAAAATAAACTATACACATATTCTGCATTCTTGAAAATAAAAAAGAAATTAATTATAACAGAATAATTTAATGTAGTACCAGTATAACATCATTCACCACACAAGAATGATACTGTGGGACTGTCAGAACTAGCCATGATGTGTGCAGCAATGATTCATGATTTAAAGTTTGGCTCAAATTAAAATACGGTAAAAGATATTTACATAGATTCTTGCACAATAAAAGTGAATGGGTTATATTGTGATAAATTCCATAAAAAGCTCAAATACATGTACATGTATCAACTTTAAAAATATGAAATGTTTGAACAGTAAATCTAATACATGTAGTACAAGAATCTTAGTGATCCATTTCTGAAATTTCTGTGTTATCAAGTTTTCTGCTGGTACATCCATACTTGCTGTGGTTACTGTGGAGAGAAAACATTCAAAATTAGCATCAATGTTTTAAAAACCTATTTATAGGTATTTGTAGCTGTGGAATCATCAGCAACAGTAGCAGTAGTGATAGCTGAAGGATCTAGAATTGCATTAATTACAATATTTTTGCAATTTGTGCATTTGCAACCTGTACCTCAATATCTGCCAACACCGTCACCAGTTTCTGAATAACTAAACTGAACTTTGGCATTTAAAATCCATCTTCAACCCCTTGAAGTGGCAAAACTTTTCAAATTACTATAAAAATAAAAAAAATAAATAAAAAAAAATAAAGTAATTTACAGTCTGAAAAGTGTAATGGAAAACATTTTATGTAATTTTCCATATCATGACTTCTCCTCTTCTGCAAACTTTCTGAAATTTAACAAACTATAATTATGGTCTTTGTCAGCCTGCCTACCTGTAAATATGTGATACAACTGCCAACTTCTGATCTGAAACATTAAAATCACAGTTTTAAAATTTGCATGCACTGCAGCAGTTAAATCAACACCAGATAATTGTTGTTCAGATGGTTTTCTAGCAAACTGTCCCTCTTGTGACTCTAAATGTAATGAAAGTGTAAAAAAAAAATCCAATATCAGCTGATTTCTGAGTCACATAGTGACTACATGGGGCCAGCTGGGCGATCTGGATGTTTGATTTTCTATCTATCTATCTATCTACTTCGTGCAGTGCAGCATTCAATTTCTGAATATTATCGCACTGTCGCACTGTGGTGCTTGTGCCAGTCAGATCACACTAGGGTATCCCGATGTGAACATGACTGGCGGTGTATTATGCATATGTCTGCTTTGTAACTAGCGTGCACTCAGGGCATCTTTTAGGTGCTAGCTCACCGAGACAGCAATTGCAGAGGTTACTGCCCCACCGGTCCATTATCCTGACACCGGGTAAGTCAGCAACAATGTGAAATTAAGTAACTTGCTTAAGGTCACAACACGCAGCCCGGCTGGGACTCGAACCCACGACCCTTGGATCGTAAGTCCGCGGCCTTAACCACTCGGCCACGTGCTTTCGTGGGATTTTTTCTACAAAATTGAACTAAAATTAACAAAATGTTTAAAGATTATATTAAAAACACACCAACAAATATCTAGAGTAAAAATAAACAAATTAGAAGATGTCTAGACGCAATAAATAGCAAGTTTTGTTTTCCAAATCATCGGCACGCAGGGTCAACTTGACAATCTTCCTGTGCAATAACCGGTGCGAGTGATGGTTTCTATCCGGTATCAAAATGACCGGTGTTCTAAATGCTACCGATTACGACTATAATTTTTAACCCAATCGGTGTGGGATGCGATTCTGTCAATTCAATTTACCGGGCATAAACTCCGAATGCACCGCCCACTTGATTTTGACCTTTCACGATACCGCAGTTTATGTCTATGATTCCAGCATTTTAATTAGTTATAAGGAGTGTTTAATTGTTGTGATCGTCTAGAAAAATCAATTTGCTATCAAACGGATACAAAAATATATATAGTTTAAGTTAAAAACACCATTTAATTAATGATTTATTGCATCAACCCTAAAATGCAAATTCTTCGAGGTGACGACAAAGCGCCATCTGCCGACCAAATTTGAATTACCCCCCTTGAACGGCCCTGAAGATTAAATCGCGGGTTTAACGGAAAAAATCGAAGCTGGCCTTTCAACTGTTTATGGATTTTGTGGAAATTAAACTTACGATTTTGTTTTTCAACATGGACTTCTTTTGAACACAGCAACGTCATAATCACTTCAACGCTCGAGCCGTTCAGTGACATGCATTCGGCAAACATCGGCAGAACTCGTAATTACGTCACAGAATCATCGGAGTTGGCGAGTGATGAAACATCCGAAAGAAGATATCGAGGTAAAAACAAAAGACGAAATTAATAATAATAAATAATAAGAATATAAACATAATTAACATTAAATAATAAAAAGTATAAATAAGTACGTTAAATTAGATTTTCTCATCTGCACGCGTTTTCGCGATATTACACTGCGTTGCTATTAGAGTCCGCCTATGACGTCATAATAGTGCCATGGCGCTTTTTTTTCTAAAGAAGAAAAATGGAAGGCGGATTTATTTAGCTGTGTATTTTATAGTCATAAGTGATATTTAAAATATTACACAATGGCAGAAAGAGGTAGGATATAGCTATTTATAAAATTACTCCTTATTACATAATTAGTACAAAAAAATTGTAACAGGAAAGTGCCAAACCGGTACTTGAAAGTAAAACCTTCCCAGTTCTATTGAAAGGCTCTACTGACTGAGCTGCCCGGTTACTAATCGAGCCCGGTCCGCCGTTTTTGTTTTCTTCTCAACATCTGAAAATGTTTGATGCATGGTATTTACAACTGTCATATGCTTATTTTTACACTTAAAAATGTTTCACAATATCAGATTTTATAGAGAGTTCGCATGTACTTGTTTAACCGAAATGAACGTTTGGGAAGTAGTTTAAATAAAAATAAATAAATAAATTAATTAATATATAAATAAATAAATAAAAGTAAACTTATAATTACAATCAATTTAAGACCAAAAATTTTTCACCTCTTAACATAACATTACATTTTTTTTTTACAGATTTCAGTTTACCGGAAAAATTAAAAACCAGCATTATAAAATATGCATTACCAATTATTGTTAACGAGAGAAGAACAGGTAACCCATACCTGGTGAACTTTCATCGTAAAATTGATGGGAAGTACCTGAACCAAGCGGTTCAAGAATTTTGGTATAAAATGACTAGAGAATATGAATTGATCGTACTGAAGGAAACGGACGAAATTTTGCTAGCTGTAAAGTTTGTCTCTTATGTAAGTATATCATGATATATAAATAAAGAACAAGCACAATCCTGGCAGTCAAAGGAGTTGGTATGATAAGGTCCAAACTTAGCCCCTCTCAAATCGTGTTGAAAACATTATACCATATAAACATGATATAGGTATTTACAAAATAAAACACTTTTGGTTGCTATGATGTCACGTTCGCAAAATATATGGGGCAACAAAATTGTCACTTTCAGAGAGTGGAAAAAGGTCAAATCCGTTAAAAAAATAAAAAATACTGTTTGTTTCGGACATTATTTTTGTCAAATTCTAGTTACATGGTTCTTTTGGTATTGTTATATATGTTCATATGTTAGATATCGTCATTTGGCATTCTTTGGACAGCTGTAGCACCCTATAGATATCTGATACCCCATGTTTTATAAAAGATCAGTTTTCAATTTGTTAGGTACTTGTGTATATCCGGGAGTGTTGTCTAGCCTTGTTTCTTAAACATTTGTTCTTTCATGTTTTAGTTACATTGATTTTGGCATTACAATTTACAAGTTTTTTGGTTGCAACTAACGGGGAACAAGGGTTTTTCCTTCCACGGAAAAAAGGGTAGATTTTGGTCATATATTTCCTTAGCTAAATTTGGGGAAATGGGTCCATGAGCTATTTTTCAAAATCTTGAAATATTGGTTTCACAATTTTGGTCCAAGCACTACTGTCGAAGAATTGTATTCCGAAACGGCCGTCTAGTGCTTTAAATTCAAAACCTGTATAATGTGCAATCAATAACAAACATACTAATCTATGTCCGAATCACAATCCAGAAGCAAAGTAAAAACTTTAGAACTGACAAGTTAGATCAGACACTTGAACTTCCACCAGGGAAGTGAGGCCGGGTGCTCCGGAAGGGCTAGCTACAACCGCCATGCGTTTAATCTAAATTGTGTGAAAGGAACATGGAACTATGGGACGTTAAATATATCCAGGACAATCCTGGACACAAAGACATCCAACTTATCAACAATACTGTGATGACGACCATAAAACTTTTTGAGGGCCTTGATAAGCCTAGGCTTGTAATATCCCTGGGTAAACAATTTATTTGCAAGCAGCCTGGTTCGTTGTACAAAGTCCCCGTAGTGGGAACAAGCTCTACCATAGCGTATTAATTGAGAAATAAGTACACCACAAGCAGGAGAAGCAGGTATATTGCTGCATAGAAAGGAAAGTTGACAATAGAAAAATTGAAGTCATCACGTTTGTCATAAAGTTTCAAATGCAGCCTTTTGTGGGCGTCGAAATTCAGGTATAAGTCTAAATATGAAGCAGAAGTTGAGGAATCAGTCGTATCTTTTATTTCAAGCTCACTAGAATAGATGGCATTCTCCAAATTGAGGAATGGTAAGAGACAACGTTATAAAATTAGATTAAGTAAAATTTCATTATGTAAAGTAAAATGTTTTCTATTTTTTATGATATTGACATAATTATAATGGATTTACATATTATCTGAATGAGTTATTTTAATTATTATCTTTTATTTCATTTTTACAGCTGATGAACATTGAAAACAGTGTGCGGAACAAGAAGACACAAGGTAAAATTTAATTTAATTTTTTGGGGGGTGGGGGTGGGGGTATATAGGAATCACCATGTCTGTCTGTCAGTCTGCCCGTCCGTTCGTCTGTCTATCAGTCTGTGTAAAATCGTGTCCGGGCCATATCTCATAATTGCTTTGGACGCCTGTCATAAAACTTCACATAGTCCAAAGGTGTTATGACCTTGAACCAAGGTTATTTCTAAAAGGCTAAGATCACGAGAAAACATTAAATGTTGGGGACGGAGGATATTTGGCTCTCAAAAAGAGACAGTTCTAGTTGACTTTCGAAGAATCTTGTAGTCTTTAAAAGTTTAGTTTTATTATGCTTTTGATTTTTCAGTTTCGTTGAAATTGCGTAAATAATATACATTTGTATATATATCTTATCCAACATATGTAATGCTGGTTGACATTATTAATAGGCCAAGTATTATGGTCCCATTAAATTGTGTTAAAAAGTATGTATTTATGACATGTAGTTTTTGAGCATTGTACACAATTTTCAAGATCTATCTGTAAAAAAACGATAAAATGGAGAAAATGGGGCAGGTAAAAAATTGACGTTAAAACATTAATATTTTATCATATTTAGCTTTGCAAAATTCTTTGATAGTGAATGACAAAACACCGAACAACTGCATAAAATCAATTAATGATATCATTCGATTTTTTCTATAACTTTCTAATCACTATTTCGTATACCACTATATGCATAATGTTTTCTCCGTTAATGAATTATACATAGCACTACAGTCAAACCTGTCTATAAAGGCCACCAAAGGGAATCGGTAAAAGTTGCCTTTCTGGGCAGGTGGCTTTTATATACAAGTTCAAATAATATGAATAAAGAACAATTGGGATGCAATTTTACTGGCCTTTATAAGCAGGTGGTCCTTATATAGAGGTGGCCTTTTAGGCAGGTTGGACTGTATTTTAATTTAATAGTATGAACAAAAAATAATCATACTAATGTTTATTGCAGGAATCAACAACAAGGATGAAAAGCTCAAAGATTCGGATGAGATAATAAAACAACAACCTGATTTAAAAGAGTCAAAGAATTGTGACAACGTAGTCCATGAAGAACTAGGTTTAAAAGAGTCAAAGAATTGTGACAACGTAGTCCATGAAGAACTAGGTTTAAAAGAGTCAAAGAATTGTGACAACGTAGTCCATGAAGAACTAGGTTTGAAAAAGTCAAAGAATTGCGACAACGAAGTTTATGAAGAAGTTAGATCAACAGAGTCAGAGAGTGGCGATTTGGTTGTCAAAGAAGAAGTTGGATCAACAGAGTCAGAGAATAACGATTTGGTTGTCAAGGAAGAAGTTGGATCAACAGAGTCAGAGAATAACGATTTGGTTGTCAAAGAAGAAGTTGGATCAACAGAGTCAGAGAATAACGATTTGGTTGTCAAGGAAGAAGTTGGATCAACAGAGTCAGAGAATAACGATTTGGTTGTCAAGGAAGAAGTTGGATCGACAGAGTCAGAGAATGGCGATTTGGTTGTCAAGGAAGAAGTTGGATCAACAGAGTCAGAGAATAACGATTTGGTTGTCAAGGAAGACGTTGGATCAACAGAGTCAGAGGATAACGATTTGGTTGTCAAGGAAGAAGTTGGATCAACAGAGTCAGAGAATAACGATTTGGTTGTCAAGGAAGAAGTTGGATCACCAGAGTCAGAGAATAGCGATTTGGTTGTCAAGGAAGAAGTTGGATCAACAGAGTCAGAGAATAACGATTTGGTTGTCAAGGAAGAAGTTCGATCAACAGAGTCAGAGAATAACGATTTGGTTGTCAAAGAAGAAGTTGGATCAGCAGAGTCAGAGAATAACGATTTGGTTGTCAAGGAAGAAGTTGGATCAGCAGAGTCAGAGAATAACGATTTGGTTGTCAAGGAAGAAGTTGGATCAGCAGAGTCAGAGAATGGCGATTTGGTTGTCAAGGAAGAAGTTGGATCAACAGAGTCAGAGAATAACGATTTGATTGTCAAGGAAGAAGTTGGATCAGCAGAGTCAGAGAATAACAATTTGGTTGTCAAGGGAGAAGTTCGATCAACAGAGTCAGAGAATAACGATTTGGTTGTCAAGGAAGAAGTTCGATCAACAGAGTCAGAGAATAACGATTTGGTTGTCAAGGAAGAAGTTGGATCAACAGAGTCAGAGAATAACAATTTGGTTGTCAAGGGAGAAGTTCGATCAACAGAGTCAGAGAATAACGATTTGGTTGTCAAGGAAGAAGTTCGATCAAAAGAGTCAGAGAATAACAATTTGGTTGTCAAGGAAGAATTTGGATCGACAGAGTCAGAGAATGGCGATTTGGTTCTCAAGGAAGAACTTGGATCGACAAAGTCAGAGAATAACGATTTGGTTGTCAAGGAAGACGTTGGATCGACAAAGTCAGAGAATATCGATTCGGTTGTCAGGAGGAAGTTGGATCAACAGAGTCAGAGAATAACGATTTGGTTGTCAATGAGGAAGTTGGATCAACAGAGTCAGAGAATAACGATTTGGTTGACAAGGAAGAAGTTGGATCAGTAGAGTCAGAGAATGGCGATTTGGTTGTCAAGGAAGAAGTTGGATCAACAGAGTCAGAGAATAACGATTTGGTTGTCAAGGAAGAATTTGGATCAACAGAGTCAGAAAATGGCGATTTGGTTCTCGAGGAAGAAATTGGATCAACAGAGTCAGAGAATAACGATTTGGTTGTCAAGGAAGAATTTGGATCAACAGAGTCAGAGAATGGCGATTTGGTTGTCAAGGAAGAATTTGGATCAACAGAGTCAGAGAATAACAATTTGGTTGTCAAAGAAGAAGTTGGATCAGCAGAATCAGAGAATGGCGATTTGGTTGTCAAGGAAGAAGTTGGATCAACAGAGTCAGAGAATAACGATTTGGTTGTCAAAGAAGAAGTTGGATCAGCAGAGTCAGAAAATGGCGATTTGGTTGTCAAGGAAGAAGTTGGATCAACAGAGTCAGAGAATAACGATTTGATTGTCAAGGAAGAAGTTGGATCAGCAGAGTCAGAGAATAACAATTTGGTTGTCAAGGGAGAAGTTCGATCAACAGAGTCAGAGAATAACGATTTGGTTGTCAAGGAAGAAGTTCGATCAACAGAGTCAGAGAATAACGATTTGGTTGTCAAGGAAGAACCAGGTTTGTCCTTTTTGTGATAATTTAGCCTATTAACATATTGTAGTATTTTTATTTTGTATGGATGGACGATTGATTTTACATTAAATGTCAATGCTAAAGAAACTAAAATATAAAATGATAGTAAACTTCTAAATAAAGCAGAACTATACAAAATATTAACATTGCTTAATTTATTGCAGAGTAATTGATTGATTGATAGATTTATTAAATGGACTTTGAGACTAACAATTGGGAAATCGTTGAATTTTTAAATTTTGATAACATATTAGGTCTTAAAAGACTTTTAAAGACATAAGACCTAATATTTTCATTTTGTCGTCAATGAATTAATGGTCTAGGGAAGAAAATAATACGTATGTATAAATCACTAAATATAATATGCTATGACATTTTTTGTTTCTTTTTTTTTTTTGTAGCTCAGAAGAAAAAGAAAAGATTTTCTTTAAGGGGATTATTTCGGTACATTATACCACAGGGGCCAGTTTCATAATAAAATTTAAAAAATACCGATAAGTATATAAAAAGAGTAAAGGGGAACAACGAATCAGATCTTTCACTTGTAGGTGCTCCGACAAAACTCTACATTACTTTTTTAATTTGTGTCCGATCATCGTGATCTTGGTGTCATTTTGTTCCCAGATAAATATTCTTTAAGTTGGCATTCAATTTTTGGACATAATTTAAAATCTAAATAAAATTTTCAAACGGAAAACACAGAAAAACAGTGTAATTTTGTCCGATGTAGCTAAGCCCGTCCATGTAAAAGTAGCCTAAAATTCGCATTACGCTCATGTTTTTCACTACCAGCGTCCGTGTCAACTACAAATGCTGATGTGGATCGAAGAACTAAATAAAAAGCAATAAATTTGAAAGGTAACCGTTACTCACTTCTAAATCTACAAGCTATTATATCCTATTTTGTTCCAACGCGGACCAACTTTCCTCTATCATGCCTCCATCTTGTTATTATATATGCAGTTATTTTAAGCTGCGATTTGATTGGTTAAAAATATTTCACCCCCTCCGTTGGCATTTGTAGAATTTTGTCAATGTATCAAACTTTCTATCAAAATGACTTTATAACGATTTATACTTAAAAAAGAAAGATCAAATAAGTTAATATAATTTCATTTTCTTAAATTTTCATAAACACAGAGTATATTGAAATATTTTTAACTAATCGAATAACAACTATAACACATGCGCGGTACATGCTTTATGTATGAGCTCAAAATGGAGGCATGATAGAGGAAAGTTGGTCCGTGTTGGAACAAAATAGGATATAATAGCTTGTAGATTTAGAAGTGAGTAACGGTTACCTTTCAAATTTATTGCTTTTTATTTAGTTCTTCGATCCACATCAGCATTTGTAGTTGACACGGACGCTGGTAGTGAAAAACATGAGCGTAATGCGAATTTTAAGCTACTTTTACATGGACGGGCTTAGCTACATCGGACAAAATTACACTGTTTTTCTGTGTTTTCCGTTTGAAAATTTTATTTAGATTTTAAATTATGTCCAAAAATTGAATGCCAACTTAAAGAATATTTATCTGGGAACAAAATGACACCAAGATCACGATGATCGGACACAAATTAAAAAAGTAATGTAGAGTTTTGTCGGAGCACCTACAAGTGAAAGATCTGATTCGTTGTTCCCCTTTTCTCTTTTTTATATACTTATCGGTATTTTTTAAATTTTATTATGAAACTGGCAGGGTGCATTATACCGTGCTTTGCAGCTACCAGAAAGACAGGAAAACACATTGATAATGGACTCATTGCACATTAAAAATTGAAAAAAAAATGAAAAAAAATCTGTAACAAAATTCTTTTTATATATAAATATATTTTAAATTTAGGGAAAATATAAAATGTTGGATATATTTTAAGACAAACCACAAGCTAGAACTCACTTCTTAATTGTAAATGTCCATGGAGATTTACAGCCTGTAATGACCAGGTCAGTTTAAACGTGTATAATTTATTATATAATTGATGAATCGTTATTTTGTTGGACAAGGATTAGGTCTCAAAATTTAATCTGAAAAAATATATGCATTTATTACATATTTGTTTAAATTGGTAAAAATAAAATGTATTGTTATTATTTTAAACACTTGGTTCATCTAAACATGTATATGAAATATTATGAAGTTTATTTTTAATAAAAAAGAGACATTATTTTTAGTGTCTAAGACAAAATATAACGAGTATTAATGTAATGATGGATGCATCATTACAAATAAGGCGCCCAAACAAATAAAAGTCAAACCCTGTATTCAGAACTCATATTATTAGAAATTAACAGGTTTTTATTTTACTTCAAGGTTTAAATGATATAAAGATTCAAGAGATGTAACCTTTTTGGTCATTTAGAATATATACTTGGAGCAAGCGTGCCTATGTATGGTCTCTCTCTCTTTCTCTCTCTCTCTCTCTCTGAAATTGTATTCTAAAAAATTATTGTCTTGGTGTCAAACGAAAGTAGAAGTAGAACATGAATTCAATTGGTTGAAATTCAAACAATAGACAAAGTCGACTGACATCACCTATACCCAATATCACAACCTGTTGTTTTGATGAGCTAATGATGTGTTGATTTTAAATTAATCCAAGCATTTACCTATGTAATGTCATACTGATAACTAAATGCAGCTACTCTATCGAATTGAATAAAAAATCATGCCCCAGGGACAAATGACCATTAGTGTTGCTTATAAAAAGATTTAGCTTAAAAGCTTTTAGACATGGATCAGTGATTACTTAAGTATCCTTGACAACGAAAATTCATGCTTATTGTTTTAATTCTTAAACAAAATGATAGCAACCAGCCCATGAAGAAAACTGTAGTTTGAGGGTGGGGATATCAAAGTTAGTACCTAGACCTACCTGTCCCCAACCTCCTATTGGAATGTCCATATATAGGTTTACTTTAGTATCAATCTATTCAACTTTTCATAAAGAATAAGAAAATATATATGTTAAGGGTGGGGATCTCAACTGATCAAAAGTTAGTACCCAGACCCGCCTGTCCCTGCCCTCTTCTGGAAAACGCCATGGGCATTTCTTCAGTATCACTCTATTCAACTTTTAAAACAGAACCGGAAAATGTGTAGTTTCAGGGTGGGATATCAACCATTTAAAAGTTAGTACCAAGCCCCGCCCGTCCCCACCCTCCATCAGGAATGACCCCATATGATTTTCTTTAGCATCACTCTATTCAACTTTTTATGTAGAACCAGAAAATATATAGTTTATGGGTGGGGATCTCAACCATTTAAAAGTTAGCACACTGCCCCGCCCATCCCCACCCTCCCTGATACCGCAGGGAAAATCTACTGATATAGACTTGTGCATCTTGAGATACTGATCATGAATATATATGGTTTTATAGTACAAAATACAGTATAGATGGCAAAATTGATCATTATTGTTTTTAAGACCCCACCATCCTGCCCCTCCCCTAATGACCCCATGGGCATTTTACCTCGGCCTCCGGGGAAGGAGATGGGGATCAACCTTCATGTGAAGTTTGGTTAAGATTGGACCAACGGTCTTCGAGAAATTGGTTGGACAAGTTCATGGCCGGAAGAAGAAGAGGAAGAATAATAACAATAATAACGAGTTCTAATGTAATGATGGATGCATCATTACAAATAAGGCACCCAAACAAATAAAAGTCAAACCCTGTATACAGAACTCATGTTAGGAGGACTTTTGTTGCTTTTTCTGTGACCATGACAACGACCGACATTTTGAAAATTTTAAACCTTTAAATGAGATTTACATACAATAGAAAAACTGCATAGAAACCCGATGAATTTTTGCCGTTGTTAAAAATGATGTCTTAAAATAATTTACAAAATGTATCACTTATTCATTTACATGGTATTACATTACTGTAAACATGTATTTTGTTAACCCTTTTTAATCAAATACCAGGTTTCCAAACTACATCTTTTAATCCCTGCATGCATTATATGAAATTTAAAACTTGTATTAATTATACAATAATTTTATATATGTATTTCATTGGTCAATTACAAATATTCAAATGTGGTTAATACTATGAAGGTGGAGCAAATTACTTGAGTGATAGATGATAGCCTGAAATTCAAACAATAGGCAAAGTTGATTGACATCACCTATACCCAATATCACAACCTGTTGTTTTGATGAGCTAATGATGTGTTGATTTTAAATTAATCCAAGCATGTAATGTCATATTGATAACTAAATGCAGTTACTCTATCCAATTGAATAATAAATCATGCCCCAGGGATAACTGACCATTAGTGTTCCTTATAAAAAAAATTTAGCTTGAGAGCTTTTGGACATGGATCAGTGATTACCTAAGTATCCTTGACAATGAAAATTCATGCTTATTGTTTTAATCCTTAAACAAAATGATAGCAACCATCCCATGAAGAAAACTATAGTTTGAGGGTGGGGATCTCAAAGTTAGTACCTAGACCTACCTGTCCTCACCCTCCTATTAGAATGACAATATGGGTTTACTTTTCATAAAGAATAAGAAAATATATATGTTAGGGGTGGGGTGGGGATCTCAACTGTTCAAAAGTTAGTACCCAGTCCCACCTGTCCCCGCCCTCCTCTGGAATAACGTCATTGGTATTTCTGCAGTATCACTCTATTCAACTTTTAAAACAGAACCGGAAAATATATAGTTTCAGGGTGGGGATATCAACCATTTAAAAGTTAGTACCAAGCCCCACCCGTCCCCACCCTCCATCAGGAATGACCCCATGGGATTTTCTTTAGTATAAGTCTATTCAACTTTTCATGTAGAACCAGAAAATATATAGTTTATGGGTGGGGATCTCAACGGTTTAAAAGTTAGCACACTGCCCCGCCCACTCTTACCCCTCCCTGATACCCCAGGAAAATCTTGTGATACAGACTTGTACATCTCGAGACACTGATCATGAATATATATAGTTTTATAGAACAAAATAAAGTATAAATGGCAAAATTGATCATTATTGTTTTTAAGACCCCGCCCTTCTGCCTTGCCCCTAATAACCCCATGGGCATTTTGGCTTGGCCTCTGGGAAAGGAGATGGATATCAACCTTCATGTGAAGTTTGGTTAAGATTGGACCAACGGTCTTTGAGAAATTGGTTGGACAAGTTCATGGCCGGAAGAAGAAGAAGAGGAAGAATAATAATAATAATAACGAGTATTAATGTAATGATGGATGCATCATTACAAATAAGGCGCCCAAACAAATAAAAATCAAACCCTGTATTCAGAACTCATAGTAGGAGGACTTGTACTTTTGTCGCTTTTTTCATATCAATGGCCACGGCTGCCATTTTGAAAATTTTAAACCTTTAAATAAGTTCTACAAACAATAGAAAAACTGCAGAGAAATCCAATTACTTTTTGCCATTGTAAAAGTGACAACAAAAATATGATCACTTAGCATAATTTACAAAATGTATCATTCATGGTATTACATTACTGTAAACATGTACTTCGTTAACCTTTTTTATGTTAATCAAATAGTAACACTTATTTCAATCCCAGTATGCATTATAAGAAATTTTAAACTTGTAATATTCATTTCATTTTAAGATTTAATTTTATATAGAAGTAGTACATGAATCCAATTGGTTGAAATTCAAACAATAGGCAAAGTTGATTGACATCACCTATACCCAATATCACAAACCTGTTGTTTTGATGAGCTAATGATGTGTTGATTTTAAATTAATCCAAGCATTTACCATGTAATGTCATATTGATAACTAAATGCAGCTACTCTATCGAATTGAATAATAAATCATGCCCCAGGGATAACTGACCATTAGTGTTGCTTATAAAAAGATTTAGCTTGAGAGCTTTTAGACATGGATCAGTGATTACTTAAGTATCCTTGACAATGAAAATTCATGCTTATTGTTTTAATTCTTAAACAAAATGATAGCAACCATCCATGAAGAAAACTATAGTTGAGTTAGTACCTAGACCTACCTGTCCCCCCTCCTATTGGAATGACCATATGGGTTTACTTTAGTATCAATCTATTCAACTTTTCATAAAGAATAAGAAAATATATATGTTAGGGTGGGGATCTCAACTGATCAAAAGTTAGTACCCAGCCCCGCCTGTCCCCACCTCCTCTGGAATAACGTCATGTATTTCTGCAGTATCATTCTATTCAACTTTAAAAACGAACCGGAAAATATATAGTTTCAGGTGGGATATCAACCATTTAAAAGTTAGTACCATCCCCCCCCCATCAGGAATGACCCCATGGATTTTCTTTAGTATCATCTATTCAACTTTTATGTAGAACCAGAAAATATATAGTTTATGGGTGGGGATCTCAACCGTTTAAAAGTTAGCACACTGCCCCGCCCATCCCCACCCTCCCTGATACCCCGGGAAAATTGTGATACAGACTTGTACATCTTGAGACACTGATCATGAATATATATGGTTTTATAGTACAAAATAAGTATAAATAGCAAAATTGATCATTATTGTTTTTAAGACCCCGCCCTCCTGCCCCTCCCCTAATGACCCCATGGGCATTTTACCTCGGCCTCGGGGAAGGAGATGGGGATCAACCTTCATGTGAAGTTTGGTTAAGATTGGACCAACGGTCTTCGAGAAATTGGTTGGACAAGTTCATGGCCGGAAGAAGAAGAAGAAGAGGAAGAATAATAAAAATAATAATAATAATAATAATAAAAGAAACGGTGCAAAAACAATAAGTCGCCAAACTTTGTTTGGGCGCCTAATAATAATAACGAGTACTAATGTAATGATGGATGCATCATTACAAATAAGGCGCCCAAACGAATAAAAGTCAAACCCTGTATTCAGAACTCATGTTAGGAGGACTTTTGTTGCTTTTTCTATGACCATGACAACGACCGCCATTTTGAAAATTTTAAACCTTTAAATAAGATCTACATACAATAGAAAAACTGCATAGAAACCCAATGAATTTTTGCCATTGTTAAAAATGATGTCTTAAAATAATTTACAAAATGTATCACTTATTCATTTACATGGTATTACATTATTGTAAACATGTATTTGTTAACCCTTTTAATCAAATACCAGGTTTCCAAACTACATATTTTAATCCCTGCATGCATTATTAGAAATTTAAAACTTTTATAATTTTCAATAATTTTATATATGTATATTCATTGGTCAATACAAATATTCAAATGTGGTTAATACTATGAAGGTGGAGCAAATTACTTGAGTGATAGATGATAGCCTGAAATTCAAACAATAGGCAAAGTTGATTGACATCACCTATACCCAATATCAAACCTGTTGTTTTGATGAGCTAATGATGTGTTGATTTTAAATTAATCCAAGCATGTAATGTCATATTGATAACTAAATGCAGTTACTCTATCGAATTGAATAATAAATCATGCCCCAGGGATAACTGACCATTAGTGTTGCTTATAAAAAAGATTTAGCTTGAGAGCTTTTGGACATGGATCAGTGATTACTTAAGTATCCTTGACAATGAAAATTCATGCTTATTTTTTAATTCTTAAACAAAATGATAGCAACCATCCCATGAAGAAAACTATAGTTTGAGGATGGGGATCGCAAAGTTAGTACCTAGACCTACCTGTCCCCACCCTCCTATTGGAATGACAATATGGGTTTACTTTAGTATCAGTCTATTCAACTTTTCATAAAGAATAAGAAAATATATATGTTAGGGGTGGGGATCTCAACTGTTCAAAAGTTAGTACCCAGCCCCGCCTGTCCCCACCCTCCTCTGGAATAACGTCATTGGTATTTCTGCAGTATCACTCTATTCAACTTTAAAACAGAACTGCAAAATATATAGTTTCAGGGTGGGGATATCAACCATTTAAAAGTTAGTACCAAGCCCCCCCGTCCCCACCCTCCATCAGGAATGACCCCATGGGATTTTCTTTAGTATCACTCTATTCAACTTTTCATGTAGAACCAGAAAATATATAGTTTATGGGTGGGGATCTCAACCGTTTAAAAGTTAGCACACTGCCCCACCCACCCTTACCCCTCCCTGATACCCCCGGGAAAATCTTGTGATACAGACTTGTACATCTGAGACACTGATCATGAATATATATGGTTTTATAGTACAAAATAAAGTATAAATGGCAAAATTGATATTATTGTTTTTAAGACCCCGCCCTCTGCCCTGCCCCTAATGACCCCATGGGCATTTTGGCTCGGCCTCTGGGAAAGGAGATGGTATCAACCTTCATGTGAAGTTTGGTTAAGATTGGACCAACGGTCTTGAGAAATTGGTTGGACAAGTTCATGGCCGGAAGAAGAAGAAGAGGAAGAATAATAATAATAACGAGTACTAATGTAATGATGGATGCATCATTACAAATAAGGCGCCCAAACGAATAAAAATCAAACCCTGTATTCAAACACATATTAGGACTTGTACTTTTGTTGCTTTTTTCCATTTCCATGGCAACGGCTGAAAATTTTAAACTTTAAATAAGTTCTACACAATAGAAAAACTGTTGAGAAATTTTAAACTTGTAATATTTTTTCATTTTAAGATTTAATTTTATATAGAGAAGTAGTACATGAATCCAATTGGTTGAAATTCAAACAATAGGCAAAGTTGATTGACATCACCTATACCCAATATCACAAACCATTGTTTTGATGAGCTAATGATGTGTTGATTTTAAATTAATCCAAGCATTTACCCATATAATGTCATACTGATAACTAAATGCAGCTACTCTATCGAATTGAATAATAAATCATGCCCCAGGGATAACTGACCATTAGTGTTGCTTATAAAAAGATTTAGCTTGAGAGCTTTTAGACATGGATCAGTGATTACTTAAGTATCCTTGACAATGAAAATTCATGCTTATTGTTTTAATTCTTAAACAAAATGATAGCAACCAGCCCATGAAGAAAACTGTAGTTTGAGGGTGGGGATCTCAAAGTTAGTACCTAGACCTACCTGTCTCCACCCTCCTATTGGAATGCCCATATGGGTTTACTTTAGTATCAATCTATTCAACTTTTCATAAAGAATAAGAAAATATATATGTTAGGGGTGGGGATCTCAACTGATCAAAAGTTAGTACCCAGCCCCGCCTGTCCCTGCCCTCCTCTGGAAAACGCCATGGCATTTCTTCAGTAAATCACTATTCAACTTTTAAACAGAACCGGAAAATATATAGTTTCAGGGTGGGATATCAACCATTTAAAAGTTAGAACCAAGCCCCGCCCGTCCCCACCCTCCATCAGGAATGACCCCATGGGATTTTCTTTAGCATCACTCTATTCAACTTTTTATGTAGAACCAGAAAATATATAGTTTATGGGTGGGGATCTCAACCGTTTAAAAGTTAGCACACTGCCCCGCCCATCCCCACCCCTCCCTGATACCGCAGGGAAAATCTACTGATACAGACTTGTGCATCTTGAGATACTGATCATGAATATATATGGTTTTATAGTACAAAATAAAGTAAATGGCAAAATTGATCATTATTGTTTTTAAGACCCCGCCCTCCTGCCCCTCCCCTAATGACCCCATGGGCATTTTACCTCGGCCTCTGGGGAAGGAGATGGGGATCAACCTTCATGTGAAGTTTGGTTAAGATTGGACCAACGGTCTTCGAGAAATTGGTTGGACAAGTTCATGGCCGGAAGAAGAAGAAGAAGAGGAAGAATAATAATAATAATAATAATAAGAAACGGTGCAAAAACAATAAGTCGCCAAACTTTGTTTGGGCGCCTTAATAATAACGAGTACTAATGTAATGATGGATGCATCATTACAAATAAGGCGCCCAAACGAATAGAAATCAAACCCTGTATTCAGAACACATATTTGGACTTGTACTTTTGTTGCTTTTTTCCATTTCCATGGCAACGGCTAAAAATTTTAAACCTTTAAATAAGTTCTACATACAATAGAAAAACTGTTGAGAAATTTAAAACTTGTAATATTCTTTTCATTTTAAGATTTAATTTATATAGAGAAGTAGTACATGAATCCAATTGGTTGAAATTCAAACAATAGGCAAAGTTGATTGACATTACCTATACCCAATATCCCAAACCATTGTTTTGATGAGCTAATGATGTGTTGATTTTAAATTAATCCAAGCATTTACCCATATAATGTCATATTGATAACTAAATGCAGCTACTCTATCGAATTGAATAATAAATCATGCCCCAGGGATAACTGGCGATTAGTGTTGCTTATAAAAAGATTTAGCTTGAGAGCTTTTAGACATGGATCAGTGATTACTTAAGTATCCTTGATAATGAAAATTCATGCTTATTGTTTTAACTCTTAAACAAAATGATAGCAACCAGCCCATGAAGAAAACTGTAGTTTGAGGGTGGGGATCTCAAAGTTAGTACCTAGACCTACCTGTCTCCGCCCTCCTATTGGAATGCCCATATGTGTTTACTTTAGTATCAATCTATTCAACTTTTCATAAAGAATAAGAAAATATATATGTTAGGGGTGGGGATCAACTGATCAAAAGTTAGTACCCAGCCCCGCCTGTCCCTGCCCTTCTCCGGAAAGCGCCATGGGCATTTCTTCAGTATCACTCTATTCAACTTTTAAAACAGAACCGGAAAATATAGTTTTAGGGTGAGATATCAACCATTTAAAAGTTAGTATCAAGCCCCGCCCGTCCCCACCCTCCATCAGGAATGACCCCATGGGATTTTCTTTAGTATCAATCTATTCAACTTTTTATGTAGAACCAGAAAATATATAGTTTATGGATGGGGATCTCAACCGTTAAAAAGTTAGCACACTGCCCCGCCCATCCCCACCCCTCCCTGATACCGCAGGGAAAACATACTGATACAGACTTGTGCATCTTGAGACACTGATCATGAATATATATGGTTTTATAGGACAAAATAAAGTATAAATGGCAAAATTGATCATTATTGTTTTTAAGACCCCACCCTCCTGCCCCTCCCCTAATGACCCCATGGGCATTTTACCTCGGCCTCTGGGGGAAGGGGAAGGAGATAGGGATCAACCTTCATGTGAAGTTTGGTTAAGATTGGACCAACGGTCTTTGAGAAATTGGTTGGACAAGTTCATGGCCGGAAGAAGAAGAAGGGGTGGGGATCTCAACTGATCAAAAGTTAGTACCCAGCCCCGCCTGTCCCCACCCTCCTCTGGAATAACGTCATTTGTATTTCTGCAGTATCATTCTATTCAACTTTAAAAGCCAAACCTGAAAATATATAGTTTCAGGATGGGGATATCAACCATTTAAAAGTTAGTACCAAGCCCCGCCTATCCCCACTCTCCATCAAGAATGACCCCATGGGACTTTCTTTAGTATCACTCTATTCAACTTTTCATGTAGAACCAGAAAATATATAGTTTATGGGTGGGGATCTTAACCGTTTAAAAGTTAGCACACTGCCCCACCCATCCCCACCCTCCCTGATACCCACGGGAAAATCTTGCGATACAGACTTGTACATCTCGAGTAACTGATCATGAATATATATGGTTTTATAGTACAAAATATAGTATAAATAGCAAAATTGAGCATTATTGTTGTTAAGACCCCGCCCTCCTGCCCCTCCCCTAATGACCCCATGGGCATTTTACCTCGGCCTCCGGGGAAGGAGATGGGGATCAACCTTCCTGTGAAGTTTGGTTAAGATTGGACCAACGGTCTTCGAGAAATTGGTTGGACAAGTTCATGGCCGGAAGAAGAAGAAGAAGAGGAAGAATAATAATAATAATAATAATATAAGAAACGGTGCAAAAGCAATAAGTCGCCAAACTTTGTTTGGGCGCCTTAATAATAAGAAACGGTGCAAAAACAATAAGTCGCCAAACTTTGTTTGGGCGCCTTAATAATAATAATAATAATAATAATAAGAAACGGTGCAAAAACAATAAGTCGCCAAACTTTGTTTGGGCGCCTTAAATATCAAACTGAGGCCTAAGCTTAAAGGGCTAAAATGTATAATATTGCATTTTTGTGAAAAAAATTATATTTAAATTTTATATATTTAATCAGATTGTGCATTTTATTTGTATATTGTTGTTTACGTACTGTAAAACAATTTTATTCGGTCGTTTGACAATGTTAATCGTCGCCAACTTTTTTGAAAATAGTATTATTTATACAAAATACGGTAGTCAGCTTAAGTCCACATCGCCAAAATTAGTAGTCGCGAAATGGTTTTTGTTATAGAATCACTAGAGTTAATATCCATGAATAAAAGATGATTTACAGTATGAACATTTTGGTAACATTTGTTATGATAAAGATAAAATTGTTTATTGATAAATTGTTTCTTCCTTTTTTGTGAATATTAGTTTAATGATATACAGGATGTGGTCATTGGTTGTGTTGGTCAATCTGTACTATTTAAGGGTTAACACACACACACACACACACACACACACACACACACACACACACACATTTTAAGCAAGTTTGTTTGTTTGTGCAATGATTTGTGTTGTCAACTTTATGGTAAAAGTTCATTGTTAAGTTCCAGTTGGAAGTTGGTTCCAATATTTTTTGCCAAGTACTAGGATCACATGGACAGTTCATCAGTACTTTAACCTCACCCATGACGGTCTCTTTGGTCACCTGGAAAACACACACACACGCGCGCTTGTTTGTGCAATGATTTGTGTTTTACAGGGTGTTGTCAACTTTATGGTAAAGGTTCATTGTTAAGTTCCAAGATTATTTGTCAAGTACTAGGATCATATGGACAGTTCATCAGTACTTTAACCCCACCCATGAGAGTCTCTTTGGTCACTTATAAAAGAAACACACACGCGCGCATTTGAAGCAAGTTTGTTTGTGCATTGATTTGTGTGTTTACAGGGTGTTGTCAACTTTATGGGAAAAGTTCATTGTTAAGTTCTAATATTTTTCCAAGAAACTAGGATAATATGGACAGTTCAATAAGTACTTTAACCCCACCAATGAGGGTATCATTGGTCACCTAGAAAACACACACACGAACACGTACATAATATAATGCTTACGCAAACATGCACATTGTTGTGCTTAACACAAATACACACATAAACATATATGGTCCTGAACACAAACACGAACACATTGCAGTATTAGCACAAACACTAAAAACCGTGGTGCTTAAACTTACCACAAACACATACATTGTGTTGCGTAACGCAAACATACACATTGCGGTACTAAACACACACACACACACACACACCAAAAAAGCCGTAGCACTGATACACCTTAAAAACACACGCACATTCCGTGAACACACACAAACAACGTGACATGCACCTTGACGCAAACATACATGTTGTGGTGCTTAACACTGACAAACACACCTAGGGCCTTGTTATGTTTTGTATTGTACAGATTAAGTATGGCATATTAATGGTGACAATGATTTTACATGCAAGGGCTCAGAGATTAAAACATCTGAGGACAGTTGGTTGTAGTGCATTCGGATGACAGAACCGTGCCAACTGATGAATTATTGATAATAATTTATACATAAATGAGATGAGTTCAGAGATTTACAACCTCAAGGGAAACAGGATGGTTGGTCGGTAGTTTTATACCATATCTATGTTCCACGTGATACGCAACTCCTGATCTACTTTGCATACATCATTTCAAATTAAAATTAGCAACTGACATGCAGACTTTATCTTGACAACGGCAATGGTACAATGGTCCTTGTTATTAACAAAGTTGAACCCTGAACCATAGAGCCTTGTGATTAAAGCGTATGCTCTTAACCACTAGGCAACCGTAGCCCAGGCAAAATAAACCCGGACCTTGTGGTAAAAGGGCCTTAACTACTAGGCAACCGTAGTCCAGGGGCAGATGATGGCTATTGCATGCAATAGAACACCAACTGTACAATACAACAGAGAGAAATCAGAAAGTCAAAAGTTAGAAATATAAGAATTGAGAGAGCGCCCCGGTTAGGGCGAGCGGTCGAATATCCATCACGGAAATACTCAACCACCTTCCCGTTTGACATCGGAGACTGCTCCGACATCTACACCATTCTATTACGAACAGCGAGGGAAGTAATGCTTGTCATCTTCGTGCAATGTTGTGTTACATAAAGATACCTGATTTCACTTCATTGTGGTGTCTTAAATTAATTTATTTGACATTTTCTTTGTGGGTGCTTGATTTATTTTATGCTTAATGTAGGTATAAAGATAAAAAATTGTATTATTTTTGTGTTTATTAATTTCATCACATTTCTGTCTGTTTATTGAAATATTAGATAAAATACAATTAAAATTATTCTTAGTTTTGACATACCACATAACTCTTTACTACCACAATATATTTTAAAGAATGGTGAACACAGTTCCGGGTAGAAAACATGCTCGACCGACTTACCTATGTAAAACTTGACCCAGAGTAATACGGACAATTAAACAACGCGTTGTTAAAAGACACAAATAGTATACATACCATGACATACACTGTAAACAAACAAACACACACACACACACACACACACACACACACACACAACACACACACACACACACAGTCGAAAGAGTGTTTACTTCATGAGGTCGTGGGTTCGAACTCCGGCCGGATCTGACCAAGAAAATGAAAATGGGTAGTGACTTCTTTCACCAAGCACTGTGTATTTTGAAGTGAAAGTCACAAGTTCCCTTGGAAGAGACCTTAAACCCGAATGCCCCATGTCACGCAATGGGGAGGCATAGCATGTTAAACAACCCTCCCTGCACAATGCCCTGAGTACACTACAAAGGTAAAAATAGCTGTCACTTCATCTATAGCTGGTGATGTCTCGATATAAGTAAAATATTCTTGGCGTGTTTGTGTGTGTGTGAAAGAGAGAGAGAGAGAGAGAGAGAGAGAGAGAGAGAGAAGAAAAAAATATATTTTTGTAATACAATACAGATTAATTTATACTAGTAAATGGATGGTAACGAAGTTATTAATAATTGTTTAACCCACTGCAAATATGTTTTATCCCTGTCAGTCCGGAATTCCGTCCCATTTAGAATAAAGTATTACTCCGGAGTTTTAAGTGCTGAATAAATGTTAAGATGTGCATATTGTCAGGCTTTTGAGTTTTATCAATATTTTACCATGTCAGTGGGAATAGTTGAATTTTCAAATATACATTGAAATTGCATGAAAGGTGCATCACTGTTCCAAAGTGTTTCCTACAATTTTAAATCCAATCTTGTATCCCCACAATGAGAAGTATAACTAAAGTGATTATTTATTTATTTATTCTTTTGTTTCAAACTTTTGTTACATCCCATAACCCCAAAACATACGGGATACCATTATGTTCCCTAGACACAATGCTACTTCCAAAGCGGTCACGCTGTATTTGTTTTACTGGTTTATGGGTTCATGATACAGCTGCTTGAATAGAGCGAGTGCGAGGGCATGACTTGTCTTTTTTCAATCGTTGCAAGAACAACAAAACATAAATAAATAAATAAATAAATAAACCATGTACTTCTACTGCAATACATGGTTTATTTATTTATTTATTTTCAGGATGAGTTTAAGTTTATCGTGATGGCTGGTTTTGTGATGGTAGAGAAAACTGAAGAAGCAGTAGAAGTTATTGCTCTGCAAATAAAATGGCCGTGGTAATGTTTTAGTAGTTTGTGGCTTTTTTAAAATTGCTAGGTAGATTTACTATATGATATTCCAGTGGCGGATTTAGGGGAGGGGTTGCGGGGGTTGCAACCCCCCTCCCCTTTGAAAAATTTAAAAAGAGAGAGCAAGTGAGATATTGACTGATTAAAATTATTTTCTTGGCCCCCATCGGGGCTCTGCCCTAGACCCATCGTCTCTGGAAGCTCGCGCCTTCGGCGCTCGCATCTAGCATTGATATAATTTTCGCCCCTCCCCTTAAAAAAAATCCTGTATAGATCTCAACCCCCCCCCCCCTTTTTAAAAATCCTGGATACTTCTCAACCCCCCCCCCCCCTTTCAAAAAATCCTGTATCCGCCCCTGATATTCTAATATAATATTCCAATCTTGTGATTAGATCAACCTAAAACAGTAACGTATAACATTGATTATTTTTTAAAACCAGCTGCAATATTGAATTTCAATGATAAATGTGCATCATTGTTTGTTTCCGAATATAATTTACGTTTGAACCTTGGTTGCGCAAATGCACGGAGTACAAGTTTCATATTTTGGTGCTTAATACAGAACCATTTATTTTGACTTCCGAAAGACCCAAAAATATGTTCACAAAATAATAAGTGGCAAAATCTAGAAAAAAATATTATAATTTCAGGATTTTCAAGACAGAATTTTTGGTATAATTGTGTAATCATTTAGCATTGTGAAAAGACGGGGTTCGATACGTGGCCGACTTGCTTCCTCTTTAACCCAGGGTAGCCTATATTTCTTTATTATCTTACATTACACTAATGGGTGTCTGACTTAATTCCTTCTTCTTTCCAAAATTTAAATTACTTGTGTTTAATTTCCACATTAAATGATTAATGACATTTACTATTAAGATTCCCTTTGTTCATCTTCATTGTTTGCCTTGTTTTTGTCCCTGGGAAAATGTGCTACTCGATCACCCATTTCATTTTTATCATCTGAGGTTTTTGCCTTTCGAATCTGTTCTTGTAGTGTGTGGACCTTTCGATTGTGCTTCTCATAGCGTTTCTGACGACTAATTTGCGACCTACAACAGTCCCGAATAAGATTTTATGTTCGATCGTTTTTGTTTTCAGTTATTCTATAGCTTCTTTATTGCACCCCAGATAGAAAAATCCATAAAAAGAGAGGTGCAAGTTATCTCCATCTTGCGCCCCCTGTGCAAGATAGCCTACACGCTGTTTTTTGCGCAAATTTTTAGTGTATCGATAAGTTGAAATTGATTTTGAATTAAAAAATTGTTCTTTCTGATGCAAGAAGTAGAATGAATCACTACTTGTAGTGCCAGATAAGGACCAAATATATTAGAACGAGGTTGAAATTTTCCTAATTATTCTTTTGCGTGGTATTATTCAATTCTATCTAAAGCCGAATCTTTAGGGATTTAATACTTTCTTTTCCCTTTTCTTTCGCTTTTAATTTAATGAAATTTCACCATCTAATTCCTTTTTCTTTTCCCTGTAATATTTCTGAATTTCGGTCTTAAAGAGAAACACGCATTACATGTATGTTAATTATGTTAATGGCATGTTTAATAGGAATTCCTTAGTATTATCTATCAAATCTGTATTAATCTAAAAACTGTCTTCACAGTAGTAGAATGGCTATTGAATGAACAGTTTTTATCTCTGGATATGGAATGAACAACTCTATCTCTGGCTATGAAATCAACAACTAATATCTCTGGTTATGGAATAGACAACTCTATCTTTTACGGAGCCCCTTTGGTGACACGCAGACATATATTTTTAACTCGTGCGCACGACTTGTAAAACTCGTGCGCACAACTTTTTAACTCGTGCGCAACGACTTTTTAACTCGTGCGCACGACTTGTAAAACTCGTGCGCACGACTTATTTAACTCGTGCGCACGACTTTTAACTCGTGCGCACGACTTGTAAAACTCGTGCGCACGACTTTTTAACTCGTGCATACGACTTTCAAATTGCGTTGCAGAACTTGTATTTTCGGCTGTGCTATAATTGCCTCTATTTCTTTCCCACCTTGCCAGGACGTAAGGGTAGGTATATGATTAAGGTGAACTAAAAGATTTGATACGAAATTTGATAAGATTTTTTTTTCGGCAACGCGGAAGTAGTGTTAGCCCTATAGTATATTTCGAGGCCCCTGATTCACAATCATTCCTTAACTAAGATTTTTCTTAACTTAAATTTAGAAAATCATGTTTTGGCAATCTCTTTCGGAACTACAAATATCCATTTTTGTTAAAACTAAATACATATGAAATAAGCTTGAAGTGATCTTCGAAATGACATATTAAATTCCTTAATTATTCAGATTTAAAATTTGTTAGATTTAAGTTAGAGAATGATTGTGAAACTTGGGCCAGATACTGTATGGTGTATATTTTTAGCCCGCCTATACGAAGTACAGAAGGGCTTATGTATTACCCCCGACGTGAGCGTCAGCGTCCAATGTTAAAGTTTTTGGTTAAAGTTTTTCATTTCTACAGTTTTATATGTCTTATCAATTGGATTATCATCCCAGTAGCTACATATGTTTGTCACTACATTAAAAGTCATTGATAAAGTTGCAGAGGCTGAAGATCAAGGTCAAGGCCCGCCTGTACGAAGTACAGAAGGGCTTATGTCATACCCCTGGCGTTAGCGACAGCGTCAGCGTCCAATGTTAAAGTTTTTGGTTAAAGTTTTTCATTTCTACAGTTTTATATGTCTTATCAATTGGATTATCATCCCAGTAGCTACATATGTTTGTCACAACATTAAGAGTCATTGATGAAGTTGCAGAGGCTGAAGATCAAGGTCAAGGTCATCTGTATCCAATGTTAAAGTTTTTGGTTAAAGTTTTTCAGTTCTACAGTTTTATATGTCTTATCAATTGGATTATCATCCCAGTAGCTACATATGTTTGTCACTACATTAAGAGTCATTGATGAAGTTGCAGAGGCTGAAGATCAAGGTCATCTGTATCCAATGTTAAAGTTTTTGGTTAAAGGTTTTCAGTTCTGCAGTTTTATATGTCTTATCAATTGGATTATCATCCTAGTAGCTACATATGTTTGTCACTACATAAAGATTCATTGATGAAGTTGCAGAGGCTGAAGATCAAGGTCAAGGTCATCTGTATCCAATGTTTTTGCCTGTTTATCGACCTAGATGTGCAGGCGGGCATTCTGTTCTTCTGACAAGTCTTGTTAAGAAAATGGAGTCATACCATTGGGCACAGGAACCTCAGTTTCGAGCAAGGAAAGCAATAGAGAAGAAGGGGTTTTAAGACAAGAAAGATACTAAATCGGAAGTGTAATGTGATCGATATCCTAGTACAATTTTTTAAAATTGTTTAACAAATATATTCAGTGTAAGTTTATTGACATTGCTTCGAGAAGTCATTGGTCGTATATGTCCTAATAAAATAGGAACCACGAGAAGTATCAACACGCAAACTGGTATCCGACTGGTGACCTTCCTTTTGTTTATGTAACGGTAACAGTATACAAAATAAGTACAACTTGTCACATATAACCGGTAAAATTTGTATAGCAAATCCAAAGAATACATTGATACAAAGTTGCAATTGATTGATTGTTGATTTATTGATTGATTAATGATTTAACGTCCCAGTGAAGAATATTTCACTTATATCGAGACGTCACTAGCTACAGATGAAGATGCAAAAAATTTCACCTGTGCTTTGCGCTGATGGTACAATGCAGTGAGGGTTTTCTATCGTGCCACGCCTACCGTGACATGGGTCCTGGGTTTTTTGGGTCTCGTCCGAAAGACCCATGATTTCATTTCTTAATGCCTAGTGCTTGGCGAAAGAACAGTAACTACCCATTTTTTAAATCTTGGTTCAGACCTGGCAGGGGATCGAACCAGCGACCTCCCACTTGCTTTTATGTATGTGTGAAAAGGAGATCTCATTGGCTTTTTTATCTCAGAGATTCACAAGCTGTTAAAGTCGAAGATTTATCCGCTTTCTTTACTCTTACCATTTAATACCAATTTATCTTAATGACCTGAAATGATATTGCCCTCTGCATAAGTCTGCTGTATTCGAGTCAGTTTTTCACGCATCGTAGGCGAGTCTTCACTGAGAGTAAAAGATGCATACACGGATACCTGGCAATTGGTTCCCCTTTTGGTATTAATCAAAAGCTAGTTAATCTGATTAGGTTAATCTAATAGTTTCACCTTTAAGTTAACAGTGTCCGAGTGGACTAAATTGCGGTTTACGGGTTACAGCGTCTTTCACATATGAGGTTGCTAGTTCAAGCCCCAAAGCTAATATCACACCATGTGGGAAAGTTTGTCAGTTTAGATGCTGCAAGTTGATGGTCTACTCGATAACGATTTTTTTATGCCAACACAACGAATGTCTGTAACATTTCATTTCGGTGACTCGTTTTCCGAAACCAATTTTGTTCAAACTCCACACATTAATTTTGATGGCCTGTGTCAAAGGTCAAGGTGAATGTTATTTCATATATAATTTTAGTTTCTACTTACTTACTTAAGCAACCAATTGATTGTGTTCAAACTTCACACGGTGACAGTACTTCATGAGAGGAAGACATCGATTAGATTTGGTGACCTTGGGTCAAAGGTCAAGGTCTGGTGTCCACACTAACTTCTTTTTTAATAAAAGGATTTTTTGTTGAAACCTTACTCATTAATTGTGCTTGATGATGTGGGTGGCATATAGAATTTGGCCTGTCTATCTGTTCGTGGGTCCATCCGGCTGTCTTCATCTTTCTCTTGTTTTTCCATGTATTAACTCAATTAAAATGTAAGAGGAAGAATTCTGTTGATTTTGTGACCTTGGTCAAAGTCACTGTTGCTTAATATTTTGGTTTCTCTATTCTAACTTAAGTTAAACACACAGTGTTTGCCTTCACAGTGGTTGGCAATTGATTTTTGTGACCTTTGGTCAAAAGCCAAGGTAGCTGGTATTCCAAATTTTGGTTTTCTTGCGCTAACTAAAGTTTTAATGGGAGGATTTGTTGAAACTTGATATAGTGATTGTACTTGATGCAAAGTACAAACCTATTGACTTGGGTAAAAGACAACGTCACTTTATTCTAAATGGAATTTTATTTCCAGAATCTCCTTTTAAGTTTGATCTAGTCATCAATTAATTAATTAATAAGGACTAATCCTTGTTTCACAAACATCTAGTTTATCCTGATATGCTATCTGTATTTATGAACGACTTTGATCACACACACACACACACACACACACACACACACACACACACATATATATATATATATATATATCTTTGTTACAGTCAGCGCAACATGGATGACCGACAACTGGAAGATAGGGACCAGCTCATCTTTATTTATTTTCACTTTGGCCTGACCTACAAGGAAATCCAGGAAATGTTAGAAATTAAGCATGGAGTTGTTTTGTCATTACGCCAATTAAAAAGAAAGTTGGCATTGATGAGACTTTTCAGGCGGAAGTATTATTCGGATATAGAAGATGTGGCAATGTTTATTCAACGCCAACAGGAAACATCCGGCCAACTTCATGGATATAGGTGGATGCACTTGAAGTGTATTAGGAATGGATTGACTGTACAAAAAGAGATTGTTCGAATATTAATGAAAATACTTGATCCAATTGGTGTTACGTTAAGACTTAAAAGAAATCTTAGAAGACGCCAGTATGGTGTAAGAGGGCCAAATTCTCTGTGGCACGTCGATTCCTATGATAAACTAAAACCTTATGGTTTCTGCATCAATGGATGCATTGATGGGTATTCCCGATACATAATCTGGCTTCATGTGAATACAACAAGTAGTGATCCCCGAGTGATCGCTGGTTACTATACACAGGCTGTTCTTCAAAAAGGCGGAGTGCCGAATTCAGTGCGCAGCGATATGGGGACCGAAAATAGCTACCTAGCAGAGATGCAAACTTTCTTGCGTAGGCATAGAGATGAGGATCAAGGAAAAGCGTTTTTATATGGGACTAGTCAGCATAACCAGCGGATTGAGAGTTGGTGGGGCGTACTTAGAAGGGAAAATTCAGAGTTTTGGATTTCATTTTTTCAACAGTTAAAGATAGATGGATATTTTTCTGGCGACTTCATAGACAAAAATTTGCTGCAGTTTTGTTTCATGCATCTAATCAAGGTAATCTGAATAAAATGTTATGTTTTAAAAAACCTGAAAGGCATTTTTTCTAAACGTGCACTATAATATAACTGGTCGGTTAAGATATTGCCATCCGATACAAAAGTACCAATCCGTTATTCCAAGCGAAACGTCCGTGTAGATAAAGTAAAAAAAAATGCATAATTGAGAGTAATTGTACACGTGAACGCCCAACAGAACTGGAAGTGAGGTCAGGTGCTCCGGAAGGGTAAGTATCTCCCGGCTCGCACGTCACGTTTACTTTGTAAAATAAAGAGAAAACGGTTTGAAAAATAGACTAAGCAGAATAATTACAAAGTGTATTCCAAACCTTACCATCTCCGGATTTATTGGAGATGCTCATCTAGTTAAACATTGAAGTGAAGACAACCATGTAGAAACTTTGTGGTGCGGAAAATATCTAAAATAAGTTTAGATACAGATACACCGTATTAATTGATAAGACAGCAATTTTTTTAATGACTTTGATGAATCCGAGCTTTAAATAACCCCGTAACTCATAACAATGTTCTTTACAAGAACTCGGATTACATTGAACGTACAAAGACTTAAATCTAGTCTTGAAAAACAAGACCGTGAGCATTTGATATTCGGAGAAAGTCCAAGTAGAACAGTTGATATGGTTCATTAACATACTTAGTATTTGAATATCACAACATCTGTGCATTTGGTGGCTATTAACTAACTCACTTACTTGGCCTTTGATAGTCACTCCTAACGCAAGGTAACTGAAACGGTCAAATCGACAAAAACACAACCACTAATTATTGTTAACACGGGATCTGAGGCATATATTTAGCCGAAAATGCTGCTGCTTCCCCACGTAATATAACAATTACTTTCTGTTTATTGGAATATTTTCCTTATATTTCAGTCTGAACTCCAGGAAGTGAAAGATATATGGAACTCACATAGAATTCGTCCATCGAACAGGGGCTTTAGTGGACGTCCAGTTGTTTTATACGATTTGCCACAAATTCGGGGAACAGAGGATTTTCTTTGCCACGTTGACAATCGAGAAATATTAGCTTGTGTAGAAGAATGTGTATTCCCAGAAGAAATATGTGACACTGACGTTTACAATTTGGCATCAGTTTATATGTTTGAAAACCATTTACAAATGCCAAATGACGCCTATGAAGCTGCTAACCTTTATGAAAGGTTAAGAATGTTTTTCAGAGAAAATTTATTTGCAAATTAAAAAAAACAAACATTTTTACAAATAAATGTGTTCTGAATACTATTGTTCAAGTATTATTACAATAAGATCAAAATGACCATATGTGGTAAAATCTTTACACTTACATGTAATTACCAAAATATGTACTCGCGTGAAACGTGGATGTGTAGCTCTTTCACGAAGTTCAAAGAAACAGTATCCTTGACCTCCGTTTAAGGTCACAATATTCATATATGTATTGTTGTTGTTGTTGTTGTTGTAATGTTGTTTTACGTTGCATCAGCAATTTTTCAGCTATTCGCGACGAAAGCAGGTTTATTAATCTTTAAGGATTAATCTAAGAACAATTCATGTATGCGTGAGATGTGCGAGTGTTTTTGGTCTGTCTTGTACTAGCGCGCACTCAGGGCGACTTTACCGTGCTAGCTCACAGAGTCAGTACGCCACAGACAAGCGTACCACTCCTCCAGTAACATTATCCTGGCACCAGGTGAACCAGTCGATACTCTATCCTCTTAATGCCGAGCGCTAGGCGAGGAAGCAGTATCTCAAATTTCTAAGTCTTATGTATGACCCGGCCGGGGTTCGAACCCGCGACCTCCCGCTATCGAGACGGCCGCTCTACCACTGAGCCACCGAGGTGGTCATATATGTATGTTAAAGTGTATAAAAGTAATCTATCAAAGGCTAAAAAATCATTTCTCTCTCTCTCTCTCTCACACACACACACACACACACACACACACACACACACACAAGAATTTAAGAAATAATCGCATCTTCTCGTGTGTTATCGTCGAATAATACACGGACCGGAGTTCACATGCGTTAGAAGCCACCGAGTGATATATTCGTCGCTATCATCGGAACGACGGCTCGTGTATTATTCGACGATAATGCACGGGTAGATATTGGTTATTTCAATTTTAATGTGACCAAAATTACGTATTTTTAAAAAAAAAAAAAAAAAAAAAAAAAAAAAAAACTAATTTTTCCGAGATAAATTTTGAAAACTGTAAACAGGCTTTAATGACGACATCATTAGACGTCACAATAAACTTTGTACCCGCCATCCGAATAGTGATACACAACCAGCCATATTTATCGCTTGTTTTAACACGATTGGCTCTCTTCATGTTTCATATGAAGGAAAACTCAAGTCATGTTAGAATGTTTGTTTATTGGTCCCGTAACCTATTCCAACCAAAACATATATCAAGAAATTATCTGCTCAGTTGCTTAAAAGGCTCGATCAGCCGAGGCAATCAAAAATTCACATTTTACAATTATGATTAGTGTGAAAATGATGGGATTGTTAGAACTTTGATAAAACATTGCATAATACGTTTAAATCGTCATTTTTAAAATATTTTAATCCATATACTTCTATAAAGGTAATGATTAATTCAATGTAAGAATCAACGTTTTTATTAAATACACAAAGAGGGCATCTCTCCCCATCAAATATCTTGCTATATAGAAATTGTGCTTGACTCGTAGGGTGATGACTGGTGTTGAAATTTTGGGATTTTATCTTCGGTAAATGTAAATTTATGGTTGATTGATATTAATGCGCTGTTGTTGAAACTTGGGGATAAACAAAAAAATTTCTTCAAATAATCTACATACTTAACAGCCAGTCTGCACGTGCAACTAAACATGAAATAATAATAACAATAACAAAAAAACATAGCACTGTCGTGCTGTTGTACAGCGTAGTTGGGAAAATTGTGTTGTGGCAAGACAGAATATAACCGAAAATTCGGGGGGGGGGGGGGGGTCGATCTATGCATAGTCCGACGGATGGTTTTTTTTTGGGGGAGGGGGGAAAAGAAACAATGTACCAAACCATGTATTGCTGAATTAGATGGTAGAAAATAATAATTTCATAAATATATGAAAAAGACAATCGGTAATAAAAATTTAAAAAAGTTGTTGTACCCAATCGTTTAGTCATTTCGGATAGAGAGAAAGTAGAGTTTTGCAGATCCTACCCGTCGCTATGAGGGGGTACATTCTAGCGGTTGTATGGAACTGGATCAATTGCTGTTAATCTGGGTTTTAATTAACTGCTGATTATCACTCACAATATTCCCGTTTCATGTTAATGATGAAGTACAGTTGTTTTATATTCGACCGTCCTAAAATCGAGAGCGTTCTAAGATTCGAGGCCATTTTTGTTTTCAGTATTATACGCGAGTATCGTCTCTGCAGTGACGATTTCATGAATTAAAGACAAAATTTAGGTATGTTACTGTGAAACCATCCAGAAAAATCAGTTGTCTATTTTTCAGCTCTCAAATTCTTGTTGCGTTAGCAAATTTAGTTCGTTTTCTACTAGAGTCTCGAATCACGGACGGTCGAGGATACCAGTTCCGAATTTTTACTACCGAATAATCTAAAATTTCAATCCCGTTCAATTAAAGGAATCGCAAAATAAACTTTCTAAATTTGCTTCTACTTGAATGTGTGGGCATTAATTGTTTAAATAATTAAAACTTCAACCGCTTCCTAAATGTATGTGCAGGACAGGTCGACAGATTGTTGGTGACCTAGTTTAACGATGTAAACAAATCGTGATCACGGAAATGCTTTTTTCAAGAAAACATACTACCACGTGTTTTTGAGGACAGCTGTCGATATTTTGGAATAAGTAAACTTTTTGTTATTACACCACATAAATTTTATTTCCTCTGCTTGTGGATGACGTCTGCAGCAGCGCTTATATGAAACCCTGTTCGGAACTGTATTTAAAATTTGCACACAACGCTGTACGAATTATCTCCCTTTCACAAAGATAAACATTTTAAAATATGACACAATTGCCTCAACATCAAAATACGTTATCATAACCTTCAAAATAAATTTAAATTTCCGTAAATTTCACGAAGAATTAATTAAACAACCTGCCGTTGCTGTTCATTTCATAAAAAGTTATGATTTTACATCGTAGGACGCAAACTTCTCGAACTACTTTTTATTGTAAACATGAGATCAGTTCGCCAAATTGCAGAAATTATTAGATGCATCCCGTCGCAATATTTTACTAGATTCCGAAATGTATTCCGAAAATTTATTCCAAATGTGCATATGTAACCAAATGCATTACCCGTCTCAGAATACATATCTCACGATAAAACAGATATACTTCTTTCACGCTCATTTACCAGGCGCACTATTTCCAGGTGTACTCATATCTTATAATTTCATAGCAAAGAAGCTCGATATCTTGGAAGAAAGCGATAGCATAGTACACGCGTTCACTATCGTGAACGCTGTACAAAAATTACAAAGAACTCATTTATTAATTAAAACTGCCAACCATTATAACATTGGACAAGCCATGATACTACAATAAATTTAAAACCTATTTATAATCAGACAATGGAGTCCCACAACAAAATTGTTATTTCCATGTTGTCATGATTAGCAGGCTTAAAGTACAAACCAATACCAGATCTAAGGTAGAATAATAATATTGTCACTAACACAATAAAACATGGAAGCTGCAATGTACCAAATTTGATCATGTCGGTCCTGAGTCTCTATTCTTGTTTGGCAACTTTTATGTCATGTGTGTTTCTTCTGAAAACGAAAACAAAAATTTACATAACAATGTCAATTTACAAACCATTCTTAACTGAACTGTCTAAACCAAGACATAACAGGAATATACTGTAAAAGTGTAAAACGTTCAAAATTAAAATAAAAAAAAGTGGGCATATTTAGATACAAAAGGTAGAACAAACATCTCGGTACCTAAAAAGCCGAATATAAGTACATGTATATATACTTCAATCATCATAGCTCTACTATTGAGTATAAATCACTAACAATGTACAGCTAATTAAATGCTTATATAAAAATGTCAAATCCTGTTTTACCTGGTCTCGTGAAATTGTATGTTAATGAGAATGAATAATTTGTCTTCTATCTAATTATACTTGATGAGTCATCGATCTATAATAAATCTGGAAAAACTGTATCATTCAATGAATTTGTAATCCAGCCCTATTATATGGAGCAGACAGATATGTAATTATATAACTTAAAGGTACTGATGAATAAATGTGAAATGACTAAATCAAGTTTCGAAGTCCAGAAGAAGTTTCAAAAATTTGTTAAAATTCTCATGACAATGATACAAATATATGGTAAATATAATAAATTCAAAAATTGAGATCAAAAAGTACTATACAGAAATGTGTTTATAACATTCAAGAAAATTCCCATGCTTATGCACCCTTTAATGTCTTGATTTGAGAATATATGTACTTAATTTAAATGTATCGGAACATTAAAAAAATCTGTCAAAAAATTTGTTATGCTATATATATTTTTTACATTGTAAAGCTAGGTGAAAAACATGAATGAAGGTAATGGCCACTTGTAATTCCTCTGAATCAAACTTGATAAACCAAAGTTATACATGTTTAAAATAACCAAATGACAATGAGACTTTAAAACAAATTTAAGGTTATTCAAATCAATATATTGTCATTGTATGTGGTGTATTACAGATGTTATTTTGCCTGTAATTTTTTACATGAATAATATGAACAACTCCAATAACACAACTTTAAGAAAATTCAATATAAGCAATCCTGGCGAAATGTCTGCATTTTATAATCCAATGCTATTGGATTAAGACAATAAAAAATCATAACAATCCCATTTCACAGGCATATAAAAATAATGTGAAAGAGATACACAGAGCATTTGACCTCAATACTCAAGAAGCAAGAAATGATCTCACAACTGTGAGAAGTCATACTGATATTCATTTATGACTGCTACCTGCAATCAAAGTATAAAATCCACAAATCCTAGAAGAAATGAACATAAATATAACTTATAGCTTAAACAACATCCATTACCCAGATGTCACTACTTAAAATGCTGTTAAACTCTGCTCTGAAAGTTGGGAAATTTTCGTAAGTATTGGACAATTTCAAAATACAGCTACAAGTACTTGCAAATGGTGTTCTAGCTAGACCCTCTGTATTATTAAATTCAATAGATATGACATTTATACTTGGCAACAATAAATCTGCACCTGTACAAAACCTGAGAAACAATTTTAATTTCTCTTTATCTGACTCCTTTATGTATTGTCTAAGATAGTGCATGATGTTTTAGGTTTGAGGGAAAACTGAGCATAGAAAGGACACCTTTCGTGTTTGGTTGTAAAGCAATATGCATTCGCTGAAGCTTCTCATGAGGTAATGTATAACTTAGGTCTTTCAATACTACAGAAAAACAGTCAACAATATATTTGGGCTTTTGGACCAAATCCTTGTGTGCCAGTTCATGAACAATGGACTGAATATTTTCAGCATTTGGTATTTTCCTACAGTCATGTGCCTCAAGAAATTCCATCAAGTCCTCGTTGTCTACCTCTTGAAAGTTTGCAAGGCTAGAACGAACAGTATCCCTTTCAACTGGAGATAAGAATGTAAGAAAATCTTCTACAAGATTTGTGAAATAATTTCCATACATTGCTGATTCTAGTATTACAACTGATAATTGGACTGGTAAATATTCAAATTCTGTGAACCCTTTTTTAATTATCCTTGCCACAGCTGTCCATTCTTCCATCTGGTAATCATGTCTTATGAAAGGAACTTTAGTTTCACTTCCTAAAGTACACTGCTCATAGAACTCACCCCACCATGCTGTTAAGCAGTCTCGAAAAACTCCACCACCCTGGCCTCGTTCACTTACACCATTTGGCAAAATCATTTCAACTTCAACATTAGTTTTTAATATTTCTGGCGTCTTAAAGCTGTTCATTAACTCATTAAGAATGTTAGATCTATGGATTTTTAACACAATGGTTTTATTTTGACTTTCTATTTCAGATTCTAAAGGTATAGTAGAGTCTAAACTTGCACTGTCATAATCCAAGAAAGGCCCAAAAGCAACTTCCTCATCCACTGACATATCATTGATGGATGTTTCTTTAGAAATTTTTACGTTGGGTGGAAATGTTTCATATGATGCAACATCATCAATAATTGTAACTGGAAGCATGGAAGCCTGTAATGCCTCAGAAACTATATCATTCCCAAAGCCTGGGACACTTTTGGATAAAGAAGAGTGTAATGAGAAGTTAACACTTGAGTCATCTTCAGCAAGAATCTGACCTGTATTTTTGACAATTGACTCTGTTTCAAAGACTATGCTTGCTTGATCTGACTGACAGAATGTTCCTTCAGAGATTTTATAATCTGCTTTGGACTGAGTTGTAAATGAATTTAATTTAGGATTTTCATATGACAAATATTGATGGGGATCTTTTACCGGTAGTTTGTTAGTTTCTGATTGTGAACATGTGTTTCCTGATTCATCTTCACTTTCTTCATCCTTGAAACTGGCTATAAAGTTGAATCTTAGTAGTCTCATTTTCTGTCTATCATAATACGATTCTACAGTTGCATCGTCTTTTACATCGCAGAAGTTTACATCTGACAACTTTACATTAAAATCTGTGAGCATTCCTCTGCAAGACTCCCCATCTGTAAAGTATAATTGCTTTGCTTTCTCCAGCAACTGCTGCATAGTAGTTGTTTTAATAACTTCCATACTTCTAGTTCCCCCTCCAGAATTTTTTCGAACTTGTTTTATAGTTTTCGTTTTAATGTCCTGGTGAAAATAGCTTAATTCTATCTTTCTGGTTTTCTTTTCTGCTGATTTATTACCCTTGTGTTTTGAAGGCATATCTGTTGTGTCATTCTCTGAACCCTTTGAAAAGGATTGGATTCTTTTCCTTAATCTTGCCATCAAAGTAGAAGATCTACTGTGCAGTTTTGGCAAAGGTGCCTCTTCCCTTCTGCAAAACTCTTTTATTGCAACCCTGTCACCATAAGACGGCAGATATTTCTTGAGTTGTTCATCATTCATCAACAAAATCACTTTACAGTCAATCTGAAAAATAACAAACTTATTTGATAACTCTATGCATATTTTTAAAATATTAAATAAGAGGGTCATGAGATGCTCACCTGAGTGTATGTTTCACCTATAAATGATCTTGACCTAGCTTTTGGAGCAAGTTTGAAGAAGACTGGACGAAAAATGTGACCTCTATAGTGTTTACAAGGTTTTTCTATTATTTGGCCTAGTGACCTACATTTTGACCCAACATGACTAATATACAAACTTGATCTAGGTTTTATAGAGATGGTCATTCTAGACAAATTTGATGATGATTGGACAAAAATTGTGGTCTCTAGACTGTTAACAAGTATATGTTGATGCATGACACATGAAGTGCGACAGACAAAGACTGATCATAATAGCTCATTTATACACTTTGTACTCAGGTGAGCTAAAACAAGATGACCACCAGCCTGGATACCTGAGACTAAATGTGTTTGATTGTACATGTTAATTTTCGGTCAGATTTCTAGTACATTATATATTCTTACTAACAATTTTTCAAACTTTTTCACACTTGTATATAATTTTTTACAAGATCTATTTCTATATTTCAAATTTGAACAAAACATCTTAAATAGCCATTTATTGTTTTTTCTTGTTATAGTAATAGCGGCCACCTTGGATGCTGGAGGCGTTGCCTGGTATAAACTTTAATTAAGTCCCACCAAAGACCTTCCACACCAAATTTGGTTCAAATTTGCCCAATGGTTTCAGAGTAGAAAACTAAAGTTTGCTGACACATGCATGCATGCATTCTTCACCATTGCAAAAGCTCAACTGGCTATAGCCATTTGAGCTAAAGACTTATATCTGTGGCCTGTTTTTCTGATTGGTTCATTTACTATTTATTGACATAGGACATAGAACATTTCTATTTGGTTATTCTTATTGCACAAGTCTTCTACAATACATATTAGGTGGGTTTACACTTTAAAGTCGGTCTTTTAATATAACATGTGGTGTAAACTGGCCTTAAAAAGTAAAGTTTAAATCTGGCTGATTAAAATTACATATTCTCATGAAGTTTTAGGTGTCCTAGAGAGATAATTTTCATGTACCTTTTCATCCATCATTCTGTTGATGAATTCTTCAGGAACATCTCTTTGTAATAAAAAAACTTTAAGTTCCTCCATATTCTTATCACTTTATATCTTTAAAGTACAAAACGCCTGTCACTGTTATTTCTCTGAAACATAATAATATTAAAGACACCATGAAGATACTACATAATTAATTTGAGGCATGAAATATATTTAAAAAAAAACAAACAAACAAAAAACCAACATATAAATTATATAAATTATAATTTGGAAAATCAGAAATGTCAGCATAACAATTATTGGAACTTGATCAAGATATTATGTTCAAAAATTCAAAAGAATTGATAAAGTCCATAGTCCATGGAAAGCATGATTTGCACATTTCTGAGTATGATAAAGGGAATAACTCATATAAAACTGGTCATATGTGACTTTAATTCCAACTTGCTCAAGGTATTGTGTTTATTAAAGCCTAATACCACATTTCAATACTTTGCATCAAAATAGGTTCAAATATAGGTAATATTTCGCATAAACACAAGGTCAAAAACGTGATCACGACCTTGATCTTAACCTCATTTTGAAGCCTGATTCAAGATCAATATTAACACAAAGTTTATAAATGCAGACAAGAAAAAGGAAAAAAAAATAATGGCTTCAAAAAAGGTAAAAAAAAAAAAAAAAAAAAAAAAAAAGCAGATTCACAAACAAAAATCAGAAAGTAGGTCCTGACCTTGACCTCATTTTGAAGTCAGATTCAAGAAAATATAAAAACCGAAAACCCATGTCATTATTTTCACAAAGAGTCATGATATAGCAATTAAAGGCAATATGCAAATTTTACGAAGGTTAACGCAAAAACGTGTAACCTTTTTTTTCATGAAATTTAACGAAATGAACAAATTATTTGTTTAGGCAGATAGAAAATATGAATATCACATCAGATTTTGCCTCCAATCATTTGTTTCAAAAAAATTATTTTTTTTAAGATTTTTTAGTCAATGGGGTATAACTCTTTAAAAATGGTCGCACGTCACCCAAATTCGAACTTGCAAGAGATACATGTATTTTGGTCAATAAGCTATATTTTAAATTTAATAAAAAACTGTGGACTGACTGATGGACAATGGTGTAAAAAAAATTCTTCCGTTTGAAAATTAATAAATGATAATTTTGTAAGGATTATTGAAAATAAAGTGGAAAAAATTATCTCATGAGACTAATGAACAGCAAGGCACTAGCAATATATTGTACAGGCACCTTATGAATTCCTTTTATGTATGCCACAGTTTATTTAAAAGTATGCTTTATGTGCAATCAGCATTTGAATTTCATTTGATGTCATTTTTTATTTATTTGGCCATCTCTTGGTATCATATTGGAATTTTTTAGTCATCAAAATATTGCTGTTGTCATCCTGTTTATTTACTGTCTGTTTATCCATTTCTGGAGAACTTAAAAACATAGATTTCAGATAGTTTTTAATGGAATCGTGCAAGAATTCACATTTGTTTTCTTACCAGGGTGGAAGTTAACATTGTTGTGTTGTTGTTTTTGCCAAAAAAAATGGCAGTCCTTTTGACATGATGTAATGACGACAGAGGACATGTTTAATATGTTACATAGCGTCAGTAATAATGTTTTATATCTTCAAACCCTTGACATTAATTATTTTGGAGTTTAAACAGTACATTTACCCACTCAACGCGATGTTTGATATTTCTATTTTATTATTCTAACTGATAATTCAAATCAGAGAAAGTTCTCTGTTCAAATTAACATTGCATACTAGATGAGAAATGACCAAATGTAGGAGCTGAAATGACTACTTTAGTGTGCTGTAAGAAATTGTGATTGCAAACTATTTAGCAAACAAACTGACATTTATATGTGTTAAGTTGACACACAAAACATGTTGTCAAACAAGCCGCAGCGAGTATTGAAACGTGTATAATTATAAGCTTGCATTCAGTGTTGGAGGGTCATAGTATAGCGATTTTATTCCATACACCGAAAGAAACAGACTTCAAACAGTTTACCCCGGCAGTTTACAATGTATACATGCCTAACAAAAAATTGTTACCGACTTGCCTAGTCCTGAAACGGCTTTGCTATACTGATATGTGCCGTTACAGCACATATCAGTATAGCAAAGCCGTTAAGAGTCATGATTTTCAGGACTAACGACTTGCCTTACTCGTTACTCACACTACTAACAGAATTTTATACCGTAATGTGAGCAAAATCTAATTAATATCAACTGTATCATTGAGAACTAGTCCTGAATTACAGAATATCACGACCCGGTACCATTATCCGAATAGAAGAGCTGTTAAAGAGTCATGATTTTCATATTACCTTCACGTTTGGTCTTCCTACAGGGCACAGAGGGAAGTCGGTAGCATAATGTAACATGAAAAATAGGAAAATGAACGCTTGCCGGAAAGTAGTAGATAAAGTATTTTGGCAAAACTCATTAGTTGTCAGCGTCTCAGAGTCTGATGATTCCAAAAGCTAAGAGGGGTAAGCTAGAAATGTGAGATGTGTTGAAAAAGGGGTAAATTTGGGGAGTCGGGAAAAATAAGATAAACTAGACGAATGCAATTAGAGATATGCAAATACCCACACTTTAGCAGAATTAATTATAATGAGGATAATGATAAAGAAACAACAAATAAAATTTCACTTATTTAAACTGAAAATGTGAAACGAAACCCCAGACAAACATTTTCTAAAACTACCCAAAAATTGACATTTTTTACACTGTTTAAACAAAATTGATAACCGAGCCAAAAACCCGTTCAATATGTTTTAAATTATTAAATTTTTATTTTACATACCAAATTATGATATATTATGCAATTTCATTAAAAAAATAAAAGATTTCTTACATTTTCTCAAAATACCTCAAAATTTCCACTCCAAGGTTCTGAACCTTGCATACTTCATATGAATGCACATTTACACATCTTAATGACTCATTCCACAAAGTTTCAAAATCCTCAGGGGAAAAATGTAGGTGGAGTTCGCTTGAAATGAAACACTGACGGACAGAATGACAGACTGACAGACGGACGACTTGCTTCACAATATACCCGCTTTTCCTCGAGGTATAAAAAGCGGGATGTAGGGAAATTCGGTAGTATGTCACCGTTCCTCAGTAGGCTCTTCACATATCACTTGTATATATTAAATCGTGCTTAGATGAGAGGCAGAGATTATTGACAAATACTTAGAATTCTATGGCTCAGATGAGCTATTGCGATCTATCTCCGTCCGTCGTCCGTCGTGCGTCGTGTATAAACTTTACATTTTAATCTTCTCCTCTGAAACTACCAGGCCAAATTTGATGATATTTGGCAGTAATGATGTATAGGTGGGGGGCTTTCAGATTTGTACAAATGAAGGGGTCATGTCCCCTTGGGGCCCCATAAAGGGGGAAATAGTAAAAATCTTTAAAAATCTTCTCCACTGAACATACAAGAGGTATAGTTTAAATATTTCATATATAACATTCTTAGACTACCTTGTTTCTAATTTGTACATATCATTTTGGTGTGGGTCAAAATGGGGAAATGGCAAGGTACTTGAGGGAAAAAAACTGAATAAAGCATATTTGTCAATACATGTATATCTGAGAAACTATCAACTTTTTGTATAGGCATGGATATTACAATATTGTAGGTATTGATGTGACGGTCATTTTGATATATAGTTCAAGGTCATAGGTTTAAAGGTCAAGGTCACAGATGCTTAAGAAAACCGAAATGGTTAATTATCTAGAAAACTATAAACTTTTTGTATATACATGTATATTACAATATTGTAGGTATTGATGTAACGGTCATTTTGATATATAGTTCAAGTTCATGCAATCAAAGGTCAATGTCACAGACACTTAGGCATACCAAAATGGATAATTAACTGGAAAACTATCAACTTTTTGTAAAGGCATGTATATAACAATAATGTAGGTATTGATGTAACGGTCATTTTGATATATAGTTCAAGGTCATGCTTTCAAAGGTCAAGGTCACATATGTTTAAGAATACCAAAATGGTTAATTATCTAGAAAAATATCAACTTTTTATATAGGCATGGATATTACATTATTGTAGGTATTAATGTAACGGTCATTTTGATATATAGTTCAAGGTAATGCATTCAAAGTCAAGGTCACAGATGTTTAAGATTACCAAAATGGTTAATTATCTAAAAAAAACTATAAATTTTTTGTATAGGCATGTATATTACATTATTGTAGGTATTAATGTAACAACCATTTTGATATATAGTTCAAGGTCATGCTTTCAAAGGTCAAGGTGACAGATGCATAACAAAAATAACTTGAAATCTATAACATTGCGTATAGGCATATATATTAGAATGTTTAAGGTATTGATATAATGATCATGTTGATATAGAGTAAAAGGGTGTGGGTCAAAGTTCAAGGTCACAGATGCGTTACAAAACCAAAATAGTTAATTATCTGCAAAACTATAAACTTTTTGTATAGGCATGTATATTAGAAAATTGTAAGTACTGATATAACAATCACTTTATATATAGTTTAAGGGCATGGGGTCAAAGGTCAAGGTCACAGATGTGTTACAAAACCAAAATAGTTAATTATCTAGAAAACTATAATTTTTGTATAGGCATAGGGAAATTTTGAAAGTCATTGAACTTTAGCAGAAAATATCAGATCATCAGGTGAGCGTTAAGGCCCATCATGGGCCTCTTGTTTATTATTAATATAAATCTATAGCACAGCTTCATTATCTTCCCAGGTTCCTCATGTGTGAGGTTTAATATACCTCTATGGTCTATTATAATATTTTAGGTGTTTGATTAGTTTATCTGTTTTAGTTATGTATTATGGGTTATAACCATTTATTGTAAATGTGATTAGACCAATAAAATTATTATTATTATTATTATATTTTTTTTTTTTTTTTTTTTTTTTTTTTTTTTTTCGTTATAACTCTTCACAGGGAAAATCGACCAAAGAAAGTTTTTTAGGTTTAGTTCTATGTATAACCTTAGGGGCTACAGGACAATGTTTACAAAAGTAACAACTGCTTGAAAATCTCAAAGAATTCAATTAAACATTGAATTCCATGACAATCTCTAATGAGCTCCGATAGAACTGATAGCAAATTATCATGTAAAATTCACACAGACTAACGTACTTACATATTCCACACCATATGAAGTAACCCTCTTTCCTGACGTCTTTGTATGTAAAAAGCCGTTACAATTCATTCGCACGAGTTATATAAGTCGTGCGCACGAGTTTTACAAGTCGTACGCACGAGTTTTACAAGTCGTGCGCACGAGTTTGAAGTCGTGCGCACGAGTTAAAAAGTCGTGCGCACGAGTTAAAAAGTTGTGCGCACGAGTTTTACAAGTCGTGCGCACGAGTTAAAAAGTCGTGCGCACGAGTTAAAAATATATGTCTGCGTGTCACCAAAGGGGCTCCGTAATCTTTGGCTATGAAGTCAACAACTAATATATATGGTTATGGAATAAACTACTGATATCTCTGGTTATGTAATGAACAACTATCTCTGACTATGGAATTAACAACTATTATCTCTGGCTATGGAATTGACAACTATCTCTGACTATGGAATGAACAAGTCTATCGCTGTCTATGGAATAAACAACTCTTATCTCTGACTATGGAATAAACAACTCAAATATCTGGCTATTAAATGAACAACTCTATCTCTGTCTATGGAATAAACAACTCTATCTATGGCTATGGAATAAACAACTCTATCTATGGCTATTGAATGATCAACTCTATCTCTGTCTATGAAATAAACAACTCTTATCTCTGACTATGGAATGAACATCTCAAATCTCTGGCTATGGAATGAACAAATCATATCTCTGGCTATGGAATGAACAAGTCTATATCTGGCTATGGGATGAACAACTCTATCTCCGACTATGGAATGAAGTCTGGCTATGGAATGAACAAGTCTATATCTGGCTATGGGATGAACAATTCTATCTATGACTATGGAATGAACAACTCATATATCTGGCTATGGAATGAACAACTCTATCACTGACTATCAAGTCTTCAGCTATCTGCAGTGTTATCAAAATCACATGAGTGCATTGATTATTGTTTTTTTTTTTTTTTAAAAAAAGATCTATCTGTGGTGCGCATAACGAATAATAATAATAATAATAATAATAATGTTTACTGTGGTTACAGATGTTCACCCACATAGAATAGCAAATGATTTTACATGGTATTTATATAATATTGTAGCAGTTATTGTGTACACAAGAATACAATTCTATAATATTAAGTTTCAATATAAAACTACATTGACAGAGATAAGTAATATTTATTATTAAACGGTCTATTATATATATATATATATATATATAATATATATATATATATAATATATATATATATATATATATATAATATATATATTGTATAACACACACATCCTAGGTAATAAGTCAGCGACATTTAAGTATTAAGTAATTACTAGTATTCTTTTTAATTTTTGTGACATAAAAATTTTATGTGTTTCAACCACGAATAGCTAATGCCTCTCTAAGCAGCTAAGAAAATTGTGTAATCCGTTAGATTCTTCGAAGATCATTTTCTGATTAAAAATTCTTATAATTAACAAAGTAGATATCCTTGTAGACTTGCACAAGTCCCTATATTAAATTATTAATTTCAGTATATTGCCCCTTTAAACACCCATTCTCAGTAATAAGGCCCAAATAGTGTTATATTACAGTATAATGAGTTGGCTTTGGAAAAGACCAAAGAATAAATGTACCAACAGAAACTACACATTATATCTACAATTATCAATCACAGTTTTCTAGTTAATCCATGTATTTGATTATTTTCCAATCTCATAAACCTTCAAAATGATACAAACGTTACTGTTACCGGGTAAGGTTTTTATGTTTTAAATCGCCAAATCTTCAATATTTGGAAAGTAACAAAAATTTAAAGAATTGCTTTTGTTAATGCTGCATTGTTGTCATATCTAAAACTGGTTTCTGATGACAATGAAAGCTATTGGTAAAATCTGGTGCCAAATAAAGATGTGTTACCAGCTGTCGGATACAAACGTTACCCCATATAAAACTGTCTCCATGGTTATCATATATTAATGTCATACTTACCACTGACGTGGGCAAATTGAAGCTTATCTTACGCATACTTAACGGAACAATAAAATTTTCAACTTAACAGTCGCTATTGGGCCTGAACAAGCATGACACAAAATTGAATGGAAGGTTTTATTTTCATCAATACTTACGTTACGTCATTCATATGGTTAAATATTTCATCCAAGTCAAAATTAATATATTGTCAAACGAAGTACTTTGATATAATATTAAAAATATATCATCTTTATTCCGCACAAGTTCCTATTATTTAAACCACATATTGTAACAGTTGAAAAAAAATACATACGTTACCGATACATACGTGATAACATCATTTGAAAATACACCTAAATCACGTCAAGTGACCACTATAATTTGTATAGTTCTAGATTTAAATTATAGAAGTGTGCATGTGAAGTTTTAACCACATCGATTGTTGTTAAAATAAAAATTCTCAAGCAAAAGTGAAACAGTCGAAGGTGACCTCTTTGCCGGATGGCAAGAATCCATTCAAAAATTTCAATTTGAAATAATACATCTGACTATATAGATAATAAACCTTGTCATTTCCATCAAACCCATGATGGTATGTCTACCCTTGATCCATAGTCTGGAATTCATTTTCCAAAAAATGATATATACGTTACTATAGGTAACGTATGTAATTAACACAAGTAACGTATGTATCAGTACTTTCATTTCAATTACAATGAAATAGTTAAGCAAACTGTCATTAGATACAACAATAAACAAACACTTAAAGTTTCTAGTTTAGTTACGTGTAGAGAAATTAAACAATTTTCTACTTCAAATTGGATTTTGAAACGATAGATGTCACTGGTCTAATTTATTTGGATAATTTTCTCATAGATTTGAATACAACATTGTATATTTTAATATTTGTTATACATACAAATCAAATACCTGCAATTTCATAAATTCTGAATATGAAAGTGTAAATGCAGCGTAAAACAAAACTTCAATGGTCAAATGGGTGGTCAATATACATCCATATATCTGCAGACCCCCAGGTAACGTAAGTATTGGTATCTACGTTACTGGTCTGAATTGCAAACACAGTAGCTGTCTAATGTTTCATGATGGATAAATCATGTCTTAACATTCAGTCAAATTACAGAGATAAAGAAAATGGGATATGACCGGAGTTCTAAATTGAAGAGAAACTAAGAATTAAACTGAAAAAAACAAACCTACTATTCCATGTGTCCGAATCACAAATCCAGAAGCAAAGTGAAAACTTTGAAACTGACAAGTTAAGTTAAACACATGAACTGCCAGAACTGATAGTCGCCAAGGATGTTTCAGATAGTGGTTATGTCTCTTTGGAACCAGTTCCTGTTACGTCATTAACAATAGTGGTCATACTCTTCTTAGTTTTTAGGTTACCTTCTATTTAAACTAGGGGTAAAAACTATACAAGTTCTGATAAGAAGCTAAGAGGGAAGCTTAATGTTATGTATCTAAAGACGTTAAAATTTTAAAAGATAAATCATGAGAAAGAAATTTCAGGTAGAAAACTTTCATATTAGAAAGGATAAAAGAGTTACATTTTCAAATGAGAAGTTAACATTATGAAAGCAAACAGAAAGTGATGTTACCATTATTGACTTGACACCCAACAAGCGAAGCTCAGCAAAAAAAGTTCTTCTGGGTAACACCTTATTGACAAATATTAAATACATGTATAGTGATAGAATAAACAACAAAATATGAGTGATTTTGAAAGACACCATATACATGTTATGTTTAGCAATATAATTTTCCAACAATAATCGGTAATGGGCCTAAACTGTGCATCATTGCTGGCTGATTTATTTCATATTGCAGCAGAATTTATGTAAAACCGTTTTTAACTTGAAGGATGACTGTAACAAAACCATTTAATTCCACATATATACAGATACATGATGTCTGGTATAGGATTTTATAATTCTAAAGTCGAAAGCTTTTGTGAATGCCATCTATCTTAAGGATATTGAAATAACAGATACAACTAATCCTTCATGTTCTGCTTCATATTGGGACTTGTACCTCAACTATGGCACCCACGTGGACTTTATAAAACGAAGCAAACTGCTGGATTACTAATACCAAAATACAATGTACATTGTTGATTTGTTCTCACTTTACTGGTGAAAGTTCGTGTGTTTAACTTTATTTGCAAATTTTCAACGTTCGTTCTCTGCTTTGGGATTATTATATTGGCATAATAATTGGTATGAGAGACATTTTAAGTCACGTGATTGATTAAAAGATAATTAGAAGAAAAAGAGATCGACTTTAAATAAATTGACTGGTATAGACAGTAAATGTTTGTATAAGGCACATAGCATGTAAGATTTTTCAGTCTATCCTGAATTTAGAAACAGTATAACCAATCGGGTGGAAAAAAAGTTGTTATAAATAAAGGATAAGTCCAGATTTCAGGTTTAAAATCTAAATATGAAAAGTACTACTGGAGAGAAAAATACAGACAGTGGTCCCTTTAAAGATATGACATTTTAATCAGCAATTAAGACTTTCTCATTCCATTAGCCTTGTTTTTTAGAATGTAACTCGGGTATATTTTATTGAATTTCTTTAAAGGAGGACATGTCACAGTGAAGAAGTTTTAAACCCCAGTATGTAATTGTTACATACGTGACTAAACAGTTACATACGTTACTTACTTAATTAATTATTTTTTCACTAGAAAAGTGAACATTTACATCGTGATAATTGATAATTTTAAAGGCTTTTTATCTCTTGTTGTCTTAATAAAGAAATTGAAGACTTCATTGTAAACGATACCATGTACATAATCTTATTATCGGTTAAACTGTTACATACGTTACCGATAAATAGTTTTTGTCATTTCGCTAGAAAAGTGAACATATCTACCAATATCATGTGTTCTATTGATAAGTTTTACAATTTTATTATGGAAAACAAGAGTTAATAATTTGTAATATAATATAATTTAGCTGTCTTTATATTGACTCAAAGTCATCTAGAGGTGCTACATACGTTACCGAATACACTGTTTACATAAGTAAAAAATTATCTTGAAGATAATAAGTTTTGTACAGTTCTTTTGGTTAATAATTTCATCAAGACATATTTGTATTTTGATTTGAGTGTTGATTAATGACTACCTGTTTGAAATTTTGTTTCTGTTACCAACTTGAGAATACAGAAATAAATTTATTGTATTTTTGCGTAAAAATACTTTAATTTCTGTAGACTACAAACATCGTCATTATCATTTCGATATGCCGAAGTGGTCTCAAGGCACATTTTTAAATTAATAACAATGTAACCTAATGTTCAAGCATGATAAACATATAAATACTACTACCTGGTAAGAATATGATGAACTTTAACTACGGTCACGTAAATATCAATTCATTTAAATACAAATGGTATGTATGTAACAATAAAGTGAAATTACAACCAAAATAATCAATTGGTGTTAATAATTTTGTTGTTTCTGAATCTTCTGATATGTCCAGTCTCTGAAAATACCAGAAGTTCATTGCTTGTCAGACTTTTATTTTTCATCATCTTGAAATAGTGAATTGGGCCTTATTACTGAGAATGGGTGTAAAACTATTACAGAGATCAACTGACAAAAGTCAATTTACTATCAAAACCCAGGAATATAGCCTGTATTCCCAGATTTTGATAGTAAATTGACTTTTGTCAGTTGATCTCTGTAATAGTTTTAAAGGGGCAATATACTGAAATTAATAATTTAATATAGGGACTTGTGCAAGTCTAATATCCTTGGAATGGTATTCCAAATGCTTTGAAAAGATTTAAGCGTAATTTAAAACAGTGTAATAAGCAGATAAGTGGCCGGTATTTCTCACATTCTAGAATGAAATGGATTTTCGTCACATGCGCTTAATAGAAAAAAAATCATCCTATTTTTTGGATATAGGACGATATTTTGTTTATTGGCTGTATCAAGCGCCTGTGATCTCCGTTCTATTTGCATAACCTTGAATCCATATCTGTCTAAGGGTTTGCCACTTTGGGTTTGGGATGGTTGTTAATATAAACTATAGTGTTTTATAAAGTTGAATAACTAAGAAAAAACTTAACGCCACTTTGGCATGAATACTTAATCATCACACGTTTTCATTTGTCACGGATTTCAACACGTGACTAAATTTCATTACTAGGTTAAATTTTAGGACAAAATATCACATGATGTAACCAAATAATCCGTTTGGACGCATGTCATGACGTCACAGAACAACTTAGTATAAATATGGTGCACTCCGAAACTCCGCCATATTCTCACAATTTGTTTTGCTGCGTCAGTGAACGTACGGACAACTTGTGATATCCAATTACTATTTTAACATCTTTTTAACTAAATTGTTTTAGTACATCGTTTGTAACAGCTTGTTAACAACTCTAAGATAACAAAATGGCTCAAACACAACCAAGACAAAACTACCATGTGGAAAGTGAGGCCGGAATCAACAAACAGATCAACATGGAGTTATATGCCAGTTATGTCTATCAGTCCATGGTAAGAACGTATAATTATTAATAATAAATAATTTAAAATATTTTATTTTTAAAGATATGCATGACTTGGGTCAAATCGGGCTTGCACAAACAAGTTTAGCAAGGTTGTTATGGTACAAAAGTGGGCGTGGTCAATTATGCTTGCTGGTTGACCTTGAATGTCGACGTTTCGCCCTTCATCAGGCTGCCCATTTGGTGACAGTTCGTCCCAAATTGATTCATGTGCAGTGTTCATGCATACTGTTTAGCCTTTTATCTAAATATTTTTTTTTAAAAAAAGTAGTGTATTAAAATTAAGTTTTTTTACCCGAGTTGAAAATGGTTCTTACAAAAAGCCTACTTCACTTCAGTTCACGTTTTATTCAGTAAGTTTTGAATTTCCATCTATATTTATGGCAAAATTGGCACAAAATGACAAATTACGCAATTCAATGAAAATATCTTTTTGCTTTGTAAATGTTGTTGTTAGCCCTCTTGTTGCTCAAGCTCTCTGCATTACGAAATGAAAGTCGATGTTCTTTGGATGGGAACCTAAAATAAACAAGGTCCTGCGTCACGGTAGGCAGCTAGGCTTGGCACGATAAAGGATCCTGCTGTTTAATGCCATCAGCACAACACACAGACATTAATTCTGCACCTTCGCCTATAGCTGGCGACATAACGCTAGTGAAATATTCTTGTCCGAGATATTAAACACCATTACTTGACTTTTTCGTTGCTGTTTTTGCAAATGATTGTACTTAGAGGTAGACACCTATTGTCAGATTCCTCTCTACATGGGTTCCTGAAATTGCTTATCAATGTAAATGGTAAAATTCCTAGTTTTGCAGTTTGACGGAAAGGGTTAATTCTGACCACATAATTTCTTTTTTACTAAAATTTACCTGATATACTATAGTCATTTTAAAAATGTAAACTTTTTTCTATTGCAGTATATGTACTTTGACAGAGATGATGTAGCTCTGCCTGGTTTTGCCAAGTACTTCAAGCATAATTCTGAGGAAGAACGTGAACATGCTGAGAAACTCATGAAGTACCAGAACAAGAGAGGTGGCAGAGTTGTCCTTCAAGACATTCAGGTATACCCTCAATAGAGCTTTAAAAAATATTACCAAATATTACAATGTTAATACAGGTCTGACTGTACAACTTGCATTTGAATTCAAATTAAGAAAAAAATAGAGCCAAGATTGCTTTAGGAAATGATTTTAAGCTAAATTAGCCAATGTATGTTAGCAGATTTTGAAAGTAAATTAAATTTTGCAATGGATCAATTTTGTTCTGTATTGCTATACACGGGGGTAATCCTGATACACCGTATTTCATTTACGTCGGAGTATTCCGTCGGTTTTTATTTACGTCCGAGTAAAATCATACATTTTTGGTCGTTACGCTTTACGTGAAAGAGCAAAGACGACGGTTTTTCATATAACTTCACAAAAAAGAAACTTTAACGGAAAGCAAAAGGTTATTCGCATTATATTTGATGGTATTTAACTGCCTCAAAAAAATCTTGCAAGAATTATTGATATTTTTCACGTACCTTTCACATTTCTATTTTTGGCAGGTCCTTTTGTTTAGTAGCCGATTTTAATAAAGCGGTTTGGATTCAAATGATGTTTCTACTCAAAATTCTCAAAAAATGTCTATATTTTCATAAACTTGCGAAGACAGAAGCTTTACTCTGCTTTTAAGCGAAATTTCATGCTTTGTTTAAGCGGAGTGGCATAAATGTTACGCTTTCCGACCAGCTGTGTTATGCTTTACGTGAAGACATGTTACGCTTTCCGTTTAATATGATTCGCAATTGACAGAGCACACTCTTCGTTATAACTTTAGATCGAACGTCTTTTTCGATCAAATCTTCACTAAGTGTTTCAGAAATGGTTCAGAAAGCATCGCAAAACAGAATTAAATTTTTTGAAAGAGAACAAAACCACACACAGTTCGAAACAATTACACAAGTAAAAAAACATACGTGAGAAACACCATTTTGAAAAAGGATCAATGCAGTTCATTTATGTGGTTTTTTTAGCTCACCTGACCAAAGGTCAAGTGAGCCTATGGTATGGTGCAGCGTGTGTATGTGCGTGTGTGCGTGCGTCGTTAACACATTTTCGACTTCTCCTCTGAAAGTGCTAGGCAGATTTCAACGAGACTTGGTCAGAAGCATGTCTGGGTCGGTGCAATTTAGATTTGTTCATGGTGTTGCCATGGCTACCAAAACTAGGTCACATTGACATAGGGTGCAAAAAATCTTGAAAAATCTTCTTCTCTGAAACCGATGATGGGAGAAAAAATCTGATGTGATATTTGGCTACTCTAGGGTCTTAAACCTGTAGTTTGTTCATTTCGTGAAATTCGGTCGAAAAATGGGTTACGCGTTTTTGCGTTTAATTTTGAATAAAATAGCTTCAAATTGTAATAACTTGACTATTTGACCAGATAATGACATGGGGTTTTCAGTTTTGACATATTCTTATAATTATCTTCAAAATGAGATTAAGGTTAATTGTCAAGATCATGACCTATTTTTTTGGCCTCTGATTTTATAATTATCTTGAAAACTATTAACTTTTTGTATAGACATGTATATTAGAATGTTGTAGGTATTGATACAACAATCATTTTGATGTATAGGAAAAGGTCATGGGTTCAAAGGTCAAGGTCACAGATGCAAAACAATACCGAAATGGTTAATTATTTTGAAAACTATTAACATTTTGTATAGGCACGTATATTAGAATGTTGTAGGTATTGATACAATGATCATTTTGATGTATAGAAAATTGTCATGGGTTCAAAGGTCAAGGTCATACATGCGAAACAATACCGAAATGGTTAATTATCTTGAAAACTATAAACTTTTTGTATAGGCATTTATAATAAAATGTTGTAGGTATTGATACAATGGTCATTATGATGTAAAGAAAAAAGTCATTGGGGTTTTAGTATTTATTTTTTTAAATCTAACAGCTAGTCATTAGTTATCAGGTGAGCGTATCAGGCCCATGGGCCTCTTGTTTTTAATGTTTACCTTTTTCATCTGGGAGTGTAGTTGAATTGGGTAATTGTGCTTTACGCCTCTGTCAAGGGTAATGGTGTTTCACAGGTGGCCGAGTGGTCTAAAGGGTAGGCTTATGGATCATAGTACCTCTCGTCGCCTTAGTACGAGTCCCACCTAGGACAGTGTGAGAAAGTTTGTGAGTTCGCTTGCCGAAGGTCAGCGGCTTCTCTTAATACACTTGTTTCATTCACCATCTATGAATTGACCGCCTCGATATCTGTGTAAGACTGGGACGTAAAACACTATAACCCAACTCAAATATACTCTTAGATTAACAAGTTAAAAATAATCAAAATGGTCAAAGACTCAATGGACCGGGTTGTTTTTTAAATTTCTATTGAATGAGTGTAAAGAGTTATTTAACGAAATAGGTACCCTTTTCAAACTTTGGAAAACAATGCCATTCAGTGAGGTGCACATCTTTGATAATCTTTTAATATATATACAGTACAAAGTAACTAAGTTTCAAGTCTGGAAAAAATGAGAAAAAATCCTGAAATATTTCCAAAAAGTCAGGTGCATATCTTCAATATGTATAAAACACTCTGTGCAGTTTAAAGGTTTTTGGTTGAAAACTATAGGAGAAGTTGAGTTCACAAAGTAGGTGCCCCCAGTTCAAATACTTGCTAAAAGTGACTAAGTTTTAAAGTCTGGAAAAAATGGGAAAAAATCCTGAAATATTTCCAAAAAGTCAGATGCACATCTTTAATATATATAAAAACATTCTGTGAAGTTTCAATGCTTTTGGTTGAAAACCGTAAGAGGAGTTGAATTCTCAAAGTAGGCACCCCTGTTCAAAAACTTGCTAAAAAGTGACCAAGTTTCAAAGTGTGGAAAAATGGAAAAAAATCTTGATATATTTCCATACAGTCAGGTGACATCTTCAATATATATAAAACATTCTGTGAAGTCTCAAGGTTTTTTGTTGAAAACTGTAGATGGAGTCGAGTTCACAAAGATGGTACCCTATTTTCCCCGCCCACCCGACATTCACCATATTATAAACCGGATTTGCGCTCCGTGCAACCCGGCCAACAATAGGAAGATGGGGGCCGTGAGATATGTAGAAAGTGATGTCATTATCTGTCCATTTCAGTATTCTTTCTATACCTAACCCTCTGTATTCTTTCTACATCTGTAACCTTGATCCTAAACCCATGACCTTGATCTATATGATCACCAATATTCCAACATAATGCCTATACAAAAAGTTAATAGTCAGTGCAGATAATTGACCATTTTGGTTTACTTGTGCATTTGTGAATTTGACTTTTGAACCAATGGCCTTGATCTATGTATAAAAATGATTGTCATGTCAATATCTACAATAAACTGAAAATCCAATGCATTAACTATCTCCTGAAATGTTTAAAAAAAATAGCAATTTTAATCAAAGATCATAAACTGGGACATTAGCTTTGATCTTGACATCAATTCGAAGACAATAGCAAGACAAGATCAATAGTGAATTCTCCATACAGTACAGCCTTTGTTGAGTTTTACAAATTACGAACTTTACGCAAAACACGCGTTACATATTTTCGTCGATTTTTCATGAAAAACACAATTTTCATATTCCTAGTTATATATCCTGAACCCAAATATCCAATCGAAATTTGCTTGCACATTTTGGTTTCAGAGAAAAGATTTTTGATCTTGTTTGCTATATGTAGTAACGGTGGCCAAATCCCGAACACAATTTTAAATGCCTATTACCCAGGCATGATAATCACAAAGTTTCATCAAATTTGCTGAAGTAGTTTTGAAGGAGATGATCAAAATGTAAAGTTTACGAACGACGAACGACACACTACGGACGATAATAGATTGCAATATCTAAGCTGGGCTGAAAACCATATATATGAACTGCATTTTTCCTGTTTAAAATGGTATTTAACACGTATAGTCCACCTTGCCTTAAATACCACCTCTATATAAGGACCACTTCCTTTTAAAGGCTACTTAAATTGCATTTAAATTGCTCTTTATTCATCTCATTTGAACCTTATATAAGGGCTACCTGCCCATAAAGCCACTTTTACTAGTTCCCTTGAGTCCCCTTCATCAGCAGGATTGACTGTAGTTTTATTTGTGCAATTGGTATAACTATCTATAAGTCGGTATACTTTCGCAAGTGTTTCCTTTTGGGAAAAGTGTATTGTATAAAAGCATGTACATTGTATGTTGTTTTGTTCTTTATTGGTTAATGTTACGAACTGTGTGTGGTTTTTTTTTCTTTCAAAAATTGGATCCTGTTCTGCAATGCTTTCTGAATCATATCTGAAACAACCAGTGAAGATTTAATCGTGAAAGACGTTCGATCTTAAGTTATAACGAAGAGTGTGCTCTGTCAATTGCGAATCATATTAAACGGAAAGCGTAACATGTCTTCACGTAAAGCATAACACAGCTGGTCGGAAAGCGTAACATTTATGCCACTCCGCTGAAACAAAACGTGAAATTTCGCTTAAAAGCAGAGTAAAGCTTCTGTCTTCGCAAGTTTATAAAAGTATAGACATTTCTTGAGAAATTTGAGTAGAAACATCATTTGAATCCAAAACCGCTTTATTAAAATCAGCTGCTAAACAAAAGGACCTGCCAAAAATAGAAATGTGAAAGGTACGTAATCAATATCAATAATTCTTGCAAGATTTTTTTGAGGCAGTTAAATACCATCAAATATAATGCGAATAACCTTTTGCTTTCCGTTAAAGTTTCGTTTTTGTAAAGTTATATGAAAAACCGTCGCCTTTGCTCTTTCACGTAAAGCGTAACGACCAAAAATGTATGTTTTTACTCGGACGTAAATAAAAACCGACGGAATACTCCGACGTAAATGAAATACGGTGTATCAGGATTACCCCCGTGCTATAGTGGTCATTTATCTAGAGTAACAACATCTGAACTATAATGTATTTAAATCCTTAAAAGATGTTACAGTTGCATAAAATTTATAAGTTGTGATAAACTGTTGCTGTTAATATTTTGTAGAAAACTCTTTTTTTTTGGCATAATGAAATTTATATAATTTGTCCACTTTCAGAAACCTGATCGTGATGAATGGGGTTCTCCACTGGAAGCCATGCAGACTACATTAGCTCTGGAGAAAAGTGTTAACCAGGCACTCCTGGACCTGCACAAAGTTGCAGATAAACATGGTGATGCCCAGGTAAATTAATTTACATGTACTTACTGTTTGTAACGAAAGCTATTCGGGTGGGTTAGGTTCTTTTTGATTAAAGTAAACATCCTCATGTTTCTATAGAATTATTTAAATGTTTTGTATGTCATTAAAACTTTTCTCGCTGATAATTGTTCATTCAGGGATCATGCTCAAATTGTTGTCACAAAATATCCAGCATTTCAATTTTTATGTTACAGAGCTGATCATTAATTCATGAATTTCATATTTACCAGTAGTTTAACAAATGTGTGCCAATTTACTTAATGGGGGTGGGGGTATTACACAATTTGATAGGTTTTAAGACAGCTGTAGATAAGGGGCATGTCATAATATGTACAAATTATGTTATCGGAAAAACTATTTATTTATACTTGTGTGATTTGTTTGATTTTAGATGATGGATTTCCTTGAAGGAGAATACCTGAAGGAGCAGGTAGAAGCCATTAAGGAGATATCGGACCACATTACCAATCTGAAACGTGTGGGTACAGGTCTCGGAGAGTACATGTATGACAAGGAAACCATGAGCAGTTAGACATTCTGCATTGAAGGCAGTCCTATGATAGTGCTTTTATTTTATATTTCACAGTGTTGAACACTTCAAATATGGATTTTTTGGAGAATTAACACCCAGCAAAATTAACATTCCTTTTAATTATGATAAACTTTGCTTTTTAAACAACATGGAATTTATTTAGAAAAAGGACTGCATATAGTTTATAAAAAGAATAAAAAAAGTGCAAGATATTCATATCTGTTTTTATATATGTTATTTTTTAAGGGATTGATCATTATCTTCCTTTAAGGGATATTGTAAAGGGAATGAGTTGACTGAAAGGGGTTTTGTCTCAGCCAAGATTATTTGATTTGCATTGATATGCTGTAGACTAGATTTTGTAGGAATTTATACAAATGGCAATATCAGTCAAGATTGTTTTTTGTGCCATGCCTTTTGTGACACATGACATTTAGGAGATCTCTAAAGTACCCAAGTTTGTGCTGAATGTGGCTTTATTTTAAAAAGCTTTGTACATGTACTTGCATGTGGTATGGTTTTCTCAAGTTTCTAGTTTCCACCCGGTTTAATATTTCAACTTAATTGCTGCCTTGATGGGTTGACTAACAAGTTAACTTTGGATATAAATGCATAAACTCTTGTCCTTCCAATTGTATTCATCACTGCGGGTTTCTGTACTGTGATAAGTTTTGAGACTTGCCATGTTACAAGTTTAAAATTTTTAAATATATTAAATATATATATTGGAAAAAAAAGACTGATTAATTGACTAAGCTTCACAATGTTGCAGAGTACAGTTCAACATGCCTTAAAGGCCATCTTATATAAAGGCCACCTACTTATAAAGGACAGTAGAAGTTCTTTATTCATATTATTTGAACCTATATATAAAGGCCACCTGCTCATAAAGACCACTTACTGGTTCCCTAGGACTAACAGTGTTAACTTCTCTGTTGACACATACATGCCATATCTCACTCCGTGAGACAAAACCTCACGGATTTTTGCTTATTTTTAAAACTCCCGGCGTTAGATCGATTTCTCACGGAAAATTGCTATTCCTCCCTTTAATTTTTCTCCAAACAAGCTACGCCAATCAGTTGGGGTAATTACTGAATAAACATGGTTCGAAGTGTCCAAAGTCGTGTGCAATGTACCGTAGATAATCCCTTAATCAGCAAGTGGACACGCGTTGTCACCTCCATGATGTACTTGGTCATTTAATTTAAGATACAGGTGTATGGAGTATCATCTGTGATAGATAAACAATTACACAAATTGTCAGAGGCAGAGAGAAAGTATCTTTTTCTGAACTGGGATTTTTTGGGGGATGGAAAACGATGTGAATCAATAGCATAACTTGATAAGACAGATGGAAATAATTACCTTTTTATGTATTCCTTATTTAAATGAAGGTTGTATAACGCAATTAAAACCATGATCTCTTTATTTTTCTTCTAAACAAACCCAAATTTAATGAATAAGGCTAAGCTGTACACCATGATTGTGCCATGCTGTAGCATCCATGTTTAATTTAACTCTTAACCCGATAAAATAGTCGTTAACCAGTCTGCTTTGAATAATATATAATACATGTCCTTTAATGCTAGAGGATCATAAAATAAATCATCTATTGTTTGCAGATGATCTATTACTCATGTCAGAAAGTGAATCAGGATTACAAAATTGCTTGGATAAATTATCAAACTATTGTGAAACATGGAAATTGAATATAAATATTCGGAAAACAAAAATAATGATATTTAGTGTGAGAAAAACAGACCTCAATCAATATAATTTTCAATTTAATAATTCAATGATTGATGTAGTTGAAAAATATAAATATTTGGGCATTGTGTTCTCTTCCAATGGAAGGTTGACACATGCAGTAAATGACTTATACAATAAGGGAATAAAGTCTTTTTTCTCCTTAAGAAACAAGTTCTCAAACTTTGAAAATGTCCCTTTGAATACTTGTACTAAGATGTTTGATTCTTTAATAAAACCAATTATTTTATGGATGTGAAACCTGGTTAAGTGATATAAACATTAACCTAAATAGAACAGATACTCTCCCTATTGAGAAATTACAACACAAAATGTTAAAATGTATTCTTGGAGTTAAAAGACAATCAACTAACCTAGCATGTAGACTTGAATGTGGATCTCAACCAGCCATCATTTCTGCTTTAACATTGATGTATAAATATTTCACTAGATTAATCCAGCTTGATAATAACAGACTTTTATATAGTGCATTTATTACTGATCAAAATTTATTTGAAGAAAAATCTAAGAGTTGGTTTTCAACACTTTATAATATATTTAAACAAATTAAATTAGATTCTCAAAAGGCAAGTGAAGGTCAGATTTCAACTGAGGATTTTAAAACATCTTTATCAAATTATATAACATCCAATACAAAAACATTTTTGAATAAAATTAAAACTGGGAAAATTGAAAGTAAACTTGAATTATTTAGCAACTTACATAATGAAAATATTCCATATTATGTGTCACTTCCAATCTCAAAAAACATCAGATCAAGCATTGCAGCTTTTAGAATAAGTTCACATTCACTTGCCATAGAGAGAGGAAGATATACAAAACCAAAAACACCACGTGATAAAAAATCTGCAAAAACTGTCAAGAAGTTGAAGACGAAATTCACTTTATTTTAAAATGCCCTATATATAGCTCACTTCGAGTAAACTTATTTACCTCATATGATATTTTAGAAAATTCTTTGGTAAAAAATATTCCTTTAGAGCTTATTAAAAGGGTTTTAAATCCAAATAATTTGAAAGAATGTTTAGCTTTACAAAAATACTTAAAGCTAGCATTAGATATTAGAGAGGGAAAGACACAGGGCTGAAATATATATACTTAGTAAGTTAAAAAATGTCATATAACAGTAACTTAATTAAATGGACTCGGTTCATCAGATGCATTATAATATAGGTGTCATGTGCTGTTTTTGAATTTTTATGAAATAATGCATTCAAAAATGTGCTAAATTCAAAGATAGCACATGACACAGGTTCTAAGATGTAATGAATATATCATAATATAATAATAAAATAATATAATTTTAATTTTACTTTATATAGAAATATGGATAGGTACCGGTATGTATGTATATACACATATATATGAGTGCATGTATATGAAAACATTTTACATGTATTTAACACATATACAAATGGAGGATAATTTTTCACTAACTAATCCAGTATTGCACTGATGGACCGACATCATCAGAAATGTTTGTAATTCATTAGATTGCGGAGAGTGATTGTCACAATTATATGTACTGTTATGTTTATATATTTGATTTCTATGTTTTATATCATGTAATGGATGACACTGTATATTTCAGTTTTCCAATAAAAGTTATTATTATTATTATTATTATTATAATATATCAAGGGAAATAATCATGTTTCTACAGAAAGTAAACAAAGAGCACATGGCTTAGGATCTGTCAGACTACTTTTTGGTGATTGTTTGGATGAATAAACCTTTTCATTGATAAAATGAATATAGAAAGGAAACATCTGAAAGCAGGATTTGTTGTGTAACTTATTTATTTTTCCAGACAAAAAATAAACACATTCTTTCATTGAACAGTTGTTTAATATTGGATATGTACTAAACCATGAAGATCTTATTGTGTCCCATGAATTTTCTATTTAGTCTTACTTGTAGCTTAATAATCAAAATTCTTGAATATGTACTGTGGGTATCTAATGAATAAATCTTTTCACTGATAAAATGAAAAAAAGAAAGGAAACTAGGCTTATTTGTAATAAAAATCTAGTCTGGTGTCACATTGCACTGGTAATAAGTTCATGAGAAACCCAGTCTTGAGTCTAATTGCCAATATATTATCAACCACTTGATCAACTCTGAAAGCACCAGTTTCTTGCTACTTGGTTTTGAATCCTGTAAGATGTTAGTTAGGTTGCTTGTCTTAGATTGGTGGTTTTCTCCTGTTCCTTAAACCATCCTAAAACTAAATGCCTTTATAAGGAGAGGCTGCAGTGGCCAAATGGATAAGAAGTTGGTCTACAAATCCAGGGTTTATCGCCTCTGTGAGTTCAGAGTCCTGTTTCGACCACATGTGGGAAAGTGATTTTTCCTTGCCGTTGGCCTTTACTGGTTCACCTGGTGTCAGTATAATGTGACTGAAAGAGTGCTTGTCTGCAGCGTTCTGACTGAGTTAGCACTTTAAATTCGCCCCAAGAGAGCACTGGTACAAGGCAGATCATAAAACACACTTGCACTTTCACTCGCATACACAAACTTGTTTATATATTAATCCATATAGATAATAAAGTACCGTAGTTCTTGTCATGAATAGCTGAAAAATTGCTGATGTGATGTCAAAAAGCCCCTATAAGCAAGTCTCTTGACCAGGTTAAACACTTGCTCAACTTCATAAGACATCTGATCCGATGAAGTCTTAAGGTTACATGTTCTTAGACAATTGCGGTATTCACCCTCATACAGGCTATTTTAAATGTACCAGTGATAGGCAAACAACACCGACCTGTCCACTTGACCTTTCTTTTTGTAATATTCATACATGATGATCTACCAAACACATTGGTAGTGTTAGGATTCACAGTTAACACATAAATGATGCAATTTTGTAATGATAGATGAAATAAACACCCGTTTCCTATAAATAAATGTATTGATCCATAATAAATATTGGGTGAACAGGTCAATGTTGTTTGCCTATAAAGGCTGTCCATGATCTGATGGCAGATTGAATATAAATACAGGCAAGTCTAATCTACACAAATATGTTTTAATATAGTCCGTCCACGATCTGATGGCAGAGTGTTTATAAACATGGACAAGTACTGAGGTTTAAAAAGTTATAAGCATATCGCTGTCTGTGTATAATCACACAGAAGGCGGCTTTCTTTGTTAAAATGACCCTATTAAAATAGACTCCCTGTATACTTTGCCATCAGGATGTGGATGACCTGTGCAGTGTTATTGTATATGTATATTCACACCTTCATGCGTTCACTTGTCAAAACTACCCTTATATATGACCCTTTTTACATTATATAGACTCTTTCATGTTTATGAACACTGCCAAAATATCCCAAAGTTACTATACAAACAATATCAAATATAATTCATCTACCGTAATCCTTCTATGTATTCGGACGAATTTTAATAATTTCATTTTCAAGTGTCCGGTAACTTAGAGGAAATATGAAAATTATACACTTAAAAAAATGGGGGGTCCGAATATTTAGAGTTGTCCGATATTTTGGACCCGATGTCTGATCGTAAGCAAAGTCTCGCTGCCCTCCCGGTAATGTTGTTTATTTTACAAAAAAGTTATATTTGAAGTGTTTGTTGACCAATAATCATGATCCAATGTGCAATACACATCGAGGGACGCCATTTTTTGTAAGTACAGGGTTCGATTTTAGCGATATTACCACTTGCAAAAAAATAGCTTGTACAATTTTATTCACTAGCTAAATGAAAAATGACTAGCTAAAATTTATGAAACAGTTTTAATAGCTCATAATTAACATTCAATTTGTAATGGTACTAATGGACTTTTGCGACATTTTTTTTTAACTTTTTTATTCACATGCTACAGTAAAGCATGACGGTAATGGGATTTTCACTGGTCTATTTTAAACAACGAATCAGAGACGAAGAGTAAATTAAGCAGCCTAATCATAGCCACGTGTTTCGGGAAACCTATATTATACATTGACGTATATGCCCGAGTAATCCGAATTTGTTTATGATAGAAATGCCCAGGACAATATGACTTATTTTGGCCGCTTTTCGTTTTAAATTTCATTTGAAACATACAATGTGACAGTTAATTGAAAAGTAGATTATAAATGATTTAGCTTCTTTTTTTATTCACTCGCTCAACTATGCGAGTGGCTTTTATTTCCACTCGCTATTTGGCAGATCTACAAGCTATTAGCGAGTATGCGTGCCTAATTTCGAACCCTGAAGTAAATTGCGTGATCTTAGTCTGTAATTCCCAACGTTTAAGGTTCACCGTGATCACACTTCGTCTTCTGTCACTGTCTACGGTCAAAATTTTAATAATGATTCATAATAGTCAAGAATATTTCTCACTCAAGAAAATTCAATATTTTTGTACGCTAAGAACCAGGACATGTATGAATGAGGTTCGGCGTGATCAATACAGTTTTTCTTAAAAAATCAAATTTATCACTTATGGAACAAAATAGTTTACAAATACATTGTTTTAAATCACATTTCAAACAATTTTCATCTTCAAAAAAAATACATTGTAATGTCTATCTTCCCGTTCTTAGACAGATAAAAGTATCGGAGGATCGGGAATTCCCATAGTTGACATGCACTGAATCAGAGGGAATTCCACGTGTTTTCTCATCCAATGAAATTCATTGATAACGTCACTTCCTTAAAAAATGTCTTTGATGTTGGATTTGTGTACCGACAGAACTTCTGGTCTCGTACAATGTTTCGTAGCCAAGAGTTTAAATTTCAATCAACTTTCACTTTCAAAGAAAATTAAAGCACTTAATACAGGTATGGCCTCATTGAGCTTACATTAAAAACGTAAATACATCGTAAAATACATGTCCTCCAAGTTACAATCATGACTCCATCACGCAAATACACAACGCAAATACACAACGCAACAGACGTATAAAAATAACACATTTCAATGTAAATTAACAACAAAACAACATAGTTTCTTGTTGTTTTATTCAATATTAATTATATGCAATATGTACCCCGTGTTCCGGGTGAGTTCCAGCAAAATCGTGTCCGGATTTAGATGCAAAAAATTGCCGTCCGAAATTAGAGGAAATTTGAAAATTATTGAAATTTCAAAATTGGGGTGTCTGAAAACATAGAGGGTCCGAATACATAGAAGGATTACGGTACTCAATAACTGGTAAAGTACTGCAATTGTAGTGTGTATGCATAGTATAAATATTTAGAGTGAGTAAGAAATTAGTTTTCTAGGTCAAAATTTAGAACTTGTTCTATATGAAATAAAACACAAGGACATTCCATGTGCCAATAATATCTTTTCACTCATAAAGCCGAACTTGTTCTTGTTTAGATCCAGTCACAGAACAGTTTTAAAGATCTTGCCCCAATTTCATTCAAGTGTTATTAAACATTTAACTATTACAAACACATATTATTAAGTACTTTATTTTTTATTGATAAAAGGTAATAAAACAAACAAGTATCATATAACACAAGTAAAACATTTATTATATATGTATATATATGACTAAGTACTATCAAAAACTGGCATATTAGTAATAACAATTAATGGTGAAAAGTGATAATATTAAGCATTACAGCTGATGGCAAATATGTGATACAATATTCTGAACTTCCATGACAGTTATTCACTAGCCTGACCAATGTTTACAACATATTACATGAAAATAAAATAATCACCACTCTCAAAGGTTAATTCATGTCATGGTGCTTGGGGAAAAAATATTTTCTCAATAGAAATGGAAACATGCAGCATTGCTCACCACACTTAAAGCCTACTTTTACTTAATTGGAGTAAATCCATAGAAGAGTTCAAAATATCTACAGTGAGTACTGCAACAATAGCAAGCTACCAGTACTATGTAAACAAGGTTAGGTGAAAAATCAATCATCACCAAATCCTCTGTCAAGAAAATGACGGTGAAATATTTCTAATTTTATTTAATATTTATCAATAAATCTTGTATGTATCTGATGAATAAAAAAATCAACCCAAACAGACAAGAATGTGCACATGACACTTCATGTTGATCATTTCTGCCAAGTTTAAAAAAAAAAAATAAATAAAATAAATCCAGTGAACAGTTAAAGAAAACTCACACAAAAATCTGATATTACCATTTAATTTTAAAGGGTCATAACTGTTTTTTAAAAAAAAAAAAAAAAAACGAAACAAAAACCACCCCATTGAACCCGAATAGGCTGAAAATATGAAAATCTAGACTTCATGCTGACTTTTTCTTACAAGTTTCATAAATATCCAATGCGTAGTCTAGACAAAACTCAACAAGTGGACAAACACCATCACTATATCCCTGATAAAGATTTCGGCTGGGGATAATAACACTTAACAGTTCACTTTTCCTTCACAACAATTCCAAAAACAAGTCCATTATATATCATGCTTTGTGGGATGTTCTGCTTTGACTGCATGTAGAGCATAATTAATACTTGTATCTTGTATCCATGTCCATCTGTTAGTAAGTGGGTTATACATCATTCCATGTATCAGGCTAGTTGTCAAACCATCTAAAACACAAGAAATCAAAATTATAAGGAGTTATTTCTGCACATACATGAGCCAGATAACAACAAGAGTACTGTCAAGTGAGGCAATATACACCCATCATTATCTATGATGTGAGCAAGAAATATAAAAACTGACAAACTGTGCATGGAAACTAAATTTGTATAGTAACTGTGATCTTGACCTTTGACCTAGTAACTTGTTTTGTTATCCAATGCAATTTGTCATCACAGGGAATAAGTTGACCAATTTTGAGATTAATCTGACAAATGTTGTGTCTTTTCATGCACAGAAATCAAATTTCTATTAAGACACATGGTGCATCTTTAAAAGCACCAAAACTGACTTCTTATTTCTAGTAACTGTGACCTTGGCCTTTGACCTAGTAACCTGATTTGCAATTCCATGCATTGTTTGTTTTTATGGAATAAGTAGACAAAGTTTGAGATCAACTGAACAGTGTGGGAACTGGATTTCTATTTATAGTAAATGTGACCTTGACCTTTGACCCAGTGAACTGATTTGCAACCCAATGTATTGTCTTGTCACACGGAATAAGTTGACAAAGTTTGCGATCAATCTGACGAATAGTGCATCTTTAAATGCAAGGGAACTGGATTTCTATTTATAGTAACTGTGACCTTAACCTTTAACCTATTGACCTGATTTGCAACCTAATACATTGTCTTGTCACAAGGAATGAGTTTACCAAGTTTGAGATCAATCCGACAAATAGTGTGTCTTTAAAAATGCACAGAAACCAAACTGTTAACAAGCAGCCACCAAGATAGACAGCGCCATAACATAATATGTCCTGTCAACATTGATGGGCATATAAAAAGGGACCTCAGTGGCTAAGTGGTCTAAAGAGTGCACTAAAAGGATCACAACATGTATTAGTGTCTAAGTTTAAAATTTATCAGTTTGCTTGCTGAAGACTGGTGGTTTTCTATGAGTATTTGGTTTCTGCCACCATCCCAGAACTGACTGTGAAAGAATCTTGACTGGGGCATAAATCACCATTAAGTTGTATGGGATGATATGGAAAATATTAACATCATAAATTTCTGGAATTTAATCATATTCACAGGAAAACTTCAATTTGCATGATTTCATACCATATCTAATGGCTAAAACTTTTTGCACAAATTTTATGGGTATGACAAGATATGATGAATGCCAAATATGTGTACTGTACATGTATATGGCTTGACATCCACATATGGATAAATTATAGTGATAATTTGACACTTCATGTAAAATGCAACAGCAACAGAAATTTATGATGAAGCTTATTACTATGGGAAAGTAACATCAATGTTTCACTGATTTTTCTTCACAATAAATCAAAATGGTGGGTCTAGAAGATCCAAATAATGTGGAGTTGCTGACACAATCATGACAGTTGAACCACATCTTTTAAAAGTTTTGTAACTAGTATTAGTATTTTGTAGCAATCATATTAAAATTAAAAGCTTTAATAATGGAAACATCAAATAAAACATATGATAAGTTTCAATTATCTAAAGTGGAATGAATTTTCAATCTTTCTTTACTTACTTTTTTCCAGCATGTATTGTAAGTCATCTGGCGGTATAAATTTGTTCCAATCATGTGTTCCTTTTGGTACAAGATTTAATACATTTTCTGCTGCAAACACAGCTAACCCGTATGATATGGTAGTTTTATTAAGCGTTGTTATAAACAAGGATCCACCAGGCTGTAAAAAAATATTTTTCATATACAATTTGTATTAAATTAACCAAAACACTAAAAATACAGTACATTTATATTAAAGTCAGTCACTTTATATAAAAAGCCTTTGGCTTGCATTCTACACCTTACTTGAAATGGTTGTTGCTATGGTAATGGGTCTACAGAAGTCAAGTGGGAAAAATTGTATCTACATACAACCAGATAACCTGATTCTAATATAAACTCTCCTACCCAATGACGTAACTTCATTTGGGGTGGGATGGGGGTGTTACAATTATATTCACATTTTCTAATGAAAAAAAACTGCTTTCAAGAAGTTCAACTTTTTCGAGGGTTCAATTGTAAATTGTAACAATATAATTAAGATAAAATAGGACTAACCTTTAAAAGTTTACAGCAAGATGATATAAATGTAGGCAAGTCTGATACATGCTCTACAACCTCTGATGATACTACAGCATCAAACGTCCCTTCTTCTGTCTCTACCAAGTCCTCTACAGCAGCTTGTATATATTTTATTCTGGATACAATATGTGGATCTTGGTTCAGATGCGTCTGTGCTACTTTTATATTCTCTTCCACCATGTCAATACCAATAACAGAAGCTCCTAATCTGGCAAGAGGCTAAAAGAAGGGGTAAGTCTTTTAATAAATTGTTCTAAACTTACTTCATATGTACATGTATTCTGCATTGTAATTATACCCAATTTATTCCCCCTTGTCCCAATTAAAAAAAAAAAAGAAAAATAAAGAAAACCAGAGGCTCAGTGTAGCTGAGCCTGTATCGCTCACCTGACTAAAATGCTTTTAAAGCAAATTTGTATTCCAGTGATGAACAAATGCACTGTTTATATCAGACAGAATGGCTAAGAAAATCACTGTAGAACTATATGTACCATTCACAGTTTTTTCAATCTGATTAAAATCACATCTCTCACTTGCTCCCCCATTTTTGATATAGGCCTGGAGTGGGAGATCTGAGGAAACACCGTTTAGGGGCATATGTGAATGACCCATTGTCGTAACATTTATTGTCCAATGAAATTTCAGCTTCCGAGATTTTGAAAGTGGTATGCCTTTATTGTAAATGAAACGAGCAATTTGAATGGTCAGTTTTAGTTAATTACCTTAAGGTCATTCACATATGACCCTCAACGGGGTTTCCTCAGATCTCCCACGACGCAACTATATCAGAAAAGGGCAGCAAGTGAGAGATCTGATTTTAATCAGATTGCAGATTCCACTAGCTTCAGAGGAAATAGCATATATGTGCTTTTCCCATAGGGTCCAATGTGAAACTATGTTCTCCGCTGGCAGCCATGTTTTTTGGCCAATCAGAAAAATTTTGGCAATCTATGTAAAGGACCTTCCATACATCATTCCTGTAAAGTTTGGTTCAATTTGCTTCAGTCATTTCTGAGGACATAGTCAAAAATGCATTTTCCCATAGGGTCCAATGTTAAACTATCTTTTGCCCTGCAGCCATGTTTTTTGGCGGATCAGAAAATTTTTGGCAATCTAAGTAAAGGACCTTCTATACATCATTCCTGTGAAGTTTGGTTCAATTTGCTTCACTAGCTTCAGAGGAGATAGCATATATATGCTTTTCCCATAGGGTCCAATGTTAAACTATCTTCTGCGCTGGCGGCCATGTTTTTTGGCGGATCAGAAAAATTTTTGGCAATCTAAGTAAAGGACCTTCTATACATCATTCCTGTAAAGTTTTGTTAAATTTGCTTCAGTCATTTCTGAGGACATAGTCAAATATGCGTTTTTCCCATAGGGTCCAATGTTAAACTATCTTTTGCGCTGGCAGCCATGTTTTTTTGATGAATCAGAAAAATTTTGGCAATCTATGTAAAGGACCTTCTATACATCATTCCTGTAAAGTTTTGTTAAATTTGCTTCAGTCATTTATGAGGACATAGTCACATAAGCATTTTTCCCATAGGGTCCAATGTTAAACTATCTTTTGCGCTGGCAGCCATGTTTTTTGGCCAATCAGAAAAATTTTGGCAATCTATGTAAAGGACCTTCTATACATCATTCCTGTAAAGTTTGGTTCAATTTGCTTCACTAGCTTCAGAGGAGATAGCATATATATGCTTTTCCCATAGGGTCCAATGTTAAACTATCTTCTGCGCTGGCGGCCATGTTTTTTGGTGGATCAGAAAAATTTTTGGCAATCTAAGTAAAGGACCTTCTATACATCATTCCTGTAAAGTTTTGTTAAATTTGCTTCAGTCATTTCTGAGGACATAGTCAAATATGCGTTTTTCCCATAGGGTCCAATGTTAAACTATCTTTTGCGCTGGCAGCCATGTTTTTTTGATGAATCAGAAAAATTTTGGCAATCTATGTAAAGGACCTTCTATACATCATTCCTGTAAAGTTTGGTTCAATTTGCTTCAATAGCTTCAGAGGAGATAGCATATACATGTATATGCTTTTCCCATAGGGTCCAATGTTAAACTATGTTCCGCCCTGTAGGCCATGTTTTTTTGACGAATCAGAAAAATTTCGGCAATCTTTGTAAAGGACCTTCCATACATCATTCCTGTAAAGTTTAATTGAACTCGATTCAGTTGTTTCAGAGGAGATAGCCAAAATGTGCATTTTTCCATAGGGTCCAATGTTAAACTATGTTTGGCCCTAACAGCCATGTTTTTTTGACGAATCAGAAAAATTTCAGCAATCCTTGTGAAGGACTTCCAATACATCATTCTTCTAAAGTTTGGTTAAGTTTGCTTCAGTAGTTTCAGAGGAGATAGCCAAAATGTGTTTTTCCCATAGGATCCAATGTTAAACTATGTTCCCCGCTGGCAGCCATGTTTTAGGCGGATCAGAAAAATTTCGGCAATCTTTGCAAAAGACCTTCCATACTTCATTCCTGTAAAGTTTAATTGAATTCGCTTCAGTCGTTTCAGAAAAGATAGCCAAAATGTGCTTTTTCCCATAGGGCCCAATGTTAAACATTGTTTGGCCCTGGCGGCCATGTTTTTTTGGCGGATCAGAAAAATTTGGGCAGTCTTAGTAAATGACCTTACATACATTATTCCTGTAATTACAGGGCTCAAAATAAGGGCGAAGTTGGGCGATATCTTCGCCCTGTTTTAAAAAACTTCGCCCTAAACTGTCCCAAAAGCGAAGTTCTAGTCGCCCTAAGTTTTGACAAGTTTATTTAACCCCTCAAGGCGCCTCTGTATATTACATGCATACAAAGGTAAACACAGGTAACTCCCGATATATCCAGGTGTTTTAATCCGATAATTAGCTTAACTTGAGATCATCCATGCATTCATCAACCTGTAGACTGATGTAATTGAATGCCATCTTGATGAAGAACCTCAAATATTTGCTATAAAAAACGTCTGTACGAGTATGGAAATGCGGGGGGGGTGGGGGGGGGAGGGGGGTGTATTGAACAAAATAGTAGATCGTTTTTTTTATGAAAATTTAATAAAATGACAGACCTTCTCAGAATGTTGCCTCCTCACAAAGGAATCCATAAATAAAAGCATTTTCCGATTGAATGATTTAAAATGAGTAAAATCATCTCTAGAAATTTGGAGTCAGGCTCATGACATACATGTGCTTTTAAACAAGGGGGATAACTCAATCAGAAAATAAAAGTGCACATAGGGGGGCCTAGATTTATTTTTAATTTTTTTTATGTTAATAAACATTGTATTCTTAAAATTAATTATTAAAAGAAATTGTACATGTACTTCACATTTACATTGTAATATTTAGACAGTGTTAGTGATGTGAAAATGTAATATTATTAGGACGTGTTTTATATGATCAATGTGTTTTGATTTAATAAAAGAGCCTTTAAATTACAATAAACATAAGAACAATATTTTTTGTTAAATTTTATATCAGTATGGCGGCACTGAGCTTGTACATATATAGTTCTACACATTGCAAAAAAAAAAAAAAAAAAAAAAAAAAAAAAAACAAAAAGAAAAAGTAAAACAGGCCTTATTAGATCTTAGAAGAATTTTACATCTTGGTTTCCTTTAATTAGATAATTAATATAACATTTATGTAATATGCAAGTCCTAAATAGGGATGCTCCCATTTATAAAGACAAACAGCTTGGAGCACGCGTGTCAGCATATTATATTTCGCGGCGGAAAAACTTCTCCCTGTTTTGAAAAACTTCTCCCTCATCTTGGCTGAGGGAGAAGTCACTTCTCCCTGTTTCATTCAAAATCTAATTTGAGCCCTGTGTAAAGTTTGGTTCAAATTGACTCAGCGGTTTTAAAGAAGATAGCAAATATATGCTTTTCCCATAGGGTCCAATGTTAAACTATCTTCTGCGCTGGCGGCCATGTTTTTTGACGGATCAGAAAAATTTTGGCAATCTAAGTAAAGGACCTTCCTTACACCATTCCTGTAAAGTTTTGTTAAATTTGCTTCAGTCATTTCTGAGGAAATAGTCAAAAATGCATTTTTCCCATAGGGTCCAATGTTAAACTATCTTCTGCGCTGGCAGCCATGTTTTTTGGCGGTTCAAAAAAATTTCGGCAATCTAAGTAAAGGATCTTCCATACATCATTCCTGTAAAGTTTGGTTAAAATTGCTCTAGTGGTGTCAGAGGAGATAGTCAAAATGTGAAAAGTTTACGGACGGACGACGACGGACGAAGATGGACGCCAAGTGATGGCAAAAGCTCACATGGCCTTTGGCCAGGTGAGCTAAAAAGGTTTTTCTTCCCGTTATCATAAAACCTGGTGACAATTGCATACAAGGGCATCTGGCAAGGGTAACACTTTGGGTAACTATACCTGTTCTCAAAATTAAATTGCTAATTTAATGTAATGTCTATTCCTTTTTGAATAAATTTTGTGTTTCAGAAAAATATCTCTTGTATCTTTTTTTTGAAATGAAATATTTGTCTATAGGCCTAATAAGGAACAGTGAAAATCTAGGTGTTAATTGTTTCTTGTTGCATTTGTTATGTTTGCCACCTGTTCTTGATTGTGAGGTAATATTTATTCATTTGAAAAAGTTGCAAAATATGTACACAAGTGATTGAATTACCTCTGTTAAAATACCTCCACCACTTCCTGCGTCAAGGATAACTTTGTCTTGAAGTGGTGATGCTAGCGACAATGGTACATGTTCAGACTTTCTTGTAAGAGTATCCCTGATCCATGGAATTCTTATGGCATTCATTGAGTGAAGGGCTTTAAATTCACCCAGTTCATCCCACCAGGTATGAGACAACTTTGTAAATTTTTCTCGTTCTTCTTCATCAATTGTTGTTTGGGCAAATGGACGCCCCTTTGACTGATCATCACTGTACTGCACACTTATGCTCTTAACTGGCACATAATTCCTGAAAATAGATTTCATAATAAAATATCAATTAATAAAAACTCTTTCATATATGTGCACATAATATTTAAATCTTTAAAACTGAAAAGAGAATTTCTTAAAAAATGAATTTGTGTAAAGACTACAATAAATCCATGGAGGCCTGTCACGCTGTGTTATGTAATGTAATACCCACCTTGTAGTGTAATATTGTTTTCATGTAATGTAATAACACCTTGTTATGTAATAAAAAAAAGATGCATAATGTAATAAAACTAGGTTTCGTGTAATGTAATAAAATTTTGTTGTAATGTAAAAGTGAAATTGGGTAAATTAAGGGCCAACGATATTGTTCCAACCACTGACCTTAACGTTGACCTTGAGCCGACTTTGTCAAGATCAAAGCCATTCAAAGGATATTGTGTAGACTAATCTTGACTGCAGTTGAGGATCACTATCAGTTAATATAATCTGTATTTTAATGGCATGGACAAAGAGGAATCCAGGCTTAGTCCCATCAGTATATAGAAAAAGGTTATTAAAATATTTCAAATATTGAAGTAAAGTAAAGGTAACAAGTTAAAAGCAATATTAACTCTGCTCTTGAATGATCCCTACCAGTTAAAAAAAATGGAAACATCGCTTGATATTTAAGGTCGATGTCATTTTGGGCGAGTGATGATGTCATACATTTTTTTCTTCATGTTAAATGAAGTCTGTAATGCCTGGAGCCCTCTTGGTCCATATCATTAAAATACAGATTATATTAAGTGACTGTGGTCAAGATTAGTCTACATAATATCCTTTGACCTTGACAAAGTTGGCTCAAGGTCAACATCAAGGTCAGTGTTTGGAACAAAATTGTTGGCCCTAAATTTACAGAAATTTTATGACATAAGGCGAAACCTTGTTTTATTTCATTACACGTCACTTTTTATTACATAACAAGGTGTTATTACAATACACAAGAAAATTATTTCGCTACAAGGGGGTGTTACATTACTAGAGTCTATCAAAGAAACATTCAGTTTATTGGATTTTTTAATGAAAATGTTTGCAAAGCATCAAATGAGCAGTACTGTATAGTACTGCAAACCTCTCATAATCACAATTGGGAACATTTCAGTTGGTCCTCAGACTATGAAAATAGTTTTTGCTACGTGGTTTTAAATCAATTTGTCAGGGATGTTGGGCATTTCTCAGTTTCTGATTACCATGACCATGTATTGATGCAATCAATCAAAAAAAATCATCACCTCTGGATCTTGTTTTTGGATGTCAGCAGTGAAATATTTCTCCTGTGACTAACATCTTTGAAAGAAAAACGACTTGAAGATAGCAGGTGCACTGACGACTCAAATGTTTTGACCAAGCTGATTGCCCTTAGACAATTTTTACACAATATCCTCTCTGTCAATGTGACAGACATGATTTCTTCAACGGAAGTAAAGCAGACGAATTATTGGGAATTATGGGAAGATTAAAATAAAAGCAAAACTGGAAAATGAATAGACGCGCTTTGCTAGTTATTCTAAATTTTTATTCTTTGAAATTTAATTTTGATGGTATTACAACTGTGGTTTCTATTTTATTTTAATTTTATATTTGATTACTGATACATTTTTAATCCATTAGTGGTTGTTATATATTGTAAATTAGAACATTAAAAATCTGTTTTCCGGGTTCATGGTCATACCGCAATCTATTTTAGATTTTAGTTAGGCGTGTGGTTATTGCTCAATGATCAGTATCCCCAGAAAACACAAGATCTAACCATTGGAAAAATGAACTTATATCAAGCAATGATACCTTGATTCCGTGTTATTTTAATGCAACCTTTTCTAGACCATAAGTATTGAAGACAGTTAGGTAATTAATGCAAAATTGTAATCATTTATCCTTTCCGCTTTCTTTGCAATGCAGTCAACATGAATTATTTGCGGGAGGGGGGGGGGGGGTTAAGTGAAGCATGTGCATTTTATTTATTCGTCTCTTTTTATAAACTGCCCAATACAACGTGCATTTTAACATAAATAGTATTGACACCTGTTCAAAATAACCCAATATGAAATGTGAATCCATCCCTGTCTAAGTAAAAGACAAGTTAAAATGTTCTCAACAGTTGTGATTTGTTACTTTGAAATGTTACTATTTGATGTCCCTTTAAATTATCACAAAATCATACTAAGCGTATACAAAATGTAAAGGCTTCCCAATATATCTCCATTATAGGAATATTTGAGTGTGGTGTACTTGTTACATAGAAAACACAAAAGCAAATATCTTTAGATTTTCAATGGGATGGATACAAATAACTAATTCATTTATTTACATGAGCTGGGTCATTGCTAAAGATCCTGATTTCAATCTTATCCATGCATTATAACTCCTTTAATACACCAAAACATATTTTGAATGGGTTTTGGTTTACAATGGTAAAATTTTGACAAAATGGTGATGTCTTTTGTGTGCGGTAATGATAACGGAAGAATTTATCATTTAAGTAGGTGCATAACAGGGGTACAATAAAGGGTAGCTCAAAGGTCGGGTTGGGTAAAAGTTTCAGTTAACATCAGTTTTTTCAAAGTTTGAAAATGAAAAAAGGCAGTTAACTTAATTAGTTAATTAAATCAATTTTGATCATCCCAGTTATATCAAAATCATTTCATTCTTGAACTGCACTGTAATGCCACTAACCTACTAACCTAACTGATTCGTCATCACTATGTAACATAAGATATATCGCCATTATGTAAAAACATTGTAAACAACCACCCAAGTTATATTTTGTCGTATAAAATGATATATATATATATAAAGCAAGGATGGGACCAAAACAGAATTTAGTAACAACTTGGCATGTGTAAATAAACTAATTATTGATTTGTATCCGTCCCATTGAAAATCTTAAGGATATTTGCGTTTTTGCTTTCTGTGATTGAAATAGGATAAAATAACAGTAGGGTTTTTCTTGCGACATGAACAAGACATTTTAACAGTAAAAGCTATGTTTCCATTCCTGGTAACCAAAATCGCCATTGGCTACTAATTTTTGAGGAATTCTTTCAAAAAGTAACCTATTTTAGCAGATTTGTGGAAAATTACTTTAAAAAGGACTATATTTTCACAAATTTTGGAAATTTGGCTACTAATTATTTTAAATTTGTGGAAACCTAGTAAAAGAACTGTATGAGGTGAGGCAGTTGGCTACTTAAAAGGTGTCTTGGATTAAAATAATAGCTCCAAAATATTATCTTTGATCAATCCTTGTGAAAAATATAGAAGCAATAATTAAAAAAAAATATAACTTCACTTTACATTGGCAGTTACAATACTTGAAATAATCAATTAATTTGTAATGTAACACTAAAATTGAATTGCCGTAAACAGATTTGTTATTTGTAGTTTCGATTTCTTATTTTCAGGTAAAAACAACAATGTGGGCCAGTCCATTTCCAAGATTTCCTATGCAGCAAGCTGTACAAGGAATGCCACATGACCAAGGTAAAAATTAAAAAAATATAACTTGTTGTATCTGCCAATGGTAGTAGTAGTACAACATCCTGAAGCTGTATACTATGTACTGTTTATATCAAATATTGGCTTAGATTTTGACTGAAACATTTACCAGTGATTTCTTAAGTGAATATTCACAAGCAGCAAAGAAATAAGTGGTTGCTTTATCAAAAATTTTGAGTTCATTAAGTAACCATCAGCAATGTGACTTTTTCACACACAATTTTAGCCTTTATTGACTTGTGACTCGTTACCTACATGTTAGAAGTCTTGGGTTTTCTAAAGCTGGTGATGTAAAGCATGTTAAAGTAGATCACAGTACTTCTCGCTGCCTAGGTTATGATCTCATTCTGGTGGAAACTTGTGTTAGAAAGTTTGTCTGTAAAACTGTTTGCTTGCTGAATAGCTTTGGTTTTCTGTATGTATTCTGGTTTCCTCCACCATCCCTGAACCGACTGCCTCGCTGTAAATGGAATACAAATGATTGGCGCTCAAAACACCATTATTATGCTAGACACTTGACACCTATACCACTACCAGATAGATATTGATATTCTAATTACCTATTTAAAAAATTTATATGTCATCCATCTGATCAAATTACCACCAGGTAGCTCAATTGGTAGAGTGCTTGGTCTGTATTTGAGAGGTCGTGATGTTCGAACCCTGGCCAGGTCCAGAAAATTGGTAGTGACTGTTTTTTACCAAGTTCTTAGCATTTAGAAATGAAAGTCACAGGGTCCATTGAAATGGACCTTCAAAATTGATGCCCCATCTCACAGCAGACATGGGATTTTATACACATAGATCCCTCTGCACCTTGCCCTTTAATAGTGACTGCAAAAGTAAAAGAAAAGTGTGCCACTTCACTTTGCTGGTGATGTCTCAATATGAGTGAAATATTCTTGACTGGGACTGAAAACCCCATTCAATTAATCATTAAATCTGTTCAAATCCTTTAGACAAAAATAGAAACAACACTTTTTATTTAATAAATGTTATACATGTATATTTTTTATTTTATATTTCAGTTGACTGGGCAGCATTAGCAAAGCAATGGATTGCACAGAGAGAATCAGCAGGACCAAGCCAAGACCCAAATGTGGCACCCCACCTCCACCCCAGGGCCCACCACCACCCCTCCTATGCATGGTAACCATCAAGGTCCACCAGATTTCCAGGGTGGTCCCCCAAACTTTCATGGTGTTCCATCCAAGGATTTCCCAGGAGGACCACCAAACCAGATGCATGGTGGTAATCAGGATGATATGGATTTGTCTGACGGTGAAAATGGAAATTCTAGAGGTATGAATATATGAATGATTTCTGAAGCAGTTTGACTCACACAATGATCTTTTTCTAAATACTAAGTAAACAGGTAATAAAATGTGTGTAGATCTGGTTAGAAATATTTAAACATTCCTGATGACTGTAAAATGATATGCAACAACTTAAAACACTGTATTTCTTCACAAATAAATTGTTGATGAGACATAAAAAATATGTAACCAACCAACCCAATTGTAAGCAACAGCATGGGTTTTCCTATTTCATTTTGTTTTAATTGGAAAATCTTAGGTGACCTTATGGTACTGTTGAATATTTTGATTATGTTAATTCTGTAATGGAAGTGAGAGCTGTAAAGCAATCTTTTTAATTTTGCAGATTACAATCATGGACAACCACAGGAATGGGGATGGGGTATGCAACAGCAACAACAAATATGGAATGCAGCACAACAACCAGGATGGGGAATTCAGCCTCCCATGGTAAAATTTTGTTGTCATAAAAACTTTATTTTTGGACTTAGTTTGCATTTAAATAACAACATTGACCTGTCTTCTTCACCTTTCATTAGGAGTATTAATACTGGAGAAACACCAAACACATTGGTAGTGTTAATACATCATGTACACTTTTACTGTTTTAAATTAGTGTTTCCCTTGATATGGATGATAAATAAACACTCAAGTTTCCTCCACATAAATGTATTGGTCCATAATAAATTAATAAATATTAAAATTTAAAGTCAAGCAGACAGGTCATGTTTGTTTGTCTATACAGTAGTTATGTTTTCTCAGAATATAACATGTACTGGTGAAAATATTTATCAAAATTATCAGTCAATAAGTCAACTCTCTCTTTCTGAAATGGAGATGTAATAAATAACATCTAGGGTGCCCAGCAGCAGTGTAATTTTTGCCCATTGAGCAATTTGCATGTTTAAAGTCTAAAGAGATTTAAGATGTTTTTATTTTTGTTACAGGAAGGACAGACCTTTGACTATGACCATGGTGGATTTCCTCAGAATCCACAAGGTTTTGATTACAATCATGGTGGTGGAACTGATTTTAACTATGATCAGCAGGTATATCCCCCTGATGTGAATTATTACCAAGACACAGTAAGTGTTCTCTCTAAACACTTCCGGTCTCTATGTGACAGGAATATTTTTGAGAACCGGGTGACACCAGATACTAGTTGCACATCGCATGTCAATAGTTTACTGAACAGTGTGTCAACACTTTACTGATAGTTAAGAGAACCTCTTTTATGTGTGTTTCAACTCGCTTGTGTGAGTTACAAAGGTGCCTATGTCACATTCAAAGCATTAAATTTTTGATTTAATTTATTGAGACTATTTGCAGGTGAGCTACTTTGTCTTTCAGACAGCTCCTAAATGTGAACTAGCAACTAGTTTTTCAAATCTTAATTAGCAGATTATTTGCTTTGTAATATTTTGCATTATTTATGTTTAAATCACATGCATAATTGTACTTTTGTGCTAGATTTCATGATGGTTTCCCTTGTGTCGTATGATAAACACTTTTTGCATTTTAAGGCACTAAGTTTGCATCAAATAATTTATAAAACATACAAACAAACTTTGGTGTAAGAACACCTTGAAGAACAACTTCATTCTTTTTACAGGGGATGGAAAATCAAGGAGATTACAAACCATATTGGGAAGACGATGAGTCTGGACCACAGCGTCATCACAATCAACGAGACTTTAGAAATAGAAATCGCAACAGAGACCGTGATAGATTCAGGTCACCTCCAAAACCAGAAGAAGATACAATATTAGGTATTTTTGCACCATTGAATCAAATTTAATGAATATGCATAGTCATCATTTTATCTTTTAATATTGATTCATTAATGTAATATATGACATATTGTGGAATTTTAAGATTCAACAGTTTCCTGTAGTAATATTTTCTGAACTAGGTTTTCAAGGACTAAAAGCTTTGCTTGGAGCTTAATACAATTTAATGTTGAGTTGTAGAAGCATGCGTTATGATTAAATTTGACTGGGTCTTTTCATTTGTTTATTTAACTCTGTTCTGTTCTAGATGCAGCAAAAAGGAAAACACTTCCTGCATGGATAAGGGAAGGCCTGGAAAAAATGGAAATGGAGAAACAGAGAAAAATGGAAAAAGAAAGACAAGAAATGGAAAGAATAGAAGCTAAGAAAATGAGAGAGGAGGCAGAGAAAGAAGTTAAAGATGAAATGATGGCAGGGGATGGCGGACCAGTGTTACCTAAGAAAAGTAGATTTGTAAGTCAAGGGTAATATTAGATTTGATAAAAATCAAGATGACATAAGGCCCAGAATGTGATATCAGAAAATAAATTTTAAGTTAGATTTTCAACTTCCATAATGACATTTGATGACAATTTTTATCCCACAGAATGATATTGGGCATTGCCAAATAGACCAAGTAACTTGGATATTCTCACGGCTCCTGCTAACAAATTGTAAAATGGTAAACACTGATCAGTGTTGTTACCCTAAAGTTTAAGGAAGAAAAGAGATCAGGGTGCATACTAAAATCCAAATTGGCAAGTAATGAACATATAACAGAATGACACATTGAATACAGAAAACATAACTCAAACGCAAATTGGACATCAACTTTAAGCTGTAGTTATCAGGAAATGAAAATGGTTGCATCCAAATAATACAGGATTTTAAAATGGTGTACATGATAAAACATAAACCTTTGATGAAGCAGTAAACTTGTTGTTTGTTAGGTGAAACCCCTGACAGATTCTGTATAAATACATGTATATTAATGTTTCTTTAAACTAGGACTCTGATGATGAAGGTAGTGAAAAATCCAGATCAAGAAGTAAAAGTCCAAATAGAGAAAAAAGTCCAAAACCTAGACGAAGTCCAAGTAAATCTAAATCTCCATCACCAGATAGAGTCATAAAGAAAAGAAGTCCTTCACCAGAGGATTATAAAACAGAGGAGGAAAAACAAATGGAAATGGTATAAGTCATGTTTCACTCATATATATTGTCCAGAATAAAAATGACAACTGAGCTTGCACATCTATGTGTTTATAAAAATTTCCTGGTACATATATGATAAAAACATTCACTTATAGTACGCCTTTAATTCAGTTTGAACTCAGCTTTTAAAGTATTCCAATTTGTGATGTATTTGTGGCTTAAAGCTCTAACTGTCAAAATACTCAACATATACATGTATATTTTTGGAATTATATTTTTAAGATAATGTATTAAAAGGAAATTAACCAATAGTGCTTTTCACTTTTCTTAAAACATCACAATTCAAATTGCACTGCAATCTGTCTGATTTTCCAAACCTTCATTTAGTTGGTGGTTAAAACAGAGAAGTAAATTGCATTATTTTCTTTAAAATAAATCATAAAATCTTTGAATTTGCTTCTTAATGGCTGATGATTTGTCTTTTCTTTTACTTTTTTTAGATGGTAAAAGTTCGGAAAATGTTAACAGAAATTCTGCTTGATGTGACAAACACTGAAATAGAATCTGTGGCAAAAGAGGTTTATTACAGGGCTAAAAATAAAGCTGCCAAAGGTACATTATTACCCTGTATCCATATACATTCACAATATTCTATCAAAATACCATTCATAGTGTATGAATTCTATACAGTTACAATATGATTATTATGCAATGGTTTGGTTTTATAACTGTGCCATCCAAGATGTATGAATGAATTCATACAGACTGTAACCTGCATGTATGTTGAAAAAAGCCGTATTTTATCGATAACAATGACATCTTAATTGTATGATTCGATTCATTCAGTGATGGCATACATGAATGGCCTGACTTTATATTTTGAGAGCTCCAAATAACTTTTCAGAAGTTGCTGTAATGAGGTAACTAAAAATGGAAGAAGTATATTGCTTGATGTATTTCGAAAAAATTAATATTCCTAGCAATAGACAAGAAATTCCAAAATTCAAATGGTGCAATAACAGTTTGGCAGGTTAAATAATTTACTAGCCCTTTTGCATTTTAAATTTTTTTTATTTTGTTGCATGAAACTTTCTGATAAATATAAAAATCTGATTTTAAATTATTTATGAGATAGTTTCATGTTACAATGTGTAACCATTGTCTTTCAGATACATGTATATCTATAAAAAATATTTTATACAAAGTTGTATTTATACAAAGGTTGTTTATTTATACCTTTTATATATCATTGTTATATATTTATAATAAAAAATTATTCCCAGTTGTATTCTAGTTATGATAACTTAAAAGTGTAAAGTGAGACTAGTGGGGAGCATTTTGAGTTATTTATGCTACTGGTATGCTGATTATCATATCAATTTTTTGTGGAAAAGATCAGTTAATGAATAATTCTCTCGTATTATCTACAGTATGTGCATTATTTCTATCAAAAATCACCATAAAGTATTGGAAGTGCAAACTAAATAATTCGTTTAAAAAAATTAAGTAAATTTTAATTATTTAATGTTCATTTTGGCTACAAATATCAGGTGGAGTATGTGAATTTGGGTATTTTCAGAATTATTTGTTGTAAACGATTACTCTTTGCTATTTGGTGGTTTGTAGTGAAGTTATTGTAGCAATTGTATCTGTTTTATGTAATGTTAACATAAGGGCTAGAAAATGATCTAGGTACATTGTACATGTAGGCAAGTGTTGTTAATAAGGTTGAGTTTGTAAATGTATGGCTGTAGTCTGACATAACTTTAAAATGATAATAAATGTTCAGGTTAAAATGATAAGACTAAATTAGTGCTAGCTGTTAAGAAAATAGAATAATAATTAGCATTAGTGAATTCTGAAATTAGATCTTTTTCCAGCAAGTCTAGAGATTGTTTTTCTTATTTGTAACCACAGAATGTATGTCCAATTCCATATTTTCAGCATTGTAGGTTTAAATTTTCTCAACATCATATGTTTGTAAAAGAGTATACATGTACCAGTATAATTTTCCATGCATTATTGCTTAATACACAATTCTTGGCTGATTAAAAATAATCAGATTATCAGATTCTCAACACAATATTTCTACTTCTAGCCCTTATGTAATGCGTAATTATTACATTTTATTTGTATGCATAAAACATGAACTAAACAAAGTGGTTGTATTCACAGCAGAAAGGGGGTAAGGGACAGCACAGAGTTGTCTCCCTTGCAGACAGGAAGTTGTATAAAATACAGATTGAATGATGATTGTACTACTACTGTACTAATTTTTTCTATATAATTATACATAAAGCTCCAGCAAAGCAGCTAGCCAAGTCCACTGCTTTAGCATCTTTAACAAGTCTTGGTAAGTATTTACTTAGATGGAATCTGTATTGTCAAATTAGTTTATACTTGCATTAATATTTTTTTATTGCTATAAGAATACCATGCATTTACTTGCATCTGGAAATTGTACCAAGGATTTGTAAAAGATTGTTCTGAAAACGTCAAAACAGAAATATTATGCAGAGTTGTGTAGTGTTTTCTATTTACACTGTACAAATTTGTTTGGGTTCACTTAATTTTGATAGGGTCATTTGAAATTTCCCAATTTATACCTGAATTTCAAAGTGCCGAAATCAGTTTCTTGTCAGTTATGTCAGTTTTTCTACTGATTGTCATTTAATGCTGTCTTTCATCAAGTCTATTTGACTCCAAATTTTTTTGTTTGTTCAAACAAAGGTGGAGGGAAATACAATTAAATTATTGAAATTTAATATTTTAGATACATTTAATCTAACAATAAGTAAAACTCAAAGTCTGGTTTTATTTACATTTGAACTACAAAGCATAGATTATAATCTAAGTATTTCCCAATTTGTCAAACATTGTTTTGTATTTTCTATCTTACCTGCAATGGTCATTACTCAGTTTTGACTTCCCCTCTACAAGTTACTTAAGTCCTGCTGTCATTCCCCTGGCTTGTCACTGCCCTTGTCCAATGTTAGATTTTGATGAAGAGATGTGCAGACCAACTTACATTGTTCTTCTGACAACTCTTAATATACAGTAAAACCTTGATTCATTGCTACCATTTGTTTTGCCAAATTATGAATGTTGTCTTTGTCTATCTCATATGTTGTAAAATGTGAAAACAAATCTAAATTTTAAAGAAAAATTGGTATTATAAATGACTGGTGATAAATTGAGAAAAGATTATAAAGAAAATCATAGATGAAATGAAGTATGGGACTTTAAAATATTATGGTGATAAGCGAGGTGGGCAAAACTATCAAGGGCCATACTCGAGGTTTTACTGTAATATGATAATTTGTTATGCACTTGATAACCTGTAAGAAAATTTTTGTAGGAGGATTTGGTTATGGATCTGACAGTGGTGAAGACGAAGGTGATGATGATAGAGAGAAGGAAGATGATGATGACTACGACTCTGATGTAGAGCTACAGGAAACCATACGAAGGAAAAAACGAGAATTTGAACAACGACTACGTGATCAACCAATATATGAAGAGGAAGATATGGGTAAATAACAAATAAAGTTTATGTATTTGATTTTTTCCTGAATTTAAAGTGAAGTGAACCTTGAACTCAAAGTAGAATTTAGTGCAATGAATTTGGATTTTGACTTTCAAGTTATCAAGTTGTTCAAGTTTTAAAGATGATAAAGAACCTGTAGGGACCATTATGTTACCAGTGCGATTAATGTTAAAAGTTAATGGTGAATTTTTTTGCTGGGCATGTAGCTCAACTAGCTGGTAAATTTCATTGATAGAGAATTAACACAAGTTCAAATTGGTTTATGTTTTTAGTGCCAGAAAGGATTTTAAATATTTGGATATCATTAACAACCAATAAACAACTGACATTTTAATCATAACTCAGGAAATTTGTTTTTAATATATTGTTACAGAACCTCCAGCATATTTAAAGGAAGCAATATCTGAAAAGAACAGCAATCCATTTCATAAAAAATACAGTGAAATCCCAGGGTTAGATGTGAAAGTAGAGAACACCAATGATACATCCCCCTCCAAAGGGAAATCTAATAAAAAATCTAAAAGTGGGGTTAAACAAAGGACCAAAGTTGAAAAAAGTGATAAAAACAAAACCTCTAGTTCCTCTTCATCATCTAGTGATAGTTCAAATGATTCTGACTCAGATAGTTCTAGTTCTGATTCTGGAAGCTCGGACTCTTCTAGTTCTGATAGCGAAGTGAAAAAGTCCCATAAGAAGGTTAAACCAAAACATGAACCAGAATCCGAGGTTTCTGGGCATAAAAAAGATAGGAAAGACAGGACACATAGTCAGGATAGTGTCAGTCATAGAGAGTCTGAAAGGGAGAGAAAAAGTAGAAGGGAATCTCATAAATATAGGGACAATGATGGGTGGGAGGGACACCATGACAAATCCCCAGGCAGGGGGGAAAGGGATAGTTATGGGGGTAAAAGGGATAGGGATGATAGTCCAAGTTATGAATCCTCAAGAAGACACAGCAAAGACAGTGAAAGACGTAGGAGCTCATATGATCTGGAAAGACATAGGTCCAGGGATGGGGAGAAACGTAGTCATAGGACTAAAAGTGGGGATAAGGGTAGGGAATCTAGGGACTATGATAGGTATGAAAAGGAAAAACACAGGTCTAGGGACGATTATGAGGAAGATCGACATCATGATAGATCTCGACGAAGATCTGAAAAAGAGGAATATAGTCACAAATCTAAATCAAAATCAAAGAAAAGAAGACGTTCAACGTCATATTCGTCAGATAGTGATCATTATAGTAGTAGGAGTAAGCACAAGAAAAAGTCCTCACGGAGTCCATCTGTGGATTCACGGTCCAGCAGTTATAGGTCATCACACAAAGGGAAGTATTATGAGGATGAACACGTAAGGAGTGGTAAGAAGTCCAGTCGCAAACGCAGGTCTAGATCGAGATCAAGGTGGGCTAATTTTATTCATTTATTTATTGCATTTCTTTGTTTTTTATAATTGGGGTTCATTTATACCACAATGTTTATACATGTCTGGTAAAGGTAAGCAAAACAATTTTCTGTGACAAAAAAATTGTTTACTTTAGGTATAAAAATTTAGGCATTTTGGATAAATGTTATGGTATGACTGAGCCCCTTTTTAAAAATGTATTAAATGTATTAAAATTTGTTACAGAATTATGAGTGTGCGAGTGTTAAGAAAAACAGATAAAATTTTTCCTGCAGTTTTTGTTTAAAAATTCTTGATGAATGATTTAATTTTTCACTTCAATTCTAATCTGTGTTTGGAATGTAAAACATTATAGTTCTACTGATCTAAAACTTACTCTTTTCCTTTTCAGTTTTCCATGATTGTTTTGGAAAGATCTGATTTTAAGACCATTATTTTCAATAATCTTGTTTTTTTTACAAATCCTTGAAAACCAAAATGTCATTATTGTTCATAAATGCAAATTTATCTTAATTTGAATAGCCAGTAAACTATAGTTTTACGATATGAATCATTTAAATTAAAATGCCAGTAACTACAGTTTTGGGCCCGATTTGTATTGTTTTGTTTAGTTTATATTTTCAGCCTACTGCTTATCCGGTAAGTACCATGAGTATGACAGAAATTTGTTACTGATTACAGTATTAGAGGATAATATTTTCTTGATTTCAGGTCGTCTGTTTCACCCAGGAGAAGATAGTAATTACAGCAAGTTTTGTTATTTAATAAAGTATTTACCGGTATCAGAGATTTTTAATTATGATGAAAACTTAAGACATTCAGATTTTTTTTCTACATCGAGGAATTTTGTGCGCTTTTATGGAATTTGTTAAATGAAATTTCGATAATAAAGTGCATGAATTTTTTGTTTGTTTTAATTTTAGTACATGTAGTGTACCATGACCCAGTTGTTCAAAGCTGTGTTAGCTTAACCAAAATGGTTAGTGCAAATTCAAATTGTTATCAAAATTAAAGATATTCATTGCAGCCATTAGAGGCATAACTTCTAAACATCAATTCAAAAAGTATTGCCTAATACACACAGTACAAATTTTCACTAACCAACTAGTTAAACCTACTGGAGCTGTGAACAACTGGGCTTGTACACCAAAATTTACTACTGTTCATGTTTATATAACTAGGAATATTTGTAGTCTGATTGCAGTTTTTGGCTTCTACATTCATTAGCAATTTTGCTACAAAACTTTAATGATATCAGTATTTAGAGGAACCTTTTGAAAAATTATGAAAATATGAAATATATTGGTCAGGGGGGCACAGTGGCCCAGTGGTCTAAACAATATATTGTGCTTATGAATCACAGTGCCTCTCACCACCTAGGTTGGAATCCACTCAGAACAGCTGTGCATAGTTTGTGAGTTCACTTGCCAAAGGTTGGTGGTTTTCTCTAGGCACTTCCACCAGAGCACTTTACTCTCATGTCAGGGTGCTTACTTGCACATTGTTGGTTTGGACATTAAGTGGTTTTTGCCAGCTTATGATATCTGTTGCAATGTTAACATTTGCATCTATGGGCTAGAAGTACTGATAGTATGCATCGCTGTACAGCAGATAAATATGTTCCAACATCAGTCTAAGCTCTTGTCCAGATCCCGCATTTATGATGGGACCTCGGTGACAGGGTAGTTTTAATGCACAGGCTTACATACAAAAGTTTGTTTGATTCTCTCTCTGCAGATTTTAGTGCAAGAAAATTTGTCAATTTACTTAACAAAGATTGGAGGTTTTCTCATAGTATTCCAGTGTCCTCTACTATTTCTGGCATTAACCACATCATAAGTGAAATAATTTGGCTAGGGTGTGAAAAACCTTTCCTCCTGTCATCAGAGGACAAACACTAGTATACAATCAACCTCAAACTGTTATGTATAACCAAGATGAAACACCATGATGTTAGAGGAAAGGAAACTGGAGCACCAGAAGAAACCCATCAGCAAAATGGTTAAAGTAAAAGTTGGTTAAATTATGGAATGTAAAGAAACAACACCGATTCATACTGGTACTTCTAAATTTAGGGGTTTTGGAGCCCAAGTGGTCTAAAGTTTGCTTACAGAACACGATGTCTTTTTCATTTTCTGGGTTCAAATCCAATGTGGTGCATATCCTGGTTTGAGTTTTTCAGTTTGCTTGCTGAAGATTGGTAGTTTTTCTCCAGACACTCTGGTTTCTACCTGATGAACTGACCACAACAATATACATGTTCATGAAAGAAAATTAACTAGGACATAAAACTTCAATCCACTCAACTAAATTGAAAAGATTGATTGATTGTTAGCACTCTTATCAAAGGTGTCTCACTGTTACAAATCTACTCTTTTGTCTAACATTGGACTAGTTTTTAGCTCACCTGACCAAAGGTCATGTGAGCTTATGGTATGGTGCAGCGTGTGTATGTGCGTGCGTGCGTGCGTGCGTGCGTCGTTAACACACATTTTCGACTTCTCCTCTGAAAGTACTTGGCAGTTTTCAACCAGACTTGGTCAGAAGCATGTCTGGGTCGGTGCAATTCAGATTTGTTCGTGGCATTGCCATGGCTACCATAACTAGGTCAAGGTGACTTAGGGGTGCAAAAATCTTAAAAAATCTTCTTCTCCGAAAGTATTGATTGGAGAAAAAATCTGATGTGATATTTGGCTTCTCTAGAGTCTTAAGCCTGTAGTTTGTTCATTTCGTGAAATTCGGTCGAAAAATGGGTTACGCGTTTTTGCGTTTAATTTTGAAAAAATCGTAAAATAGCTTCAAATTGATATAATTTGACTACTTGACCAGATAATGACATGGGGTTTTCAGTTTTGACATCTTCTTAATAGTATCTTTAAAATGAGGTCAAGGTCAATTGTGAAGGTCGTGACCTAATTTTTTTTACCTCTGATTATAATTATTATCTCGAAAACTATAAACTTTTTGTATAGTCATGTATATTAGAATGTTGTAGGTATTGATAAAACGATCATTTTGATATATAGAAAAAGGTCATGGGTTCAAAGGTCAAGGTCACAGATGCGAAACAATACAGAAATGGTTAATTATCTCGAAAACTATAAACTTTTTGTATAGGCATTTATATTAGAATGTTGTAGATACTGATACAACGGTCATTTTGATGTATAGAAAAAGGTCATGGGTTCAAAGGTCAAGGTCACAGATGCGAAAAAATTCCGAAATGGTTAATAATCTCAAAAACTATAAACTTTTTGTATAGGCATGTATATTAGAATGTTGTAGGTATTGATACAACAATCATTTTGATGTATAGAAAAAGGTCATGGGTTCAAAGGTCAAAGTCACAGATGCGAAACAACACCGAAATGGTTAATTATCTCGAAAACTATAAACTTTTTGTATAGGCATGTATATTAGAATGTTGTAGGTATTGATACGACAATCATTTTGATGTATAGAAAAAGGTCATGGGTTCAAAGGTCAAGGTCACAGATAATTATCAATACTAAAATGGTTAATTATCTTGAAAACTATAAACTTTTTGTATAGGCATTTAGTAGAATGTTGTAGGTATTGATACAACAATCATTTTGATGTATAGAAAAAGGTCATGGGTTCAAAGGTCAAGGTCAGAGATGCGAAACAACACCGAAATGGTTAATTATCTTGAAAACTATAAACTTTTTGTATAGGGATGTATATTAGAATGTTGTAGGTATTGATACGACAATCATTTTATTGTATAGAAAAAGGTCATGGGTTCAAAGGTCAAGGTGACAGATGTGAAACAACACCGAAATGGTTAATTATCTCGAAAACTATAAACTTTTTGTATAGGCATGTATATTTGAATGTTGTAGGTATTGATACGACGATCATTTTGATGTATAGAAAAAGGTCATGGGTTCAAAGGTCAAGGTCACAGATGCAAATCAATACTGAAACGGTTAATTATCTCGAAAACTATAAACTTTTTGTATAGGCATGTATATTAGAATGTTGTAGGTATTGATACAATGATCATTTTGATGTAAAGAAAAAAGTCATTGGGGTTTAATATTTACATTTACTTTAAATCTATCAGCTAGCCATTAGTTATCACGTGAGCGTATAAGGCCCATGGGCCTCTTGTTTCTATCTGATTTGTCGAAATACAAGTTTTATTGAACACATATGATACAGAATCTTGTATCACCACACTGGCAGTAAAGTACACATGCACTTTTAGTCAGATTTCTCATTGTGACGTCATTGTGGAATCTCTGATTTGTCAAATGTAAATAATGACGTCATTACTTCAGAACATATGTCATAATATAGATCAGTGGTTTTCTGTGGTAAACTAATGATCATTAATTTGGTGTATAAACAGTATCCAACAAACTATACCAGTTTTGTCAGTTGACCTGTGGATGGCTGATAGTATTCCAGATTATCTTCACTATTCCTGACTGACCAGATGAAAAACAACTTTTCCTTCATTATATTGAAATATGAAATAAAGTAACAAATTTCTATAAAGATGTTCAGGTTCCAGATTCACAATATTTCCTTAACTATCGTTAAGATTTTCAATAAATATGACAAAATCGCTTCTAGTTTAAACATATAGTTTTGTCTAAAGTATTTATTTGTAGTTTCAAGAAAAGATGAACGATGTTTTGCTTAATTTAAGTGTTAAGAAATGATTGTGAAACTGGACCTGTATCAATAAATTGTAGAATTAACAGGAAGCGTTTCTTTGACTCGGTGGCCTAAAGCACACACAGATTACGAGTTCAGCACCTATGTACAAATCCCATTCTGTACAAACCCTAGTGAGGAAGTTTGTCATTTCATTTATCAAAGATCAGTGGTTTTCTCTGGGCACTTTGGTTTTCTCCACCATTCATGAACTGACTACATCTATGCAAGTGAAAGAATCTTGGCCGGTGTGTAAAACTCCACTCTTTAACAGTTAAATGTTAGTGACAGAGTGATTTAGAATTAATATTTCAAACAGCAGAACCTGGTTGTTCAAAACTCCTAAAGCTTAACCATATGATTATTGAATATCCAGTGTTATTTAAATTTTCATCTTGAGTGTAATGTGACCATGTAATTTGTAACATTGTTTGCCAATGATGGCACTCTTATGTAGCCTTCAACACTATTTTCTGTAAAAGCAGACCAGAAAAGATTCATAAAAATATTCATATTGCATGAACATGAGACCAATTCATCATTTCAGTATGGTCACGATTGACATTGCAACATTAAACAACAACCAGCTTTGGGATTTGCTGTCATATACCACAGGCCTGGAAAATAATGTATTTGTACATACTGTTTTACTTATATTGAGATGTCACCAATTGTAAATTAATGTGCAGTATTCAAAATGTTGACTGAACAGTGATCACTCTTATTGCAAGTTGAGTTGAGTTTAATGTCCCAGTCAAGAATATTTCACTTATTTCGAGACATCATTTACCAATGACTGAATGGAATGGGGCCATTAAAATGCAAAGTCAGAATAACAGTTTTCCTTACCAGTAATGCACATGCTTGAAGCATTGAGTAGTTTACAATTCAGGTATATAATACATATACGCATACAAAATAAAAACTTTTTTCTTCAAAATCTACATGTATTTTATTTCTAATGTACAAATTATCACAGATGGAATGACACAAAAGACTTGTAACACTGATTATAAAAATTCTTGCAAATTTTCACATGGAAAAATAAGTTTTGTCTAGGTACTTTGATATGAAATCACATCATAAAATGACACAGACATTCAAAAACCTTAATTTTTATGAAAATTTCCCTGTAAAAAAAACCTTTTACTAATTCTTGCAATTCCAATAATTTGACTATCAGTGAAAGTATGATAACTCAAAATACACTTGATTATTATAATGGTCATTAAATTATAAATGTATGGAGTTTGAACTTTAAAAAATGCATGAAATGCTGCCATTTCTAAAACTGACAATACATGGATATTACACTGTGCACCTATGCAGGTGTGCTAATGTTTCTTCAAATGAACACAGTATGTATGCAATAGAAATAGAGTTCCATAATTTGGTGAATAAATTTTTAAATAAAAGGATTTCGATACCAGATGAAATTTAATGATAGAATTTATTTCTGATGATGGTAACACAGTTAAACATGCCAACCAGATATTTTAACCATTCAATTTAGTGCTGTGATCCATTTATTTAGGAATTTGTATTTATAAAGAAACACATATAGCACTGACTTAAATATCAAACTTCAACAACTTGTACACTGAATGTACATGTAACAAAATATAAATTATACCAAGGAAAATAACAAATCACGACCAAGGTGCTTATCACTTGTAAATAAATAAATTTGAAATATAGTAAACAATAGATGACATGCACACTGTTCTTGATCAAAAAATGGTTTTATAGTATTTCTATAAACATTTTAAACAAGATTGAATTGAATAGAAATTTGTAAAAAAAAAAATAATAATAAAAAATAAAGGTATGTGTATTCTCTCTCTGGGATATCCCTGAATCATAACAAAACATTTTTTTTTTTAAATTTTCTCCTTAAATACCCTTGGATGTTCTGTGAAGATGGATGGTATGTTGGCCTCACAAAACTATATACAATTTTACAATTATGAAATACCGTAAATAAAACTTGAATTGAAAAACATGGAAACATCAAACTTGTACATGTATTATCATTATGTGTATACTCTGTAAGCAAAAATTGTAATTTTTTACATGAAAATAATAAAATCCTAATTTTCTTAGATATTTGCATTTACTGTAATTTTCATATTTCTCCTTCAGACTCCTTTATAACTAACAACATCAACATTACTAATTGACTACCTTGATTAACAACATAAAAGTGTGAATCATATCATTATCAACAAACAATAAATCACATAATAACATATAACAGCAGTATAGCTCTCATAGTAAAATACGCACAAAAATATGTGCACACAAAAACACACCACTGCTGATAAGCTCAAATCACAGCAAGTTGTACACACATACACAGTTGCTCTCACAGTTAATACTCAGAGCACCATATCTTGTACACACACACACACTCTCTCTCTCTCTCTCGAGAAGTGGCTCTCCTAAATAATCGGAGCACAATAGTTTCATACATGCACACAAACACACCAGATGAGAACAAGCACAAAAGACATCCATATGAGTACTTTTGTGTTCCAAGTGAATTTTTCCAATTAAAACCTGTCTATCAAATCTTTGTGGGAGGAGTTTAAGACAACCTTTTTTTGAAAGTTACCAAAAAATCTCTAAACATATCTTCATCTCACTTAAAGCAACTGAAAAGGATGCTTTGTTCTCATTTGGATGATTTACAAATACATATGCTTGTACAAAAACACATGTTCTCCTCAAACTATAACTTTATTTAAATATAAATGTCTGCTTAATTATACACAATACCATGTACATGTACATAAAAAAATGATGACCTATCAGTGATATTACCTCTGCCATTTATGCTTTCATACATGCATGATCCATTGAATTTTAATAGTAACAACCGATATAGGTTCAACCTATAATGGTAACATATACCTTAATGGAACAAGTTATGCCTACCAAAACAAGCTGAAAGTGTGAGAGAATGACTAACAAAATCTGTTTTTAGGAGCATCTCAGAAATCCTGTATTCCACATTATTACCTGTATACCTGTCACTTTAGGAGGATCTCAGAAATTCTGTATTCAGCATTATTACCTACCTTATATACCTGTTACTGTGAAATCATTAATTTTCATGGTGTCCTAATTATTGTTGTTTTTCACAGACAGCACAACTCACAGATTTACATGTCAACAAAATGGCATACCGGTACATTACAAAACCTGCATTAATTCACGAATTTACCACCCTCACACAATTGTATTATTTCTTAGAATCATGAAAATTGGACACCACGAAAAAAAAGATTTCACAGTATATTATATGTGATGATTCAAAATATCTTGCAACAAGTTAAGCATGTGGAAGCATTAGCATACGCGACAACCATATACAGCAAAACCTTGTAATAATGCCCCTCAATAACTTGTCGCCAAAAATCCATTTTATCTGTTTATCACTAGATCCCTTTATAATTCGACTAAAGAAATGGTGGCAATGAATCAAGGTATAGCTGTGCATGTATTTCTCTAAAATTCTACCATGTACAATAAACCCTGTCTAAACTGGACTGAAGATTAAAGTATGGATTTACACAAGTTAATTTATGGTGCCAAAGCATATTAATGACAAGTCCTCAGGCTTTGGTCTTTTCAGGTTCACTTTATATGGACAGGTAACACTGTTGGTCTTACATATAAAGTAATTAAAAAATTGATTAAAAACATTAACTACACTCTTCGTTATAATTTTTCTTTTGCTTCTTCTTTGGTATTGTTATTTAAGTCCTCCTCATCATCACCAAACATGACATGACTCTGTTTATGCCACAATTCTGTATATAAACTTGTTGGATTAGACAAGAGTTCATAATGAGTTCCTTTTTCTGCTACACGACCTTTCTCTAGCACCAATATTTCATCAGCATCAACCACGGTAGAAAGTCTATGTGCTATCACTATTGTTGTGTGTCCTTTTGTGATTCTGCGTAATGCACTGAGTATATTCTGAAAACAAATGTACAACAAGCAATCTGAGACTATTGATTTGACAATACAATGTCCCTACTGCCAAAACAATGCCATATAATTGTGGTCACAATTCACAATGACATAAAAACTCATAAAAATTCAGGCATGATGCATACCAAGTTTCATGAAATTTGGCCCAATAGTTTTTGGAAAAGATTAAAATGTGAAATGTTAATACAAAGGGTATGATGCAAGATGAGAGACAATGGCAATTGGGTCAGAGGAACAGTATGAAATGTAAACTAGATATTTATCCCATGAAGGTACAATAAAGTGTCAGATGAAAACTTGTGTTACTGATGTACCAAAGGATGGAGTGCTGTCTACATAGTAACTCCAACTTTGAAGTACATGTAGCAAATCAGGATTGTGTAGCTTGCTTGAACATCAAGTACATGTACATCAAAACTTGAACATTGGATGCCGAGACTTGTACCAAGGGCATGATATACAATCATATAAGCTCTTATATTTTTGTACAGGCAACCTAAAATCACCAGAACAGTAAAAACCTGTTGCTTGCTGAAAGTCATGGTTTCTCCTGGTATTCCAGATTCCTGTAACATATCGGTATAAAACAGTGTTATTCCATCTTGACTGCCAATGACGGTCTAAAACACTCGCTCTACTTCAGACCCAAGGCTAATATTGATGTTTCATACAGATCTGTTGTCATATTTACCATACTTTTATATCCTTTATTTTAGTTACTGGTTCAAAACCTTGACCAGGGTGTAAAATGGCATTATTCCATCTTGACTGGGAGATAAAACAGCATTACTCCACTCCATTCTCAAAGTCAATATTGCTGTCATATGCACATCATATTTACAATACTTTTAATGTAATTTATTTACCTGTTCAGTAATTGTATCTAAAGATGATGTAGCTTCATCATAAACTATTATTGGTGGGTCCTTCATTATTGTTCTAGCTATGGCTACTCGCTGTTTCTCACCACCTACAAGTTTAAAACAAAATGGAACTTTATAACACGTAAAAATTACATGTGAAAATTATGTATTTATGTACTGCCAGAAATCAAGATTCACACAAAGGCCCAGTAGTTCATGGCTCCTAAAATGAGTCTGGGTACCTAAATTTTACAATTTTTACACATTTTTGCTATTAAGTACTATAGCAACTTCTCTTAAGGGAGCTGGGACCCCAACTGAAAATAACTTCATCCCACATTGCAGGTTGGACCAGTACTGTAATAAAGCATCAATAATGGACAATAATAATCAATAATAGGATGTGTGTGTATCTGGCATGGAAAGAAATGACAACAGGAGAAGGAGAGCAAATTGTGAGGAAGTGATTGGAAAAAGGAAAGGAAGGCGATAAAGTTAAGACAGAAAAAGAAGGTAGAATTGTGAAAATGGAAGGATGGCTAGGGATTCAATTGTTTTGAAATTAGACTGTTCCAAAGATGTTTAAAGCCTCCATATTCAAGTGATCAAGTATAGGCTTAAGAAAGTTTGTAACATCACTTGTAACTTCAAGTTTCCACCATCATTCCTAAACTCTGAGTCTTAATATGAAATCCTCCACTATTCCTGAAATGCCATTCTGAATATCAATATATATATATACTCCACCATTCCACAATTGACAATCTCGATATGAGTAAAATAATCTTGCCTATAATGTAAATCATCATTCCATTCCTTCCCCTGCCCTACCTGAGAGCTTTAATCCTCGTTCTCCAACCTGAGTGTCATACTTCATAGGGAACCTGTTAACTATTGTATCATGAAGTTCTGCCATTTTAGCAGCTTCAAACACAGCTTCTGATGGCTTAGTTATATCTCCGTACTGGATGTTGTTAAAAACTGTATCATGGAACAAAACACAATCCTGTAAAACAAAACAATAAACTACAGATATATTAGATAAATATATATAAGTACCGTATTTTAATCATTATTAAAATTAGTGGTAGTTAATGATGATAAAATCTGCCTGCAAACAAAAGTATGAAAGTTTAATACAAAGGCAGACTGACATACTGAGAACAATGACAAAACTATAATACCATTGCCCTACAATAAATTCAGTAGGGTTTAAAAATGGAAAGGACTTCCATTTGTACCCTCCACTAAAATAATAACAGTACCCAGCAGTAAATACTGAAGATTCCTTTTGCTTCATATTTCAACCTAAAAGAAGCTCTGTCATATAATTTAAAAAAAATCCCTTAGCTATAAATAAAGTCCATACGGGTGGGTCATATACACAGTTTTACTGGTACTTTACCTGAGGTACAACTCCTATGGCTTTACGTAAACTTTCTATTTCCACATCTTGTATTATTTGATTATTTACAGATATCTGCCCTTGGTTTGGATCAAAGAATCGGAATAACAACCTCACAATAGTAGATTTCCTACCAAAATAATGAAATAAATATTAGAAATTACAACTTTATGATGAAAACAAATTAAATATATACAGTTGTACATGTATATTTGTAAGATAACGTATCTTACTATCAGAGTTATAGTGTTTGTGACAGTGAATTACCGGTATGCTGAATTTTTATAGAAAATCCAAATAACTTTTTTCACATACCTGATCCTAGTCGTAGCTAAACATTGCTTAGACATATCACTGTGAAATTAACGATGTTCTACAAACTTGAAAAGTATAGTCTTTTATCTAACATTAGACTAGTTTTTCTATCTGATTTGACGAAATACAAGTTTTATCGAACACGTTTGATATAGAATCTTGTATCACCACAGTGTGGTGATACAACATTGGCGCTAAAGCGCACGTGCACTTTCTCATTGTTACGTCATCAGGGAGTCTTGGAATTGTCGGTCATAACATAGTTCGGTGGTTTTCTGTGGTAAAATGTAATTTTTTCAAATAAAGCATTGTTTTTTCATTATTTTAAATAACCCAATTGGAAATGTTAGATAAAAATATCATATACACAGTGTGTATGTACAACCCTTCGTATCAGGTCTCGTCCTTTTTTCGTAGCTGTATCACTACTCGAGTGATACGGCTACGAAAAAAGGACGAGACCTGATACTGAGTGTTGTACATACACACTGTGTATATAATATGTATTTATCTATGGTGCTGTCCAAAATTAGACATAGCATTGCAATGTTTGGTGAAGAAATGTGCTAGAGTGGACATAGAATCAAGTATCTCTGGACAAGTAGGCTTAGCTCTGGCTGTAAACATTTCATCTCCAGCAATTGTTACTTTAATGCAAACGTCCTCCCTTCCATGTACTTTGTATTTCATATCGATTCAATAGCCAAAACTATCATCAGAAGCTAAATTTTGTTGTCATTCTTTTTTTATTATTTAAAAATGAAATTTGTAACATTGTGAAACCCACAGTCTAGTACATAGCTCAAGTACCAGTCAGATTATGTTGTATGGCCTTAAATGAAAACCTTAAAAGTTTGTAACAAGATTAATGGAGGAAAATAATAATATGATAATTTCCAGATTTGCTATAAGTTGATCCATATGGAAACTGAGTAAATAAATGGATACTGGCAAAATTGCTTAAGAATAACCTTGCAATGAATAGTTGCCCCACACAAAGGGAAGTCTTGTTGGATCATGCTATTGAAACTGGGACAATTACTGACCTAATAAACCTATGGGTTTAAGAGAGACTTGAACCTCTTTCATTGTAAAATTTAAGGTGAAAGGCATACTGAGCCATATGTCTACTCCTACAATGTAAAAGGTCTGCAGCATTATTTTATGATATATGCCGCTCAATGGATGGCAAAACATATCAGTCATATCCTACCCTGAACCACTTCCTCCTACTATAGCCACCTTCTTCCCGGAAGGTACACTAAAACTAAGTCCATTTAATATCTTCTGTCCTGGTACATATTCAAAATGTACATCATCAAACACCACTGATGATTCCTGGGGCTGAACCTGTAGGATTGGTGCACCAGGCTTACTCTGAAATATCAACATACATCAGGCTATTATTTCAACTTGCTGAACAAAAGAGGGGCACAATCAGCTTGTAATATGTGCACAGTTAACAAAAGTTGAATAAGAAAGGGGCATTATCATAAATTCTATTACCCATGGTCAATGTGTACCAGGTTCTATTTCTGAAATCATTTGGACATATAAGATTATATGTAAAATTGTAAATAAAGGTCTTGGTGTTCAATTGGCACAGTGGTCAGCACTGAGTCAATACTTACCATAGTACCACAAATCTGTTCCAAGTCTGATTTCATGTTTCATAAGTGAGAGGTACCGGTAATGGTGATTACCTGCTTCTACACATTGCTGGAGTGTAGAGGTCCATTCCATAGAGTAAATGTGCATTGTTAAATTGGCAAACAGTATGTTCCACAATGATTGTTTGTGCAAGCACATGTGGTCACTTGCAGTCAGTGCTGTAAGGTTGTTTACCATAAATTTAATAAGGCGTCTTTGAAGGGATGGTTTTAATAAATTATGAAACCAGCTGTTGGAAACATGCACTTCTAATAAAATATAAGTGCAAGTGTATTACTGTATCCTTCTGAATGTTTGCAAATGATACAATTAATTAAAACTTGCATGTAGATTACAGAAATGAATTATTTATTTGGCAATATGTAATCTAGTCAGTGCCAATGTCCTAATCCAAGGGATATAAATGATTAAAATGACCTAGAAGAAACAGTATTGTTCACTGTCCTTCATAATAGACACACAAAATACTCACACTGGCAATTTGGAAAGCAGAAACATAGTTGAACAAGCCTTAGGATGTTTAAAAATGGCTTTCTAAGGTAACTGTGACCTCGAATAAAGATCAAGGTCAACCAAATTTGCAAGTTTGGTAGCCCTTCATGGACTGATGCTGCTAGTAAAGTTTCAACTTCCTAGACCATTTGGTTCATGAGAAAAAAGATCAAAAGTTTAACTACTGAAAGCAAAGATGATGCACATAAACTTTCAAGCTTCTAGACCTTTAAGACAAGACGTTAAAGGTTTAAATACTTTGGGTCACTGTGACCTTGAATATTGGTTAAGGTCAACCAGCTTAGCAAAGATAGTAGAGCTTTATGTGTTAATGCTATACATAAAGTTTCAAGCTTGAAGGAGTTTCAATTCCTGACAAGATGTCTATTATTATTTCAAGTCATTGTGAGTTAAAAAGTGGGTCAAGGTCAGCTAGCTCTGTGATATTGGTAGAACCTTATACATCCATGATGCATCTAGCCTTTAGTACATGACACGATGTTTAAAGGTTTTATTACTTTATGTCACTCTGACTTTGAATGTAGGACAAGATCATCCAGCTTAGCAAACTTGATAAAGCTTCATGCCTTGATGCATGCTATAAATGAGATATTAAGCTTCTGGGCCTTTCAGTTCATGACAAAGTTTAAGTTTGTCTGTTCTAAGGCCTAGTCCTATTGTGCTTGTGCTGGTTTCAATGATGTGAAGCTATTGAAAATAAAATCTTCCACTCTGGATGGGGCATCACTATCACTTGATACCCTATCACTTGGAAGAGGATTTGGCTGAAGCAATGTGAAATTGCTCAAGGATATACCATGTAACCCAGTTTGGGCTTTAACTCATGGCCCTTGAATCATGCATTTGTGAGTTTAACCACTTGGCTATGTGCCTCCACATGCCAAGAAGATGTTTAAAGGTTTTGATGATGATGGTCATTGTGGCCTTGAGTGAGGGTCAATGAAAACCAAATTCACAAGGTTGAAAGGGCAAATCCATAGAGTTCCTTTATCATTGCTATTCTGGCTCATGAGAAGAACCTAAAAATGTATAAAAGTTAATGATACATGCACAATGGAGGATGCACAAGCCTTTGACCAAGGTGACCTAAACATGCCCTTTACTAGGAAATAACTGGGAACCACAGCCATTATGGTGTTGCATGCATATACACAATAACACTCACTTTAATGTCTGTTGTTAGTGATAATAAATTGAACATTTCTTGCATGTCAGTTGCCGCTCGATTGAACTCTCTATATGCAGATCCCAGGAAATTTAGTGGTACCGACAACTGAAATAGCAGTCCATTAACCATGACTAAATCTCCTACTGTCATAGTCCCTGAAATGATTGATACAAGACTTCAGAACAACTCACTTTAATATCGGTTGTCAATGACAACAAATTGAACATTTCTTGCATGTCAGTTGCCGCTCGATTGAATTCTCTATATGCAGATCCCAACCAGTTTAGAGGTACTGACAGCTGAAATAACAGTCCATTTACCATAACTAGATCACCTACTGTCATTGTACCTGAAATTTACATTTAGATTATTTTTTATAAACCAACAGTACATAATGCGTCTTTTCAATTAGTGTCAATTTTAGGATTTTTTGTAAAAGTCTGTGAAAATCTAAAAAAATTTCAAAAAATGTTAACATGAAATAAAATCCAAAATTGTCAAAATACAATGTATCTTAACATGCAATAAAATCACAAATCAATAAAATCAAAAATCAAATTTTGACTTCATTTCTGCTCCATATATCAATGTGTCATCCCTGCTATATATATATTAATGCGACTTGCATAGAAAACTATAAAGCAAGTTGAAGAAGTCGAAAGTTCAAAAGCTTCTTGGAAGCAATTCAACAATTTTAAATCTCCTCTATATATAATGTTATCTTGTATTTACCCATATGGTTTTTAAACTTCCCCAATTCTGTTTCTCCCCTATTTTCTTTAAAAACCTTCCTGAAATGGTCAAACCCTTTATAATACCACTGGCTTACAGATCATTTTGCCTTGCACTACCTAGCTTCAATTCTTACTCAGATCCTTGTGTGAGAAATTGTTTCAGTTTGCTTATCATTGGTTGGTGTTTTTTTCTGTGTGGTTTTCTCTCCAAGCTAGAACTGACCACGTTGATATAAGTGAATTGCTCTTGACTAGGGCATAGAACACCAAATCACCAACCAACCAAACCACCATTACCAACCAAACCTTGATATCACCTATAAATAATTGATATGAACAAGTAGTTACAATTTTATAAATGTTTACTGTATTAGCACACACAATGTTACTTATTTTACCTTCCATAATTTGCTGACTTGCTAGGTACATTACTGCTGTTAATCCGATGCTAAATACTGCAGACTGTCCAAAATTCAGTGTTGACAGAGAGGTTGTTACTTTCAGTGATGCTTTCTGATATTTAGCCATTATTTTATCGTATTTATCAGCTTCATACAACTCGTTGTTAAAATACTGAAAATATTAAAGGATTGAAATTTAGTAGTGTAAAATGACAGTAACACCTTAACACCTGTGTATAAAGAACTAAAAAAACTAGAACTGTGTCTTGAGAGCTAAATTCAGCCTGCCCCCAACATTGACCTCCTGACCTTAACCTTTGACTAATGCACATTTATTTGGTATGTAACACATCGTCTCATGTTGGTTTACGTTTGCGCCAAGTTGAATCAAAATCCATCCATAGACATAGAAGATATGGAGCGGACACAATATTGGGACGGACAAACAGATGGATGGACCGACAGACAGGGTGATTCCTATATACCCCCTAAACTTTGTTTGTGGAGGGTATAAAAACTTAGAAAATGGTCTTTATAAATGTGTGGTCTTTATACTGGGGGTTCATTTTTGTTTAGGTACAAGGACCTTGAAATACTGGTTTTTAAAGGCAGGCAGTCTCTGTGAGAGAGGTGGTCATTCGAGCAAATTTGACTAATTGTACTTTAAAGAAGGTGTTCAAAGAATACTATCCTACTATCAATAATAGAACATAACAAAAATTAAACAACATGTAAAGATGTTGGTTTTCTGGTTTTAGATTCATATTATAAATACACAATAAACCTCGATTCATTAATCATTATTTGTTCATTCAGATTTTTCCAGTATATAATAAGATTGGAAATAAATGAAATGAGACTTATAGAAACAAGAAAGAAACAGGTCTTGGAGATGTCAGAATGCTCTGGACAATTAGCTGGATCACAAAGTTAACAAGAGTAATTATAACAACGTTTTACTGTACTTGTGATGTAATAACAATACCTACTTTCACAGTTTCATAATTAATTAATGAATCTGTAGCCTTAACACTGGCCTGGTTGTCAGCTTCATTCTTCTGAAGACGGAATTTTGTCCTGGATCATAAATAAAATATTTGTCTACTGAAGTAAACATATAAATTTTACAAATTTTAGCACAAATTATAATTTTGGTAAATTTATGTTGACTTGATCTCATAGATCACCTTGTGCACTGTGATCATATTTAATTTGGTTATGGATTTACTGTATCATTAAATAGTGAAAATCACTGACATCACTGTGGTAGCTCAGTTGTAGAGTGCTCGCTCCATAAGTGGGAGGTTGTGAGTTTGAACCCCAACCAGGTCTGACCAAAGTCTTTAAAGTGGAAAGTAACTGTTCTTTCACCAAATTCTTGACATTATGAAATGAAAGATTCTTTTGGATGGAAACATAAAATAAATGAGGTCCTGTGTCAAGGTGGGCATAACACGATAAAGAACCCTGCTGTATAATACAATCAGTGCAACGCACAGGCAAAATTTCTGCAGCTTCTCCTATAGCTTGCAATATATTGATATAGGTGAAATATTCTTGACTGGGATGTTAAACACCATTACTCAACTCAACTAAAATTAGTATATCACTGAAATTAATATGTTTACAGTATTAAGAACAAGTACACATGAAATGAATGATATCAACTACATGTAATATGAACTTATCATTTGTCCAAGTTTTGACACAATCAGATACACAGCTTTCTTTCTAAAACATGAAATCATATTTTTAATAACAACAGCCACCTTGGATAAGCCACAGGGTCATAATGTTATTGTAAAGACTAATGATGTGACCAGGTTTAAGTTCAATAGGACAACCCATTCCCTTCTTACTGCATGGAATTTGGAAACTTAAGTTTTAATTTTCTGTTCTATGTTACGTGACAGTGGCCATCTTGGATAAGCCACTGGTCCATTATGCAATGCCAAGCAAAGTTTAGCTCAATCAGATAAATAGCTGTCTATCAAATGCATAGACCCAAACTTTTAATTTCCTGCTCTATTTTAGTATGGTTATGTCATCAATGTCATCAAAATAGGTTTTATCACAAGAAGTAAACCCACATGGTCAAAGAAAGGTTAAACTTTGGTAGTCCATATTTTGCACCACTAAGACCGGGCAACATAACAAGTTTTTACTTCACTTACCTCCAGCGAGTAACAAGTATGGTATAAGCAGCATATGACGAAACACAACCCAGTGTAACCAATGCAAATTTACCGCCACAATTGTAATACTGAAAACACAGAAAATACTCATATGCTATATACCATATCTTCTAGAATACAATCACAGGGTTGAAAATACCACCATATTGCTCACCAGTATAAATGCATCATGTTATAGAGATTGCCCCATAAACTTAACATTGGATGCTGGCGTTGATGTATAGCGCTCTTTTGCACTTAGTGCAGGCAAGCTAAGCTAAAAATGCAAATATCTTTTATGGTTTCTGTGAGATTGGTAAGAAATGTTTATTTACCAATGTCCATGGAACATTTTATGGAAGATCATAACAACAATGAGATGAAATACCATTTCAATATTTAATTTCATTTTTAAATTGAAATATGATGGTCAAGCATGATCTGACAAATAGAAAGAAAGACATGTGTGTAGATTCTTGGCTGTCCTTCTTAATATAAGCACAAAAATCTGACTTGTGCATAAAATATCATTACACAAGCTCTCTCACTTCATATTACATTTCTTACGTACAGTACATAATAAAAATTATGAAAATGAAATGTAAATGATAAAAATTACAGTTACATACCAATAAACCAGAAACTAAAACTATTTCTATCCCTGTTGGTACAAAATGGAACACAGCAGCAGACATCATATCTTCAATTCCTCTGTAATAAATAAATTACAATCAAAGTACTGAAGGTACTGAAGCATCAGCTAAACTGAGCAATTTGATAAAAAACCAGAGGCTCAGGATGAGCCTGTATCGCTCACCTGACTAAAATGCTTTTAAAGCAAATTTGTATATATGCTTTTCCAATAGGGTCCAATGTGAAACAACGTTCTCCGCTGGCAGCCATGTTTTATGGCAGATCAGAAAAATTTTGGCAATCTATGTAAAGAACCTTCTATACATCATTCCTGTAAAGTTTGGTTCAATTTGCTTCAGTCATTTCTGAGGACAGTCAAAAACGTGTTTTTCCCACAGGGTCCAATGTTTAACTATCTTTTGCGCTGGCAGCCATGTTTTTTTGCGGATCAGAAAAATTTTGGCAATCTAAGTAAAGGACCTTCTATACATCATTCCTGTGAAGTTTTGTTAAATTTGCTTCAGTCATTTCTGAGGACATAGTCAAAAATGCGTTTTTTCCCATAGGGTCCAATGTTAAACTATCTTTTGCACTAGCAGCCATGTTTTTTGGCCAATCAGAAAAATTTTGGCAATCTATGTAAAGGACCTTCTATACATCATTCCTGTAAAGTTAGATTCAATTTGCTTCACTAGCTTCAGAGGAGATAGCATATATGTGCTTTTCCCATAGGGTCCAATATTAAACTATCTTCTGCATTGGCGGCCATGTTTTTTGGCGGATCAGAAAAATTTTGGCAATCTAAGTAAAGGACCTTCTAAACATCATTTCTGTAAAGTTTGGTTAAATTCGCTTCAGTCATTTCTGAGGAGATAGCCAAAAATTCGTTTTCCCCATAGGGTCCAATGTTAAACTATCTTCTGCGCTGGCGGCCATGTTTTTATGCGGATCAGAAAATTTTTGGCAATCTTTGTGAAGGACCTCCAATACATCATTTCTCTAAAGTTTGGTTAAGTTTGCTTCAGTAGTTTCAGAGGAGATAGCAAAAATGTGTTTTCCCATAGGGTCCAATGTTAAACTATGTTCCCTGCTGGCAGCCATGTTTTTAGGTGGATCAGAAAAATTTCGGCAATCTTTGCAAAAGACCTTACATACATCATTCCTGTAAAGTTTAATTGAATTCGCTTCAGTCGTTTCAGAGGAGATAGCCAAAATGTGCGTTTTCCCATAGGGCCCAATGTTAAACTTTGTTTGGCCCTGGCGGCCATTTTTTTTGGCGGATCAGAAAAATTTGGGCAATCTTAGTAAATGACCTTACATACATTATTCCTGTAAAGTTTGGTTCAAATTAGCTCAGCGGTTTCAAGAGAAGATAGAAAATATATGCTTTTCCCATAGGGTCCAATGTTAAACTATCTTCTGCGCTGGCGGCCATGTTTTTTGACGGATCAGAAAAATTTTGGCAATCCAAATAAAGGACCTTCCTTACACCATTCCTGTAAAGTTTGGTTAAATTTGCTTCAGTCATTTCTGAGGAAATCGTTAAAAATGCATTTTTCCCATAGGGTCCAATGTTAAACTATCTTCTGTGCTGGCAGCCATGTTTTTTGGCGGATCAAAAAAATTTCGGCAATCTAAGTAAGGGACCTTCCATACATCATTCCTGTAAAGTTTGGTTAAAATTGCTCCAGTGGTGTCAGAGGAGATAGTCAAAATGTGAAAAGTTTACGGACGGACGACGGACGACAGACGACGACGACGACGGACGCCAAGTGATGGCAAAAGCTCACATAGCCTTTGGCCAGGTGAGCTAAAAATGTGCACTTGAAACTGAGATTTGTCTAATGAATCAGTAACAAATGAAAATCATGCAAATAATAGATACTGTGATCGGGAAGCTTCTAACAACAAGTCTGCTTTTTATGCAAGTTGTTAGGTTCTAACATATAAATATGTTACAATGGTCAAAATGGACATGCCACGCAATGTTTATCAATTTAGTAAACTAAGTAATTCGCATAAATATAAATTTTCAATTTTTCAAAAACCAAGAGAGGCTACTAAAGACCTGACCCCAAATCTGAGTGAAATATCTCAAGCGTAACGGAAAAAAGTCCAGAGAAACCATCATTTTGATAAAATTCACAAAGTGAAAGGGGCATAACTCCACTAAAACGCAGTTGACTGGAAGAAAACCCAAACTGGATCTGTAATCACCACCATCATCATCATTATCACTCCTCATATCACATTTTGATCATCAACATGAAGATATCATCATCATCATCATCATCATCATCATCATCATCATCATCATCATCATCATCAACATCATCATCGTCGTCATTAGCAGCAGCAGTAGAACCCATGCCATGACAATCACCACAACCATTATATTAATCATTTTCAGAAATCCTCATGTTACATCATTAATATGGTCACATCATCATCATAGCTCTTCGTGTCACATAATCATCATGGTGACATCATCATCATTATCAGCAGCAGCAGTACTGAATGTCATCATCATCATCATGTCACATCATTAGCATGAAGACATTGGCTTTGTCAAAATCATCATCATCGTGAATTATTATCATCACAGCAGCAGAACTGAATGTCATCACCACCACCATCATCATCATCATCATCACCACCATCTTCATCATCATCATCATCATCATCATCATCATCATCATCATCATCATCATCATCATACTATCGGCAGTGCTCAGCAGTACTGAATGTCATCATTGCCACCATCATCATCATCGGTAGCAACAGAACTCATGTCACCATCATAATCATCATCATAGTTCAAGTCACATCATCATCATCACCATCATCATTCATAGCAGCAGAGCTTATTTTCATCACCACCATCACTATCATCTTCTTCATCACGATAATCATTATCATCATCGGCATCAACAGAACTCATGTCATCACCATCATCAACATCATTATCATATCTCCTCGTGTCACATCATCATCATGGTGACATCATCATCATATCTCCTCATGTCACATCATCATCATCATCATCATCATCATCATCATATCTCCTCATGTCATATCATCATCATCATGGTGACATCATCATCATCATCATCATTATTATTGTCATAATCTTCACCAGATCATCATGCCACATCCTCATCGACATAGTGTCATCATCACAAAAAAAACTTTCACCATGACCAGCTATTTCCCTTGACTTGCAATTGACAGATTAACCATTCTTGAAGTCATTAATTTTATTCATTGAATTCACAATTAATTTGAAAAAAAAATAAAAAAATAAAAATAAAACCTTTGTTTTAAAATAATTTAAATGTATTTAAAATTATTGTTGAATATATAAATTGTCCAAGTGAGCTTCAAAAGCCTGAATTGGTATAAACTATCCTGACACAATAAGCTAATAATCTGTACCTCCCAATTACAGAAGTTGTCCAGGCAAATGTCTCTTTCAAAAAAAGTTTGTTGACAAGAATTGTGTACAAAAGGGGGAAATATTTCTGAATACGATTACATGTAATTGAAAATTAATTGATTATTATTTAGACAACTAAAATGTTACAATAAAATTACTTTGAATTTATGAGAAACTGTAAGAGGAGTTGAGTTCACAAAGTAGGTACCCCCATTCTAATACTTGCTAAAAAGTGACTAAGTTTCAAAGTCTGGAAAAATGGAGAAAAAATCTTGAAATATTTCCATAAAGTCAGGTGCACATCTTCAATATATATATAAACATTTTGTGAAGTTTCAAGGCTTTTGGTTGAAAACTGTAAGAGGAGTTGAGTTCACAAAGTAGGTACCCCCATTCAAATACTTGCTAAAAAGTGACTAAGTTTTAAAGTCTGGAAAAATGGGGAAAAAAATCTTGAAATATTTCCATAAAGTCAGGTCACATCCTCAATACATATAGAAACATTCTGTGAAGTTTCAAGGTTTTTGGTTGAAAACTGTAAGAGGCGTTGAGTTCACAAGATTGGTACCATATTTTCCCCGCCCTTAGTTTCTGTTTAGTCCGACTAATCAGCCCACTAAACCCCCATTTTAATTTTTTGACTTTTTGGAGGTTTGTGGTCTGACAGCTTCCATTATTGAATTCTTGAAATTTCTGGCGAAATCGGCAGAAACGAAAACACGCGTCGATAATTTCCATTATTTCCTTACCTCGCTCTTGTTGACAACATGGAACACTTCCTAAAACATTATTCTACCGATCCATGCTTAATTTTTAATTAAAATCCATCGATATCGGTAAAAATACAAGGTTTTCTGATGTCTCTTCAGCTCTCTGTCACTTTCACATCGTGAAGACATTACTAATTTGCATTGACCAATCAGATCGCGCATTGCATTTGGATGGTGAAACTGGCAGTTCTATCTTTAGAAAGCACATTGCGATGTTTATTTACATTAACGATTCGCATTATTAATGATGTTTTCACGCGTATAACATATTATTTTAGTTATTTTATTTTTATCAATACCATGTGAAGACATGTGTACTAATTGCAGTGAAGATTTCTCATGTTCTCGTTTATATCTACATAGGCGTAGGGGCAGGCCCCCGCAATATATTGTGTGAAATTTTGTATCATAGTTTATGTTTATAGTGTAAGTGCTAAAAAAAAAAAAAAAAAAACAAGAGCTTTAACAGGAAATGTCCATCTGGTAACCAATCAATTATCAATTTCATCATTATACTTGTAAAAGGGGTCTTGAAATTCACCCTTAGAGACGGCTCACAGCATCTCCAATGGCAGGGGCGGATCCAGGATTTTTTGAAGGGGGGGGGGGGGGGGGGGGTGGTTGAGAATTATATCAATGCTAGGCCCATGGCCAACTTAATGATGTACATCAATGGTAAATGTAGATTGGTGTGGTTAATTAGTTTATTTATATGGCACCAAACCCTCTTAATCTCCATGTAGCCAGAAGTCATGAGTTGAGTACCGTACGTTTGAAAATTAATCATTAAACTTAATTATGTCATGCAGTTATTTGTACAATTTTGTCTTAATATTTCACTGATTTTCAGTCTCTCACTCAGAACGCTGCAAAATTTTCTGTGGTACCCCCATATCCATCTCCAATGAGAGGGTTGATTATGGAACTTGTGTCATACGGTTATTGTTTTTAATCTTGCCTTGATATCACAGTATTTTAACCTATCAAAACACTGCAAAATACATTGACGATGCGTCTAGACAGGGGTTAGTTTTGAAAATTTTCCGGGGAAGGCCCACTGGACCCCCCCCCCCCCCCCATGCGAGGAGTTTAGCACCCATACTCTCCCCGCCTCGAGCCATAGGCACGAGGTCGTACCTGCGGCACGACATAGACATAGCTTCGGTTTGCCCCCCCCCTATTAACAAGAGGCCCATGGGCCTTATACGCTCACCTGATAACTAACGGCTAGCTGATAGATTTAAAGAAAACGTAAATACTAAACCCCAATGACTTTTTTCTTTACAAAATGATCATTGTATCAATACCTACAACATTCTAATATACATGCCTATACAAAACGTTTATCGTTTTCAAGATAATTAACCATTTCAGTATTGTTTTACATCTGTGATCTTGACCTTTAAACCCATGACCTTTTTCTATACATCAAAATGATCGTTGTATCAATACCTACAACATTCTAATATACATGCCTATACAAAAAGTTTATAGTTTTCGAGATAATTAACCATTTCAGTATTGATTTGCATCTGTGACCTTGACCTTTGAACCCATGACCGTTTACTATACATCAAAATGAACGCCGTATCAATACCTACAACATTCTAACATACATGCCTATACAAAAAGTTTATAGTTTTCGAGATAATTAACCATTTCTGTATTGTTTCGCATCTGTGACCTTGACCTTTAAACCCATGACCTTTTTCTATACATCAAAATGATCGTTGTATCAATACCTACAACATTCTAATATACATGCCTATACAAAAAGTTTATAGTTTTTAAGATAATTAACCATTTCAGTATTGATTTGCATCTGTGACCTTTGAACCCATGACCTTTTTCTATACATCAAAATGATCGTTGTATCAATACCTACAACATTCTAATATACATGCCTATACAAAAAAATTATAGTTTTTGAGATAATTAATCATTTCGGTATTGTTTCGCATCTGTGACCTTGACCTTTGAACCCATGACCTTTTTCTATACATCAAAATGATCGTTGTATCAATACCTACAACATTCTAATATACATGCCTATACAAAAAAATTATAGTTTTTGAGATAATTAATCATTTCGGTATTGTTTCGCATCTGTGACCTTGACCTTTGAACCCATGACCTTTTTCTATACATCAAAATGATCGTTGTATCAATACCTACAACATTCTAATATATATGCCTATACAAAAAGTTTATAGTTTTCGAGATAATTAACCATTTCAGTATTGATTCGCATCTGTGACCTTGACCTTTGAACCCATGACCTTTTTCTATACATCAAAATGATCATCGTATCAATACCTACAACATTCTAATATACATGCCTATACAAAAAGTTTATAGTTTTCGAGATAATTAACCATTCCGGTGTTGTTTCGCATCTGTGACCTTGACCTTTGAACCCATGACCTTTTTCTATACATCAAAATGATCGTTGTAAAAATATCTACAACATTCTAATATAAATGCCTATACAAAAATTTTATAGTTTTCGAGATAATTAACCATTTCGGTATTGTTTCGCATCTGTGACCTTGACCTTTGAACCCATGACCTTTTTCTACACATCAAAATGATCGTTGTATCAAATCAATATCTACAACATTCTAATATAAATGCCTATACAAAAATTTTATAGTTTTCGAGATAATTAACCATTTCGGTATTGTTTCGCATCTGTGACCTTGACCTTTGAACCCATGACCTTTTTCTATACATCAAAATGATCGTTGTAACAATATCTACAACATTCTAATATAAATGCCTATATAAAAAGTTTATAGTTTTTGAGATAATTAACCATTTCTGTATTGTTTCGCATCTGTGACCTTGACCTTTGACTCCATGACCTTTTTCTATACATCAAAATGATCGTTGTATCAATATCTACAACATTCTAATATAAATGCCTATACAAAAATTTTATAGTTTTCGAGATAATTAACCATTTCGGTATTGTTTCGCATCTGTGACCTTGATCTTTGAACCCATGACCTTTTTCTATACATCAAAATGATCGTTGTAAGAATATCTACAACATTCTAATATAAATGCCTATATAAAAATTTTATAGTTTTCGAGATAATTAACCATTTCTGTATTGTTTCGCATCTGTGACCTTGACCTTTGACTCCATGACCTTTTTCTATACATCAAAATGATCATTGTATCAATATCTACAACATTCTAATATAAATGCCTATACAAAAATTTTATAGTTTTCGAGATAATTAACCATTTCGGTATTGTTTCGCATCTGTGACCTTGACCTTTGAACCCATGACCTTTTTCTATACATCAAAATGATCGTTGTAACAATATCTACAACATTCTAATATAAATGCCTATATAAAAAGTTTATAGTTTTCAAGATAATTAACCATTTCTGTATTGTTTCGCATCTGTGACCTTGACCTTTGAACCTATGACCTTTTTCTATACATCAAAATGATCGTTGTATCAATACCTACAACATTCTAATATACATGACTTACAAAAAGTTTATAGTTTTAGAGATAATAATTATAATCAGAGTTAAAAAAAATTAGGTCACGACCTTTACAATTGACCTTGACCTCATTTTGAAGATACTAACAAGAAGATGTCAAAACTGAAAACCCCATGTCATTATCTGGTCAAGTAGTCAAGTTATAACAATTTGAAGGCATTTTACGATTTTTTCAAAATTAAACGCAAAAACGCGTAACCCATTTTTCGACCGAATTTCACGAAATGAACAAACTACAGGCTTAAGACCCTAGAGAAGCCAAATATCACATCAGATTTTTTCTCCAATCAATACTTTCGGAGAAGAAGATTTTTTAAGATTTTTGCACCCCTAGGTCACCTTGACCTAGTTATGGTAGCCATGGCAATGCCACGAACAAATCTGAATTGCACCGACCCAGACATGCTTCTGACCAAGTCTCGTTGAAATCTGCCAAGTACTTTCAGAGGAGAAGTCGAAAATGTGTGTTAACGACGCACGCACGCACGCACACACGCACGCACGCACGCACATACACACGCTGCACCATACCATAAGCTCACATGACCTTTGGTCAGGTGAGCTAAAAACCCTCCTACGCCTATGATCTAAATTATTTTTTCTTTCAAATTGGGTAATATTCTATCATATCTGGGACTTGCATGTTCTCCTGAAATGCTGTTAAGTTTTGTCCAATATTTTGTAGATCGTAGAATTATAAGTTTTTAAACCAATTGTAATATATAAAGTTTAACAAAAGAGTACATGTCCGCAAGGTCATTAAAATTAATTCTCTTATATTCATCCCGACCACACTGTAAATTTTGTCATAGGGTTCAATTTTAACTGTATTTTGCGTGAACATACATATATACAGTGAGGTGCTTAATTATTTCTCTTCAAAATTACCGGAATAATATTTCTAGGATACCAGTTCAGAAAAATGAGAGGGGTCAAGCATATAAAAATATAGAGAAGATCGCGACTACTCTATTTGAAAGTCTACATATAAATTCTAAATATTTTGAATACATTTCAATGTTACCTTTTGTAAGTACATGTATTAAACACCATGTAAAACATCATTAATAACGCGAATTACCAATGTAAATAAACATCACCATGTGCTTTCTAAAGATAGAACTGCCAGTTTCACCGTCCAAATGCAACGCGCGATCTGATTGGTCAATGTAAATTAGTAATGTCTTCACGATGTGAAGTGACAGAGAGCTGAAGAGACATCAGAAAACCTTGTATTTCTACCGATATCGATGGATTTTAATTAAAAATTAAGCATGGATCGGTAGAATAATGTTTTAGGAAGTGTTCCATGTTGTCAACAAGAGCGAGGTAAGGAAATAATGGAAATTATCGACGCGTGTTTTCGTTTCTGCCGATTTCGCCAGAAATTTCAAGAATTCAATAATGGAAGCTGTCAGACCACAAACCTCCAAAAAGTCAAAAAATTAAAATGGGGGTTTAGTGGGCTGATTAGTCAGACTAGTTTCTGTTCTACTTCACCAATGGTGCTCTAGAAATCGGAAGAACTTAAGAAAGCACAATAACTGTTTTGTTTTATGTGAAATAAAGTAATATGGCTTCATGAAAAGAAATTAAAGGTTGTAAAAACCATGGATTAAACTACTGACAACAACTTTAATCGGATATCCACTGTAAAAACGATCTAATAAGGACTTGTAACAAGGTAAATAAATTTTATCTGAAAATTTTAAAACATCGGTTTTTTCAGTTTTGTGTGGTAGATTTTGTTTTCAAGTTGTTCTTTCTTGTGATTTATTTTGTTGATTCAAAATAAACAACTGGAAAAGGTATTTAAATGAACATTGATGATGAAATTGTCTGTCTTCGGAGACATATGGTGAGAAGTGGAGTGTGTGCGGAAGATCGGAAGTATGTAGCAGAGATTCGAGAATAAAGCATGTCGTTTTTATATTAAACTGATAACTGAAAAGGACAGGGTGTCATGATCATTTTAAAAAGGGCAAGGGTGTACTGGGCTAAAAAGGTCAGTCACTACGCTATGTGAATACATTTGAGCAGGGGCATTGGGTGTCAAATGCCATGCCCCCAAACACATGGCTAATTTGCATACGAACTACGGTATCGATATCCTACACAACTTCACGAGTCACAAACGATTTATCAACATAGCCAATAACTTGTAAATAAACTTCTTCTTTCAGTTTCGTATCACATTTTTGGGAATAATCTCTGATTTCTTTTTTTTTGTTATGCATAATTTCGCTACCGGCAAACTGACAGAGATGAATTTTAATACCCAATGAAAGCGGGAAAATCCTCGTGACGTTATGATGAATATTAATGAACCAGGTCGGGATATCCCAAACACGAAATATTATTGACAAACAATTTTTGAAAAATATATATAATTTATCATCAAATGTGATCCATGTTTAAAGTGATTTAACTTAAAAACTGTTTAATGAGCATACTTTGTGTTTATTTATCGATGTCACTTTGCGTAAATTAAAACTAGAGGCTCCCAGGAGCCTGTATAGCTCACCTAGGTAGAGTTGTTGCAGAATGAAAATCAACAGATTGTCTAATGTTTAAATAAATGCTTGAAATTTATTACACAATATTTATTTCTATCACAAAATTTCAATATTATTTCCTTTCAAAACTAAACCATATTTCAAAATTTTGAGACAATACATCCAAGTATCATCGACTTTTCATGTATAATACCTGAGAAATTTTCCTTATCCAAAAACTGGTCAATGGACCACGCAATTATGGTCAAGGACAAAAGCCATAAGGCAGTCTGACTGATGTACTATCCAAGATCAAGCTATATACCAAATATCATGACCTACCATTGTAGTATTCCAGATTTAGAGAAAGTGACCTAATCCATAAAGTTCAACATAGTCACTGGAGGGTTAAGTTTAGGTCAAAGACAAAAGTCATATGGCAGACTGACATGTACTCTCCAAGACTAAGACACATACCAAATATCATTGCAATTGGCCAAGTGGTTTCACAGGAGTTGATTTTTAAATGCAGATGTTATTTTAAAATACCAAATGTAAAGACCCAAATGACTATTGTGGCCGAGTTTGGTTTCAATTGACTCAGTAGTTTCAGAGAAAAATATGTATGAACTTATTTTCCCATAGGGTCCAATGTTAAAATATGTTTTCCACTGACGGCCATCTTGTATTTTGTGTGGCCCTCAAAAACACCAATGTTGTAGGGGGGCACCCAAAGACTATTGTGGCCAAGTTTGGTTCCAATTGGCTTAAGGGTTTTAGAGAAAAAGATCTTTGATATTGTTCCCATAGGGTCCAATGTTAACCTATGTTCCCCGTTGGCGGCCATCTTGGATCAGGTGCAGACTTAAAAAAACACCGGTTTCAGAAGGTACCATCTAAGGACTACTGTGACCAAGTTTGGTTCTAATTGGCTCAGTAGTTTTAGAGAAAAATATCTTTGAACATATTTTCCCATAAGGTCCAATGTTACAATATGTTCTCCGCTGGCGGCCATCTTGGATTTGGTGCAGCCCTCAAAAACCCCAATGTTGTAGGGGGCCATTCAAAGACTATTGTGGCCAAGTTTGGTTCCCATTGGCTAAAGGGTTTTAGAGAAAAAGATCTTTGATATTGTTCTCATAGGGTCCAATGTTAACCTATGATCCCCGCTGGCCGCCATCTTGGATTAGGTGCAGAATTAAAAAAAACACTGTTTTCAGAAGGTACCATCTAAGGACTACTGTGACCAAGTTTGGTTCCAATTGGCTCAGCAGTTTCAGAGCAAAATATCTTTGAACGTACATGTATTTTCCCATAAGGTCCAATGTTAAAATATGTTCTCCGCTGGCGGCCATCTTGGATTTGGTGTGGCCCTCAAAAACCGCAATGTTATAGGGGGCCATCCAAAAACTATTGTGGCCAAGTTTGGTTCCCATTGGCTAAAGGGTTTTAGAGAAAAAGATCTTTGATATTGTTCCCATAGGGTCCAATGTTAACCTATGTTCCTCGCTGGCCGCCATCTTGGATTAGGTGCAGACTTAAAAAACACCAGTTTCAGAAGGTACCATCTAAGGACTACTGTGACCAAGTTTGGTTCCAATTGGCTCAGTAGTTTCAGAGAAAAATACCTTTGAACATATTTTCCCATAAGGTCCAATGTTAAAATATGTTCTCCGCTGGCGGCCATCTTGGATTTGGTGTGGCCCTCAAAAACCGCAATGTTATAGGGGGCCATCCAAAAACTATTGTGGCCAAGTTTGGTTCCCATTGGCTAAAGGGTTTTAGAGAAAAAGATCTTTGATATTGTTCCCATAGGGTCCAATGTTAACCTATGTTCCTCGCTGGCCACCATCTTGGATTAGGTGCAGACTTAAATAACACCAATTTTAGAAGGTACCATCTAAGGACTACTGTGACCAAGTTTGGTTCCAATTGGCTCAGTAGTTTCAGAGAAAAATATCTTTGAACATATTTTCCCATAGGGTCCAATGTTAATCTATGTTACCCGCTGGCGGCCATCTTGGATTAGGTGCGGACATGTCGGACACAATTTTTAAAGTAGACCACCCAAGGACTGTTGTGACAAAGTTTGGTTGCAAATGGCCCAGTGGTTTCTGAGGAGTTGATCTTTAACGACGGACGGACGACGGACGACGCCGACGCCGCCGACGACGACGACGACGACGGACGCTAAGTGATGGCAAAAGCTCACATGGCCTTTTAGGCCAGGTGAGCTAAAAATCCAATATGGCGGCGATGTAAAACAACCGCATCATATGTACAGCACTGTAGGTCAAAAAGAAGAACGTCGGCGCGAACTGACAAGATTGTCATTTTTGTTGGGTTTTCCGAGGGGCGTATACTTAATGGATTTTCATGGTTTTTATCTTAAAATTATCATACAAAAGTGAAGAATTAAAATATATAATTACGGACTAATACGCGTATGAATACATTTCAGATCCGGCACATGTGTACATGATGAAAACATTGCTTTCGTAACTTTCCGGGAGACCCAATCACTCAGATTAGAGTTTATACATACCTGGGATACCGTATATGGAAATTCCCGTAATTTCAGTCGTAACGAAGGATTTGATTGGCTGTCAAGGTGAAATGAGAGCGGCACTAAATACGAAAAAATCCAACGATCGCTATAAAGCATTCAGCATGGCTGATGCTTTAAAAACCTGATCACAACAACCACTTGAAAACTAAATACAACTAGCAAATTCTGTTAATTAGGATCCCCCATCAGTAGGTACAGTCATATTTTTTGTGATTTGCACGTTATAACTCTCCAGACAAGGAGCAAACCAACTTGGGTTAATAATATGTGCAACTTCTATCAATGTTAATGCTTTGCAACCAAGTTTCATAAAAAAAATTTCTTGATCCCTTTTACTTGTTATGAATGGCTGAAAGGCTGCAAGTCATCACAAGACCTCTTTGACTCGTCATAAATGGCTGAAAGGTTGTCAATGGTAACACTGCCGCTTTTAACTGTCATAAATGGCTGAAAGGTTGTCAATGATAACACTGCCGCTTTTAACTGTCATAAATTGCTGAAAGGTTGTCAATGGTAACACTGCTGCTTTTAACTGTCATAAATGGCTGAAAGGTTGTCAATGGTAACACTGCCGCTTTTAACTGTCATAAATGGCTGAAAGGTTGTCAATGGTAACACTGCCGCTTTTAACTGTCATAAATGGCTGAAAGGTTGTCAATGGTAACACTGCCGCTTTTAACTGTCATAAATGGCTGAAAGGTTGTCAATGGTAACACTGCCGCTTTTAACTGTCATAAATGGATGAAAGGTTGTCAATGGTAACACTGCCGCTTTTAACTGTCATAAATGGCTGAAAGGTTGTCAATGGTAACACTGCCGCTTTTAACTGTCATAAATGGCTGAAAGGTTGTCAATGGTAACACTGCCGCTTTTAACTGTCATAAATGGATGAAAGGTTGTCAATGGTAACACTGCCGCTTTTAACTGTCATAAATGGCTGAAAGGTTGTCAATGATAACACTGCCGCTTTTAACTGTCATAAATGGCTGAAAGGTTGTCAATGGTAACACTGCTGCTTTTAACTGTCATAAATGGCTGAAAGGTTGTCAATGGTAACACTGCTGCTTTTAACTGTCATAAATGGCTGAAAGGTTGTCAATGGTAACACTGCTGCTTTTAACTGTCATAAATGGCTGAAAGGTTGTCAATGATAACACTGCCGCTTTTAACTGTCATAAATGGCTGAAAGGTTGTCAATGGTAACACTGCTATTTTTAACTGTCATAAATGGCTGAAAGGTTGTCAATGGTAACACTGCCGATTTTAACTGTCATAAATGGCTGAAAAGCTGTCAATGGTAACACTGCTGCTTTTAACTGTCATAAATGGCTGAAAGGTTGTCAATGGTAACACTGCCGCTTTTAACTGTCATAAATGGCTGAAAGGTTGTCAATGGTAACACTGCCGCTTTTAACTGTCATAAATGGCTGAAAGGTTGTCAGTGGTAACACTGCTGCTTTTAACTGTCATAAATGGCTGAAAGGTTGTCAATGGTAACACTGCTGCTTTTAACTGTCATAAATGGCTGAAAGGTTGTCAATGATAACACTGCCGCTTTTAACTGTCATAAATGGCTGAAAGGTTGTCAATGGTAACACTGCCGCTTTTAACTGTCATAAATGGCTGAAAGGTTGTCAATGGTAACACTGCCGCTTTTAACTGTCATAAATGGCTGAAAGGTTGTCAATGGTAACACTACCGCTTTTAACTGTCATAAATGGCTGAAAGGTTGTCAATGGTAACACTGCCGCTTTTAACTGTCATAAATGGATGAAAGGTTGTCAATGGTAACACTGCCGCTTTTAACTGTCATAAATGGCTGAAAGGTTGTCAATGGTAACACTGCCGCTTTTAACTGTCATAAATGGCTGAAAGGTTGTCAATGGTAACACTGCCGCTTTTAACTGTCATAAATGGCTGAAAGGTTGTCAATGGTAACACTGCCGCTTTTAACTGTCATAAATGGCTGAAAGGTTGTCAATGATAACACTGCCGCTTTTAACTGTCATAAATGGCTGAAAGGTTGTCAATGGTAACACTGCTGCTTTTAACTGTCATAAATGGCTGAAAGGTTGTTAATGGTAACACTGCTATTTTTAACTGTCATAAATGGCTGAAAGGTTGTCAATGGTAACACTGCCGATTTTAACTGTCATAAATGGCTGAAAAGCTGTCAATGGTAACACTGCTGCTTTTAACTGTCATAAATGGCTGAAAGGTTGTCAATGGTAACACTGCTGCTTTTAACTGTCATAAATGGCTGAAAGGTTGTCAATGGTAACACTGCCGCTTTTAACTGTCATAAATGGCTGAAAGGTTGTCAATGGTAACACTGCCGCTTTTAACTGTCATAAATGGATGAAAGGTTGTCAATGGTAACACTGCCGCTTTTAACTGTCATAAATGGCTGAAAGGTTGTCAATGGTAACACTGCCGCTTTTAACTGTCATAAATGGCTGAAAGGTTGTCAATGGTAACACTGCTATTTTTAACTGTCATAAATGGCTGAAAGGTTGTCAATGGTAACACTGCCGATTTTAACTGTCATAAATGGCTGAAAAGCTGTCAATGGTAACACTGCTGCTTTTAACTGTCATAAATGGCTGAAAGGTTGTCAATGGTAACACTGCCGCTTTTAACTGTCATAAATGGCTGAAAGGTTGTCAATGGTAACACTGCTGCTTTTAACTGTCATAAATGGCTGAAAGGTTGTCAATGATAACACTGCCGCTTTTAACTGTCATAAATGGCTGAAAGGTTGTCAATGGTAACACTGCTGCTTTTAACTGTCATAAATGGCTGAAAGGTTGTCAATGGTAACACTGCCAATTTTAACTGTCATAAATGGCTGAAAGGTTGTCAATGGTAAGTGGTAACACTGCCACTTTTAACTGTCATAAATGGCTGAAAGGTTGTGAACGGTAACACTTCTGCTTTTAACTGTCATAAATGGCTGAAAGGTTGTCAATGGTAACACTGCCGATTTTAACTGTCATAAATGGCTGAAAGGTTGTCAATGGTAAGTGGTAACACTGCCACTCTTAACTGTCATAAATGGCTGAAAGGTTGTCAACGGTAACACTGCTGCTTTTAACTGTCATAAATGGCTGAAAGGTTGTCAATGGTAACACTGCCACTTTTAACTGTCATAAATTGCTGAAAGGTTGTCAATGGTAACACTGCCGCTTTTAACTGTCATAAATGGCTGAAAGGTTGTCAATGGTAACACTGCTGCTTTTAACTGTCATAAATTGCTGAAAGGTTGTCAATGGTAACACTGCTGATTTTAAATGTCATAAGTGGCTGAAAGGTTGTCAATGGTAACACTGCCGCTTTTAACTGTCATAAATGGCTGAAAGGTTGTCAATGGTAACACACTGCCGCTTTTAACTGTCATAAATTGCTGAAAGGTTGTCAATGATAACACTGCCGCTTTTAACTGTCATAAATGGCTGAAAGGTTGTCAATTGTAACACTGCCGTTTTTAACTGTCATAAATTGCTGAAAGGTTGTCAATGGTAACACTGCCACTTTCAACTGTCATAAATGACTAACAGGTTGTCAATGGTAACACGACATAAATTGTCATATATGGCTGAAATAGTCATTGTTGACATGACCCCTTAAAACTGTCATAAACGACTGAAAAGTTATTTATTTGACATAAAAAAGGTAATAAACTATCCAATCTGTACCTACCTTGAGCCTCTATCAATGACTTTAAACAGCCGACCTGTTTCTTTAGATAAGTGGAAGTTGAGATCAAGTGAGTGTAAGTGTAGGAATACATTCTTAGCTACTTTTCTTACTGAATGCTGAGCTACCTTTCCAAAAACAGCATTTCTGAGTTCCTGAAAACCCATAGCACCAAGCCGTGCAAGTCCATCTACAATACAAATATAGATAATCAGAAAACTTCACAGAAAGGAAAATTTGAGTTTGTTTTTTTTGAGTAATTTGATGGAAGGTTTTTATTTTACTTTGCATTCTTTACACTTTCAATTTTTGTGGAAATGGTGCTGTTTTACATAAAATTAATATCTGTTGGTTTGTGGTTTTACATTCAGTCAAGATAATTTCTCTTATATGGAGGTGGTCCTTTCTAGAATGATAAAGGAAGCCAGATTATCAGGAGAAATTCACTAAACCTCCTGTAAGTGAACTGACAAAATAAATTCAACCAATCTTTTGGTAAGTGAACTTACAAAAGAAACCAGATTACTCGGAGAAAAACACAAACCCTTTGGCAACTGATTGATTGATTACCCATTGGTAAATGGTGTTTTTACGTCCCAGTCAAGAATATTTCATTTATATTGCAATGCCACCAGTTATAGGTGAAATTTTGTACAGTAACAAAGTTAAACAACAGGGAGGGTTCTTGTTTAAATACCAAGTACATAGCAAAAGAACAGTCACTACCTATTTTCAAGTCTTGGACAGACCATGTCAGGTATGAACCCATGACCTCCTACATAAGAAGCTAGCACTGTACCAACTTAGCTACCATGATAGGGGTCATAACACCAGTATTAAGCATACTTACACAGAAGAATTAAACCTGTGGCAGTGTTAAAAAATAATTTCGCAGCATTCTCTTTGTTCTTCCAGTTAGCAGAATCATTCAAAAAATTTATGGCATCTTTGAAAATAAATGGCACATAGACATTACAAAGCTGAAAAACAAGAAATAACATCTTAGTTATTGTCCTACTGCATCCCCATTGTCTTTATCATGTTTATTAATTCATAATGATGTTTATTATAAATTAGTTCTATGATAATAGTATGGGTAGTAGTATACGTGTATCATATCCATTAATTCTTTCAAGAACAGAAACCAACACTTTTTTGTCAGACTTACCGATAGTCTGCTTTATTAAAAGTCCATAAGTATACCACACAATGGCTGTTAACCTTTGTGCAGATCTGTTATTGCCAATTGATATGGAATCCCATAATTTGAGTTTTTCCCATAAAAATGGCAATACTGTTGTAAATGATAACCTACATTCTCCATAACCAGTGACAAAAATAGTTCTGGTCAAAATTTAGCAGTAAGGTAAACACAATTAAAATAAATACCTTTGCTCCAAGCAGGAACGACAGTGCAAGGACAACTCTTACACGTATTCCCCAGTCATCCTTTGGCCAGATATATTTGAGTATAGCTTGTAGTATGTCCCGATTAGTAACGCCTTTTCCTCCCTTAAGATTCAAATTTTGACCAAGCGATGAAGCACCGGGATGGAAGCATGATCTGTTCCCTGAAGATTTCTTGCTAAACTGTTTAATGAATTAATAAAATACATAAAGATTAAAACCAAAAAATGGTTGTTTTTTTTGTTAATATTATTTGTTGTAGTTATGGTCATTCAAGAACTTACTTAACTTAAAACATGTATCTATTTAAGATTCTTAAACAATTTAAATATCACTGTGGCTGCTAGGCTGTTAGAGTGTTTGCTAGATATTGGGAGGCTGGGGTTTGAACCGGCTGAGTCTGACCAAAACTTGAAAAAATATATAGTGTTCTTTCGCCTAACACATGGTATTTAGAAATGAAAGTTATATGTCCTTCAAAAGTTACCTAACAAACTGCTGTCCGGTGTCATGGTTAGCATGACATGTTTAAGAATCCTTTCTGTACATTGCCCTGAGCAAAGGGCAAAGGTCTAAATTTCTGCCACTTTACCTATAACTGGTTACATCTCAATGTAAGTCAAACATTCTTGACTGGGACATAAAACAGCATTCAATCAATTAATCAATCAATATACAGTTTTAAAAGTAATTTTTCCTGTAGTAAAACTAAGCTCTTTCTCAAGTGAGCTCAAATGGCCTAAAAGACCTTTATAATAAGAAACACTGTTTGTTCAGAAAATTAAGTTATTCAAAATCATAAATATTTTATTTTTAAGTTCAAGAAATTTTAGTACCGGTATATGGTTTTATTGTGAAATTGAAGCTTTTGTGCATTTTTTATAATAATTATTTTGTAGATCAATTTTATTACTGTTACCTGAGCAACAGGTGTTAACAGGTGGGTAAATCATAAATCACTAGTAAAAATGTAACTCAGCAGTAAATTAAGTAAAAATAAAGTTTTAAAAGATTAAATCTAAATTTAAATGTGTATTACACCATTTCCTTCCTGTCACTTGTAGCACTTTACCTGATATACTATATTTATCTTATGAGTGTATAGTAGTTTACTGTTGTTGTGTAAGAAATACACTTGTTGTTTAACTTGGTTACTATACAAAACTAATTTTGATATTTGAAACTTGTTTCAATTTGTTTATCAATAAACAGATTGAAATCAAATTATAACAGTGTGTGTGTATGTGTGTGTCTTGAGGGAGGGAAGAGGATAGGTGGGTAGGAGTAAAACCTGTTGCAGCAACCTCCTTTCTAAGAAGACCACCTTCAATAAAAACAAGAATTTACTGCCCCTTTTCTTTACATTTCTATCAAAAGGAACCTTTTTATAAAGACCATCTGCCTATCAAGGCGACATTTCTTAGTTCCCGTGGGCAGTCTTTTAACACAGGTTTTGCTGTACACGTATAAATATGACCACAGATCGGGTTGTGGCTTTTTTTAAACTGAACATAATTTGATCAATGCATCATAGATGTTAGCTTTTTAACGTAATTGTTGCAAGCCTTTAACATCATAGGTAATACGTTTTGATTACTAAGCTTATACACTTTTTTCACAATTTTTACAATGTTATGTGGGTACATTTCACATGACCAGTACTGATTCTTCAAATTGACCCATGAGAAATTTGACTTTAAAAAAGAAATAATTTAGTTACTATGTTTTGAGGTTTTAACCTTATGATTTAGAACAATTTGACTAATAAACTTTAAGAATCATATGGAGTTGAGTGGATTGAAGTAAAGGTGTTATATGCCTCAGTCAAGATTCTTTAACTTCTATTTAGGCAGTCAGTTCAGTGATGATGGAGGAAACTGGAGTGCCTACAGAAAACTACTGACCTTTTCACAAATCAAACTGACAAACCTTTCCACATTAGGATCTGCCCAAGTGGGATTCAAATTTAGGAATTTAGAGACTGAGAGTTGAGTTGAGTTAGTAATGGAGGTTAACGTCCCAGCCAAGAATATTTCACTTATATCGAGACATCACCAGCTATAGGCGAATGTGCAGAAATTTTGCCTGTGCATTGCGTTTATGACATTATACAGCAGCAATCTTTATCGTGCCAAGCCTACCGTGACACGAGATATGTTTATTTTAAGTTCCCATCCACAAAGAACTGTGACTTTCAATTCGTAATTCCAAGTGCTTGGGGAAAGAACAGTCACTACCCACTTTCAAATCTTGAGTCAGACCCGGTCGGGGTTCGAACCCATGACCTCCAACTTACGGAGCCAGCACTCTACCAACTGAGCTACCACAATGGTTAGAGACAGAGGCAGTGCTTTAAATCACTTGGCTACCGAAGCCAACATTCATGTAGAGGCCCTCAATTATCTTACCTTCTTCAAAAATAACCGTGTCCGTTTGAACCATGACTTTTTTATTGGTTCTTGTCTGTATTTGCTTATATGTCCTTTTTGCTGAAAAATTAACCATTAATATTTGTAGACATTATATTAATATATTTTAGACATCAATAAATAATTAATTATTTAATTAACTTCTTACAATTTCAATAGTTAAATGATGAAAAAAATGTTTGACTTATTTCCAAATGACTTGACTGCTAAATAGCCATGTTCACTCATGTGCCAAATGACATAGATTATTTATATTTTTTAGGATGTCATCAGTTACAATGCAATTGCAATTGTGCTGAGTATGGTAACATGTTTATTAAAGATAGTTCCCATGGACCTCTAGCAGACAAATTTTTCAGTAGAGTGGTCACCATTTTGTTAGGCAATCTACGGTATATCATGTATCTATCTATTTTAGCCAAATTTGTTAATTTTTAAATTATTGTTTTACAAGTTTTTAAAATTATGAAATTGTCAATGTTTTTACTTTGAGTTGGTATATTTTATAAGATTTTTTTTCCCTAAAAAAAACGATGTGACAATAAATCTATACACCCTATTTTACAAAGAATTAATAAGACTCAATTTCTAATGCCTACCAAAATGGCCACTACTTTACCTGGAAAGTGGACAGTGTGACGTCACATGGGAACTATCTATAGTGGCTTGTGCAGTAAATGTATTATTGTACATTAATTTTCGGGATTTTTTTGTATTTGAAAAATTCTTTAACAAATAAGATTTATATTGCTATGTGTGATTTCACAATTTGGAAAAGTAGTAATTCTTAAGCAGTACATGATGTACTAAAATTACAGGAAAATGTCAACTAATTTCTTAACTAATTTTGAAAAAGAGATCAACAGAGATTTGAGGTTGCTGATGAGAACAGGTACGTCAACAGCTTGCACATCAAAACTACAATAATTTTATCACAGTTTATAAAAACTAACCATGGGCTTACTATTCACCCAAAAACATGTCATATATCTTGTAATTTCATCATAATTTTGTTTTCAAATTTATACCCCCTTTCAGTCTGTCCAATGGGATCCCATTTCAGACAGCTATGCCAGACATAAATTTATGTGAATTGGCATGGAAAAATAATAACGTAAATGAAAAAATTCTCAGCAAAACTTGTTCCTGTGGCAATATCCTATTTGATCCCCTAGTCCAAAATTCAAGTTGACTGTCTATCAATATTCATTCTGCTCAAGAACTGTAAATTATTGGAATCTCCTACCAGCTGCTCATGATGAAATGTAATGTCATGATTACACATTGTACAACAGAGAAGATGAGCTTGCCAGTGGGGATGTTAAAACATGTTACTGCTGCTCCTGGAATGTTTTAATATTTTGACACACTGTGCTAGAATAAGGAACCTATATGCCAGGAAATCTGCAAGATAGATTAATAATGCCAAGCTGACTGGTCATCATCTTTACATTGATCAAGTGAAACGCATTGAATAAAAAGCAATGCCATGTAAAAAAGATTACAACATACCTACGGATGCTTCTAATGACAATGCTTCAGCATAATGAGCTGGTAAGAAAAACTTGCTAAACCAGTTTTTCTTGTCAATCAGTGACCAACATATGCCAGCATAATACAATATTACTTACAATCAGGCTTAAAAATGACTGGCACTTGTTTTGGAATAGTGGTCTGTCGTTAAATAATGTTCTAGGCGAATTGACAAATACATTTGAGATCTGTTGCACACTTCCATTCTGCCTGGACCAACAACTCAACCTCAGCAAACTTGCCATAGTTTCATCTCCCTAACCAAAACACTACACGAGTTACTTACCTTGATTTCGATCCGCGGCTACCTAATGCGGGTTAATAAAATTTGATACGAACTCATTTTTCTGTATTAATTACAACTGGCCTCAACAGACATTATTTGCTTTAATTTTGCATTTAATATTGTAAAATTTTTCATATTTCTACATTTTTCAAAGCCAAAAAATCAAAAAAAAAGTATAAGAAAAAGGATTATTTCTTTGTGGTTAACAGGTTGCGGAGTAATTTGATATAACCACTTCCGGTATGTAATTCGGTTTTAAAGAGGCATGTATGGAAAGTAAACAATAACACATTTCAGAACACATTGTGAAACCATGGAACCGGATCTTATTCAGAATTCCATTTCTCATAATTGTCATGATGATTACGATTATGGTTCACAGTTTAAAAGACTGCGCATAACTGACAATGTCAGGGAACTCCAAACTGTTTTACGAGACAAGTAAGTATAGCAGGTGCCCACGTGCATGTCTGGATTAGTGGATTTTTGCATGACGTGTACAGAACATATTTGGTTTTTCATCAGGGGAGTGTCCAAAATTTTTTTGACATTGGGGCTTTACAATTTTCTCTGGGACAACAAATTATTCGAACACCTTTTTGGTCTTCTATACCCTAAAAAGGAATAAAGTTTGATGTTCTGTCAACTGATTAGACCACAATTTGTTTCTGGCCCAACAGACCCCTATCAGAAAAAAAGGCTGTTGATGACAGTTAGAAATAATTTTTTCTTTCAACTAAGGTATCCAGACACCTATCGAGCATGATGAGCACATTTGTCAATAAACAATTTGTCAATTTCATGGAGGGTTGCATTATTCAGTTTGTGTATTGCAATGGGATGTTAAAAATTTACTTCTAGTTTTTCTTGAAAATGTGACATCCTATATCTGTGACTTTACAATTGGTCAACCTCTCGGAGTGAAAAAAACTCATTTAGCAAGTGTTCTACAACAAGGCTAAAAGGAATGGACAGAAAAGTCTGGTAGAAAATCACTATTGTACCTACTACATACAACACTGCTGCACCATGCTACACATATTTGTGTACAGCAAAATCTTTTTATTATGCATTACATAATTTTGCTACCTTGCATATCGTCATAGTAATTTGAAGTTCCAAAATACTTCCTGTAATTTATCCTGAGACCCCTTTATAACACCAAAAGTTGACTGGCAATGATTGGGGTTTAGCTAAAAAGTTTTGATCAAAAAATTTTAACTGATGATTTTGGGTCCTTCAAAGTAAAAACAATTCAGCGCTGGTGAATGAACAAAAATGTAAACAAGTTTACTAATCAGTGAGCAGAAGATCATTCTGTATATGTATTTCTATTTAGTAGATGTATGGACTATACAGCTACTAAATACATATAGAATGATCTTTTGAACATATACAGTTTGTATCTATAAGGAGTACCAGTACAATCCAAACATTTTTCAATAGCTCATTTTAAGTGAAAAACACAATTAAATTGCTGTTTTAGCAAATTCTCTAACAGTTTTTCTTAGACAATTGAAACCATATTTGATTTGAAATGTACCCAGGTTTAACAGATAAAACTTTGTCCATATCAACACTACATCAAAGTGGCATTCCGTACAGAAAAATATTTATTGCAGATTAATGATTGATTAAGTTCAAATGGGAAATAAGTAAGGTAAGTCATATGACATATTTACAGTCTTCAAAACAGATTTTTTTTGGCTTGTCATAGAAATTACATGTATTTTCATGCAAAATTAGTTAGTACATCATCACTACATGTAGTACAATGTTCACTCTTTTATTTTCAGAGGCACATCCAGAGGTGACTTCATATTTTATGCTGACAGATTGGTAAGTTTTATATATGAAATAACCAGTAATTAATGGCTGGTGTGTTTATTGAATTGTCTTAGTTTTGAAAAATATTACATGATATCTAGATGAAGTTGCATATAGTTATCCTGATTCAATTGCTTATTTTGTCATGCCACAACTACTCTGTATTCTAAAATTATGAGGGTTTTGATGCCTGAGTGGTCTAAAGTGCCACCCCAGCACCTCTCACGACCTAGGTTTGAATCCTACTCTGGTGAAAAATTGAGGAAGTTTTTGAGATCGCTAGCTAAGGTGGTGGGATTTTATGGACACTCTGGTTTCCTCCAACTCAGAACTGGTCCTTTTCTTACAAGGAAAGAAAAAAAATGATATTAAAGCATGATTGGGTGTAAAACACCATTATTACACTATGCTTTAACGTTATTAAAGTTTGAAAGAATAGGATTTTAAAAAAATACTTTCTATTTGACACTTTCCGGTACAAATTTATGTTTCTGCCTGTTAATTTTTTTTCAAAATTTTGGTACTACTATTTTCTTGTATTTGTAAAAGGTTCATATTTTGTTGCAAAAATTTTATTTTTATTTTGCTAAATAATTTTTTTAAATTTGTTTATTTGATTTTCAGATTAGATTGGTTGTTGAGGAGGGTCTTAATCAGTTACCATACAAGCATTGTGAAATAGTTACACCAACTGGTAAGACTCCTGATAATGAAGTCTCGTTTCATTATTTGTACACCACTGTTGGTCTACAGATTTACTTTTTCTTTTTCTCAAAATGATGTAACAGTTTAAGTTGATCTCTGTTTTCAAATATTTTATTACCAGTTTGTACATTCTGGTGCCAAAATCCTCCCAATCATGTGATTCACATAATATTCTGTGTCTCAAAATAATCACTAAAAGAATAATTTTGTTTAAATGCAATGGGTGATAATGGTGAAGACCAAAGCTTACCCTGTAACTGTTATTATTATTTTATAATTGATGATTTATATGTTAGCTTTTTGAATGCAGTTAGCCAATACATGTGCAAATATGTTTCAGTTTGAATGTAATGATAAATATATTAATTTTTTAGGTCAGCCATATGATGGATGAGATATGAGAAAGGTAACTGTGGAGTCAGTATTATGAGAAGTGGTGAGTATGACTTTAAAATACTGGTCACCTTTTTAATCTAACCAACCCCTCTACTCACCAGTAGATGAAAATGATGAGAATGTTGATGCTTCAAGTCCAGCTAGGGGCTTCCTTGATCAAGTGGTCTAAAGCATCAACTTATGGATCAAAGTTCAAATCCACCTTGGACAGATCCTAGTGTAAGAAAATTTGTTAGTTTGCTCGTCAAAGGTTGGTGGTTTTCTTCCGTTTACATCATCATCATCAACCTGATGAACGTTTGTGAAGAATCTTGACCGAGCCATAAAATACTATTACTCCACTTGCTAAGTCCATCTTGGACAAAGTGAAATAGGTTAGGTTGATCTTAAAGGTCACCTTATAAGTTTTATGTGGTCTTCATAGACAGGCTTGACTGGACATCCTATATACACTTTGTGCATTACAGAGAAACTAAATGTTTTTAAAAACAAACCAGTAATGATAATTTTGACAGTAAACACAAAATTAATTTGCTTATTTTAAATAACCGGTATTCATTTTACAGGGCTTGAAATTTTCTGCATTTAGGTTTGAATCTCACTTGGTTAGATCCTAGTGTGAGAAAGTTTGTCTGAAAAAAATCTTAACTGGGGCATAAAACAACATTGCTCAACTAAACTAAAGTGAAATGTAGTAGATGAATGATAGTTTTCAGCTTTAAATTGTGATAAATGTATTTAACAGGAGAAGCCATGGAACAAGGTCTCAGGGATTGTTGTCGATCAATAAGAATTGGTAAAATACTTGTACAGAGTGATGAAGATACTCATGAAGCTAAAGTCGTCTATGCTAAGTTACCTCCTGATATTAGTTACAGAAAAGTTCTTCTCATGTACCCAATAATGAGTAAGTACAATATTTGTTAAAATATTTTAAAATGATAATACAATAATAATTTGTCTAAAAAGCAGGAAGATGGAATCCACTGTAGTGTTTATACAATATTTGATGGAAAATGACATTATTTTGTTGGTCTTCATTGACACATTATAGAGGTAGTTTCTTATATGTTTTCTTTACTGAGAAGTGATTGTTTGATTAATTGATTGATTGATTGATTGATCAAGACTTAAAAATAGGTAGTGACTCTTCTTTCTTGGCACTCTGCATTTAGAAATGAAAGCCACAGGGTTGTCTCAGAAAAGACCTTAAAAACCCTAATGCCCAGTGTCATGGAAGGCGTGGCACTTAAAGAACCCTCCCTGCACATTGCCCTAAGCACACTTCACCTATAACTAGTGAAATCTGAATATAAGTGCAATATTCTTGACTGGGGCATAAAACCCTGTTCAATCAATTGATCAAAACCAGTTAGTGGATCCTTATGTATGTTGTTCCAGAAAGTTTAGAATTTTCTGAAATTCTTAAGTCGAGTAACAAACACTTCTCAGACCAGAAGTGAAATTTGAGAATCTTCAGATTTAGTCAGTTTCTTAAAGGAAATTCTATAGGTGCAGGGAATCAGTTAATGTCCTCAAAGAACACATGTTCGTGTCTATTTATTTGATTACAGGTAAAGGGAACACAGTGATTAAAGCAGTTAATGTCCTCAAAGAACACATGTTCATGTTATTTATTTGATTACAGGTACAGGGAACACAGTGATTAAAGCAGTAAATGTTCTCAAAGAACACATGTTCATGTCTATTTATTTATTTGATTACAGGTCAGGGAACACTGTGATTAAAGCAGTAAATGTTCTCAAAGAACACATGTTCATGTCTATTTATTTATTTGATTATAGGTACAGGGAACACTGATTAAAGCAGTAAATGTTCTCAAAGAACACATGTTCATGTCTATTTATTTATTTGATTACAGGTACAGGGAACACTGTGATTAAAGCAGTAAATGTTCTCAAAGAATACATGTTCATGTCTATTTATTTATTTGATTACAGGTACAGGGAACACTGTGATTAAAGCAGTAAATGTCTTCAAAGAACACATGTTCATGTCTATTTATTTGATTACAGGTACAGGGAACACTGTGATTAAAGCAGTTAATGTCCTCAAAGAACACATGTTCATGTCTATTTATTTGATTATAGGTACAGGGAACACTGTGATTAAAGCAGTAAATGTCCTTAAAGAACACAAAGTTAAAGAAGAAAATATTATTTTATTGAATCTCTTTGTTACTCCACTAGGTAGGTTTATATTTACAAATAATGGATATTGAAATTATTTTAAAAATGGTTTGAACCAGTGAGCCTTGACTAATTATTGATAAACCACTACTGATTCTGCCCTTTAAAAATTGGAAAGTTTGAAAAGTGGTCATTTGAAATCACAAAATATTAAAAAAATCAATTTAGTGAATCATTGGATTTTAGTCTCATTAGGTTTTAGATTAATTAGCTGAATGACCAGGTTTTTTCTGTAAGGGTTAAACCTTCAGTGTAAGTCAATTAGTGATACCGGATTTCATTTTGACGTTGATAAAAAAAATTACATTTGTGATGTTTTAATGTATTAAATGATGACCAAATAGTAATTACAGGAGTATAATATGACATTGCTAATATGATGTCACTCATCTCTTGCTTATGCCTATATGTGTGACGTTATTGATTGGCTGGTTCAACTATTGGAAATGCATGTCATACAAAACATTTTTTAAAAGTATATCGGGATTAAAAATCCAATAAAGTTTTCAAAAAATGCAAAATGTGAATATAGCTATTGAACTGTCTAGAAATGGCATTTATAGTGCTATAACTTGCCTTGCCAAATAAGAAAACTAATCATAACATGCTAGCATGCATCATACTGTTTTCTTGCATGGCAGTGGATAAATGCCATTTCTAAACAGTTCAGTGGTTAATTAAACATAGTCATATCCCAAAGACTAATGATGTAAATTTCAAAGAAAGTAAGAAATACCAAGTTATGTTCGTCTATTTTGTTAGATGGACTTGTTATTTGTTTTCATTAATGTTTTTTATTGTACGAGACCTTAATTATTAGAAATTAAGTTCCAGGGTTTAGTTCGAGTGTTTGAGTTTGTGTAACAATACAATTTATATGTATAAATAAATACTTCTACCATAATAATTAGAATACATCAGTATATATGGTGTAAGGGAGACAATTCACTAACCACCAGGTAAGGAAGTGTAAATACTCATGTTGATGTTGTTAATTTTTTCAGCTGCAAGAACACTTGTCAGTACCTTTCCAGAAATGACCGTTTTGACCTCAGAAGTTCATCCAGTTGCACCAAATCATTTTGGACAGAAATATTTTGGTACTGAATAGATGAAATTTTTACAACACAGTGAAACAAATTGACTAGAGTCAATGACACAAAATATTCCTTTTGAAGATGGAAGATTTGTTTGAAATGTTCCTCACAAGTAGTGAAGAATGTGTTTGTAGTCTAAACTACATAACATTTAATAAAAGTGCTAGCTATTGGTCTGTTTTATGCCAGATAATGTCTCTAATGGTGGATCTGATCTTAAAATATTGGATCTGATCGACTTTAAGAAAAATATTATAATCTCAGTGTGTGTTTGTATCTGAAGAGAGATAGAGAGAGAGAGAGAGGGAGGGAGGGGAGAGAAATAGAGAGAAAGATAGGTGCTTTGTTCAGTTAATTTGTACATAAAACTTTTTACATTATTATTTTTTCTTGCCTGATAAGTGCTATTGTGTATTTATATCCTCATTATCATTGTCTTCGTTATTCATGTAATTTTTGTTGGAAGATATTTTTGGAGGTGAAGCTGCTTACATAATTTTAGTTTTGGTGCAGTATAGTGTATTGTACAAGGGTTTCCTGGAATGTAAACTGGAGTTTATATTGTACAAGGGTTTCCTGGAATGTAGACTGGAGTGTAGCATAAAGTTGTCGTTGTATTTTGCTCTTTAACATTGACAGTTTCACAGATGTTGTAAAGTATATTATTTTCATTGAAACAAAGACCACCATACCAGTACTGTTTTGTAAACATATTTTGATTATTTACATGCTCTGGTTTTTTTTCCATGCGTCAAACTTTAATTTTGTATTAATTATATAAACTTCAGTTTCAGAAAGTAACATTTTGAAAGAAATTCACAGGTATCACATGTATTTTTCATCGTTGTGTTCTCAGGAATAATGTTTACATGGGCAATTGTTACGTTTTTAGTTGTGTTCAAAAATGTTGTCAATTTGGATTTTGTATTCATCTTGTTATACCTGTAATAACAAAATAATTTAGACAACACCCAATGTTTTACTTTTAAACCAACTTTTATTCACATGTTTCACGGGAACAAAATGATTGCTAAAGGTAAATGTCGGGAACATGTTTTTGAAAATAGGTATCATTTATTCTTACATGTACCAAATATTCAGCTATACTCAATATCACCAAAGTTAATAGTTGTGATAAAGTTTTGGCAAGATAATCGCTAAAGTTATTTTCCGCGAATAAAAGTTGGTTTACAGTAACCAAATAATTAAGACATCACCCATCGTTGATAAATTTTAGAAGAGTGAAAAAAACAAAGAATCATGAAAGGTTTTCCAGACGTTGTTAAAACCAGAATACCTCAATTGAGTAGAAATTACGTACATGTGTTAGTTATACTTAACATTGGCTTTACTTGTGCACCATAGAGCTTTGCTGCCATTCCTGGTAGCTAAAATCGCCATTGACTACTTAGTTCTGAGAAAGTATTTCAAAATGTAACCTATTTTAGCAAAAAAAAAAAAAACCACATTTTCATAGATTTTGGAAAGTTGTAATGAAAATTCTGAAATTATGGAAACCTAAATAGGATATCTGTTAATGCTTTTGAAGAATATTTATTCCATTGGATATCATGTGTTGCTGCAAATACATCACCCTAAGCTGTTCAATAACCAGAGACAATTGTAGCTCAGTATAAACTTTAACAGGTACAGTAAAACCTTGATTCATCGTCAAACTTTGTTCAATCATTTTGTTGCATTATTAAAGTGTTTGGTGTTAAATCAAGGGAGAATTATAATGATAAACTTGAAAGAAAAAGATTATGGAACTGTGGCCAAGTAAATAATTTTAGGACCGTGGCGATGAGCAAAGAGGCAAAGTTATCAAAGATTTTACTGTATTGTATAGTGCACAGTTGGACAAATGTTAGTATCACATGGTAAACGGGTGAATCACTTTAGCTTTAAAATACTGCAATAAACTTTACTTTAAATAATATTGAACTTAAAAGTCATTTTTGACTATATGAATGAAAACTTCCAGTCAAAACCTCATTGTTTTACGTGAGCCTTGATGGCCTATTTGTCTAGAGCATTCACTCATAGATCACATCGCCTCTTACTCCCTAGGTTTGAATACTGCTTTGGCAGGAAGTTTGCCAAAGGTAGATGCTTTTCTCAGGGAACTCCGAAGTTTGCCAAAGGTAGATGCTTTTCTCAGGGAACTCCAGTTTCCTCCACCATCCTTGGAACTGACAGCCTAGATATAAATGAAAGAATGTAAAACACCATTACTCCACTCCACCCCTTGCATTTTCAAGACCGCCTAGTGATACCTGTAAAGTGGTATTTATAAGTAGATGATGAATATCTGTAATGATGCCAAAGCATCTCTAAAACATTGACTGGGTTTATTTAGAGGTTCAAGTGTTGTGGTATTGCTATAGACACAAAGTTTATATAATCATTATAAGATTGGATGGTTTGGTGGATTGATGTTTTACAATTAACCAAAGTCAAGAGAATATCGTAAACCCAGGAGGCAGTTCAAAGTATTATTAGATAAACATTCTTGATAAAAATTTTCTGCTTCTTAAATTGTAAAACTCCCTCAAAAAACTATGCTATACTTAAGTGTTTCCTTGGGTGGATTTGGTAAAATATATTTTTGACCTTCTATTTTTTCTCATTTCAACATCTAAAAATTTTTTTCATTTCCACAATTTTTCCCTGAAAACTACTGATTTTATTTTGAAACAACCCTCTATTGTCACAAAATTAACATGGATTTAGTAATAATTAGGTATATCAAAGTGGTTAGGTCTTGGATAGTGGAGGAAACTGAAATGCCCAGGGAAAACCTTCTACTGTCAGCTAGCAAACTGACAAGCATTACATAATGATCTGCTGTGAGTGAGAGATTTGAACCAAGAAGGATGGAGTCTCAATGAGATTTGAACCTAGAAGGTTAGAGTCTCAGTGAGATTTGAACCTAGAAGGTTAGAGTCTCAATGAGATTTGAACCTAGAAGGTTAGAGTCTCAGTGAGATTTGAACCTAGAAGGTTAGAGTCTCAATAAGATTTGAACCTAGAAGGTTAGAGTCTCAATGAGATTTGAACCTAGAAGATTAGAGTCTCAATGAGATTTGAACCTAGAAGGTTAGAGTCTCAGTGAGATTTGAACCTAGAAGGTTAGAGTCTCAATGAGATTTGAACCTAGAAGATTAGAGTCTCAATGAGATTTGAACCTAGAAGGTGAAAGGCAATGTGAGCTGTAAGGCAGCACTTTTAACCATTTGGCCACCAAGGCCCATGTTTTTATAAACATTTAATTTTTAGAAGGGTGAAGTATATGTGTACATAAATGTGCAATAATTAACAGTAGACTTACAAAATTAAACTGTTGAAACCTCTAGTATACTGCTTTTGAACACAGTGTTTTCCAGTCTACCACATGATGCCCCATAGACATAGAACTGCATAAGTTGATGATTTCCCATGAAAACATAAGGACTTTGTGAAGTAAAGGTTTTCCACAGACTTAATGGAATATTAATTTCATGGTAAGTTGAGAACACCTGTGGGGAAAATCTATCCCAGACTAGGATGAAATTGAAAAATTCATTCGTTGTCGGAGATGTGGTGGGAACAAGGCAGAAATGCTTGTCTGTGGGTGAGAAATGGTTCTTCAAAATGTTCCTGCAAACTTAATGGTGTATAACTGTATAATGTTTCTACTTCATGGGATATTAATCATGTGTCATGTAGGTGAACACTGTTGCTAAGTGTTGTAGGGATGTCAGGGTAATTGTGTGGTTATCATTATCAACAATGTAACACTTGGTGGTCTTTATTTTTAATACTCATTTGATGAACGGAATATGATTTGTAACATGCTTTGTGTTGATTGAAATTTTAATGTTCAGAATTCCAAATACATGTACATTCTACATTCTGATTTCTTATCGTAAATGTTGAATTTACTTTTGTCCATAGATCTATGAATTTTTTAACAATCCTAGAATTAAGATTTCTTGACAATAATGTTTACTAGGCCTATATAGTGTTTCAGACTGTTTTTGAGCAAACAACCATGCTTACTACAGCAGGGTGTTCAGCTAGTTCATGATCAAACTTTATAGGAGGCAATCCTATCCACTTTCTTACATGTCATATGATCTATTCCATTTATTTGAAACTCTTTTATCAAAAAGAGATGGGCATATCAATGAACATGTTACAGTAAATGCATACAGTTTCTGTTCTAGTTTACATTTTATGGTTGTATTTCATCAGTAAATACTGTATTGATCAATGATTGAAGGACCAGGTCTTAAATTCCATGTTACATAAAATGTATATTTTGATTTTTACACTTATTTACATTTTTGAGAACACTATTAAATATTGTCACTCTTTTAAATATATTGTCAGTCTTTTGAATATTGCTAAGACCCAATTGGTTGCAATTTATTTCACAGCATATATTTATATATTCAGTTTTTTCCAGTCAAGATTCTTTCACTTATATTGAGGTGGTCAGTTCTGGATTGGTGGAGAAAACCAGAGTGCCCTAAAACACTACTGAGTAGACAGATCTTAGTGTGAGAAAATTTGTCAGTTCACTTGCCAAAGCTTGGTTGTTTTCTAGAGGCACTCAATCAATCCTGAACTGACAGCCTCATTATAAGTGAAAGAATCTTGACGGGGGCATTATTACCCTCTCACTCGCCCTAAACTATAAAATTAAATTTATTATATAAAAGCACTTCATGACTTTATAATCCTTTTATAATTGGTTGCAGATCACGTTCTGTTGTATCAGAGTGTATAATGAGATATTTTTGTATAAAATATATACATATGTACACTTATTATACATTATTAATTATTTACATGTAATTACAAGTACAATCAACTTCCATGTAATGTCATGTACATTTAAAACACATTGGTTTACATGTAATGATATGCGCATTGGTTTACATGTAATAACATGGCCGGATACATTTAAAATTTCCATGTACTGTGTACATTTAAAACACATGTAATGACATTTGCATTGGTTTACATGTATTGACATGTGCATTGGTTTACATGTAATTACATTTCTGGATACATTTAAAATGTCCATGTACCATGTACATTTAAAACACATTGGTTTACATGTAATGACATGTAAATTGATGTTCTAAATCCAGGTGTCATTGCATGTAAATTTTAAATATTCATGTACATGTACATATCATTACTTGTGAATCAATGTATGAATATGGCATTAAATGTGAATTTTAAATATACATGACTGTCATGTATATTTAAAATTCACATTTAATGCCATGTTCATACATTGATTTATAAGTAATGATATGTACATGAATATTTAAAATTTACATGTAATGACACCTGGATTTAGAACATTGATTTACATGTAATGACATGTGCTGGTACATTCAAAATTTATGTGTTATGGTATTTATGTGATTTAAAATTTATGTGTAACAATACAGTCTTTGTTTATTGTATAAGCAAGGAATATAAACATTGTATGTAATGTATCCTTGAACAAGTATGTATCTATATACTTATGTTGCAATAAAATGTATTGAAAAAGTTTTGACAGTTACTTGTATTGTCTTTTAATTAAAATACCCACACGGAGTAAGGGGGTGTACTGGAATCGCCGTGTCTTTAGGATAAAATTGTCATTCTGGGGCCAATGGAATCACAGTCTCTTCTAGACATTAAGTTCTGCTGTACGAGACCTTAATTATTAGAAATTAAGTTCCAGGGTTTAGTTCGAGTGTTTGAGTTTGTGTAACAATACAATTTATATGTATAAATAAATACTTCTACCATAATAATTAGAATACATCAGTATATATGGTGTAAGGGAGACAATTCACTAACCACCAGGTAAGGAAGTGTAAATACTCATGTTGATGTTGTTAATTTTTTCAGCTGCAAGAACACTTGTCAGTACCTTTCCAGAAATGACCGTTTTGACCTCAGAAGTTCATCCAGTTGCACCAAATCATTTTGGACAGAAATATTTTGGTACTGAATAGATGAAATTTTTACAACACAGTGAAACAAATTGACTAGAGTCAATGACACAAAATATTCCTTTTGAAGATGGAAGATTTGTTTGAAATGTTCCTCACAAGTAGTGAAGAATGTGTTTGTAGTCTAAACTACATAACATTTAATAAAAGTGCTAGCTATTGGTCTGTTTTATGCCAGATAATGTCTCTAATGGTGGATCTGATCTTAAAATATTGGATCTGATCGACTTTAAGAAAAATATTATAATCTCAGTGTGTGTTTGTATCTGAAGAGAGATAGAGAGAGAGAGAGAGAGGGAGGGAGGGGAGAGAAATAGAGAGAAAGATAGGTGCTTTGTTCAGTTAATTTGTACATAAAACTTTTTACATTATTATTTTTTCTTGCCTGATAAGTGCTATTGTGTATTTATATCCTCATTATCATTGTCTTCGTTATTCATGTAATTTTTGTTGGAAGATATTTTTGGAGGTGAAGCTGCTTACATAATTTTAGTTTTGGTGCAGTATAGTGTATTGTACAAGGGTTTCCTGGAATGTAAACTGGAGTTTATATTGTACAAGGGTTTCCTGGAATGTAGACTGGAGTGTAGCATAAAGTTGTCGTTGTATTTTGCTCTTTAACATTGACAGTTTCACAGATGTTGTAAAGTATATTATTTTCATTGAAACAAAGACCACCATACCAGTACTGTTTTGTAAACATATTTTGATTATTTACATGCTCTGGTTTTTTTTCCATGCGTCAAACTTTAATTTTGTTAATTATATAAACTTCAGTTTCAGAAAGTAACATTTTGAAAGAAATTCACAGGTATCACATGTATTTTTCATCGTTGTGTTCTCAGGAATAATGTTTACATGGGCAATTGTTACGTTTTTAGTTGTGTTCAAAAATGTTGTCAATTTGGATTTTGTATTCATCTTGTTATACCTGTAATAACAAAATAATTTAGACAACACCCAATGTTTTACTTTTAAACCAACTTTTATTCACATGTTTCACGGGAACAAAATGATTGCTAAAGGTAAATGTCGGGAACATGTTTTTGAAAATAGGTATCATTTATTCTTACATGTACCAAATATTCAGCTATACTCAATATCACCAAAGTTAATAGTTGTGATAAAGTTTTGGCAAGATAATCGCTAAAGTTATTTTCCGCGAATAAAAGTTGGTTTACAGTAACCAAATAATTAAGACATCACCCATCGTTGATAAATTTTAGAAGAGTGAAAAAAACAAAGAATCATGAAAGGTTTTCCAGACGTTGTTAAAACCAGAATACCTCAATTGAGTAGAAATTACGTACATGTGTTAGTTATACTTAACATTGGCTTTACTTGTGCACCATAGAGCTTTGCTGCCATTCCTGGTAGCTAAAATCGCCATTGACTACTTAGTTCTGAGAAAGTATTTCAAAATGTAACCTATTTTAGCAAAAAAAAAAAAAACCACATTTTCATAGATTTTGGAAAGTTGTAATGAAAATTCTGAAATTATGGAAACCTAAATAGGATATCTGTTAATGCTTTTGAAGAATATTTATTCCATTGGATATCATGTGTTGCTGCAAATACATCACCCTAAGCTGTTCAATAACCAGAGACAATTGTAGCTCAGTATAAACTTTAACAGGTACAGTAAAACCTTGATTCATCGTCAAACTTTGTTCAATCATTTTGTTGCATTATTAAAGTGTTTGGTGTTAAATCAAGGGAGAATTATAATGATAAACTTGAAAGAAAAAGATTATGGAACTGTGGCCAAGTAAATAATTTTAGGACCGTGGCGATGAGCAAAGAGGCAAAGTTATCAAAGATTTTACTGTATTGTATAGTGCACAGTTGGACAAATGTTAGTATCACATGGTAAACGGGTGAATCACTTTAGCTTTAAAATACTGCAATAAACTTTACTTTAAATAATATTGAACTTAAAAGTCATTTTTGACTATATGAATGAAAACTTCCAGTCAAAACCTCATTGTTTTACGTGAGCCTTGATGGCCTATTTGTCTAGAGCATTCACTCATAGATCACATCGCCTCTTACTCCCTAGGTTTGAATACTGCTTTGGCAGGAAGTTTGCCAAAGGTAGATGCTTTTCTCAGGGAACTCCGAAGTTTGCCAAAGGTAGATGCTTTTCTCAGGGAACTCCAGTTTCCTCCACCATCCTTGGAACTGACAGCCTAGATATAAATGAAAGAATGTAAAACACCATTACTCCACTCCACCCTTGCATTTTCAAGACCGCCTAGTGATACCTGTAAAGTGGTATTTATAAGTAGATGATGAATATCTGTAATGATGCCAAAGCATCTCTAAAACATTGACTGGGTTTATTTAGAGGTTCAAGTGTTGTGGTATTGCTATAGACACAAAGTTTATATAATCATTATAAGATTGGATGGTTTGGTGGATTGATGTTTTACAATTAACCAAAGTCAAGAGAATATCGTAAACCCAGGAGGCAGTTCAAAGTATTATTAGATAAACATTCTTGATAAAAATTTTCTGCTTCTTAAATTGTAAAACTCCTCAAAAAACTATGCTATACTTAAGTGTTTCCTTGGGTGGATTTGGTAAAATATATTTTTGACCTTCTATTTTTTCTCATTTCAACATCTAAAAATTTTTTTCATTTCCACAATTTTTCCCTGAAAACTACTGATTTTATTTTGAAACAACCCTCTATTGTCACAAAATTAACATGGATTTAGTAATAATTAGGTATATCAAAGTGGTTAGGTCTTGGATAGTGGAGGAAACTGAAATGCCCAGGGAAAACCTTCTACTGTCAGCTAGCAAACTGACAAGCATTACATAATGATCTGCTGTGAGTGAGAGATTTGAACCAAGAAGGATGGAGTCTCAATGAGATTTGAACCTAGAAGGTTAGAGTCTCAGTGAGATTTGAACCTAGAAGGTTAGAGTCTCAATGAGATTTGAACCTAGAAGGTTAGAGTCTCAGTGAGATTTGAACCTAGAAGGTTAGAGTCTCAATAAGATTTGAACCTAGAAGGTTAGAGTCTCAATGAGATTTGAACCTAGAAGATTAGAGTCTCAATGAGATTTGAACCTAGAAGGTTAGAGTCTCAGTGAGATTTGAACCTAGAAGGTTAGAGTCTCAATGAGATTTGAACCTAGAAGATTAGAGTCTCAATGAGATTTGAACCTAGAAGGTGAAAGGCAATGTGAGCTGTAAGGCAGCACTTTTAACCATTTGGCCACCAAGGCCCATGTTTTTATAAACATTTAATTTTTAGAAGGGTGAAGTATATGTGTACATAAATGTGCAATAATTAACAGTAGACTTACAAAATTAAACTGTTGAAACCTCTAGTATACTGCTTTGAACACAGTGTTTTCCAGTCTACCACATGATGCCCCATAGACATAGAACTGCATAAGTTGATGATTTCCCATGAAAACATAAGGACTTTGTGAAGTAAAGGTTTTCCACAGACTTAATGGAATATTAATTTCATGGTAAGTTGAGAACACCTGTGGGGAAAATCTATCCCAGACTAGGATGAAATTGAAAAATTCATTCGTTGTCGGAGATGTGGTGGGAACAAGGCAGAAATGCTTGTCTGTGGGTGAGAAATGGTTCTTCAAAATGTTCCTGCAAACTTAATGGTGTATAACTGTATAATGTTTCTACTTCATGGATATTAATCATGTGTCATGTAGGTGAACACTGTTGCTAAGTGTTGTAGGGATGTCAGGGTAATTGTGTGGTTATCATTATCAACAATGTAACACTTGGTGGTCTTTATTTTTAATACTCATTTGATGAACGGAATATGATTTGTAACATGCTTTGTGTGTTGATTGAAATTTTAATGTTCAGAATTCCAAATACATGTACATTCTACATTCTGATTTCTTATCGTAAATGTTGAATTTACTTTTGTCCATAGATCTATGAATTTTTTAACAATCCTAGAATTAAGATTTCTTGACAATAATGTTTACTAGGCCTATATAGTGTTTCAGACTGTTTTGAGCAAACAACCATGCTTACTACAGCAGGGTGTTCAGCTAGTTCATGATCAAACTTTATAGGAGGCAATCCTATCCACTTTCTTACATGTCATATGATCTATTCCATTTATTTGAAACTCTTTTATCAAAAAGAGATGGGCATATCAATGAACATGTTACAGTAAATGCATACAGTTTCTGTTCTAGTTTACATTTTATGGTTGTATTTCATCAGTAAATATGTATTGATCAATGATTGAAGGACCAGGTCTTAAATTCCATGTTACATAAAATGTATATTTTGATTTTACACTTATTTACATTTTTGAGAACACTATTAAATATTGTCACTCTTTTAAATATATTGTCAGTCTTTTGAATATTGCTAAGACCCAATTGGTTGCAATTTATTTCACAGCATATATTTATATATTCAGTTTTTTCCAGTCAAGATTCTTTCACTTATATTGAGGTGGTCAGTTCTGGATTGGTGGAGAAAACCAGAGTGCCCTAAAACACTACTGAGTAGACAGATCTTAGTGTGAGAAAATTTGTCAGTTCACTTGCCAAAGCTTGGTTGTTTTCTAGAGGCACTCAATCAATCCTGAACTGACAGCCTCATTATAAGTGAAAGAATCTTGACGGGGGCATTATTACCCTCTCACTCGCCCTAAACTATAAAATTAAATTTATTATATAAAAGCACTTCATGACTTTATAATCCTTTTATAATTGGTTGCAGATCACGTTCTGTTGTATCAGAGTGTATAATGAGATATTTTTGTATAAAATATATACATATGTACACTTATTATACATTATTAATTATTTACATGTAATTACAAGTACAATCAACTTCCATGTAATGTCATGTACATTTAAAACACATTGGTTTACATGTAATGATATGCGCATTGGTTTACATGTAATAACATGGCCGGATACATTTAAAATTTCCATGTACTGTGTACATTTAAAACACATGTAATGACATTTGCATTGGTTTACATGTATTGACATGTGCATTGGTTTACATGTAATTACATTTCTGGATACATTTAAAATGTCCATGTACCATGTACATTTAAAACACATTGGTTTACATGTAATGACATGTAAATTGATGTTCTAAATCCAGGTGTCATTGCATGTAAATTTTAAATATTCATGTACATGTACATATCATTACTTGTGAATCAATGTATGAATATGGCATTAAATGTGAATTTTAAATATACATGACTGTCATGTATATTTAAAATTCACATTTAATGCCATGTTCATACATTGATTTATAAGTAATGATATGTACATGAATATTTTAAAATTTACATGTAATGACACCTGGATTTAGAACATTGATTTACATGTATGACATGTGCTGGTACATTCAAAATTTATGTGTTATGGTATTTATGTGATTTAAAATTTATGTGTAACAATACAGTCTTTGTTTATTGTATAAGCAAGGAATATAAACATTGTATGTAATGTATCCTTGAACAAGTATGTATCTATATACTTATGTTGCAATAAAATGTATTGAAAAAGTTTTGACAGTTACTTGTATTGTCTTTTAATTAAAATACCCACACGGAGTAAGGGGGTGTACTGGAATCGCCGTGTCTTTAGGATAAAATGTCATTCTGGGGCCAATGGAATCACAGTCTCTTCTAGACATTAAGTTCTGCTGTACGAGACCTTAATTATTAGAAATTAAGTTCCAGGGTTTAGTTCGAGTGTTTGAGTTTGTGTAACAATACAATTTATATGTATAAATAAATACTTCTACCATAATAATTAGAATACATCAGTATATATGGTGTAAGGGAGACAATTCACTAACCACCAGGTAAGGAAGTGTAAATACTCATGTTGATGTTGTTAATTTTTTCAGCTGCAAGAACACTTGTCAGTACCTTTCCAGAAATGACCGTTTTGACCTCAGAAGTTCATCCAGTTGCACCAAATCATTTTGGACAGAATATTTTGGTACTGAATAGATGAAATTTTTACAACACAGTGAAACAAATTGACTAGAGTCAATGACACAAAATATTCCTTTTGAAGATGGAAGATTTGTTTGAAATGTTCCTCACAAGTAGTGAAGAATGTGTTTGTAGTCTAAACTACATAACATTTAATAAAAGTGCTAGCTATTGGTCTGTTTTATGCCAGATAATGTCTCTAATGGTGGATCTGATCTTAAAATATTGGATCTGATCGACTTTAAGAAAAATATTATAATCTCAGTGTGTGTTTGTATCTGAAGAGAGATAGAGAGAGAGAGAGAGAGGGAGGGAGGGGAGAGAAATAGAGAGAAAGATAGGTGCTTTGTTCAGTTAATTTGTACATAAAACTTTTTACATTATTATTTTTTCTTGCCTGATAAGTGCTATTGTGTATTTATATCCTCATTATCATTGTCTTCGTTATTCATGTAATTTTTGTTGGAAGATATTTTTGGAGGTGAAGCTGCTTACATAATTTTAGTTTTGGTGCAGTATAGTGTATTGTACAAGGGTTTCCTGGAATGTAAACTGGAGTTTATATTGTACAAGGGTTTCCTGGAATGTAGACTGGAGTGTAGCATAAAGTTGTCGTTGTATTTTGCTCTTTAACATTGACAGTTTCACAGATGTTGTAAAGTATATTATTTTCATTGAAACAAAGACCACCATACCAGTACTGTTTTGTAAACATATTTTGATTATTTACATGCTCTGGTTTTTTTTCCATGCGTCAAACTTTAATTTTGTATTAATTATATAAACTTCAGTTTCAGAAAGTAACATTTTGAAAGAAATTCACAGGTATCACATGTATTTTTCATCGTTGTGTTCTCAGGAATAATGTTTACATGGGCAATTGTTACGTTTTTAGTTGTGTTCAAAAATGTTGTCAATTTGGATTTTGTATTCATCTTGTTATACCTGTAATAACAAAATAATTTAGACAACACCCAATGTTTTACTTTTAAACCAACTTTTATTCACATGTTTCACGGGAACAAAATGATTGCTAAAGGTAAATGTCGGGAACATGTTTTTGAAAATAGGTATCATTTATTCTTACATGTACCAAATATTCAGCTATACTCAATATCACCAAAGTTAATAGTTGTGATAAAGTTTTGGCAAGATAATCGCTAAAGTTATTTTCCGCGAATAAAAGTTGGTTTACAGTAACCAAATAATTAAGACATCACCCATCGTTGATAAATTTTAGAAGAGTGAAAAAAACAAAGAATCATGAAAGGTTTTCCAGACGTTGTTAAAACCAGAATACCTCAATTGAGTAGAAATTACGTACATGTGTTAGTTATACTTAACATTGGCTTTACTTGTGCACCATAGAGCTTTGCTGCCATTCCTGGTAGCTAAAATCGCCATTGACTACTTAGTTCTGAGAAAGTATTTCAAAATGTAACCTATTTTAGCAAAAAAAAAAAAAACCACATTTTCATAGATTTTGGAAAGTTGTAATGAAAATTCTGAAATTATGGAAACCTAAATAGGATATCTGTTAATGCTTTTGAAGAATATTTATTCCATTGGATATCATGTGTTGCTGCAAATACATCACCCTAAGCTGTTCAATAACCAGAGACAATTGTAGCTCAGTATAAACTTTAACAGGTACAGTAAAACCTTGATTCATCGTCAAACTTTGTTCAATCATTTTGTTGCATTATTAAAGTGTTTGGTGTTAAATCAAGGGAGAATTATAATGATAAACTTGAAAGAAAAAGATTATGGAACTGTGGCCAAGTAAATAATTTTAGGACCGTGGCGATGAGCAAAGAGGCAAAGTTATCAAAGATTTTACTGTATTGTATAGTGCACAGTTGGACAAATGTTAGTATCACATGGTAAACGGGTGAATCACTTTAGCTTTAAAATACTGCAATAAACTTTACTTTAAATAATATTGAACTTAAAAGTCATTTTTGACTATATGAATGAAAACTTCCAGTCAAAACCTCATTGTTTTACGTGAGCCTTGATGGCCTATTTGTCTAGAGCATTCACTCATAGATCACATCGCCTCTTACTCCCTAGGTTTGAATACTGCTTTGGCAGGAAGTTTGCCAAAGGTAGATGCTTTTCTCAGGGAACTCCGAAGTTTGCCAAAGGTAGATGCTTTTCTCAGGGAACTCCAGTTTCCTCCACCATCCTTGGAACTGACAGCCTAGATATAAATGAAAGAATGTAAAACACCATTACTCCACTCCACCCCTTGCATTTTCAAGACCGCCTAGTGATACCTGTAAAGTGGTATTTATAAGTAGATGATGAATATCTGTAATGATGCCAAAGCATCTCTAAAACATTGACTGGGTTTATTTAGAGGTTCAAGTGTTGTGGTATTGCTATAGACACAAAGTTTATATAATCATTATAAGATTGGATGGTTTGGTGGATTGATGTTTTACAATTAACCAAAGTCAAGAGAATATCGTAAACCCAGGAGGCAGTTCAAAGTATTATTAGATAAACATTCTTGATAAAAATTTTCTGCTTCTTAAATTGTAAAACTCCCTCAAAAAACTATGCTATACTTAAGTGTTTCCTTGGGTGGATTTGGTAAAATATATTTTTGACCTTCTATTTTTTCTCATTTCAACATCTAAAAATTTTTTTCATTTCCACAATTTTTCCCTGAAACTACTGATTTTATTTTGAAACAACCCTCTATTGTCACAAAATTAACATGGATTTAGTAATAATTAGGTATATCAAAGTGGTTAGGTCTTGGATAGTGGAGGAAACTGAAATGCCCAGGGAAAACCTTCTACTGTCAGCTAGCAAACTGACAAGCATTACATAATGATCTGCTGTGAGTGAGAGATTTGAACCAAGAAGGATGGAGTCTCAATGAGATTTGAACCTAGAAGGTTAGAGTCTCAGTGAGATTAGAACCTAGAAGGTTAGAGTCTCAATGAGATTTGAACCTAGAAGGTTAGAGTCTCAGTGAGATTTGAACCTAGAAGGTTAGAGTCTCAGTGAGATTTGAACCTAGAAGGTTAGAGTCGCAATGAGATTTGAACCTAGAAGGTTAGAGTCTCAATGAGATTTGAACCTAGAAGGTTAGAGTCTCAGTGAGATTTGAACCTAGAAGGTTAGAGTCTCAATGAGATTTGAACCTAGAAGGTTAGTCTCAATGAGATTTGAACCTAGAAGGTGAAAGGCAATGTGAGCTGTAAGGCAGCACTTTTAACCATTTGGCCACCAAGGCCCATGTTTTTATAAACATTTAATTTTTAGAAGGGTGAAGTATACGTGTACATAAATGTGCAATAATTAACAGTAGACTTACAAAATTAAACTGTTGAAACCTCTAGTATACTGCTTTTGAACACAGTGTTTTCCAGTCTACCACATGATGCCCCATAGACATAGAACTGCATAAGTTGATGATTTCCCATAAAAACATAAGGACTTTGTGAAGTAAAGGTTTTCCACAGACTTAATGGAATATTATTTCATGGTAAGTTGAGAACACCTGTGGGGAAAATCTATCCCAGACTAGGATGAAATTGAAAAATTCATTCGTTGTCGGAGATGTGGTGGGAACAAGGAGAAATGCTTGTCTGTGGGTGAGAAATGGTTCTTCAAAATGTTCCTGCAAACTTAATGGTGTATAACTGTATAATGTTTCTACTTCATGGGATATTAATCATGTGTCATGTAGGTGAACTGTTGCTAAGTGTTGTAGGGATGTCAGGGTAATTGTGTGGTTATCATTATCAACAATGTAACACTTGGTGGTCTTTATTTTTAATACTCATTTGATGAATGGAATATGATTTGTAACATGCTTTGTGTTGATTGAAATTTTAATGTTCAGAATTCCAAATACATGTACATTCTACATTCTGATTTCTTATCGTAAATGTTGAATTTACTTTTGTCCATAGATCTATGAATTTTTTAACAATCCTAGAATTAAGATTTCTTGACAATAATGTTTACTAGGCCTATATAGTGTTTCAGACTGTTTTTGAGCAAACAACCATGCTTACTACAGCAGGGTGTTCAGCTAGTTCATGATCAAACTTTATAGGAGGCAATCCTATCCACTTTCTTACATGTCATATGATCTATTCCATTTATTTGAAACTCTTTTATCAAAAAGAGATGGGCATATCAATGAACATGTTACAGTAAATGCATACAGTTTCTGTTCTAGTTTACATTTTATGGTTGTATTTCATCAGTAAATACTGTATTGATCAATGATTTAAGGACCAGGTCTTAAATTCCATGTTACATAAAATGTATATTTTGATTTTTACACTTATTTACATTTTTGAGAACACTATTAAATATTGTCACTCTTTTAAATATATTGTCAGTCTTTTGAATATTGCTAAGACCCAATTGGTTGCAATTTATTTCACAGCATATATTTATATATTCAGTTTTTTCCAGTCAAGATTCTTTCACTTATATTGAGGTGGTCAGTTCTGGATTGGTGGAGAAAACCAGAGTGCCCTAAAACACTACTGAGTAGACAGATCTTAGTGTGAGAAAATTTGTCAGTTCACTTGCCAAAGCTTGGTTGTTTTCTAGAGGCACTCAATCAATCCTGAACTGACAGCCTCATTATAAGTGAAAGAATCTTGACGGGGGCATTATTACCCTCTCACTCGCCCTAAACTATAAAATTAAATTTATTATATAAAAGCACTTCATGACTTTATAATCCTTTTATAATTGGTTGCAGATCACGTTCTGTTGTATCAGAGTGTATAATGAGATATTTTTGTATAAAATATATACATATGTACACTTATTATACATTATTAATTATTTACATGTAATTACAAGTACAATCAACTTCCATGTAATGTCATGTACATTTAAAACACATTGGTTTACATGTAATGATATGCGCATTGGTTTACATGTAATAACATGGCCGGATACATTTAAAATTTCCATGTACTGTGTACATTTAAAACACATGTAATGACATTTGCATTGGTTTACATGTATTGACATGTGCATTGGTTTACATGTAATTACATTTCTGGATACATTTAAAATGTCCATGTACCATGTACATTTAAAACACATTGGTTTACATGTAATGACATGTAAATTGATGTTCTAAATCCAGGTGTCATTGCATGTAAATTTTAAATATTCATGTACATGTACATATCATTACTTGTGAATCAATGTATGAATATGGCATTAAATGTGAATTTTAAATATACATGACTGTCATGTATATTTAAAATTCACATTTAATGCCATGTTCATACATTGATTTATAAGTAATGATATGTACATGAATATTTAAAATTTACATGTAATGACACCTGGATTTAGAACATTGATTTACATGTAATGACATGTGCTGGTACATTCAAAATTTATGTGTTATGGTATTTATGTGATTTAAAATTTATGTGTAACAATACAGTCTTTGTTTATTGTATAAGCAAGGAATATAAACATTGTATGTAATGTATCCTTGAACAAGTATGTATCTATATACTTATGTTGCAATAAAATGTATTGAAAAAGTTTTGACAGTTACTTGTATTGTCTTTTAATTAAAATACCCACACGGAGTAAGGGGGTGTACTGGAATCGCCGTGTCCATCTGTCAGCAGACTTATTTGTCCAGAGGTTAATTTGGTTATGCATTATCCAACTTTTCTTGAATTGTGCGCAGATGCAACTTGTGTACATGTACCTGTGATCAGTTTTATTTTTCAGAATTATCAAAACTTATTTTGATTTCCAGACTTTCCATTCATTAACATAATTTTGTCCAGAGGTTTATTCCGTTATGAAAAAACGTATGGGGGTATAAGAGATGACACCTTAGTAGCTGATGTCCTATGTCATGACAGGCTTTGCACAATAAAAATCTTCACTGTCTTTTCATAGTTGGAATGATCCTTAATATGCAAAATGGAAAACATGCTCTGTATCACAGTAGGTGGCACAGTAAAAAGAATGCATTATAGCATCATCTATAGCTGGTGTCATCTTGATATAGGTCAATAATCTTTACTGGGATTTAGAGCCTCATTCGGGTATTCATTAATTTATTGTGTTTTAGTTGACAGTTACAGCCAAATTTCGATATGGACTACTGGTAAATTTGGAATAAAATAAATATTGTTTCCAAAAGACTAGACGGGTGAAAAGAGTAATGGTGTTTTATGCCCCAGTTAAGACTTTTAAGATCTGGGATGTCGGAGGAAGCACTGGAGTACCCAGAGAAAACCATAAGCCTTGACTAGCAAACAGATACACTTTCACACTAGGATTAGTCCTGAGTGGATTTAATCCTAAGCAGTGAAGGGCAAAGTGATCCATAAGTCGGTGCTTCAGAACACTAGGCCACCGAGTCCCCACAGGTTAGGTAGGTACAATAAGGTAATGTAAGTCAGAACAGACTTGAAATCTTGATAGATAGCGCTTGTTCATCATGATAAATCTATGACTTCTGACAGACTTGGAACTTTTGATAAATATTATGTTGCTTGCCAAGTAAGTATACATGCAAGTCTGGCTTTAGCAACAATTTACAATACATACAATTCTTTATTTAAGCTCTGTAAAATCAAAACACAACTATCTGATAATTTATGGACATAATTTTATTGTGATTACCTGTGTACAGCTGTTTATATGTATATATAACCACCTAAACTTGAGGAACACGAGGACAAAAACATAATCTTACTTAATCACAAAAGTCTCTAACAAGCAGTAAGCAATGCAAATGTTACCAATTAAGCAAACATTGTACTTTAAATCATATACACTATATTTTACAATTTTTGCATGTTGAAAAAAAATTCAAACTTGTATACCCCTCCCCTAAATATATTATAAAGATTTACATAAATTTAGTTTCTTCACAAATTCAAAATGAATTTAAAAGTATTGAATTATTATGAATGAGGGTTCAGTGAACACCAACAAAAATGATTTCTATAAAATAGTGGTACCTGAATTACCTGTAAATTAAATCCTTAATGGATTATTTGTTTAAATGGAATTCAGTTCAGTGTAGCAAATATACTATATATGAATAATTGGCTATATATTTAATGACATGCAACAAAGTTGAGGGCACATGTCATACAGATTCTGGAGTTAAATTCCAATTACCGATACCCCAGTCCATGTACATGTATTACAATTCACGAATCGCTAGCCACACCAACTATGTTCTGACAAAGGGTCGACATGCTTGAATTACACGCAAAAAGAATAAAACTCGGCCTGAATTGTGCGGTTTAATGACGTCACTGACACTAGAATGTCATTAGTTGCCGTGGCGCTGCTTTGGTACCGTGATGGCATCATTGTCGGCACATTGTGAGCATGGCCGGTGATACGTCAATTAACTGGCCCCTTTCACCAATTACAAGTATTGTGACATTTTCTCTTAATTAGTGACAAAGTCTGTACTGTAGATCACTATTATTTTGTGTGAGGTTTATTTTTGCGTAAAATTGTGAATTAATTCAATCCTGAGTTAATATCTCATTCCATTCCAAGATATTTACAAACAAAAGCTATAAAAAATAATAGATATGGGAAAACTGAAAATGTCAAGATATCTACATATAGATGTATATGTATATTGTTTACCTTTAAATAAAGAAGAAATTAAAATCAAATTCCTAATTCCGTCCTTGTAAATTTAGTTTAATTTAATTATTAATCATTTAAATGACTATATAGCATGGATGTGACATCAGAGAAAAACCACTCCACTTGGACTGATATATGAATAGTTGAGCATGGGTGATGATCACAGAGTCTCTGTCATAATTTATACAAAACTAAAATTCAGAAGTTTATACAAAATAACAGTAACAATACAGAGACATTTGTATATGTATTTATACAGTTGCAAATTCATCTATCCAAGAAAACCCTTAATGCTTCATCATTGATGCAACATTTTCTGTTCACGAAAATAAAGTGATCTACAGTATACAAAACTCATTGTTTAATTTGGAGATCAAAACTATTTAAAACTACAAGAAGCACCTTAATAAACATAAAATGTATATAAAATAAACATATAATAACATATCACATTTAACATGCAGGCTTATAATTGGTCCTATCCATATCCTATAAAAAAATCCTATGTCATGATTTTTAACTTTCCCAGATTTCTGTTTATTCCTGAAAGTTTTCTTTGTTCTGATGATATATGTGAAATAACCATTTACACTCAAACCTGCCTAGAGGCAGGCAGCCACATCTATGTAGGAGTTTTTAAATGATTTTTTTTTTGACAATACTAAAATACAGATGTTATACATTATCTTACTTAAAATACAAAAGAAGAAACAAAGTTACATTACAGTTGTAATATGCTTGCAGCGACTTCAAAATGACACATTTTATACATAACTATCTTGAAAACTGTCAGATTTAAGTTACGGTAAGGAAAATCTTGGAACCATCTTGAAAACTGTCAATTTAAGTTAAGGAAAATCTTAGTTAAGAATTGATTGCTGAACTAGGGTCAAATCCTATACATAAAGGTAATTTATTTCTATACACAACTTACCGGTACACAGAATATATTATAGACAGGATTGACTGTAATACACTATATCATAATATTTACCTTAAAGCCTGTTCTAACCATGAACCTTTAAAACAGAGAATTCTGGCTGAGATTCAACATGAATGCCACAGTTAATATTTTGAAAAGCCTGTGATAAATAACTCTTTTAAACCTCGAAATTTATAGGAAACTCACTGAAATAGAAATTTCCATCACATTATACATGGATAAAAGGGTTACACAGGAAAGGTCATGATATGAAATTAACAGAGATATCGTATTCATCAATAGAAAAGAATAGGCATATACGTATATCTACTATTGGATCACAGTTTGGATTGTTTGTGCATTCTGTCCTCCATATCATATTAATACCAGTAGTAAGTATGTAGGAAAATGTCACATTACCAAGTAAATACACCAATTTTTTAACTAATTACCAGTAATGGTTTCACATGATCACAAGTCCATACACTGTACTTTTTATTTAGTACATATGAAATTTGTTTTTCTGTACACAATTATAACCTCAACATATTCTTAGAATGAAATAAATATATAGTACAGTATATAATAATAATAATAATAATACATGTAATTTATTAAAAGTCTGTCAGCAATATTATGGCAGAATGTTTTCATATACCTTCATTTCATTTCATTTTGTCAAAACACCTTTATATACCCTATTTACATTACATAATCTCTTCCATGTTATAAACTGCCAAAACATCGCTATCATGAATTACATGTATTATAATAATAATAATAAACAGTTTAACACTAAAAACAATAACAACATACAATATTGTGACCTGATCTAATCATGATCAACTGATCTACAGAAAACATCTACAAATTACCGTACATGTTGAATTTTCTTATATACCAAATCTCAACCTTCTTGCTGCCAAACGGACATGTGCTTTCTACCAGTACCTGCCACACCAACACATATGTCCTTAATCAATTGATAACTCTTGGTTAAAAGACTAAAATTGAATTATAATCTTTTCGTAAAAAAAAAAATAAATAAATACAAAATATTGAATTTTGAGATTAAAATTTACCATTAAATAATGATGTCATATGACTACAATCATGTATTAGGTCATAACCTGTTGTTGAAGTCATATCTATTCACATTGTGAAAATCAATTCCGACAATGTCAACAGTTTTGAAAATTAATTTGGCAGCAAGAGAGTATATTCATGTATAAAGAGAAAAGTAACCAGAAGAAAAATAACTTTGTGTGGAGATTAATGTCCTTATTATGATATACAGAATGTGAGTATTTTTGCTGGGTCTTGACTATAATGATTACAAACTGTTAGAGTTTAGGTGGTTTTTGATGGTAGAGGAAACCTGAGTGACCAAAGAAAATCATCTACAGGAATTGACCAGACAAAGTTTGTCACACAAGAATTTGTCAGATTGGAACTCAAACCTAGATGACTCTGTTGTTAATAGGCTCTGTGATCAGTAATCTGGAACTTGACACCACTAAGGCACCTTGTAAATTACTGAGAATAATTTGAAGCGATTTTTCAAAATTTAAAAGTTATAATTAAGACCAGTTACATCATTGAAGTTGTAAACACTCAATACTTCAAGAACATGAACACATCATCATTTACTACAACAAATGGCTAATTAAGTCCAGCAATGATTTAACTTAATGATTTCATTTATGTACAGAAATAAACAAACATAAAATGGCCAACATACAGTAACAATATTTTGGCAAATACAAATAAATATAAACTTATCCATACGTCTCAACTGACTTCAAATATCAACAAGAAATGTTATTGATGTGATAACTACTAAACAGCTGATGACCTCGTTGTTGTTAAAATAATAATGATTAAAAAGAAAATTTTATGTACTGGTACATACATGGAGATATTTACTAAGTATTTTAGTTTATAAAATTCAGGGTTGTTAAAATAATCCCCCAGTAAAGTGAAGATCTAGCATATCATATTATTATACACCATCATGGAACTGCAGTGAAAGTACACGAGAGTTCACACCAAGTTAAGGATTCTAATTCTACATCTTGTTCATATTTCAGATGAATAGAGATAGCCAGTATACTTTGTGATTAATACCCTTAACAAGTACCCAGAACACTTTGAAAAACATTCATGTCATAAATTACGTAAATAATTTTGGGGAAAACATTAACTCATCAGTGGAAGTAATACTTAAACACAAACATTATGAGGTAAAACATGGTATGTGGATAAATCCCATTTGCCTTATTTAAAAAAAAATTTTACATGTATTTCAATACCTGCCTACAGATAATTTTCCTATCTTCTTTTCCATTTCCATTTGTAAAAAAACATGAAATCATTTTCAAAACTTTCTATAAACACAAACAATGTAGAAAATACAGTAGCCATCTTTTAGAAAGGTTTCGTATATGAACGTAACCACCACTCAACTTTTTATTTTAAACACATATATTTTCACAGGGGAGTTCTATCAATTCTTGAGTTACAGATACAAGCTCTCTTACAAGGCCCTGTTAAACTGATGTCCACATTATAAGATAGGTCTTTGTTTACAGTATATTTTTTCATAACTTCTATTTTGGATTTACTGAATCATTAAATAATACTGCATTAATTACTGTCAGATTATATATATATATGTACATGTATAACTGCTGTAGATTCAAACCTTAGTGAGGAAAAGTTTGTCATTTTGTTTGTTTTCCAAAGTGGATGTTTTGTATATACACCAATTTTCTCCATAATTTCAGAATTGACTGCCTTGACATCAGCAAAAAATTTTGATGTGGGCAAAAACATTAGTCTAACTAACCGACTTACACTTAAATTTTTCTACAAATAACACTTAAATTGCTAAACTTGTTTACTGGAACATAAAAAGCTGCCCCGAAACTAATTAAACAAGAGTACCACCGAGCAGTACAAAACGCCTGTCACTTATCGCAACTAACATAAAGAGAAACACATTAAGGCCATCCTCGTATTAGGAATGTCTGATTATAATTCCCTGACTCTTGATTCCATGTCATGGTATATACCATATAACCACAAAAATAAAACACACATTTAAATACGTATTTTCATTAAAATTATTCCATGAAAATAAATATTGCATGAAGGTATTCATGTAGTTTCCAAATGGATTTTAAAAAAAAAATCAATGAACTTTAAATAAACAAATGAAAAAGTGTCTATGATTAATGATTACTGGTCAAATATATAAGTACCCGGTATGTCAGAAATCTGGGAGTGAGGTTATTTGAAGTAAAACACCAACTTCTTATCTTAATCAGTAGGTTAATACATTTACATGATTGTATAATAGAAAATTGCCAGCAAGACGTTCAATAATACAGAAGCCAATCCAATGCCTATGAATGTCAAATGAATTTCAATTACAAAACCAAACAGTTACTTCATCTAGCTGCCTGTCCTCATCAATAACACTGGAGAAAAAATTACACCAAGTCATTGTTATACATATTTAAATGATCATATAAATATACAAGTACATTTTTATACATTTTTTGAAAGACTTCCATTTGAACTATTTTCTAAAATTTGATTTTGTTTTGACTGAAAAAAGCCTAAAATGATGGAATAAAGCAATTTTGAACATATGTGTTAATACTTTAAAGGAAAAAAATTAACAAAGAAATTAATGCAGGAAGTGTTACAAAAGAAAGTTATGCCACATTTTTATTAAAACTGCTAGTGAAAATATTTTCCTTTCCAACTTCTATATATCTATACATTATGATTACAATATAAACCTAGTTACCAGCACCCAGTGAAATCCATAGTTTTGAAACATACTTCTACAGTATACTTTTAATGAAGGTTCTTCTAAAATTCAGAGAGACAGGGATTTCCATTTGAATAATGTGGCCGCTTAACTAGTAATATAATAACAATCATATCAACAAAATGTTTTTCTTGTCACAACTACTTCAACTAAATGTTATTTTTCTCTATCACATCTGTCTCAATTTAATGTTTTACTTGATCACATCTGTTTCAGCTAAATGTTTTAATTCCCACATCTGTATCAACTCAATGTTTTGCTAAAATATAAACCTATCTAAACACAAATGAACATAGGATGATAACAATAAGTCTATATACGTTTTTTAACTTATTACTGTTATAACAATGGAATGAAAGACAAAGATCCTTCCCTCAATCTTCTCATCTTGTCTGTCTATCTGTCAAACAAATCAGCAAAGTTCTCTATTATATACAGTGTAAAACTATTAAGGTAGCCCATACTGGACAATGATGCTTGACCTTTAGGCCATAACAAATTTGGACCGAACACTACAGATAAATTCATAGCTGTCATCTTGTTTTGTTCTGAATGATCCACAACCTACAAAGAAGTAAAATTATTCAAATAAATATTTACATAAAAATTGGCATTAAATGATTATACATTATAAAAACCATCACCGATAGCACCTTAGCAAAGAGGAAACAAAAAGAAAAAGAAAGTATTCATTCAAATTATGAATTATTTATTATGACCTTTTATGTGTTTTCTACATGTATTCCAATATTTTTAAGAAATAATCAACCTCTGCCTTTTTTTTATCAGGAAGTAATTCATGAACTAAAGTACAAATCTGGCAGAATTAATCACAATTTATTCTGCTACATGTGGTGTATGATTGTCATGTGTTATTTATTAACAAAACATGGTAAATGTTGATCACTTTAATATAATATACCAATGCTTAAAAAACATATAACAATAATGCTCAAAGAAACAAAAACAGTTGTTTGTGAAGTGTCTATTGGCTATATCTTTTCTTAACAAAATCAATCATTTTTATGAATGAAAGTTATGATACAGTAAACAATCAAGATTCCCTCCACCATCCATACACTGAACACCTCTATATAAATGTAAGAATCTTAACTCTCTTACTCCACTCTACTCAGCTCATATGAAGAAAACAACAAGGCAGGTTAAAACTTTATATAATCTAACCTCAGTAAGAAACTGTATGATGTATTTAAGTATAGTATAGTTATCTTCCGGTAATTCCTCTCTAAACAGTCTCCTAACTTCAATCATCTGACGCTCCTCATCTAGATCTAGGAACAAAAGGATAGAAAGATTAACTTTGTAAATATACCCTTCACAACCCATTCCATGGCCATAAAATCATGGTTTCAATTAAACTGTACAATATAACCTCCATGTGTTCAGTTAAACTTTGACATTAAAAAGGTCTGTCAATAAGTCAGAAAGGCTCATAAAGAAAAACACACCAGTTATAAAATAACCCCGAGACTTTAAAGTACAAGTGGCAATAAGCGAGATGTCAAAATTATTAAGGGGAATTCTAACAAGGTATTTCTGTATATCTAAGTATCATGTTTAAATATATATTCATGTCTGCCACTAAATCAAAAACAAATATACCGGTCCATGTCCAAGTCACAATCAACAAGTAAAGTAAAAACTTTGAAAATTGGCAAATTAAGTTGAACTTTTGAACTGCCACAAGCAAAGTGAGGCTGAGTGCTTCGGAAGGTTAAGCATCTCTTCTCTAGCTAGGCTACATCAGCCACTTGTAAAATCAAAATTGAACGGAACACAGAACTATGGGATGTCAATATATCCAGGATGATTTTAGATACAAAGACTTCATAATAATTAATAAGAAAGATTTCCAATTTTAACTTACTGTGTAGTCTTGTTACTGGCTCAAATAAATCATATGTTAACAATGGCTCTAGTAGTTCACGTAAAAACTTCTTAAGCATGACAGCTGGAATGTGTACATCTGCTAAAGCACCAAAGTCTACAGTTACACCTGTAAGTATACAAACAAATGTACGAAAGGCTTATGGACAAAAATACTTACAATTCTATTATAGCAAGGCATCGCATGTGCCTCAGCTCAGTTCAAGTAACTGATATCACTGGAACTTGTTATGAATGATAAAGTTAATTACAATTATGGTAATGCAAACTCATTTGCAGATGCCTGATATGAGTAATTTTTGGCATTCGTACTGCTGTGTCTGTGTCCACAAGAGCTGCACAAATTGTTCCTATAAAAGAATTGGATTTAAACCTTGGTTTAAATTTAAACTTATAGCAAACATCTACATCTTACAAAATCTGAGGCGCATGTGTGGCCAAGTAGTCTTCTGGTTTCCTTGACTATCCCAGACCTGACTGCCTCGGTATAAGTGAAAAATCTTGAATACGACATAAAGCATAACTCAACTCTGTGTTTGTCTCTTTAGGAATGCTGACTACGCTATAAAGCACCACCAACTTCACTCCACTCTCTAACAAAGTCTACTCTACTAGATTTAAGATACGTTAATACGGTTATATTCACAAACCTTCATCAACCATCTTCTGAACTTCTCTTAATGTAGCTGCATTAGGGGATCTTCTAAATATACCCTCAACATCTAGAGCTGAAAATATCAAACACATATCAATAGCATATATAGAGAAAGTGAATCATCAGTTTGTTTAAAGTGAGTTAGTTTGAAATCTTCAATACTCTTGAGTTTATTCCGTAGAAGGATATTAGACCAAGCTTGCTTAAGCACAGATGTGAAGACTGACAAGAACTATATATATATATATGTGGCTGAGATACACTATGTGTGCCTTACATTACGTCTTTACCGTATCTCTGATCAATTACAATGGTGATCAGTAGGAAAGAAATATAGAAATTGAAATATTGTATTTGAATTTCAGATTTGCTGACATACATTTATAAACTAATGAAAATATTAATAAATTAGACACATTGTTTAGTTCTAGGTTTCCACAATTTAAAAATAATTAGTAGCCAAATTTCCAAATTTTTTGAAAATAAAGTGCTTTTGTAAGTAAATTTTCACAAACTTGCTAAAATAGGTTACTTTTTGAAAGAATTTCTCAGAAACTAGTAGCCAATGGCGATTTTGGCTACCAGGAATGGAAACATAGATTGTTTTGGATTAACATTTCCTTTATTTTAGATACCTTGGAATATTGTGAAATATTTTGCAATTTTTGCCATATTTTCCATTATCAATTGTATTTAAGTAAGAGTTACATCTAACCCCTTAGGCCACCATAAAGGAGTATAAATCTAATCTGTGGCAATCATATTCAAACATCACAATGTACAGTAAAACCTTAAATTAATGCCCCTTGATAATTTTCACCTTGTTAACCTCCACATTATTGTGTAGTCCAAGAACCCATTTCCTCTAAGTTTCCCCACTTAATTTAATGCTAGACCCCTTCATAATGTCAAAATTTGACAGACCAAATTGTGTTGGATTCAAGGTTTTACTATATGTCATTAAGTCAGTAATTACCATTTGCTCTCAGAAATTCAACGGCATTTTCCACAACAGGAGGAATTACCTGACCACTGTTAGCTTTGATGCTGAAATGTTTAAAATATTTCATGTTTAAATATTAATGAATTGAATAGTTTTATGTCCTGGTCAAGAATATTTCACAACACACATCTATTGCTGAACTTACAGAAACATTGCAATTTTGCAATATGCTTATGGAAAGTCTTAATCTCATGGCAACATGACAATAGACATGGCTTTAAATCTCTTTATTCCAAGGACTCATGATTTTCATATTTAGGCTTTTTTGTATTGACAGCATAATCAAATCTTTTTTTATAGATTTCTCTCCATTTCCATTATTGACATTAGTTTCACAACAAATCTTACTGACTTATGTTTTTGCTGGAAAGCAATTAATGTACAGCTTATGCAATTTAGTTACCAAATGAAAGGGGTAGAAATATAAGTCCTCTGAAAGACAAAGTCATTCCTGTACTAATATACTACCAGTACTTACTGTTGTAGTGTCACACCAAACTGCTGAGTTTTAAGTGGTGCATCACGCTGTTCTTGAGGTGAATATGGATAAGGCGGTCTATTTGAAGCCACTAACTTGGCATCATGTCTGAAATATATTATAAATAAAGTTAGCATACAAACAACACAAAAATCTACAAACAGAGAACCACTTCAATTCGATGATGATTTATTTTCAATTTTTCTTTAAGATAAAGAAGAAAACCTGGTTTAAAGACTAGTGATTTTTTTAATTTTCAATTTCAAGTTGAAATAACTAATCAATCTTGGATAATTCTGATTAATTAAAAACATCACCAATGGAAGAGATTGTATTATATGCCCCTAGTCAATATTATTTCACTTATACTGAGGTGGTCAGTCCTTGGATAGTGAGTTGTGGCAAATGCTTACTGGTATGTGGGATTTGAACCTAAGTTTAGAGACACTGTAATCCTTACAAATGGACTTTGCCCATTAGGCCACCAAAGCTCCCACCATTAATAAAGTTAACCCCATTTACTTCTAATCTTCATAATCGATCATATTTGTCAATTTACAAATATTACTAAACAGTAAAACATTGATTAATCACTATTTTTTCAGTAAATTCAGGTATTATAAAGAGGTTTGACATTAAATCAGGGGCGGCTAATATAGAAAAACATAACATAGACAGATTTTGTGTCTTCAAAATACTGTGGTATAATCGAGATAGCTAAGATATCAAAGGACATTAACTGTATCTACATCTAGTACCTATCTGTATCTAGGTCATATATATTTGTTCATTCAGACATACTTACTGTAAAACTGGAAGAGGAACGACTAACTGGTCAAAATGTAGATGTTCTTTAAGTTCTTGGAGGTAGTTGACATACATAACTTTTTTACCAAATTTTGCACTAAAATGAAAATTAGAAGAAAAAAAATTGATAGTAAAAGTTTGATTTAAAATTTCTATAACTTTCAAATACAAATGATAAATCAATTAAAATCTTAAAATTTTACTGCAAACTTTTTCCCACCTTTGTAACCAAGAAGTTCCTGACTATTGGCCAGTGTTATGATGACCGGCTATTGTTACGATGGCCGCCATTGAACGGCCATTTATTACATTATAATCTTTGACTTTTACACACTTATGATTCACAAATATGCAAATGCTGGAAAAATTAAATGCTAGTAAAACTGTAATGTACAGTAGAACAACTACACAAATATTATACTTGATTTTTTGTTATATATTTCTACACATGCCATGGAAACTTCATTTTTATTCAGAAAATAATAACAATAATCACATGCAATGTCACCTTCAATTTTTGTATTGTATTGCATTTAAGTTATCTTTTTTTTGCTGAACCATTGCACCCCTAATCACAAGTACAAGTCTAATACCCTAGCCAGTAATTTAAAGTTGGATTATAACCTTAGCTAAGCATGAAAGGTGCTGTGATCTGCAAGTTGTCACTTTAGTGAGCAATAAGAGATTTGTTTAACAACAGATATTAAAATTACAACAGTACCAAAGACAAAAAAATCCTCAACAGGTGAATATTTCAACATACATCCATGCAACTTTTACAATATAGAAAATCTGGGAACTACAATATGTGACTAATTACAACTAAATATTCAATGCAATTTTCATGTTCCACATCAATGTATACATTCAAAATAAAAGTTAAAACGTTACTGCAGGGTACTACAATATCATACAAATGTATGCTGGACACTAATTGACATTTTCACATACATTATGTAAATATTAAAATGGAGCAGTGGTGTCATGCAAAACTGAAAATTTAAAACTTTTAAACTGTAAACTTTTTATATATATCTAAGGAAAAATCAATCATTTTAGAGATTCTGTCACTGGAATACAAAAGCTCTACTAGTATTTTCAATATCAAAGCATGCTGTTGGAGCTGAGACAATAATTTTCTAGTAAAGTTGGTACATGTTACAGTAGCTACTGGGCAACAATGATGCTTCTGTCTTAATACTCTATACAGCTCTCACAGTATAAAAGCTATTTATGGGGAAAAAGGATTGAAATAGAATTTTTCTCAAGCACATGGCAATTCTTTAAACAAGAGGCCCATGAGCCTGATACGCTCACCTGATAACTAATGGCTAGCTGATAGATTTAAAGAAAACATAAATACTAAACCCCAATAACTTTACATCATAATAACCGTTTATGCCTATACAATAAGTTGATAGTTTTGGAGATAATTAACCATTTCGGTATTGTTTAGCATCTGTGACCTTGACCTTTGAACCATGACCTTTCTCTATACATCAAAATGATTGTTGTATCAATACTTACAACATTCTAATATACCGGTACATGCCTATACAAAATGTCTATAGTTTTCGAGATGATTAACCATTACTGTATTGTTTCGCATTTGTGACCTTGACCTTTGAACCCATGACCTTTTTCTATACATCAAAATGATCGTTGTATCAATACCTACAACATTCTAATATACATGCCTATACAAAAAGTTTATAGTTTTTGAGATAATTAACCATTACTGTATTGTTTCATATCTGTGACCTTGACCTTTGAACCCATGACCTTTTTCTATACATCAAAATGATTATTGTATCAATACCTACAACATTCTAATATACATGCCTATACAAAAAGTTTATAGTTTTTGAGATAATTAACCATTACTGTATTGTTTCATATCTGTGACCTTGACCTTTGAACCCATGACCTTTTTCTATACATCAAAATGATTATTGTATCAATACCTACAACATTCTAATATACATGTACATACAAAAAGTTTATAGTTTTCGAGATAATTAATCATTACTGTATTGTTTCGCATCTGTGACCTTGACCTTTGAACCCATGACCTTTTTCTATACATCAAAATGATCGTTGTATCAATACCTACAACATTCTAATATACATGTCTATACAAAAAGTTTATAGTTTTCGAGATAATTAATCATTACTGTATTGTTTCGCATCTGTGACCTTGACCTTTGAACCCATGACCTTTTTCTATACATCAAAATGATCGTTGTGTCAATACCTACAACATTCTAATACACATGTACATACAAAAAGTTTATAGTTTTCGAGATAATTAACCATTTTGGTATTGTTTCGCATCTGTGACCTTGACCTTTGAACCCATGACCTTTTTCTATACATCAAAATGATTGTTGTATCAATACCTACAACATTCTAATATACATGTCTATACAAAAAGTTTATAGTTTTCAAGATAATAATTATAATCAGAGGTAAAAAAAATTAGGTCACGACTTTCACAATTGACCTTGACCTCATTTTGAAGAAACTAACAAGAAGATGTCAAAACTGAAAACCCCATGTCATTATCTGGTAAAATAGTGAAGTTATAACAATTTGAAGCTATTTATGATTTTTTCAAAATTTAACGCAAAAACGCGTAACCTATTTTTTGTCCGAATTTCACAAAATGAACAAACTATAGGCTTAAGAACCTAGAGAAGCAAAATATCACATAAGATTTTGTCTCCAATCAATATTTTCAGAGAAGAAGACTTTCTAAGATTTTTGCACTCCTAGGTCACCTTGACCTAGTTATGGTAGCCATGGCAATGCCACAAACAAATCTGAATTGCACCGGCCCATATATACTTTTCACCAAGTTTCATTGAAATCTGTCTTGTAGTTTCAGAGGAGATGTCGAAAATAGGTGTAAACAACGCATGCACACACGCACGCACGCACGCACATACACACGCTGCGCTATGCCATAAGCTCACATGACCTTTTGGTCAGGTGAGCTAAAAAGAAAGCCTCACTAGGTTTCCACAAATTTAAAATAATTAGTAACCAAATTTCTAAAATTTGTGAAAAATAACATACTTTTTCACAAATTTGCTAAAACATGCTACTTTTTGAAAGAATTTCTCAGAAATTATGTTTGTAGCCAATGATGACTTTGGCTACCAGTTATGGAAACATAGGCTATAGGGCCTGTATGTCAATCATGTGACCAGTATGAGTTTGTATTTCCGGGAACAAGAACAACAGGCATGTCAGTGGGGAAAAAAACCTGATCCTATAATGTAACCTGTTCTCTGTTATTTGGAAACATTTACATATGCAGGTACAAAATTAAAGAAATAAAGGCCCTATGATATAACTACAGAAAATATAGTAAAGCTGCTAACACTGCTGGAGAATCCAAGCCAAAGAATCAATACCAAAGAAGCAAAGTGGTTGGTCTTTATGACAGTGTTGTTTTTGTTGGTCCAGAAAGTATAGATATCTACCTCCTTACCAGACAGGTGGTGGTTACTCTTTCAGAACATCTGGCCTCACTTCCCTAAAGGAAGACCATTTGTATCACTTAAGTTGCCAGTATTTCAAAGTTTTTATTTTGCTTTTGGGATTGTGATTAGGACATTGGATTGGTGAGTTTGTGTTTGATTGTCAAATCACAGTTTCAATATCGCTGCTTAAAAGAAAAGTGTAAATAATTCTAAATGAAGACATGTATGTATGGTATACAGCTACATTAACACACTTCTATATAACAAACAACAGTCAGTGTACCGGTAGTATGTTGATGTAAAATATAAAATGCATTAGTAAAGTGTTAATGGTAAGTTGTTTTGTATACATAAACATGTATATGGGGAAAAAATAAGGTCTCAAAAATACTGTAATTTTAATATTTGCACAAATTAGAATTTGGGTAATTTCATGTGGAGTTGAATTAGTATAAATCTCGTGGATCACCTTGTGCAGTATAATCATATTTAATTTGATGGTGGATTTAAATTAGTGGTACTGTATTATCCTAGAAATGCTTAAATTAGTACACTGTAACAAACTTAAGATCAGAACAGATTGACACAGACCATATAAATACTGGTACATATCATGGTTCGACAATTACAGATGGACAAAAGTACACAAAAAGATGGCAGAAGAAAACTTGATCATTGATATAACTGCTAGCAAAAATACTGCTGAAAAGTTAGAAGCACTAAACAAAACACTTAAAATCATTAACCACTATAATTATTTTGCAATAACAAATAATAAAATCAATGTCAGTGAATAAGTTCTCTGTAAACACATACACATGCTCTCTCTCTCTCTCTCTCTCTCTCTCTCTCTCTCTCTCTCTCATATATAGGCTTAAAATAAATCTGATACTATGTGGGATCCAGCATCCCTGTAGGAATATTGATAAATATTGTTCTAAGGCATTCCAACAATCCTTTAGGAATAGAGCATTTTCCAGAAACATTTGCCATCAATCAGAGATTTCCCCAATGATACTCAGGAATTCTAATACTTTTTCTACTACCAATAATCCCTGAATGAGTGGTTCTATCATATTGCATATCATTCAAAAGTTTCACATGCTCAGGAACAAATATATACTGTTTATTATAATGTAGATTACATTCTAGTAGTGGTTTGAATTCAAAACACAACTTCTACCAGTACAAGTTATAAGGTACTTTTCACCATTCACAAAAACACTCTTAAATGATTATAGGACTTGTGTAATAGACACAACTCTGTCAGAAAAAAACCCTTTGTACTGATACTGTATAACCAGAAACAGGAATATTTGATATAGTTCATGAATAACATCAAAACAAAACTGAGTACTGTAAATCACGATACTTTGCATCATTTCATTTTTCATGAGAATCATGATTTCAAGATATTCATGTTCATATCATATTTTCATATCATTGGATGATAGTCAGTGCAAATGCAAGTGAATTGATTCCAAATAAAAATACATTTGCAAAAATTTTATTTTCAAGTCTAGTATTTCTCATAAATTTACCTTAAAATAAAACAAACACAAAAATTTCCCTATGTACAAGATTATGGCAACCTTCCATTGCCATTTGCTAACTTTCCTCTATATTTTCAAAGAAAGTCTTTCTTGAAATTTGTAGTTTCAGTTGGTCATTAACAGCAAAATGAAATATGGAATTTCCAAAGACTATTTCTGGTTATATTGTAACATGAACTACAAAAGAAACTTCCCCCTAGAAACAGAACTTTTAATTCCATTAGGTAACTGTCAGGTAAACACTGGGCATCACCTGTGCACCATGTGGTGTCTTACACTATGTGATAAACCATTGTATTCCTTTTGCAATTGGAACTGAATATTTTAATGATTCCAATAAAACAATTATTCAGAAAATTTGTGTAAGAATATTTTTCTTTAACTGATAGAGTGGAGTAATGGTGTTTTACACCCCAGTCAAGATTCTGTCAGTTATATCAAGTGTCAATTCATGGAGGGTGGAGGAAACCAGAGTACCAGGAAAAACCCACTGACCTTCAACAAGAGAACTGACAAGTTTTCTCACACTAGGATCTGCCCCGAGTGGGATTGGAGCATAGGTGGTGAGATGTTCTGTGATCCATAACCATGTGCTTAAGACCACTTGGCCACCAAACCCCCCCCCACCCACCTATAAACACTAGAAATGATAAACCTGTACATACAGTGAGCATCACATGGTACACAGGTGATCCACGTTCAATATCAATTTGTGTTTTGTATAATAAAAGAGAATAAATAACAAGCTAGTAAATTAAAAGCCATTAAGCTACAAGTGAACACAAAACTGGTGGCGCCACCTACCTTCTGGTACAAAAACATCACATGTAAAAATACATAAAAAAATCAAAATAATAAATATTTCAAAACCATTACACTAAATAAACAATTATTCTAAATCAAACCTGCTAACAAAAGACACCCAAGTCTTTTAGTTAAAACATTTTTTAAAAATATCTCATGGATGTCTTTCATGAACATGTTTGGCTTTTTTTATTCATGCAACTGATTTTTTTTTTGTAAAGAAATGTATATGCATCATATACCTCTAAAATGTATATCAGTTTATTTAATATACATGTATAGGAAAAAATTAAAACTAAATGATACTTTATTTAGTACTAATACATGTGTATGCTTTTACCTTATTATATATATTGTGTATTAATATATTATTTCTTAGCAAATAAAAGTTTAACAAAATAATCAATTCTCTATTAAGACTATAGTGATGAAAATTTGAAGAAACATCAATAGTTTGATTGCATTAAACTTCAATTTTGAAGCAAATTAAAGAACAGAAAACTGTTAGATCCAAATGATGATTTATTGGATATTCATGATGTTCAAGTAAAAGTAAAAATGATGACTTACAAAACTGTTAAAATTTGAATAAAACCGAACATAAAGAGTGGAATGAAGTGTTTCATGGTCATCAATCTTCGGCAAGCAAACTGACAAATTTTCTCACACTAAGATCTGTCTCAAGTAAGATTTGAACCTAGGCATGCACTTTATACATCTGAGCCACCAAGGCCTTCATGAAAGAGAAAAAAAAAATACAAAAAGAAAGATGCTAGACTATATTTCCAACACTGTTCTATAACTAATACCTACTTGTTTTCAAGATCAATCAAACAGCCAATCAGATGACAAACAAAGAAACAGACAGCCAATCATATGACAAACAAAATACTGACAGCCAATTGGATGATTAACCAAGATACAGAAAACCAATCAGATGACAAGACAAACACAATCAAAACAAAGACAGACATTTCTAATACCAATATTCACTCAATCATTCTCTATATGCTACAAAGTATGTATAAACAAAGCTAACAAATGCCCTCACCATGCAGTTTATAGACAACATTATTTAATGCAGATGCATTACCTGATAAATGGTTTGAATATATTCCACAGAATCTTGATAAAATTAGTTGGATGGACTAAGTATAAGGCCTTTAGATTTTTCTTGTATCTGAAAATAAAATACATGTATTTGTTGTTAAGTGCCATAGTAGAAATTTACACTTTTTTCAGAAAAAAGAGTCAATCTAGTAAATTCTTGCATTGTGAAGATTCCTCTTTCTTTTTTTTTTATTGATAATATTTTTGAGCACTTAGATGAACATACACAAAGGAACCTGTAAAAACTGAACCTTGTGTTAACCAAGTGTTTTAATTTTGTTCACATCTCAAAATGCCCTGTGTCACCTCACACATAGAAGAAAATAAATACAGAACCTGTCTATAAACAGCTGATTTTATACTTTCTGAAAGTCGCTATTTGTTTTAGTAACCATTTATTAAGGTGTTAATACTTCAAATTTCAAGACCAATGAATATAAGCTTCGCTATTCCCACCTTTATAAGGTATGGTATAAATATTGAGGCCTATGAAGACAACACCCGAAAAGTGCCGCCAATGCTTCACCTCTAGTCCTTCATCAAAGTGAGGCAAACTTACTTTCTGTCAAGTTCTCTGTAAACTTGCACTAACCAGGATAACTTTGGTTTATTTTTGCTGGTCAAACCAAAATGAAAGTAGACAATGACATAATCATTCTCCACATACTGGTTCAATGTGTGCTTCATATACCTGTAAATATAAATATCATAATCACTGCATATTTATATTATCATTGTGAATCAGGGTCATTATAAGAGAAGGGCCTTATAATAAGTAGATTGTAGATTTATTGAATACTGTAAACTTAATTTTAGCAGCAAACTACTGTATATCCATAAATGGAGTGCACATGGTTTTTATTATTTATTTCTTTCAATTGAAAATATTTCCATTAAACTATCAATAAAATATTTTTGGAAACTGACCGAACCAAATTATATTTTTAAATGAAAACGTCATTATACATGTATACATTAACAATACAATATACGGTACTATCAACTACATGTATACTTACAGAAACAGTTTATTGTGGTCTAACTCTTTACTTGGAGGCAGCTTACATGATGAGAAAATTATAACTTTTCTACCGTAAGTGTCATCACCTACAAAAACACAAAAACTCATGATGGTAAAATGAGAAAACATAGGTTGTCTGCCAATCTAGTATATTTTTCAACCAGAATTAATGGTCTCTAAAATGGCAGTACAGTTACATGTATTATGAATTTTCAAACTTAATCATCTAGTTTTATTGGAGTGATGAGGAGTACCTGTAATGATGTTTTATAACCCAGTCACAATTCTTTTACTTAACTTGAGGTGTCAGTTCTGGGAAGGTAGAGAAAGCCAGAGTGTCCAAAGAAAACCCCTTGACCTTCGGCAAGGAAACTGACAACCTTTTACATACTAGGATCTGGCAGAGTCAGTTTTAAACCTAGGTGATAGAAGTCAGTGTAATCCATAAGTACAAGCTTTAAACCTCTTAGTTTTATTATAGATATTCATTTAGTCAGTCAAGTATAGGCTTCATGGTGGCTCTTGCCATGAGTAAGTTATACTGAAATGTATTATAAAACAGACTGAGGATAACAGTACCCACAAATTTTGAAATCTTTAAAAAACTTTTTAAATTTTTTTTTTTTTTTTTTTTTTTAGAAAATTGTATTGCCCAATATAGTACTGTGATTTTGGAAATATCTGTGTTAAAACACGAAAACAATAAGGAGCAAAATTATACTGGTAAGTATCACAAACATTTTCAATCAATAAGATTTTATGATAATTTCAGTTACACTACAAACATAAGATGTTTGACATTATCATGTGCCTATTCACTTCATAGACAGTTTCCTCAAGGTTAATTATATAAGTGTGACCTTTTTGCACTGAGCAAATATAATTACCTGCTACTTCAATGATGTTATATTTAGCAACATCATTAAACTCTGCTATTTCATCTTCCTCTCCATCCTGAAGTAAACAATAAAGTTACAATGGCACCTGTCATAACCAACCCTTAGTAAACCCAATACTGCTATAATAGTACTTTTACTTTTCTAAACTGAACCCTGGGTAAACCCAACACCCATCTAAGTTACCCATAACCTACCTAAACTGAACTATTCTATTGAGTTTAATATCCAATATTTAATTATATTGAGACGGTGCCAACTATAGGTGAAAAAGCAAACATTTTTACCCCTGTGGTGTGCTCAAGGCCATGCCATGCCATGCCTGCCGTGATACAAGGTATCAGTTTTTAATTTCTCTTCCTGAGGACCCTGTGACTTTCATTATGCTTGGTTAAACAACGGTCACTACCCTGACCTCCCACATATACAAAACTAGCACTTTACCACCTGAGCTACTGTAATGGTGAACTACATGTAGTTTATTAATGCAATTTTCCTCTACTTCAGGATTAGAATTTTAGTTTTTGAGAAAATCTCTGTATGAGATATGAAGGAACATCCTTAAAAAGCTAATTTCCTAATTGCACAAGGAATAATGCCTAAATGGTAAAATAAGCATCTTTAAACATAATTACATGTAATACAACCATAGGGTTCAATCTAAAGATTTTCAGAAGGGTCATATTCAAAAACTTTCATTTAAAACACCATAACATCAATACTTTTACATCCAGGTTATATTAAATACGGACCACTTTTGGCCACTGAGGTCTTAACAATGGGGTCATTTGGTAAAATAAGGGATCAATGGTCCTATTGACCCCTTTTAAATTGAACACTGCAGAAATAATGTGTAAATGATAAAACAAGCCTCTTGAACATAATGAAATCAGAAAGACATTTGAACTTTTATGTACCAGTCTACAGAGGTCAGTAATTGCCACTTTTACTTTATCCCCAGGGTGGTTCATTTACAGCAGTAATTACATATATATAGGTCAATTAGTGTATTGAATGAATGGATTGAATTTTTAACCTTTTACATTACATAGTGTATCTACCATAAAAAGTCTTGGTAGTGGGATTAAGGTTTTTATGGTTACAAAATAATGGTCAGAAATGAAACCCAGATCTTTGTGGTATGTGTGTGACTCCAACAAGATCAATAGCGAAAAGATAAATGAAATCCATAAAATAATAGATATCAACATGAACAGTCAACTGGGAAATCACGCTAGGTATTATAAGTGGATCAATGGTATTAAACCCAATAATCAATCAATACATGGATAAACATCCTGATGATGATAAAATGAACAGGAGAAAATTACTATAGACATAGTATATACTACATATAAAGGTACATTGTATACTGTATATATGTTATATATGTGTGTCACTGTATCATAAGTAACACATTGTATGATGACAACTACAAACCAGAGGGTGTTGGTTGATTGATTGAATGGGGTTTTACATCCCAGTCAAGAATATTTCACTAATATCAAGTTGTCACTAGCTATAGATGAAGTGGTAGAAAATTTTACCTTGCAGTGTATTTAAGGCAATGTGTAGAGAGGGTTTTAACATACCATGCCTGCTGTGGCACAGGGCATTGCTTTTTAAGGTCTCTTCTGATGGACCCTTAAATTTCCATTTCTAAATGCAGAGTGCTTGACGATAGAAAAGTCACTAACTATTTTCAAGTCCCTGACCAGGGTTCAACCCACAATCTCCCATATAAGACCACTCTATCAAAATGAGCTACAATAGTAATCCAAAAGGCAATGAATATCACCACATACTAGCTCAACTGTATAGCTGCATGAATGCAGATGACGAGAACAGGACAATAAACCCAATTATCAATCAACACAGGGAGAAAATTATGATGATGATAAAGTGAATATGAAAAAATTCCTATAGGCATAGAATTGTATATAGGTATATACTGCATATATGTTATAACTATGCTGAATGCAGATGCTTTTGATGCAGATGTCCCATAAAATGAACTTTGGATGCAAATGCCCCACAAAACTTGTATGGAGATGTCTGAAATCTTAACATTGAATACAGATGCCCCATTCACTAGGATGCAGATGTCCCATGATCTTAACATTGAATACTGATGTCCCATATCTTTACTTTAGATGCTTATGCACCATATACTTAAAACTGGACAAAGATGCTGTACCAGATGCAGAGAATATGGCAATATCTCTTTTGTACTTTGTACAGGCTAGCTAAAACTCATTTAGACCAAATTATGTAGGTACAGAAAATTAGGCAAGTAAAAACCCAGTGGTTCAGATCTAGTGGATTTCTAGATACTCAATACTCTAGCTATTTCTTAAGAAAACTGAAGTCTGCCAGTGTTTGATCTAGGATTTTAAGGGGAGAGGGCATTTTCCAAAAGTTGTATCTAAAACACCATAAAATCATCAATAATTTTGCATTTGTGTAATGTTGAATATGGTCCAATGGCCTCTTTTAGATTGAAATACATGTATCAGGCCTTGAATCCAATTCTTTAAACTTGACCAATTGGAATTGAGGTAGTCCTTTGGTGCAAACATCAACCCTTTATGTTGGTTACAGGTAATTAAAATGCATTTAACAATAAATTAATGGATTCTTACAGATGGGGTCCCTAGCTCTTTTTCAAAATCTTCATCTATTAGACCATCAGGTGTGATAGATCCACTACGAAAAGCACTTCCATCCGAACTCTCCCTCGCTAACTCTGAAAGAAACATAGAGAAAAACTTCAAACCTAGATATCTACAACATACTGGTAGGTACTCACTTAAATATCATCAATTTTAAAAAGAATTTTTATAGAAGATCTGAACAGAAAGGTTACCGGTTATATGAATGAATTTAAGTGAACCTGAGGGTTTTCAAATATACTCAGGTAACTAAATAATATAAAATTATATTTCAAATGATTTTTAACAAATAAACCACCACACTAATACTTGTGGTAGGATTTGGGCTTTTCTGTTCTTTGCACAGGGGAGATGATATATGTTAGCTTAACTTCTTAAAAGAATTAGTATTCAGAAAATGTCAAAAGTTTTAGGTGAAGTTGTAGTAATTCTATATTGTACTACATATTGTATTCATGTCAAGTGCAAGGTCTTCTTCTTTCTTTTTCAAAAAAAAATAATAAAAAATAAAAATAAATAAATAAATAAAATAAATAAATAAATAAATAAATAAATAAATAAATAAATAAATAAATATAATTATAAGTTTATATGGAGCAGAATAATAGATGCTTAACTGACTGCTACATTATGCCTGTTCACTATTTTGTTGCATGTTTTGTTCAGATTTGTATTCTCATGTCAAATGTTAAATTTCACTTTTTTGTTTCATAATGTTTATACAAATGTCAGAGGTTCATATTACCACTCTGATCAGATTTAAATTTACTAATGCTGCAAATATCACGATGCTTATATTACCAAACTGATCTAAATTTACTAATGCTGCAAATATCACGGTGCTAATATTAGCAGACTAACTAACGTCCATTTACTTTATGTTAAAATGTCAGCAATTATTGGAAAAAGCTGATCATCATTTCCTAATGAAATCAAGCTACTATAATCTACAGCACATTTAATTGCAATGCATTGTAAAACTCTATTTTGCCTAACAAACAGCAACATACATGAGCAAAAGGAGTGCAATGAAGAAATTGAGATTTACACCACAGTCAAGATGAAATCACTTATATTGAAGATGTCGTTAATGGGATGGTAGAGAAAACTGGGGTGCTCAGATAAATATTACCAACCTTCGACAAGCAAACTGACAACTTTTAACACACTAGGATTTGTCCTGAGTGAGCGGAAATTGAACCTAGGCAGTGAGAAGTAGTGCGTACTTTAGACCACTTGGCCACCAAATTCCCTTACATAAAAAAGTTCAAACAAACAGGACATATTAGGAAACATATTTAGTGTGATACAATGCAAATATTTCTACATCATTGCCACAACACACATTTCCATGGCCTTAATGTGAAGCGTAATGGTATTTATATCATTATGCCCATCTGGAAAATCAGCATATTTTTCATGGAATAGGTAGTTTCTACAAATTTAAATATTAAAACTGATAAATGTGACAGTCATAAACAACAGTCCAGTCCTAAACTTGTGTACCAAGCTAAATGTTGTCAATTTCATTGAATTAATTCCTATTCATCAAAATCTAAATTAGAAATAAATGGAACCCATTCCATAGATGTTACCATTCTGAAAATTACGTGTGTAAAAATTACAAATAAATGTTGATATAGATATAATATTTGTTATATGATGCAGGTTCACGTACATGCATGTGTAAAAGGTTACAATACATACAATGGGATTATTTACTTATCAAATATATATCAGGCATACACTTGCAATACAGGAAAATAAAAATTTTAATTTTAAGATATACAGTCTACTAAAACTTTAAACATGCATACCAGTATGTATAAGTATTAAAGGAAATATAATTTCCTTGTTTAAAATACATAAATTTTATAGTATCCCTTTGTTAAATTCAAAAATGATTAAAATTTTTAAAAAGATTATGTGAAAGGTACCATAGTTAATTGCAATTGGAAAAAAATTGGAAAAGGCTTCCTTTTGAAAAATATATTACTTTCTTCAACATACATAAATTTAACTTGCTTTCATAATGAAAAATAAATGACATGGCATTTATTGGTGGTAAATCAACTAGATTATTATCTTGCCTGAAAAGTCTGAGGCATAGCATTAATGCAGTCATCAGTGTCACTGTCAAATCTCTGAAAACACTAACATAGTATTCATCTGTGGCATCATCAACAATCAATCTAGCCTGAAAATTCTGAGACATAGATTCATCTGTGTGCCATCAACAATTATTATTGCCTTGTCTGAAAATGTTGAGAGCAGCCATGTAGCCATTGGTAGATTATTGTCTTGTCTATAAAATGTCTGTGACATAGCATTCATGCAGACATCAGTGTCAATGTCAAAATTCTTAATTTTGATTTACATCTTATTATCATCAACAAAATGGCTCTTTTCATGTGAAAATTTTGATGTACTGATCTCTGTGGATCTCTTGCTTCAATGTAAATGATTCAGTAGATAAATTTACTGGTAAAATATTTACAATTTATGGTACAATTAAGAAATTGTTGTAGTCATAAAATGTTCTGGCAATCAAATACAATTATTTTGTCCTACTGTACATGTATTCTAAACATTGAAAACATAAAATAAACACAAGTAAACAAACATCTGTTGCCATGTGTATCATAAACTTTCTATAAAAACTAAATCATCACTCTTTTTCATATTCAGTCGGTTTTCATGACTCATGTCAATAAAATTAACACAAAATTCTACATGTCAAATTACAAAATGTGTGTTTCAACACCACTATAAAGTCATAATTGTTACAACATAGAGTGTTCAACAAACAGTAATGGTCAATTAATGGATGTTTTGGACCAGACAGATTTATAATGAGTGCTGTCTAAATGTGTTACATTATACAGTCCAACCTGCCTTAAATGCCACTCTATATAAGGGCCACCTGCTTATAAAGGCCAGTAGAATTGTATCCCAATTGTTCTTTATTCATACTATTTGAACCTGTATATAAAGACTACCTGCCCATAAAGGCACTTTTACTGGTTGCCTTGGATGACCTATATACACAGGTTTGACTGTACATGTGTGATGGACCAGGCTTGATGTGTGGCCAGGTAGCTCAGTCCCAGTTTGGCCACTGCAATTTCCCATTTCTGTTGCAATTGGAGCTCGTCCGACTCTGGAAGGTGACTTACTGATAGGGTAGAGACGTGGCGGTTTCAATTCAAGGTAGTCAAATCAAAAAAAGGAAGAGAGGAATGTGGCAGACTTGGCTTGATGTGTGGCTGGATAAGTAGCATCCCGCTAGAATTTGGAAAGGTCCCAGGTTTGAGTCCGCTTTGGCTGCTGCATTTTTTCTCTTTCCTGTTACACATGTATTAACATAGAGATGCTTGGTTGCAGATTCACAATTCAAGGTCTATGGGTTTGAACTCTAGAAATGAATTCCTAATGAATGTTGTCTATAGAAATATAAATGCTACATTATACATATATTAAATTTATTCCATGTTGTTCCAGTTACCTTAGCTGAAAAATAAATTGGTTTCATCAGAAAGTCTGGAGTTGAACTTGCTAACATGTGTTGGCATAAAGATGTTTAACAGCAGACTTACAGCTCAAGTTAAATGGACAGTGTTCATTCTAGGATTTTTGTCATTAGGGTCATTTTCAAAACCTTTCCTCTAAAACATCATAACATCAATATTTTTTGCATTTATGAAATGTTAAATATGGCCCATTGACTTAACAATGAGTCATTTGGCAAAATAAAGGGATTGATACCCCTATGACCTCTTCTAAAATGAACACTGCATGAGGTCCAACTCTAGAGCTTATTGTTTTTAAATTTTATTCCACATAGTTCCAGTCAACTCATCAGAAAAATAAATGTCTTCCACTTAAGATAATGGAATTTAATTTACTAGCAATGCTTTCTCTGCAAAATTTCTAATGGTGTAATGATAACTGATTCAGAAGCACTACATCACAGAAAGCAAAAGCAAGGTCAATGAAATCCATTTCTCTGTTCTTTAATAATAATTATGTAATTTAAATTTTGAAAAAAAACCTTTTTCTTACGTTTTCATTATTGAATATTTCATTTGCAACTAACTTTACATAAAAGTCTGATACACAAAAAAACACCTTTTGCTAAACATTTTATAATTTCTACAAGGCACAAATTACACACAAAACAAATGCCACATAAGTATCTGGATTGTAAACAGATTATTATTTTCCTGGCTATCAGCACAAAATAAGGCATTTATATTATTACCGTCTTGTATATTATAAAGTTAATAAAACAAACATCGAAGCTCCTTTACTTCATACTTCAAACAAAACACCACATAAAAAATATTCCAAAATCAAAGATATTAAAGTCAGAAAAAATATGAAAGTTAAGAATGAATGGACATGTTAAATTTAGCCTCAACTTCAAGAGTATAGATGCTAACTTTGTGGCTTCGTGGTGCACTGATTACTGTTAGTTAGGTGATTGTCAGGTTTAGTGCAACAATCCATTTGGGCTACCATAAACTTTTCTTTTTACTTCTTGTATATGTATGAGCAAGAAACTTTTTTTTCATGCATAATTTTTTTGCACAAATTAGTTTTAATATTATTACTATTATTTTGTCAGACCAAAAGTTTTTTTTTTTTTTGTAAAATCCTGACTTAAAGCTTATCCAACCTAATTTTTTTTACTAACAGTAGTACATTCTTTAAGCTGCTACCAATGTAATACCTTACTTGAAGAATATGGTATGTCTGACATAATTTTTTGTTTTACTGATAGTTTTTTAAGCTGCTATCAACAATCAAATAGTTTGGACAATCTAGATTAAGTGAAAACTGTCTAAACCACAACAGACTAGCAGCTATACTATAAAATGTGTCTTGATACCTCACAATGGCTTCCATGAGACCCTTGACCACAATGCCTGAGACCCTTGGGAATTGAATTTGACCCCGGCCCACGACTTTCAGAAAGAATTTGTTTTGTTTAAATGGTTTGATTTGAGTTTTTTTTAAGACAGGAATTTGATCCAAGGAAAGGTGATTATATAAGATTCTCAAGAATTGAATATGACTCCTGGCTTTAAGAAAGAATGAGTTGTGTTTTTATTATTTGACTCTTGAGACTCAGTAGGAGGTCAAAAGTCAAAGGTCCAAATGGAAGCCTTGCTGATGCCATCCAAAATCAAAGAATAGAAACGTGAAACATATCAAAGATAAGAAATATTAATTCTCATTCCATGTTTATGATATCATTATAAAAGTGAAGAAATGGAAGTTAACATAAATAAATATATATCTAACTTCATTCAAAATCAGCTATAGGGGTTAAAACAGGAAAGTTAAATGAATATTTAAGTTATGAATATTTTAGTTATATCTAATGCCATTCAAAAATAGAGTATAAAAATGAAATAATATAAAATATGTATAGTCCATCTGCAATATTTTGGCAGTGTTTATAAACATGAGTAATAGGTATTAATATTGTGTTACTGTGTTATTGTTTACATATTTTCACGCCTTCATACTTTCATTTGTCAAAACCATGCTTATGTCATATGATCCCTATTTACATCATAAAGACTCTTCAATGTTTATAATCACTCTGTCTAAATATGGCTGATAGACTATAAAGGATATAGTTAATTAATTCAAATCAGATGCATATCAAAATTATATACTTTGTCCAACATTCTAACACCATCTTACCCATTTCCCATGCAGTTGTCGTAAAATCAAACTGTTCCGTTGGCTCAACTCCTTCAACACAAAAGTAAATTACATGCATACTACGAGTCAAAAAATAGGAAAAGAAAAAGAAAAAACAAAAAAGTTGCAGGTTTCTAAATCTTAATTAAGTTCTGGGGTTAAAAAACACTAAAACAATACCATAACAACATTTAATTTTTCCTGAAACTAAATAGAGTGATGCAACACAGATTCTTTAACAACAGTACCAATACTAAACTTGGCTTCTAAGTACTGGTAACTTTTAAATCATCTGTGGATTTTTATAAGTCCCAAAACAATATAAATGCAAAAATCTTATTCCTGGCATTTATGGACACTAGAACTGTCTCTTGAGAACCAAATACCCCCCACCCCAACATCTACAAGGGTTTAATGTTTTCCCACAACCTTGACCTTTCCAATATAACCTTGGTTCAAGGTCATGACACCCTTTTGGACCATGAAGATTATTCATGTGAATTTTTATGACAGTCATCCTAAGCAATTATGAGATATGGCCCAGACACGATTTTACATACAGACAGACATGGTGATTCCTATATAGGAATATAATAAAAATGCTGTATCCCATAATGTATCACATTATAGATACAAAGAAGGTGAAAAGGTTGAAGAAGTCATAATGTCAAATATTTTGGCAGTGATTCTGGGTCATTCAAGGATTGCATTGTGTGCATAAGATGGTCAAAAACCTGAATGGTTTGTAGGAGTCCAATATCATTATATGAAAGAGTAATGTCTACAAATGTCAAATTGAAAACTATGGTAAAATTTTGTTTATAATGTCCCTTGATAACTTTGCCACCTCACTTATTGCCATATTTTTTGTCCCAAAGTTTATTACTTCTATTTTTTGTCTTTATAAATCTCCCTCAATTTATTGCCAAACCCTTTAGAACACCAAAATTTGAGTGACCAAATAGTGGCAATAAATAAAATTATAGTAGTATATTCTGTCAGTAGTAACCAGGTCAATGGTCACTCAATGGCCAATCCTTACCAAATTGAAGTTACCCTTGAATAAAAAGTTTCCTTTACCCCATTTAAGGAATCACTTTGTTGTTTTTTTTTAATCTACTTTACAAGATGTCTTTATTGGCTTTATAGACAGGTCAGACTTTTTTTAACTCGAACTAATAAAAAAATGTGTCACATAATTTCTTCTTATAATTTCCCTGTTCATTCATATAGATAATAACTTGTACCAATACAGGTAGTACAGGCCTGTCAAAAGTTAAATTCAAAATTAACAATGTAGAGTCGATTTGGCAATTCATCTCAGCCGCTGATTACCTATAGCTTGGGAGCATTTCACTAGCTGCTATCTTAATCTCTATGCAGTTTTTGTCGTTTTTCCATATCTTCAACATTAGCAGATTTGACTCTTATTCCTTACCTTAGTGTTAAACTTTTGACAGGTCTATACTGTATATATTAATTTCTTCACAATGACCTTACGACAGAGAAATAATCAATTTAGATAAGAGTAACTTACCACCGTAAGTAATTATAGTCAGTGACTTATTGTACGTCTTTGACTTAGATTGATTACCGGTACTTCCTCAATACACGATAGTGATATAACAAATTAGTTTTAACCATTAATATAAAAAATAATTTTCCAATAGCTCAAGACATATACTGACCTAAGGTCCCTGACCATAAGATTTTCATTTGGACCATTAAAGACCATTAATATAAAAAAATAATTTTTCACTTAAACAACCCACTAATCCCAAGGTTCCTGACCCTCATATGTTATCTTAGACTAGTATAGGGGGCTTTGGTGGCCGAGTAGTCTAAAGTGAGCACTTAAATTTAAAGCTTTACTCACTGCCTAGGTTTAACTCCCATTCAGGGCAGATTGTGGTGTGAGAAAGTTTGTCAGGTCAAGGTCATTGGTTTTCTCCAGGCACTCTAATGTCCTCCATCATCCCTGAACTGACTGCCTGGATATAAGTGAAAAATCTTTACTTTCACTTTGAAAACACTGTTACTCAAATACTCAATTCTTGGACCAGTAAATTTTTCAAGTTCTTTGGTCAAATGGACCTGTATAATCTGTATTAAAATATCTAAAAAATGGAATTTAAAACAATCATTGGCCATGGACTCCTGGATTTTTGTAACAAGATTGGTAGTTTTCAAAATCTACTTGTTTAAGGGGTAAAAACACTACTCTAACTTATTTTCAAATTTGTACAATAGAATATAACTTTTGTTATAGCTTCTCTGTAAGATAATTAAAATTGATTGATTGAATTAAACTTTACATCCCAGTCAAGAATACTTATATCAAGACATCACCAGCTATAGCTATAGCAAAAGTAGCAGAAATTTTGATTTTTTGGGGGGAAATATGCAGGGAACGTCATCCTCTACGAGTCTAGCATATCACACCTATCATGTAAATGGGTATCAGTTTTTAAGGTCTATTCTAAGAGTTTATTCAGAGTCATAATGTCACATTGTAGGGATTGTTACCAAAAAAATGGGTATAAGAACCTAAAGCCTTAATTCAGAACATACAAGTTATATACCGGTACATGTAACTTATTTTTTACAAGCTACTATTGAATCAGAATGCACTCGTGTTTAATAACAAGCACATCTGCTATTATTCTTGTTACTGTACATAAGAAGTGTTTTATTAACTTTTGATAATCAGTTTTAAAGAAATACTCACATAAGGAATTTCCAAAAGAAAATTTTAAAAGACCAAAATAGATGGATCAAAAGAACAAGATAGAAAGTCCAGTAAAGAAACCATTACCATGGAAACAGAGTGAATAAAATTTATCCCAACACCACAAATCCTCTGTAAGACATGATCAGGGTTATTCTCCCACAGTGTAAACCATGTACACAATAAAAATCTCTATACTACAGATTTGCCTAGAAAATAAGGAGAACAGGACAGTGGAATAAAAAACAAATGGTTGACTACATATATCCCCTTAATAAATACAGAAAACATACATGTATATTATCTGTCAAATGTGCTAATTATTCATATTAATTTAATATTTCAATATATATTACAACCCCTAAAATCATTAAAAAAAATAATAAAGGAACGGTGCATTTATAAATATGACATCCTTTTTTAAAAATTGTTTCAACTTCAAATCTTTTTGAGGGAATTCTAATGCCATTTTATTACAGATTTTTACATGTACTAGCATCCATTTTAACTTGGACGCTATAATTAATTGTTTGTTTGTTTTCTGGAAATAACTGAATGATATGACTGACGGTGTGACCGTTAAGAAAGTGCAGCAGACAAAGTTCTATCACAGAAGGATTTATTTTAATTTCAGCATAGGCCAAATGCAGATTATTTACTAGGTCAAACCTGTCGAAACTCTAATCTACTTTTCTATATTTCTTAGGCAAAATCCAGAAATAATTTGAATATTTTAGTTACAGACAGTATATGCATTCTCTGTTTATACACTAGTAACAGTGGTGCGATCTCTGAAAAGAAAGAATGATCTTGCAAGATTCCATTGCCTTCGCCTTTCAATATGGAGATGTATTGCAGAAAAATTAATGTGAATTTAAAGTTGGATGTCTGGGGAAGTTTTGGACATCCTGTATATGAAACTTACTGGCAAAGAGTCACAGATACAGAAATAAGTTGTATGTAAAATTTGTCATAGCATAACCAGTAACTTATTATTTGACATGACAATTGGTTGAGAATTAAGATTTGCTGTTTAATGTAAAATAAAACGGTAATATTTACTTGAAAGTGCCCAATGTAAACATACATTAATGATATATCATGATAAAATTATTGTGTCATGGCATTTCTGTATCGTCCCAGCATTACAAGTGATACTTGCTGAAGTTAATGCAAAAGTATGATTTTTAGTGAAGCTGGTTCACATCCTCATAAGAAGGCCTTTTCAAAAGAAAACTTGAATGAATGTGAAACATAGCCAAATGAAAATTTTACAGAAATGTCGCCAGATATCAAATGGCACATAGTAACTGGGATACCTTTGATTTAAAAAAAATAACACTAAAACAATATACATATATAACAGCAAATGACAAATAATATACATTTATACACCATTTAATAATCAGCAAAATAAGGAGAAAATAAAAAGTAACAGAAGAGGCAAATCTGTGCTGCATTACCTTCCAATTCTGCTTCAATCTCTAACATGTCAATCTCAGCTAAATAAAGTCAAATCAAATTACAATCAACACACATTTAACAAACCCACAAGATGCTCAAAAAACAAACCAACAAAATAAACACAGTAACTGACAATATTACAATCTAAACAACAATATAAAGTATTAGTTTATTTTTTCTGATTATGAGAATATCATGGGGTTTATTAAATACCAAGGCCAAGGAAAAAATTGTTTCCTGATGTTCTACCTACCAATACCAATTTTTCTTTGGCCTGCCATAGCAATTATAATGCCAATCATAGGCAAGCAATATAACTATTAGTCATGAATTCAAAAATAGAAAGAAAGAAGAAAAAAGAGGTGGGGGACTAAAACAGACTTTTAAAATTATTATATGAAAAAATTTCAGAATATGTTGAACATAAACATTCCAAATCCTCTCTTGAAACAGTGGGTGTGAGAATAAAGTCTAAATTGTGAAATAGGCAAGTGTCTTAGACAGTCTATTTAATATTTTTCAGTGTTTAAACTCCAAGTTTCAAATCAAATTTTATCTATTTTTGGAAGATATTTTAATAACAATACAAAAAGAAATTCAGACTGAACAAAATTATATTTAAATCTAGATGCAGCTTAGGATAAATATGTGAAAATTTGTACTGACACAGTATGTTTTTGGTATATAATACTTTATATTCAAGGTATTGGTAGTTTTATTTTAGTTATTCTTTCCTTATAGTAAGTATACAAACCTTCTTTAGCTTCCAGTTCCAGGCCAGCTCTTTCATCATATTCAAGTTCTGGACCTTCTGTACTTTCAAAGAATTCTCCAGATTCACTACAATCTAAATTATAAATGAAAATATCTTAACAAAATTCTACAAAATAGTCACTGAAAATTTTGTAACTAACTATTAATATGTTAAAATTAGCATACAATTGGACTTTCAATATCAATAGACTTTGTGACCATTCTTGACAATTGAACTGTTTTGAAATGATGTTTATAGTCAATATGAATGCCAAAACTTTGCATGACAAACTGAATAATGCATGATAGTGCATTATGATTGGCTTGTCATAGCAGTTTACTCAGGGCAATGCCCAGGAAGAGTTCTTTAACATGTCACCCCTACCAAGACTCACATGGCATCTGATGTTAAGGACCTTGTGACTTTCAATTCTAAATTGTGACTGCTTGGTGAAAGAAAAGTCACTTCCATTTCCAAGTCTTGGTTAGACTCTTGTCATGTTTCATATCCTGACCTCACACATAAGAAGTGATCAATCTATCAACTGAGTTACCAAAATGGTAACCTATTTCATAGAAGAAAGTTATAACTTAAGATAACACAAATGTTATGATTACGGTACAATAAATTGTTATGTTTGGGGGTATTTTATTCAAGAAAGTACAATGTATCAAAGTTCAAACATAAGCAATTGACATTAAAATCTCTTCAAAGGTTTAAGTGCGAGGGAGTGCTTCAACTGGGTTTTACACTCCAGCCAAGATTATTTAAACATTGAGATGTCATCAACAAAAGTTAAAAGTACAAACAGTTTTATGAGTACCAGTAGTTACCATGCACAAAGGACAAGCAGTGAGAGATTTTTAAGCCACACCATTTGTGATTAATTGATTGATTGAATGGGGTTTAACCTCCCAGTCACTTATATCGAGACACTGCCAGCTAGTATAGGTGAAGTGCAGAAATTTTGACTTTGCAGTGCCTTGAGGGCAATAAGCAAGGAGAGTTCTTTACCTGCTGTGCCTGGCGTGACACAGGACATCATTTTTTTAGAGTCATTTTCAAAGGACCCGTGACTTTCATTTCTAAATGCAGAGCGCTTGGCGAAAGGGGAATCTCTACCTTGGTTAGACCATGACTGGGGTTCAAACCCAGGATCTCCCACATACGGAGCAAGTACTGTGCCAACTGAGCTACCACAGTGGTAACCACACCTACAGTATTTAGTATTGTGATCTGGGGATCATTAAACCTGTCTCATAGAACTAGAGGAGAAATGTAATAAAGATAATTTACATAATTTGCTGTTTATTTGTGTAAACATGTCTAATACATCAGATATAACAGGGTGATTTCCTGCCAGACTTTCTGGTCCAGATATTTTAGCCCTGTGATTGAATCCTCGCTTAATTATTATCTGGAGGGGCTAGAGTCGTTCCTAAGTCAGACACCCAATGAGATAATTCTTTTTTTCTGGTGTTTTCTCCCTCCTGTTACAATAAAGTCAATATATAATAACTCTTCTTCTTCCTTGCATGTTCATCCCTAAAAAATTAAGTATTATCAAACTTTGTGCATGTGTCGTTGAGGATGACATGCAAGAAAAATCCAATATGTACGTTTAAATAACCCTCTCAACTATAATGAAATTTAAAGACGATATATGTAAATATATCAAACCTGTTGAGGCTGTTGATTCTTGCCGAATCACTTGGTCATGTACTGATGATGTTGCCATTTGATCTATTTTTTAAATGTAACAAATAAAATGCAAAGTTCACCACTACATATCAGATAAGTTGACTATCATCAGGTCACATGTGTAAACACAGGTAAATCTCATTAGAGAACACGTTTTACTCTTTCAAGTTTGTAACACCATTTATCACTTCACTTGTTGACAAGAAATTAAGCCTTCAGGAAATGGCTAGCTGGTCATATGTGGTGTGTCAGTCTGACTGTCAAATCAGTGCCAAGAGTTGTGCACAACACAAATGAACTGGCAAGTAATGAACTGATGAAGGTGAGGTAAGGTCGCACTTGCCAGGTACTTTCGCTTATATCAAGCATAAATGTCAGATTTAACCGGTTAAATTATTCCCACGAATAAATAAAATAAACGCATGTGTAAAAATTCCACTTGAAGTTGAGAGGCTGTCGTGTTGTCTCTAGCTGGGAGATGTCAACATCCTGTCAAAATACAGCTTCCGGTAAATTATCCCCCTTTATCGACGAGCCAATCACAGCTCCTGAATTTTGAAAACAAGGGCGGCAGTGTTTGATGCGTGTGTCGGCGAAAAGATGACAGAACAATAATAATCGAGCCCCCAAATTGCTTTTTTCTTCACATTATCCCTGAGAGGTTACTTCTTGATCAGGTAAAATTTGAGGTGGTCACGAATTTGTGTACCATTTTGGTAGCATTTGTGTACCATTTTTAAACATCGATTTCACCTGAAGTAATGCATACTTTTACTTTTAATTTTATATAAACGTGCTTATATGTGTATATTTTGCAAACATTATAAGTATTTTTTAACACGATATTTTAATAAAGAAATTGAACGAAATCGAAGGGGTGTCTACTGACTTCAATATACCGTAGTCCGGCCATTTTGGTAGCATTTTCAAATGACCATTTCTCTAAAAATGCAAAATGTCATTCCTTTATATTTTATAGAAATGTGTAATTATATGTCCATTTTACACAGATTATAAGAGTTTTCATTTATATGACGGTTTTAATAACGAAATTGAACAAAATCGTAGGGGTGTTTACCGACATCGGCGTCCGGCCATTTTATCATTTTCCAAAATGGCCGGACTACGATATATTTCCTTCACCGAAGTCAGTAAACACCCATGCGATTTTGTTAAATTTCTTTATTAAAATCCCCATATAAATAAAAAATTTTAAAATATATGTGAAATAGACATATGATAACACGTTTATATAAAATATAAAGGTATAACATTTTGTATTTTAAGAGAAATGGGCATTTGAAAATGCTTAAAAATGCTACCAAAATGGCCGGACTACGATATATTTTCTCAATCGAAGTCAGTAAACACCCCTACGATTTCGTTCAATTTCTTTATTAAAAGTATCGTCTTAATGGAAATTCTTATAATATATGTAAAATATACATATAATAACACATTTTTAGAAAATATAAAAATATGACATTTTGTATTTTTAGAGAAATGACCATTAGAAAATGTTAAAAAATGCTACCAAAATGGCCGGACTATGATATATAGTCGGTAAACACCCCTATGAATTCGTTCGATTTCTTTATTAAAACCGCCATAATAACAAATATTCTTATTATATGTGTAAAATAAACATATAATAACACGTTAATGGAAAATATAAGATCACAGTATTCATTACTTCAGGTGAAATTGATGTTTAAAAATGGTACACAAATGCTACCAAAATGCTACACAAATTCGTGACTACCAAAATTTGACACACCCCATCCATCGTGCAGAATTGAATCCAAATAACATGAAACGAGTTACCTGGTGGCCACATCATGGCACATGCTGACTACTACACGATTCAAATAAAATTTATAAGTTTTCTATTCATTACACAACTATTTTGGGGTAACTAAAAGTTTATTATTGCTTAAACATTTTCAATAAAATTCTTGTTCATTTCCCCACATTTGAATATCTAGCAAATTAGTTTTGAATCTAATTTGCATGCCTTGCAAACCCTGTCAATTGGAAGAATAAATCATGATCAAAACTCCCTACACTGCATGATAAGGAAACATTTAATCTGCTAATTCATGGATTGCTACCATTTTTAGCTCACCTGACCGAAGGTCATGTGAGCTTATGGCATAGCGCAGCGTGTGTATGTGCGTGTGTGCGTCGTTAACACCTATTTTCGACTTCTCCTCAGAAACTACTGGACAGTTTTTAATGAAACTTTGTCAGAAGTATATATGGGCCGGTGCAATTCAGATTTGTTCGTGGCGTTGCCATGGCTACCATAACTAGGTCAAGGTGACCTAGGGGTGCAAAAATCTTAAAAAATCTTCTTCTCTGAAAGTACTGATTGGAGAAAAAATCTGATGTGATATTTGGCTTCTCTAGGGTCTTAAGCCTATAGTTTGTTCATTTTGTAAAAATCGGATAAAAAATAGGTTACGCGTTTTTGCGTTTAATTTTGAAAAAATCGTAAAATAGCTTCAAATTGTTATAACTTGACTATTTGACCAGATAATGACATGGGGTTTTCAGTTTTGACATCTTCTTGTTAGTATCTTCAAAATGAGGTCAAGGTCAATTGTGAAGGTCGTGACCTAATTTTTTTTACCTCTGATTATAATTATTATCTCGAAAACTATAAACTTTTTGTATAGGCATATATATTAGAATGTTGTAGGTATTGATACAACGATCATTTTGATGTATAGAAAAAGGTCATGGGTTTAAAGGTCAAGGTCACAGATGTGAAACAATACCGAAATGGTTAATTATCTCGAAAACTATAAACTTTTTGTATAGGCATATATATTAGAATGTTGTAGGTATTGATACAACGATCATTTTGATGTATAGAAAAAGGTTATAGGTTCAAAGGTCAAGGTCACAAATGCGAAACAATATCGAAATTGTTAATTATCTCGAAAACTATAAACTTTTTGTATAGGCATGTATATTAGAATGTTGTAGGTATCAATACAACGATCATTTTGATGTATAGAAAAAGGCCATGGGTTCAAAGGTCAAGGTCACAGATGTGAAACAATACTGAAATGGTTAATTATCTCGAAAACTTTAAACTTTTTGTATAGGCATGTATATTAGAATGTTGTAGGTATTGATACAACGATCATTTTGATGTATAGAAAAAGGTCATGGGTTCAAAGGTCAAGGTCACAGATGTGAAACAATACTGAAATGGTTAATTATCTCGAAAACTATAAACTTTTTGTATAGGCATGTATATTAGAATGTTGTAAGTATTGATACAACGATCATTTTGATGTATAGAAAAAGGTCATGGGTTCAAAGGTCAAGGTCACAGACGCGAAACAATACCGAAATGGTTAATTATCTCGAAAATTATAAACATTTTGTATAGGCATGTATATTAGAATGTTGTAGGTATTGATACAATGATCATTTTGATGTATAGAAAAAGGTCATGGGTTCAAAGGTCAAGGTCACAGATGTGAAACAATACCGAAATGGTTAATTATCTCGAAAACTATAAACGTTTTGTATAGGCATGTATATTAGAATGTTGTAGGTATTGATACAACGATCATTTTGATGTATAGAAAAAGGTCATGGGTTCAAAGGTCAAGGTCACAGACGCGAAACAATACCGAAATGGTTAATTATCTCGTTACTATAAACATTTTGTATAGGCATGTATATTAGAATGTTGTAGGTATTGATACAATGATCATTTTGATGTATAGAAAAAGGTTATGGGTTTAAAGGTCAAGGTCACAGATGTGAAACAATACTGAAATGGTTAATTATCTTGAAAACTATTAACTTTTTGTATAGGCATGTATACTAGAATGTTGTAGGTATTAATACAACGGTTATCATGATGTAAAAAAAAAGTCATTGGGGTTAGTATTTATGTTTTCTTTAAATCTATCAGCTAGCCATTAGTTATCAGGTGAGCGTATCGGGCCCATGGGCCTCTTGTTAAGGGATACATCAGCTGTTGCTATTCCATATCAAACTGTTCTACATTGATATTTATATTGGAAAGCGTGGTATGTTGGTAAACCTAATTATGGAGGCTTACTAAAGGTGTCTTAATTGTGAGCAATGGGGTTCACAGGGGCCAGTTTCATAATAAAATTTAAAAAATACCGATAAGTATATAAAAAAGCGTAAAGGGGAACAACGAATCGGATCTTTCAAGTGTAGATGCTCCGACAAAACTCTACATTACTTTTTTAATTTGTGTCCGATCATCGTGATCTTGGTGTCATTTCGTTCCCAGATAAATATTCTTTAAGTTGGCATTCAATTTTTGGACATAATTTAAAATCTAAATAAAATGTTCAAACGGAAAACACAGAAAAACAGTGTAATTTTGCCCGATGTAGCTAAGCCCGTCCATGTAAAAGTAGCTTAAAATTCACATTACGCTCATGTTTTTCACTACCAGCGTCCGTGTCAACTACAAATGCTGATGTGGATCGAAGAAAAATAAAAAAAGCAATAAATTTCAAAGGTAACCATTACTCACTTCTAAATCTACAAGCTATTATATCCTATTTTGTTCCAACGCGGACCAACTTTCCTCTATCATGCCTCCATTTTGAGCTCATACATAAAGCATGTACCGCGCATGTGTTATAGTTGTTATTCGATTAGTTAAAAATATTTCAATATACTCTGTGTTTATGAAAATTCAAGAAAATGAAATTACATTAACTTATTTGATCTTTCTTTTTTAAGTATAAATCGTTATAAAGTCATTTTGATAGAAAGTTTGATACATTGACAAAATTCTACAAATGCCAACGGAGGGGTGTGAAATATTTTTAACCAATCAAATCGCAGCTTAAAATAACTGCATATATAATAACAAGATGGAGGCATGATAGAGGAAAGTTGGTCCGCGTTGGAACAAAATAGGATATAATAGCTTGTAGATTTAGAAGTGAGTAATGGTTACCTTTGAAATTTATTGCTTTTTATTTAGTTCTTCGATCCACATCAGCATTTGTAGTTGACACGGACGCTGGTAGTGAAAAACATGAGCGTAATGTGAATTTTAAGCTACTTTTACATGGATGGGCTTAGCTACATCGGGCAAAATTACACTGTTTTTCTGTGTTTTCCGTTTGAACATTTTATTTAGATTTTAAATTATGTCCAAAAATTGAATGCCAACTTAAAGAATATTTATCTGGGAACAAAATGACACCAAGATCACGATGATCGGACACAAATTAAAAAAGTAATGTAGAGTTTTGTCGGAGCACCTACACTTGAAAAGATCCGATTCGTTGTTCCCCTTTACTCTTTTTTATATACTTATCGGTATTTTTTAAATTTTATTATGAAACTGGCCCCTGTGATGGGGTTGGCCACTATACCATGTGATGCCGTAACATTTGTGCCAAACAGTTATTTCCATTAGATATATGGAATCATATCAGTTAATATTTTCCTGTAAAAACAAATTAACAATGTTAATTAATCTGGGAATTTGTGAGGTGTTGATCACATTTTATAGCGCTATTAGTTGCAAACCCCATAACATGTAATTCTTAGTAATATATATCAGTTGTAAAATAGATTTTATTTATTTACTGGTTGCAATCCATTAACAAAATATAATGGTGAAAGTTGACTGAAAATGACTGTGTAGGGTTTTGACTAGTTTTGCAGTGAAAAAAATTATTTGTTCATCCTAACTGAATTAAATTTCCGTTTAAATTCAAGCATTTGTGTTGGTTCTAACTTTCAATTTCTGTATCAAAGTACAAGTAATCAATTCTTGCACTATATTTAACTTTGGTCAACATCAAACATTTTTCCTAATCTAAATATTTTAAACAAGAAGAAGATGCACTAGCTTGCTTTTAAAGTCTTCTTTGTTACACTTGTTTAAAAATATGACCATTGACATTGTATTCACATATAAATAAATGTAACAGGGTACGTGGGTACATGTAATGAATAAGTCACACCCATAGTAAGTTCATGCTGCAGCGTTTATTCTGATTCATCGTTATATATAAATAGTTTCACAATAAGCCCAGTATGTGGTATTGAGCTCACATATGAATTCATGTATCAAAAATAACACTGGCTGGATGATGATCAGACATTCATTAAATTCATTCTGACTCTTTCCGTCAAACAACATAAGTAATGTCCATATCTATTGTATGTCAGGTGACCGGTAGTAAATATTAAAACAAAGGAAAGACCGGGATAGTGAAAATGAGACAATAAGGTATTAAGGCCAATAGAAAATTAGTTATGTGTTTAATGTTACCTGAGTGTAATATGTGATGAATTTAAAGGAAGAAAATAAACAGAACAACAACTACATGTATATACAAAAACTACAAATCCCAACACTGCCACATAAATTTATATTTCTCTACTTTCAGTGTGGTTGAACAAATGTATACAAAATGAGTGGAGTGTCCTTGGCTGGACTGCGTAGTAAACTTGACCGTTTACAAGCTAAAGATGATACACCAGCTGATGTGACAGGTCAGTACAGGAATTTAGTGTAATATTGTAGATTTTTTCTTGAGGTTGATCCTGGTATATTTTTTAAGATAAATGTTTAAGCCATTCATGTGTAAAAAAAAAAAAAAAATTGAACACATTAAACATTAATTTTTACATTCTCACTAAGAAGATTATGATCAAAAGGCTTGCAAGTCATTTTGTCAGATGAGCACATGACTGATATGTATTGATCTGTTCAGGCAAGTTCAATCTAGAATTGAGGCTACAGGGACCATCCTGGCCAAAGTCTTGAAAAAAAAAAATAGGGCCAAAATTTCAAAAAGGGGATGAACATTATAACATTAATTGTTTTGATTACTTTAAATTAATGTAGAAAGAGCCACATATTTAACTACTAGAACATGTATTTATGCAGGTGTTATATGTCTTGTGTCATCTTTGAAAACTTAGAGTTATATTTAAAAAAAAAGGTAGGAGGGAGAACATTTCTTATACTCGGGTGATACTGAATAGAAGGACCAAAGTTGGTCCACTGAATTTATTTTTTGGGGCAGCAATGCAAAGGGTCCCTTCTAGATTTATCTCTGCCTGTATAAAATGTATTTCCTTTTTTTTTAATTCAGTTTAAATACCTCTGGCCTTCAATGTAATCACTTCATATTTTAATTTTGTCGTTTTCTTACTTTATAACAGATAGTAAGACATGGATGAACACATGGGTTGAGAAGATACAGAGGCAGGGTAACCAGCCTGAAGATTGGCTAGAATATACACAGTACATGAGAGATAAACACATCTATGGATGCAAAGACAGTATTACCAGACACAACTTTTTATGTGACATTTATGAGAAGGCATTTGAGGTACTAATTGTCAAGTATAACAGTAATTTTTAGGGTACATGTAAGTTGCCAAATTTGTGAAAATACAGCATTTTCACAAATTTGCTAAAATAGGTTACTTTTGACAGAATTACTCAGAAATTAGTAGCCAGTGGTGACTCTGGTCATCTGGAATGGAAACATACAATTTGTTTGTTATGGGGGTTTATCTACAGATACCAAATGATGTGCCAAGTACTGTACTGATGTTTCTTTGTAATTGTTGTAGGAGTTTTATTTTATTGTCGACACTCTTATCGCTAATTCCGCTAACATAAAACTCCCGCTAAAAACACTGTTTACAGTATATTTTACCCCCGTCACTGAAAATTGAAGTTTCTTGACTCCATGCAGCCATCTAAAAGAATTGGATTGTTTTGATAATCTGTAACACCCACATTTCTTTTCATATTTGAATAAATTTATATCGTGCATTATGGAGAGATGCATACCTTTCAATTTGGTAAAGTTGAAGATTTTTTTCATAAATATTTATCATCTGAACTAAGTTATTTTTTAGCTGACAGTAATCTTTAACTTCTACAATTCCTTTTGAATTTTAACAAAAATTTATACCAAGCAATACTATACTTGATATATTGAAGATGTGCTTGCTTATATTTCCTGTGTTAAGAGATTGTTTCTTGAAGATAATATAAAAAAATTATAATCTTAACTTAAACTTAGGTTTATAGATCTATGACCTACTTACCAGTATATTAATATTTTCAGGAAATATCCCAAGAAGACAACAGAAAGAATCAAGCTTATGCAAGGTTATTTGTAGAATATGCACTTATTAAAAAGTAAGTATGCATGTTCATTGTACTACATGTACATGTTTTTGTAATTATTACTAATCCTGCTTTAATTTTCCAGCACTAGAGAGCTGTTTCGGAATATAATTCCTTATCAGTATTGCCTTATTCTTTGTTCTTAATTAAAGATTAAATTAAGATAACACATGACAGTTCCAAACACCTGTATGCATTTGTGTCAAATGTTGATTTGTAACAACACAAATGTGTAGCTCAGTGGTTAAGACCACAGAATCAAGGATGAAATGTCAAGGGTTCAAATCCCTTCCAGATTGCAAGCACCATATTGAGTTCTTGACCAAGGCATTTTAATTTACATTATTCAGTCTTACCAGCTATTATAATATATGTAGACGAATTGACACCTCAAGAGGAATCAATGTTCTTGAAACTTTGAAACTGAACATTGCTCTGTTCTGGTTTTTTTTTTCTGCTCCGAGTCATTTTAGACTTCATCAAAACAGCAAAAGGCACCTACAATTACATACTTGATGGGTCTATAGGGCCGTTAGCAAAGAAACTATTGCAATAAGATAGTAGAGAACTGATTTTGATATCTACCACTTCAAATTATCAATCGAAAAATCAGAGCATTTTCATTTGAAACATTTTCTTATATACATGTAGTACATGTATGTCCATTGTACTTGTGTCTGAAAATGACGAATATACTCTGGTCACTTGATGGGATTACAGACCATTTAGGCTTAGAACAGCAGCCCTTAACTGAATGTTGATTAAATCGTCTACTAAATTATACAGCTTTGAGAAATTCTTTTAAATTTTTGGAAATCAGCTGGTTATTGGATTCAATGTACATGTACATGTATTTTTGAATTGGAATTACATTTACCTGCATTTTAAGGAATAAGAAAATAAGCTACATTTATTTTTTAGCCCACCTGTATGAAATACAGAAAAGCTTACAGCATGCATATATATACATTGTATGTTCATTTTCTTTGGGTTTTTTTCAGACAGTTTTTGCCAGATGAAGCCAAAAGAATTCTGAGTCATGCTAGAGCTGTTGTTCGTAGATTTTCTATCGTTCATGTTGCTAGTGCTGAATTGGAGATTGAAGAGGGTTTGTTAAATTATATCTAGAACCATGTTTTCTTAAGTTTTGCGTGCATGAAAAATATTCAGCCAAATTACAGAATTTCTCACATCCATCATTTGCTGAACAAAAACTTTTTAGATAACTGTAAACCGTTGATACTACATCACATTATTAGACTTACTGAACGTAAGCCATAGAGTCTATAATAAGAAAAACAATCATGTGTTATCTTTTTAGTTTATAGATCACAGATTTTAATAGTGACATATTACTAATGAAGTTATTTAGTTGAATAAGTCAGTATTCCTAGGTTTCCACAATTTAAAAGTCATTAGCCAAATTTCCAAAATTTTTGAAACTATAGTGCTTTTTAAAGTAAATTTTCACAAATTTGCTAAAATAGGTTACTTTTTGAAAGAATTTCTCAAAAACTAGTAGCCAATGGCGATTTTGGCTACCAGGAATGGAAACATAGGTATTGTGACACACTTAAATACTCATACATCTCCTCCTGCCCTATGGCGGTTGCCGTTGGGGCGCTACAGGTGACTTGTCAACCAGTCCTCTCCATACATCCCTGTCCTTCCCACATTTGACTGCCTCGCTCAGCTTCAATCCTGTCCATTCTGTGATGTTGTCTTTCCATCTTTTCTTCTGTTTTCCTCTCTTTCTTGCTCCTCTGACTGTTCCCTGGAGCACTGTCTTGGCAAGACTCATACATGTTCACTCTGTAAATGGAAGGTCAAAGTTTCAATTCAAGTTGGCTTGACTCAACACTTTGAAAATAAATGGTGACTAAGTTCACTTAATACTTAAGAAATAAATGTCAGAACGTTTTTGTGGCATCTTGAGACTTTACGTTAATTTCATGAGAAGCATGGGATTTTAATTTCAATTGCATACAGCCAAGTACAAACCTATATAGCTAATGTTGATTTGATATGACTTTTGAGTGTAATAATCTTGACTAGTATGCCATTCTGTATTTAAATAGTAATTCCCAGAGGTAATGTCTTAATAAGCCTGTTTATTTTTATTCTAGGCAATGTTATTAAAGCAAGAAAAATTATAGAAAAGGGCCAGCTCTTTTCAGCCCAGCCAGAAGATTTACTGAAAGAGGCTCTTGTAAAACTTAAACAAGGACAAAATAGACTGATGTCATATGAGGATTTAACGGGGATGCAGGGTATAGAACCAGGTAAAAATAACAAACTACAGTAAAAACTGCCTTAACAGCCACCTAGTTTTAACTGTTTCTAGATGATTAAGTCCAGGTTTTTATTCTTTCTGATACATTTTACCATAAAATACATGCTAGAATTCTGAAGGGCCATGTTGTGATCTTAGGCAAGTTGCTTCATTTCATTTCACATTGTTGTTGACTGTATTTCCCCTGGAATAAGCGGTCACCTGTGTAAAACGGTCAGCAGTCACTAATTTTGTCATTGCCTACATGGAAAAGCCTGGTGTAGAAGACCATTTTGTCTTTATGATATCCTTTGAATTTCTTGTTATGATTTGGTTTCCCTTATTACATTAATTTGAGTGTGAATGGTCAGTTCTTAATGTAATATTACATTAAGTTGAGTATGAATGGTCAGCTGATTGATCAACCATGTTGAACTTCTTGCTTCAATTGATTTGAATAAATAATCCAGTAAAATTCTTCAAGAAGTATTCGCTTGTACTTCATTTTACTATCTACCTCATCCTAACCATCCAATTAGCAAGAATCAGTCAATGAGTCTCATCTTAATACTAGTGTCTAGATTACTTGTATTGTGATTTGAGTACATTTGGAGGGATCTAACCATCTTACCTATTTTACTATATCAGTGGTTCTAAACGAGCATCTGTGGTTTGATTTTTTTACTAACTCATTTGTTTTGCTCTACTCAGGAAATACAGGAGAATCAAGTATTCCAGTACCTTTATCTGATGATAGAACAGCTAATACAACTAGTGATGTATCAAGGTATAAAAATATGTTCTTTTTTCTTTTTCATGCATGATGTATCATTCTGTAGTTTTAATGCAGGGTATGGGGCATAGTGTAAATGATATTCTTTTACCCAAGTGGGTAATAAAATGGCATTATAGTAATCATATCATCAAATTTATTTTTGCTTATTTTTAGTCACTTTATGTAAAATTTATGGATCTTGGTGGCCAAGTGTTCTAAAGTATGTGGTTACAGATCACAGCTTTTCTCAGTCCTTCACCACCTGGACTACAAACTCACTGGGACAAATCCCAGTCGGTCAGTTTGCAGGTTAGGGTCTTTCTCCATATGTGTAAGAATCTTGACTGGGATATACATGTAAAATACTTCACTCCACTATGTACATGTATATGTATAATACACATACTTCATGTTTACTTATGCTAATGTTATTTAGATTTTGGTCAAATATAAGTCTCATTGGTTTTAATATTTCGAATTGATAGAATCCTTGGATACTTCTGGGATGGGATACAATTTCAGTGCTTCAGATTGTCGGTGCGCCGACGCCAATCCCGCATTATTTAAAAAAATGGCGCATAACATTTGCGTCTAATGGGTCCACGCGGCACATGGTTTTTCTTAGCCAAATTGATCGTTAATAATTTCTTCCCAAAACTACATATTCAATTTCATGGGGTTTTCCGATTTGACTTTCTGTTTTCGTTTTCTATCAGAAAATCTCTAGCGTCTTTGTTTAGCTCATAATAAGCATATAGACAGGACTCCCAACAAGCCCCTTCTCTTCCCTCTATGCGTAGGTTATTAACATTAATATTCAAAGGGGGAGAACTCGTAATAAAACTTGTTATGACCTCGGATGTTGTCGTTCATTTAATATACTAGCGGCAACCATGGCTACGAGATGCAGAGGACTCTATTCACATTTTTTAAAACAACACAAAGCGCAGAGAAGTAGATCACATAAAATGAATCATCGAGGTGAAAGAGTTTAAAATATATCGTAAAGGTTAACAAAATATAAATTATCAGATGACAAGATCGCTTTTGGTGCATTATATGAAGATGTCAAGTGCCGACTTTCACTTTAAGTCACGTGGTCGTGGCATAACATTTAATTATGTGTCAAAACATGACCCACTATAACAAAAAATGACCCCTTGCAGGGATTTATCAAGGGCCTATTTAGGGCTGAAATTCGGCCCCATTCCCAATGGAAAAACATTGATTTTTTTCCCAAAATGGGCTGAGAAAATTCCCAATTAGAAAATTGTACCAGATACATAGCTAAAGTCTGGTCATAAATGTGGCTGCTTTTCTCAATCTTCAATCAACTCAATACACTAAAAGCGTTAGATTTAATCATTAATGGCACCAAAAATGATGTCAAAGTTTTCCCAAAATGAGCAAAAAGTTGATAGTTTTTCCCAATTTTTAGTTTAGGGCCTTTTCCCAAAAGACCCTGATAAATCCCTGCCTTGTTATTGGACCTGGTGGGCCCTTGTAGCCCACTATCTATAAAAACAATCTGAAGCACTGCAATTTTCTGGTGTACAATTTAGATCCTATGCCAGCTTTTGTACCTCGCTTCTTTTTCACACAATGTTAATGAAGACAACTTTCAGCTTTATAATACCAGTTCTCTTCATTTTTTACAGGGTTAGACAGAAAAGTTCTGAATCTGATACAGAGAATATGGATATAAAAACAGCTGAGATAACTGACAGTACATTTGATAAATTACATAACTTGAAAGCTAAACTAAATAGCTCCTGCAAGCCAGGCATGAGAAGTTACCACAGTACCCCGGAGGTCAGAGATGTCAAAGCTGATGTAGATACTGCTTCTGCTGCTCGATGGAAAAGGTAGGTCTTACTAATAGTAATGATACTGTAACACTTGTGTCTTTGCAAGACAAACTTTTACCATTAAATATGATAAATATCTATTAAGGTAACAGAATATGCATTACATATATAATGCTGATTTTGATGAAGGTAGCACTTAAAAACCATTCAGAAAGAGCCTCATTTTGAATACTATTTGGACAGGTCGTATTGTGACATAGTTTGTCTATCTGGATACTTTGGTTTTTGTCTACCATTCCAGAGCTGGCCACCTTTATACAAGTGTGATAATCTTAACTGGGATGTAAAACATCATTATGCCCCACCTCTTTACTCATGACTCATCTTTTTTTTATTTTTGATAATTTGAATGGTGATGCAGTTTTTCTTCTACTATTTCAGACAGACCCTTAATATATTAACACATATATTTGGTACTTATTTCCTGTTTCCAATATGTGACTTTGCAATGAGAGTTGATACGTAATTTGTTCATGAGTTTTGAAGAGCCAAGTATAATGCCCAAGAAAGGCTGGTCATATACATGGTATTTTGTAATTGTACATAATATTGTCACTTGTCTAGCTCACAAACTCCAAGGTTGAAAAAACAAAATACTTGTAAATATTGTCTCGTTTTTTATAGAAAAACAAATTCTATGGCATTAGGAGCACCATTGAGAGTGAAAAAACTGAACTTACCATTCAAAGAAAATGAAGAAAAATATGATGAGAGAGACATGGAAGAAAACATGCACGAAACTAGACCCAGGAATGTAAGTTATACACTGGCGACCTCAGGCTAACTGTAAGTTACACTGCATCATTTAAACCTCTAGAACCCCAGGCTAACTGTAAGTTATACACTGGCATCATTAAACCTCTAGACCCCAGGCTAACTGTAAGTTATACACTGGCATCATTAAACCTCTAGAACCCCAGGCTAACTGTAAGTTATACACTGGCATCATTTAAACCTCTAGAACCCCAGGCTAACTGTAATTTATACACTGGCATCATTCAAACCTCTAGAACACCAGGCTAACTGTAAGTTATACACTGGCATCATTTAAGCCTCTAAACCCAGGCTAACTGTAAGTTATACACTGGCATCTTTAACCTCTAGAACCCCAGGCTAACTGTAAGTTATACACTGGCATATTTAACCTCTAGAACCCCAGGCTAACTGTAAGTTATACACTGGCATCGTTTAAACCTCTAGAACCCCAGGCTAACTGTAATTTATACACTGGCATCATTCAAACCTCTAGAACACCAGGCTAACTGTAATTTATACACTGGCATCATTCAAACCTCTAGAACACCAGGCTAACTGTAAGTTATACACTGGCATCATTTAAGCCTCTAGAACCCCAGGCTAACTGTAAGTTATACACTGGCATCATTTAAACCTCTAGAACCCCAGGCTAACTGTAAGTTATACACTGGCATCATTTAAACCTCTAGAACCCCAGGCTAACTGTAAGTTATACACTGGCATCATTTAAACCTCTAGAACCCCAGGCTAACTGTAAGTTATACACTGGCATCATTTAAACCTCTAGAACCCAGGCTAACTGTAAGTATATGCACTGCATCATTTAAGCCTCTAGAACCCGGCTAACTGTAAGTTATACACTGGCATCATTTAAACCTCTAGAACACCAGGCTAACTGTAAGTTATACACTGGCATCATTTAAGCCTCTAGAACCCCAGGCTAACTGTAAGTTATACACTGGCATCATTTAAACCTCTAGAACCCAGGCTAACTGTAAGTTATACACTGGCATCATTTAAGCCTCTAGAACCCCAGGCTAACTGTAAGTTATACACTGGCATCATTTAAACCTCTAGAACCCCAGGCTAACTGTAAGTTATACACTGGCATCATTTAAACCTCTAGAACCCCAGGCTAACTGTAAGTTATACACTGGCATCATTTAAACCTCTAGAACACCAGGCTAACTGTAAGTTATACACTGGCATCATTTAAACCTCTAGAACCCCAGGCTAACTGTAAGTTATGCACTGGCATCATTTAAGCCTCTAGAACACCAGGCTAACTGTAAGTTATGCACTGGCATCATTTAAGCCTCTAGAACACCAGGCTAACTGTAAGTTATACACTGGCATCATTTAAACCTCTAGAACCCCAGGCTAACTGTAAGTTATACACTGGCATCATTCAAACCTCTAGAACCCAAGGCTAACTGTAAGTTATACACTGGCATCATTTAAACCTCTAGAACCCCAGGCTAACTGTAAGTTATACACTGGCATCATTTAAACCTCTAGAGCCTCAGGCTAACTGTAAGTTATACACTGGCATCATTTAAACCTCTAGAACCCCAGGCTAACTGTAAGTTATACACTGGCATCATTTAAACCTCTAGAGCCTCAGGCTAACTGTAAGTTATACACTGGCATCATTTAAACCTCTAGAACCCAAGGCTAACTGTAAGTATACACTGGCATCATTTAACCTCTAGAACCCAAGGCTAACTGTAAGTGATATATGCCTGTTTATCTTTAATCTAGCACAGGTTCAAAATTATGTTTTGTGATTGAAGGTCCCAGGTACTTTTGCTTTCAGTTTTGGCAGATCACATAGAAAGTTTTTGAAATTCCACCTCAGACCTAGGGAATTTTGAACCCCTCTCAAGATATACATAACCTGTATATAACTGAGCACAAGGCTTAAAAATCCAGTAGGTTCCAGTTCTGAATCATAGATTTTTGTGGGGACCAAATGGCATTTAAAATTTTTCAAAACAATATAAAGTCTTTTTTCTGTACTTTGATAAATGAGAAATGATTTTGAAAGAATTTAGAAACTGTACCTGCTTCAAATAAGAATCGACATGTAAATGGTGTTCTAGTGAAGAAATAATTAAATTAGAATTAAAATGAAACACAGGTAAAAATGTAAACCAGATAGCTTACCATCATCTCCAGTTGATTGGAAATGTTCATCTAGTTGGTCAATATTAAATCTTGAGTATACTTTCTGGTAAGTGCATTCCTTAGTATGGTTAGTGATTGTTTTGAATGTTGAGCAGTATTGGAAATAGGTTACCATCTCTAATTTGGTTGGATATGTTCATTTAATTGACCCAAGTGAATTTTATAGCAATTGACTTGGCAACCTCTAGCTTTTGCAGTATTGAAAAACTTGATCCATGGTATCTGATACTTTATATTAAATTTTGACATATCTATTGTTAATCTACTATTTATAATTTCAGCCACTATGTTTTCAACCTCTATGGCACATAGTTCAGGATATTTGTCAATGGCTGAAACTACAATTCCGCTTGTACCAGAAAAATCAGTGTTTAATGTGCTGGATAACCAGATAACACAACCCTTTCATGACAATAATTCAGAAAAGCCTCAAATTTCTTCTCCCGATATTCACATGGCGGTAAAACATCATGACAATATTGATCATAAAAATCAGACCTACTTGGTGCCAGAACACAGAGCTCCATCACCGATTCTTAAATATGGGAGTAAAGAATCGCAGCCACAGTTATTGCAGAGTACTACAAAGGCTCCACCACCTCCTGTTGTACAACCCTCATCACAATTTTCACTGCCCACACCCATACGGACACAGCCACCAATACCATCGCTATCTCATCAACAGCAGCCACCAATGCCTCAGCAACAACAACAGCACCCTGGTGCAGTGTCCAGTGTACTACCAACACCTAACAGTAAACTGAGGTAAGAGGCATGATAATCAGTTCATGTAATCTTGGTTTGCATTTAGCCATGGATTTTTCTGTGTGATAGGAAAAAGTTCCAGGTTATTAACAAATTACGCTAGCTGAAAATTCAGCACATACATTTTTCTTTATACAAATATTTGAACAAAGTTTAGAGGGGTGTATATCCAATATCATGTCATCTAGCTAACTTCCACATATATGGGTTTTGATCAAACTTGACACAAGTGTACAGCAAAAAGAGATTATGTTTACATTTTAAAAAAAAGGTATTTAGGTCAAAAGTCAAGGTCACTATTTCAAAGCTTAAATTTCGCTCCCATAGGCAATGTTTAGGCCAGGGGATATTTTTCTCTCGAGAGACTATTATTGTGTAAAATCTAATTACTGAGTTTTGACTTATGGTTTTTAATTTAAACACCAACATCTGAAATTAAAAATCAAAAGACAAGGTTAGTAAAAGTGTAATAGTAATAATGGTAAACTTATTGTTAAAATAAAGATTTTTTGTTGGGAAAATATATTATGCAGTGTATACAATGTAGAATGGAATGAGCTGGAACTAAGCTCTTTGATGATTTTGATAAAATAATGTTATTAATTTGATAAATTTGCCTCTTTGTTTCAGTTCACAAGCATTTTGTACGCCAGCTTCAAAGGGCAGCATTCCGCCAGTTCCTTGTACACCAAATGTGGTAAGAACATTTTACCAGTACAGTTCATTACAGATACAAATTTATAACCTCTAAAATATGTATGTATGTGTGAATTTTTATTAATTTATACACTGTAGTTTAAAAGTTCAGTTTGTATACAAGTCATGTACATATATGTATTTATGAACGTTTTGAAGGTGTAGGATAGCAACTAAGCATGATGACATAAAAGTTAAAATATAGATTGACCAAAGTCTTGTTGCAGTAAATGCTCAACCATGACCTAATATAAAATTTTTGTTCATCCGTTTAATTTAATTTGATTATATAAATTATTTTTAAAGCAGCATTTATAGATTTTGCTTTTAATGTTCTAGGCCCAGATGGAAGTTTTGGAAGTAAATGGACAACAGTATGCTGTATTAAAGTTGATTGGACGAGGGGGATCTAGTAAGGTAAGGAAATGGCTTATAAGTTCATTCTTATCTCTCGATGTAAGTGCTGCTTGGAAATTTTCTAAGGTGGTTTAATTTCTTGCCCACACTTGAGTCCATTGGATGAGACTTTAATAACTGATACCCTGTGTCAAACATGCATTAAACATTGCATGGAAAAGAAATCTTGCCGCATGAGTAAAAATGACCTGGATGCTGGAAACTGTCTTAACTTAACACCTTCAGGACCAAAGAGTTTGTTTGAATGAAATAGATAATTTGTTTGAACAGGTTAATTTATGAAACAGCAAATATGGTGTATTCTTAAAATTGTTTGATTATGACAAGTTTTTAGTTAACCCATTTTCAGTTTCCATTGTAGCTGGTGACATCTCAGTATAAGGTACTAACTCTTTAAATCCTCGTTTTACTTGATCACAGGTTTATAAAGTCTTTGACAGTGCTCTTAAGACAAAAGCTATCAAAGTGGTCAAGCTGGATGATGCTGATGAACAAACAGTGAATGGATACAAGAATGAAATCAGTCTGTTACAAAGACTACAGTATTGTTCCAGAGTCATTAAATTGTATGATTTGTAAGTATATCTTATTGAGACAATCAATGGTAGAAATATCAGATGGACACCTTTGTATAGGTCATATATAGGGTCACCGGTTAGATATTTAAGTCTTCCTATATAGATAACTGAAATCCTTTATACTTTCATTATTAAATATAAAAGTCAAAAATGTCATTTTGCTTTCTATGCTTAATACATTGAAGTTTTTTTGAATGCCATCTACATTAGTATCTAATAGATTACTGTTGACAACATATGTAATTTGGGGTCTATAGGATGTAATCCAATGCTCTTGTGATCAAAGTACATGTACAGCCCCTCGCACCAACTAGATTGCAGATTGGCATCCCACTAGCAGACCTAGTGTAAGGGATTTTAGTTTGCTTGCCAAAAGTTGATGGTTTTCTGGGTCTTCTGGTTTACTCCACCAACCCAGAACTAAATGCTTCAAAATAAATGTGAGAATCTTGAATGGGACATAAAACACCATTACTCCACCCTATTCCACTCAGTAAGGCCTACAAAGTATTAATGTGTTTTTGCTATCCTGACTGACCCGAAATCATTATGCCTAACTTAAAAGTTTTTATGACAATAATTTGGCAGGCAAAATTTGCATCCTTGGTCCGTATGGTCAGTGTGAAAAAAAATTTCAACCTTCCTTACCTTTATTTATTTATTTATTTGCTTAATGAATATGTTTATTTTATAGTGAATACAATGAAGAAGCTAACATTCTGTATATTGTGATGGAAGAAGGTTCTGATGACTTTGCTTTAGTGCTGAAAAATCTGTTAAAAGAAGACGGAAAATTGTCCACCAATCTGATAAAATATTACTGGGAAGCCATGCTCAAAGCTGTTGGTGCCCTCCATAAAGAAGGTAAATTGATTTTAAGGCCAATAATGATTTTGACTATCAAGAACAGGAACATAGATATTCATGTATTACAGGAAATATTCATATAGCAGTTTGCTTTGGAAATGAAAAATTATTCCGTTGTTCCAAAAATTACTGCCCTGTCTGGGACTAATGAAGTCAAATTTATGGCATCCATTAAATTTGATTATTTCTGTACAAGAGGGATGAGTAATTATGAATTAAAGAAGCAGTGGACTGTGTCAGAGAAGTAGACTTTAACTTCAATGTGCCCCACCCAGTCACTACTACTTCAAGAACATATCTTCAACACATACATCATCCATTTTTGGAAATCAAAACTTAATTTTAATAATGATCAGAAAATACTCTTGAAATTTTTATTTGTAGTAATGTATACACCCTGAAAATAGTAAATATTTATTCCCCTAAAAGTTTTTGTTATACAATATACATATGTATTTAATAAGCAGATATCACATCTAACAATGATGAATTCCACTCCACATCCTTAAAAGAAATATGATGTATTGCTATGTTTTCATCATTTTATTTTCAGGTATTATTCACTCAGACCTAAAACCTTCAAACTTTATACTTGTTGGTGGTATTTTAAAGTTAATTGACTTTGGTATAGCTAAATCTATACAGAATGATAAAACAAGTGTTTTAACAGACACTCAAGTTGGCACATTGAATTACATGAGCCCAGAGACTATCACAGATACTTGTGGAGATCTTGGAGGTGGTAGTGAAAGAGGACGGCCAGTTTATAAGGTATGTCACATATATTTATGCAAAGATTAATGTATTAATGTACATTTGAAGTAAATTTTGTAGATTGTAGCCAAGTTTAAGTCTTAAATAGACAGCATGGTGTATTCTTGAGTAAGACATTTGATTTCACATTTTGCCCATTTTGATTGTGAATTAGTGTTCTTTCATAAAATTATTATACCCATGGACTTTATTTTTTTTTTTTTTTTTTTTTTACAAACGATTTCAGCCAATTTGTTCCTCATCACTGATAATTCATTAGTCTTCAATAATTTTATTGAAGTACCAGTTTCCTGCACTTTTTATAAAACACTTCAAGTTATTTAGCTGATTTTGTGCATGTTAGTCTACCATAATGAGTTACAGGTCAAGGTTATGTTTTGTTCACTTCTTTTGAATTTTACAGAAATTACATCCCTCAGTCTTCAAAAATTTTATTGAAATGACAGTTTTCCACACTCTCTATAACACTTGTTTTTGTTATCTCATGGTTCAATTTCATCAGCCTGCTATAATTATATGCTTCATTTCTATTACAGATAGGAACTGCCAGTGACGTGTGGTCCTTGGGTTGTATATTATACAATATGGTTTATGGTTGTACACCATTTCAGAAATATGTAAAACAGTTTGCCAAGTTGAGAGCCATTGTAGATCCTTCAATACCAATACAATTCAATGACATACCAGATAAACATTTGATGGATAGTCTGAAGGTTTGTAAAACCATGCAAGTGAATTGATTGATTGAATGGAATTGTACTTCCCATTCATGAACATTTCACTTATATCTAGATGTCACCAGCTATAGGTGGAAGTGGCAGAAATTGTGACCTTTTTCAGTGCACTTAGGGCATGTGCAGGGAGGGTTCTTTAACATGTCACATGGAATTGGTTTTTAAACTCTCTTCTAAAAGAACTCTGCGACTTATCTCTAAATGCTGAGTGCTTGACAAAAAGAAAGTCACTCCCTGAGTTACCAAATCCTATATTGTAAGAATTGTATATCACTATCAAAATTAGGATAGTTAGACATATGGTTATCAGTATTCCTTTATTTATACTCCCCGCTTAAAAAGGGGGAGGGGTATATAGTGATAGGGGTGTCCATCCGTCCTTCCGTTACACCTTAGGGTACCTATCTCTTATCCGCAACTCCTCCTAAACCCTTCAATGGATTTTCATGAAACTTTCACACAATCTTTATGATATAATGTAGATGTGCACCTCCTATTTAAAAATTTGACCTGATGGATTTTTTTTATGTGGGGGGAGCGGGGGATATTTTTTGTGAGCTTGTGGCTCACAGTTTTTCTAGTTATTTAAAACTTTTGATGTGGTAAAACCAGATATATTTTGATATTGTAAAGTGTTCACAAAAATAACCCCTCTTTTGATGGTTTTAATGTCTCCTGTTTTTTTTTCAGAAATGTTTAACCAGAGATCCAAAAAGAAGGCCCACTATAGATGATTTATTAAGACATCCATATTTAACAGCCGGGAAAGAAGGTACATTTACTAGAAATTATAAAAAGAGGATCTTACACTTGGGAGTGTTTATGTAGTATTGGGTTTATTAAATTAGTTTAATAAATTTTTATGCAATAATCTTTGTGGGAGTTTGCGTAAACATTTTATTCAATATATTTAATAAATTCAATATTACATAAACAAGAATGCAAGATTCTGCTTATTGTACAATTTAAAAGAAAACCTCAATTTTTTTGTTTTTGCAAACAAGTTTTCTCAACTATAACGGCTGCAAAATGAAACATGCATGTTACAACAATTGTATGGAGTTATCAAAATAACATGGGGATACATTATTGATATTATAAGTGTGTAATGTGATGTTTATTACATGATTTAAGTATATGGAATTTTGAGATGATTATACAATAAGTAGGTTATACTGGACTATCATTTGTATTGTATTTGGGTTAATAATGACATTTCCTAACACAACTGGCATTATTCAGAGAAATGGCATTGTTACAAGTAGAAATTATAGCTCCACGTAGTACACAAGTCAACCTCATTGATAATCCTATGTTGTATTAGTATAGTTTAAACATCTGGTGCATTTCTTGCTTCAACTAATTACTTGTTTATCTGTAGAAGCTGTTGAAGATACTAACATGAAGTCAAACTGTGATGACCAGATGCTGGAGAGATTGGTTAAACAACTTGCAGACAAATTCTCAGCATCCCCGACAGGAATAAGATCTCTGGTCAAAAGTGCAATTAAAGATGTAAGTATGGTATAATATACTTTCTGTAATACAGATAACTATATATTACAACAAGTCTATCACACACATTTCTGAACTGTGATTGAAATTTTTTCAGCATGAAAATTTTGCATTAGCCTGTATTTCCTGTTTCAAATTTGTACAAGATTGTTATCTTGAAAGATTTTCTGGTTCTAGAGAAAAAAAATATAAGAATCTATTATGTGTATCCATGTAGGATAGGGAAGTCTCACCATTTCAGTCAGAGACGAGGCTTGTCGAGTCACTGACCAAAAATGTTTAACCACAAGGTTAAGATTTCCCTATCCTACATGGATAAACTCATAGTGGATCTTCTTTCTTTCATTTATATGCCAATATATGGCTCCAAATTTGATTTACATAGATGCCTTGATTGCGAAATCTAACTTTGTTATTCAACATTCTACATTAAAATAAATATCACCATCTGGAAGAATGTACTTGATTATTGTTTATACAAAATGTATAAACTATAAAACCTAGTTATTCTAAACTCCCAGAATAAACATTTGAAACACACTCAAAATTTCTAAATTATTAAGACTTAGGTGTCCTTTTCCGGCAAAACGATGCAATGTTTCCCACATAATGACGTCATGCAATTGTCTTTTGATTATGACTAGTGATGGGAATCGGTTGGGTTTTCATAATCGATAATCGGAACTACTCAAGTAACTAATTATCGGAAATAATCGATTATGTAATAAATACATAGAAAATAAACATTTGCTCATTGTTCAGTACAAAACATAGAATTTAAGTATTGTTTAGTAATTGCAATTGTTATAAAAATGTATATATACTAATAAATGCCACTAAATAAACTAAATAACTGTGTTTGTTGTGATTATGAGTTGATTTGTAGAGTTTGAATGATGTTTAATGTTCCAGTTAAGATAGAATATTTCACTTCAACCTAAATATTGATATATCTACGTGCATGTCAGCCATGTGTTGTTTTTTTTCTTGTTCTCTATCCGTAGTTTCTTCCCGCCAAAAAGAGAACCGATCATCGATTATTCAACCACATAATCGAGCGCTTAAAATCAGGCCACAATCGATCGATTTTCGATTATAATCGATCATCGGCACATCACTAATTATGACCCCACTTAAGTTCATGTGGTAATGTAAGAAAGGTGCATCTTACATGGCAGAAAACTCTATCTCACATGAACAGATATGGAAAAAAGTAGCCTCAAACCTGGGACTATTAAGACTTATTGAGCCTTAGTACACAAATATACTAAAAGTTTCAGTAGAATCAATAATATCTACACTCATTAAAGTGCAATTTATTTACAATGTACTATAAAACCATTTACATGTATTCTGTCTGTTTTAGGAAAATGGTTCACCATTGAGTGACAATCCTATGAATCCATTTGCAGCCAGCTTACCAGTAGTCACTGCTAGCAGTACACAAGTTAAAAAGACACAGCTGGCTTCAGTAAATGTGAATCAAGCTCGGGCACCATTGAAATGTTTAAGTATGCAGGACATTCATCCAAATTTTTTACGGCAGAATGATCCAAAGAGCTGACGATAGATAAAGTGTCTGTAATTAAATCCAAATGAAATAAGAATGTAGTGTCAATAATTTTTCCAGTGAATATAATATTTAATGAAATTCTTTGAAATAGTAAAATTAATGTTCAAAATATCGGAAAAATAGAAATAGAAATTAAAATAAAATTAAATCAATGTCAACAAGTTTAGCTTTGTGACAGTTTGCCTCCTTTCCAAATATGGCATGTCCTCATGCCTTGTATTAGATCATAAATGCACTACACATGGTAAGTGTTCATGTATTCCAATATAAGTTCAAGATCACCAGAATTATCATCACTGTCACTCTCATTATGTAGAATTTCTTTAATGTCTTCTAGGATCCGTCTGTTTGCTGGATATCTGGGATTAAGTCCATCTTGCACTAGTTCAATGGCTTCACAGTAGTCATCACGATCACTTTTGAATATTTCACACACTCTTTCCAATTTTTGTTTTTGTTTAGCTAATTCCTGAATTTGTAAATTTAAATCGACAATGACTGTTTTCTGTAAGTTTTCTATTTTGTCCGACAGTTTTAAGTTTTCCCTTGAAAGATCATCACTTTTGTTATCTGCACTTGCTAATTTTCTTTGTAAAACATCAATTTCAAATACATAATTTTCACGGTCCTCCTTAGATTTCCTGAGATGTTCATGATATTTGTGAATGGTCTGTTGATTTTCTTGATATTTGCTCCTTAAATTCTGAATTTCATGTTGAAGATTATGGTCCTGTTGAGTTTTTGTGTGTAACTGGTCATGTCTAATTTGTAATATTTGAATCTCCTTTTTAAGTCCATGATTTTCCCTTTGTAGTGTGTCACAATCAGTTTCCTTTGTTTTAATTTTCTTCTTTAATTTCAAATTTTGTTTTTCGATTGTTTTAATTTGCACATTGTTTGAATGATGTAAAAGTTCACTAATTTCATTATTTGGAATGTCACAAAAAGGTAATATTAACAGTACCTGTCTCTTAGCTTTATATTCCTTAATTCTGTTTTTATCTCTCCTCCTTTTGGAGCTGGACTTGGTCTGCTTTGGTTTAGATGTCTGGACTTGTTGGTTACAATATTCATTTGTATTTATCCTTGTCCTCGCAAAACATTTTCTTCCGAAGTGTCCAAGTTTTCCACACTTAAAACATTTGGCATTCCTTGCATGGCATTTAGCGTTATGCCCATGGGAAAATAAATCTCCACATCTGTAACAGCTTTTATGCTGGATATGCATGAAATTCCTGTTTCTGTCCATCATGTCCATTCCTGGTGTATTCCAGAAATTTGGAGGCTGCATCCATTGTGGTTGAAATACATAATTTCCACAAAAGTCCATCTTGTATGGTTTTTTTTTTTATCAGGATCTTGTTTAGTAACTTGACTTATAGTATAACACATGCAAGTTACCCCGGGATTCTCCACCAAAATGCAACCAGACGGGGAAGCTGGCTACACAAAGATATAAATATATATAACTTGAAGATTGAACTTCTTTTAAAATTACTTTGATTTCACTATGGTAGGTAGGTGGATTCTGGTTTATCCAAAACCACACCTATTACAGTCCTATACCTAATGGTCTAATCTCTGTGTATATCATCTAATATATCAATTTTACATATCCATATATATAGGTAAACATAAATTGACATTACTCAATAACAATTAATGGTCAAGTGGCAACAGGAATTCACCTGTCACAGCACTAATCTAGTAATGAGATTATCCAACTGAGAAATTATTAATTAAACTACAGGTAACATTAAGTTAATGAATTAATATATGTCATATTTTGAGAAAAGTGTCTGTAATTAAATCCAAATGAAATAAGAATGTAGTGTCAATAATTTTTCCAGTGAATATAATATTTAATGAAATTCTTTGAAATAGTAAAATTAATGTTCAAAATATCGGAAAAATAGAAATAGAAATTAAAATAAAATTAAATCAATGTCAACAAGTTTAGCTTTGTGACAGTTAACACAGGTTCTAATCATGAAGACTGTTCTTTAATCTGGAAATTTTAAATCTACGCTTGTCAGGATCAAGACAAAGCTTACAGACTCCATGCTTAGGTGCCAAACAAAAATCTCAAAATATTATGTATGTTGCTGAGTCTTATGCTTTCTTTATTAATTTTTATTGATTTGAGTATAAAATGTATGAAGAATTATTATAAGTTATACAGGGCTTTGGCAGGTTACACGGTCCCATGTACCCCGTCAAAGATTTATATACCCTGAGCCGCAGGCGAAGGGTACATTCATCTTTGACGGGGTACATGGGACCGTGTAACCTGCCAAAGACCTGTATAACGTTTTTGTCACCCTTCAAAGCGTTACCAGTTGGATCTTTTTAACTTCCATTTCGTATTTTCTGTGACTTGCGTGCGTTGTCGCCATGTTTGTTTACCGTAACTAGACGTCAGAGATGTACGAGTTACTTCCCTTTTACCGCTAAACGTCGCGTGCTCTCATGTACCCCGGCAGATTTCCGAACATCGTTCCATGTTCCATGCAAGTTAACCAATCGCTATGCGAGAAATTTCTTTGAAGGGTGACAAATATATATGTATTGTTTCAGAACACACATGCAGACAGATACCACTTTATTTCAAGACACATGTACACACACACACATACATACACACGCTACTTTTTTTTTACCTTATTATACATGTAATTTTGAGAATGAGAAGATTGGACCAATAAAACTTCATTGTGACATTAGTTTTTGTTTTATTATTATAGTTAAATGTGTCTTAAAGGCCCGTAAAATTTATCTCATGTGCTCATTATTCATGATATTTCAACCTGTATATAAGGGCCAACTGCCCATTACTGTCACTTTAATTTGTTCCCTTGGATGACCTTTATAGACAGGTTTGACTGTACATCTACAAATCAGGACAACACAGGTGTATGTCATATCCCAGTTGTTAGGATCATCAGCCAGTTGTAAAGATTATGATTAGTATTTTGATTGACCAGCCACAATCATTTTCTGACAGCTCATGTGTGACCTACTTGTTCCATATGTAGGTCCTAACCCTAACCCTAACCCTGTGATTCTGCATTAATGTGTTTTTGCATGTAGGTTACTTTGGCTTACAATATACATTAATTTTAAATTTTAAAAATACACTACAGATTTTTCATCAAGTTTGCATGGCCCTTGGACTTGACACATGATAACCATGCATAGAATTTGCATTGTATTCTCTTCAAAAGGCTTTTATGCTGGTAGGAACTATGTATATAGTCAAACTCAAGATACTGGTCTATGTCCAAACCACAATCACAAAATAAAAGTAAAAACTTTGAAAACTGGCTACTCCCACAAGGGAAAACTAGCTTCTTCCACAAGGGAAGTGAGACTTGGCGTTCTGGAAGGATAAGCACATCCTTTCTAGCTATCTACACGTGCTAAATGTAAATCAAAATTGAGAACAATATATCCAGGATAATTTTAGATATAGAGACATACTTAACAACAATATAAGAATGACGGCCATAAAACTTTTTGAGGGCCTTGCAATAACACTGAGTCAACAATTTATTTATAAGCAGCTTGTAAGATGAGAATCCAACCAAGTATTTTAGAAACAATATTTATGGGCCAGTTTATTATTGCAAATAGGGGTCTGACAACTATCAACAACAGCCGACATTAAGTACGGCATATCATTACAAATGTTTGTATACCTGTAACATAATTAGACTTGTTGTTTTCTGTGCCATCAGTTTGTGTATGACCTATACCACCTGATCAATACCCAATATTATTGTTATAGAACACAACAGAAAATATTTAGGTCACTAATTTCAAGTTTTGACAAGTTGTATTTAGTTTCATGTGCTGTGCTGGTCTCTATCAAGGGTCAAAACATTGACTTTTCCAGGCTCAATGTGATATACAGCAAAACCTGTCTATAAAGACGGGCGTAACTACCTTAAGGCCAAAAGGCACATGCCTATACATGATTTTGACAAATATGTTAATGTATTAAGAATTTAATTTAATTAATACAAGTTTCTAGTGTGTGTAGGGCAATGTGCAGTGAGTGGGTGTTTTTTTGCGTGTCACGCTTACCGTGTTAAGGGCATCGGTTTTTTAAAGATCCCATCCAAAGGATCTGTGACTTTCATTTATAATTGCTAAAGACTGCCACTTTTCAAGTCTTTGGTCTGCCTGGCTGGTAATCGAACCTCAACCTTCCACATACGAAGCAAGCACTGAATCAACTGAGCTACTGCATTTAGCATAGACTATGACGAGGCACTAGGAGTTTTCAAAAACACAAATTAGAGAAACATCCTGCTATAAAAATCATTTGACAGCAATCTACTGAAATAACGAATTCGGTATAAAGTTTTTACAGCACACAATGTGTTATAAAGACATTAAAACACTCTGAATTGTGTGTTTTTTCTATTTAATATTAAAAATTTTCACGGACCACCACCCCTTCCAGTTGGCACTCTGCACATCATGCATTTGTGCCTACACGATATCTCGGACTAAGCTACGGTCAGGCACACACACACTTGTTGTTACATAATGCTTTTTTATATAAAGTCATGGCGCATTAATGGTGAAAATTAGTTTTAGACAGACTAATTTAGAGATTAATAACATCATGGATAAGAAGGGTGGTCGATTGGTTGTATATTGTTTTATTTACACAAAAAATTATACATTCTTACATCTTAATTAAGTCTTCCTAGTACACTAGTTGGAAGACTTATTGCTTTTCTCCGTTTCTGGTTCTCCACTATTATTATTATTATTATTATTATTATGTTGTTGTTATTTTTTCTCCCGATCACTTCAAGTGACTTTTTGTCCACCATCTATCTCTTAGAGGCATCAATCAATCTCATTCAAATTTTTAGGGTAGATCCCTGTACTATAGATCTATTGCTATGGGGTAGTTAAATCCCAGGGGGGTCAGTGGGGGAGGGACAGTAGGGCGGGGTCTTAAATACAATAATCATCCATTTTGCCATCGATACTTTATTTTGTACTATAAAAACATATATATTCATGATCAGCATTTCGAGGTGCACAAGTCCCAATCAAAAGATTTTTCTGTGGGTATTAAGGAGGGGTGGGCAGTATGCTAACTTTTAAACGGTTGAGATACCCACCCCAAACTATATATTTTCTGGTTCCTTATGAAAAAATGAATAGAGTGATACTAAAGAAATTCCCATGGGGTCATATCAGAGTGAGGGTGGGAACGGATGGGCTGTTTGCTAAATTTTAACAGTTGAGATCCCCACTCCTAAACTATAAATTTTCTGGTTTTGTTTGCAAAGTTGAAAAGAGAGATACTAAAAAACTACCCATGGCATCAGTTTACAGGGATGGTGGGGATGGGTGGGGGCTGGTAACTAACTTTTAAACGGTTAAGATCCACACCCCTAAACTATATATTTTCTTGTTTTGTATGAAAAGTTAATTTATTGAATTCCCATTCCTCTATGCAAGCTTATACTGTTATAGGATTATAATTCATCTACAAACACATAGGACTATATAAAGATTTGAACAAATCCTACTATTACACCCCTTACATAATTTCACTTTTCAAATAAGCTTAAATGTCAATTGTGAAGTTTGACTTGAGACATGTCAATAAAGTGATTGGACACACCCTCTTTGTTAAATAATGACCAATCAATTCCAACATCTTTTGGATATTTGTTGCATTTAACTTTTGAAATAAAAAAATACATTATATGCCTTAAAACTGGAATCATATCTGATGTGTATTAAGTTTAAATCCACTATGTATGGATAATAATGTTTGATAGTAAACTAAAGATTTTTCAGAATTTTAAGTTAATTTATAAATACATGATTAGAACAATAAGTCAAATTTCTTAGAAGGTTTTATGTAATTGTAGTAAAAATATAAAGAAATAAAAATATTTTTAATTTTGATCAAAACTTTTGATTGTTACATATTGTATTTGCTTTAAACCCCTACATGTCGTGCAATATTGGCTAAGTTCTTCAAATATGTTATGTGATGTTTTTGAAAACCCAATAGTGAATAAAAGTATCACATTTATTTTGGCGTTTTACATACCTGTCAAGAATATTTCACTTACACAGAGACATCACCATATCTATAGGCTAGGGTGCAGAAATTTGGCCTGTGTTGCACTGATGCAATTAAACAGCGGGGTTCATTAGGTACCTTGTGATTAAAGGCTTTAACCACTAAGCAGCCATAGGCCAGGAACAGAGGACAGATACCCACTGACCAGTGGAACCCTAGACTACAGACGCCATGTGATTAAAGATTTGTGCTTTAACCACTAGGCAACCATAACCCAGGAGAGTTGAACCCTGGACCACTAGGCAACAGTAGTCCAGAGGCAGATGATGGCTATTGTAAGCAATAGAACACCAACTGTACAATACAAGACAGAAATCAGAATTGTTAAAAAGTTAGAAATGGTATAAGAATTGAGAGAAAGCCCCCGAAAGGGCGAGTGGTCAAAACATCCATCACGGATATAATGAACCACCTTCCCGTTTGATATCGGAGACTGCTCCGAAATCTTAACTATTCTGTTAAGAACAGCACGGGAAACAGAATTGATTAACATTGAGTAATGTTGGTTTATAACGATATCTGGAATCACTTCATTCTGGTGTCGTTTAGTAATGTATTTAAAATCAACTTTGTAGATACATGTTATATTTTATGTTAAATTTTGATATAAAGATAAAAAATATATTAATTTTTTACAGAAGTTTCTTCACAGTATAGCTTAACTTTTTGAAGAATTTGGTTAAATATAATTAAAATTATTCTATTATTCTTGGTTATGGCATTCCACGTAACTCTTACATACCACAAAATGTGAACACAGCTACGGGTCGAAGACATGCACGATTTATATAATTACCTGTAGGGTAAATTGCATTTGGTCCAGAACAATAGGACAAATAAAGTTATATTTTCACGAAACTCGCCACACACACACTGGCACAGAGAGAGAGAGAGAGAGAGAGAGATTGGCAACGGATATATACATTTGTACCTTGATTTTAAAAGTTGGTCATAAGTTGAGATACATACCTGTCAATAATATTTCACTTACACCGAGAAAGAAGGTGGTGGGTGGGTGAACGCATATTGTGCTACATATGCAAATCATATACCCTTCTAAGCTATGAGAGAGATATATATCGTAAAACACACACACACACACACACACACACACTGTAGACACATGCGCATTTTGGGGATTACCACTAACACGCATGGTAATACTTAGCACATAGTCTCACATGCGTATTGCGATGTACACTCACTTTGTGGTGCTTGGAGCACATTGTTAACCCAGAGACATATAAAACCCGAGATTGGCAACTTCACGAAATCCCGTAATAAATCGCGGCCACTTTTGATATGCAAATTAGCATCGAGATCACAAGGAGATCCGCCAGGGCATCTTGATTTTAAAACTTTTACGTTAATGACAAATATCCTTCTACAAAATTGCTTTGAAAATTGGCATGATTTACGGATAACGATTTTTTGCAGAGATTTATTTAAGGATTGTTTGTCATTTTGTGTAAATTTATTGAAGTATAACATCACGATGACAAATTGTATAAAATCGCGTAGCGTAAATAATATAAATAAATAAATAAATAAATAAATAATAAATGTTTATTTGCATGTGGTTCTAATATTAGTTTAGCGTATGTGAGAATTTTATTTCTGTGCCGATTGTCATGGACTGGATAAAAATATAATTTTTTTATTCTTTTATTACAAAAAAAAAAAAACTGTCACGAGTATATAGTCAATTGAAACGATTTATTTATTAATTTTAATTGCAGTTTTGCTTGTTTATTGGACATTCCTTATTGAGAGAATCCCCTCGTCACTAATCCCTTTGCAGATTCGAAGTGTTTCCATCCTCAGTATCGGTAGTGATTACATGAGCTATCGATGTTCATTAATTACCCGTAAACCGGATATCACTAATTAAATTCCTAATTCCCTAATACCTTATCGTGTACACAAGTTTTTTCTTCACACACAGAGAGAGAGAGAGAGAGAGAGAGAGGACGAAGCGCACGAAAATTGAAAATAATAAAATTCTTTATCATAGTTGGAAGTATACCCCAACCCGTCAAAAGATTAAAATTTCCATTTTCTCTCATTTTTAAATTCATTAAAGACTAATTAATTTATTCCAAATTTAAATGCAATTTTCTTCTTACAATGGGTATGAGTATTATAAACATGTTGCAATTAGAATTTTAGTAAAAAATTGAAAATTATCAAATCCTTTATCAAAGTGGCAAATATACCCCCAACCCGTCAAAAGATGAAAATTTCAATTTTTCTCTCATTTTTAAATTTAAAAAAACCAATTAATTTATTTCAAATTTGTATGCAACTTGTTTCTTACAATGGGTATAAGTATTATAAACATGTTGCAATTAGAATTTTAGTGAAAAATTGAAAATTGACAAATCCTTTATCAAAGTGGCAAGTATACCCCCAACCCGTCAAAGGATGAAAATTTCAATTTTTCTCTCATTTTTAAATTCAATAAAAACCAATTAATTTATTTCATATTTGTATGCAACTTGTTTCTTACAATGGGTATAAGTATAGTAAAAAATTGAAAGTTATCAAATCCTTTATCAAAGTGGCAAGTATACTCCCAACCCGTCAAAAGATGAAAATTATAGTTTTTCTCTCATTTTTAAATTCAATAAAAACCAATTAATTTATTTCAAATTTGTATGCAACTTGTTTCTTACAATGGGTATAAGTCTTATAAACATGTTGCAATTAGATATATTTGGTTAACCCAAATGCGCTATCTATACATAAACGTACAAAACAACCAATCAACCAACCCTTAATTCACACACACACACACACACACACGTGCACATACACAAAAGTAAAATAGAAGCGACATCCACTCTCGTCAATAAGCAGATGTTTCATGTTTTAGAAACTCGGGTATTCTTGTTGTATTGCATAGCCCAGCGACTGGTTCTGTATTAAATGTTGCTGCATAGATAACCGTTGACTAACATTATTTTGTGAGAATGAAGACGGTACAAAAACACTTTAGTTTGAGAGATATCTCGACTTTGTCTGTATTGCTTCCCTTCGTCCTAAGATTGAAACATACATAGTATTATACTGGTGACGTACCAAACGACAAAGGTCTATGACAACGAAAAATCCCCTCTCTTCGTCGGGGGTCAACCCTCAACTCCTCCCGCACCCACTCCCATCGGCACTCTGCACATCATGCGTCTGTGCCTACATGATATCTCAGACCCAGCTACGTCCCTGAAAGACCAGGTACATTGAACTATTAAAATGGACTTCATGTCTAGGAGACCCACTGCTGACTGGTAATCCACATAGAACATGTTCTAAATACATTATATGTTTACTGAAGGATATTGGCCAAAAACTTTGCAAATGTATCCTTAGTCTATATTTTATAGCTGTGGTACAAATAAAACATTAATATAAAAAGGAAAATCAATAACTTCTCCGTCTTAAAAAATGAAAAAAAACTGTTTAAATTGACTAAAAGGACGTCATTTAAGTTGTTTCAAAAATAATCATTTAAATTTCCCGCCAAAATTTCACTTCGAAGAATCTACAGGGGAGATAATCAACTGGGGAATTCCAGGAAATGAAAATGGCGACCATGAAAAGAATGCATCACTGACAAGTGTGGCATTTTGTCATTATCTACGTCATTTGAGCATACTGCCGGTTAGAAAACATCACAAGGTACGTATATAAACACTGAGAGTATGTTATGCGCGGTGTCACCTCTTTATTTTATGGCCATGGTCGATTTTTGTGTTTGTTTACCTCTGACAACCAGGCAATCTGGCTTGTCCGAGTTGTCGACTGCAAAATGAAAGTGGACTCAAAGAAGAAAACAAACACGTGGTTATAGATGAAATGCTGTTTTAATCTTTCTGTCGACTGTTTATTTCTTTAGATGTTGGACATTTATATTTTGGTTTTTAAAATGCACTTGTCACAACGTTTATATTGTGTTATTGTATGCATAAATTCAGTCATGCACAGTGATGCATGCAAAATGCAAATAAACTTCACACCCACAGGCAAAATCGACGGGAAAATTTATTTAAGCCAAGTTGTTACTTTATTTGAAGGACATATCTACTGTTCAAGTCAGTCCATTTGCGACAGTAAATAACCTGATAGCTCCTTATTTCCATAGAAAATAAAATAAACTTGATATTTTTCACTTACTTGAACCTAGTCTGAACAGGAAATCTGTATGTGCATTCGCGGGTTAACCTAGAATATATATCTGCACAGAGTAAAATGTTGGTGCTATGGGGATTTAACATTTTGAAAAACCAGGCATGCATATGGTGGCTTCTGTTGCACTTATGACATAAAACATCACCAAGCTCATCACCTCTGGTGTAAAAATTGCCATGTAAAATCACCATAGGGCCAACATTTTCCTTGCTACAAAAATACTTTATGACAATTGTGGTTGTGCATAGAGAGTTTCAGTTATGACTAGGTACGTGTGAACAATATCAAACATTCAATTTTATTTAATTTTCTATGAAAATAAAGAGTTATTCACTGTCACAAACAGAATGGCTTGAACAGTAGGTGTTGTGTTTCAAGCCCCAACTTCTGCCAGTCAGTAGTAGAATGTGTGTGTGTGTGTGTGTGTGTGTGTATGTGTTACATATTATACCAGTTTTAAATTTACAGCACTAGACGGCATTTTCGGAATACAATTCCCCATCAGTAGTGTTTAGACTGAAATTATGAAACCAAAATTATTTTGTGTGTGTGTTAGTTTCAGATTTAAATAACATGATGTGGCTGTAAAACATTTGAGGTGTGTTATAGACTTATAGCATGCATCTATAAAGTTGTCACAAGTACACTAAAATATGGATAACATCCCTATCATCTATATGTTAACAACAGAAATAATTTGTCTTAGATAACACTGGGGTAGTTGTGGGGCTTGATCAAGCTTTTAATCTTTTGATTAATCATAATTAAATGTTGTGGAACAGGTTGGACAGGTGACAAAATTACACCTGAAAATTCAAGTAAATTAAAACATTTTGGTAAAAAACAATTTAAGAAAACATCTAAATTGAATTGTTGGGGGTACAAAAAGAACACCTACCTTTTTAATTTGAGAAATAATAATTAGATTATTTGTTTTTCAAATACAGTGTATATTTGCAGGACTATTTGGCTAATCAACACATGGCAGTATGATGATGATGTGGGCCATTGAATTTCAACTTCAGAAAACTGGTTGGTCAGCACATACCTGTATTTATTCTGGACACACCTGACTTTTTACATTTAGTATAGCTGTGAATTCATCTGTGATTGCTAAAATATATGTTGTATTATTCTCTTTGTTGGAAAAAATGAAGTTGTCCAGACATAGTGTTTACCTTCAGAAGTACTTTGTATGTATTAGGTAAATTTTGTCTGCAAGACTACACTTCCAGTAATCAACACAGTATTAAGCATTTTTACTCTTAGTGATGGAAGATAATCCATTTATTTCCATTGATGAGACTGCAAATTCTGACAAGAGTCTTGATAAAGAGGAAGCACAGAAAAACTTACAGAATTTTCAAAGACAAGTATTTGGGTTTGAGAAATTCATTGGTCCAGAACTACTACCAGGAATAAGGCAATATCCAATAAACAGTGACAATTTTGATGAAGATGCCCTCTTTGGAGTTGGAAATTTAGAGGCAAATGAAGATCAAGTTGTTCCTTGCGACATAAATCATGCAGACGATTGTAATGATGGTGTATCACCAACAGCTTTTGATAAAAGAAATCGGTATAAATCCACAAAAGATGATGAAATAAATGAGAATGATGACGAAAATGAAGTCTTTGATGATAATGTAACTTATGAACATCAAGCTCATGGGCTTGACACTGTTGATTCTTCAGGAAATATTTTCAATCGCAGAAGTCAAAGTTTGCCAGATTTGGTATTAAGCTCTCCAGAATATTCAGCGGATTCTAAAAATGAAAGTTTAAGAGGAAAATATTCACCTGATGTGGTGATGAGGAAAAGTGCAGGTAAAAGAAATGCAGAAAAACTAGACAATACTGAAGACAAAGTAGCAGATTTGAAAAAAGTGTGCAATACAGAGAAACCAAAGTTTAGGAGATCTGTCAGTTTTCAAGATAAACCGTCAGAAAAGATTATATCTCCAACATATTCTGCAAAACAAAAACGTGACAGTTACAGAAAATCTAGTGGCTATGGAACGGGAGATAGTTCTATTCAGTCCATGAACTCAAGTGGGAGCACTATGTCACGGGAAAATTCAAAATATGACGGTTTGCAATCAATGGATCATGAAATTATTCCAGAATGTGTTGATCAGGACCACAGCAAAATGTTGACGTTGAATCGTGTTGATTCGGGCATTCAGAACAATGGCAATGGGAATGATAGTAGTTTTGAAATTGAAAGTGAAAGTTATGGCCAGTCAAATGACCAAGATACTAATAGACCTTTATTGAGTGTATTTAACAGTGATTACAGCCTCTCTTTGAATCCTATACAGTCCGTAAATGAAAAGAGTTTTTTGAAATCTGAAGAAAACAAATTGCCTTGTGGAAATGTTATACCCAATTTTGATTTATTGGTGAGTCAACAAGACAACCAGACTGTACCGTTATTTGAGCAACCTAACACTGAATCTATATCTCCCGTGACTTTTATACTGAAGAAATATATTGATCGGATTAGCAGTTCAGCTTCTAGCATATCAGAACCATCACCATTGTCACAATACCAGTCAAATCCTAATGCACCTAGTAGTCATATAAACACAGCGCCATTTCCAGACACAAAAAGTTTGTCATCCATATTACAACAAACAGATGATCCAGAAATACAACATTATGTACTGCAACAGTTCATGAATAAATTTGAAAATATGGAAGAAATAATCAGTAGTAAAGGAGCAAGTGTTTTGTCAGATTGTTCATCAACTTCATCAAGTCTGTGCCATAGTGGAGATAGTTCAAACACAGGTATTTTAATTCATGTATATTTACGCAGCTAATTTCAGAGAAATTCATTTAAAAAGTGATCCATTTTTAGCAAGTTTTAAAAAAAATACTATTAAAAAGACAATATTTTAACATATTTTAGAAATTTGGCTTCTAAAAAATTTAAAATTATGTGAACTTAGCCTAGTGGTACAGTGCATAGGTAAACCTCATTGCCAGTCTATAAAAATGTAAAATCTAAAATTTCTAAATTTTTCATGGAGCTTCCTCAATTTTCAAAACTTTAAGAAAAGAAGAAAAATATGACATTCAATCACAATTTTTTCTGAACAGAAACTGCAGCCATTTTTAGGAGAGATACTTTTGAAAATTCATAAGTTTTATGTTAGAAGTTAAAGTAGATCTAAGCATTTGAGTAAAAACCATCTCTACTGTTTAATAAAATTCAGTCACTATTTTGCTGATTTTTAATTTTTTAACAGTTCAAGCACCCCAAGGTTTTCAAATAATAATTTCTAGATTTATTCACGCATTTGGAGTTCAGAAAAAAATGCTGACTTTTTTACTGTTATTATTCAGTGACTTCCTGTTAGGGTTTTACCGGACTTGCATTTGCCTATCCTATTCACACATTTTTGCCTTTTGGACTCTCCAAAATTTGGTATGTGCCTCCACTTGGACGTATGGAAATCATTCATAAGTCATCATGGTTTCATAATTATTTATCCAACCCCTTTCTGTTTTTAGTTTATCATTTATAATCTTCATTATCATTATAAAAACATATTATTGAACATGATTATTAAATGTAATAATGTTCATTATGTCACACAAACATACAGATATTTGTGGTCCTTTAGGCTTAGAGGATCATGTTATCATGGAAAAATGGACCCCTGAATTTTACGTCTGGACCCTCAATTCTTTAAATCCTGCATGCCTGGGACCCCAAAATTTAAAAATGGCTGTAAATCCCTGCTGATATTTCACAAATCTCTTACTTTTGATCAAATGCAGATTGTTTCTCATATGTTTAGATAAAATCACAATTTTCTTGTAAATATTGACTTATTTATGTAAATCAAATTGTAGTGATAACCATATCTTAATCAAAGCATAATTTTCAAATTCTGTATTAATTCTGTATTAATAATTTAAGAGATTATAGATTTAATATGTATTTTTGCATTTCTTGTTTTCATAGTAAAAAAGGTCACAAATGAAAACCCAGACAAAAAGGTATGTATTTATTCCATCTTGTTGGTATCAGATCAAATCACCCATGGTAAAATCGGCCCCCGTAAAATTCACTCCCACTTCCCATAAAATTGCACCATGTCAAAATTACCCCTGTTCAAATCCCCTGACCCAACCCTACTTTTTGCAATGTTGCCCTCACTGTCAAAATCGACCCCAATTTTTTAAAAACTGTCCATTTTTTGGAATGAAAAAGTTATCCTGAATATTGAAATTTAGAAAGTACCAAGTTGATGTTTTTGGTTAAAGCGTCTAAATTTCTTTGGTAATTAGATATTTGATGTCACAGTCAAGATGATTTCACTTAATATCCAGACATGACTAGCTGTAGTTGAAGTTGTAGCTGTTTTAACCTTTGCTGTAATGCAATGAGGGTCTTATTTCGGTGGAGAGGCCCACACTTACTGATCATATCACCATTGCCTAGGTTTGAATCCCACCATAATTCCTTGTCACCCATATGTTCAGTCAACATTTGGCTTTATAAAGGGGTTTGGTGATAAAATAGAGGGAGATTTATTAGGAAAAACATAAAAGAAAGGATTTTAAGACTTTAAAATATTTTGGTAATATGTGAGGTGGCAAAGCCATTGATGGTCATTCTATCAAGGTTTTATTGTATATTTAATCTTATCCATATTTATCTACAGGTACATTGTAAAGAAGACATGACTGTTCAGAATCTAGAACTGACATCTCGCTGTAGAGAACATGGCTGTAACAGCAAAATCTGTAATAAGGTAAGTGTTTTTGCTTATGTACAGTCTGCACTGTCTTAATTGACCATCCAAATGATCATTGTATGTAATTCACATAGTACAGGGAATCTTTTAATACAGTTTTGTGTATATGTAAAAATTTACTCAGTTCATGTACAAAAGCCTGTTCATGAACAAACCATGTTCAAACATTTAGGCCGATATTACAACACATGACATATATATATACATTTTACTTAATTTAGGTTATGATCAAAGATCAGTTGACCAACTTTTTACACTCAATAAACCCTTTCTTACTGCTGTATTTGTTATTTCATTGCCGATTTAGCAGAATTGAGGAAAATGGCAGAAGAAATTGAATTTAAGACTTAATATATCATTATCTGTTGTAAGAAGTGAGGTGGTTAACTCATTAAGTGCCATTTTAACTGAAAAAAAATGAATACCAATGTTTAAGTTAACTATCCTTACATGACCTGCATATTTTTTTCTTATTATATAACTCTTTGCTTAACTTGAGACTTCATGATGTGTATCGTAGAATAATACACGTACCAGAGTTCAGATGCGGAAGAATATATCATGAGGTAGCAAAGCCACCGGTTGATGTATTTGCCACATGTGAACGACGACCTGAGTATTATTCTACAATATACCACAGGTAAATATTGATTATTTCAATTCTAACATGACTTAAATAAAAAGCATTGAAATTAACTTTTGACTTTGAAAACTAAATATGACTTGATGTAAACATTTGCCTAGTTTCCCAGAAAATTTATAACTGTGTCACAGGTCTTAGTGCTTTGTACTCCCTTTGCTGTAGGTCTCTTGTATTATTTGGGTGTTCCACTTTCCTCAATCATTTGCAGAACTGTTTTGATGTACCGGTATACAGAGATGTGCAAAAAGTATTGGGACAGTTTGTAAAATCCTTCTTTATTTCATATAAAAACTACATGTCTATAAACATTCTCAAAAAAAAATATTTCTCAACTTGTATCTTGACTGGGGTATAAAACACCAGTCAATCTAACTCACATTTTTCACTTATGTCTGCCATCATTAAAAACTACTTTCTTTACAGGTAAGAATGTGTATTACAGGACTGGAAACAGCCCTGGAACAGAGTTGGTCCCCTGATATACCCCTTATTAAAACAACATGTAGCTGTTTATGGGGCCATGCAAGAGATTGTGATGAACCAGATTACACATGTAGAATACCATGGTGCCTTCATTTAAAACTACATATGGGAGAAACAGAAGCTAAACTGAATCAAAAGAGAGGGTAGGTACAAAAGATATCTGTAAATACCACCTTGGATAACTAAAATGATTTAACGTCAGCTAATTCACAAGTTGCAAAATCTAGTTAGAATGTTTTCTTCCAGATCCAGTTTTTTGTAAGAATCTTATGCTTATTTGCTATCTAGGCTATAAGCTATTTCATATAACATGTACATGCACGTTTCAGAACCTGTTCACCTTCCAATAAACAATATTTTCAGTTTAGAAAAAAAAAAAAGAATTCAGTATCAGAAGTCTTCATTTACTAGTATTAATTCCAGAGCATAAAGTTCAGCAAAATATTTTAAATCTGTTACATTCACCTTTTAACTAAATTTTTGCAAAACATAAAAAATAATTTCTTTTATAAGTCTGCCTCATTTGTATTCGTGGAGCTTAGGTGACTGAGTGGTCTAAAGCGCTGTCTTATAGATCAGTGTCTCTCACTGCCTAGGATGGGATCCCACTCTGGGCAGATCCTAATGTGAGAAAATTTATAATTTCTTTTTCGCAAGATGGGTTTTTTATGGGTTTTTTTTGGGCACTCTGGTTTTCTCCACCATCCCATGATATAAGTGAATGAGTCTTGACCAACATAACTCTATTGCACTCAATTTTATTTGTTACATTTTCAGGTCTGGTGATTCAGTTGGACTTGATGACATGCGTTCCGTAGATGATAGAACAGCAGATGACGTGTTTACAATTCTGAGTAGAATCTATAGAACACCTGTTCTCACCTGCCAGGTGATGCAGCAGGAAAATCCTAACAAGGTCTTAAAGGTATGACATATTTTACATTACATGTTTTAAGTAGAGTGGTGTAATCTGTTTACATAAAGTATTTTAATACTTGCCAAATATTTTTTACTCCATTTTGCATATTAACAATAAATGATTACTGGTACATAAAAGTGATCCTCTATATAAAATTCACCTGTTTATTAAGTCTACTCATGCTTAGTGTCCTAGATGGTCTTTATACAGAGGTTATACTGTATAACCAACAAGTACACAACACAAATGTCCAGACACATGTGAAGAATCGGAGGATTAACAAGGCATTGTAGAGGAGCACTTTTGATAGCCAATGATTTCTTTGCAAAGCATCAACTTTGATTGAAGATGCACAGATCATGCACAAGTTGGTTTGCTCATTTTCTGGGGAACTTAAATGAAAATCACAAAAATACCGACTAGTAGTCAACCTAATTCACTAAATTTCCTTCTTTTTAATTTCAGTTTACAAATGAAGTTTCCTGTAGTCGGGATATAGAGCTTTTGACATCATTTGGACATTTTAGGAATGTATTCTTGTCTGTTCACTCTAGAAATCCAACACAACAATGTATTTTAAAAAGGGTAAGTACCACATTTATATCTCACTTTTAAAGGATGTACATGTATAGTCCCAATGCATTGTGGGTTATCTCATTTGTTTATACATGCACATCAAGTACTTTTGCTTTAGTTACTTGTTTTAATGAGGGGGGGGATGGTTTGCTTCTACAAATGAATCAAATTTGAAGAAGAAAGCGGAGTGCAGCACTAAATTTTAAAAAAGCCTCTGATTACTGGTAGTGTTTGGTCAGTTTTTGAGCAGTGATGGTGACAATGAATGTGATGTTTTGCATTTAAATGTTGGATCTATTTGATTGCTGCTACCTTTTCAATGTTGCCCTCTTCCGTCAGTTGTACATGTATTTACATGCATATGGTGCCCCATTAGATGCCTTCCTTTTTTATTTACAGACATACTATTGAATGCAGAACCATGTATAGGGCCATTGTTTTTTATTCCCCACCTTTCAAAGAAAGAGAGGGATATTAAAGTAGAACTTGTGTACTTCCTTCTTTCTATCATTTCGTCCATCCAGACACTTATTGTTCTAAGTAAATCTCCAAAACTATAAAGTATTATTTTGAGAAACTTAGTGCAAAGCATCATTATTAATAAGAAATTTGCAGATCATTAATCTGAGCTGGTTTGCTCATTTTTCTGGGAGCCATGGTTTATTGATCATAAATGTAATCACATTAAAGTATCCACTGGTGGGGATCCTAATTCACTGAATTTGATTTTTTTGTCTTTGTTTAGATACAAAACTGTGAAGCAGACAATGATGTCATGGAGATATATTCTAAACTGAAGAACAAAAATCACAGGAATATTGTACAACATTTCTGGTTGGCAGAGTATGACAGTGTCTGCCATCTTTGTACAGAATTCTTAAAAGGTATTGTTATACCGGTAGTTATATCTATGGGGAATGGTAGTGGTTTATGTGCATGTGTGAGCATGTATAACATAGGTACATATAATTTGTCTGAATAACAACCACTAAAGCCAGATTCAGTTGTCTGAATAACAACCACTACAGCCAGATTCAGTTGTCTGAATAACAACCACTAGGTCCAGATTCAGTTGTCTGAATAACAACCACTACAGCTAGATTCAGTTGTCTGAATAACAACCACTACAGCCAGATTCAGTTGTCTGAATAACAACCACTACAGCTAGATTCAGTTGTCTGAATAACAACCACTACAGCCAGATTCAGTTGTCTGAATAACAACCACTAGGTCCAGATTCAGTTGTCTGAATAACAACCACTAGGTCCAGATTCAGTTGTCTGAATAACAACCACTAGGTCCAGATTCAGTTGTCTGAATAACAACCACTACAGCTAGATTCAGTTGTCTGAATAACAACCACTACAGCTAGATTCAGTTGTCTGAATAACAACCACTACAGCTAGATTCAGTTGTCTGAATAACAACCACTACAGCCAGATTCAGTTGTCTGAATAACAACCACTAGGGCCAGATTCAGTTGTCTGAATAACAACCACTAGGTCCAGATTCAGTTGTTTGAATAACAACCACTAGGGCCAGATTCAGCTGTCTGAATAACAACCACTAGGTCCAGATTCAGTTGTTTGAATAACAACCACTACAGCTAGATTCAGTTGTCTGAATAACAACCACTACAGCTAGATTCAGTTGTCTGAATAACAACCACTACAGCCAGATTCAGTTGTCTGAATAACAACCACTACAGCCAGATTCAGTTGTCTGAATAACAACCACTACAGCTAGATTCAGTTGTCTGAATAACAACCACTACAGCCAGATTCAGTTGTCTGAATAACAACCACTACAGCTAGATTCAGTTGTCTGAATAACAACCACTACAGCTAGATTCAGTTGTCTGAATAACAACCACTACAGCTAGATTCAGTTGTCTGAATAACAACCACTACAGCCAGATTCAGTTGTCTGAATAACAACCACTACAGCTAGATTCAGTTGTCTGAATAACAACCACTAGGGCCAGATTCAGTTGTCTGAATAACAACCACTAGGGCCAGATTCAGTTGTCTGAATAACAATCACTAGGTCCAGATTCAGTTGTTTGAATAACAACCACTAGGGCCAGATTCAGTTGTCTGAATAACAACTACTAGGTCCAGATTCAGTTGTCTGAATAACAACCACTACAGCCAGATTCAGTTGTCTGAATAACAACCACTAGAGCCAGATTCAGTTGTCTGAATAACAATCACTAGGTCCAGATTCAGTTGTCTGAATAACAACCACTACAGCCAGATTCAGTTGTCTGAATAACAACCACTAGAGCCAGATTCAGTTGTCTGAATAACAACCACTAGGTCCAGATTCAGTTGTCTGAATAACAACCACTACAGCCAGATTCAGTTGTCTGAATAACAACCACTAGAGCCAGATTCAGTTGTCTGAATAACAACCACTAGGTCCAGATTCAGTTGTCTGAATAACAACCACTACAGCCAGATTCAGTTGTCTGAATAACAACCAGTACAGCCAGATTCAGTTATGAAAGAGATTTGCTTGCTGAAGACTGGTTACTCTGGTTTCCTTTCACCATCTAAAAATTTGCCACTTTGATACCTGTACACAAATGTATTACATGTACAATGTATTGTAATTTCTATTTGTACATGTGTTTATTAGTAACTAGCCTTACAAATTATAGAAGAATGTGTACCCCAGTCTGTCTCCATATCCAATGATGAACAGGTTAGTTTAGCTTTGTTTTGACAACTCTCATTATTACTTCGTAGATTTTGTAAAGATTTACTGTTATAATTGTAGGAGGGACGTTAGAAGAATGTCTACAGATGGTAACTCCACAAAGAGCTGTTATGTACATGTTACAGATACTAGATGCTGTTATGTACCTACATGATCTCAAAATCATCTATCTTTATTGGTCCTGTAAGTACTAACTTTATATTGATAAACCCAGTCAACACAGGGTTCAGGAAAACTTTTGTAATCACTCTGGAACCATTGTTGTCACCTATAGAAAGACAACAGTTCCACAGTTATTTGTTAACCAAGATTTTCCTTAACTCAAATTTTCCAAATTTGAAATAGGAGTAAATAAAAAATAATAGATTTTGGTAATCTTCAAGTTATTCAAGAATTAAGGTGTCATCTTGCTTGTAATATCTGTAACCAGCTATTTTAAAACTTCTCTTTTTTCAGAATGTTTGCAACATTACTTTTAAATTGAAACCCACAGATACAAACTAAATCATTCATAATGTATGAAAATAAATACATGTAATAATATTTTTGTTGATTTCTGCTGGAGTTATGATTTTTTTAAAAATGTTTTGTACCCAAGTTGAAAAAAAAAGTTTTTGATTAAAAATTAATAAAGTTCTGTTGTTGTTAGTGAATCATGATACAGGCTTAACCAATTCCTTTATTGTCAATATATTTTTTATATTATATGTATAGGTTCTAACATGCTGTTTGTGGATACTTCAAGACAACACCTTAAACTGTGTAATTTATCCCTGTCAGTCATAGAAGATAAATCATTGTGTGATGTAGGTCTAACCAAACTCTCACTTCCTCCATGTATTGTACCTCCAGAGGTATGTCATATATTAATACAAAAAAATGGCAAAGTTATAACTCTCTTATGAGTGTATGGACATGTTGGATCTAGTGCTTAGCTTATCCCAGTTTCAATGCTCTGAAGAAACTGTAGAGTACAAGACTGCACTTTAGATGTGATGTTAGTCTGTTGCAAAATTAACTCCAAACATATGGCAAAGATAAATTTCAACTCTCTCCTGAGAGTCTATGGAAATGTTGGATCTAGTGCTTTAGTTTTTCCCAGTTTCAGTGATGTGAAGAGTAAAGGAATATACATCACTCAATATTCTTTCACTTACATCAGAGCAGTCAATTCAGGGATGGTTGAGAAAACAGGAGTGCCTAGAGATAATAAATAACATTTGGCAACTTGAGTGACATATTTTCTTACTGCTGTTTTACTGGTAAAATTACTAAATTAGTCACCATTTTCTTTTATACAGAGATATGTTCATTTTATAGTGAATTTCAACAATTCCATTGTTTGAACAATACCAAACTTTTTCAAATTTTGTAAATTTCACAAAACATGCTATCAAACACAGTGACACAGAAAGTAATGTTAGGTGTTTGTGTTACACCAGTATCCACAAGTTGCAGGTATAAATCCAGTTCATGTTGTGATTTGTGTTAAAGATTTACAGTAATAACCTTGAACATTTTTTATTGATAGCTGACAGGGAGTGTGAATACACTGAAAAATAAGAGTGATAGTTGGGGAGCTGGTTGTATGTTGGCTGAGATGTTAACTGGTAAACAACCATGGTATGATTACAGACACAGAACAAAGGAAGACTTGTGGAAAAAGGTATTCAAAAATCATATTGAACTGAACTTTTGGTATTCAGAATCAGTTATGTCACATATCTTTTACATGAATGCTATATTATGGTCAAAACTTTTCAAAATACAAAATAGTTATCTTCATTCTAATGCAAATGAAATACTAAAATTAAGAATTTAATTTATGGAGATTTCCAATATTCTGGTTAGTTTATTTTTCATTCAGATGCATCTCTATCTTACACCATAAATATACATCTAGTTTATTTTAATGAAGTACTTAGATCTATTTTTATAATTATTTTATTGTTTGAAATACATAACGAATGCAAAATAATTTTTAAAATAGTTAAAAACAGCAACATCTTTTTTACAACAATAAATTATGTCATTTTGTATTATTACACCTTATGTAAAAATCTAGCAATTTCATTGGATAAGAGCTATCTAACAATTTGTACTGTCACATAAAATTTATAATGTCACATAGCGCTGCGCGTGACTATGTGACAATACTTTTGTTCGAGTCGCCTCCCTTCACTGGATCAGGTCAGCGCTTTGAACAATAATGTTTTCAGTTGTGTCTACGACAAGCGTCTCATTGTTATTGATATTGTTTACATTCGTCTGTAAAAACAACGGATGATGTTTGCCGAGGTTGACAATGACTATCTTGGCAGTTTGTTAGAGTCTAAAGACTCTGCATCAACTAAACGGATCATTAAGCGGGTCGTGGATACATTTCTTAAATTTCTTGGCTCAAATGACTGTGCATTTGAGGCATTCCTGGTTGATAAATTGAATGAAAATTGGTATAGACATTACTGAAGACGAAGGATGCACATCATTTATCAAACATTCGGTGTAATAAAATAAATATTACATTTCTGACAGGGTGCCAGTACATATTGTCACCTCTGGAAAAGCATTGTCAGCCTCGGCTATCGCCTCAGCAAACAATGCTTCCTCGAGGTGACAATATGTACTGGCACCCTGTCAGAAATGTAATATTTATATATTGTAAACAAAAGCATTTGTTTTTTACGTAGTAGTGTGCAGTATTACCAGTAAATTGCAGTATGACAGGAGCAATATAATTTACCTTTGTAGGCTTGTGTAGCTTTGCAATATATTGTGATACATAGCAATAAATATTGCACTATTTTGAAATACAAATACAATGTACATGTATTGCAATATAATTTTCTTCCTAGTGCCCAGCCCTTTTGTATAGGTCATTCATTATCTGATGTCAGAATGTTTATAAACACAGACAAGTTTAAATCATGTATAAGGGTATTGATAGTGTATCGCCTTATGTTTATAATCACTCAATCTCAGTCTCATGCTTTTGCTTGTTACAACTATCCTAATATTATAATAGACTAGCTTTAACCTTTGTCATGATATTGTGAATGACCTATACCCGCACTGACTCCTGACCATAAAACAGAGATTTAACTGGGATATTCCAATAAAATTTTGTTTACATTAGAATTACACATTTATTATGTTTACAGATGAGATCCAGTGAAGAATTACCTTACAGCCAAAAACAATTGGAGAAATTAACTAAACATCAGCAATTATTAAAGTCATGTTGGAAGGTATGATTTGATTTTTTTATCCCTGCAGTTAAAGGGGGTGGGGGTATACTGGAATCACCTTGTCCTCCACCCTTACATAGACATTGTATTTTGTTTTGAGGTATATTCAATTATGCATGATCTAATTTTCTGAAATTATTCACTGATATTACTTGTGACAAGAACCTATGCACCTCTGCAATTATAATTAGTATGATCGGATTTATTTTGCAGAATTATTTGAAATTATTGTGATTTCCAGACATAGACTTTTTGTCTTGACCCATTAACAAAACCTATACAGAAGGTATAAGCCATCTTCAGTGGCAGTTCTCCTTAATTTAAATGCTGGATGTGACACAAGTGACTGGCCATTTGATTCAATATTTCATATTTATAGATCAAAAATTATTTATCATTAATTAAGTGGAATTGATAAATGGTGTTTAAACTTGGGTTAAGATTATTTTCACATGTGTTGTATGCTGAGATGTTCAGTTCTGGCATGTTGAGGAAACTGGAGTTACCAGAGAAAACCACAGGCCTTCTGTAAATGAACTTACCAACTTCCAAACAGTAGAGTTTGCCTGATTGGGATTAGAATCTAGTGTGTGAGAGTCTAGTGTGTGATCTCCGAGTCTTAGCTTTAGAAAATTTTGACCACTTGGCCACCAAGACCTCCTCATTGTCTAGAGCTTTGGTCTCAAGCATTTGCATCAGTGTCCAATAATAAAAGGTTTCTGATAAATATTTTTGATGGACTGAATGTGCATATTATAATTCTTTCAATAGCTTGTCTTGACAAATATGAATATAAAGTTTCTTGACATAACCATGGTAACATGATATTAACACTTGTTGATTAATCAGTGATTTTGTTCGTCTTAAATTATTATGGATTAAGTTGTTTCCTTGGAAGAAAAGTCACTAAAATTTCCAATTTGAAAGCAAAAAGTCCCAAAACAACAGTGATATGCTAGCAAATTAAATTTAAGTTGTCCTTGCCCACAAAATTTCAGATATTGTCAGAATATAACTTTGCAGTGAGGATCTTATCTATTGTAATCATGTTATAATGCTGTTTTCTGTATTTTAGAACTTCACTTTGACCAGCCGTAAAGGCAAAAGTTGATTTTTACAAAGAAATGTAACAAAATCACTGCTAATTCACACATTTTAAAAAAATCATTGCTAATTCGCACTTTAAAAAACTTGATTTGCTATTTTATAAATCAAATTGATATCAAGAAATTTATTTTTCATCTATTTCAGAAACATCCACCAGACCGTATCAGTCTCAGGGAAATGACAGAACAGTTATCACAAAGAACTGCTGCTGTAGCTTTTTAAATTTTTACATAAATCCTATATATATTGTAACAGATGTATATTTTATATTAAAAGATCTATTTATATTATGCATTAGTGTGGATAAGCTCACCTGAGTGAATGCTTAAGGTGATCTATTCAATTGCTCCTTTGTCCACTGTTGTCCATGATTTGTTCTTTTAAACAAATTTTCTGGAACCAATAAATTACATATCACATCAGTGATAATGTTACTGCAGTAGACGGCTGTTTCTGAATACAAGTCCTCATCACTAGTGCTTGGACCAAAATTCTGAAACCAAACTTTATTTTAAGGGTTGAAAACATATCTAAAGGACCAAAGTATATTTAACCTAATTTAGCTAAGGAAATACTTTGCATGATGGAGTATATGGATAGAAATAAAAACTTGACATGGATTTTACCTGACCTAAAGTCTTTCTAGTTTGGGAAGGTTGTTGGCCTTTACCTTCATTCATGGTCATTCAACTTTTGATCTAGGTATCTCTCTTTTAACCAGGGCCTCACAAATCGCTGAAATTAGATAAAAATCGCTGAATTGGCAAAGTTTGACATCGTTGACGTTTGTTGGGTCTTCTTTCAATAGTATTTATAGAAAACTTATTAAGTCTGCTGGATTACCTTTCTTTATTCATAAGAAAGTTGATATAGTCTGTCAGCGATATTGTGACAGAGTGTTTATAAACACAGGCAAGTTTATTATACACCAATAGGTAATAATACCGTGTAATCATATACTTATATTCACGCTTTATGCATTCATTTGTCAACTCCACTTTTATATATCCCTATCTTAGGTTATCTACAGGATATAGGTTCTTCCATGTTTATAAAAACAATGTCACAATATCGCCAATGGACTATACCACAATTATTATTTGGTATGAAAAGTAAATAAACAGTGTCCCATTAACCCATTGGAATCGGCACATTGCCAAATTTATTTATAGCACCAGCACATGAAGTGCCCGGTATAGATATTACTTGGTTTACCTTGACTTTTAAATGTTACTAAACCAGCTTGTTAAGATAATTTTATTACAATATATATTTTGTCAGCTGAGTGATTTATTACCTATGGGCCTTCTTGTTTGTTTATTTTACTTTTATTGTTTTATTCAATTTATGTATTAATATTAATTGTAAACCAACTTTTATTTGTGGCTATGAACTCTTGCAATTCTTTTACCAAACCATTTAAAATTTTACAATGTTGCTATAGCAGTATATTTGATATAGGTAATACCATTTTCTGATATACCGGTAAGTTAGCATTGATTAACTTTTGTGATTATTTTATCCTTGCAAAACACGTACTAGTAAAAGTTAATCACATGCGAATAAAAGTTGGTTTACATTATAGCAAAATAAAATGGCATTTGTTAAGTAAACAAAAGTAATTTTAGCATTTATTAAGTTTTTTTGTCGTCATTGTTATGTCTAAGATAGTGTTTTATAAACTGTAATAAGAACCACCAATATAAAAAAGACAACCTGCTTAAGAATCATTATTTTTTTTATAAAAAACATCTTGTGCATTGCCAAAATGAAACCAAGGAGATTACGTAATAATAAGAATAAGTTCATTACAAAATATTCATGCATGTACATCAAATTCTTGAATGCTGATGGTTTTGCTGTTTGGCATTTTATTTTTTAGTCGAGCACTTTTTGTTACAGTTAAGTAAATATTTGTTAAACCTGTGTTTTTTCTCACACTAGTATCTGCCCTGGAACTTAGGTGGCAAGAGGTGTGGCAAGAGGTGTGGCAAGCAAACTAGCAGACTTTTTCACACTATAATCTGCCCAGAGTGGGATTTGAACCTAGGTGGTGAGATCCACCAAGCCGCCCCTTCCCCTTCTTTTCAGATTGTGTTCAGTTTAGACAGGATCCATTGTACAGTTTGAACTATTTTAATAGAAGCTACCATTGTTGGATACATAAAGGCTTTACCTAGTGTCTGACAGTTCAGTGTTTCTGGGCAGCAGTCAGACAGTATATCCAGGCAGCTTCAATCAACATTTATGCTGAGTTTAACAATTGTATGTTATTCAAATTTTGATACCTCACATTCTAGGTTGAGACATAAAATGTGGGCAATTCTTGTTACAATTACAAAATATTCAGTATCAAATAATCCAATGTTGTTTTGTTGTCATCAGATTTTAAATAACCTATATCATGTTGTATGCTGTCAAACCATATTACAATTTTCATTATTATTAACATAATCAAATTATATTCAAATTTTTGTGCATGTAATATTATTTCAATGCAGACATTGTTGCTATTCTTAGTAGATACAGCAAGTTGTTTTTTTTTTGTTCAGGTCATCGTTGTTATTTAGTAATAGGGCATTCATTCATCATTCAAAACCTAGTGAGCATTTATTGTTATAAATTTCTAATAAAATGTGTTGATTTACAAAATTTGTAATTATTAAATATTTGTTGAACCCTGTGTTAATATTTGTAGAGCAAAAACACTGTTTCTCTGACTCTGTCTTTATAAGTTAGCTCCCTTGTAAAGAAAAATTGAAAAATTTTAAATCATTGGTTAATACTATCAGGGAAGATAAATTTATTTCATTTCTACACATAACAGAACATAAGGAACTTTTTTCATCAACATATACTCTGTTTAAATACCATGTATTCCATAACATTCTTTTGATGCTGTTTAAGCTTTGTGTAAGCCATACAACTCTTTTGATGCTGTTTAAGCTTTGTGTAAGCCACAACACTTTTTTAACTTTGTTTAAGTTTTCTGTAAGCCACAACACTGTTTTGACTCTATTTAAGCTGTGTGTAAACCATAACACTGTTTAAGCTTTGTGTAAGCCATACAACTCTTTTGATGCTGTTTAAGCTTTGTGTAAGCCATACAACTCTTTTGATGCTGTTTAAGCTTTGTGTAAGTCACAACACTCTTTTAACTCTGTTTAAGTTTTCTGTAAGCCACAACACTGTTTTGACTCCATTTAAGCTTTGTGTAAACCATAACACTGTTTAAGCTTTGTGTAAGCCACAACACTCTTTTGACACTGTTTAAGATTTGTCTAAGCCATTACACTTTTTTGACACTGTTAAGCTTTGTGTAAGTCATAACACTCTTTTGACTCTGTTTAAGCTTTATATAAGCCACAACACTCTTTTGACACTGTTTAAGATGTGTCTAAGCCATTACACTTTTTTGACACTGTATAAGCTTTGTGTAAGCTATACACCTCTTGACACTGTATAAGCTTTGTGTAAGCTATACACCTTTTTGACACTGTATAAGCTTTGTGTAAGCTATACACCTCTTGACACTGTATAAGCTTTGTGTAAGCTATACACCTTTTTTGACACTGTATAAGCTTTGTGTAAGCTATACACCTCTTGACACTGTATAAGCTTTGTGTAAGCTATACACCTCTTTTTGACACTGTATAAGCTTTGTGTAAGCTATACACCTCTTTTGACACTGTATAAGCTTTGTGTAAGCTATACACCTCTTTTTGACACTGTATAAGCTTTGTGTAAGCTATACACCTCTTTTGACACTGTATAAGCTTTGTGTTAAGCCATAACACTCTTTTGACACTGTATAAGCTTTGTGTAAAAGCCATAACACTCTTTTGACACTGTATAAGCTTTGTGTAAAAGCCATAACACTCTTTTGACACTGTATAAGCTTTGTGTAAAGCCATAACACTCTTTTGACACTGTACAAGCTTTGTGCAAAGCCATAACACTCTTTTGACACTGTACAAGCTTTGTGTAAAGCCATAACACTCTTTTGACACTGTATAAGCTTTGTGTAAAGCCATAACATTCTTTTGACACTGTACAAGCTTTGTGTAAAGCCATAACACTCTTTTGACACTGTATAAGCTTTGTGTAAAGCCATAACACTCTTTTGACACTGTACAAGCTTTGTGTAAAGCCATAACATTCTTTTGACACTGTTTAAAGTTCATACTTCACCACTTGCCTGTTTTATGTTTATTATTCATTGTTTAAGGCATATTTTGTGCAATTTTATTTAAAGGCTGCTTTGTTTATATTATTTTTTAACAATCATTTGTTCACATTTAAAACTAATCTTTCAATGGGGTCTGCCACTGTACCACTTGATTACCCCCCCCCCCACACACACACACACACATTTGTGGTGTATTTATTTCCAGTGGATATGGAATCACATAAGATGACATTTCCGCGCAAAAACAATGTTATTCTTGAAATTTGTGACGTTAACGTTTTCCAGACCGTTCCGCACTAATATTTAGAGGTACAGCGGTAAACCCTGTTTGTAAAATTTCCCATTATGCACCAATAAATGTTTGTTTGTTCTTAAGCCTGTGATATTTTAATAGAATTCATATTTGTTTTGTCCAGTGAGTTATGCCTCCTATTCTTTTGATAAGGACTGTCACATTGTTGTGCCATAATCAGGGGCCAGTTGTTTGAAACTTGATTAGTTTAATCAATTTATAAGTGGAAATTTGAATTTTGCATAATGTCATTTATTTTGTGAAATTAAAATTATAAATTTCAAAAATAGATAGAATTTCACCAAACTAAAGCACTTTGTTATAGTAATATCATTTTGATGATGTTAGGTTGATTTTTATTGATGTTTTTATTTTATGTTAATCATTGATTAAACTAATCAAGCTTTGGACAACTGGCCCCAGAATGTAAATTGTTAATGATAATTTTTTCCATTGGCAGCTATTTTTAGTGCATTTTAACCCCATTTCAAAAATATAATTCATAACTTTTACTGACGTAGGACATAAAATCACATCATGTTGTTTGTCCCAACTTTTACCACAATTTATATATACAGAAAAACCACACTTTAACACCCCTGCATAACTTTGCACACACTTTTTGAAACCCCAAAATTCATTTCTCCTATGTTTTTTCTTTAAAGGTCTGCCTTGATTTATCACCAAACCTCTTTATAACGCCAAAATTTAATGGAACAATAGTTGATAATGAACTAGGGTTTTACTCTTTAGGCCAAATGTAAGATCTTTTTACAATGTACAGTTGTTTATACACATTTAGTTGTACATAGTGTTATTTAGGTGTAGACATAGATACACATATAAAATACAAAAGATGTGTATATCAAGTTCAAATATTTGTTATTTTTGTCAGAATTTAAAGTTATACATTTACATATCATTTCCTGATACTTATGTTGCTTACTTCCTTGTTCTATTTTTAGATACAAAATATTATCTATGGTAAATCCTGGCATTAATATATATATGTGTGTGTGTGTGTGCCTTCTGGCTGGTTATGGTATGTAGTACAGAGCTTTGATGTTAGTTTTTACAATATTTATTTAAAAAAAAACTAAAAACTTTTATCCTGTTATACCCTTTATCCTAAAAATTATGTCAGAAATATTTCACATTAATTCAAGTGTTCTTTCTAGAAGGGGACATGGGATCATTGATCCCTTATTTTGTCAAATGACCCCATTGTTTAGACCTTAATGGGTCAGCATAAGTGAATGCAAAAATATTGATGTTATGGTGTTTTATAAAAAAATTTTTTTTTTTAAATTTACCCCTTTTGAAAAAATCCTTTATTGAATGAACACTGATTTCAGTGTAAAACTACTGCAAGATTAAATACCGGTAACAATGAATAATTAACTACTCTTTGCATTTTATTTAAATTTTATATAATTGACTGACTCTGTGCAAGTTAGAAAAATAAAATTTTATATTTTGCAGTTTAAAAATCTCTATTTTAAATAGTTATAAACATAGTATGGTAACATCAGGAAATGTATAGATATTATTCAATTTGATTATACATTGTACTTAAAACCTTTTTTTGTAAATTTTTATGATTTTGTCATTGAATAAAACAATTCAATGTAGTTTTGTAGTTTTTTCTGATAAGTTTACATTTATTTGATTAAAAATGAAAAAAAAAACTAAACTACATTCATATATCTGCTAATACATGTATAACATTCTTTCAAATAGAAATGTACAGTGTATATTAAAAATCACTGTTTTAAAAGATACGAACAAAGGTGTGTGTGTGTGTGTGTGATGTGTGTGATGGAGAGAGAGAAGAGATTTATACCGGGTATGATTCATGTACATACATACACCCTCTGCAATGATTAAGTTTATGATATTAATGACATTTTAATTTTACTCTCTCAGCTTTCCCACCATTTATTTGTTATTCTTAATGTATGTATTATAGAAAGTTTAACTGCTGTAAACAGTTATTATAACATTGTTATATAGATCGAATATATTTCATTAAAATCTTCTTTATCAAACTTGATGTTTGATTTTTGTTTTCATTCAACTTTGATACCATGAAAAGATTTTTTCTTGAAAATGGTTAACTTGTTATCAGGTTCTATAATTTTAAACCGAAAACTTTAAGTCAACATTCAGGTACAATCAGACACCAATTAAGGGTAGTTCTGGTAAAATAGGCTTTTGGTGCCTTTAAAGTCATTATCTGGTTAGGGACCTCAATGGTTGAGTGGTCTAAACTGCCAAGGTGCTTCTCATTGTTTAGGTTCAAATCCCACTCGATAAAGGTTGTAGTATGAAAATGTTTGCTCAGGTCTCTTGCTGAAAGTTGTTGGTTTTCTCTAGGCACTCCAGTTTCTTCCACCATCCCTGAACTGAACTGGCACCCTTAATATAAGTGAAACTAGAAAAAAACTTGACTGGGCTGTAAAACCACTTTACTACACTTATATGTTTTTTATACACCTGTATAACGGGACGTATTATAGTATGGTGTTGTTCATCTGGTTGTCTGTCTGTACATTAACATTTGTCTTGTCTGGTCCATATCTTTTGGGCCGATGAGGATATCAAGATAAAACTTATACTAAACATGTATTATTTGAAGGTAGTGTGTCACATATAAAATTTAAGCATTTTATTACATGATATGCATCATCTGACTTCAGATGGGCATCTGGGGAGAACTGGTTTTATTTGATTTTTAGACTTTATATAAGAAATTTAACCAAATTGTTTTCAACACATGTTATAAAAATAACAGATCTACATATAGCATTAATGAAATTTGAAGTAAATAATCCACAATCTTTTTAAGGCTACATCAGTATTCCTCACTTAATAAGTGAGCGGACTATAGAATTATACCTTAATTATGACACCCTCGAAAGGCTACATGTGAAACTGTATGACAAACATGATGACTTCAATTCTTCTATCGTCAACTTTCCTTTTCAATTCAACAATATACCTGCTTCTCCTGCTTATGGTGCATTTGTATCACAATTAATCTCTATGATAGAACCTGTTCCCATTACAGGAACTTTATACAACGAAGCAAGCTGCTTACAAATAAATTGCTGAACTAGGGATATTGCAAGCCTAGGCTTATCAAGGCCCTCAAAAAGTTTTATGGCTATCATCACAGTATTGTTAATAAGTATGATGTCTCTGTGTTGAGGCGATTGCCCTGAGATATTTGACATCCCATTGTTCCATGTTCCTTTCAATCAATTTTGATTACCGTACACATGTGGTGGGTGTAGGTAGCTATATACAGGTGTTTGCTTATACCCTTCCGGAGCACCTGGCCTCACTTCCCTGGTGGAAGTTCACGTTTAACCTAACTTGTCAGTTTTTACTTTGCTTCTGAATTATGATTTGGTCATGGATTTGTATGTTTGTTTTTTGTTTCTTATAAAGATTATATGAGAGGTCGGGTCTGACAAATAACAGAAAATTGGTAGTGATTCTTTTTTCATCAAGCACTCAATTTAGAAATGAAAGTCCTGGTTCCTTAGGAAATTTCCTTTAAAAACCAAAGTCCCATGGTAGGTGTAGCACATTGCCACTTCACCTAGCATAGTAACTGGCAACATCCCAATATAAGTGAAATATTTTTGAGTGGAATGTAAAGCCCTGTTTATCAATCAATCTTATATGGTGGTGTTCAGAAAAACATTTAAGACCTTTTAACTTTATCCTTTTTCAGTGATTAGTCCAAAATGGGCCACACTCTTGCAATGCTTATTCAAATATATAACAGTGGAACTGTCTTTATCAAGACCACTTCTTTGAACTGTCAGCTTCTATTTTCATGGAAATTATGACATATTATACACTATTTATCTCAAAATATTTAACAAAACCAGTAAATGTAACTGATTTTTAGGACAATCAATAATTCAGCAGAATACTACCAAAATTTTCCCATTGTATTTTACATCCAGGCAGCCACTAACCACCACATTGGTTTAACTGACCTTGAGCCAAACAAAAAGTACAAATGTACCATTCATTGATTCTGAACAGCTCAAAGGGGATCAAATTTGTCATGATGAAAACAAAGTTAACCATTATAGGGTTTGAATTATTATCAAAAGTGTCAACCACCATTCCTTGCTAAAATTAAGCCCATTGGATGATCGAAATCAGAAAAAAGTGTATAAAATGTAATACTAATTTAATGACTTCATGACTTTGAAACATTGATTGCGTTCCAATGAAGGTGTTACAAACAGGAAGAATCTACAAAATAACAGGTGAGCTAAAATGGCCTAATTTCTTTAATACGATGATGCAACGTTTATATTAACGTTACGTTAAATTTATTGTAAAGAAAGTCTTATTAATGCTATTATTTATAAAATTTTGCTATTTTGATGCTCGTTAAAAAGAAAACAGGTTTTCTCCGAAACGCGGCTATGAATTTCAAACCATATGATGGAGTGCGGTCACGTGACCAGGTGATTACTTAAAAAATTTGTAGGTGTTTCCTTGTAAGTTGAAGATGTACACATGTGTAAACAATGAGAACAGGTGACATAAAACATTATATTTGCTGTTGTATGTTTTTGTGGTTTTTCGGTGTCAATATATAGGACTGATTTATTGGTTGCTGTAAAGGATTTATAGAGGACGCAAGTTTCCTGTGGTGAAGATGCTGTGATCCGACATTTCCCGTCCGGATATGGTTTACTGCAATTATTTTTTTGAAATCGAAATGTTTTTGATTCAAAGATATTACTCGTGAGATATACTAGTCAGGAATTTCCTTTGTCTCTGATTCAGCGATAAAATTATTAAATATAGGTTTGAGGTTTCTTCCAAAGGAGGTCGCACCATAATTTTTTGATCATTGTTTTTGATTTAAAAGACCACTTTTGGCATCCTTTGGAATGTTTTCTTTGAACTAAATCTCTTTTAAAGAACACTTAAGTTGAAGTGGCTTAATCCAAGCTTAGAGACTGTCAGTTTGTCCACTTTATTTTGTTGATATTGATATATAAATATGTTTCATTCATTTATAATTCCATGCACATGAATGAACCAATATTTTTTGCTATTAATATCTAGGATTCAGTCATTTGAAATTCCTATAAGACTGTAACAAACATGAAAATTTTAAAATAAACATTGTTATCTCGCATAACTGTCACATTATTAATTCCACAACACGCCCAGATAAGAGATATGTACATAAACTAAGAGATAACTTGATGTTTTGGTATTATGTCTGTGTTTATTGTATGTGGTCTGTATATTTGAATAGTGTATACCGGCAGTCAACTTATGAATTGACTTGGCTTGTATTTAATATTGTTCTTTTGTTTTACAGATGTTGAATGTTGAAGTAACACACACCAGCAATGACCTGAAATCCTGTATTAGTATATATATGTAACATCATTTATCATGAGTAAGTTAATTCACTTTTATTCCATGCCCTATACTAGTCTATCAAAAGCTCTATTGAGCTTATATTTATATGTTTTAAAATTTGACCTTAAATAAAGATTTATTATTATTATTACCTATTTACACCACACCTCTAATACAAAATGTGCCTGACAGTGGCAAAAAAATACTGAGATTGGTGAAAAAAATTAAAGTAGGGAAAGTCCTGGTGATTTTTTATTTGAGACTCGGAGGAAACACTGTCTAATTAATCATTTATAGCCTGTCTGGGTATTCCAGGAAATTGTAACAGTCACATCATAGATATATAATCAAAAACAAACATACTAATCCATGTCCGAATCATAATCTAGAAGTAAAGTAAAAACTTTGGAACTGACAAGTTAGGTTAGACACGTGAACTTCCACCAGGGAAGTGAGGCCGGGTGCTCCGGAAGGGTAAGCACCTCATGTTTAGCTAGCTACACCCGCCACGTGTGTAATCAAAATTGTGTGAAAGGAACATGGAACTATGAGACTCAAATATATCCAGGGCAAAAAGATTGCAATATATAATAGATTGCAATATATAGTGCTGAGATATTGCTAATGAAACACATTATGAATCAGTTGTTACAGTAAGACTTTTTTTTTACCCCCCCCCCCCCCCCACCCTCTACCCCCATTTTTATTCTACTTGAAAAGTTTTAAATATTGTTTTCACAGAAATGTTCAAAATGGCTTGATTCCATAATTTATTTCTGTCAAAATAATAATTTTAGTAGAGTGTACAAATGCAGTTTTGGGAGTTTTTCAGTCTTTCCCTTGGTACAAATAAGATATTAAAATACTGTAATACAGTAAAACCTTATAATGCCTCTGGGTAACTATGCCATCAATATACATTTCTTGTCAAACCACTTTATAATGCCAGACTTTGACTGGACTAGAGATGTGCATCTCCCTGGACTATATGTCCATGACCTTTCCTGTATTACAGTGACTAAGGTGTGTGAATATTAAAAAAAAATAGAAACCAAAAAATTCAGATAAATTGAAATTGGTCTATTGAATTTTAAATATTGAAATTTTAACTTTTTTTGTTTTTTTGTACTATTTTTTTAGCCTCGCCATCTTTGGATGAGTATGAGGAAGTTCAAAGAGCTTCTATTGAAAGAGCTGAGATATACAGCAAATATGACAAGGTATAATGAAATAAACAAGTAATAACCTAAATGAGATGTCATTTCAAAAGTGTGCCCCTCTCCTAATGAATCCGAACCTGGAAATCCATGAAATGTGCATGATCAAAATATGAATACCCTGGTAGCCAACAACACCCAACAATTGTTCTTCAGTGCCTGAGTTGTCTTTAAAGTGTACACTTCCAAATCAAAGTACCTCCCGCCGCCTAGGTTCAAATCCCACTTGGGACAGTTCCTAGTGTGAGAAAACTTGCCTTAAGCTGATGGGTATCTCCTGGTTCTCCAGTTTCCTCTGCTATTCCATAATGGACTGCCTCAATATGAGTTAAAGCATCTTGATTTGGGTTTAAAACACCATTACTCCACTCTTGAGAACAAGCTAAAAAATACAGAGTTCATGCTAACGATGTCAAAATGTTTTATAACAAGTTAAATGTATTGCTCTTGGAGTAGGCTCAGGTTACATAAAACTTTGACAGGGTACATGGGTCCATGTAACCTGCCAAAAACATGTATAACATTTTTTCACTCTTCACAACGGCACTAGTTTGGCCTTATTAATTTTGATTTCGTATTTTGCTTGACTTTCATACCTTGTCATCATATTTGTCAACTGTAACTAGACTTTCGCAATGTACAAGTTACTTTCTTTTTTACTGTTAAACATCAGATGCATTTCTCATTATTTTATGTACCCTAGCAGATTTACAAACATATTTCCATGCACCCTGACAAGTTAAACCAAGCACTGTGTAAAATATTTCTTTGAAGAATAACTTGTACATTTGTAATAGGTAGTTGTTGCATGATACAGAGTCCTGAATTCATATTGCCAGTCACAGTATGCTAAAGCAATATGCATGGGTCTAAATTTCTATACTTCACCTACAGCTATTTGTATTTAAGCAATCAATATAAGTGATATAATTTTGGCTAAGGTTTTTTTAACACCATCAACAAACCCTTGGTACCTATGTGGTTGAGTGGTCTAAAGCACCTCATTCTGCCTACTGTAGGAACCACTGTGACAGTGAAATTCTCTTTATATCCATAGAAAATCATATAAATTTGAATAAAGTTTGATTTTTTTTACTTACTGGTACCTAGTCGTAATAGGAAATCTGTATGTGCATCCGCGATTGTCATAAAGTATGTCTGTAGAAAGGAAAATGTTGGCGGTATGGGGATTTTACACATGCAAAAATGACGATGTTTACACCGGAAGTGATGTCCTTGGTGACGTTTTACGTCATATGTGCAACAGAACCCGCCATTTGCATGGTTTTTCAACATGTTAAATCCCCATAGCACGAACGTTTTACCCTATGCAGATATATTTTGGGCTAATTGCGGATGCGCATACAGATTTCCTGTTACGACTAGGTACAAGTAAGTGAAAAATATCAATCTTTATTCAAATTTATTTGATTTTCTATGGACATAAAGAGAATTTCACTGTCACAGTCACAGCGGTTCCTACAGTAGGTTCAAATCACTCTTAAAAGATCCTAGTGAGAGATAGTTTGTCAGTTTTGTTTGTGGAAGGTCGGTAGTTTTCTGTGGAAAGTCCAGTTATCTCCACCAATCCTGAACTGACTGTCAAGATATTAAAAAAAGATCTTGACTGTAGCGTGAAACAGCATTACTTAACTCGACTTAACCCTGATATAATTTATTTTGTTTACAGGGTCGTGAAGACGGTGCACAAATAGACCCATGGGAGGACCCTGCATTTGAAGTCTACCACGTAACTGATAGATATGGATTTATACAGTAAGTGTAAAATCTGAATATAACATTTGTAAATGAAATTCAATTAGCATTCTTATCAGTATTTAAGTTGTCATGACACAGATTAAAACTTTTATGTAGAAATTAATGTGAAATCGGTTAATTATTAATTCAGAAAAGATTTTGTTCTTTTTTCACATTTGAATAGTTAAAAATTGTTTATTGTGAAAATGTTTGATTGCTGAAATTATTAAGAATTTATGTAAAAAAAGTTGTCAAAATATGACCACATTTTGTTGAACAGATAAAAATCTAAGTAATCATCCCACATAGCAAAAGTTTAGAGATAAACCAATAGAGTTAAATATTATCATATAGTTTTCAAGAATTTTGCTGTTGAGTACTTAAACATATTAAATTTGAATTATGATGAAAAATATACATAACTTATGATTTCTTTTTTTTTTTTACAGCAACTATGTTTTACCAAAAAACCAAGATACATCAGAGGCTAAGGTAATGATCAAGGAATAAAAACTAAAGAATGCATAATAGAGGCTGCATGTCTTGTCATATGACCAGCATCAATTTTTGATTTCTGAATACAAGAACAATATGCTTGATTTGTAACTATGTAAAATGATGTCACTAAGAAGTATATCATTAACTATGGCAATGCTTGTTCTCTGACATCATATTGTGAAGAACAGTTTCTTGTCTTGATACAAAATAAAATTTCACAAGAGACATGCCAACCCTATTAATGATGACATTCATGTACATGTACTGTGCACCAGAGAATTCATGTCTTTTAATTTTAATGAGAAGCGGTATTTCAAGAAAAAACCGCACACCTTTCAAATTATTTCCTTCAGCCACAGCAAATGCAAATAAATACTAGTAATTAAATTAATATATATTTAACTATTATATTGTAAATTATGAAATTTTCACATCCATTAACATCTGTAAGGATTGTTATTTCGTTATATTTGCACACTTTTATTTTGACATTATCTGATGATGGTCACTGCAAATGTAAGGAATTTTATCAAGATTAAACATTCACTCAAGTTTTATTTTCATGTGTTGTTAATTACGTGGAAATAAGTTAAACACTAAAATTTCCCAGTTTACAGTAGTTTTATTCATGTGTTTTGTTACTTTTGTGAATTTATACGGAATGATAAATAACTGAGAATTTGTGGATCTGCAATATAGGTAATAGTAATGAGATCAGGTCTGTGATCTGTGAATCTCAGAGAATTTAAAACTGGAAGGCTCCTTTTCAATATAAAATATCCTTGGAAATCATTATAGAAATGACAATGGCTGAATAATAGCATTTAGACATGAAATTGCATTTTCCCCAAAATTAAGACAGATGGTCTCCTTTTCAAAACAAAATCCTTATTGCACTTGGATTTAGATAATAGCTTTGAAACAAAAAAATATGCTTTCAACAAGCACTCTATGACAAAAAGGCGTACTGATATTAAAGTTTCAGAAGTTAAGGAGGTTATATATAAAAATCACTTGTCCATTTGTCTGGCCTTCTGTCCCAATATCATGTCCACTGCATATCTTCTATGTCTATGGATGAATTTTGATCAAACTTGACACAAACATAAACCAACATAAGGTGATGTGTTGCATAACAAATTAAGTGTTCGTCCTTTCTACTCGGCAATGCTGGGGATGGGTGGGGCTTTAATGTCTTTCAAGACTCTAGTTTTGATAATTTTCTAATTAATATTCACTGGAAATATTTCTTTACAATTTCTGATTATATGTTTCAGTCAAAAAGTTTGGAATTGGAAAGAACCAACAAATGGCTGAAAATGTTAAAAAGCTGGGACAAATATTTTGGTGGTGAAAAGGTAAGATATTACAAAAAAAGAAAATTATTAATTGTTATTATGTTTTTTAACAAACCATTTCCTACCCTAGCTGCTTTAATATTTTATTTTAAGGCTTAACAAGTAGGAGTCTAGTGATTTAAAAGCAGTTTACATGTAGTAGGGTTGTAATACAAAATATTTACATTGATGATGTTTCATTGTATTTAACTCTGTTTGATATAGGAGTATACAGTCAAACATGTCTTAGAGGCCACCTCTACATGTATATAAGAGCTACATGCTTTTAAAGCCTAAAATCTAATTCCAATTTCTCTTCATCCATGTTATATGTATTTAAGGACCACCTGTTTATAAAGGTCGCTTTTACTGGTTTCCTTCATTGACCTTAATAGACAGGTTTGACTAATTACCATTGCTAAAATGACGTCTTTCAATACTTGCTTATGCCTATAAATATGAAGTTATTGAATGGCTGTTCCAGGGATTGGAAATGCATGTCATACATAACAGTATTTTAAAGTAATTTCAGGATTAAAAACTAAATAAAGATATTTTTAAAAAAAATCTGAAACCTAAATATAACCATTGTACAGTATAGAAATAACATTTATATTGCTATGACCATTGTGGTGCAAAGCAAACTGGTTAGGTAATTGGTAAAAATTAAAATTTAGAAAAAAAGTTATTATTGTTAATTTATGTTCCAGCTCCGAAGAAGGATCTATAAAGGGATTCCAGACAGACTTCGTGGGGAGGTGTGGTCAAGGTTGTTAACCATCAATAAAGTCAAGGCAGAACAAGATGGTGTATATCAGGTATTTATATAGGGATATACATGTGTGATGTTGGTGACATCTGTAGGTAGTTAAACAGTTGGAACAAAGTTATGGATATAACTATTGCCCATATAAAGATGATATTAATGATTTATTTCAGTGTTTATTCTAGAATATTTGGGGACACTTTTAGTTTGTCAATTAACCCCACCATTAAGGCCTTAGTGGGCCATATTTAACATTACTTGAATGCATAAATATTGATGTTATGGCATTTCAGAAAAGTTTTAGAAAATGGCCTTTTTGAAAAATCTTACATGAAGACTGGTATATTCATTCATTTGTTTAAGTGACAAGAAAAACTTGATTTAAAATTTCAATAGTGCCTATAAGTGTTTTATATAGCATGATTTGTGAATGTTTAGTACTACTGTATAATAATCGGTGTCAAATTAAATCAAAGTGTATAATTTTGTAGAACCTGTATATACCTACCATCCAATGGCATAACTAGTATTGGATTTGTTGGGTATTGATCTTTATAATTATAGAGGTTCATTATTTGGGTTACACAGACAGATTAATTGACAGATAAATAAAAAAAGAAACCTTTACTGTCCTGTTTGTATGTCACTAGTAACTATTTATTGTATGGCTAAGTTACCCTTTTTTTTATCCCCCGCCTTTTGAAGAAAGAGGCGGATATTAAATTCTAGTTCCCGTCCGTCATTCCTTCTGTCTGTCTTGAAATTCTTGATTACGCATATTGTCCAAAACTATGAATGCTATTTCATGAAAGTTGGTGCAAAGCATCCATATTGATCGGAGATGTGCATATCATAAACCTGAGTTTGTTTGCCAATTTTCCTTGGAGTTATTGCCCTTTGAACATAAGTGCAAATCACAAAAGATGAACATGCTGGCAGGGATCCTGATTCACTGAAATTACTTGTTTTAATTGCAGAAAATGAAGACAAGAGCAAGAAAAATTTCTCCACATATAAGACAGATAGATCTGGATGTTAACCGTACATATAGAAATCATATCATGTTTAGAAAACGCTATGATGTCAAGTAAGTGAGAAGACTGTGTTGAACTTTTATTGATGTCAAAATATGTTTAAAGGAAATACAGTTGAATCTCGCCATCTTCAACACAGATATCTCAAACTTCTGAATAACTTGAACTTTTTTAAAAAGTCTGGAATGAGTTACACTTTATTTAACTAAAATAAGTCTGGTTATCTTGAACAGAACTTGAGTAAATAAAGAAAACCACACTTTAAACGCTTAATATGAAAGAGATGAATGGAGTGAAAAATGAAGTTACTTCTGGTCAGATTTATGAGCCCCCCTCCCTCTCTCTTTCCTATTGAAATAAATACAAATAAAAATAAATTCATGTTAAAAATCAAACTTGAAACAAATAAAAATAAAAATATTGGATACATTGGTATTAAGTTCATTAAACATGTATTTATCTCTATTTTAGAGTTGTAACAATAATGGTATGTCTTATTTTTATATTACCATTTGACTGGTTATTTTTCACAATTACCAGGGCCCTGGTCCCATTCACAAAACATTAAGAGACAACCCTGACATATATACTTTTGACTTTGTAATAGTTAGTAATAACTTATTGATATTGTACATGTATTTATCATTTCATTTAGACAACAGGCATTGTTCCATGTGTTGGCCTCGTATTCTATGTATAACACAGAAGTTGGATATTGTCAGGGAATGAGTGAGATAGCAGCACTTCTGTTGATGTATCTTAACGAAGAGGTAAGGGTCTGTATAGTTAGTTAGACAGGAAAACATTTGTGTAGAACCATGATTGGCTCAGGTTTTGAAAAACCCCAGTAAAATTATTTTTTTGAAAAACCCCTGAAAATCACACATACTGGAAATTCCCATTGAGATGAGAACTGTCTTTGAAAATGGTATGTGTCTTGGAATAACCCTTGAAAATTGAAAATGTGAATTGTCTTGGAAATCCCTTGATATGTGAATTGTCTTGAAAAAACACCTTGAAAATTACAAGTCTTGAAATACCTTTGAAAATGAGACTTGAGAACCCCTTAAAATGAGATTGGTCTTTTAAATCCTTCATATTCCTATCCAGGCCCTTTAAACCCATGAATTCTATTAAACATTTATGTAAGATGCATCCAAGCAACTTCTTGATCATTTTGATGAAAAATTGACTAGATTCAGGGGAAAGTATATCATATCCAATTTGTATATAATGTAGTTTGACAATCTTTATTATAAATAAGTTTAAGGTAGTTTTAAACACGTGGAAAATGTAATAGCCTAGTATTTTGTGCACTTCACAGAGGAGAACAAAATGATGTTTTAATTAGTCATGGCCGTCCAACCCAAAATTTTCAAAATGGGTCCAAGATGAAAATTAAGATATAAATTTCATATTTATTATTTATAGGATGCATTTTGGGCATTATCACAATTGTTCTCTGACAAAAAGCATGGCATGCATGGTAAGTACATTATCTCACTGAATGATATAGCTTTACTTATATATATCACCCACTCCCTCCCTCAGAAAAATAAGATAGCAGAGGGTTGTTTAAACATGGTTTTCCTTTCCAGTATGCTTGTACCAGTACTATGTCTGTATTAAATGGTAACAGACAATGCTATTGCAGATACCAAATGCTAAAAGAAGTAAACATGTAAACATCCAGTGTCACACAATTTACACAATTTAGATTCTCACCTTGGCTTTTATCATATTCAGCTTGGACTTGTACTTTGTGTCTATTGAATGACTGAAAAATACTATTACTGGTGCCAAATGCCAGAAAAAGTAAACATCCAGTTTGTCACACAATTTAAATTTCTCGCCTTGATTTTTATTATATCTTATCTATGATTATAATTGTATTTACATCACTTGAGTTTACATATTGGTATTATTATAGGTTAATTCATGATTATTATTAAATCAAAAGTCTATATGCATGTGAATTATTTGTATTCATTCACATTAAAATATTACATAAATCACATGAAATTTATACTTGTTAGTGCACTCAAAAACCAATAACCTGTATAGAGGAGATACATGTATATTTCACAGAGATTTTAAAGAGACTTACTCAATCAGGTCAATCTGAGAGTTAAATGCTTGAGACATTGGATTTATGTTTCGTTACCATTATGTTAAGTGTCTTGATTTGCTTCTTCTGGCCCCTATCTTTTAAGTTGTTTTACATAGCATAGTGTACAGTAACACCTTGTTATAATGCCATTCAATGATGTCGCATTTCTAACTTAACAATACAGTAATATCTCATTATAACGTCCCTTGATAATGTTACCACCTCACTTATCATAACAATATTTTGAAGTCCCGAAATCATAGAGAGAGAAAAAAAAGGAGCACCCTGTCCTAGAAAAAACTACAGACTGGCAAACTTTCTCACACATATGAATGTACTTGTAGACAATGAAGATACTTTGATTCATAAGCTGGCCACTTCACACCAAGGCCTAGAATTGAATTGACTTTAAGGACTTTTATAATGGTGACAAAGCTGACAAAGTTATTAATAGGCATTATATTGATATTTTCTCTCTAATTCATTCCTTCTGTCTAGGTGATCATTTGATGTAAAAAAATTATATCTTTATGTATCACGATTTCCCTGGATTACAGGGAAGTGACTGATAGACAACTCTGATCTAAATATCATAATCTATTATGCTTTTGAATTTACAGAGGGGAGAAAACTGAAAAAGATTTAAATATTATGTTCCATACACCCATCACTTACTTACATAAACATGTATTTGGAATTTACATGTATATTATTTTTTAGGGTTTTTCATTCATGGATTTCCAAAACTCATAAGATTTCAAGAGCACCATGACAACATATTAAAGAAGTTTTTACCAAAAGTCAGACGACATCTAGTAAGTGTTTATTGGAAATTTTTCTGTTCATTTCAGTTTTCAAATTTTTAGTACTTTTTAAAAAAAATGTTCAGTTGCCTAAAACATAAATTAATTTATTTGTTAATTTGTTTATGTTTATAATTTGATCTTAAATTGAATAGAATAAATTTGCTTGACTTACAACAGAAATAAATATAGTGTACATATACATGTACTTCATCAATTTAATGTTGTTTTGACGAGTTCCTTTATCATGTTTTGCTTATTTTGCTCATTCTGTTTCAATCACTTCCAATTAAAATCATTCTCAAAAGCAACCACAGTTTGCCTACTTTTTTTTTTTGGAAAACTACAGAGATGTCTTTAAGGTGCATTGAGACACCAGACCTCGGTTTTGAGTCTCATCTGAAAGACTTTTTATACCCTAGTGTGTACAGGAAATGAAAGTCGTCTCAGAAAATTTCCAAGTTCTAAATGAAATTTGAACTCCCAACTCTTGACTTTGAAAGACAGTGTCAGCACCACTTTACCATCCATGTTTCTGATGGAATAGAAAGCACCATAAATGTTTTTATAAGAAATGGAAATTTAAGTTTGAAAATGATAAATGAAAAAAAACATTAAATACTTTTTAACAAAAAGGAAGAAAGAAAAAAAGAAGGGGAAAAAAACTTGACTTGTTTGTGTATGCATTTATTTGCATATTGTTTTATGTTACTTTTATAATTCTTTCAGGAAAAACATGACATCTATACAACACTTTACACAATAAAATGGTTTCTACAGTGTTTTCTAGATCGGGTATGTATAAAAATCATCCATTTTAAGTAGTCAGTCTTCATACTTCAGTAAATTTAGTAATAGAGCTAGATGAATTTATTTAGTAATTGAATAGGGCTTTTACCAATCAATTATTTCTTTAACTCACCTGAGCCAAGGTCAACAGTTATTGGTCGTGGGCCCCATAAGGGTTCTCTAATTTATAAAAAGGCCTTGGTTGTCAAGTGGTCTAAAGTGTACACTTACAGATCTTAGTGCCAGGTCCCATTTCTATAGATCCTAGTTTGGCAAAAATTGTCAGTTTAATTGTAGAAGGCCAGTAGTTTTCTCAGGGTACTCCATTTTCCTCTACCATCTCAAAACTGACTGCCTTAATAAGTGAAAGAATCTGACTATGGTATAAAACACTCTACACTGCATTCTAATTAATGAAAACTGTCTATCAAATACAGTTCTTGAGTTGAGCAGTAAGTCCCATGGGCCTGTTATAGATGTATTAGACATTTATACCTTTGTTTTACAGGTACCTTTCATATTAAATCTGCGTTTATGGGATATATTTGTGATGGAAGGAGACTGTTTACTAACATCGATGGCATATACAGTAATTAAACTACATCGAAGTAAGACATTCTAATTAATAGATTACTTTATCAAGGCTGTTATAAAATGTTTTATGGCTGTCATCACAAGGAAGATGTCTGTATATCCAGCATTATTCTGGATATATACCGTGTCCCATAGTTCCATGTATCTTTCATTCTCTAAGCAAAACAAATTTTTAACACTTTTTTATAAGACCAATTTGAAAATAAAGTTCCTACGCAAAAATATCATCATGCAATGAATTTTGTCTAAACTTAACAAACATTCACTACAGATTTACATGTATCAGTATTTTGATTTTCACAAGTTTTAACCATACATTTTTTGTAACTTTTCTATCCCTTTTAATTTATGTACATTTACTTTTCCTTACAGGGCGGCTGATGAGAATGAATATTGATGATATATTACAGTACTTTCAGTCCGAGCTGGAAAAAGATTTTGGATATGAAGACGACGCTGTGATTGACCAAGTACAGGTCAGTTTAGAGGAATTACGAAAAGCAAAAATGGATGTGCCACCAAAACCAAAGACAAACGAAGAACCTACATTACCGTTTGGTCTAGAAATTGAGCCAAGTATAGAACAAATACTCAAAGGTATCCATCCTGAGTCTGTTGATGAACATTTCAAAAGAAATCCTCATAAAGGCAAAGCTGGGTATTTACGTAAGCGTGGTCTAACAGGTTCTGCTACCCCGGAGATGTCGAGAAGTCAAACCGATTCTATGCAGTCAAGTAGATTGTCTGAATATTCAATTGATGATAAATCCTCATACTATGATACTGCTGCTAACTCGCGTCTATCTCTAGCTGACTTCACATCAATGCAAAGTTCACGAACTTCTTATGCAGAAGGGTCAGAATTTGGTAGTAACTCATTAATGAGACATACAGGAGGCACTCCATTAGCAAATGATGTGTCAAGTGATGTTGAGGGTGATGTGGATGAAACAACGATGGAACATCCATCAAGAGATACGACAATTGAAAATATCGCAGGTGAACTAGGTGAATTAAAAACTCCATCGGTTCATTCTGATTATGATAATTTAGATCACACGTTAAACGGTGTGAACGAGGTGAATTCAGACTCGGAACAGTATCAGATGAGACAAATACCGGTCAGTAAATCTGATGGTTATATTGTAGAAAAACGATCCGCGGACGTGTGGATCGACCGTGGTGAAGATAAGGTTGTTACCACTAATACAACGCTATCAAGAGAAGACACCCTTCGTTTATCTCAGCAGAAGATTCAACGAATGAAAAATTCTACAAGCGAAAATGGGTCTGCAAGTAGATTTGTTTCCACAGTTCAGGTGCAGCAGGAACAACATTATAATGGCTACCTCAACGACATAGGTACTAGTTCTTCTCCACAGGGTTATGCATCGTCAAATGTTCATTCACCCGTGTCCTATAGGTCACAGATACAACACGAGCAACAGGTGTATCACTAGTCAATAATTTGATGTTGTTATTATTATAATCTATGTTATCATGTAAAACTATTTAGGTCAGGTCAAAGGTTTTGTATTTTTCTAGAGCATAAATTTTTGATTTCTTCTTATCTCATACAGTCATTTGTTAATCAGTCACAATAATGTTCACCAATGTTATACACCTTAACATTTGTATAGAACTGTTATTCTATTGGTTAGATTTTTAATGACATAGTTTGATGTTTTCTCATAAAGTGGACATTAATCTGGGAATATGCAATGTTAAAAGTTTTTCTAAATCCAGCAGAAATAATAAGTTTGCATAAACATCATCAGACATCATGTTGTACACTGTTGAGTCCCATTACTTTCAAAATAAATATAAGTGTGATAGCTTTCTGTATACAGCGGTAAATCTGTATTGTTCCTTTGGTTATACTTTGGTTAAAATCATTTTCAAATTTTTTTTTAAAATTAATCATATGAGTTTTGTCATTGTAGTCAATCCTACAGAATTATGCTGTATTTTGGTATCGGTATCAAAACAATCAGTTATGGCTAAAGTAGTGACAAATTTATAGTATGATTAAGTTTTGAATGAAACAAAAATTCATGCTCAGAAAAAATTACAATGTTGATTTTAGACTTGTTGTTGTTAAAATTGCAATTTTTGTAATTTTTAATGTGATATAATAATTATTTTTAACCAGATTAATATGCATTTTTAGAACTTGAATAAATTATTAGCAGTAAAGGAATTAGTTTGAATTGCACAACATTTTTGTTAGAATAGAAACTATGTATGGTAGATGAAAAATGCTGTTTTACAGGGCTAACCTCTTAATATGTTTATGTCGCTGTTGAAACTTTGAAACATCAACCTAATTACAGAGCAGTCTGGTGTATACACATTAATTTGGTTGCATTTCCATTTGGTAAACAAGGGATGCCAATGATATCCCTTTTAAAATGTAAATCACTGGATTGTAAAACATTTTGGTGGAAAAATCCTTGAGCTCTTAACTGGGTACCGGTATTCTTAAATGGTACTTGAGAAGAATTACACTTGTACTTTTATTTTGTGAAAGAATGACATTTATGATCTCGTATGTAACTTACCTATTTAATATTAAATGATTAACATTAAGTTTTAATTTTAGGTCATAGTTTTTACTGATAAAAGCATCTGTTTAAATAAAAAAAAAAGAAACTTATTTATTGCAGAATTTTAAAGCATAGCAGGAAAATTAGGAAAAATGACAGAAATAACAGTAAATAAACTTTTGACAAAATTATTATTCAAAGTTGAATGGAAACATATTCATTGACTTGAAGATTTAAAAAATAAATAAATAAAAATCCGTCCATACAACTTACAAACTGCAAATCTGTATATGTAGGTAACAAAAATATATAGAATATCAATATAAATTAGGTTTTTTCTGGAAATCAGATTTAGTATTGTAAATAAGAAATATATAAAAGATAACGACCATCTTGTGTGTTTATAATATATTTGTAGGTTTGTGCCAGATTAGATATCAAATTTCATTTATCGACACATTGTTTAAAATACATAGCCCATAAGGGGACATGTGTTAAAAAAGTTATTTCGTATTTTCAAAATAGTATTTTAAATTATGAATATGGTATTTCAAATATTTGGAATAGTGAATTCATTTATTCACAATTTTGTATATTTGCAATAGTGATTTGGTATTTTTGCATAGTTATTTCACATTTTCAAAATACTTATTCAAAAACACTTATTATTATTTAAAATATATGAAATATTATTTGGAAAATATGAAATACTTTGTCTAAAATACAAATAACTATTGCAAATACAGGATATACCGTTACTACCTGTATTTTGAAATTAGGAAAATAACTTTATTTACACATGTCACCTTACAGGCTCCGTATCTAGAAGTTTCATTTGTTTTAAATTAAGAACTTGAATTTGATAGGGCAAACAAGTTTGATTGATCTTGTGTATTTTGTGCCAAACAGTAGTTAAAGAATTAGATTACAATCCCCTAGAGAGAGGAACTTAATACATATACCGTATATATATATAAAACATGACATGTACTATTGAACAAAAATTGCAAATGGGAGTTTGGGTGGAACTATTTCCAATTGAAATTTGCTTCATTCCATGTTGTTGCTACAGGAAGGTAGTTTTAGTACAAAAAATATGAAGACAAGATCATTACAGCACTAACAGGTTAGATGTTAACTTGATATTTGGTAAAATTGAAATACCGGTAATACTGCCATTTTAAAGCAGTGTTTCTGGATCATCTGAAATAACATTAATTATTTGACAAATCATTGTCTACCATTTAAGGCAGTTTTTCTGGATCATTTAAATGAAGCTGACAATTAAACAAATCATGTCTGCCATTTTAAGACGATGTTTCTGGATTATATAAAAAATTAAGCTGACAATTGAACAAATCTATTCTCTTTACTTGCATGTTATATATAAAAATATTACATATCAGTGTGTAGAAGTAGAAATTTATAATTTGTGTTGACATCTTGATTTCACAATTCTGTAAAAAATAAAAATACCCTACTTGTATCCAGTAAATGTAAAATGTACCATAAATAAAAACTCGACCAATAGACCTCAATATTATACTAAATGTCACTGTTTTCAAGAATAGGATGCAAATAAAAAAAATTCTTCAAATATGCACTAAAATCCATTCTATCTCATCATTTAATGTTTATATTGTGTAGTACTGTAGTTTTATTTGTAGTGCACACACACACACACACACACACACACACACACACACACAAACATTTTCTTTGTGTATTTCATTTAATTAGTGCCAAATTCTAAGCTCTAAGACTTGTTGCATTTCTTGAATACTAGCTGAATGTTTGTCAGTATCAACAAATGTGGTTTTTTTTTAATGTTGGTTACAAATAGGTTTAACACAAAGATGTGTAACACACATTTATTTTGGAAGATGAAAAAGAACATACTGGTACCTTTAATCAAATAACTAGCCAGTTTTGTTATCATAATCAATAAACACATTAAGCCAACACTTAGACTCTACACATGATACATGTACACAGTGAATTTCGTAAATTCATTGTATTTTGGCAGATATCACTAAATATATATAATAACTAAATTAGTTACTATAGTTATATCAGGGAAAGGATTTGTATAAAAATTATTCACAGATTCACCTCGTCAGTTAATTCATTTGTATAAAAGTTTAATCGTAGATTCACCTCTTCAGTTAATATTTTACATTTATTCAAAATTGAAGTGCTATTTCATCTTCATGATTTTGGTCATCACTTCATAAACATTTTAAATCAGTTATGGTGCATTTGTCAAAAACAAATAATAATGAATTATGAAAACATACAAAGAAAGGAACAGGTTTTCATTTTCATCATTTTCAAATGTAGTTAAGATCGGTTAAATATGACAGTCCATGGTTTACTATGTTTCAATTCATGGTAGCTGAAATCGCCATTGGCTACTTAATTTCTGAGAAATTCTTTCAAAAGGTAACATATTGTATCAAATTTGTGAAAAATACTTCAAAAAGAACTATATTTTACAGATTATGGAAATTTGGCTACTAATATTAAAATTGTGAAAACCTAGATTGATATAATATAACTAGCATCTGTAGAATCATAAATCTGTTGCTTCACCACATTATTTTCAATTCTTCATTGCTAGGTTACATGTTCTTACATATCGTAATACATTAATGACACGGATATGAAATCACCAGCTCTAGCTAAGTTTTCTTCAGGTAGTATACAGATTTATTTTTCTAACAAACAAAACATGATTATTTTCTCTCATTGTGTCTGGTTCATGTTTTAGACGCTTCATTTTAGATTAAATTTGTTCATTTTATATTATTGGTGTAATAAAACCATGTAATATTTTTCATATTACACAGGTATCAATCGATTTTACATTTTCACATACATGCAGAATCAATTCTAAATTATGCATTTATTAGTTATTTGGTCTGACTGCAGAAGATTTAGGGTGGCAAAATAATATATTGCCATCTGAGAACATTTTGATAATGAAAACTCTACATTTTGCCACTCCATTAAAATGTGACTGGGTCCACAAACAGATTCTGCAGTAAGACTAAAAGTGCTGATTATTATCAACTACTCAGTTTTATCATGTGAAAATTTCTCTACCCACCCCCCTCCCCCTTTTCATTGGAGTTTCATTTGCTTACCACATGACCATTTATTCTAGTTGATAATACTAGTTACGACTGGTATTCAGCTACAATTTCCCCAAAAAAATCCAGTAATTTTGATAGGGAAATGTGTGTTTCCCACATTAATATCAGATCTGTAAAAATCTCAATGGGAAATCACCACCTAGGGTTGAATCCCACTCCATACAGATCCTAGTGAAAGAAAGTAAGTCAGTTCCCATGACGAAGGTCATTGAATTTCTCAGGACACTGGTTCCTCCTACCATCCATCAACTGACTGCTCTGATATAAATGACTCTTCACTGGGGCATAAAATTCCATTACTCAACAGTCTCAACTCGAACTGTACAGGGGATCATGTGGTATTTGTACGAAATTCTTTAAAGGGAGATAATTCCTCTTGTGTATTTTGATAAGTATACATTTTCATAATTATGAATAGATGGTATAAGCTCAAGAAATTTATGTAACCAGTGAGAGTCTTTTGTTGTGTGGTTTTAGAAGCATCAAATGCATTTTATTAGTCACATGTATAATACATATTTGTGTTGGTATTGTTCAGTGATGTTTTATGTAATCATATCAGTCCCTGGAAATTGCTATGTGGTATTATTTTTTTGCTAGCATTGACCTTAGTTTAGAAAAGCTTATTTTTATCTACCAGTATACATTAAATTATAAATTTTTTATCCTTTTCTTTCTACTGGTATTTGAACCATTTTCTCCAGGTACCAGGACATGAATTTAGAAATGTTTATTTTTCCAAAAAATTAAATTACTAAGACAAAGTTATTTCTCCTGTAAAAAAAGATTATCAGTATGCTTTATACTATATATTTTTCTCTTTCCTTCTCTTTATTGACATTGGACCAATTTTGCACCAGATACCTGTACTTCATCAGATTAATTTTGTGTGATACTGATTTTTCATAATTTTGAAGTTGAGAATTTCTGGATATTTTGTTCAATCATGATTTCAAAATTTTGAAAAGAAAACTTCTGAAACAAGAACTACTGGATATTGTGATTTCAAAAATTTGAAGAAGAAAAAAGTTTCTGAATCAAAATTTACTAGATAATGACATGGAAAATGTGTAAAAGTATGACAGATTTCTGAGGCTGATACTGTAAATAGGTACAGGATAGATAGGAAGAATGGATTCTAATGCCAGTATGAATCTGCAGTAAAATAAGTATCCATAATTAAAATATGTGAGATTGTGAACTTACAATATGTCATTATTATTGTTTCACAAATGGTGTAAATAAAATTGTGATGTCAAACATTCTTAGTGTACACATGGTATAGGGTATTTTGGAATGTTGAAAAACATATAGAGCAAAAAGTTGGCCAATAGAAAAAGATCAAGATGGCAGCCCCATGATTCAATGGGCTAGGGTTTGATACAGAGCCGGCTGTGTAGTAATGCCCATAAATAAAACATATAACATTCAGTATTCAGTCATCCATAAAACATCACATTTAATTTTAAATATGACCCACTAAGTCATTAACAATGGGGTCGTTTGGAAAAATGAAGGACCAATGGCCCCATGGCCCTTTTGAGATTGAACACTGCACATTACTCAGTTCCACTCAGTTGGTAAATAATTTGTACCAGCAGAAAATCTTAACCAAAATTATTAGAAAAATAGATATAAGGAGTGTCTTGACTTGGATCTGCCAAAATACCCTGTACCATTATTACATGTGTTTGTTTAAATTCCATGACTAGTTTGTTGTGATTTATTTCTACTGTTGTTAAATTGTCATGTTGGGTAGAATTTAGTTTGGGTAAAGCACCATAGTTGCATCATTTGTTGCTTCTAGGAGTAAGGTACATAGAAGTTTTTTGTCTTCAAATTTTAATTTCTTTTATGTTAATTATTTATTAAAAATTTGCTATTTCTACAAAGTAAATTGTTAACATGTATTGCAAAAAATTAAATTGTGCTTAGGCATTTTAAGGTGAAACAGTCAGATGTTACGAGATATAGAAAAGAGAGCATGTTTCATGACCGTAAGTTTTGTTTGAAATTTTATTTGCCAGAATTGAGGTAAAGCTCAATGATCTTTGTTGTTAATCTAGATTAGGCTAATATGTTTCATTTCAGTCTGTGATCATTGTGTTCATCATGTAATACATAGTCAAATTAGGTTTGCCTCTGTACCACGTCACACTTCCTAGCATTTTTGCAGAACAATTATTTTAATTGAATATAGAATCATATAAGTTTTCCAGTATAAACGTTGTTATTCTGGGTATTTGCAAATTAAACATTTTCCAAAATGTCCTGCACAAATGTTAAGGAGTATTGATCATGTAGTACAGCAGCGGACTTCATTTTGAGGTTTTTATAATTATTATGTAAATGTAAATGTTATAAGGTGTATACAGGTCTTGCTGAGTTTTGTTAACAAATTTAAAATGTTTTCATCATGCATTCATACAAGACAATATGTTTTGTTTCACATAAGTGATTGATTTATGTTTTGTTTCAAATCAGTGATTTATATATAAATATAAGAGTATGTTCTGTTTCATCAAAGTGATGTAATTAATTACAGTTTAACATAAATTTATTTCATGTAATACATTTGTATCATTTTTTTTGTAAATGGTTACAATAGTAAATTATAAAGGGTTGCTTTTATTGCAATTATAGGCTTTTTACTGGCTTTGAATTTGAGTTTAACATACAGAGTCTGTATATATATATACATTTTTTTTTGAAAAATGAATAGCAAAATCATTACATTGATAAAAAAAAGCAAGACATAATTTCAAGCATTTGAATTTTGAAACTATTTTCTACATGTACATGTTGATTGTAAAATATCACAGATGCTTGTTTTTAGTTTTCTCCACATGTTTTAAAATACACAAGAGTAGAATGATAAAAAAAGATAAATAAATAAATCATTATGTATAATAATGAATAAATGTTACTGTATTTCTTTGCTGGTACATTTGGTGGTATATAATATATTGGTGCATGTTGGTATACAGCAAGGTGAAGTAATATGTGTAATTTTATTCATTGTCATTACATTATTTATAGCTGTAAACAATTTTCATATAGCATTTGCACTAGGACCTGGTCCACAGATTCACAATCATTTCTTAACCAAGATATTCCACAACTGAAATTTAGCAAATTTTGGCAATGTTTTTAGGAACAACAAATAAACATTTTTTTTTGGAAATTTTAAAACAGATGTTTGACACCTTAAATTTTTTAATATCTTAAAAATTAACAAAATTATTCAGATTTCAAATTTATCAGATATAAGTTAAGGAAAACCTGTTTTGTTTGAAGTCATATATCTGTGATGTCAGAAAATGGACATTACTGTCAGTTAGGTAAATAATTGACATTTCGCTGACCACGCCCACAATGTTCCGACACTGGCCGCCATAATGGTACCAAAGCAGCTTCACGGCAACTAATGACGTACTAGTGTCAGTGACGTCATTAATTGGCGCTATTCAGGCCGAGTTTTTATTTTTTTTGCGTGTAAATCAAGCATCCGGCCATTTGACGGAACATTTTGGGCGTGGCCGGCGATACGTCAATTTATACTCAAGTGACATCATTTGACACAATTTCTAATCATGTGTACTGTGCCCAGAAATGTTTATTTACGCAAGTCACATGACAAGATCTACAGACTATTCATACTTTCTTATATTATATACATATACCATAATATAACATACCCAGTTGGTCTTTTTTTAAACAAATTAATATCATCAGGGTTATCATCATTTTGCATTTTAATACTACCGTAAATTTGCATTTCAATGGGGTTCTCTGCTGTACCATGTGGTAACCCTTAACGTTTTTGAGAAACAGGTATTTCCATTGGATATGGATTCATATCAGTTCATATTTTCTCGTAAAATGACATTTTTCTGGAAAGTTGTGACATAATTGTTTTCCAGAACGCCCTGCACAATGGTTAAGGGGTATTGGTCATGTGGTTTGGCAGTGAACCCCATACTTTGACCTGATCACTCAGTAGATAGGTAATTACTCCACAGTTTTATAAACATTTGTTGAATGTATGTTATCCTACAATGGACTTAATACTTGGCAAACATTTTGTAATTTGAATTTTCTTTATTTGTTTTATTTGCAAGTTACTTGCCAAGGTAAGCCCTAATTTTTCAAAAGGCCATATTTAATATTTGGACATATTGTTTTTGCCGTAGAAGGCAGCTTAATGTCGGATATAAAATAGGCCTTTTTATAGAGTCTACTGTGTAGACAATAGTTACTTCACTGATTTTTCAAAATTAATAAAAAATATGTATCAGATTACCAATATTTCTGTTCTTTGATGGCTTATGTCTGACATCAACATAATTTCTGTCAATATAAAATTATCTTGACATGTCAACTTAATATCTTGTTAAGTTGAGATAATGTCATGAAAAGTTGTGATACTCAAATAAAAAGTCTAGATAAATAACAAGATATGCCACGATGCTTATGTTGACCTGTCATGACAACTTGTGTGTTTTTGTAGTATTAAGGAGGTTGTTTGAATTGTTCTTATTTTATAATAAGTTGCCAATATATCTAGTCATGGATTTGTTACATTTAACACTGCAGTATTTAGCTTAGCCTACAGATCACCAGTAGTTTAGGAAAACTAACATAGGTTATGAAATTATTTTACAAAATTTTATATACCCTAGAATTTAATTAGTGGGAAGTACTAGAAAATCTATCTTCTATAGCTGATCTCTGCATGTTTTTTTTCAAATGGCTAAAATACACCTATTTTCCTTAACTTTTCTATATGTTGGGTTTTTGACAAAGTTGTTGCTTGTATTATTCAACCATCTGTTAGATCACAAGTTTTTGCATTGTAACAAGAATTTGTTGCCATTGCAAATTGTTGAATCATCAACAGTGCTGTAGTTTACTAAGTTTTTCTTATAGCAGTATTAATCAATTTAATTTGGTAAAACTAAACCTATGAAATGTATATGTATGGCAGACATTATGTTCTAACTTGCTTGTTTTGCTAGCGACTGATTTTAATCAAGCACATAATACTGTAAACATGGTTATTTTCACAAGTGGAAATTTTTGTGAAATTGCATGTTGGTATTTCGCTAAGGGGTTATTTGTCATAATTTTGACCAATGTTGAGGTACGCAGCATATGAAACTTGATTTGCCGTTATTTTCATGAAGTGGAATTTTCAAAAAATTTAAATCATCACAAAAACGGAAAATTTCAACCATGCTAAAATAACCACATTTACAGTAACCATGATTGATGGTCAGTCTGGTTGTCCATACATGTACATGTAATGTATTAATGACACTAGTTGTGATGGCTGGGGAGAATTTAGTATGCTTAGTCGTGATGGCTGGGGAGAATTTAGTAGGCTTACACATAATCACGTTTGTGTTCAATTTCAGTGTGCTTCTGTCAATCAAACATATCAGTCATATTATGCTAGAGTATGTCTTATATAGCATAAAGTAAGTGTATATGTCAAGAGTATAATGAAAATAAAATTATAGAATATATTGAAAATAAAATTAAAGAAAATAATGAAAAATGAAAAAGTTGTATCCAAGACACTTGAGAAAAAAAATAACGGGCATGGAAATACATGTAAAAATACATTTCATACAAATTCATTTTACAACTTTTTATATAGGATCTTTTTCTTTTTCATTTTAATTTAAAAAAGATATCTCATTGTTAGAACTTAAAAATCGAAACTTGAATGTTACTGACCCTTAACTATTAGGCAGAATTATCAAGGTTTTAATATGGATCATAAGCAAGACTGATTTTAGTAGACAAGGGACAACTTGACTCTCCTAATTCTTAAAACATATTTCTGTTCTTTAACTTAAAATTGAAATATATATGTTATGGAAACACACATAAATGTAATTATTTGTCAGAATTATCATGATTTCAATACACAGAAAATATAATATACTAGACTGGTTTTCAGTGAGCTAGGTACAAATAAACTCTTAAAAGTACATTTGATTTTACATTTGTGTCTTAAAAATCGAACCATAACTATTCGGCAGATTTATCAGGATTTTAATGAATAAAAGCAAAAAATATATCCAGATGATAAACAGACCTGGTTTTCAATAATGGGCTAAGGACAACTTTACTTTTCTAATTTGTCATATTATTTTTTGTTTTTATAAAGGAGTGAGACATATATAAGTGGAAGATATACAACAAGATTTCAGAATATTTATGCAACGTTAATTTTCGGATAAAATGTGATTGCTGTTTTCAAATGTATAATTTTAGTTTGGTTATGTTTTTTTGAATAGATAATGATCATACATTTGAATACAATGCAATCATGGAATTGATTTGTTATGATACACCATCAGGATCTGTCTGTCAGAGTCCGCAGAGAGATGCTTCATGTCATTTTGAAATGCTCGGCAAAGGTCTGTGGCTTTCTGTTCATACTCCAGTTTTGTCTACCATCTTAGAATTGACCACCTAGATGCAAGTGGAAGAATCTTGACTCTGGCGGAAAATACCTTTACTCCACTATCTTTTGAGAATAACCCATTGAAAATGTACTGTCCATACAAAAGTAATCAGGTGTGACTTGTGTCACATGGTACATTGGTGAACTCCACTGGCCTTGGGATAGCTCTCAAAGAGATTTTTGGTCCTGCAGACATTAAGGTCTTCATGTTGTATCATATTGGAATGATTAATATCGTACATCATAAGATTTTATTATTTTACAGAAATATAAAATTAATATTGTTATAGCTTTCTGTGTTATTTTTATTATTATTATTAAAACTGCTGTATTCTTTTGTTTTTATTTGTTGAGTTGATATAATTATTTATGCTAATACTCAAATATTTAAGTTATTATTATTATTATGAATACTGTATAAACATGATATATCTGTGTGTGGAATACCTTTGTGTATCATCAGTCAGTGTATAGCATAGTTATGTATTATATACACAATGTAATTTGTTATTTAGTAAGGTATCCAGACACTTCTACTGTAGCTAGTAGTAGTAGTAGATTCATTAAGATAATGAAATTTTACAACAATAAAAGTTTTCAAATACACAAATTTACTGTTTTCTTGTAACTTTAGTCTGTCTGCCATATTTTGGCATGTTTATAAACAAATAGGTGTAAATACTGTGTTATCTTATTTATATATTTACGCCTTCATATGTTTATTTCTCAAAACCACACTATTTCATTATATAGACTCTTTCATGTTTATGAACACTGTGACAATTTATGCCAGACGGACTATACTCACAAGGTTCGTACAGGCCTGGAAAAGTCCTTAAATTTTGGGGTTTGTCCTAAAAAGCCCCTAAAAACAAGTCTGACCCTAAAAAGCCCTTGAATTTGTCCTGAAGGCCCTAAAAGCCTTTGAATTTGGCCAGTTGGGTGTCTGTATTTCAATATTAAGTGGTTGCAAATAGAATGATATAAATAAATTAATAAGTTACGTTGAAATGAGCAATTTAAAGATACCTGGCCCTCCTGAATGCCCAACTTCAACCTTATCCACTTCAATTGTCATTACTATGGACACATAAGTTACTGTTTTATTGATTTACTTGTCTTTGTACCAATATATTTTTTGCTAAAATGATCTTTCTGATTAAGCCTTGAATTTGCAAATAAGACCCTGAAAAGACCCTAAAAAGTCCTTAAATTTGGAGTCCAAATGTCTGTACGAACCCTGACTCATTAGATTCTTCAGTTTTATCCCAGTTCTCTAAAATGTCCAAGCACTGCCAAGGTGCGAGTCCCCCATAGTGTGGATTAATAGAATCTTACACGGCAACAGTGTAAGACAGAGATATCTCAAACTCAGACGAATATTTTCCTGTCTAGAACAAGCTTTAGCGAGTTCTGGACATTGAAAATATTCATCTGAGTTTGAGATATCTCTGTCTTACAGGATTCTTTTTCTCACACATTTGCAGCATAAAAACATGATTTGTGAAAAAAAATTGCATCAAACATTCAATTTTCAGGCCATCATCGGTGCCTTCTGAAAATGATGTCATCAATTTTGTTGACATCCTCACGTAAAATGATTATGACGTCATCAATTAAGCGTGTGTCAATGATGTCACGACGAGCCAAACAGCGTGTGTAGCTTGTCTTACACAAGAGGGTGTAAGACAGATATCTTGCGCTTAGCAACCAACGGAATAACTCGGTGAAGTATGGGAGAAAAGTTTGTCAGTTTGCTTGCTTAAGGTTACTGGTTTTCTTGGGTGCTCTGGTTTTCTCAACCATTTGAAAACTAACTGCCTTGAAACAAGTGAAATCTTGACTGAAGTACAAGAACAATCATCCACAGACCCCTCAAAATCTGAAGGTTAGTGGCTTTTTCTCCAGGGACTCCAATTTCTTCCACCATCCCAGAGTTAACTGCCTCAATATAAGTGAAGGATTCTTGACTGGAGCATTAAACTCCACTCTTCTCAATAAGGTTTAGAGAGTCCAAGGTGACAGAGAAATGTTTCACATAATTGAGTTTGACCTATGTGAACAAGTGGCTTTCCACTTGTTCTTTGCCTTTATTGGTTAGGTCTTTAACAATACATTGACTTTAGGAAGTATTCCTATCTTAAATTTTTTTACATCAGTTCCCTGGTGCAGACCACCATGCTTGCAGAATGAGCATAAGAATCTAGTGTTAAGTTTTCAAGTTCACTGGGCAAAAGGTGCTAATGAACCCAAGTTTAAGAACTGGCATGAACCTGGGAAATCCAGCTGTCTAAGTACATGTGTACTGTAATGGCTAATCTAGTGCTGATTGTAAACAGACTACAAATCACTAGTAGCTTTATACTATTTTGATGAACAAAGTAACTTGTACATCCATGACATTAAGTTAAACATGAAGAAAATTTTTTTTTAACAATTTACACATTTTAACAATTTACACATATTTTATTGCAAATAAGTGTTTATATATAAGACATACATTTAAAGATTCAACATTCAAATATATTAATCTATTTCAAACAAAAATCACACATTTTGTGTCATATGTAACATTGTTATTAATTAACAATAGCACTTCTAAAAGTTGTAGAAAGAATCCCCGACCAAGTCTATGACACTACACACTTTTTGAGAATTTGAGCCAAAACATTTTTCACTTTATGAATTTTTTATGATTTTCAGCCTGTGAATTAATTACCTGTTATGAATCTTTGATACAAAAGCATTCTAAATTCACATATTTTATTTTTTCATGATCATCAGTACATTGTGAACATAACGAACATAAGGTGCTTGCTAATAAAATTTGATTACTGGAATATTCAAAGTAAAGGAGGCAATCTCTTAGTAGTAGTACATAGTATATTATTTGTTGGTTTGTTTTGAATAACAATTGTTTAGCAATGGTGCTTCCATCAAACTGGAGAGATATCTATTAAAAAGAAAGAGAAAGACTTAAAATTTACCCTGTATTTAAAACCTCACCACGACATACTTCAAACTCTTCCCTAATGAGAAGCATTTGGTGCAGACATATTATTTAATTACCAAGGTAATCAACTACATTTAGCAGCAAAAGATTGTTTCTTGCAAAAAAAATTGACAAAATAAAGTCACCATTTCAGTGAATCCGGCAGTTTTTCAGGAAAGATAAGCTAGGTTCCATGGCAACTATATGATCTAGTCTTTGAGATCGATTCCCACTAAATGTCCCTAATTGTGGGACAAGTGTTTGTTTTTGATGAACAGATACATAATTACTAGTCCCGGCTACTGTGGCGATACAGACTGATGTATCACATATGTGCGTGATGCAGAGTACCTATATCACATATATGCGATATGGAGTACCTATATCACAAAGCTTGAATAATAATGTATTAGTATAGTCGATTATATAGATCTATATGTGATAAATACTTAAATCATGTCCATAGAAATATCGTGTAAATTAGTTCTCTTTTTTAAAACATATACATTAACAGATTTGTGACCAGAACTCATTTTGTTTTTAAATTTGAGAATTGAAAATTCCCATACAATATCATGTACTTTTTAAAAAACATAAAACAGATAGCAGTAAATTCTATATCAAATGGTTTCTATGTAAATTTTTCAACTATACATAATTGCTATTACCATGCTCTTCTTGGAAACTTTAGTCACACACATTACTGACATTTCTAGACCTGCATAATTATTTAATACTATTATTAATGTCATCAATTTCGAAATAGTATACAAGTAACAAAGATGTATCTACTGGAAACATTCAATGCTAAAGTTAATATTTGTTCTGAATAATTCACAATTTCCTAAATTTTGAACATGCAGATGAAAATTAAAATACACTGTCATCAAAATTCCTTAAAAATATATCCAGTTTTAATAGTAGTTAGTTAAAATATTAATCATCTTACAAAAATTTTGTTCAATCTGTTACAGCCTTTAAAACACAAGGCTTTTCAAAATTTTGAATTGTAAACAGAACTGAGCTAGTCATTGTGGTAATGTTCTAAATTGTTATCTATGTGTTCCATTTCAGCTTTGGAACATGAGGCACTGAGTCTTTGGTAATTCATCTTCCATATAAGTAATTAAGCCCATCATCTCCAGATTAACTAAATAGTATCTGTCAGTGATTTAGTGAAACATTTCAATTTGCACTGAGTTTTATAATTTTACCAGTAAGCATTTAAGGAATTTACTGATGACAGTGTATATTTACTATATGATCAGTGATGAAGTAAATGCTATGATAAGGATTCTCTATTTGTTAAACAAATGTGTAAAAAATTATCCGGGTGACTTAAATGTTCTGATAACCACAATATAGGGACATCTAATGACGGTTCTAGTCCTTGTATAATTACAGCCTTCTTAAACTGACCATCTACAAAAGAAATAAGTCTGTATCTATCAAAGATGTAAATGATATAAAGTTTGGATTGTAAACTAATACAAATCTACAAACAGCTGCTACAGAGCCTCTTATAAAACTTGACACACTCAGTAAGGATCATATAACGTAATACAAATCTACAAACAGCTGCTACAGAGCCTCTTATAAAACTTGACACACTCAGTAAGGATCATATAACGTAATACAAAACTACAAACATCTGCTACAGAGCCTCTTATAAAACTTGACACACTCAGTAAGGATCATATAACGTAATACAAATCTACAAACAGCTGCTACAGAGCCTCTTATAAAACTTGACACACTCAGTAAGGATCATAAACGTAATACAAATCTACAAACAGCTGCTACAGAGCCTCTTATAAAACTTGACACACTCAGTAAGGATCATATAACGTAATACAAAACTACAAACAGCTGCTACAGAGCCTCTTATAAAACTTGACACACTCAGTAAGGATCATATAACATAATTTAAATCTACAAACAGCTGCTACAGAGCCTCTTATAAAACTTGACACACTCAGTAAGGATCATATAACGTAATACAAAACTACAAACAGCTGCTACAGAGCCTCTTATAAAACTTGACACACTCAGTAAGGATCATATAACGTAATACAAATCTACAAACAGCTGCTACAGAGCCTCTTATAAAACTTGACACACTCAGTAAGGATCATATAACATAATACAAATCTACAAACAGCTGCTACAGAGCATCTTATAAAACTTGACACACTCAGTAAGGATCATATAACATAATACAAATCTACAAACAGCTGCTACAGAGTCTCTTATAAAACTTGACACACTCAGTAAGGATCATATAACGTAATACAAATCTACAAACAGCTGCTACAGAGCCTCTTATAAAACTTGACACACTCAGTAAGGATCATATAACATAATACAAATCTACAAACAGCTGCTACAGAGCCTCTTATAAAACTTGACACACTCAGTAAGGATCATATAACATAATACAAATCTACAAACAGCTGCTACAGAGCCTCTTATAAAACTTGACACACTCAGTAAGGATCATATAACATAATACAAATCTACAAACAGCTGCTACAGAGCCTCTTATAAAACTTGACACACTCAGTAAGGATCATATAACATAATACAAATCTACAAACAGCTGCTACAGAGCATCTTATAAAACTTGACACACTCAGTAAGGATCATAAACGTAATACAAATCTACAAACAGCTGCTACAGAGCCTCTTATAAAACTTGACACACTCAGTAAGGATCATATAACATAATACAAATCTACAAACAGCTGCTACAGAGCCTCTTATAAAACTTGACACACTCAGTAAGGATCATATAACATAATACAAATCTACAAACAGCTGCTACAGAGCCTCTTATAAAACTTGACACACTCAGTAAGGATCATAAACGTAATACAAATCTACAAACAGCTGCTACAGAGCCTCTTATAAAACTTGACACACTCAGTAAGGATCATATAACGTAATACAAATCTACAAACAGCTGCTACAGAGCCTCTTATAAAACTTGACACACTCAGTAAGGATCATATAACGTAATACAAATCTACAAACAGCTGCTACAGAGCATCTTATAAAACTTGACACACTCAGTAAGGATCATATAACATAATACAAATCTACAAACAGCTGCTACAGAGCCTCTTATAAAACTTGACACACTCAGTAAGGATCATATAACGTAATACAAAACTACAAACAGCTGCTACAGAGCCTCTTATAAAACTTGACACACTCAGTAAGGATCATATAACATAATACAAATCTACAAACAGCTGCTACAGAGCCTCTTATAAAACTTGACACACTCAGTAAGGATCATATAACATAATACAAATCTACAAACAGCTGCTACAGAGCCTTTTATAAAACTTGACACACTCAGTAAGGATCATATAACCTAATACAAATCTACAAACAGCTGCTACAGAGCCTCTTATAAAACTTGACACACTCAGTAAGGATCATATAACATAATACAAATCTACAAACAGCTGCTACAGAGCATCTTATAAAACTTGACACACTCAGTAAGGATCATATACCACTAAGGTTGCTTGGTTGGTAGAGTGCCTGGTTCATATGCAAAAGGTTGTGGTTCAAACCCTGATTGGGGTCTGAGCAACTTTTGGAAATTGGTAACTTATTGTTCTTTCACCAAGCACTTAGTATTAACAAATGAAAGTCACAAAGTCCTTCAGAAGAGATCTTAAAAATTGATGCTCCATGGAATGGCAAGTATGGCACATTAAAGAATCATTCCTGTATTTTGCCCTGAGAGCACTGCAAAGGTAAATATTTCTGTCACTTTACCTATAGCTGGTGACATCTCAATTTATGAGAAATATTCTTGACTGGTTGGTTAGTTGGTGGGTGGGTGTTGTCAGTTGATTGGTTGACTGATTAGTTGGTAGGTTGGTGGGTTTGTTAGTTGGTGGGTTTGTTAGTTGGTGGGTTCGAACAGTGTTTTACACTCAAGTAACATTACTTCACTTATAATAAGAGTCAGTTTTAGAATGGTGGAGAAAACTGAGGAAACCAGGAGAAATACACCTAACCTTTAGTATACCAATCAACACAAACTGCCTGAATATCAATCAATGTTTTATTCATATAAATCAACAACAAATGGGGTTCACCCTTATACCATGTGACAATCACCCCTTGTCGTTTGTGTGGGATGTTTTCTAAAACATTTACCTCACAAATTCCCACAATAGTGGAGTTTTTACAGGAAAATGTGAACTGTGATTCAATATCCAATTAAAATTACTGTTCCACACAAACATTAGAGGTTATCAAGTACTACAGTGTGATGAACCCCATTCTGTATAACATTTACCTTCAGAAAAATAATTTGGTAGGACATCTTGTAATAGATCTCTCAATGTGGAGCTATTGCCCTCGGAATTCTGAGGTCGAAATAATGTCTGGATGTACGGTTTTTCAGTCTACAAAAATGGAATAATAATTTAGAATTTTCTCTGTAAACGCTGTATATTTTTTAAATAAATAAACACAGTGCATTATTTCAGCATGTAAAATCTGGTCTGCCATTATTATTTATACATGTATGAATAAACAGAAACAGAATGACTTTATTTTTAATTTCTTTCTTTTTTACAATAAATCTAATAAATGAAACATTTTTCAAAAATTAAAAAAAAAAAAAAAACAACAAAAAAACACCCCTACCCCCAAAAACTGTATTTTCCTGAAATTTTGACTTCGACTATCAGGATCAAAATATCAAAATTTTTGTTATTACAACCACCACAACCAACAGCCATTGTCTGTGGGAAGTTAGATCTTATACAGGTAGATACAGTATTGATATTGTTTTATTTACAAAAACTGCAACAGGTACAAATTCAAAAGTCAAGAAACGATGATTTTATATTTACCTATAGTCACCTAGTCAGGACAGATCAATCAGTATAATACTACCCAATAGTATGGAAGGTCCCAGGTATAAAATTAAGTATTCCAGTTTTATTTATAGTTGCTAGGAAACTGTAGAAAAATAAACAATAACATACCTGGTATATTCTGTAAGGTATAGATTTAAACATATCTTCTCCCGATGATTCCATTAACTTCTTATTGACAGTCCAAAACTGATCAAATTTATCTGAAATATATTTTTCTAATAATTAATGTTTTCTAACAAAATAAAAAACAATCCATGTAATGTCCAAATCACAATCCAAAAGCAAAGTAAAAACTTTGAAACTGGCCAATCAAATTAAACATGTGAGTAAGCAACTCCAGTTTAGCTAGCTACACATGCCATATGAAAATTAAGAATAAAAGGAAGCTGGAAGCGTGGGATGTCAAATATATCCGGGGTAATTTCATAAAAATGATAATGAAAAAAAGGTGGAAAACTTAAACAATTTTATAAACAAGGGTAATAATAATTCTGCACAAATGTAGATTGTGTATCATGTGGTATGCTGGTAAGTCCCATTGGCTAAATTGTTGAAAAGAAGAAAGTTACTAATGAATAGTGGCCTCAGTGGCTAAAGTACATAGTTTCGTTATCTAAGGTTTTCCTTGACTCCTATTTAGTAAATGTTGGCAATCTCTTTTGGAACTACAAATGAATATTTTGACAAAACTAAATCCACTTGTAATAAAATTAAAATGACACCTTAAATTTCTGAATATCTTTACAATTATCAAGATTTCAAATTTGCCAGATTTGAGTTACAGAATTAATGCTTAGTTAAAGGAATGATTGTGAAAATGTAGCCAGGTACTTAATGCACTGATGCTATAAATGAAGTTGGCAGGAGAATTTGAATAAATCTTGGCTGTATGGGGGCATTGTTTATTAAATTAAGTTATAAATACTATTATTTCAACAATATATAAATTTATATTTAAAATTAATGTGTTATGTTTAAAAGTAAATGCATTGGACCTGGTTTCAAAATCATTTCTTAACAGAGATTTTCCTTAATAAAAATCTGACAAATTTGAAATTTGAATAATATTTATTTATTTTCAAGATATTTCTGAATTTCAGATGTCATTTAAAGATCAGTAAAACTTTATTACATTTACTAAGTATATTCTAATTCTGTGGAAACTTTTTATTTAAAGTGCTACAAAATGCTGCCATATTAAGTGATCAGACTTGAGATAAGTCAAATGAAAATTTTAGTCAAGGAATGATTGTGAAACTGAAACTGAATCGTGACTCATATAGATAATATAAAAATCTACTTAAGTCAATCAATCAAGTACCGGTACAATACAATACAATACTTAGGATTTCCTTTCTAAGTAATATTATCATTATAACAAAGGAAGTATAAATACATTCTAGTAGATGCACATCATCAGGCCAAGAAAACTTGATTTTGTGTTACTTATTTATTTTTTGTGGTGTCCATTTTTCAGAGTTCAAAGAATAAGTACCATTTTGAGGGGTGGTAAATTTATGGTTGGTAGTTTTCATATCAAGGCAAGTCTGTTATAGACAATATTCCATTGATATGTAAATTTGTGTATCAGGCAATCCAAGAAAAACAATGAAAGCTGGAACAACACAGAAATTAATGATGTCACAGTATCTAAATACATTTATAGAATATTGGCTCTATACAGCAGATCCTTAAGTTTTAACTGTACTTATGCAAAAAATAATTAAAAAACTTTTTGGTGCCGGTATCAAAAATCGGGACAGGGTAAGGATAATCATAAAATCAATTTTGTTGGCCTAACTAGAACTGAATATACTACACTTATATATTGTTTATATATCACAATACAAGAAGTCTGATTTGGTTTTGTATGTGTTATGTTTCATACTCTTTTAACCAGAGAAGGTGGTGTGTATTCCATCTTTTGAAACCATGGCAACCTCTGGTGATCAGGGTCAGGAAGAGGGAACTGGTGGAGGTTCACTACTATGTGATTTGTGTGATAGCCAAGTGGATACACCTCTATCAAAATGTATTGACTGTGATGTATATATGTGCATGATTTGTACAAAAGGACATAAAAGAGTAAAACAGACCAGTGACCATCAAATCTTAACTGATCAAGATGTACCATCACCTAGGTCAAGGTCGGTAAGTGACCATAATGTGCCACTACCATGTTCAACATCAAAACCTGTCCATTGTATATACCATGCAGAAGAGGATGTTTCTTTTTACTGTTACACATGCAAAAAACTTATATGTTCGCTATGTATTACTGAAAACCATAGCAAACATAAGTGTTCTGTGATCAAACATGCAGCTCAGGATATTACCAAAGAACTTTCAAATTCTTTGGCAGAAATGAAGGAGAACAAAATGGCTAAACTTAGTTCAAAAATCCAGGAAGTAGAAAAGAAGCAACAGAAAATAGTATGAATGGTGAATCAAATGCTGGTGAAATAACAGACAGGAGGAACAACTTTGTAAGCCAAATCAATGAAATCAGTGAAAGACTGATACAAGAAGACCAAAAAACAACAGAACAACATGAACAATATCTAACAAACATTCTTCAGGACTTGAAAATAAAACATTCAAAGATGGAAGAGACATATACTGAATATAGTAACATCCTGTCGACTGGATCCGACACAGAGAAAATTGAAGCCTGGATTAACTCGGAGTCACGGATGAATGAACATCTACTGCCTGAAGAAGAAGTTGAAATTCATTTGTGTAAATTTGTACCTGGTGAAGCCGATATTTCATGCATTAAATCATCATTTGGGTCCTTTGACGATGAAAATGGGTCAGATTTTTGTTCTGATGCAACAGATGGACCAATTAGTAGATCAGTGCCCCCTATACCACAAAGTAAGAGAACAGCAGTCCGTATACGACTAAGTAGTAGATCAGCGCCCCCCTTACCACAAAGTAGTGAACCAGTGCACCCTCTACCACCAAGAGAAAAACTTCAAATGAGTAAATCAACACCATCAAGACTGCAGCAAACACCACCACCTGAAAACAGACCAAAAGAACCACAACTATCTTCATCACTAAATGAATCTTCGTCACCTATATCATCAGCAAACAGATCACTATCAACTACAAGGAATCCTCCTAAAGCAGTAACATCTCCTGAAAAATCTATCACTTTACCACGTATTACCAATAGAACAACAAGCCCAAATCTGGATGAACGACAATCCAAACCTATTAATATTGACACTAGAATTCTGTCAAGATTTAGTTTGGAAACAACAGATTCTATCACTGCCATGTGTCCAGTTACTGCCACGTCCATGTTGATCCACTGTGTTGACCAATACAATAACACTTTAATCAACAGTGATGGTACAAGGGAAACTGTGTCTTTAGATTTCATTATTTGGGACATGGTAAAAGTCGGCAATCAAATATTTGCAACAGATTTTGAAAACAAAATCATTCACAAACTGGACACTTCTTCTATAAAGAAGAAACAGGAAATCAACATTGCACTGGTTCATCCACTACGACTTTGTTCGTCCAGTGACGGAACCCTCTTGGTAACCATGACTGATGCTTGGTCATATAAAATAAAGAAAGACAGCAGAAGATATGTGGCCCGACTGAAATATTCTGGTCGTGAAATAGATAGCTATGAATATGACGGACGTGGAAAGCGCATGTTTACTTTACCAGCAAGTGTTGCAGAAAACATCAATGGAGATATATGTGTCCTAAACAGATTGAGTGACTCCAGAACAAACATTGTTATTCTGGACAGAATTGGAAGGTTAAAGGTCATCTACAGCGGAGAACCAAATAAACCACACTTTGATGCAAAAAGAGTGACATGTGACAAATTTGGACATATAATCATTACAGATGAAAGTACTGAGAGTGTTCACTTACTGGACAGTAACGGCCAATTCATTCAATATCTAACAAAAGACAAGCAACTGGGATTTGGCCATGTTTCATTAGCTATTGACATGAGTGGACGACTGTGGCTTGGCTGTACAAGGGGTCACGTTTTTGTGATGAAATATATAAAGGATCAATGACATTGTTGAAAGCTTATATATTTATGAAAATTGTCTGCCATTTTAGCTTCTTTTTTTGGAAAGAAACCCAATGTGGTCTAACAATCACTTTAGGACATCAGGGTTAAAATTGAACTTATAGTTTTTATTGACATAAGTATTCAAGTATAGTGGAACTTTATTTATTGACATAAGTATAGTATAGTAGAATTTATTTATTGACATAAGTATTCAAGTATAGTGGAACTTTATTTATTGACATAAGTATTCAAGTATAGTGGAACTTTATTTATTGACATAAGTTTTCTAGTGGAACTTTAGAAGGTCAAAGTGTACCGATATTGTGTACATGAAGTGGATGGTGTATTTTACAAGGGCAGTAGTAGAATGGAACCACCTGGAGGAGAAAGTAGTGCATACAGACAGAGTCAATGCTTCAGGATTGCCTTGGGTGAAAATCTTTTTGACCAGTTTTTCCCCACCCTACTCCTTTCCATTTCATATGCACCATCATTGCTCTCTGAGGCATACAGTACATACACAGATGTTCACCTGTTTAATTTAGAGTGTATTTTAATGACAAACTTTTAGAGTGTATTTTAATGACAAATTTAAAACTGATATGTTTTTCTTGTACAAACTTTTAGCTATTTATTAAACAAGCATGTATACCAAAGTCACTGTTTTCAATACTTTATTAAAAAAACAAAAACAAGATTTTCAATAAACAAATTCATTTTACCCCCTTTGAATTAAAGTTACAATGTTCTGAAAAAAATCTCACTAACTGTGATGAAAGCATGAAAGCGCTAGAGCAAGGGTGTTTTAAGCCCCAGTCAGGATTCTTTCACTAATATCACTCAAGGTCGTCACTTCTGTAGAAGAAACTGGAGTACCTGGAAAAAACTCTGACCTTTTACAAGGGAACTGTCAAACTGTCTGAAACTAGGATCTGCTCAAGTGGGGTTTGTACTTATGTAATAAGAGGTACTGTGATCCATAGACATTCACTTCTGACCACTCACCACACTGAGGGACCGACCCCCTATAAGGAGAGACCTTGATTGTAGTTTGAATTTGAATTGTATAATATGGATCTACCTACCATCAGGGTTCAAAATTTTCAGATGGACCTGTAACCTTTCAGTAAGACCCATTATTTTCAAATGGACCAGTAATTTTTGTTAATTCTCTTACTGATGTACATGTTATACACAAAATGTACTTGCAAAGAAAACACTGAAATTTTGAGACTGGAGCTGGCTAGAATTTTGGTCTTAATCTGGACAATACCTACCATGAAGAAGTCCTAGCCACAGTTGTTTGTGATCTTTTTTCTGCATACTATTTATAATTTGTCCTCTGTGTTTGAGTGAATCTGCCTCTTTGACGACAGACATAAAATGGGACTCTACTGTATCTTTACTGCTATAGTGTAACAACTCTTCTTCTGGAAAACCCTGCAGAAAAAATTTAAAGTTTAAAAGTCAACTCCCAATTTATCTTGAGAAGCATGGAATAGAACAATGGTGTTTAACACCTAAGTCAATGGTTGAAGCAGAAGAAATGTAACACACACACACTTTATACAATAAAACCTTAGACATAAAAAGTTAAAAATATCAAAAAAGGCATCATACATCATGTTACTATTGTAGTTACATGGTCTAAGGGAGATAATCTGCATTGCCTGCCTCCTTGCAGGACAGTGAATTATTCCATATACCTATTAGAACACTCTTGTTTAGATATTTACAGATAAAGCAGAATCCATTTTTTACATTGTATAAAAAAATGTTATAGAAAATGTAGATCTTAACAATGGCAATGCACTAAATTGAGTAACTTAAGAAAAATAAATAATTAAAGTTTATTTGTTATTATATATGTACTGTATGCATTATGTATATGATATGGTCAACTTTAAAAAATAAAAAAAAGGGTTTCTGCTTTGTCTAGATATTTACTCATAATAGAAATGTTCTAACTTAGAATAAGTGTTATAGCTCCTCGAAGCTGAAATATTATATTGTAAAATTGACTTATATTTTAATATGGCAAGTGAACCCAGTAGCCCCAACTCTGACACTTGTCTCCCTGTAGTTAAGGTCTGGGATAACAAAAATCTTAAATTTAAAAAAAATTTTAGTTGAAGGAAAAAATCTTAAAAATTCAATTAAATGACCCATACCTGAGGCAGTAAATATGGTTTTTGGCTGACACATCACATATATAATGTACATACATATATCTAGATTATTTCATAAAAGTCTTACCAGAAAATGTACTGTTACATTCCATGGTAATAAATCACTATTTGCATACAAATCATACAAAACACCAACTGGATAATGCCTAAAATAACAACAAATAAATACAAATGTACTAGTAACACATTTTTTTTTCTATTTGTTTTTTTGCATTTGTACTTCATTCAGTCAGTGCCCATATCCAGATCATTACAAATTAAAATAAAACTAAGGGAGATAATTGATACTGGTTAAATATGATGACATGGATAAAATTTTGAATGTAATATTACTGCTTGCTTCCAATCAACAGACACACATTTTGTTTGTGTGAGTGAAATGGAAAGTGTTAGAACTGTTGAACATAGTCACAGCAACAAGGCAGACAATGGTCAAGCAGAAAACCCCTGTCATATATATATATATACAACATGTATATATAAGTTTAGTGGACAAACACAATAATCTATTCCAAGCCATCAAAAGAAGAAAATGGAAATAGGAAGTGCAATTTTTCAGAATGCATACTGAATCTATCTCAAGGGTAGCAATGTAACGGACACCACCAAGCAAGAGAAAAGAAAGGCAGACCAAGAGAGATGTATGTGAATAAGATACACTGTTAGAAAGATTCAAAACAAAGGTTGGACTTGGGGTCAAGTACAGCACTAGTCCCAAGACAGACAGAAATGGAAATCTCTGGTGATGAGCTTATGAAGAGAATTTGCTAGCTAGCTATATTTTAAGTTTCATTACATTAAAAGTACAGTGTCAAACTACATACCATTTCAATGGCTGACCATCAAACTCTAGCCATAATTCTTCTATTCTGTCTTGTCCAACATACTTTGTAAAGTAACGCTGAAGTCTATCAGTTACCAAAGGGAAGTAACTTAGTCTTGGCACCATCAACTGAAATAATAACAAAAGATTTAACAATTATCAAATAGATCTTTGCTAAGATAACAGGTTGTTTCACATTCCATAAAGTATAAAATGTCCCACAGTTCTTGAGAGATTCTGTGTATTAAATTGATTGACTGAATGGGGTTTTACTTACCACTCAAGAATATTTCAATTATATAGAGACGTCACCGGCTATAAGTGAAGTGACAGAAATTTTTATGTTTGCAGTGCTCAGAGCGATGTGCAGGGAGGGTTCTTTAACACATCATGGTACCTTGAACCCTGGGTGCTTTAGCAAAAGAACAGTCATTACCTATTTCCAAATCTTGGTCAGATCCAGCTGGATTCAAACCCACTACCTCACACATACAGAGTGACCATACTACCACTGAGCTATGGGTGGTCTGTGTATTAAAAGTGACAACATTAGATCAACATGATCCAATATCATTTGTTGCCCAATGAAATAGGATAAACAGAGTTCTTTTGTTATCTTACCAATATAATATAATATTATATAATATAATAATATACTACAAAATTTTTCTAGATATCAACATGTCAACTGGACAGAAATGGAATTTCCATTTTACTGAATGTTGCACCATCCCAAAAAAATCTAAACTTTTTATCATCCAAATTAACTTATCCCGGTTTATGAAAATCCTTGTGCATGATAACATCCCAGGATAAATGGAGTGGAGTAATGGAGTTTTACACCCAGTCAAGATTCTTTCACTTATATTAAGGTTTTTAGTTCTGTGATGGTAGAGGAAACTGGAGTACTGAGAAAAACTAACTTCAGCAAGTAAACTGACAAACTTTTTCACATTCAAACTTGCCCGAGCACTATTAAAATCTAGGCACTAAAAGGGGCTGAAACCAGCATTTTAGACCATTCAGTCATTGAGAAACAAAACCCACCCTCCTCTTCATGATAAGTAGGAATAAGTACCAAGATACCAATCCTGGAATATATCCAGTGTAACCCTAACTTATTCCAGTTCATTGTCAAAGGAGAAACTCTGCTTGGACAAAAAGTAAAATACTCACAAACACAGATTCTGGTTGTTCCAAGGATTCCACTTCCTCTGAAGCTAATGTGAAACAAACTGGAATTTTACCGTTCCACACTTCATGTAATATTTCTCTGTCATGTGCCATTTCATGTGTGTAATATGTTACATCTCAAAGTGAGTGGTATCTGCAATAAATAAATAAAACAAGAGTCAAATAAGAACAGTGTAGCTCACCTCACTTTCACACATAAGATGCTAACAATGACCACCATAGGGAACTTTGAGGAACAAATTAGGAAGTAGGTTTTAGAAGGAGTAAGAGTGTTAAGTGGAGCAATCATATTTTATGCCAAAGTCAAGATTCTTTAACTTATATTCAGGCAGTCAATTCTGGGATGGAAAAGGAAACTGGAGAAACCACAGGCAAAGCATGGCATGTAGATAGCACATGTATTACTGAAATACAGATACACTATCTCTTTCAATTCATCATCATGGAGCCATCTTGGATTCCGGTCAAAGTATTGTAAACATAACAAAAAAGGACAGATGAGGTCATTTCTATGAGCTGACATCATGTTTCTGTGACACATATGATAAAGTGCAGTAAATCAGACCCTCTGAGTTCACAAAACAATGTTCAAAGCTTTGTCCTTCATAGTTAGAGACTACAATATATTATTATTATTATTATTGCCCATTGGAAATTTCATCTCACTAGTATACATTATTGGATTGTTTGCTTTTAAGTGGAGATCATGGGTTTCAACCCTGGCCAGGTCTGACCAAGACTTGAAAATAAGTAGTGAATGTTCTTTCGCCAAGCACTTTGCATTTAGGAAGTCACTAGGTCCTTTAGAAGAGAACTTAAAAACTGATGCTCCATGTCACAGCAGGCATGGCAAATTAATATGATTAAACAATCCTCCCTGCAAATAAAATTTGCCTTGAGCACATTGGAAAGGTCAAACTTTCTGTCATTGCATCTATTTTGGGCAAACATGGCTGAGTGATACTGTAACTGGCTTTTGAAGTCAAAGGTTGTGGGTTCGAACATCACTTGGGACTTGGAAATTTTCTGAGATGATTTTCATCTCCTGCTCATACTAGAGCTGTAAAAAGCTTGTTATTCAGTTGTCTATCCGATCAGATGAGACTCAAAACCCAGGTACTGTGTCTCAGTGCACGCTAAAGACAACGCTGTAGAGTTCAAAAGAGGGTAGCAGGGGTTGAAAATTCTTCAAGTCCAAAGCTCGGGACTAGAAATTTGGCAAGCAGGACTTTGCAAAAATTTTACTGAAAAGCCCTTAAACACAAAGAAGAACAATGAATTTTATTTTCAACTGTCACCTGGACTGGTGTCTTGAAAAAATCTTGGAAAAACCATCCGTAGTCATGTTGCCCTGTTGTTGTTTACATTCATTTTTTATCATTACAGCGCTTGATAGAAATGCTAGTCATTAGGTAGGCAACTTAAGTGTTCTGCTGATAAAGTTATTGCGCTTGTAATCGCTACCAATGTTCAGTCTTGTCCGATGATGTAGCCATTTCATTTAAATTTCACACCAACAAGCAGGCTACAGTGACAAGAAAAGAAACTCACATGAAAATAAAGACACCACATATGATCGGAGAAGTGTGTCTGTTTCAACAGCCTTCAAGTGGGTTGTAAATACTGCCAAAATTACCATTTTACTGCCGATAGAAATAATACATATTGATTCCTGGGTTTCTCCTTTGATTTTCTCGTTAACCAAACTCTGGACTTGATAAAAAAATTGCGGGCTTTTGATTTTCTTTATCAAAAAGTCCGGGGCTTTAGCTCATCTGAAAAAATTTTCAACCCCTGCGGGTAGACCTCCTGTGGCCGCTACAGAAGACGCCTAAAATTAGGAAAAGGAATTGAAACAGACTGAGCAACATAAACCAGTTTCCATTCCTGGTAGCCAAAATCGCCATTGGCTATTAATTTTTGAGGAATTCTTAAAAAAAGTAGCCTATTTTAGCAAATTTGTGAAAAAATACTTTAAAAAGGACTATATTTTCACAAATTTTGGAAATTTGGCTACTAATTATTTTAAATTTATGGAAACCTAGTAAACCTAAACCAATAGCTGGTAACGTCTTGATATAAGTGAAATATTCTTGACTGAGACTTCAGCCCAATTCATTCAATCAATCAAATCAATCTTTCCTGTTACACATAAAAGTAAATTTTTTGTACAATTCATAACCAATCAAGATCATGCAGCATCTCATGTAGAATTTGAAATACATGTATGAAGTCCACAAACAACTTATAGTTTCAAGGACAAGGCATCCTGAGTTTCACAAAGTAGTCCGTATATATGTATCAGTTTTAACTTCCAATTTTAACAGAACAACAGGGGGTCTAAACAAGGTGATGATTAATCATTAATACTGAATCTCAAGGAGTGATGATGAAACTGCACAACAACCTGTCATACCAACAAAACTACGTGTATCAAATGTTTCTTACTTTTGCACTGACAAATCAAAACATACAATTCTGTGTGAATTAATTACCTGATAATTAAATAACTGGCTTAGTATTCCAAATATTTCAAAATATTGCCCTGTTCTTTCATTTCAATCTTGTTGCAGTTTCAGTCAAGCAATGTTTACGGAAATTTCTTATGCAAGGGAGATAATAACAGATAAAACGCCTCTTGAACCTTTTCGTTCACCTAGTCAGGATATCCTTCCGTTTATAAGCGTACTAAATCAATATTTCTCTTGACTACGTCTTTGAAATGGTAACAAAAAGTTTGCAAAATCGTTTCGTTAATTTTTCATTAATTTTGTCCCTTTTTGTCGAATATACGTCGTTTACCTCATTTTAATGCTATTCAACGCAACAAGTGCTTTGTAGCCATAATCCAGGATAATCGGCATTGCATACTAATTTATGAAAACTTTCTTCAAAAGAGCAAAACATTTAAGTAAATTTCTGGAAAAATATTTTAAAACACAAATTTCGGAAATATGGAGATCATTTCATCTGAAATGTCAGTCTTTTGTTAGGAAATGAAGGGATATTTAAAGCCACTTGGGGAAAAAAATCAATAACTACATGTCACGGTTTCATTGGTAAATAATGGTAGGAAAAATCCAATTTTCTTTTCTAGTTTGAAGAAATAGAAAATTCCGAGTAAACAGGTACTTGAGAAAAAATAAAAATACAGAAAACTATATATGCGGATTATAACAATTCCAATACTGGTTAAATATGATTCCAAAAGTTTGCTTACTAAAATTTAAGATAGTTTAGAAGTTTGCAAGGGAAACCTGAGTATTATCAGTTATATAATTAAAACATACAAAATTTCTATGTATATGTCCAAAGGTGGAGTTTGACGTTTAGCAAAGACATTTTTGAGATATCTCTTACCGTTTCTAGTAAAATCGTAACTGTTTAACAGTTTAACTTAGGGCCTCGAAATTGGCATTTTAATATCCAAGGATGCGGTTTGACGTATTAATGGTGAAAATTAGTTTTACACACACTAGTTCAGAGATTAATAACATCATGGATAAGGGTGGTCGAGTGGTTGTATATTGTTTTAGTCACACCAGAGACATATAAAACCCGAGATTTATATGTCTCTGGTCACACACACAAAAAAAAAAAAATCACATTCTTGCATCTTAATTACTCTTAATGTTCACGTGGTCCACTCCTCCCGATCTGCTTCAAACTAATTTTCACAAAGCGTATGCATCATGTGCATAGTGGTACCATGGCAACCAGTATCAGCCAGAGGACGGATTATTAATGATAATGATTTGAACAAGTATGAAATCGAAAAAAAACCCAAACGCCAGAGATTAACTCCAAGGAAAGAGGACGGTTCGTTCTTTTACTCCACATCAGCAATTTACCAGCCGTTCTTTATGTGTTGTTCAACTCCCGATATGTTTTTCGCACATAATTTTGAGGGGCAAATATTGGTAACGGATATATACATTTGTACCTTGACTTTGAAAGTTGATCATAAGTTGAGTAATGGCGTTTTACTTGATATTGACATACTGATTACTGACATACCAGTCAAGAATATTTCACTTTCACCGAGATGTCACCATCTATATATAGGCTAAGGTGCAGAAATTTTGCCTGTATTGCCGCTGATGCCATTATACAGCGGGGTTCATTAGGCACCTTGTAATTAAAGGCTTTAACCACTAGGCAACCGTAGCCCAGGAACAGAGGATACCCACTGACCCACTGAAACCCTAGACAGCTAGACTACAGACGCCATGTGATTAACGATTTGTGCTTTAACCACTAGGCAACCGTAACCCAGGAGAGTTGAACCCTGAACCACTAGGCAACAGTAGTCCAGAGGCAGATGATTGCTATTGTAAGCAATTGAACACCAACTGTACAATACAAGACAGAAATCAGAATTGTTAAAAGTTAGAAATAGTATAAGAATTTAGAGAGCGCCCCCGAAAGGGCGAGTGGTCAAAACATCCATCACGGATATAATGAACCACCTTCCCGTTTGATATCGGAGACTGCTCCGACATCTTAACTATTCTGTTAAGAACAGCATGGGAAACAGAATTGATTACATTAAGTAATGTTGGTTTATAACGATATCTGGAATCACTTCATTCTGGTGTCGTTTAGTAATGTATTTAAAATCAACTTTGTAGATACATGTTATATTTTATGTTAAATTTTGATATAAAGATAAAAAATATATTAATTTTTTATAGAAGTTTCTTCACAGTATAGCTTCACTTTTTGGAGACTTTGATTAAATACAATTAAAATTATTCTATTATTCTTGGGTTATGGCATTCCACGTAATTCTTACATACCACAAAAATGTTTTAATGAATAGTGAACACAGCTCCGGATCGAAGACATGCACGGCTTTTTATAATTACCTGTAGGGTAAATTACATTTAAATCCAACTTGATCCAGAACAATAGGACAAATAAAGTATATTTTCATGAAACTCGCCACAGAGAGAGAGAGAGAGAGAGAGAGGGTGAACGACGCTATGAGAGAGAGAGATATCGTAACACACACACACACACCACACACACACACACACACACACTATGTAGTGATAAACACAAATAAACACGTACAAACAGACACACGCGCGATTTTGGGGATTAACACAAACACGCATGGTAATACTTAGCACATAGTCTCACACGAGTATTGTGATGTACACTCACTTTGTGGTGCTTGAAACATTGTCGTGTTTAACCCAAATGCGCCATATACACACGTACAAAACAACCAATCAACCAACCCTTCAACACACACACATACATGTGAACGCACACCACACACACACACACACACACACACACACACACAAGCAAAATAGAAGCGACATCCACACTCGTCAATAAGCAGATGTTTCATGTTTTAGAAACTTGGATATTGCATAGACGCGTTTTTATACTAACAATAACATTATTTCTGTGAGAATGAATACGGTACAACAACAGTTTTGAGACTCGGATATCTGGCGACTTTGTCTGTATTGCTTCCCTTAGTCATAAGATGAAAAATTAATTTAAATGAACACATAGTATTATACTGGTGACGAACCAAACGACAAAGGTCTACGACAACGAAAAATCCCCTCCGAGTCTCTTCGCCGGGGGTCAATCCCCCACTCCTATCGGCACTCTGCACATCATGCGTCTGTGCCTACATGATATCTCAGAGCTACGCCCCTGGTGTACTATTTTCTAGATACGCAATTTGAAAGCTGAAACGATTTTTTTTTCAATTTAATATTTGACATCAGCAAATATAATACGAATACTGTATTAAGTGCATGTCGCTGTTAACATGCATGTCCTGTGTTTTCATGAATACTTTAGACACGAAAAATTAAAAAAAAAATCGACATGACATCTTTTTGTGTTTTACACAATCTTTCAATTTAATGCAACAATGTCATAAAACCAGTAATTTTCATGTTTATTAAATTGAACTTGCCCAACCCTAAGTTCACCTTGTAACTTTGAATAATGCCTGTCTTTCATTTAAACTGAAAAAAAGATTTTCTTTTCATGGGAACTGAAGAACTGGGTAAAGATTTTTTTTATTTAAAAATCATGCTAATTTATTGTGCAATTGAAGAGATGTTTAATCAAAACCATGAGCAATGAACTTATGTAAATAAATATCACTTAGCAATCATTTAAAAGTGTCCTATATAAAGGTAACTATACGTTTTTTATGCGTTTGACAAGTACTTTTAAATTTGGCGCCAAACCTTCTTTATGCACTCTTCAATTTTGGAGGTTAGAAAGATAAGAATTTATTGCAGGAAAAGAAGGAGCGAAAATAATCTACTTGAACATTTATTTACTTGCTAAGAGCCGAAATAGGGATGATCGGCGCTATTTAAGGTGGACAATGATATTTCAGCAATGGAGCTAGGAAAACTGTATGTTCGTGCACAAAATGTCAATATCCTCCATGAAGGTGAATCATAATAAAATAATTTTATTTCCGCATAATGCCGCTATTGTTTGTCAGTTTTGACTTTTAGGTTTATGACACACCCGCATTTTTAAACGGGCTAAGCTAGTTTGAACTATTAACTTCATGTCTTGAATTTGTTCGCCGTCCCCCAAAAAACTCATCACTTTAAAAACAAATTGGGTATGAAGCTTACTATTGACATTGAGTTGGGTCCCAGTTCCCTTCAGACAAGAAGCTGATAATAGTAATGATCAGTAGCTATATAAGGTGTAAAATATAGGGACCCAGACTAAATTTTAAAACCCATGCACTATTAGGTCTTTGCTTTATATTGTAACAGGAAGGAGAAAAATTGCAGGGATCAAACCTGAGACCTCCCACACTGAGCTACCCAGACAGTTACATTCCATCCTGGTATTATTTTTTTAGTTTCCCACAGTCTTGCATGGGGAATCTTATCCTCTGATGGGTTATATATGGCCAGCACTGTCAGTCCACTTCTGAGGCAACCCTGGCCACAAACTGTAACAGGAAGGAAAAACAAAACATTGTACTGTAATTTGAATATGCATTATTTATTTTTCAGCATTGCACCCTGATCATGGCTTAGTTTGGTCTGACAGTAAAGCTATTTGGAAAGCAAAAGTAAAATTATACAGTAATCAGGTTGAGAAAGTTGAAGCACAGAAACTAGGAGAATTTGAGTAAGTCAATAAAAAATAAAAATAAATCAGTGACCAAGCATTCTATAATCTGTAACATGAAAATGAAAAATGTAGAGTCGAACCAGGTGTCAAAGCCAGGTCCTCGGGCTATATGTTAGTTCTCTACCAATTGAGCTACATACTCAGACTGCTATATTCCCTTTGCTATTGAGTGTCACACAGACCAGCACACAGGAAATATCACTAAAACTTCCTCAAATTTACTTTATATGGTCCTTAAATGCCAGTCCACAACTTCCACCAAACTGTAACAGGAAAAATGTAATGTTGGATCGGGAATTGAACCAACTCACGACCTCGCACTACCAGTGATCCGCCCAGACTTCTACATATTTATGAAATAAGGTTTAGTTTCCTTGTGCATGTACTTGTAATGAAAGTCAAACCAATTAATAATAATGTTTAAATATACCAAATTTTATAACTAAATATTATTACTTGCTAAATTTAATTCCTAACAATGTTTTAATCTAAAATGTAAGCTAGATATGATTCTGTTTATAAATGATGTTACATGTGTTGGTATGTGACTGTCCGATTGCAGTAAATCTGTTTATAATATATACAGAAATCCAATGGAGATAGTAAGCATTAAAATTCATTGCATACAGCTTTACAACAGCTAATTATAAATGAAATGTGCACTGTGGGAAAATTAGCTTCCACTGCCAGGTGCTGGTGTAATGCAGATGAATTATTTATTTTTTAGACAGACAGTGAGAAGTGTACATTGGAGTAGTAATATTGGTCCACAGATATGTTACCTTTGTGTAGTACATACCCAACACATTTCACTGTGGAAAGTAGACGGACAATCAACCAAGCTGGGATTTAAACAGATTAGAAAACTTAACCTTCAGCCAATACCTCAAGGTAAGAATGTAATGATGGAGTTGAATCAGATGTTAGGATATGCTGGGTTTCCACGATTTTAAAATGATTAGTACCAGTGGACAAAATTTGTGAAAATTACAGGTACCTACCTTCCTATCCTCTTCGTGCCCATTGGCACATAAGGTCCCGATACACCTCCTCCAATTTGGCCGGTCTTTTGCTGCCACTTTGCCTGTGCCTATGTGGTCCATCCCAGGTGGTCTCTTTCCTGCTCTGTTGTTCTCCTCCATGTTGTTTTTGGCCGACCTACTTTCCTTCTGCCCTCCGGATGCCATGTAAGGGCTGTTGTGCATATCCTCTTACTGCTGTTGAATCGGAGGATATGCCCAATCCATTTCCACTTTCTCAGCATTATGGTTGCACTGATGTTTTTGGTTTTTGTTCTTTTATGTAGCTCTTTATTTGTTATTTTATCTGGCCATCTGACTCGGAGTATGTTTCTCAAGCACCTGTTTTGAAATGTGTCCAGCTTTTTCTTTTCTCTTTCTGTGGTTTTCGAAAATTACAGGTAGTCTTATTTAAAGTATTTTTTTTTCACAAATTACTTAAATGTGTTACTTTTTGAAAGAATTTCTCAGAAATGAGTAGATAATGACAATTTTCGTAACCAGGAATGGAAATATAGAGTATGTTTACATTGTGAGATCCTTTAAGATAGTATCTGACAGCTGTCACATGACTGAAAGTAATTGTGATGTCATTTACTTTTTGGAATACTTAGCTTTTGTGACATGTATGCAGTAGAAGCATCCCTGATGTATAGTGTGACATCGTCTGAGAAAAAAGATATAAAAAATTTTGGAGATTAAAGTGTTTGGTTGGGGAAACAACTCAAGTATTAAATAATCATCTGTTAGACTACTGAGTATGATCCTTCAAATTGGAAGGTTTGTGCTATGTTAAATACTTAAAAAGAATCCTATCTGCTCTCCATCAGTTGCCCATACAACCATTTATACCTTGTCACACCTGTCCTGGTTTGAGCATCAATGTTTTGGGAATCAACTCAAGAATGGTAAAAGTTATTGGTGAAATATATTTTATGGACAAGTGTAAAAGATTTTGTTATTTAATATTTAAAGTTAAGCTTTGTTATGGTTGGTAATTCTAATTACAGTAAAACCTCATTATAGATATTGATATCTTTATGCAGGTCTGACAAAGACTTAAAAATAGGTAGTGTCTTTTCTTTCACCAAGCTTTCAGCATTTAGTAATGAAAGTCACTTGGTCCTTTGGAAGAGATATTAAAAATTGATGCCCCTTGTCATGGCAAGTGTAGCACGTTATAGAACCTCCCCTGCACATTGCCATGTGCACATTGCAAAGGTTGAAATTTCTGGCACTTCACCTATAGTGAAATATTCTTGACTGAGAAGCAAAACCCTATTCAATCAATCAATTGATAACTCTGCCACTTTACTTATCATCACAGTATTTTGAAGTCCCATAGTCTATTTTTATATGTAGTTATAAGTCTCCCCAAATTTATTACCTGACTCCTTTATAACGTCAAAAATTACAAATAGTCATAATTGATCAAGGTTTTACTGTATATTACCAGTAATTATTCTTTATGGAATTATTTCAGGTTGTCTATGGAATCCAGGTCGAGATATTCTCTGTGTATTAAGTAAACAGCAGTGCAGTTTCTTCTTTAGACACACACAGAAGAAAGGAAGTTATGCATTTCCACCAGTAGAAAAGTAATGTATTGTAAACAAATTATGTATGTTACAGTGAAACCTGTAAAAACTGTACCCAGAGTAAACTGAAATATCTGTCTAAACCAGTATCAATACCCCTGTAAATTTAGTTTTGGGAGATGTGTGGTTGTTTGTCCAGCAATGTAAAAATGATGTGTGTTTATAATTATCATTTCAGTGGATGGATTTTGATCAAACTTGCAAAAATGCATATCAGCATAAGGTGATGTATGTGGTTTTCCACATTTCAGAGTGTATATCAAATATCTAGGTCACAAGAATAAATCCTAGTCGGGACAGGAGGTATTTGATTTTCAAAAGACAATTCTAGTGATTCAATTGTTTGTTTATTAAACCATTGTAAATAAAACTTTCTAATCTCAACAAAATGTTAGGTGTAGAAGGTGTTTGGTTCAGATTGGTTCCACTGTAAATTTTAGTAAAAAAAAAATGAAAAACACAATTTTTAGGAATAATTGATTTTCAACATTAGCCAACAATGCCAATTAAAATTATAAAGACCTGTAGTAAGCTATTTTTGTTATAATTAAAATTACTGGTACATGATATAATTGAAATACATTGATTCTGTATTATACCATGTTTATTTTGATATAAATATAAAACTCTTGAATTTCGGATTCTTGGTAATTATGGAAAAACATATCCGTTTGTAAATTTATACATATGAATATATATCTTGATTTGTTTATATACATGTAATTTAGATTTTGTTGTGTTTGATGTTTTACAGTGGAAAAATTCAGTGTGGGACATGGTCTAAAGATGGTAGTACATTGGTGGTATGTGTTGGAGCTGTTTTATTGGTAAGTGCCAATATTTTGTAAAATTAGAGTTCGAAATTAAGCGTGAAGTTGTGCTAAATTTGACCTCAATTTTGAAAATTGTAACCTAAAAGTGGACCCCGGGTGATAAATTTAACGACGGGTCATTTTATAGTGTGAAAATAGAAACTTCTACTTAAAACTGGAGTCGTTGGTGTTGGGATTGGTACACATAATCTCTACATAAGGAATTCAAATAACAAACATGAAATAGGAACATAATCACCTGCAACAAATGGAAAATATTTCATTGCTATAATAGTAATGGTAAATTGCACAGGTTCCAGTTGATTTAGCAACTTAAGTCTAAAGGCTTGTGCGGTAGCTCAGTTGGTAGAGTGCTCACTCCGTAAGTGGGAGGTTGTGGGTTCGAACCCTGACCGGGTCTGACCATAGACTTGAAAGTGGGTAGTGACTGTTCTTTTGCCAAGCACTCAGCATTACGAAATGAAAGTCACGGTTCTTTCGGATGGGAACTTAAAATAAACGGTGGGCTTGGCACGCTAAAGAACCCTGCTGTATAATGCCATAAGCACAATGCACAGGCAAAATTTCTGCACTTTCACCTACAGCTTGATATAAGTGAAATATTTTTGACTGGGATGTTAAACACCATTACTCAACTCCCTCAACTAAAGGCTTGTGCTGTTCTTAGCACCCACCAAAATAAGTTAGTCATGACCCCTGTAAAATTAATAAAGATTAATGTTTAGCTCCATTTTGGCAAACAGCTGTCATCCGCCCTCCATCATTTGGTAATAATTAATTTCAATATGAAGGCCTTTAGTATTCACACAAATGAAGGAGTTATGTCACCAAAGTCCTTGTGGTCTCATAAATGGGATATAGTGGAAATCTTTTTTAAAGGTATATACTGTAAACCGTGAAAATTTAGTGACAGTTTTATTTTAGCACAATTGGTGATAAGAGTATAGGCACTATAATAAAACACTAGCAGGCAAATACTAACAGTCCTATGAAACAGTCTGTGATGATGTTTAACTGCTATTCTTGTTGAATATTATACCTCTTCCCCATTATATAATCATATTAATTAATGATTACAGATTAAATTTGTTTTTTATCATCTTTAATCAATGAGAAGTTATATCGATTTACACTTGCAAAAAAAAACCATAAGTTTTATCTGTCAGTCCAAAGAGTGCATTTCCATTTCAGCTAAAAGACAAACTGCCAATTTTAATAAATATGTCTGCATGTACAGAATGACAAAGAGTTTAAATGTCGCTAAGTAAATGTATGGCTAAATTTTTACTCTATTAATTCAAGTTAATTTTTCAAATTGTGTAGAAAATTAGAAATGGCCTCTTTTTCTTTGCTCATGGGGTCCTTTGGAAGAGACATTGAAAATTGATGCCCTGCTGTCACTGCTGGTATGGCGCATTTAAAACATCTGTTCTCTGCAAAGGTGACAACTTCAGCCATTACATCTGTAGCTGGTGACATCTAGATGTAAATGAAATATCCTTGACTGGGGCATAAAGCTCCATTTAATCAATCAATCTTTGCTTGTATAATTTTTGTATATTTTAGATTTACGTCTGGCCAGATATAGATACCTCAGTCAGTAATGTTACACCTGCTGCTTGGAGAATTCCAGGGTAAGAACATTTGTGTTTGGTTTCCTTTAATATTGCATTATAGAAGGTACACAAAAAGGTTTAATATTGTACAAACACTGATGTATGTTCTAAAATATTGCCTTATAGAAAACATATAAATATTATAATCACCTCACCTGTGCCCATAGTATTAGTGTGTATATCCATGTAAAATAGAATGTTTTGTAGTAAAAATAAATAATCTAATAACATTTTTAGCAGAAGTAATTTCGTAACCAGTAGAAACAACAGTATCAATCAAACATTTATCACTACAGTAGCTCAGTAGGTAGAGTTCTCATTTCTTATTTAGAAGCCTATGGCCAAGTCAGACCCAAACTTTAAAATAGATATTGACGATTCTTCATTTTTCAATCTTGATTAAAAATTCTCAACCATCTTCCAATTTTTTTGAATACATAAATCATATTATAATAACACATTGTTCTCTTTTCTAGCCTAGACAGTAATGTGTATTCACTGGTATCGTTACCAGATAACATGATTGTATGTGCAGCTGAACTACCTCTGGAGTCGTTATGCAAAGATCAGAATATGTTTGAAGTTCCAGGTAAATACATTTGTACTTTCTGTATAAACTCTGACATGCAACTCACAGGTTCTTATCAAGATTAAAATTACAACAGGAGTTCAAAATCATGCAATGGAAAGTACAGGATTGTTTGCCTTTATTTTTTGTTAGGTACTACCCTTGGTAAGGGTCTGTGCATGGAGCTTTGGGTTGAGCAAGGGAACTTGGCTTGTGGGCTGGAAATGGGGTTGTGGTCAGGAGCTGGGCTGGGGGTTGTGAAAGAGGATGGCACCGGGTAGGGGTGGGGGTTTGGTAAGGGACTGGGCATAGGGAGCTGAGCTTGGGGCTGGAAATGGGGGTGTGGTCAGGGTGCTGGGCTCGAGGGTTGGCGAACCCTGACCACAACCCCATTCCTATTCCAAAAGCCAAATCCCCTTGCCCACCCCAAAGGTCAATGCCCAGTCCCTTACACAACCCCTATGCCCCTGCTTGCTTAGCTCCTAGCCAACATACATGCGTAGTTCCCTTGCCCAGCCACATGCCCAGCCCTTTACCCAACCCCTATGCCCAGCCCCTAGCCAAACCCCTTACCCAACCCATATGCCCAGCCCCTAGCTCAACACAGAGGCCAGGCCCCTTGTCCAGCCCCAAGCACAACCCAGGGGCCACCCCTAGCCCAATCCCTGTACCCAGCCCCTTACCCAAACCCTATGCACAGCCCCCTAGCCTGACCCAGAGGCCAGACCCCTTGCCTAGCCCCAAAGCCCAACCAAGAGGCTACTCCTAGCCCAATCCCTGTGCATAGCCCCTTACCCAACCCCTATGCCCAGCCCCCTAGCCTAACCCAGAGGCCAGGCCCCTTGAGCAGTCCCCAAGCCCAACCCAGAGGCCACCCTTAGCCCAATCCCTGTGCCCAGCCTCTTACCCAACCCCCATGCCCAGCCCCAAGCCCAACCCCCATGCCCAGCCCCAAGCCCAAGCCCATGCCCAGCCCCAAACCCAACCCCACATGCACAGCCCCAAACCCAACCCTCTTGCCCAGCCCTAGCCAACCCACATGCCCAACCCCTATGCCCAGCCCCTTAGCCCAACCCAAAAGCCAGGCCCCTTGCCCAGCCCCCATGCCTAGCCCCAAGCCCAACCCCTATGCCCAGCCCCCATGCCCAGCCATAAGCCCAACCCCTATGCCCAGCCCCAAAACCCAACCCCACATGCACAGCCCCTAGCCAATCTACATGCCCAACCCCTATGCCCAGCCCCCTAGCCCAACCCAGAGGCCAGGCTCCTTGCCCAGCCCCAAGCCCAACCCTAGCCCAAATCCCTGTGCCCAGCCTCTTGCCCAACCCCCATGCCCAGCCCAACCCCTATGCCCAGCCTCTTACCCAACCCCCATGCCCAGCCCCAAACCCAACCCCAAAACCCAACCCCACATGCACAGCCCTAAGCCCAACCCCAAACCCAACCCCCATGCCCAGCCCCAAGCCCAACCCCTTACCCAACCCATATGCCCAGCCCATGTGCCCAGCCCCTTTCCCAACCCCTATACCCAGAGCCCAACCCCCTTGCCCAGCCCCTAGCCAAACCCCATGCCCAGTACCCCCCCACAAACTGACTCCCAAAGCCCAGCCCGAGACCAACCCAGTGCCCAGCCCCTATGTTCCCTTGCCCAAACCCAGTCCCCTTGCTAGCCCCCCTGAACCAAGTACTTACCTTAATGCTTACCTTTAAAATGTCCAACTGTGGCTGGTGGGTGAAATTATCTTCACTAGGACATCCAATTACTGCTTCAAGTAGCAACATCTCCTTTACAAGGACATTAAACTGTACTTAACTGGCTGCTATGCTGGGACAATGATTGTAATAGCAGGTGATATCTCATAAATATAAGTGAATTTCCTTAAGGATATTGAGCCATATTTAGTTAATGACTGTAGCTGGTGACATTTCAATACAAGCAAAATAATAATTGCTTGGACATTCAACCATTGCTATAACCGGTGACATCTCAATGTAAGTGAATTTGCTCGATAAGGATATTAAGCCATATTTAGTTAATGACTGTAGCTGGTGATATTTCAATACAAGCTAAATAATATTTGCTTGGACATCCAACCATTGCTTAAGCTGGTGACATCTCGATATGAGTGCATCTTGATTTAAATCAATGTTGGAGATTGCTACAGCTGGTGATATCTCAATATAAGTGAAATAATCTTTACTAGGACAATAAACCATATTTAGTCAATCATTTTATTAAAAAAATATTTTAATGTCGCTTTCATGAAAATATCACTTAAATATTGAACTTGAAATATTTAAGTTCAAGAAACTTCATTACAATATTTGATGAAAATTCCAAGATCAAGTAGAAAAAAAGCTGTGATTTTTGCTAGATTCGTACCCATTCCCAAAGCAAAAAATGCATATTTTCCTTAATTTTGAAATTGGAATTCCTAATTGACTAATAAAAAGTGTCAAAAAACCCATATTTCGGAATTGTTTGTGTATCCTTTCGGCATTGTGTATTCATTAAAAAATTACAAACCAATCAATCTTTTTGTATATTTTGGTATAATTTGCAATGAAGCAATTTGAATTTCAAATCATTATTTTCAAACACAATCTGACATAAGACCTAAACTCCAAATGGTCCAAATCTAAAAATATCATTGTTTTCTGTCAGAGCAAATAAACAAAACATACAAAATCAAATAATTACATTTCTGTAAATATCCCAAGTATTTAAAGTACATCAGTGTTTTTTGGCAGTGTTTATACACATGGAAGAGTCTATAAAATGTGAATAGGGATCATATGTAATGGTAGATTTAACAAATGAACTCATGAAAGCGTGAATATACATATATACGATAACACAGTATTTACACCTTTTTGTGAAATTTAAATTCTTCCGTGTTTATAAACACTGCCAAAATATCATTGACAGACATACTATATTTACTTTGACAAAATGATAAGTTAATTTACTTAAATTCTCAAAATTAAGGGTTTCTTTTATACATCTTGATTTTAATATTTGAGGACATTTCTATTGATCTTGGAATTTTTATCAAATACCCGTGAATTCAATTATCATGGTGTTTTAATTCCTGTGGACATAAATTGTGAAGAATATATATGTATTTCTTATTTATATTACTAAATCTAGCTTTATTTGTAACATCATAATTTTAGTGTTAAATGCAGTCCAAAGAATTTAGGTTTTGAAAGTTATCAGCCATTTTGGCCACTAACAGAGCTTGTTTTTTCAGGCTTGGATCACAGGAAAACCAGCAATTTTTATTCAAATGATAGTCTGTGTTTGGATTTTGTTACATTTAGACATTTGGGCTGGCTGGCATTCAGATTTCACGGTCTGTGTTAAGATATACTGGCCTTGGGCCACAGGACCCATGCCAATTTTGAAGACAGTTAATTGTGATCTAAGCCTTACCTTGAATTCAACGCAAAATGCAAAAAAAAAAAAATTTTAAAAAGTTTTTGATATAGCTAAAACATGAATTGAATGTTTTACAAATGTTCTTGAATAATCTGTCACAAAAATAACTTGATCTATGTTACATAGATATATAGTTTATTTTAATAAATGAAAAAAACGAAAAAGAAAACTAAAAAAGGTGTCAGAATAACATACAGCTTGTCTGCACATCAAGTTTGTACAAAATTATACAAATAACCTTACAAAAAAACTTTTGAGATATACTCTAAATCCAATGCAGACAAGTTGAAAAATTTAAATTAACAGCCACAAATTTGATATTGAATTTTACTTAAGTCCACAGAAATCAGAAGTCATGAATTGAAAAAAATATTCACAATAGTAAATGAAATTGGTACATCAGTGAAGAACTTTTAAGCCTCATGTAAGAACTTTTCTATTTAAGTTTCCAAAATCTTTGAAACTTATCCAGATGGGGGTTGGGATCTGGGTTGGCCTCAGGAGCTTGGCACAGGGGTTGGGTTCAGGGGCTGGGAATGGGGTTGGGCTCTGGGCATTTATGTTATCAAAGTACAGTAAAACCAATATATAAAGACCACCTAAGGTAGCTTGCAGGGCTCAAAGTTGCAACTAAAATAGATGATGCCATGGCAACTAAAATTCTGGGGCCAGTTGTTCAAAGCTTGATTAGTTTAATCAATTGATTACCAGTAGTCATAATTGGAATTTCACATAATTTCAGATCTGTTGTGGAAATTATTGTTAAAATGTTGAAAGTGAATAGAATTCCATCAAACTTAACTATATCATTATAAAGTTATTAGTTTGATAATGTTGTTTTGATTTTGACTGATCTTTTGAATTTTTGTTAATCCTTGATTAAACTAATCAAGATTTGAACAACTTGGTCCTGGTTTTGTGACCATTTTCTTTTGCTATAAGCTAGTCCCCAATTTGGCTACCAAAATTTCCATCAACAAAATTCGACCATTTCTGGTTAAAAATTTGCACAACTGTTATAAAGTTTTTTAATGACTGAATAAGTTATAAATTATTTGTCATGTGGTTTTAAACATCCAAAAAGTTATGTTACATTGTACAACAGTTTTTTGTAGATTTTTCCTCATTGTTTCATTTAGGCAACTAAAATTTTTTAATGGACCTTAAAAATTTTTTTAGATAGAAAAAGCCCTGCTAAGAAATGTTTACTTTACAAACAGGTGGCCTTTATATAGAAGTTAAAGTTAGCAAAGGAACTTTAAAACATTGATCTAGTGGAGGAAACCGGAGTGATCATGCAGAGAAAATCACTGGCTGACATTGGGCAAGTGAACTGATAAACTTTCTCACATTAGGATCTGTCATTAGTACTCTAGGATTTAAACCTAGGAATAGAGACAAGGTTATCAGTGGGTCAATACAGTAAACCACTTAGCCACCAAGTCCCAGTGTTCAATCAATAATTCAGTAGTCTCAGTTTCACAATCATTTTCTTTAAACATAGATTTCCTGACAAATGTACTTGGCCCCCAAATGTTTCGTAAAATGAAAATTTGAATTGAGATTTAATTTTTGGTTGAAATACAAACCAGGACTAGTTTTAAAAAAATACTGATCATTTTATTTTATTATTTCACCTTTTTGGCAGAATATCCTAAAAATTATTTAGATTAATAATCAAATGTACCATATTTAAGTTAAATAAATGTTTAGCAAAGGAATGAGTGTGAAACTGGGGCCTTGAACTCTGAAGTTGTTTTTAGAGACACAACACAATTGGGAAATTTATATTTAGATCTACACTCACACAATTACACACATTTAATTTCTGATTCACCCTGGGACCCAACTTCATTGATGGGTTTGATCCCAATCTTTATTTCATACTCCCTGGGACTTGGACACAATTTGTGTCTTCGTCGATCCCAATCTTTATAACCATCCATACTTCATTCCGGGACTTGGACACAATTTGTGTCTTCGTCTATCCCAATCTTTATTGCCATCAATATTTCATTCCGGGACTTGGACACAATTTGTGTCTTCGTCTATCCCAATCTTTATTACCATCCATATTTCATTCCGGGACTTGGACACAATTTGTGTTCGTCAATCCCAATCTTTATTACCATCCATATTTCATTCCAGGACTTGGACACAATTTGTGTCTTCGTATATCCAAATCTTTATTAGCATCCATACCTCATTCCAGGACTTGGACACAATTTGTGTCTTCGTATATCCCAATCTTTATTAGCATCCATACCTCATTCCAGGACTTGGACACAATTTGTGTCTTCGTATATCCCAATCTTTATTAGCATCCATACCTCATTCCAGGACTTGGACACAATTTGTGTCTTCGTATATCCCAATCTTTATTAGCATCCATACCTCATTAGATATCGTACTTTCAGGACTTATGTCTTAATCAGTCAAACCACTGTGGTAGCTCAGTTGGCCAAGTGCTCGCTCCTTAAGTGGGAGGTTGTGGGTTGGAACCCCGACTGGGTATGACCCAAGACTTGAAAGTGGGTAGTGACTGTCCTTTTGCCAAGCAGTCAGCATTATGAAATGAAATTCACGGTTTTTACAGATGAGAACTTGAAATAAACAAGGTCCTGTGTCACGGCAGGCATGACATGTTAAAGAACCCTGCTGTATAATGCCATCAGCACAACACACAGGCACAATTTCTGCACCTTTTCCTATAGCTGGGGACATCTCAATATAAGTGAAATATTCTTGGCTTGGACATTAAACACCATTACTCAACTCATAAGATATCATACATTCAGGACTTGTGTCTTCATCAGTCTAAATTATTATTACCATCTATAGACAGTAATCACAACAAAATACATGGCATTAAAAATTATTATTGTTAAATGTGTTTTTTTCACACATACAATGTTGATGAAAATGATCTTGAATTTAAACCACACTCTTTAGAAGCTATAGAAGAAGAAGAGCTTTAGAAGAGTGCTTGCCCCATATATGGGAGGTCTGTGAGTGAGGGTTTGAACCCGGCCAGGTCTGACCATTACTTGAAAATAGATATAGTGACTGTTCTTTCGCCAAACTCGAGAGGTAAAAGTAGGTAGTAATTGGCATTTAGAAATGGAAAACACAGGGTTCTTTGTAGACACCTTAAAATATGATGCCCCATGTCAAGGCAGGCGTGGCACGCTAAATAACCCTCCCTGCACATTGCCCTGAGTGTACTGCAAAGGTAAAATTTTCTGCCACATCACCTATAGCTGGTGACATCTCGATATAAGTGAAATATTTTTGACTGGGATCTAAAACCCCATTCAATCAATCATCCAATAAATCAATCAATCAATCAATGTATTGTTGAATATATATGAAACATCAAAATAAGGTCCATATCCAGTTCACAATCCCAAAAGCAACGTAAAAACCTTGAAAACTGGCACTTACGCTAGGTGCCACAGAAGAGTAAGAACCTACTGACTAGGCTAGCTACACCAGCCTTAGTGAAATCAAAATAGAGAATGAAAGAACCATTGAATTATCAGATGTAAAAAATATCTGGAGTTGCTTGACTTTGCAGCAAATATGTTGAAAATTAAAATTTATGTAAATGATATTGAATACTGTATGAGAAGAAATGTCATTATCAATGGGAAACTTTCGCGGTTTTGATCTCCTAAACTATTTCACGGTAAGGCATTTTTACAGTTCTGACTGAAGAGAAAATGTACCATAGGAAAATAAGAAATTTTTTTTGAGAAAATATATTTAAAATTCTAGAGTAACTGAACATCACAAATATTTTTTTCCATGGGAATAATGTATTTCTTCTTCTACAGTATTTGGATGATAGGAAACTTTTGTGTAAATGTACTTGAACCACACCACTAAACACTATTTTGTCATTTTACCGTAGATCCAGATATATTGGTGAGAATGTCATTTTTGCATTATTCATGATTAACTCTGTCTTCCAGTGTTTAAAATAAAGCAAAATTTTCTTGTCTTGATAATTTGAACATTTTCTCTTGTGGTCTATATAAGAGACTATTGTAAAGGTAACCAGTCCTTCCCAATAGGTACCAGTCATGGACTTCGGGACTGGCTCTATTTTCATGCTTGCATGACTGGAATATGAATTCCAAGTTAAGGAAATATGGAATCATTCTGCAACAAAGTTTTTTAAAGTAAAGGTTTGTGAAAATAACTGAATCTACTGTACAAGACTAGTGTCAATTTTAAGTGCGTGCGTGCGTGCGTGCGTGCGTCCGTGCGTAAACTTTAATCTTCTCCTCTGAAACCACTTGGCCAATTGGAACCAAATTTGGTGTGGAAAGTCCCTAGGTGGAGTAGATTAAAGTTTGTACAAATTATATTCCTGCGGCATCCAAGATGGCCGCCATTGCTATAAATAGCAAAAACCTATAAATGGTCATTACATGTTTATTTTTGGACCGATTTAGTTCAAATTTGAGATTTAGAAAGTAGATGTCTAGCCATTTAACATATGTAACAGGTTTTTCTGTAACTTTTTCTGTTTGCTCGTAATTAGCGGAATATGCAAATTAGATGCTAAATTTAGTCGATTCTTTGAAAATCTTCTTCTCTGAAACCACATACCCAAATGATGCCAAATATGGTGTGGAAAGTCCCTAGGTGGAGTAGATTAAAGTTTGTACAAATCAACTTTGTGCGGCATCCAAGATGGCCGCCATTGCTATAAATAGCAAAAACCTATAAATGGTCATTACATGTTTATTTATGGACCGATTTAGTTCAAATTTGAGATTTAGAAAGTAGATGTCTAGCCATTTAATATATATAACGGGTTTTTTTGTAACTTTTTCTGTTTGCTCGTAATTAGCGGAATATGCAAATTAGATGCTAAATTTAGGCAATTCTTTGAAAATCTTCTTCTCTGAAACCACATACCCAAATGATGCCAAATATGGTGTGGAAAGTCCCTAGGTGGAGTAGATTAAAGTTTGTACAAATCAACTTCGTGCGGCATCCAAGATGGCCGCCATTGCTATAAATAGCAAAAACCTATAAATGGTCATTACATGTTTATTTATGGACCGATTTAGTTCAAATTTGAGATTTAGAAAGTAGATGTCTAGCCATTTAATATATATAACGGGTTTTTTTGTAACTTTTTCTGTTTGCTCGTAATTAGCGGAATATGCAAATTAGATGCTAAATTTAGGCAATTCTTTGAAAATCTTCTTCTCTGAAACCACATACCCAAATGATGCCAAATTTGGTGTGGAAAGTCCCTAGGTGGAGTAGATTAAAGTTTGTACAAATTATATTCCTTCGGCATCCAAGATGGCCGCCATTGCTATAAATAGCAAAAACCTATAAATGGTCATTACATGTTTATTTTTGGACCGATTTAGTTCAAATTTGAGATTTAGAAAGTAGATGTCTAGCCATTTAATATATTTAACGGGTTTTTCTGTAACTTTTTTTGTTTGCTCGTAATAAGCGGAATATGCAAATTAGATGCTAAATTTAGTCGATTCTTTGAAAATCTTCTTCTCTGAAACCACATACCCAAATGATGCCAAATATGGTGTGGAAAGTCCCTAGGTGGAGTAGATTAAAGTTTGTACAAATCAACTTCGTGCGGCATCCAAGATGGCCGCCATTGCTATAAATAGCAAAAACCTATAAATGGTCATTACATGTTTATTTATGGACCGATTTAGTTCAAATTTGAGATTTAGAAAGTAGATGTCTAGCCATTTAATATATTTAACGGGTTTTTCTGTAACTTTTTCTGTTTGCTTGTAATTAGCGGAATATGCAAATTAGATGCTAAATTTAGTCGATTCTTTGAAAATCTTCTTCTCTGAAACCACATACCCAAATGATGCCAAATATGGTGTGGAAAGTCCCTAGGTGGAGTAGATTAAAGTTTGTACAAATTATATTCCTGCGGCATCCAAGATGGCCGCCATTGCTATAAATAGCAAAAACCTATAAATGGTCATTACATGTTTATTTTTGGACCGATTTAGTTCAAATTTGAGATTTAGAAAGTAGATGTCTAGCCATTTAATATATGTAACGGGTTTTTTTGAAACTTTTTCTGTTTGCTCGTAATTAGCGGAATATGCAAATTAGATGCTAAATTTAGTCGATTCTTTGAAAATCTTCTTCTCTGAAACCACATACCCAAATGATGCCAAATATGGTGTGGAAAGTCCCTAGGTGGAGTAGATTAAAGTTTGTACAAATCAACTTCGTGCGGCATCCAAGATGGCCGCCATTGCTATAAATAGCAAAAACCTATAAATGGTCATTACATGTTTATTTATGGACCGATTTAGTTCAAATTTGAGATTTAGAAAGTAGATGTCTAGCCATTTAATATATTTAACGGGTTTTTCTGTAACTTTTTCTGTTTACTTGTAATTAGCGGAATATGCAAATTAGATGCTAAATTTAGTCGATTCTTTGAAAATCTTCTTCTCTGAAACCACATACCCAAATGATGCCAAATATGGTGTGGAAAGTCCCTAGGTGGAGTAGATTAAAGTTTGTACAAATTATATTCCTGCGGCATCCAAGATGGCCGCCATTGCTATAAATAGCAAAAACCTATAAATGGTCATTACATGTTTATTTTTGGACCGATTTAGTTCAAATTTGAGATTTAGAAAGTAGATGTCTAGCCATTTAATATATGTAACGGGTTTTTTTGAAACTTTTTCTGTTTGCTCGTAATTAGCGGAATATGCAAATTAGATGCTAAATTTAGTCGATTCTTTGAAAATCTTCTTCTCCGAAACCACATACCCAAATGATGCCAAATATGGTGTGGAAAGTCCCTAGGTGGAGTAGATTAAAGTTTGTACAAATCAACTTCGTGCGGCATCCAAGATGGCCGCCATTGCTATAAATAGCAAAAACCTATAAATGGTCATTACATGTTTATTTATGGACCGATTTAGTTCAAATTTGAGATTTAGAAAATAGATGTCTAGCCATTTAATATATATAACGGGTTTTTTTGTAACTTTTTCTGTTTGCTCGTAATTAGCGGAATATGCAAATTAGATGCTAAATTTAGTCGATTCTTTGAAAATCTTCTTCTCTGAAACCACATACCCAAATGATGCCAAATATGGTGTGGAAAGTCCCTAGGTGGAGTAGATTAAAGTTTGTACAAATTATATTCCTGCGGCATCCAAGATGGCCGCCATTGCTATAAATAGCAAAAACCTATAAATGGTCATTACATGTTTATTTTTGGACCGATTTAGTTCAAATTTGAGATTTAGAAAGTAGATGTCTAGCCATTTAATATATGTAACGGGTTTTTTTGAAACTTTTTCTGTTTGCTCGTAATTAGCGGAATATGCAAATTAGATGCTAAATTTAGTCGATTCTTTGAAAATCTTCTTCTCCGAAACCACATACCCAAATGATGCCAAATATGGTGTGGAAAGTCCCTAGGTGGAGTAGATTAAAGTTTGTACAAATCAACTTCGTGCGGCATCCAAGATGGCCGCCATTGCTATAAATAGCAAAAACCTATAAATGGTCATTACATGTTTATTTATGGACCGATTTAGTTCAAATTTGAGATTTAGAAAATAGATGTCTAGCCATTTAATATATATAACGGGTTTTTTTGTAACTTTTTCTGTTTGCTCGTAATTAGCGGAATATGCAAATTAGATGCTAAATTTAGGCAATTCTTTGAAAATCTTCTTCTCTGAAACCACATACCCAAATGATGCCAAATTTGGTGTGGAAAGTCCCTAGGTGGAGTAGATTAAAGTTTGTACAAATTATATTCCTTCGGCATCCAAGATGGCCGCCATTGCTATAAATAGCAAAAACCTATAAATGGTCATTACATGTTTATTTTTGGACCGATTTACTTCAAATTTGAGATTTAGAAAGTAGATGTCTAGCCATTTATATATTTAACGGGTTTTTCTGTAACTTTTTTTGTTTGCTCGTAATAAGCGGAATATGCAAATTAGATGCTAAATTTAGTCGATTCTTTGAAAATCTTCTTCTCTGAAACCACATACCCAAATGATGCCAAATATGGTGTGGAAAGTCCCTAGGTGGAGTAGATTAAAGTTTGTACAAATCAACTTCGTGCGGCATCCAAGATGGCCGCCATTGCTATAAATAGCAAAAACCTATAAATGGTCATTACATGTTTATTTATGGACCGATTTAGTTCAAATTTGAGATTTAGAAAGTAGATGTCTAGCCATTTAATATATGTAACAGGTTTTTTTGAAACTTTTTCTGTTTGCTCGTAATTAGCGGAATATGCAAATTAGATGCTAAATTTAGGCAATTCTTTGAAAATCTTCTTCTCTGAAACCACATACCCAAATGATGCCAAATTTGGTGTGGAAAGTCCCTAGGTGGAGTAGATTAAAGTTTGTACAAATCAACTTCATGGGGCATCCAAGATGGCCGCCATTGCTATAAATAGCAAAAACCTATAAATGGTCGTTACATATTTTTATTTTTGGACCGATTCAGTTCAAATTTGAGATTTAGAAAGTAGATGTCTAGCCATTTAATATATGCAACGGATTTTTCGGTTACTTTTTCTGTTTGCTCGTAATAAGTGGAATATGCAAATTAGATGCTAAATTTAGGCAATTCTTTGAAAATCTTCTTCTCTGAAACCACATACCCAAATGATGCCAAATTTGGTGTGAAAAGTCCCTAGGTGGAGTAGAATAAAGTTTGTACAAATTAACTTCCTGCATCATCCAAGATGGCTGCCATTGCCATAAATAGCAAAAACCTATAAATGGTCGTTACATGTTTATTTTTGGACCGATTTAGTTCAAATTTGAGATTTAGAACGAAGATGTCTAGTTTAAAAATAAAATTAAACTTTTGTGACACATAAATATTGTGAAAATGCTGGCAGAGGAGTAGTTTATAGCTCACCTGGCCAAAGGTGTGCGTCAGTAAACTTTAATCTTCTTTTCCGAAACTACTGGGCCAATTGAAACCAAATTTGTTGTGGAAGGTCCTTGACAGAGTCTAACAATAGTTTTTTAGCTCACCTGACTGAAAGGTCATGTGAGCTTATGGCATAGCGCAGCGTGTGTGCATGCGTGGGTGCGTGTGTGCGTCTTTAACACCTATTTTCGACATCTCCTCTGAAACTAAGACACAGATTTCAATGAAACTTGGTGAGAAGTATATATGGGCCGGTGCAATTCAGATTTGTTCCTGGCATTGCCATGGCTATAATAACTAGGTCAAGGTGACCTAGGGGTGCAAAAATCTTAAAAAATCTTCTCCTCCGAAAGAATTGATTGGAGAAAAAATCTGATGTGATATTTGGCTTCTCTAGGGTCTTAAGCCTATAGTTTGTTCATTTTGTGAAATTCAGACAAAAAATGGGTTATGCATTTTTACGTTTAATTTTGAAAAAATCGTAAAATAGCTTCAAATTGTTATAACTTCACTATTTGACCAGATAATGGCATGGGGTTTTCAGTTTTGACATCTTCTTGTTAGTATCTTCAAAATGAGGTCAAGGTCAATTGGTAAGGTCGTGGCCTAATTTTTTTTACCTTTGATTATAATTATTATTTGGAAAACTATAAACTTTTTGTATAGGCATGTATATTAGAATGTTGTAGGTATTGATACAACAATCATTTTGATGTATAGAAAAAGGTCATGAGTTCAAAGGTCAAGTTCACAGATGCTAAACAATACCGAAATGGTTAATTATCTTGAAAACTATAAACTTTTTGCATAGGCATGTATATTAGAATGTTGTAGGTATTCATACAACAATCATTTTGATGTATAGAAAAAGGTCATGGGTTCAAAGGTCATGGTCACAGGTGCTTAACAATACCGAAATAGTTTATTATCTTGAAAACTATTAACTTTTTGTATAGGCATGTATATTAGAATGTTGTAGGTATTGATACAGCGATCATTATGATGTATAGAAAAAGGTTATGAGTTCAAAGGTCAAGGTCACAGATGTGAAACAATACCAAACAATACCAAATTTAATTATCACTAAAATTATTAACTTTTTGTATAGGCTTGTATATTAAAATGTTGTAGGTATTGGTACAACGATCATTTTGATGTATAGAAAAAGGTTATGGGTTCAAGGGTCAAGGTCACAGGTGCTAAACAATACCAAAATGGTTTATTATCTCGAAAACTATTAACTTTCTGTATAGGCATGTATATTAGAATGTTGTAGATATTGATACAAGGATCATTTTGATGAAAAAGGCCATGGGTCCAAAGGTCAAGGTCACAGTAGCAAAACAATGCTTAAATGGTTAAATATCTTAAAAAGTATTAACTTTTTGTAATGGCATGTATATAAGAATATCTTAGGTATTGATACAATTATCATTTTGGTATATAGTAAAAGTTCATGGGTTCATAGGTCAAGGTCACAGATGCAAAACAAAATCAAAAACATTAATTAACACGAAAACTACAAATTTTTTGTATAGGTATGTATATTAGAATATTGTTGGTATTGATGTAATGATCATTGTGATATATAGATTAAGGTCAGGGGTATAAAGGTCAAGGTCACAGATACGAAATAATACTGAAATAGTTAATTATCTTGAAAACTATTAACTTTTTCTATAGGCATATATATTAGAATGTTGTAGATAATAATTCAACTACCGGTACTATTTTAATGTATAGAAAAAGGTTATGGGTTCAAAGGCCAAGGTCACAGATGCAAAAAATTGCTGAAATGGTTATATCTTCACTATTTGATCAGATAATGACATGGGGTTTTCAGTTTTGAAATATTCTTGTAATTACCTTCAAAATGAGGTCAAGGTCAATTGTGAAGGTTATGACCTAATGTTTTACCTTTCCTGAAAAAATTGTTGACCCAACTTTTAGGCAGTGTACAAATAAGATGTTTGTTTCAACTAAATCATTGAAATTTTTTTCCTGAATTGGTCAATTCTAACCCAATACAGCATGAAAAGTCCTTTAGTAACAATTAAATCGGCCAGAATCCAAGGTGGCTCCAGTTCCTATAAATAGCAAAAACATTAAAGACCAATGCAGATTTGTTTTCCAACCATTTTGGTTCCAGTTGCAACTGTAAAAAGGAGGTGGAATGCCGTTTCATAGGATTTGCATGTTATTTATCAAAAATGTAAATTACCTGCCAGTTGAGCATTACAGGCCCTATTGGGCCTCTTGTTGCAAAAGATTTGTTAAGGCGTAATTTTGTGAGGACCCTCGGTCATGAATTCATACATGTACTGTATATCATGTGAATATTCTCTGTATCACAAATAAATTAAAAGCTTTATTGCAGAACATGCCGGCATTCGACTTTGACTGTGGTTTTGAGCCCACAACCTTAATAAAAAACATGACAAAACGTCTTAGGAAACAGAGATAATTGCATGACAAAACAATAATTTCTTATCGATTGCAGATTTTAATATTTACATGGAATGTGGTTGAGAATTTACATATTGGTAAAATGGCACTTAGAATTAACATGCAAAATGTGATACTCACAAATTCAAAGTAATCTACATTATTTCACTCGCATTGAGATGGTACTGGGATGATGGCAGGTATAAAGAGAAAACTTCTGACCTTGAGCAAGGGGAACTGACACTTAATGGGGAAATCAATAATTAGTTGTATTGATATATATAATTTTACTGTATTTCCAGAAATACTATCTAGTTGATGTATTTGCCCTCAAAGTTTAATTATCAAGAAAATTGAAATGAATTTGATGTTTGTGTGTTCAAAATATCTGTACCCAACCAAATATAGTATTCCTGGATATACAGTAGTGAAAATCTGTAGTTCAGTTGATAGAGCATTGGACTCCAGATCAAAAGATTGCGGGCTCGAAACCTGATGGGACATGTGACATTAAGCAAATTATTTCATTTCACATTGCTGCTGACTTATCTGGTGTCAGGATAATGGACTAGTGGGGCTGCAACTTCTGAAAATGCAGTCTCAGTGAGCTAGCACCTAAAAGTCAACCTGAGTGCATGCTAGTACAAAGCAGACATGCACATATTACACACTCACTTATAGTTACATTGGGGTAGCCTAGTGTGATCTGGCTGACACTAGCACCAAAGTGCAAAATAGTTAGTTTCAGCTATATTTTATCTCATTACCTGACAGTTGTATTTGCCGAATCTGATGAAGGTGATCAAACCAATACACATTTGGGCTGTCTTATAGCTACCTGAAAAAAAAAAAGGTGTCAAAGTTACGTGTATTACAGTTATTTTATTGCATATCACATCTGTAACAATTAATTTGATTTGTCGAAAGGTGAGAAAATGATGAAAATAATACATCAACTAGATAGTACACGGTGTATGGACCGGTCCATACATGACCGAGCGGTCCATATTCGGTATTGAACGTTACAAGTTGTGAAATGACAGTTATAACTATACACTGGATATTGTATATAGATTTGTGTTGTTGCATTTAAAAAGAAACTGAACATTAAATTTATTGTTGTTAGATTAATGTTTTGCTTTTATTTCCCACTCTAACGAAGTTGGCAATTTGGAAGGGATATAGAAATGGGGTCTATCAACATTTGTCTCGATGTTAAGTATATGCGATTTTGTTTGTTCAATGCAATAAAAGCTTTAGTTACTTATGTAGAGGGTACTATCAAGATTTACGGACTGCCCGATGGCGAGTATTCGGACCAACATTTTGATATGGCCCAAGCCACAGGCTAATGCATAAATAGTTACTATATTAACTATATAACAACATATAATATTGTTATAGACAGGGGTTAAAACTATGTTTTGTAATGTAAGGACCTTTTGACTTTATTTTTTGCAGGTCCTACTCCTACATAAGGTTTTGAAAGTCCAATATCAATATTGAACGATACAAGTGTATTTTAGTTATCATATAGATAAAATGGGATGATCCTGGCAAAAATGACAGGTCCATCAGACTTTTACAGATTAAATATCAAAGGTCCCAGGAAATTTTGAACCTCCGCATGGATACCAAAAATAGGCACATCAGTATATCAATATATGAACTTGTTCTCAGATCAATCCTTGCAGATTAACAAGAGACCAGTAGGGCCTGTATTGCCCACCTGGTGCACATTAGCCAAAAATCAAAAGAGATTTCTGTGGTGGACATCTTCTGATTCTCTATATAGAATTTGATGATGACAAGCCTCTTGGTTATTGGGAAGTCATTATAATTTATATAGTCATTTATAGCAATTTCCAAATAAGGTCACTATTCACAGACCTAACATGATGATTCTTTGAAGTTTGATAATTATACACCTTTTGAGTCATGACAAAGTCACTAAGCATTTTTGGATAAAGGGTCGTTGTGATGTTTGATGCAGGTCAAGGTCAAATCTATTCAAAACTTGAGGCAGTGATTCTATATATGAAGTTTGATGTCTACAGACAGGCCTTTTTGTTCATAAGAAGTCATATTTAGCGTTTTCACATAAAAGGTCACAGTGACTATGAATAAGTATCAAGGTCAAATATATTCCAAAACTTTGTAGAACTCAGTACACTGATTCTATACCTGAAGTTTGATGTTTATAGACAATTGGGTTCATGAAAAGATGTCATTTTTAGCATTTTTAATCACAAGGTTACTGTGATCTTAAACTAAGGTCAAGGTAAACCTATTGGCAAACTTTGTAGAACTCAACACTGATTCAATATCTGAAGTTTGCATACATGACATAACTCAAAAATGGAAACCTGGAACATTAGACAATACAATCTGGAATATAATGTGAAAATTTGGGACATTTTCTCTAAAGTCAAGAGACATTGGTAAGACTTCCTTTTGTACTCTCCACCCATTATATTCTATGTAAAATTTTTGAAAAATCATTTTTCACAGAAATGTTCAAAATAGCTTGAAATTATCATTTTTAGACTTTTCAGTCAAAATTAAAATTTTAGTGGAGGATACAAATGGAAGTCTTTCCGAGACGTTTTTATTAGAAACAAAATTAAGTGTTATGACAATTAACGCAATGTTAAGAAATGGAATTATAAGTTTATTCAAAAACAATGAATTCAAAAGTTATAACTAAAGGAGAATAAGCTTTTACATTTTCAAATGCTTTTCATGAGAATGTAAAATTTATCTACTGGCCACGCTTTCCAAGCTCTAATCATCAGGCTGTTTCACAACTTATTTATTCATCATAACTATGTATACCAACATTTTACTGATTATCGCTGGTAATATGACAAAATTAACTTACTCTGAACAAATATTCATTCTTTATTTCATTGAAAATCACTCTTCTGAATGAAAAAAAAACTATGTCATATGTTTGGTTACAAAACACATGGTTAAACCGGCAGTAGAAAATTCAAATGTAAATTGTATAAAAACAGCTTTGAAAATTTGCAATTATGTGTTAAAAGGTATATTTAGTAAATAAAAGTTTACGTTTGATACATATTTATTGCAAAAATTATCTTTTTTGAAGAAATTTAACCATAATATGATAGCATTTTTTACAAGACTGTAGTTTCTTGAAAAGGACAGCTTTTTCAAAATTCAGGACAAAGTTAAAATTCCATGAATTTGTGTGTCCCTGCATAGGCGTGGCAGGTTTTAAAAAGGTCAAAATCTGTGACATCCCAGACAATCCAGGACATATGGCATGTGTGCTTTTGGTTCATGTGAAGTCATTTTTAATGTTTTTACATATCAGGTCACTGTGACCTTGAACTAAGGTCAAGGTCAATGATTTGCAAACTTTAAATGACATTTCTCATGGATAATTCCAAATCTATTCGGAAACTGTGTAGAACTTAACATGCTGATCATGTATATTCAGTTTGGGGATTCTAGGTCTTTAGGTTCATCAGAGGAAGTCATTTTAGTAATTTGACACTTACAGTAACTTTTTCAGCCATTGTGACCTTGAACGAAGGTCAAAATCAACAATTTTTGCAAACTTTAAATTACATTTTTCATGGATAATTCCTCGAAGTTTCATAAAAATCTGTCAAGTGGTTCAAGAAGTTGTTTAGGTTAAGTTTACAGATGCATGCACATACGGATGCATTGTTGCAACCGCTATTGAAATAACGACCACTATTGAAATAATTATTTCAATAGCGGTTGAGAATGCACTGAAATAACGACCACTATTGAAATAATTTCAATAGCGGTTGGGAATGCACTGAAATCACGACCACTATTGAAATTGGAATAATTATTTCAATAGCGGTTGTATCTGCACTGAAATAACGACCTCTATTGAAATAATTATTTCAATAGCGGTTGAGAATGCACTGAAATAACGACCTCTATTGAAATAATTATTTCAATAGCGGTTGAGAATGCACTGAAATAACGACCTCTATTATTTCAATAGCGGTTGGGAATGCACTGAAATAACGACCACTACTGAAATTATTTCAATAGCGGTTGTATCTGCACTGAAATAACGACCTATATTGAAAAAATTATTAGTCCCCTATCGGTGGAACCGAAAGGGGATTATAGTGATAGTCGATGTCCGTCTGTCAGTCTGTCGGTCTGTCAGTCTGTCCGGGCTTGTATCCGCAACTCCTACCAAACTACTGAAGGGATTTCACTCAAACTTTACAAAATTGATCATCAGGAAGTCCTTTTATGCATATCTAAAGGGCGTTGTTGTCAGATGTGCGTCTGTCCGTTCAGCCGTCCGTCCGTCCGTCCAGAAAGCGTGTGGCTCCATTGTATATTAGAATGGAGTTTACTTTCACTTATATCGGGGCGATCAGTTCTGGGATGGTTGAGGAAACCGGAGTAACCGGAGAAAACCACCAACTTTCTCACCGATTGGGATTGGAACCTAGGCTGTAAGAGGCCCTTTGATCCGTAACCTCTGTTGATCAGTACAAAGTGACTTCTCTTGAAAGCACCCCGTGACTCCGAGTCTATTTCGATTGGTTAGCAATAACAAATGATAAGTAGTGGCACTGAAAAAAAACTAGTTTTTTCTTCTTTTTCTGTCTCAATGTCTTTGCAGATGAACTTGTCACATACGGTAATATTTTAATGTATTGTTTTATTGCCCCCCCATCTCTTTTTTTAAATAATGGGAAATACATATTGCAGTGCAATTTTGATGTATCATTGAAGAAGATTTTAAGTCCTGTACTTATGCATTGTATAATTTAGCTCAATGTTATTTTTTAACTTGGGTCTTATATATCAGATCTGAAATATCTTATCATTTTCTTCTCTGAAAAAATTTGCGGTTAATATGTATGGATTATAGTTCATTATGTTTATAAACTGAATGTTATAGAAAAAATCCTTCTTAAAAATATTTAAACAGATATCTTAATAATAAAATCAAAGCACCTTAAATTCGAAAAATGCAGCTGTACATGCAAGGTTTTCGTAATGATTTTGACCAGTATATACTGTTAGGAAACAAGCTAATGTATAAACTTACCAGTATATACTATACATTAGAAAACGGAGGTAAATTACGACTACCTTTTATAACTTTTGTTTTTGGTATGGTAAAATATATTACTATTAATTAACGAATAAGATCATATTCACTGGTTGTGCAGTGATAAACATAATCGTCATCGCAAATATATTCAATAGGCGGTTAGGTTATTCGTGTAGAAAAAAGTTCTTAAGACATTATTATTTCAATAGTGGTCGTTATTTCAGTTCTCAACCGCTATTGAAATAATTTCAATAGTGGTCGTTATTTCAGTGCATTCTCAACCGCTATTGAAATAATAGAGGTCGTTATTTCAGTGCATTCTCAACCGCTATTGAAATAATTATTTCAATAGAGGTCGTTATTTCAGTGCATTCTCAACCGCTATTGAAATAATTATTTCAATAGTAGTCGTTATTTCAGTGCATTCTCAACTGCTATTGAAATAATTATTTCAATAGAGGTCGTTATTTCAGTGCAGATTCAACCGCTATTGAAATAATTATTCCAATTTCAATAGTGGTCGTTATTTCAGTGCATTCTCAACCACTATTGAAATTATTTCAATAGTGGTCGTTATTTCAGTGCATTCTCAACCGCTATTGAAATATTATTTCAATAGTGGTCGTTATTTCAATAGCGGTTGTAACAATGCATGCACACACATACACACGCCACATCATACCATAAGCTCACACTGCCTTTAGCCAGGTGAGCTTATAATTGTGCTCTCATCATGAATAGCTAAAAAATTGCTAATGCAAAGTTAAACAATATTACAACCAACTAACCATTAACCAGGTGATATCGATAGGTGGCCAAGTGGTGTAAAATGTGTGCTGAGGGATCACTTTCAATGCCTTGGTTTGAACACCACTCAGGACAGATTCTAGTGTGAGAAATTTTGTCAATTCACTTGCTGAGGACCAGTGGTTTTCTTTGGTCATTCCAGTTTCCTCCACCATTCCTGAAATGACCACCTTTATATAAGTGAAAAGTGCTTGACTGAAGCATAAAACACCATTAAAATAATGTTGCCAAATGGGTTTTACTTTCTGTAGATGTTGTCATCATTCAGTCGTTTTAGGCTATTTAGGTCAGTATAATGAGTATTGATTTCTTTACTGTACTAAATAAGTTTAGATAATGACATGGTTGACGATTCAATTACATGTACAACAAGGGGGGGATACACATCCGTATCTACATCCCACACAGAACATTTAATATCTACAATACAATCATGTTTCCCAGAAAGTTTTCATTTGTACAGCTAGTCCACTAAAATCTTTAGACTGAAAAAGCCTAAAAAGATGGAATGAAGCCATTTTTAACATTTCTGTAAAAAATTCTTTTTCAAAAATTTAACTAAGAATTTTGTGTGTGGGTTGGGGAAGGTAACAAAAGTCTTACCACATGTAACATTTCAAACCAGGTATGATTGATTTCAAGTCCACAATATGTCCCATCACATTTTCCAAAGTAAAAAAACAGAAACTTCTAAATTCTAAAACTTAAAAAAAGATAAATAGTCTTACCTGTTTTATGATTTTTAACTTTCTGTATCTAAAATAGGCAGGAAAAAATCTATCTCATTTCTCCTCACACACTGACCAAATTCTCAAAGAAAAATGATTCAAACAAAGAATTTTTAAGTTAAACCAATAGTATTCCACTTTAGATTAGGTGAGCCAATCAGAATCGAGAACACAACCTCTTTCGGAGGTGTGTACTTGTTACATAAAGAAGGTATATGTGTATGTAGGTGAGCGATCTGAAATCTGCTCACCAGGAATTAGATAAGCTTTTGATCATTTTGATCTAACTGTACATTATTTAATCACAGGTAGAAATGAATAATTGAACAGTGGCACCTGTATAAATTTTTGTGACCATCTGTATAAATTTTTGTGACCATCTGTAATATAAATTTTTGTGACCATCTGTATAAATTACTGTGACCACTTGTATAAAATATTGTGACCACCTGTATAAATTATTGTGACCACCTGTAATATAAATTTTTGTGACCATCTGTATAAATTACTGTGACCACCTGTATAAACTAATGTGACCACTTGTATAAACTATTGTGACCACCTGTATAAATACTGTGACCACCTGTATAAACTAATGTTGCCACTTGTATAAATGATTGTGTCTACCTGTATAAACTCTTGTGACCACCTGTAATTTCAGAGTGAAATACATATATTTTCACCGGCGAAAATATATGTATTTCACTGTTGTGAAAATACCGGTTTTATCAGTTAAATATTTACCATTATTTCATTATCAATATGAAATAAATGGGTTTAGTGATAAATTGAGGAAGCTTTATATAAAGAAATCATAGAAGAAATAAACTATTGGACTTGAAAATAGAGTGGCAATAAGCAATGTGGTGAAGTTATCAAAGGACTTTAAAACTAGATTTTACTGTAGCAGTTAAAAAATTTGAACAAAATTCTACGTCTGTAAGGGACTTCTACAGTAGATGTCTGTTATCTGTTTCCATTCCTGGTAGCCAAAATTGCCATTGGCAACTTATTTCTCAGAAATTCTGTCAAAAAAATGACATATTTCAGCAAATTTGTGAAAAAATACTTTTAAAGGACCATATTTTCATGACTTTTGGAAATATGGCTTCTTATAATTTAAAATTGTGGAAACATAGTACTATAATATTATTGTCACTAAATCTTGTTTCATTACATGTATTTCACATTCTTTCAGATGCAGCCGATCAATCCAGTGAACAAAACAGTAATGACCATGATGATATTATAAGTCCTAATGCAAACCATACTTCACTAAAGGATACACTATTGAATTTACCTAGATCATCAAAGGTAAACATTAGAATGGCTACCAGTATTTGGTTTGTTGCCAAGGGGGGGGGGGTGTATGAGAATATGTCTCATTCAAGATTATTGTTTGTATGGTGTTTTACACCCCTTTCATATATCAGGTGGCAAGTTCTGGGTGGTGGAAGGAACCCTAGTAACATAGAAAACCATTAACACTCAGAAAGCTGTCTGACAAACTCTTAATTTATGATATGTCTTGACAAGGATTTGATAAAAAGAGCAATGTAATTGTATCATAAAATACTCGCATATGTGGAGACGAGTTAATATAAGACCTTGGTCTTCTTCTCGAATCCTTTTCATTATGTATATGTATGTTATTGTACCATTGTATTTTTTTGTGAATAAAATATTGTTTAACTAAATACTGACATACACAAAAAGGGTAATGGATATTGTGAAATCTTCACAATAAGACTACATGTATATCATTTCAGTCTATATGTACAGGGTAAATCATTTTAAGTCTAAATAAAATTGTTTTTTCTCTTTCACAGAATTCCATAGAAGATACATCACAGATGATTGCAATCAAATTACAAGAGAACAAGGAGCCTAGTAAACTATTTAGTTCTGGAATTACTGGACTTCTAACACCGGATATTTTACATTTTGAGGTAAATATATAACACTACAGGAAAACCCTGTTATAATGCCCCTTAATAACTTTGTTACCTTTCTTATGACCAACCTATTTTGAAGTTTCAATATCTATTTTTTCTATAATCCTTGATAATTTTGCCACCTCTCTTATCGTCACACTATTTCAAAATCCCGACATCTGTTCTTCTATGCTCCTCAATAAGTTTACCACCTAACTTATTGCAACATTATTTTGAAATCCTAATATCTATTTCTTCTATGACCCTCGTTAACTTTGTCAACTCAATTATTGCCACACTATTTTTATGTCCTAAAATCCATTTATTCTATGCTTTTCTTGATAAGCCTCCCTCAGTTTATTGCAAACTTTCTTTAAAATGCCAAAATTTGACTGAAAAAAATGGCGGTGATGAATCAAGGTTTTACTCTACTCATGATTTGTTTAATGGGATTTTCCAATGAGGTTTGTCAGATGATCACATTTTGAAAACATTTTCCTTGCAAATTCCAGGAAAAATGTTGTTTTTACATGAAAACCATCAAGACTTTTTTTAAGTACAAAGTATGTTGAGGTGGTCAGTTCTAGGGTGGTGGAAGAAATGGGGGAATCTAGAGAAAAGGAACAACTTTTGAAAAGTAAACTAACATGATACTTTCTCACACTAGGACCTGTAATATTCAAATCAAGGCCATAAGAAAAACTGTAAGCACACGCTTTAGACCACTTCAAGGCAATCAAGTACTTGACATGATAAGTGTCCAAGGTCTTTATTGAAGTGAGGTCCAACAAACATTTAATTGATGGGATTTTGAAGCAAGATCCAACAAACATTTATCAGGATGGGACTTTGAAGTAAGGTCCAACAAGGATTTATTGGGATGGGATTTTGAAGTAAGGTCCAACAAGGATTTATTGGGATGGGATTTTGAAGCAAGATCCAACAAACATTTATTAGGATGGGACTTTGAAGTAAGGTCTAACAAGGATTTATTGGGGTGGGATTTTGAAGCAAGATCCAATTAACATTAATTTGATGGGATTTTAAACTGAGGTCCAACAAACATTTATTAGGATAGGATTTCGGGAACACTTGATGTATTTTCCCTTGTTTTGTTTGATTTTGCTTAACAGTAAATAAAAATATAAAATTAATTTTCTGGTTTTAGGAATCTCTTAATGTAATGGTAGTTGGCAGTAACAACCAGGGGGTGTTACAAATTTTTAATGTTACACAGACAGCATTTACAAAATTAAACGATATTGTAAGTACAGATGGGTTTTTTCTGATAAATATTAATTGATGTTTTATTTTGCATTCATTTAACAATTTTGTTAAAAAATTTGATTTGAAGTTTAATTTTAAGCTCACATTGTGTGTGTGTGTGTGTGTGTGTTGGGGGTGGTGGTGGCTTATATTTTCTCGTTGCCATCGATGATTTGAATCCTTTTAAGTTTTAAGTGCCGGTTTTGATTACAATAACATTTTCTTAGTTCAACCAATATTAACAATTTATAATTAATTTATGACAAATTCCTTCAAAATGTAACCTATTTCAGCATATATATTGAAAAAAATATACGGTACTTTAAATTTTGGAAATTTTGGAACTTTGTTTTCATGTATTGAGTTTATTTTTGTGGGAATCCTAGGACATGCCATTATAATTGACTCTGAAATAAATATATATCTTGCATGTAGGTTCTAGAAAATGGTGGCAGACCAAAGGGAATCTCAAGTGTCCCTTATGACATTCCTGGGCCTACAAAAGGTGTTCTTATTGCTGTTGGATCCAGACAGTCTACAGATTCTGCACTGCCACCATCCTCCTCTGGAAGTCCTATGGATATACAGATGAATTTTTATCCCATTTATAAAAATAATGTTAAAGGTAGGTCTGATATATTACAATGAATATTCAGTTTTGTATATGAGGTAATTTTTTTACCCCCACCTTTTGAAAAAAGGGGAAATTTAAATTTGAAATTCCATCCTCTTATCCATCCAGACACTTCTTTTTCATTTTACAACCAGCAATGATATTGGATTGCACATATCATTGAAAAATTGGATACCTTTCATTAACAAAGATTAAGAAATTGCTTAATTACCGGTAATTAACATGAGACATATCAAAGTACATGTACTTACAGTCACCAGTAGAAAAAAACCTAATTATACCCCCACTTTGAAAGAATAGGGGGTTAGCTGGTTTACCTCTATCCTCCTGTCCAAAACAAAAATTTTCATAACAGTTTTCTCATCAAATACTAAAATCAGCCACTTGACATTTTGTATATGAATTCAGTGTGAGGTCCCATGTTGCAAGTACTGATTTCAAGTCTGCCAGACATCTGCTTCCTGTTTACCGACTTCATTTTTTTTTGACATTTAGGGTCAATGGTTGAAGTTAAAAATTGGGGTAAACTAAGTGTGTGGTAGCTCACAGATTTCGTGTTGTAACTGTAACATAGTAAAAAATTATTCTTTCCTAGTGAAATAGTTCAGGGATGGAAAAATAAGAATGCCTGTAGAAAACATTGACATTTGGCAAGCAAACTGACAGACATTTACACATTAGGACCTACTGTACATCAAGTAGAATTATAACTTAGGTGGTGAGAGGCACTGTGATCCGTAACTTTGTGATTTTGACTAAAGGGCCACGAAGGACTCCTCATCTATTTAAGATTATATTTACATGCAGATCACCTATTTTGATTGTTTTTGGTAGATTGTTGATTATTTTTGGTAGATTATTCATGAACTACCAAAAAATAAGTTTCATAGCACAGTACATAGATTTCAAATCTTTAAGAATGCTTTGTTTCTCATTTAACGTCTAATAGAAAAAAATGTATGATGAACTTGTAATTATTAATATTTTTCTATTGTTTCAGATAATGATGCAGATGTAGAAATGCCAAGATCAAATGAATCCTCACCCAGAATCTCAGGCTCAGACCACTCAACTCGCCGATACTCAAATGAATTGACAGAATCTGAATCTGGAAGTGTGAATCTCATGAAAGAAAGAACATTATCTAGCGGAAGTTCTAATCTTGATTCTCCAAGGGAATCAGCAGCTCTTCAACCTCCACCAAGGCAAAAGAAAAATACAAAAATGAGAGATAGTTGTGACAGCGGTAGTGAATCACCAAGGGAAATAACTTTAATAAAAACATCAAATGGAAATAGAAATTTAGTTGTAGATCTGAACAAATCTGGAAGTTCTGATGATTTGGAGACGGAATCTACTGATTTTACTGAAAGTAAACCAAACTTTTCAAATCGGGAAGTGTCAAACTTTTTTGAAGAAAGTTTTGATGAAAAACACTTTTCAAAAGAAAATAAAGCAGCAGTTACAAAACCCAGTGCCACTATGCCGTCTGCTGGAGGGGATACTGTAGCAGGCTCTTCATGGACAGAAAGTGATGAAATAAACTATAAAGACCTACAGACTGAAATAAATAACCAGGTAAAACTTACCATAACCAAATTTAATGTATAGAAAAACCACCTCATTATGTCCCTTCTGATTGGTAAGATGATGCTTTAGACAACTCGGTTACTACAAATTCTCTGAGTTGGTAAAGAACAACTGGCTATTGGTGAACAAAATTGATAGATTGTAATTAAAAGTTGGGAGTAATTCTTTTATCGCTCAGTAAAGATTTTTCCACTTATATTGAGGCTGTCAGTTCTGGGATATACTTATTTGTGTGACTTGGCACATACAATTCATTGTGTACCTTTGATATTGTAACAATACTTACACCAGGCTTATATCTTAGTTATATCCCCACAAACAAAGTTTAGAGGGGTATGTTGAAATCACCTTGTCTGTCCATCCATCCATTCATCTGTCTGTCCATCCCAATATCGTTACCACTCCATATCTTACGTGTCTGTGGATAGATTTTCAAACTTGACACAAATGTAACCAACATGAGATGATGTGCCACATACCAAATTTAGCGTCTGTCCATGTGGGGCATAGGGTCTTGTCTTTCAAGAGACTGCTCTAGTGTTTTATGAGAACTTACAAAATTTTTGTTATTTTAATTTCAGGATAAAAAGATTGAAGACCTAAAGAATAGAATTGAAGGTCTTTGTAGGTTGGTATAATGTGAATAAAAACATTTTTTCCCTGGCTCTTATTCAGATCTGCACCCAAATATAAAAGTACTGGTATCCCAGAAAATGATGTCATACAATAAATATTGTCCTTAACTATGTCAGTAATAAATATGTTTATGATATCCGATCATTTGAGATAGTTTAGTTTCTAATCTTTTGTTCTGGAATTGTGATTTCGGGCAGGTTACATAAAGACTTACTTGTTAATAAGTTTTAAAATTCTCAAAATTTAGGAGTTTGCTACAATGGAACCTATACAAAACATACAACAGTTTGAAGATAAATTGTTTTGGAATTTAATAATCCAGGTAGAATCAAATTTACAACAAAACTGGTGTAATCGTATATCCTAATGAAATAAAATATACTAAACTGGTATACTGGAATATATGAGATTGGATAAGTTTTTAGTTCCCTCAGAGTTTGAATTGGTCCATTTTTACTGCTCAGACCTTAACATTTCTGAATTAAAAAAATGTTACAGGTCCCGACTAAAAATTACAGGTCTTGGGCTGGCAGGCTTGTTTAACTTTCAGACCCTGATATATATGTATACGTGAGAATTATATAGAAAGTGAGTTTGTATCTTTGTGTTGTTTATTTTATAGAGCTGTTGAGGAGACCTCAGTTGTGTTTCCAAATAAATATAAAGACATGGAAAACACAGGTATGAAAGTTACAATAAATCTTGTCAAAACAAGTGTACAGTTTAACAGTAAATTTGGAGGGATGGATCAGAAATGGTTCAAGTTTATATAAGATCATTGATAACATAGACAAATGGATATTCTTTCACTAAAATACCAGCAAGTTCTATTCTGGGAAATAAAAAAAAAGATAAACAGTGTTATCTTTATATTGGGAAGTACAGTTTTAATTCTGGTGTCATGGAAGTTTGGACCATCTGTCAAAAAAGTAGTATCTTTTCCAGTATGAACGGTTTTAAAAGTTGTTTCAACACATCGTGGTATAGGAGCTTGAAGTGAAGAACATGATACCATACCGGTATCTTTAAGCTGACTAAAGTACATCAAACAAATCTTTTTGGCTTAAAATAAACTTTGGTTACTGTAAATTGGGAAATTTTTGCTTTGGATTTAGCATAAATTTGTGACAGTTATGATTTCTTGTTAAAATTTCAGATTTGGTGAAGGTTATTTGTCAGTATGAAGGTGATGAGACTCGTAAAAAGAAGTTTGTATTAGACAATGGAAGATTGAAGCTAGACCTACTCAAAGATGTATTTGATTTATCAACTGTAGAACTCTATCTTGGTAAGTAAATGTTTTAAGTCGCTGCAGATTTCTTAAGATGAATAGATATAATTTTATGTGGAGATTTTAGTGGTAGCTTTTTTCCTGCCCCTCAGTTACAAATGCATTTATTTGAGTGATCTGTGATTGTGTACTAAGAGATGATGCAATTACAGAAATTTTCTACCACAAACTTACAGAAAAATCATTCCATATAAGATATATCCAGATATACGTAACTTTTATTTAAATAGCGGAGTGTTTCTACTTATGTCTCATCAAGTCAGCTCCAATGCATTGTACATGTAGCCTAAAACATAACTTTAGTTTCCGATTCAAGTGACTTCAATAACTCAAAGTGTACAGGGCTTTAAATTACATCTCTAGTTATCTAAATGTTAAAGTTTTTGAATTGAATAATGAATTGGAGATATATGTGATATTCAAGAAAATTGTATATGATTTATTCAAATTTTCAATATTTACAGATGGAGAACCATGTGTTATTGGTTCAAACATTGATGGATACATTCCAATAAGATTCGAACCATCATCAACTCTGGTTATTACGGGAAAACATATCACAAGGACTGAACAAGAATTAAGTAAAGATGAAGATATTCCATAAATGATCATATCAGTATTTAAGTTTAGATTTTAGCCATTGCCAGCTCTGCTCATCACTGGAGAATTTATTTAAAGGCAGAAGAACCATTGTGTAGAGAAAAGTTAGAGATACTTCATAGATGTTTTATATCATTTTGTATTTAAGATCGTTTATTGTAAATATATTATGGTTTTGTTATTAATATTTACATGTAATATAAAATAAGTTTGAAGTTATTAAAATGATCATGATGGGTAGACCGATGTTTTGTGAAAACAGTGAGAATGAAAAAAAATTGTTTTGTAAAAGAGTTTATGAATGTTGTTTTTACAGAAACTATAAATATAAGTCATATTCCTGGAATTAAAAAAAATGTTATATTTTTGGAGTTAGAAAAATATACATGTAATACATAAGGTCTTAAGAATTTGATTTAAATGATCTCTTGTGTCTGTATACAAAAAATAATTATTTACTGAATTACTCTAATGGTCATGTTTGAATAGGCAGACATAGCACTACTGTGGCCTTCAGTGTTATTGTTTACTTTCTTGATTTTGGTTGAAGGCCCTTTTATTGTGGCAGACTGGGTTTGATAGGTGGTCAGGTAGCTCAGTAGGAAAACTGCCCCATTATTATTGGGAAGGTCCCAGGTTCAAGTCTTAGTTTGGTTGTACCCCTTTACTGTTACAATATCAACAAAATGTCACTTTTCAGCTTAGACTTGCAAAACAAATTTTGTATATTCATGAAAAAAATTGCATTGATACCTTTGTCCTTCAATATTTTATACTTGGGCTTGTAAGTCTCACGACAATACTAATGTGAATTTGTAATTCCATGAGCAAGAACAGATACTGTTATTCAAAATTGGATGAAATTATATTATAGAACAAGTGAATATCATGAATGACAGCAAAATTTATTTACAGATGTAATACTTCATGGAATCCTTTATATCCATGTAAAAAATTTAAAAGATTTTAGAGACATACAAACGTCAGAGTATTACAAATAATACAATGCTTCTGGACTACTTTGCCACCTTGTTTATTGCCACAGTATTTAAAGTCCAAAAATGTATTTCTTCTATGTTTTACTTTATATGTCTCTCTCCATTTATTGCCAAACCTGTATACAATGCCAAAATCTGATTGAACAGATAGTGACCATAAATCGCGGTTATACTGTATTTCTTAACTAATTTTGTCCTAGATTCATTAATGAATTAAAATCTGCATTTGTTGATGTTGTAAAACATACCATGACCTATTTCAAATCTGTTACATCTGATATGTGTTTAAGTATGTCTTTGCTTGCCACTATGCTCACACTGATCCTTAGAAATACCAGATACGGCCAGTTTGTAATTACCAAATTGAATTTAAAAAAAGAACAATTCAATATTAACATATAATTTCCATGAATTATATACATTTTTTGCATTCATATACAGAACAAATATTATTATATAGTTTAAAAGGGGCCGGTCCAGTTCCATTTGGTAATTATACACCAATCCCATCCGGTATTTCTGTGTACCAGTGTGAGTGTAATAGCAAGCAGATACATACTTGAACATGCCTCGGATTCTGTGATATATAAAGAGTCTTAATACTTTGAAGTCAAAATATTTTTGTGTACATATACAACATTGAAGTAGAAATATATATCTGTTAATTCTGTAAGACACCTTTAATATCATTCCATTATTTTTATTATAATATTTTATATTTATTATTCAATATAAATGTGATCTTCATGTCATTCCATTAGGGGTTTTATAAACTTGAAATATGATATTAGACCTAGTATTATTTTAATTTTTCAATAATGGTGTATGGTTTATAGATTTTATAATAGTATTATATAAATAGAGGTATTTGATGGTTGCAAATGTATACAATGTACTAGTTTGCCATTTGTTAGAAAGGTATTCTATCTAGTGTTTTGCACCTGTGTTAAATGAAATATAGTCCAACACATTAAACATGCTGTACATTTTGTTCTGTTTGTGTTGACCAAGAAAACCACAATAATAATTTTGACTTTATTTTTATGAAAAGATAGCATTTTCTTCCATCTACATATGTTTGAGATAGAGATTTCCGCTTGAAGAAAAGATGGAAGAAATTTCTATCTTCACCTCCACGTGCATTTATCTTCACCTACAGATTTTCAGTGACGTCACAATCAAAGAACAATTGAATGACGTCAAATCGTGGAGAGATGACGTCGTCTTGCGAGAAAATGACACACAAGTCTCCAAAATTTAGAAATTTTCACTGCATTCAAATGTTTATTTTAGGAGATTGGAATAAATAGCTTTGTTTTCTAGTTTATACATTTTGTATAACATTTTGTATAAATCAAAATCTGGTACATTCTGTCCGATGGTCATATTTATTTTTATGTAAAACGTTAAATAACAAAGTTAGATTTACAAAGATGGCGTTGATGTCGATGTAACTGATTCTTCAAGCCAAAAATTGTCATCAAAATGGAAGAGCTTATCCATGTAGGAAAGGGAAATTTAACCCCACGGGTGAGATTTTCCTTTCCTACATGGATACTCATGATAGATTCTATTATGCTTTTGTTACTCAATTACTTTACATGTACCTGGTACTTCTAGAGGTCATCTTGATATTTTTTCCCTATTGCTTAAAAGTATTAATTTTTATTCGCGAATGATCTTGATCATTCTCGAATTTAGCTGTTACATGCAGATTTCTCAACCCGAATATTCTTCCGTTACAGATAATCAACTCTCTCTCGTATGTAGGTTCAAAGTTGAAATAAAGGTAGATAACTCAAATTTTGAATGCGGGTTATGGACGTTTCGCCCCAATATTAATATTTTCCGCCCCAACTATATTCTCCGCTTTATCATACCTGCCAACCCTCCCGATCAGGGATTGAGATTAACGGGCGCCCAGTTTTTCGCTCTGGGCGATAAATGTATCATACACAGGTCGCCCAGGGCTGCCAGGTGGCGATTAGAATTTTCAGTTCGGAGTATTTGACATTCCGATCCGTTTACCGATTTCCTGTTTATATTTCTGACTGGCGACAATAATAGTAAAATTGAAAAATGGGTATCATATAGTTAACAAGTGTAAATGGACCGGTGTTCCGACCGGAATTCAAATACGGTGCCATTTCGTTTCCTTTTCTGATATTTATGTATAAAATGATACTTCCGGCTTTCTGCCATGTGGAAATTTTTAGGAGCATCGACTCCAAAGGCTAAACAAGGACCTGCGGAAAAACGAAAGTACTATCAAGAGTATGATAAGTCCAAACGCATCGGAGCATATAAAAAGCCATGGGAAGATGGCAGGCCTTGGTTGTATGATACGCAGGACGGAATGAAGTGTGCCGATTGTGTAGAGTTCGACAGGAAAAAAATCTGTATTTACCGAGGGTTGCACTAGTTATAAACTTGACAGTGTAAATAAACATGACATTTCTGAATCTCACAAACAGGCCCAAGCCTTTAGTAATGCAAAACAAGTTCCTGCTAATAAATCAAAATCTGCCAAAATTATACAGTCATTGACATTGGCAGTACCTATAGATCAACATTTTCTGCAAAACCATTCGTCAATGTAATTGCAGATGTTGAATATCGAAAAGTAAAGCAAGGGATAGAATAATCCAAATGCATATGCCTGATATATTTAGATCAACCATCACTCTTGACAGTTCATTGTATGGCTCATCGAAAAGTTAAGCTCAATCCCTGCTGATGTGAGGAGTCTCCCCATATTAAGACAAAAATTTTGGAATTTTGTGCTATCATACTGCTTTTCCCGTTTTTCAAAGCATTCCGTGAAGTCATCCTTAAAAAATTATAAATTGATTAGAGTGAAATCTGGGATAGCGATCACTTTGTAGAGTGGTCATCTGTCAACTACATTTTTATCATGTACAGAACCTTTGTAGGGGTCACCTGTCAAACCCAGTCAGCGGGGATCCTAACGGCCACCCGATTGAAAAAATTGTTGTTTACAAGATTTACTAAAATTATGCTGGTCTCGGGAATAAAAAGTCTTCCAAAAATTATCAAATTCTTAAAACACAACTAATAATAAAATAATAGTTAATTTTTTCAAGTTATTAGTTTATTTAAAAAATATCCTCAATTATGACATGAAAGATATCAGAAGCTTATTAGCTCACCTGAGCCAAAGGCTCAGATGAACAATTGTCATCTATCTTCATCCGTCTTGTATAAACTTTTTAGCTCACCTGAGCCAAAGGCTCAGATGTGCAATTGCCATCTATCTTCGTCCGATGTGCGTCATGTATAAACTTTTCACATTTTTTATCAATTCCTCCAAAACTACAGAGCCAAATTGGATGATATTTGACAGTAATGGTCAAGTAAGGGGTTTTCAGATTTGCACAAATGCAAGGATTATGTCCCCTTGGGGCCCCATAAAGGGGAAATTTGTGAAAATCTTTAAAAATCATCTGCTCTGAACCTACAAGAGATATAACTTAGATATTTCATGTAAAACACTATGGGCACCTAGTTTTAGATTTGCACATATTGTAGCTTTAGGGGCCAAAATGAGATAATGGCAAGGTACTTGAGGGGGAAATTGCAAAATTAATGTATTTGTCAATATATTTGAAAACTATAAGCTTTTTGTATGGGCATCATCATCATGTGTATTGGAATACTGTAGGCATTTGCACAACAGTCATTTTGATATATGAATAGAGGTCATAAGTTCAAAGGTCAAGGTCATAGATGTAAACGAATACTGAAATGGTTAATTATATCAAAAACTTTGAACTCTTTGTGTAGGCATGTATATTAGAATATTGTAGGCATTTGCCTTACGGTCATTTCCATATATGAACGAAGGTCATAGGTTCAAAGGTCAAGGTCATAGATGCAAACAAATACTGAAATGGTGAATTATCTCAAAAATGATAAACTTTCTCTATAGGCATGTATATCAGAATGTTATAGGCATTTACACAATGTTCATTTTGATATATGAATGTAGGTCATAGGTCTAATGGTCAAGGTTATAGATGCAAATGAATACTGAAATGATTAATTGTCTTAAAAACTATAAACTTTTTGTATAGGCATATATGTTAAAATATTGTAGGTATTGGCCTAACGATCATTTTGATATATGAATGAAGGACATGAGTTTAAAAGTCAAGGTCACTGATGCAAACAAATACTGACATGGTTAATTATCTCAAAAACTATAAACATTTTGTATAGGCTTCTAAATTGTAGGTATTGACCTAATATTCATTGCGATATTTAGATTAAGGTCATGGGTTCAAATTTTTCTTTACCTTTTTAGTTGTTTATAAACAATATATTGTAGCTAGATTTCAGATATATTATATGTAGCACTCTTATGACTAGTTATGTTATAATACATTTGCAAAAAATCCTTACATATAATTGGCCCTTACTGCTGAAAATTTATTTGGACATTCTCTTTAATTAATGTCAATGACCATTGAACATCTGCATGAGATATGTACTCAGCTGCATGTGAGCATTAAGGCTCATGGACCTCTTGTTTAATATTAGGGTCTCCATGACGATGGAAGTAACTTTGACCATCCTTGATGGTTCCATACATGCATTTATTCGGATTGAACTATTTCCTACATGAATCCTTAATATTGGTCCAATGTGTGAATATTAAAACAGCCCCATGCTCATAGTCTGCACATTGCACACTACATGAACCCGCTGTGTTGTGTTGGGAGCAATGCAAGGTGAACATAACAACCTCCTTTCAGTTACCTGACAACTTCATATACCTGACACTACATTGATGGAGACACTGAACTCCCTGTCTTTCTAATCTTTCGCGAATTTTAGTACTTTCAGTACTTTGATTTAGTCCCTGTATTTGCATGTTAACAAATTAAGTGGTGGGTCATTCATTGTTATAAATGACTGAAATAATGCTGATGCAGCTTTAAACAATAATTCGACCATATGCACAAAATTATGTTATGAAATAGTTGTGTACCAGTAAACTGTCATTTACTTTACACAAAAATAATTTGTTTAATTATATGAAACATTATATTCAATCTTGCTTTTTATATGAACATTGTACCACATTACAGTATTTATAACTTATTGTTTAGTATTATACTATAACTTATATACCTATCTATTTCTTTTTTCACCATCATATTTTATCCCCCCTCCAACCTCCTAAATATTTAAAGAAATGGTAAAGATGCCAGTGAAACAAAAAGAATAATGTGTTAATGCATTTATCATGAATTTAAATAATGTAACGTTCATCTAGATGTAGATCTCCTGAGTTTTATCACACAAACGTGAAGAATGAAGTACAGCCTAAGGCTCCATTATGATTGTTTTATTATTAGTTATCCCTGTTAACAAATACATCATATCAATGTGTGCAGCATATCCTTGGTTAAAAAATATGTAAAAATCATATCAGAGAGAGGTCACTATATACAGTAATTGGAATGCTTGCATATCACTTCAATTTGAAAAATTGTGTTCAGTCCATTCAGATAGATTTTATTTGAAGTCCTGGAAAATTCATAACTGATAAAATTACTTGAGATCCATGCGAAGCATATCTGTGTTAATAAAGTATGTTAATAAAAAACATATCAGAAAGAGGCCATTCTGTAATTGGAATGCATATCACTTCAATTTGAAAAAAATCTTCTTAAAATGAAATTTTTTATGAAGGATGAAGTGGGGTAAATTTAAAGTTCTGAAAAATCCAGGAATGTTGAAATTTTTATGCTTGGTATACCTTTGTTATAGATGTAAATGTATACAAAATAATTTGTTATTTATTTATTTGTTTAATAATAGTCTTGCACAAGTGGAATGGGATTTATATGTATGATAAAGTACTCATCTTTTAACTTTGTAAGGCTAATACCTAGTTGCAGTACCCAGGGCCCGGTTGTTTAAAGTTCTGTTAGCTTAATCAGCTGGTTAGTAAAAATTTGTATCTTGTGTATTAGGAAATATTTTTTATATTTATGTTAAAAAATTAATGATACTGTACCACATGATCAACACTCCTTAATGTTTGCATGGGACGTTTTGGAAAATGATTATGTTGCTATTTCCTGGAATTACGTCGTTTTTAGGGAAACATGAGCTGACATAATTCCTTATGCAATTGAAATAATTGATCTACACAAACGTTAGAGGTGTAAGAGCAGTGAACACATTAGAGGTGTTCGAGCAGTGAACACGTTAGAGGTGTTAGAGTGGTGAACCCTGAGAACTTCTTATCAAAAGAAGCAATAAAAGTGAAAAGTAAAAAAGTAAAGTTTATAACATAATTTGAATAGAATTAACATTATCTAATTTCACCAACCATTTTGGTTACACTAATGGAACTTTGGACAACCAGGTCGTGGTATATATTACAATGTTAGTTGTATATTTATTAACATCTAGTCACTTTATTTATTAATTGTAGTCATAAGTGTTGTAGGCTGTTAATTATAATTGTCTCAGAAACATTTTATCCTGGATAGATGAAGTGCTTTAAATGTGAAAGTCTTGTCTAAGAGTTAACCACACACCTTAACTGGAGGCAAAATACACAATTGAGACTTGGAAACACTTAAAGCTAGATAAATGATTTGGTTAAAAGTCTTGTGTAAAGGCTTACCACACACCCTGACTTACACCTTGACTTAAGGTGAAATTCCCAATTTAGTGGTCTTGCTCATTTTTCTTCATGACTTTCTTTGAGTGGTCAAGTTGCGGCTTACAAATTACAATGCCTCCAGCCATTTAGGTTTGGATGCCACATCCTCGGACCAATCTTAGTGAAAGAAGGTTAGTCAGTTCTTGGGGTCAGTTTTTTTCTTTTTTCTTTAAGGACTCTGGTTTACAGCACAATTCAAACACTGACCTCAATAAAAATGAAATAATCTTACCTGAGTGGGGGTAAAACACCATTCAACCTACACCCTCCAAAGTTGTCACCATACAGTTAGCTCATTCATTCAAAGAGTAGCAATTCTGTTTATGTGGTTCATTTTCAGATAGCTAAGATCTTTAAGTTGAATAAAAGTTGCTTGAAATGTTCTGGAGACTGTTGTAATTTTTAGCCTATAACACATTAATTTAGTCACTTTTTTAATGTTTATTAACTTAAAACACAAATCACAATTTATACACAATTACAAATATATATATCCCATTAAATGGTCTTAAAGCGGTGATTGGTCTATAAATTATTTTCGTTTATTTGTTAGTAAAAATGCTAGCTTATTTAAAAAAGCCACAAAATAATTTCTGATTTTTGAAGTACTTGTAGTAGCTTGCATGTTAGGAAAATTATACTTTTGACAAATATAGTTTTGTTTTAAAATATGTATGAAAGGAATTTAATTTTGTTTGAATTAGTTGAAACAAAATCATATGAGTTAAAAAAAACAACTTTTGTTTATTTTGATTAAACTTTTCAGTTGTTTCTTTTATTTCAACATTGAACAGGTCATTAATAAATAAATTGAGTGGACGCTGTGTAGACCGAGTGGTGCGAATTATGCTAAAGTTTGCACAGCCTTCTATCTGGTTTATTCTCAATGACCCAAGTGATAATTAATGGTTATATATAATTCGATTTATGATTAGAAATGGAACATTTTACATCATTTTGACAAACTAAATTTATTTTTGTAATACCCAAAATCAAAACTAAATGTCGCAGTATGTGCAATAATGCATTTTTCTGCACCATCTGCCATAGCAAACATCAGCACCACTGCATTATGCTTGATGGCATCACAAACATTTATGTCATTTGGCACTTGAATGGGCGTGGCTAATTAATTGTCAGTTATCACTATTTCTTGTGAATATTAGAGGTTCTATGTTTGCTTTGGCTACATATGTGTCCTCTTCAAATAGATTTTTACAATTTATTGGAAAGTTAAGAGGTGTAAGAAAGTAAAACTTGTATTTGCTTGTTGTGGCTACGTTTTTTTTCCAATTAGATTTTCAGACTAGCTATATTTACTTATACAATGTATATAATTATGACTTGCAAAACCAAAGAAAATTTTTATACGCTATATTTTTTTGATAACTGCCATTAATGTGTAAATCCAAACGTTCTACTTCAATATCATCATCATTATACGTTTATTTGATTTTAATCAAATTATCTTTAAAAGATATAAAAAAAACCAGCTGTAGATGAAACATTTGCAATGGGGTTTGTCGCACTACCACATGATAGACACCCCTTAATGTTAGAGCAAGACGTTTTAAAAATGTTTGTCACAATTCCTAAAATAATGCTCTTTTTACGGGAAAACATCAACTGATATAATTTCATCTCCAGTTGAAATAATTATTCTGTCAGGGATATTCTGTGGTATCATAGTCAAACGCCATTTGTGTTTCATAGATTTCAGAGAAATTTAATCATTCATCCATGGCTAAAAAGTATGGGAGCAAAGATATAATCTCTAAAACTTATTTCACTTGGCCAAGCCATGTTTTTAAAATAGAACCATATAATTTCAAGAGTCATTCAAATTCATTACATAAGTAGTCATGGGCTTTTTTTTTTGTTTTTCTACAGCCATGCAAATTCATAGTATTTGTTGTTTTTTTCTTCCACAATTTTAGTATTCAGTGCATGAATTTTATGTACCCAACTTTACCAGGGAGGAATTTTAGATAAATTGACACAAATATTTGCCATTTTAGTACATGTATCTGAGTTTGACAATTTTAGGTGGAATTTTACACATTACATGACCGAGGTAAAGATGATGTGATTCACATAACACAACAGTACAATGTGTCTTGTTAGGTGAGAAAGTTATTTTTGAAACAGAAATTCATAATTTTTTATATAACTGCAGTATTGAGATTAAAATTAAATTTGGTTGAAAATTAATTTACCGGTAATGTAATTGAATGTAATTTTTAACTCCATGAAACAGAGAAAGTAGTTAAGTCAGATTTCATTGGGTTAGAAGTATAGTTATCCACTTTGTTATTCTTGCCATTTGAAACAGAATGTTGTTTTAGAAAACATCATTCTTATTATGTTGAAGGTAACCATGTTTTGGTGATACAAATTTTATAAGAAGTTAGACAAATGTTATTGTTAATTTGATGACAAGTGCTTGTTTTACATACATACAACATATAACTATGCATTTATAATGTTATTTTAATCTGTTTGTTACATGTTTACATATATTTTTTATTGTTATAACTTATATTTATATACACGTATATGCAAATATACAAATACATGTGTATAACCAATCATGGAAGGATTAATCTGAACTATGTTGTATATAAATTTTTATATTATATCTATATTGTAGTTATAGTCAAACAACATTGACCTGTCAACTTGACCTTTAGTTTAAATATTTACAATGGACGAGTACATTTAAGTTTTGGGAATACAAGTATAGTCTGTCAGTGATATTTTGGCAGTGTTTATAAACATGGAAGAGTCTATATAACGTAAATAGGGATATATATAAGGATGTGTTTGACAAGTGAATGCTTGAAGGTGTGACTATATGTATACTGTATAACGGTAGTAATACCCATTTGAAAATGTAAATTAGAATCTTCCATGTTTATAAGCATTCTGTCAAAATATTTCTGATGGACTATACATTATGAGAAACATTATTCCTAGAGTAAACACTGTATTGTGTGTACCGGTATATATTAACTGTGAATCATAACACTTAAAAGGTCAAGTAAACAGGTCAGTATTGTTTGACTATACATATATATTTTGTATTATATACATGTATCTATGTATAGAGGGATGTTTTAATTTTAACTGAAAAGAATAAAGATTTTTATTTTTTAGCTTTTTCCATGACACCTTAGTTAGGCATGTTGAAACTCCAATGCACACTTTAATTCCATTATCTTAGGCCAAATTCGTTCCTTCTTTCCATTTTCCTGAGTTTCCATAGTGTCATTTATATAATTCTTTTGAACATTTGCCTTATTGAGTGATGACTGGCATCCCAAAAACATTTTTGTAAAACCCAGGATATGATGTATTACTCATCACATTATTAATCCGAGAATGTTTGCTTAGAAAATTGCCCTTTAAAACAAAGAATAGTTCCACTTTATGTGTTCATCAGTTCATTGTTAACTATATTTGATTTTGTTTTCAAAAGTGTATTCATAAATAAATAACGAGAATGTTTGTATGCTCAAATGTTTGTTGCCCAATGTATTGCGCTTTTGTCACTGTTTTGGACTTTCAGCTAAAATGTCTGGACAATTGAAGGATCGCCATGTACCATGATAGTAGCCAGTGTCTGAACATAATAGGCATGGCCGATGATACGTCAATTGATTTTATGTCAGAGAATTTCCAAAAAATTGTGTCATATCATAATGACTTCACTTATCATTATGATCCAATTTTTGTTATGGGTGTACAAGTGTTGTTGCAGTGATTAATGGTCCTGCCAATCACCAGTACGGTCCATAATCTATACCTGGTGTGATATGCCAAAAGTTACGGGTCCATCTGCTTGACCATGTCTGATTTACCTCCTACATTAAAGGTCCATAAATATTTAACATCTGTATAAGTTGCTTAACATTGTGTCTAAAAGATTTAGTTAAAAAGATTATATATATTTTCTTTGGTGTTAACTGGATGGTACTGATATTTTCTGTTGAAGAATATACAACATTGCATTATACTTGATATAATTCCATATAGAAAACATTGCTTAGGTGAAGCACTAGTGAATCCATGACATAATGCTATGTAGAGGAGCTTGCTTTGGTGAAGGTAAAAGTGCATTTATTTGTATTTTTCTTTTTACTATTATTTGTTAGGATTTATTAGGATTAGTTTGATACAATATTGATTTTTGTAATTACAAATGTGGAATAAGTAATTTGCAATAGTTTTTTGTTCTTTTTTGATTTGCAATAATCTCTAGGGATTTTTTAATCTTGCAATAATTTATCATGTGTTCAAGCTTATTTTCTTTTTTATTGTTAAAGTTTAAATATTTAGTATATGTTTAATGTCACAGTTGTTATGATTATTGGGAGTTACAATAAAAAATTTTGGACACAAACTATTTAACTCCGTGCATCAACATAACATATTGGTGTTGGTCCTATTATAAAGAACTGAGGTTGATGACAAGAATAGGTACAGCACCAGTAGTACATGTATTTGTGGGAAAAACTTCAGTAGTAGAATTAAAACAATATATTAGCCCTGAATATGAGAGGTGTAATATAAGGTGTGCTTATATAAAATTTTCAGCAAGTATAGTATACATTAATTAATCAAAATTAACCATGCAATATATCATCATTTTTCCATTGGTTAAATGACAAATATTTTCAGTAAAAACATGAAGCTTCAAAAATATACAAAAAAACTGAGCTTCATTATCAAGTCCAATAGAACTGTTTTTGATTTTATCACTAGTGTATGAAAATAATAACTTCAATGAAGTTCTGTTTTTAAGACAAGTCTTTTCATATGTTTTATCTGTGGTTTTTTTCTCCCATTAATTAAAACATTGCCATGTTTCACTTCCTTTTGGTCCCCCACTCACTCCTTAAATTTTATATAATTTACTTAAAAAGTTAATTTTCACAGAAATATTCCATATGGATGGTATTCTGTCAATTTGTTGGGGTGGGGGGGGGGGTTACAAGTGGAAGTCCTTCCCATTATTGGTATTTTTATATGTTAGGTACATAGTTTATCTGTGTACAATGTGATGCTCATTGATGTTTGTGAAGATCTGTTGCTTCCATTGGTTATAAAAATGGTTTTCTTAGTTTCCCCTAATAAACATGTTTATAAAATTTGTTTTCATATGAGATAAAAATTGCACTCAAACATTTAGAGTGGTTAAAAACAGGTATGATGAAGTCCCTCTCATCACCTACATTGAATCTCACTTGTGCAGATTCTAGCATGAGAAAGTTTGTCAGTTCACTTAATATAGATCAGCTGTTTTTTTTCTTTTTTTTTGGTGGGGGGTACTCTGGTTTCATCCATCATCCTATATCTGATCACCATGGTATAGGTGAGTTACTTCACTCCTTCCAAACATATGGCATCATTAGATACACAGGTGGCCTATATTTTGATATTTTCTTTTGAAAGAATTCCACTTATGATCAATAATTTTTATCTAACAGTATTCAACAAACTGATCATTAACATTTATGCTGTTATATTTGTTATATTATAAGCTTATAGCTGATATTTAAAGGAAGTTACTCAATAAAATTAACAACAAATACATCTTGTCTTAATTGTTTTAATTTTTTATACCCATCCCCCACCCATTCCAACAGTTTTCTAAGCAACTACTAAACTCAGTCACTTGTTATTGTGTATGCCAGTTCAGTATGAGGTCCCATGCCACAAGTACTGATTTCAAGTGTGCCAGACATCTACTTCCTGTTTACCACAGGGGTATACTTAGTGAGCTAAAGCTCACAGATTTTTTGTTTGTTTCTGAATTAAAATTGGAAGATTTTTCATTGCATTTACAATTTTACAGCTTTTTCGCAGTATATACCATCTGGGTGCCTCTCTAGTAAAGCATTTGCCTTGAGCATGGGAGGTCATGGCTTTGAATCCCAGACAAGTCATTCACAAGACTTTAAATTTGAGATACTGGTCTCTGCCTTGTGTTTGGTAGTAATGGAACAGAGTATAATATTTCGTCCCCAGACTGACTTGCCTGGATGAAGGACTTTGAGGGACAACGGCTCTTTGGACCTCAGAAGGGTTGAAATATGAACACCTATAAAAATCTAATCACACTGAGACCTAGACCGTAAATATTTTACTTTTTGCATTATTTTAGTTTGTGGTGGAAATTGCAATAGAGCTATGTAAATAAGTTGAAAACCTTTTCTTTCTAAACGGCAAGAGTTAGACTGGAAATTTCTTAGCATCAATATTAGTACAATGATCCAAAAGCACGAAATGTCCCAACAAAGTATGCTTGCCCCCAGAGCCTAAGAACACATGCTCCAAAAGTATCAAATGTCAACTCTAAAATATGTTCAGAGCCTAGGAACACAGGTTCAGAAAGCATCCATTGTCACTACAAAACATGTTCACAGACTTAGAACATGTGTTCTAATAGTATCAAATATCATTGCAAAGTATGTTCAGAGCCTAGGAACACATTCTAAAATCATCAAATGTCACTACGAAGTATGTTCAGAGCCAAGGAACGTGTGTTCTAAATGTCACTACAAATTATGTTCAGAGTCCAGGGACAACCTGTTCCAAAACCGTTGAATTTCGCTATAAAGTATATTCAGAGCTTTGGGACACAGACTCGGGGGCGTAGCTGCCTTTAGGCCAAAAGGCACGTGTCTACACATTATTTTGACAAAGATATTAATGTATTAAGAATTATTTATGTAAATTTAATTAGTTTCTAGTGCGTGTAGGGCAGTAAGTGTTTTAAGCATGTCACGCATACCATGCCAAGGGGATCGGTTTTTTTTTTAAAAAAAAAATCTCATCCAAATGATCCGTGACTTTGGCAGCAATCTACCGAAATAGTCAAAATTTCTCTTTCAATTAACGATTTCAGTATAATTTTTTTACAGCATACAGTGTGTAATATAGACATTAAAACACTCAGAATTGCGTGTTTTTTTTATTAAATATTTCAAAATTTGAGAGGACCCCCGGAATCCCCTCAAAACCCTTCCCAACCACCCACCCTTTGCGCACCATGCGTCTGTGCCTACATGATACCTCGGACTCAGCTAGTCCACTGTCACATGTTCCATAAGCATCAAGTGTCACTAAAAAGTATGTTCAGAACCTAGGAACACAGGTTATATATAAACAAGTGTAGAAAATAATTGAATCGAATATCATATCGGATAGATGTCATTCCATAACATGCTGGTAGACGAAGGCCCAGTGTTTTCCATATCCACTTACTCCCATTTTTGTCCTGAGTTTTTAACATGTATTAAAATAATTAGAGATATTTCTAATTAATCGATAATATCTTAAATACGGTCACCGATGACTAATCTAATTTTAATTAATTATGAATAAGAGATAATTATGTAATTTTATATTATTTAGAGATATCTTCAATTCAATTAAAGATATCTATAATTATTTGAACGAATGACTTATCCCTTGTGCTCCGCTCAATGTTTCAAAGTACTAACAGCGTCGAAGAAATTAGTCACGCAATGGAAATCGACGGATTTAACACAAAGTGAAGGAGAATACGGGAATTGTCTCGCTTTAGCTGTACTGACATTTGGCGGGAAGATTCCACAGCACGGACGGAGAAACGCTTGCAAAAAGTGCAATTGATGAAACAACAGGCTTTTTATCTGTCAAAATTTAAATTTCGGATGGAGAAGGTGGGTGAATTTTAAATTTTTGAAAATTTAACAAGTTTTGGCAAATTCGGAATTTTGGGGGTTTCCATCACATGCGTTTGATAGAACGATTTTTTTAATCCTGTGGTTTCCATGCTATTATGACAAAAATATGGAACAAAACTGCATTAGATCTAATTCACTGGGATCTGGGATCAGGATATTTATTATTATGACTGGTAACTAAAAACACCTGTTTCTAGACCCCTTGTCCATTAATTAGCCTTTTGCGTCCAATGTAGCGTTTTCTTTCCCATTCATTGCTTCACTCTTATCAGGTATATCAGCCATAGATCTCTATTATGGTGATGGAATTTTCTTGCTATTTTTCCAGGCAAGGAACTTTGGAAAACAAAATGAAGCAATGAGCCCCAGCCAAAAACGGTGTTTTGCAACAATATTCATTCCTTTAGTTCCAGTGGCAATATTGCAAAGCACTTGATAAGGAACTTATGTCTCCATTAGGGTATGTAGCCCAAGCAGTAGGCAAGTTCTGGTCTTCATGGGGTGATATTTAATATTGCAGACTTTTGAGCAATTGATGAGTGTACAGTAAAACCTCGTTATAATGCCCCTCGATAACTTTGCCACCTCGCTTATCGCCACACTATTTTGAAGTCCCAAAATCCATTTTGTTTATGTTTTTCTTTATGGGCCTCCCTCGATTTATTGCCAAACCCCTTTATAACGCCGAAATTTGACTGAACAAATGGTGGCGATGAATCGGGGTTTTACTGTAGTTTATTAAGTGAATATCTACTGTGGGTTTTCAAAGGATGGCTTTTAAGAAGGCACAATTGTAAATTTATAGAAAATGGGCCTTCCTAGAGCCATTATTGTAAGCTACCCCAGGATTTTAGTGGTGGGGACACTGAATTCTGATTGTACCCAGATTACAGTGTTTGTCATTATCATTGACCACATTTGTCATTTGTGAAATGTAAAGTCACTTGCTAATTATCATATAATTTGTGAAATTTGTTGTAGCTGAGAATCTGTTGTCTTAATGATTTTGTAACTTAGATTCCACTTGAATTTCTCTTGGATTTGCATATGTTGGCAATCTTTTATGATATTGCAAATAAAGATTTTACAAACATAATTCTTACTTTAGATGGTTTTAAGTTTTACTCTGATACACATGTTTCTTGACTGACATTTAAAATCTGCTAAAGCACATTTTGGCAATGTGAAAAAATATTAATAGTGCACAAATTTAATATTCTGCTTGTCAAACTTTGTGCCAGTTTGTGGCATATAGAATTCTTAAACTTGTTTAATGAATTTCATAGGTTAATTATAAAATGTATTGTGTCAGAGCCTTCCTTGGACCATCTTTTTAATCTTAATTGAGCTCTAAGTAAATTTGGTTCTATCTCTGTATGATTTAAAACTTGACTGGTATAGGTTTTAATGATACAATAAGACACATAACATGCAAGGTCTAAGCTGTGTATGTTTGAATACTGATCTATCAAATAAAATACATCAAGTTATTTTATTTACCAGTTTTGAAAATATGTCCACAGTTTTTGCCACAACTGGGCTTTGGATGATCACACTAACTTTAGCAGTGATTTTGCTATCTTTTTAAAACAATTACCTTCTACTTTTTGTACTGAGAAAAATCACACAATTTTCTATAAACTGGAAAAAATTGAAAATCTGAAATACAGTATAAAGAAAACTACATTGTGAAAACACAATTAGACTCTTATGTAAAAGATGTTATTTTGTGACAATATCTAAAATTTTGGCAAGTCTAGACAGTTTTATACAACTTGATTTTATCTTGGTAAACAGTTTGGGCGTGCTTTCCAATATATGTGACACATCTCTAGTCCTCACTGTTGTTTGGGAATTTTTTAGGAGTCAAATCTGGGAAATCCCACGGGAAAACTGCCTTTATTTGGTAGTAATTTGAGAAAAACAAAATTACTTTACAGGTCTTGATTTAACACTGTCATAGTCAAGCTGAAAATGTTTACCCATATATTGGAACCTAATGATATATTTCCTTGTGGAGACGGAAAATAAACTTGATCTAAAAAAGCTGTAGTGTTTATCTAAAAATTGTCAGCTTATAATTAATATCTGTCCACCCTAACTAACGAAGATCAGCTGATTACAGTCATTAAGCTGATTTATTTATTACTTAATTTTAAAACGTGTGGAACAAAATTACTTAAGTCTTTAAAAATGCAGAATAAAAATAAAATGGATTTTAGGCCTTTAAAAAATCTAAATGGATTTAGGTCCTTGATTACTCATTTATCACACGCTTAAAATAATTAAAGTGTCCATGTTAGTTGCTGTGAGAAATAATTAAATTACTATGGACTTGACAGATTGAAACCATGATTTAACAAACTATAGTTTTTTTTCTTGGAAATTAAGATTGAATTGTATACATTTACATAATACATTAGGTCATCACAATTAATTCTGCAGTGTTCATTCTAGGGTTTCTCAGATGGGGCCATTTTCAAAATTTTTTCTTTAAAACACTATAACATCAATATTTTTGCATTCATGTAAAATTTAAATATAGCCCCTTTAAGGCTTTAAAAGTTGGGTCATTTGGAAAGAAAGATCAATTGCCCTTTTCTAGAATGAGCACTGATGCTATTTAGAATTTTGTAAGAAGAAATAAAATTTTATAAGGTGTTTGTCCTATACAGATAAAAATGTTTGGCAGTTTTAAGTACTTTAATTTTGCTGTTGGACTTCATTTTCACATTTTACTACCATCGGTGCCAGTCCACAGTGAAAAGTTTCATAATCAGTGACGAAGTGTTGCAAGAAAAAGAATTGACTCTGCACTGTGTGAAGGGACTTGTAGGGGTCTGTGTAGCTCATTTGATATGGTACTCACCTATACTGCAGGAGTTCCCCTGTTTGATTTCCAATCCAACCTAGTATGGTGCTCAGAAGTGGTTGACAGGCTGGGTAGCTTATTTTGTAGATCACTTGTCCAGAATGAAGGAGGTTCTGAATATGATCCCCAGCCTGGCCTTGTTTTTTTTCTACTTCCCTTTACAGTTTAAATAAATTACTCATCCCAGTTGGATTTTTACTTGTATTGGTGATCGGATGATTAAATAACCTCAAACCTAGTTTCATCCTCTTTACATTTTTTTTGTATTTATAATACATATGTTTTGACATCATGATTTTTCTTCAAAGTAAAAACGGGATGATATTCTGCGATTTCCATGCACACAGCATTAATCATCTGTTTATAATCTATCAAATTTATTTAATAAATATCGGATCTTAAGAAAAGATTATAATTCTGTCCTTGAATTGTGTTCCTGCTTGATTGAATTTTAATTTCATCAGCTTGTCTTTGTTGATGGACTGAAATAACTTTTGAAAGAAAATTAAAGCTAATTTGATTGACATGTATTATGTCTTTTAGATTGATCTGCTTTCTTAAATGAAATTTGTGCATTATGTTTTATTGTCTGTTTTTAATCATGTTTTGATCTGTTGGGAAACTCCAGTAAGGAAAAAAAATCTATAAAACATGATATAAAAACTATTGGAGTTAGCTGGGTGGAGAATAATAGAATCTTACACCAGTAACAGGGTAAGACAGAGATATCTCAAACGAGGATGAATATTTTCTTGTCCAGAACGAGCTTAGGGAGTTCTGGACATTGAAAATATTCATCCTAGTTTGGGATATCTCCGTCTTACCCTGTTACTGGTGTAGGATTCTTTTTCTCACACATTTGCATCATAAAAATTGATTTGTATACACAAAAAAAAAAAAAAATGCATCAAATGTTCAGTTTTCATGTCACCATCCCATTCGTGCCTACTGATAATGATGTAGTCAATTTTTGTTGACGTTCTCACGTAAAATGATTATGACGTCATCAATTAAGTGTATGTTAATGTTTGTGACGTTGAGAAATTGTTGGTTGACTTCGGAAGTTTTCTCAACTTATTAAGTCCTCTCAACGATAAATCCAGAGCAGGTATAACTATGCGGGAAATTCAGCATGTAGCCTGTCTCAACCCTAGGGTGAAACCAGCAAATAGCACATAGGTAAAAACAAGGAATTTCCATGTCACAGGTGTGAGATATGGTGTTGTATGCCATAGTCAAGACTATTCACATACTTAAGAGTCCAGTTCAGGGATGGTAGAGAAAATTGGAGTGACAGAAACACTTGACATATGAATGGTTTGAGAGATTAATAACGTTTTATCTTGCTGCGGTTGCTGTAGTTAAAAAATTGCTGATGCAGCATTTAAATTGGAACCAATCAACCTAGGATACCTTGGATGTAGATATCTGTCTATCTAGTCTGTCTATCAGTCTGTCCATCTCTGTCTGTCTATCAGTCTGTCCATCTATCTGTCTGTCTAGTCTGTCCATCTATCAGTCTGTCCATCTATCTGTCTGTCTAGTCTGTGTATCAATTTGCCCATCTATTTGTCTGTCTGTCTCTCTGAAAACTTGGATAGCTTTGGATTTAGATATCTTCTATCTGTAGTCTGTCCATCTGTCTGCATGTCTGTCTGTCTGTCTGTCTGTGACAACTTTGATAATCTTGAATTGAAACATCTATATGTCTGTCTGTAGTCTGTCAATCTGTCTGACTGAAAACTTTCTGGTTATATGCACTTTTGTTGCCCTATGTCTGCAGTTTTGTAACAAATGATGTTTACAAGAATTTACTAGGTAATTGACCTTAAAAACAAACTACCAATCTGACAGGAAAGAAGAATATTTACTTAACTTTTTATTGACAACAGCCAAAACAACAGAAGTAAATTTATTGTATGTCAGCATGTACCTGTATACATACATATCATCATGAGTTATTAAGTTATACACCACAAAATACAATGGGTATGGCACAGGGGCAATTAATGTAATTAATAAATTAAGAATTACGTAATTTTGTAAATGGAATAGAAAGTTGGTGGAAAAACAAATTATTTTCTAACTTGATTAAAGACCAAGAACGGTCGTTGCGAGCATCTACATCGTATTAATGTTTGCTTTTTTACATTTTCAGAAGCCTGCTGAAATTACATTCTAACACCCGCGGGACATGAAGATGTGTAAAGATTTGAAAGCAAAGACATGTTTCATTGTAATTAATGGCAGAATGTTGGCCAATGACCAACCAGAATTAACATCGGGAAAGATGTATGTAACGGCCGGCATCTTAACATGGTTTGTGTTTTTTTTAAGTTGTTTTCTCATTCTCCACTACATTGATGTTTTAATCATTTTGTTATGATGTCCCTTATGTCTGTTGTTCTTCATTAATCAGCTGACTTTTCTCGCATCTTTGTCAAAGATTTTAAATTAACTCATTGGCACATTGTTTTCGTTTAATCTTAGATTGCATTTTTTGTCATTTTAAAATGGAAGAAATCCATCTCATAAGATTTTGTCATTTTAAAATGGAAGAAAGTCATTTTTTAATCATGGAATTAACTTATGTTTTTAACAAGTTTATTGAGTCATAACATGAAAGCGCATTTCATAATGTGCATAGCTCTTTATGAAAAAATGTGCAGAGTGTTTTTCATGTTATGACTCAATAAACTTGTTAAAATCACAATGTATTCTTTATAATTTAATTTTTCAACACTGACTAAAACATAAAACAATATTTTGTTTCAGTTGTGTCTATTTTGTTTTAAATAATAAAAAGGAAATTCAAATTCTTTCGCGTCAAACCTGTCGGCAACTTATCAAACATCAACCAATAAAAAAGGCCGAGACACAAGCCACGCCATCACTGATGTCAATCGACCATCAAATGGAATGTGCATGTCATATATAGCAGTACAGTGTTGAATCAAAGGTTTTGATCTGTCATCAAAGTCAAGTGTGCAGATGTTGAAATGAGTGTTTGACATAAACCCAGAAAACAATATAAATAATTCTCAGTTTCTTAAATCCTGAAGCTAGTGTCTGAGTGGGGACAAATTATACATGTACATGTGGAGGGCCTTCAAGTGTTTTGACCATACCTTTGTATGCAGATGGCAGTAGTGGCACTTATACAATCAAATCAAATTCATCTTGAAAAAGATTGAATGTTGATGGTTGAAAAATACTCCATTTCATATTCCTTCAGATTGAATTTTATTTCCACATTTTCCAAGCTAAAATTGCAGAGGATGGGGGGGGGGGGGGGGGGGACATATGCATGATGGTCAATGTTTATGTTTTGATTTTTTTAGCTATCACCGATCAAACAAAATAAATTTTTAAAAAAAATGCCTTGACAAATTCATATTTTATTAGAAACCTAAATTCATTCATTTCATTGTGAAGAAAAACAAACTTTTTAAAACTAACACAAATGAAGCTGCCGTGTACATGCGAGATGAACGATCCCTAAATTCTGACCCCTGGACCCAGCTGATCAGAGTAAAATTAGTTCATGGCATTGTTATAGTTATTTTATTGGAGTATAACATGAAAAGCGAGCATGTGCAGTTACGTTGTGTTTGTATTGCAGTGTGATGTAATAGAATTTAGAAATTAAATTATTTTGAAATATTACATTCTTGATTTAAGTTACAAGCTTGTTGACATTTACAACACATAAGTCACTTTTTGCAAGAACTTAATTTGTTTGACCTTTGACCTCACTTTAGTACAACTAATTTTATCTTTTGCTTCTATATTTAGGTATTTTAAGAGAGCATACCCTTATATGACATTGAAATTGAAAAAAAAAAAACTTAATGTGCAAAGAATTTAAAAATTAATGGCAATTAAAATGTAAATACTGATTAATTGTTATGACATCATGAAGTAAAATATAGCAAAAATACTCTGTCCATCTATCTGTCTTTCTGTCTGTCCATGTAAATCGTGTACGGGTCATATCTCATAGCTGCATTGGACGACTGCCATAAGACTTCACATGAATAGTCTTTATGTTCCAAAAATGTGTCATGACCTTGAACCAAGGCCATATAGTAAAGGTCAAGGTCATGGAAGGAATAGTATGTTTGAAAATTGTGTCTTGGCCATATCTCATAGCTTCTTTGAATGACTGTCATAAAACTTCACAGGAATAATCTTCATGGTCCAAAAGTGCATTATGACCTTGAACCAAAGTCATATTGGAAAGGTCAAGGTCACTGGAAAACATTAAATGTTGGGGTGGGGCGGTATTGGGCTCTCAAGAGACAGTTCTAGTTAATCCTGGAAATTAAGGAAATAATTGTCTCATCAAGAAAAGCTTACAAATTGCTAATTTGATGTTAAAAAATCCAACCATAATCAACCAACAAGGTACTGTGGAGAACCCCATGGTTGATTCAAGATTAGGTTTCCTGTTTAATGTATGGTGCTGTTATAGAAAAATGGATCTTTTAAAAAAAATTAAAAAAGAAAAAAAAAAGAATAAATAACCTTCTATCTCTTATTGATATTTCTGTTCATTTTAAAGATAATTTAAAGAATAGATCAAACGCTTAAAAACAACTATAAATGGAGTTCTAATGTGAGCAACTATAAATGGAGTTCTGATGTGCTTGTTGCTTGCACAACAAAATCAATTTCATTCTAATCTTCATTGGTGGTAAATTATACTGTTTCGTGTTATGTTTCACAGTCACAGTCATGACATCATGCTAATTAAAAACGGTTCTTGCGCAGGCAGTCTATAATAAATACAACTGTAAATAATTCTGTGAGATTAAAGCCGTGAGTAGCTGATATAATGCTGATGTGACTATAAACAATAAGTTGCTCACTTTTAGATCTGTAAAACTGTAATTTTCAGGCTTATCTTTGATGTGGCAAATGCTCAAAGTTAAAGTCAGTGCAGAAAATGAAACTAGTTCCAGTAGGGTCTTTACTTTGGAATACCATTACTGCTTGGGATGGAATAATGTAGATTTATGCCCCAGTTAAAATTCTTTCACTTATTTTGAGGCATTTCAGAAATGGTGTAGGGAACCAGAGTGTCTAGAGAAAATCATTGACCTTCAGCAAACAAACTGAAAAACTATTATCATTTTTCCTGAGAAGGATTTGAACAAAAGAGGTTAGAGGTGCTATGATCCATAAGCATAGGCTTTAGATCACTTGGCCACCTAGGGCCTGAATACTGATTGGGGATGGAATTTGCTAGTTTAGCATAAGATACCCCAAATACCAAAGACACATAGACTAACACTTTAGGCAGAATGTTTCTGTGCATGCATACCAACAGTAAAACCTTGATTCATCACCACCATTTGTTCAGTCAATCAGGGGAGACTTATAAAGAAGAACATAAGAAATAGATTTTTTTGACTTCACAATACTTTCACGATCAGAGAGGTGGCAAATTTATCAAGTGGTATTATTACAAGGTTTCACTTTATGGTTAAGAAATAGAATTCTTTGTTTATTGTATTTATTTCGAATTGTTCCCACAAGATATATTTGTCACTTACAGTAAAGTAAAACTTCGATTCATTGCCACCATTTGTTCAGCCAAACTGTAAAAGGATTTGGTGATAAAACGAGGGCCACTTATATAGAAAAAACATATCTTGACTTCACAGTACTCTGACTGTAGGCAGCAAGGTGGTGAACATATTAAGTGACATTATAATGAGGTTTAACCATTCAGTTGGCTATAAGGGACAAGATGGTGAACATATTAAGTGACATTATAATGAGGTTTAACCATTCAGTTGGCTATAAGTGACAAGGTGCTGAATATATTAAGTGACATTATAATGAGGTTTAACCATTCAGTTAAGATGCTAGTGTTCTTGACTAATTGTATTTATTTCGAATGGTTCCCACAAATATATTTGTCATTGACAGTACTGATGTATATAAGTATAAAGTCTTCTCTAAAAACTACATCATTTAACAGGCATTTAATTTAATAATATTATATAGTTAAGCCTATTCCTAAAATCACATTATGTGTAATTAAGCCACTAAAAACAGGATAATTCCTTCACCATAAATAACAATTAAAGATAGCATTTGTTTTAGTTGCCATGGATATTGGAATATATATTAGATTAATTCCACCAATTCTCAGCTATTTTAGGGTTGTAAAACAACATTATATCTTTCATTTTTCACACCCTCTTTCCGTAATTTGTTCAAAATGGAAAATTGAATCACCTTGATAATGATAGCGAGTGTTTAGTCAACACTTTGGGGTATAGACACTGTATTTTTCTAAGTGACTGTTGCTGTAGAAGTTAAGGTCTTGACACAAAATTTCTTAATAAATAGACAATGGAGTTCACACCTGGAGTCCATCCAACATATTGGGGTATAGACACAATACTTTTGTAAGTGAATATTAGTTTATCAGATTTAAAAAGTCTCCCTCATGGTATAGAATGTAGTCTTAAACTAGAAAAACTGTGAGCCACAAGCTCACAAAAAATACCCCCCACGCTCCCCACATAAAAAAAATCCATCGGGTCAAATTTTTAAATAAAAGGTGCATATCTACATTATATCACAAAGATTGTGTGAAAGTTTCATGAAAATTCATTTTAGGGTTTAGGAGGGTTTGCGGATAAGAGATAGGTACCCTAAGGTATAACGAAAGGACGTCCGGACGGACACCCCTATCACTATATACCCCCCCACTTTTTAAGCGGTGGGTATAAAAACTAAAGTTTATTACAGTATACACCTAAGTGAATGTTGGTTTATTGGATAAAAATACTTCTTCTGGGTATAGTACATAGCCTATAAAACTGGGCCCAGTTTCACAATCATTCCTTTACTTAAAGATTTTTCTTTAATAAGCAATTTTTGGCCATCTTATCTTAAACTAAGAATAAATATTTTTGACAAAACTCAATACAAATGTTATAACTTGAAATCATTTTCATCTTAAATTCCTTGATATCATAAAATTACCAAATAATATATTAAGTTAAGAAAAATCTAATGTAAGGAAGATTGTGAAACACAGGGCCTGAAGTGTTATAGTAATTACCTAACTTTAGTGATCTTGGTGACAAACATTGTCCTCATAATTAAGACACTAAAGTTCACACTTTGAGTTCATCCAACACTTTCGTATAGACATAGCACTTTTGTAAGTGACTGTTGGGATATCAGATAAAAAGGCTCCCTTTTGGTATAGTACATAGTCTAAACACTAAAGTACATTACAGTATTACCTGACTCAGTGATCTGGGGGATACAAAATTTCTTAATTAGACAATGTAGTTCACACCTGAAGCAGGTGTCAAGTCCCTTAACATTTGCACAGAACATTTTGGTTTTCATGTTAAGATTATGTTATTTCGGGAAAATGTGATAGGAATGTTTTTCCAAAGCAAGTAGACAGAATGTTATTTTTTGGGAAATTGTGATGAGATTATTTCTAAAATAAGTGGAAGAATGATATTAGGAATTTTATTCAACCCCAACATTTTGTATCATGGATCACTCATTGTTGACTTGGTGCTAGTAAAACGGCCTAAATGGTCTGTGATGTTTATCTTCAATGTTGTAGGCAAGTGTTTTTCATGTACCACTTTAGAGGCAGCCATAAGTGTCCATTAATACAATCAAATCTGATTTTAAACATTTGCACAAAACTTGTGCACCATGGAAATAACTCACCAACTGACTTTTATGCTCATTTTGTAATATCTATCATATTAGATACTGCTACTCACTGCCTGGGTTTAAATTCCACTTAGGATAAATCTTTGAAAAAGTTTGTCTTCTATTTTTCAGGACACTGTAGTTTCCCCCATCGTCCCTGAACTGACAACCTTTATATAAGTAAAAGAAAAAAATAAACACCATGACTCCACCCTACTTCTATCTTGTCATGCTTATTATCATTAAAACTCATAATTAGCAATTATACCTGTCTTTACATTAAAACAAAAACTATACACCTACAAGACCTATTCAATTTATAATGTAACACTTTTGATTTACAAAATCATCTTTAATAATTCAGATTTCACTTAACAATTGTTCTATTTGTGAGATGTGGAAGTAATATACCATTCTACAACACTCTGCCCAACTCGTAAGTGTCTTAGTTATGTAGCTCTGTTCTATTTTCTTCCATTCATCTTTGACAGCTTTTTTAAGACCAGATAAAGCATAGATATTTTGTTTCTGAAGACAACATTTTAGAATTCCCCAGATACCTTAATCCATTGGAGCACAATCAGGACTTTTTGGCATCTACTCAGACAGTGTAATGTAACTGACTTTACGTTTCTTCAGAAATCCAAGCGTATGACTAGACACTGAGTCCTGATGAAATACCATATCATTTTCATGGTCATTAAACAATCTTGGAACATCTTAGTTAAGAAATGGTTTAAGAACAGAATTTATGTAATAGTCTGAATTAAATTTTACACCTTTGTTAATGATTTCCAACGATGTTTTGCCATAAATACTGACACCAACTCAAACCATAAATCTCAGGTGCAAAAGCATCATGTTTAAGGAACTGAACTTTTTGTCGATCATATTGATTTTCATGGATTTAATATACTTTTCTACAGCCATAACTGCCACCCATATAAAACATGACCACTTCTGTGGTAGCATAGTTTTTCCATATGTCATTATTTAAACAGAGATAGAGGCACCATGTTGAGCATGTCCTTTCTTGATTTGTGTGTCATTTAGGTTGTGGACTGTATGCCGTTTCTTATGTAGTCTTGCATTGAGTAGACGACTAATCATTCAATTAACAGTTCTAACGGAAACATCACATTTAATAGCTATCTCACATTGGGAGGGATGATTTATTTTATCTGTCATATGATAATTTTCTGATGACATCAGGAGTAGCTACTGTGAAATGGCTTTTTTATTTTTGACTTTTTACCTAATTTTTGGTTTGATATTGCAAGAACCTTTGCTATGTTTAATCAGGTACAATAGAAGCAATGGATATATTATAGCCCATATCTTTCACTTGTTTTACCATCATTCTGTAGCTCGTGTTAAACTTCATAAGTCCTAAAACAATGCCTTCCACAATGTCGTTAGTTTTACATTGAAACATTTTCAAATATCAAGCAAAAAGTGTTTCTGCTAGTACACTGGGTCATATATATTACAAGCAAAATTGTTTTGTACAGAGTACAGAATTCATGCGTGAAAAAGTAAGAAAATCACAAGTGATAAGTGTTAAGTTATAAATTGAAAACAGGTCTTGTAGATTTATTGTAAACTTAAAAAAAATTAACATTAGACCAATTTTGTCTTTACAACAATTCAGTGAGTGTTTGCCTTAAATTACTACCGAATAAAAGCAGTTTCCTTGGGAAAAAAATGGCTAAATTTTCCCAATTTAATCACTAAAATTCCCAAAACATCAGTGAGATACTAGCAAATTGAGCCTAGTTTTCCTTAACAAAATGTTAAATATTGTCACAATATAACGGCTTTGCATTGAGGATCCTAAGCTATTACAAGCATGTCATTTATGTATTTATGCAGTTTTTTGTATTTCAGAACTTTAAATTTTCCCAATTTAAAAGGCAGAAGGTAGTTTTTAAAAAATGTAACAAAATCACTGCAATTAATTAATCGGAGCTTGATGTTTGATAAACAAAAATATTGCATAACTCGTACATATTGTTAGAGCTTCTTCCATTGCCTGGAGTTGATAAGACACACATATTATATTATTTCTTTGCTTGACAGACCATCGTCTAATTGCATTTTAGATTGTATCCTTAAGCTACTTGTATCCAATATAACAAATACTGTGTATTTGGGATAGCTCCACTAGGTTAGAAACAAATAATGAATTGCTTCATATGACCGATTTAAACTTGATATCATTGGACTGTAAACTATATAATTGGGTACATGTACTATTCTGGACAGAAGATATAGATCATTAACATGTCACATATTGTTTTAGTCAGTATTTTGTCACTTGAATGTGTCTCTGTTTTACACTTTATTTTCCATGTTTTTAATTACAGATGGACACAAACACTTTCATGTCATGATTACCTGTCTGAGTTTTTTGGCATAACAGGTTGCTGAAGGTAAGTCCATGTTTTTTAAAAATTGTTATCTCCCTTTGTCGATTAATTTGCTCTGTTATGTGTTCAAACTGAATTAGAGAATGAATCTTGAAATTAAATTCATTACCCAGAATGTTGTAAGATACAATATTTAATGGATCCTGTCTAAACATGTTTATGGAACACAGTGACTCTAACCATCTACTGGTTTGAATCCCGGTCATGGCAGATCCTAGTGTAAGAAAGTATGTCAGTTCACTTACTAAGGGCCGTTGGTTCCCTCTGGGCACTCAAGTTTTCTCCACTATATCCCAATTAGTTGCCAGGATATAAATGAAAGAATCTTTACTGGGATGTAAACCACCATTATTTAATCCCAATTAACTCTTTCTATAAACATCAAGTAAATAACATATTTATATGAAGACAAAATGACTGAAATGTTTTATTCATGGACTATAAAATAAATTGGTAATAAATGTATTCTACAATTAACTTTAATTAACTTTTTTGATGTTCATAAATTAATCCTTATTAATTACAGATGAAAATGCAAGAAATGTCATATTCCAAGTACCATGTGTTTGGTGTAATTATCTCTGATACCAAATTCATTTGATATGCTTATTTGGGCCTAAAATGTTTTAGACAAAAAGACACAATTTTTTTTATTCCCACCCACAGTTTTTATGAAGATGTTATAGAAACTGCTAAAATCTTCTGATAATAATAGAGATGGTGAAGCACTTTGCCTTTTTATCTTCCACCTTTCAAAGAAGGATTGATTGAATGGGGTTTTAGGTCCTAGTCAATAATATTTCACTTATATTGAGGTGTCACCAGCTGTAGGTTGAGTGGCAGAGATTTTAACTATTGCAGTAAGATCAGGGCGATCTGCAGGAAGGGGTTCTTTTAGGTGCCAGTGCCACCTGTCATGACATGGTGCATTGGTTTTTAAGGTCCCAAAAGACATACCCTTTGACTTTCTTTTTTTAAAGCTGGGTGCTTGGCTAAAAGAACAGTCACTACTTATTTTCAGACCTTGTCAGACCTGACTAGGGCCTTTCAAAGAGAGGGGGATATTAAATTGAAAGTTCTGTCTATCTGTCCATCTGCCCCCTTCTTGTTGGTTATGCAATTCTTACCCCTCAAAAAAGTGGAGTGGAAAAATGTAAATTCACATTCCAGTTAGGATTCTTTTATTTTTATCAAGGTAATCAGTGTTTAAATAGTGGAGGAATTCAGAGTGCCTAAAAAAACCAGTTAGCAAATATTTTCACAACATAAGAATCTACCTGCATAGTTTCAAACTAGCAGTGAGAAGCACTTTTATCGATACATTTGTAGTCCCCAAACCATATGAGGGTATAAATGTCTTTACACTATAAGAATCTGTCTTAATGGGACTGGAAGCTAGGCAGTGAAAGGCCTTTTAACCATTTATTTATGATGACCATTTATACTGACAGTTCTGGACACAGATGACCACTTTCACTGTCATCTTTAAACACAGATGACCGCTGATATGTAACATTTCAGACAACATGTAATCCACTTACAAACACAAACGCCAGAGACATATGTTTCATGGTAAATCTCTGGTCATGTAGAAAACAGATACATAAATGATAGGTCTTTTGTATGCCAGAAAACTGACCATTATTAGTGATAAAATCACTAATTGTCTGAAACACGGATTTCTTTTATTTAAAAATCTCTTGTAATCAGTCGTATTCACAGACCATTTGACGTGCCTGGAATGTAATATCCTGATGTTAATGGATATAAGTCTGGTATGTCTTGTCACACACACGCAAAAATTAAACAATAAGATAGTTAAATTGATTTATCTACACTAAAAATAAAGTGTGTGTATGTCTGTCTGTATGTGTGTATATATGTGTGTATGGTGATATTGCTTCAGACAGTTTGGAAATTTCTATACACCCTGCTAAGAGGCTATGTAATGAATTTATCCTCATTTCTGTATATTAATTAAAAAAATAATGCTTCTTAAACAAAAACAGTATTTAATTCATAGGAACAGATAAACAAAACACATTTCAAGTTTTCTTCATAAGTTTTCTCCATGTTTTTCTGTGCACCCTGAATAAAATTGATACACCCTGTGTAAACTTTACACACCCTGTGTTAATGTCACAATCCTGTGTATACTTTACACACCCTGTGTTAATGTCACAATCCTGTGTAAACTTTACACACCCTGTGTTAATGTCACAACCCTGTGTAAACTTTACACACCCTGTGTTAATGTCACAACCCTGTGTAAACTTTACACACCCTGTGTTAATGTCACAACCCTGTGTAAACTTTACACACCCTATGTTAATGTCACAATCCTGTGTAAAATTTACACACCCTGTGTTAATGTCACAATCCTGTGTAAACTTTACACACCCTGTGTTAATGTCACAATCCTGTGTAAACATTACACACCCTGTGTTAATGTCACAATCCTGTGTAAACTTTACACACCCTGTGTTAATGTCACAATCCTGTGTAAACTTTACACACCCTGTGTTAATGTCACAATCCTGTGTAAACTTTACACACCCTGTGTTAATGTCACAATCCTGTGTAAACATTACACACCCTGTGTTAATGTCACAATCCTGTGTAAACTTTACACACCCTGTGTTAATGTCACAATCCTGTGTAAACTTTACACACCCTGTGTTAATGTCACAATCCTGTGTAAACTTTACACACCCTGTGTTAATGTCACAATCCTGTGTAAACTTCACACACCCTGTGTTAATGTCACAATCCTGTGTAAACTTCATGCACCCTGTGTTAATGTCACAATCCTGTGTAAACTTCATGCACCTTGTGTTAATGTAGCAATCCTGTGTAAACTTTACACACCCTGTGTTAATGTCACAATCCTGTGTAAACTTTACACACCCTGTGTTAATGTCACAATCCTGTGTAAACTTCACACACCCTGTGTTAATGTCACAATCCTATGTAAACTTTACACACCCTGTGTTAATGTCACAATCCTATGTAAACTTTACACACCCTGTGTTAATTTCACAATCCTGTGTAAACTTCACACACCCTGTGTTAATTTCACAATCCTGTGTAAACTTCACACACCCTGTGTTAATGTCACAATCCTGTGCAAAACTGTGTGAATGGGTTTTTACATGAACCAATAAAATTTTAAAGATTTTCAGGAATGAGTATACCGGTAAATGTCATTATGTGTGTATGTCTGTATGTATTGTAGAAGTCTGTATTTTTACCAATCTTAAAGGCAGGTACATGTAATTTGAAAAAAAAATCTTAACAAAATCACAGAGATTTATGAAACCAAATGGTTTAAAATCTTAAGAATTTTTTCTATAATATATTTCCTGAAAAGCTTTAGGATTTCTTGTTTGTAGTGATGATGTGGATTAGTTTGGAGTTGGAATGATGAATTACTATTAATTATTTATCGTAATTCTCGTTTTCATTGTTGGTATATTGGCAGTAATTTATCACCGTGATGTTACTATGTAACATTTATTGTTGCTAAGTGACAGTCATTATATACTGGTACATCTTTAATATCAGAATATTTTATAAATTTTCTGTATCCAAACATTACTCGTATTTGCTATATTTGAACCAATCAGAAATGCTGCCCATATATATACAACTTGTGAAACCCTATGGGTGGTGCTGATATGTAATGGATGTCCATATATATACAACTTGTGGAACCGTATGGGCGGTGCTGATATTGAATGGATATAGTATTATCAGACTTATGGTACAACTCTACTAATTGATTGATCAGAGTTTTACATCACAGTCAAAAATATTTCACTTATCTCTAGACACCACCAGCTATAAGTAAAGAAATTTTGACCCTTGCAGTATGCTTAGGTCAGTGTGCAAGGTGGATTCTTTATTCTCATGCCTTCTTTGACATGGAGTATAGGTTTTTATGTCTCTTCTGAAGGAACCCATGAGTTTAATGTCATTGCTTGACGAAAGAATAGTCACTACCTATTTTCTAGTCGATCAGACCCAGCCAGGATTCGAGCCCCAAGCTCCAATATATGGAATGAGTATTCTACCTACTGAAGTACCGTAGTGGTCTAGGTATATTCTAGATGTTCACCTTGAAGGATCACTCTAGCTGTTCTTACAAATACATAAGATTTGAAATGTCAATTGTTGTCATTCAGTAGAAACTGAAAGATGAATTTGAAAGATAACAAGCATTCTGAGAGTATTGCAAAACAATACATAGTCCCCGACCGGTCGCATATTTCACTGAATTTTCAAAGTTCAAAGGGCCATAACTCATGTAAAAATTTGCGGACCAAAATGAAACGCTAACTTGATCTGCAACTCATCATGGTAGACTCACATACCAAAAATCAGTTCATTATCTAAAAGAAAATAAGTGTGGAAAACTGAGGCATGACAGACGGACGGACGGACAGAGCGCAAACCTAAAGTCCCCTTCGGCTTTCGCCGGTAGGGGACTAAAAATTTATCTGGTTGAACTTTAACTTGCCAGGTGATTAGTCATGACATTATTTCACTTGGGATTACTTGGTGGCTCTGTGGCTTTTTCAAGATGGTTTTTTTTAGTCTCCTACCTTTCCATCTGCTAATTTTTACCGGAGTTATGGCCCTTTGATCTTTGAAAATTCACAGAAATTTTAGTTTTCCGCACTTTTTTCTACACACTTGCAGAAATGGAACTAATGTTTGGTATGTGACTCTACCATGATGAGTTACAGATCAAGTTTATGTTTCGTTTCCATCTGCTAATTTGTACAGGAGTTATGGCCCTTTGAACTTTGAAAATTCACTGAAATTTCAGTTTTTCGCTCTTTTTTTCTACACGCTTGCAGTTAATGAATTGTTTTTTGGTATGCAGGTCAACCATGATGAGTTACAGATCAAGTTTATGTTTCGTTTCATTCCATTAGTTTCTATGGGAGTTATGACCCTTTGAACTTTGAAAATTCTATGAAATTTCAGTTTTTTGCACTTTTTTCTACATGGTTGCAGATAATGAATTTTTGGGAACTCCATTGCTGGTTTTTGACTTTACTATGATCAAGTTTTGCTTTACATCTTGAACAACACATATAATTTATAACCATAAATCTTTGTACCATATAATGAGGTACATTTTACCTAAAACTTTGGGACTAGTGAAATATGCGACCGGTAGGGGACTATGTATTGTTTTGCAATACTCTCAGAATGCTTGTTCAATCCAATACAAGAATGTTCTTGTGAGCCTGAATTAGGAGTACAGTCAAACCTGTCTATAAAGGCCACCCAAGGGAACCAGTAAAAGTGACCTTTATGTGCATGTGACTTTTATATACAGGTTCAAATAATATGAATAAAGAACAATTTGGATACAATTCTACTGGCCTTTATAAGCAGGTGGCTCTTATATAGAGGTGGCTTTAATGCAGGTTGAATTGTATTTGTTAACCCTCTGTTTGATTTATATTATGTGATATGGCTGGAGGATAAATAGTGTTCTCTAAATGCCTTCTTTTTTAGAATTGGTAATTAATCTCAAAATCTATTTAAGGAGAATTGTTTTAAACACAGAAAAATATGCAATAAAACAGTTAAACAAATCAATGCCATTCTCAGAACTTAACAGTGTGTATTAAAAAAAAAATCATGATGGTTGTAATAAAGATTTATTAAAAGGATAAAATCAAATCTATCCTAAGCTTGGAAGATGCCAACAGCTCTGGAACAATGGAATCCTACCTATATATTTTAAATAAATCATTATAATCTTTCTTGAGCTGGGATTTAGCTTCTGTTTTACTATAATATAGCTGTTACCTAATAGATCATAAACGACATGGCAACAGAAATCTGTCCTTAGCTCAGAAGGTTGTATGTGCCTTTGGTAAAGGAATTACCATGCCAATAGAGGGGTGTTTGTTTCAGAGTAATATAGTTGTTGCGCCAGTAGCATTGAACAGCCATAGAATCCTTTGAGTTTAGAAGGTTGTCTCCATAATCAAAAATAATAATTAGCTCAACAGGTGTAGAACAATGGGTTCCATGATGAGAGAGAAGATTTTGTTTTAGAATAAGATGATTGTTATGCCAATAGCTCTAGAAAGGCAAAAGAAATCTGTCTTGAGTTGGGAAAGTGCCTCATGGTGAAAGAATCATTTTGGGAACAGCTCTAGAACAATGGGGTACATAATATGTATAACATGTATTACATTGATTTATATAAATCAGAGCTGTTAAACCATCAGCTCAATAATTAAATAGCCAATCAAGTCTGTCTATTTGTGTGGCCAACAACTCATTTTGGCTAGGAAGGCCATGTTTTACAGGAATATATCTGTTGAGCCAAAAGGCTAAAAATAGCCACAAAAATTTGTCTTGAGAGGAGTATAAGAATCCATTATGAGTATCCATGTAGGATAGGGGAATCTCATCTGACGGGTTGAACATTTCAGTGAGAGGCAAGGCTGTATTGAATATTTAAAATCGTGTAATTGCGATTAAATTGGAGATTTTTTAGATACTTAAATAATTAGTAACAATTTTTATTTTTGACCTTTGGCCTATATAAATATCTTTTAGTTTGATATTTCAAAGCTTTGACAGAACCAATTTTGAGATGACATGTTAAAAAAAATAGTTTTGACTGAAACGATTTTGTGATAACAAGTTTTGAAAAATTTAACATTTTGACTGAACCAATTTTGAGATAACATTAGTTTCGACTGTGTTGATATATTGGGCCATGTGACAAAGTTCAGGTTTATAATGAATGCCATATCCAGTCCCCAGGGTATTATCAATAACTCTTACGTCAAATAAAATCCCACAATCCATTATTTCAAGGATATCAACTTAATCTGTTGTTTGAGTAATGTTGGACTAGTTTCTCAGGATCTGAATTAAGAGTTTGATAACAAGATTTTTTTAGATTATTTTTTTCTGTCGAATAATGAAAGTGATATTTTATGTGCTTCAAATGGTCAACATATCAACATTTAGGCCAGTCTTTAAGACGAAAACTTTCTCTTTTAATCTTTTGTAACAAGAAAGTTGCAGGGTCAGACTGGGAATTGAAACCAGGGACCTCCTTTACTATGGGCAAGTGGTCTTTCAAATGAGCTACCGAGAAGGCTCTCTCAATTTCTTAATTTAACCACCTTGAATCAAAACAACACCAGGTTCTGCCATACTTATGCATAGGTTTTCACTTTCCAGGGTTTGCAAGCTCCACAGATTGTCAACAGGAAAAAGAAGTTGCATGGTCAGACTGCAAATTGAATCTGGGATCTCATACACTATAAACATTCTATAATATTGGAAATTACAAGTCCCAATTTTTGGCCCTAAATCATTTGAAATAAATCCCTGCTTTTTGGAAATCTTTATTGTTTTATTTCAGATATTTAGTAGTATAGATCTGTTAATTAAAAGCTTAGAAACCAATGAAGAATGATTTATTTGATTTGTTTCTGCTAATCTTATTAAGGTATCTTCCTCACATCTGCACATGTTAATAATATCTCCTAACAGATAATTTGATTAAAAAAAAACTTTTTTGACATAAAATCGCAGGTTTTATTTGTAATTGGGAATTACGTGTGATAATTAATTACATAATTAAAGGTAAATTAGATCACGGAAATGTTTGAATAAAATACATGAGTCATGTCTGATTTACTGTAATACCATAAATCAAGTCAAGTTTCAGGACACCTGCTTTTCAATTTTGTGTAAAAAGTATATTTTTAAATTTTGTAATTTCCCATCCTTGATGTAATAGCTAGGGGCGTAAACAGGACCTTGGTGGCCAAGTGGTCTAAAGTACTGGTTTGCGGATCACAGCACCTTCTCTTCCTAGGTTTGAATCCAACAGAGGAAGATCACATTGAAAGTTTGTTAATTTGCTTGTCAAAGGGCGATGGTTTTCTGTATGTACTTTACTTTTCACCATCGTCCCAGAACTGGATGATCCCCTTGATATAGTGAAAGAATCTTGACAGGGCATAAAACACTAAAGCCTGGTCAGATTTCACTTGACTGCAGTAAATTTTCACATTTCAAAGTTACTTTCTAATACACATTAAGTCTATCCAGAATCTCTATATTTTATCAAGACTCTGCAGACAGAATCTCTATATTCCTATAAGAGGAATCCCTGTGGTTTAACAACTTCAAGTAACAGTAAGGTTTTCCATTGGGTTGGACACAAGTCAGTCTCTGAGTTATTCAATATCCATAAGAATTTCTACTAGTAACCCCTCATTTAGCAGCTTGGACTGGAGATGTCTTGCTTTAAATACAGTTTGTTGAAGGCACTGAACTCGCGTTTTAGGCCATTTGGCCACCAAGCTCCCTTGATGATATTTGAACATTAATTTTCATTCTTCTTTATTACAGATATTGATAAGTAACAGGTAATCTGTACTTGTACTTCTCCATGTATAACAAATCAAATTATTGTTATATCAAAGATTGATGTTCGTGTTGTGTAATTATGAATAAATGTCCCTAGTGTCCAGTTGTCATTGGATGACCAGTGTCCTGAGTGTCCAGTTATTATTGGATGACCAGTGTCCTGTGCATCCAGTTATCATTGAATGACCCATCAGAGGTTCACTGACATCTTTCTTAGGTGAAAGATTCACAGACCTACTGTGTTACCAGTTTGACCGGGCAATTTTAAGAAAATTACACTTAAATTTTTTTTTATAATTGGGGTCTCTGTGACACAGTAGTCTGAAGCACCCACTTATAGATTATAGTATTATAGTGCCTCTCATCACCTGTCATTATATTATGTTGGCACTTATACCACTTGGGTACTGAAGCATGCTGGCACTTGGACCATTTGGCCACCAAAGCCTCAAATATGGTTAGTTTGAGTTACATAACAATTATGACGCACTTGCACTTAGACATGTATCCCACCAAAGCCCCAAATAAGGTTAGTTTGGATTATATAACAATCATGACACACTTGCATTTAGACAAGTATCCCACCAAAGACCCAAATATGGTTAGTTTGGATTATATAACAATCATGACACACTTGCATTTAGACAAGTATCCCACCAAAGCCCCAAATATGGTTAGTTTGGATTATATAACAATCATGACACACTTGCACTTAGACAAGTAGCACACTGAAGTCCCAAATAAGGTTAGTTTGGATTATATAACAATCATACACACTTGTACTTAGACAAGTATCCCACCAAAGCCCCAAATATGGTTAGTTTGGATTATATAACAATCATGACACACTTGCATTTAGACAAGTATCCCACCAAAGCCCCAAATATGGTTAGTTTGGATTATATAACAATCATACACACTTGTACTTAGACAAGTATCCCACCAAAGCCCCAAATATGGTTAGTTTGGATTATATAACAATCATGACACACTTGCATTTAGACAAGTATCCCACCAAAGACCCAAATATGGTTAGTTTGGATTATATAACAATCATGACACACTTGCATTTAGACAAGTATCCCACCAAAGCCCCAAATATGGTTAGTTTGGATTATATAACAATCATGACACACTTGCATTTAGACAAGTATCCCACCAAAGCCCCAAATATGGTTAGTTTGGATTATATAACAATCATGACACACTTGCACTTAGACAAGTATCCCACCAAAGCCCCAAATATGGTTAGTTTGGATTATATAACAATCATGACACACTTGCACTTAAACAAGTAGCACACAGAAGTCCCAAATAAGGTTAGTTTGGATTATATAACAATCATGACACACTTGTACTTAGACAAGTAGCACACTGAAGCCCTAAATAAGGTTAGTTTGGATTATATAACAATCACGACACACTTGTACTTAGACAAGTAGCACACTGAAGCCCCAAATAAGGTTAGTTTGGATTATATAACAATCATGACACACTTGTACTTAGACAAGTAGCACACTGAAGCCCTAAATAAGGTTAGTTTGGATTATATAACAATCATGACACACTTGCATTTAGACAAGTATCCCACCAAAGACCCAAATATGGTTAGTTTGGATTATATAACAATCATGACACACTTGCATTTAGACAAGTATCCCACCAAAGCCCCAAATATGGTTAGTTTGGATTATATAACAATCACGACACACTTGTACTTAGACAAGTAGCACACTGAAGCCCTAAATAAGGTTAGTTTGGATTATATAACAATCATGACACACTTACACAAGTAGCACACTGAAGCCCTAAATAAGGTTAGTTTGGATTATATAACAAGCATCATAATGTACTGGCACGTACATCTTAAGATTTACATAACCATCTAGTTATTGTTGTTCCTTCATCAAAACTAAAATCTTTAATCAATATTAACGTAATAAAGATTCTTATTATCGTAACAATATTATGCAAATTAGATTATTTTGACCCTGTAGAGAAAATCTGACCAGTAATTAGTCTCTAGGGTTATCAGGGCACTGGTCATTTTGACTATAATCAATTTATATAAATAAATCAATGTTGTGTAAGAGACAATGGATTACTTTAATTATACATCTCGACTCTCGTACTCTCAACGTATTCTGTCGGATATCAAATTCTGAGATGACCATTCATGAGCAAAGATTTTGCTGTTAAAAATTTGTGCTTTAAAGTCTCAATGGTATTGAACCAAAAATACCTGGTTTATATATTCCATGATTTTTTTTCAACATTTATATGTAACAATGTATAGAATTAGCAATTATAGTATTTGTAGGAACATACAAAAACAACTTTCTCACCAATGCTTCATACTGTAAATTCTAAGTTTCAGAGTGATCCGGATAAATGTTAAAACTTAATATAAATATTTCCCTTATGGAGGAAAATCAATCCCCCATGCCTGTCCTTCTGTTGTCACATTAAATCCGTTTCATATCAAACAGTCTTTAAACTTTAGAAATTGCGTTTTCATGTAAAACCCCCAGAGATTTTACTTCCTAACTAATTTAAACAATGTAGTCAGTGAAATGCAGCTTGTCTTGTGTAATTTCGGTCATTGAAATCTCTCATATTAACTCAGTGTGATTTTTACCGCTTTTGAAATTTCATTTTATGTAAGAGAACTGTCAACAGTGTGCAATTTTTACCACTTTCAGAAGTTCAATTTATGTAAAAGAATCATTGGAACAGAAAAAAAGAGTATGTACAGTAAAACCAGTCTAATAAGACCATCCTGAGGGAAATCACCAAAAACGCATCAACAGACAAAATGGACTTTCAGATGATAATTTTTTTTAGAGATTTTTCTCTTCATTTTTTAACTTCTACTTTTTGGTTCAATACCATTGGTCTGCAGTGTAAATAAAAGACATTTAAGCTACTTCTTGTAGGAAAATAGGAAGGGTTTTCTCAATCATCCAACTTCTGGGAGAGCTTGGGATAATGGTGTAACACCGACAGACAACATGAAAATGGACGTAAGCTCTTGTCTGATAGTCAGAACAAATTGTTTTGCTCAAGCACATATTACCATTCAATCTAACTGAGGCTCAAATCCTTGACCTATTACTATAACCACTTGGCTTTTACCCAGATGTCAAACTGTTTCACTGCAATTTGATGTCACAGATCAATGATCAGTCAGTTATATGTCAGATGATAAACATTTTAGTGACATCATTTTAGATGATATTAACATTTTAGTGACATCATTTGACACAATTTAGATGATAAACATTTTAGTGACATCATTTGACACAATTTAGATGATGAACATTTTAGTGACATCATTTGACATGGTCTAATCACACTTATTGTTCTTATACCCAGATATCACAATTTATACTACTAAGATTCTGTTCAGTTGCAGTTAAACTGTGTTTGTCAACCAACAATGCACAAATTGAAGTGCAGTAAATCTTTCATTGTAACCGTTTGTTTGTTTAGTTTTTGGCATTCTAAAGGGGTTTGGCAAAAAATCAAGGAAGACTCTGAAAGATAAACATAAAATAAAAGAAACAGACTTTGTGACTTCATGTGGCAATAACGGAAGTTGAAAATTTGTCTTCAGGCATTATAAGAAGGTTTTAATACATGTAAATTAATGGAAAACTTGCTTCATGCAAAAAATCAACTAAATTACATGTAGGTATTTCCTGATTCACAGTATCTATAGTGATAAAATTAGTTAATTTCAGCTAAGTCTAAAAATGACTGTTAATAAAGGCATGTTCTGATTTAAGAGACAATTATAAAACCTGTACATATCTCTGTATATATAATAATTATGGCTTGTTATATGATTTAGGCTTCAAATTTCAAATTAGACCTGGGATTTTACATGTAATTTTCTTTGTTCATGTCCCAATTTACGTTAATTAGAAACCAATATAGATATTTAATTATCATAATGACAAAGTACAATAATTTTTATACAGTTTTATTTGGTAATTTTTGTGTGTTCATTTTATAATTAACCAATAGGATAGATCCTTAATAATCATAATTTCAAGATACCGATAACGGAAGTTGTTATTTTTAAGACATTTTGTTAAAAAAAATTCTCTCTCATTTTCCTATTTACTGATAACACAGGTCTTAATATTCATAATTATGTAAAATTGTGATTATTTTAAGACCTTTCTTAACAAAAAAAATATTTCTTGTTTATTTTCTTATTCACTAATGCAATAGATCTTTAAATATCATAAATTTTAGATGGTAGTTATTTTTAAGACATTCTTATATCATTTTCGAGGCCCTAAAGACTGAGGCCTTGTGTCACGGCAGGTGTGGCATGTTAAACAAACTCTCCCTGCACATTGCCCTAAGCACATTGCAAAGGTAAAAATTTCTGCCACTTCACCAGTAGCTGGTGACATCTTGATAAAAGTGAAATATTTTTGACTGGGACCTAAAATTCCAATCCATCATTCATCGATTGTTCATTTTCCTATTTTCCTTATAGGAATGATCTTTAGTAATCATAATTATCAGATTTGTGGTTACTTTTAAAACATTTCTTTTAAAGAAAAAATTTCATTGTGTATTTTTCTTATTAAATAATAAAATAAGATTTAGAATTTTAATAAAGGTGTTTTATGATTTCCTGATTTATTTTTCTTTATTTCCCTATTTACATGTAGGATAGATATTTATGAGATAATCATAATTAGAAGACTCTAGTTATTTTTAAGACATTGTTGAAAAAAAAATTGTTGTGCGTTCTCCTTTCGACTAATAGGATATAAATATCTAATAAAGATGTTTTATGATTTTTCCACATCAGGATATTGCGTAACTAATTGTCTGTGTATAATTAGAGATTAACAATCTTGGATAATTAGTAGCGTGATTGGACTTCAAACAGATTACAGAATGATGTCTTTGTTACATCTTTGATTACAATAATGGTGATATTCTATAGAAATCATCTTTCATATGGATGGATGGATGGATGGGATGGGATAGGATGGGATGGGATGGGATGGGATGTCCATCCCAGTCAAGAATATTACCCTTATATCGAGATGTCATATAAGCTATAGGTGGCAGAAAAATTAACTTTTACAGGACACTCGGGGCAATGTGCAGGGAGAGTGTTTTAACATGCCATGCCTTGACAGGGGTCATCAGTTTTAAGGTCTCTTTAGAAAGACCCTGTGACTTTCATTTCAAATGCTGTATTTGGTGAAAGAACAGTCAATACCTATTTTCAATTCTTGATCAGACCCTGGTCAGGGTTGGAACCAACAACCTTCCATATGAAGTTAGCAATCTACCAACAGAGCCACCACAGTGGTCTAATAGGATATAGACTGTCAATAAAGATGTTTTATGATTTTTCCACATCAGGATATTGCGTAACAAATTGTGCGTGTATAATTAGAGATTAACAAACTTTGATAATTAGTAGCGTGATTGGACTTCAAACAGATTACAGAATGATGTCTTTGTTACATCGTTTGATTATACGACAATGATGTCATAGTTCTATATAAATCATTATTTACAATGATTGATTAATTGATGTTTTATGTCCCAGTCAAGAATACTTATACAGAGACATCGCCAGGGATCGGTGAAGTTGCATGCAAAAATTTTTTTTACCTTTGCTGTGGGCTCAGGGCATTGTTTATGGAGGGTTTTTACAATAAAGTATTTTCTAATAGGATATAGATATTTAATAAAGATATTTTACGATTTTTCTGCATCAGGATATTGTGTAACAAATTGTCTGTATATAATTAAAGACTGAAGATCTTGGATAATTAGTAGCCTTATTAGACTTTGTACAGATTACAGAATGACGTTGTTGTTGCATCTTTGATTACAATAATGGTGATATCATAATTTCATATAAATCATCTTTCTCAATAATTACTGTGTGTATGGTTAAGATTGGATACCACAAAAAAGTGTACCATAATAATTAGTGATGAAATTATTATTCACAACAATTTTTCAGTGTCGCTAAATAAAAATTGTTGCTAAGTGCAACTATTTAAATTATCATCTGCAGGAAAATTTGTATTTTTTCATGATTTTCAATTAAAATACCCGGTAGATGGTAGGATATTATCTTCAGCCCATATGAGCTGTTGCCAAAAGTTTACTGTGCAACATGCATTTCGATAATTAATAAATGTAATAATTAGTACACCACTGATAAGAATATGCTTGAAATGTTATAAAATATAATTTTCATTAACAGTAACTTATTGTTTTACAATCTTTTACAAAATGGCTTGGTACAAGGACCTGTGCAAAACAATTGATGTTTAATGTACAGATACAAAAAAAAAAAAAAAAAAAAAAAAATCCTGATATATTCAGAATTTTATTTGTTCAGTCCTGGCAATAATCTTGATGGTTTGTATGTCGACTCGTTTTATTATCTTGATCTGTCTAATAAAATACTTAAACAAACGTCATTGGATGATACAGAACCAATATTGAGATATGTTTCCAAGTCCCCTTAGACATTTTCGTAAATCTCAGGATAAAGATTTCATCCTTCAGAATCGTAATTAAAGATTGCTAAATGAAAGATACATTTACGTGTAAGGTCAGAAAGTAATACTTGCTAAATTAATGGAGGACATTCGACAGGAAGTGCTCGGTGACCAATATCATTATTGCGTGTGTTACGATTTTAATGATGGCGATATATTAAACAAAAGAGTTGTCAGACTAGGGTTAATGTAACAATTCGTTTTTATGGAATAAAAAGCTGATCATGTGATCATCTACTGGCTACAAAGTCAATTTATCTTACAGTTTTGTCTGTGTTCGTGTACACGTAAAAGTTGATTTACTTTCTCTGAAGCCCGAGTCATAAAGATACGTAATAGGCTGTTCAACTGTCTGGCTTTTTACAACTTGGTGAATAGATTCGTTTTTAGAATGTACCATGTACACAACATAATTAAAGGCCCTTAAATCTATCAAAGATGGCGTTTACACATCTAGAGCTATTGTGACGGCCGAGAATGATAGAATCTTGGTATTATATGTACTGGTAATATGTTGACTTCTTTCTATATCTTAGGATGAATTGATCTGAAAAAAAAATCAAGGTACATGTAGTTAGATAGGATTTTTTCTCTAAATTCTTCTCATTAACATTAGGGCTATATATCGGAATTCTTCGACTTGGGCAGTACTGATCCAAAACTTGTGATAAAAACTGAACAGTAATAAAAATTAGAATAAGTAGGACAAGAAGAAAACCAGTTTTGATGTCAGTTTTATCCCATGTAGATCACATGTAGTAAATCTCAACTGATTTGTTAGTTTGATTGTATTTAGTACAGAACAGCTTTTGTCTCAATCCCTGTGTCAGTGAGTTGGTGGATAAGCATTGTGTGAGTTTGTAGATGGGTGAGTGAATGAGATAGTAGGTCATTGGTTTTGTGAGTGAATGGGTGGGTGGGTGTTTGAGTGAGGGAATGAGTTGGGTTAGTGAGTAAGTGATTGATTAAATGGGGTTTTATGTCCTAGTCGAGAATATTTCACTTATATTTAGATGCCAGAAATTTGAAGAACTCTGGGCAATGTGCTGGGATGGTTCTTTAGCCATGACACAGGGCATCCAGAATGGGTGCCAACTTGCATATTATAGTCTCTTAAAGCCTAGGCCTTGACTTATCTTACTGGACAGATCAGCATTGAAAAGGTTTCAGTTAGCTTGTACAAGGTCAGTGAAGATCATAGTGGCCAAGTGGTTAAGGCATTATCCTTCAAACCCATGTCATTTCACTGCTGTGGGTTTGATCAGTCTTTCATATTGACCACCTCGGTCCAAGACAAATAAACTCTCTGGGTTATAAATTGTCAACCTATTATCAACCAACCAACCAACCAGTCTTTCATAAGGTTTCTGTGGCCTAGTGTTTTAAATACACAGCACCTCTTGCTATCTAGGTTTGAACCCTTTTGGTTTGTTGGTTTACTTGCCAAAGTTCTACGGTTTTCTCAGGGCACCCCAATTTGCTCCACCATTCCAATATTGATTGTCTTAATATAAATAAAAAAAATTTGACAGGGGTATGAAAATATGTTTCTCCAATCGACTCCAGATTCCTTTGTATTTTGCGTACTGATATTCTGAACATAAATTTAATTTTTTGCAGAATTTTGTAAAATGAATGTGTCGGGGTTCTAAGCTTTTAAAATCCAAACATCTCTTCCACTGACAGATAGTTATTGCAGTCTTAAAACTCTAGTGACACTCGTTAATACACATTGGATTTTAATGGATTTAAAAGTATAAAAATTATTCTACATTTCCCATTGTGCTGTAATCTTACACAATATTTTTGACAGATAAATCTCGACATGGAAGGGGAAAGAGTACAATTTTAGAGAGATACACAACTTAGACTGTCACTTCCCCTGAATTTTCTTTTTTATGTACTTGTATTACAGTTATGTTAAAAATCAATATGTTAGAATATATTGCAATGTATTATTTGATGGTCAAGATTTTTTTAAATGAATGAATTAAAAAAAATTAAATATGAATTTGATTTTAGTAGTGTTAATTTTGGAGGCATTATTTCATGTACCAAGACAGTTGACAGGGAATAATGATGTTTTACACCCCAGACAAGATTCTTCCACTTACATGGAGGTGTTTAGTTTAGGAATGGTAGAGGAAACCAAGTGCCTGGAGAAAACCATCAACTGTTGTCAAGGCAACTGACAATTTTTTTCAAACAAGCAATGGTGTTTTGAACCTGGACAGTGTGAGATGTTATTATCCAGAAGCAGGTGTTTTACTATTTGACTAATGAGGACATTAGATGAACAAGACAATAGCAGATTGCATGCTTTACCTGAAACATGTCTTTTGTAAAAAATAAAGGTAACAGTGTAGACATTTAAATAATATATCTTTGAAAGTTTAAAGAAACTTCAAGATTCAGGTTATTTATTAAATCTTTGAAATGACACAAGATCAAAAGATTTTTTATTTAATTATGTTGATTTATAACATAGGTCATGGAGGTCACAGTGACCTATATTTCTATACTTCAGATATGTATGCACTTATACACTAAATTTCACTTGTATGACAAAATAAACTGAATATTTGTAAGATAATAACATAAAATAACAGAAAAGTAGGCTACAGTGACCTATATTTACTCAACACATGGTTTTTCTCTGAGGTATACCTCTATACCAAGCTGCATTTGGTTGATTTATATAACCATTGATTACTTCCCTTCGTTTTCCCTTAACTCAAAATTGGAGATTAAAATTCTTAAGTGATTCAGCATGAAAATTCTATTAATGTGACAAAAATCATTAAAAGCAGCCAGCTATAAAACATATTTTCAGTAGCATGTTTAAGTGTTCTGACTGTTTTTGTCAATAAATGACAATCTTAAATAGAAAGAAAGATGCATTTTATTTCAAAACAATTATTCTAGAAAGAAGAAAACTAGTTTTTATAGACAAATTCACTAAAACTCTTTAAAATTCTGTAAATATCATGTGTAATGTACTCAGGTTCTTATAAGTTCCAATTAATTCTTGTAAGTTTTACTGTATATATTTTTATTGGAATTGATCTAACTTGACCTTAGCTTCAAATAGCTCAAATAATATTTATCATGTATATTTCAACAATAGCTCACTATAACTTGACATCTGATGTGAATTTGATTTCTCTTACATGTTTTGTCTTAATAAAGTGTTACTCTTATGGAATATTGGTATTGTTCATGGTATCATCTAAGTCAAACATTTAAGGAACCTATTATTTCTTTCAATCCTACCTTTCTGAATGGTTATGTCATGTCACAGATTATATTTTTTATTATTGAATAAGCACTGTTAAATTCAAGAATCTTCTCTGTGAATCCAATTCAAAAGATGTAAAAAATCCTTTGTACTCAATCTACCTCAGTCTTAAAAAACTTCTGGAAACAAAAGATTTATTTATTTTTATTCAGTTTTTAGCTCACCTGACCGAAGGTCATGTGAGCTTATGGCATAGTGCAGCGTGTGTATGTGCGTGTGTGCGTGTGTGCGTGCGTGTGTGCGTGCGTGCGTGCGTGCGTCGTTAACACCTATTTTCCACTTCTCCTCTGAAACTACTGGACAGTTTTTAATGAAACTTTGTCAGAAGTATATATGGGCCGGTGCAATTCAGATTTGTTCGTGGCATTGCCATGGCTACCATAACTAGGTCAAGGTGACCTAGGGGTGCAAAAATCTTAAAAAATCTTCTCCGAAAGTACTGATTGGAGAAAAAATCTGATGTGATATTTGGCTTCTCTAGGGTCTTAAGCCTATAGTTTGTTCATTTTGTAAAATTCGGATAAAAAATAGGTTACGCGTTTTTGCGTTTAATTTTGAAAAAATCGTAAAATAGCTTCAAATTGTTATAACTTGACTATTTGACCAGATAATGACATGGGGTTTTCAGTTTTGACATCTTCTTGTTAGTATCTTCAAAATGAGGTCAAGGTCAATTGTGAAGGTCGTGACCTAATTTTATTTTACCTCTGATTATAATTATTATCTCGAAAACTATAAACTTTTTGTATAGGCATGTATATTAGAATGTTGTAGGTATTGATACAACGATCATTTTGATGTATAGAAAAGGGTCATGGGTTCAAAGGTCAAGGTCACAGATGCGAAACAATACAGAAAGGGTTAATTATCTCGAAAACTATAAACATTTTGTGTAGGCATGTATATCAGAATGTTGTAGGTATTGATACAACGATCATTTTGATGTATAGAAAAAGGTCATGGGATCAAAGGTCAAGGTCACAAATGTGAAACAATACTGAAATGTTTAATTATCTCGAAAACTATAAACTTTTTGTACAGGCATGTATATAAGAATGTTGTAGGTATTGTTACAACGATCATTTTGATGTATAGAAAAAGGTCATGGGTTCAAAGGTCAAGGTCACAGATGTGAAACAATACTGAAATGGTTTAATTATCTCGAAAACTATAAACTTCTTGTATAGCATGTATATTAGAATGTTGTAGGTATTGATACAACGATCATTTTGATGTATAGAAAAAGGTCATGGGTTCAAAGGTCAAGGCCACAGATGCAAAACATACCGAAATGGTTAATTATCTCAAAAACTATCAATTTTGTATAGGCATGTATATTAGAATGTTGTAGGTATTGATACAGCAATCATTTTGATATATAGAAAAAGGTTATGGGTTTAAAGGTCAAGGTCACAGATGCGAAACAATACGGAAATGTTTAATTATCTCGAAAACTATAAACTTTTTGTATAGGCATGTATATTAGAATGTTGTAGGTATCGATACAACGATCATTTTGATGTATAGAAAAAGGTCATGGGTTCAAAGGTCAAGGTCACAAATGTGAAACAATACTGAAATGGTTAATTATCTTGAAAACTATTAACTTTTTGTATAGGCATGTATACTAGAATGTTGTAGGAATTGATACAACAGTTATCATGATGTAGTATTTATGTTTTCTTTAAATCAATCAGCTAGCCATTAGTTAACAGGTGAGCGTATCAGGCCCATGGGCCTCTTGTTTAAATTTATGTAATACAAGCCTTAGCTGTTTTTTGCAATATTGTAAAATTTTAATTCTGATATAACAAGATAAAACTTAATATCGCAGGATTTCAGAACACTTTTAGACATCATTTCATGATTTTGTGTCATTGTTTGAGAGCAATAGTATTTTGTTACTTTGTAAAAAATTTTAATATTTGTTTTCTGTGATTGACATTTATCTTTGATATAAAATCGTTTGTTTCATTGAAATATGATTTATGTAAGTAACAGGAGTGAAATTGGCGTTGTCAATGGCGATGATATGATAGAAATTGACGTCTTTTCTGAGGCTGAAAATGATATCTTTTCTTTATTGATGCCTGATGCACTATAAAACTTCATAATAAATTCTATTTAGAGACTTTTTGCTTTAATTACCTTTTTACATCTTTCACCCCTCGAGTTTAACCATTGTGTGATTAATGTCTTGATATATCTTTTATTGAGAGTAGAAAACTAGAGGATTTTAGCTCATCTGACCAAAAGTCATGGCATAGTGCATGTGAAAGGGTGTGTCTGTGTGCCAAGGGAGAGTGTATGTGTGTTTGTGTGTCAAGGGAGAGTGTGTAGTGTGTGTTTGTGTGTCATGGGAGAGTGTGTTTGTATGTCAAGGGAGAGTGTGTATGTGGTATGTGTGTCAAGAGAGAGTGTGTATGTAATATGTGTGTCAAGGGAGAGTGTGTTTGTTTGTCAAGGGAGAGTGTGTATGTGTGTTTGTATGTCAAGGGAGAGTGTGTATGTGGTATGTGTGTCAAGGGAGAGTGTGTATGTAATATGTGTGTCAAGGGAGAGTGTGTATGTATGTCAAGGGAGAGTGTGTTTGTTTGTCAAGGGAGAGTGTGTTTGTGTGTCAAGGGGGAGTGTGTGTGTTTGTGTGTATGTGTGTATGTATGTCAAGGGAGAGTGTGTTTGTTTGTCAAGGAGAGTGTGTATGTGTGTTTGTGTGTCAAGGGGAGTGTGGTTTGTGTGTATGTGTGTATGTATGTCAAGGGAGAGTGTGTATGTGGTATGTGTGTCAAGGGAGAGTGTGAATGTGGTATGTGTGTCAAGGGAGAGTGTGTATGTATGTCAAGGGAGAGTGTGTTTGTTTGTCAAGGGAGAGTGTGTATGTGTGTTTGTGTGTCAAGGGGGAGTGTGTTTGTGTGTATGTGTGTATGTATGTCAAGGGAGAGTGTGTATGTGGTATGTGTGTCAAGGGAGAGTGTGAATGTGGTATGTGTTTCAAGGGAGAGTGTGTATGTATGTCAAGGGAGAGATGTGTGTTGTTTGTCAAGGGAGAGTGTGTATGTGTGTTGTGGTCAAGGGGAGTGTGTTTTGTGTATGTGTGTATGTATGTCAAGGGAGAGTGTGTTTGTTTGCCAAGGGAGAGTGTGTATGTGTGTTTGTGTGTCAAGGGGGAGTGTGTTTGTGTGTGTTTGTGTGTCAAAGGAGAGTGTGTATGTGGTATGTGTGTCAAGGGAGAGTGTGTATGTAATATGTGTGTCAAGGGAGAGTGTGTATGTATGTCAAGGGAGAGTGTGTTTGTTTGTCAAGGGAGAGTGTGTATGTGTGTTTGTGTGTCAAGGGGAAGTGTTTTTGTGTCAAAGGAGAGTGTGTATTTGTGCTTGTGTGTCAAGAGAGTGTGTATGTGTGTGTGTGTGTCAAGGGAGAGTGTGTATGTGTGTTTGTGTGTCAAGGGAGAGTGTGTATGTGTTTGTGTGTCAAGGAAGAGTGTGTTTGTATGTGTTTGTGTGTCAAGGGAGTGTGTATGTGTGTCAAGAGAAAGTGTATGTGTGTGTTTGTGTGTCAAGGGAGAGTGTGTGTGTGTTTATGTGTCAAGGGAGAGTGTATGTGTTTGTGTGTCAAGAAAGAGTGTGTATGTGTTTGTGTGTCAAGGGAGAGTGTGTATGTGTGTTTTTGTCAAGGGAGAATGTGTTTGTGTCTCAAGAGAGAGTGTATGTGTGTTTGTGTGTCAAGGGAGAGTGTCAATGCATGCATGTGTGTACACAAACACACATGAAAATTTTCATTAACTTATGAAATCATTCATTTTGTTCCAATTTGATTGTTCCATATAACGGGCCGTTTACATCTCTACGTAACAGATGAGAAGATATTATGTGTTTGAGAAAAAAGAGATGACATAAAGGCAGATACAGTAAAAAATAATCAAGTTATAAATATGTTTTCATTGTGAAATCAATATACAAAAATATAATTTTCACTAACATACAACAATAAAACTCCACTTAGACTGGGTCAGGAAATGTTTAAATTCAAAATTGACCTGTATTAATCAATATATATATATATATATATATATATATAACATACAGATCTGTATTTAATTATGACTTAACTGTAGAAACAGTTGAAAAATTATATTTTTGCAGCTGTTTTATGCTAATGGTAGCAATCTTCAGGCTGATTTGATGATGTATTCTTAAAAATCAAAGTATGCTAGAAAAGTGAAGTGTAGTTATAGTGAACCCAAGTTAAGATTCACTTATATTGAAGTGGTTGGTTCTTGGAAGGGAGAGGGAATTGAATTACCCAGAGAAAACCGCCCACCTTCAGCCAAGCTAACTGACAAACTTTTCCATACTAGGATCTTCCTGAGTTGGATTCAGATTTAAGCATTGAGAGGTCATGTTCTATGCAGGTGCACCATTTAGATCATTCAAGAACCAAGGGACAGACTGATGGACAAACAAATACTGATATTGACAAAGGTGAAAATACACCACCCAGTCCCAGAGATGTGGGCACCATGTTTTCTATTGAGTAGAGCGTTGAAGTGGAATGTCAAAGGAATAAGGAGAATAATAAAGATTGTTTTTGGTCCTTAAAATCAACATACATGTATATAAATTAAGTTTAAATCTGAGTCAAAACTCTATGTGCAAACAAGAACAAACTTTGTACTTTACATGATGATTGATTATGACAAGACACAAATTGTGAAAGTATAAAGTTTGTTCTTGATTGAGTGCTATATCATCACTCCACTGCATCACTCTACTTTTATCATTTCACTTGATAACTCTTCTCCATCATCCTACTCCGTCATTCCATTCCACAGCTCCACTCCATCTGTCCATAGCTCCACTGTGTCATTCCACTCATCATTTCACTCCACTACTCCTTTCCATCACTCCACTTCATCATTCACTTTTCTCTCCATAACTCCATTCCATTATTCCACACCATCATATCACTTCACTCCACTCCACACCATCATATCACTCCACTCCACACCATCATATCACTCCACTCCACTCCACACCATCATATCACTCCACTCCACTCCACTCCACACCATCATATCACTCCACTCCACTCCACACCATCATATCACTCCACTCCACTCCACTCCACACCATCATATCACTCCACTCCACTCCACTCCACACCATCATATCACTCCACTCCACTCCACACCAGCATATCACTCCACTCCACTCCACTCCACACCATCATATCACTCCACTCCACTCCACACCATCATATCACTCCACTCCACTCCACTCCACTCCACACCATCATATCACTCCACTCCACTCCACTCCACACCATCATATCACTCCACTCCACTCCACACCAGCATATCACTCCACTCCACTCCACTCCACCCATCATATCACTCCACTCCACTCCACTCCACACCATCATATCACTCCACTCCACTCCACTCCACACCATCATATCACTCCACTCCACTCCACTCCACTCCATCATATCACTCCACTCCACTCCACACCATCATATCACTCCACTCCACTCCACACCATCATATCACTCCACTCCACTCCACACCATCATATCACTCCACTCCACTCCACTCCACACCATCATATCACTCCACTCCACTCCACACCATCATATTACTCCACTCCACTCCACTCTACACCACACAATCATATCACTCCACACCATCATATCACTCCACACCATCATATCACTCCACTCCACTCCACACCATCATATCACTCCACACCATCATATCACTCCACTCCACTCCACACCATCATATCACTCCACTCCACTCCACACCATCATATCACTCCACTCCACTCCACACCATCATATCACTCCACTCCACTCCACACCACCATATCACTCCACTCCACTCCACACCATCATATTACTCCACTCCACTCCACTCCACACCACACCATCATATCACTCCACACCATCATATCACTCCACACCATCATATCACTCCACTCCACTCCACACCATCATATCACTCCACTCCACTCCACACCATCATATCACTCCACTCCACTTCACTCCACTCCACTCCATCATATCACTCCACTCCACTCCACTCCACACCATCATATCACTCCACTCCACTCCACTTCACTCCACTCCACTCCATCATATCACTCCACTCCACTCCACTCCACACCATCATATCACTCCACTCCACTCCACACCATCATATTACTCCACTCCACTCCACTCCACACCACCATATCACTCCACACCATCATATCACTCCACTCCACTCCACACCATCATATCACTCCACTCCACTCCACACCATCATATCACTCCACTCCACTTCACTCCACTCCACTCCACTCCACTCCACTCCACACCATCATATCACTCCACACCATCATATCACTCCACTCCACTCCACACCATTATATCACTCCACTCCACCCCACTCCATTTATATATTGTATTATTCCATTGCATCAATCCACTCAAACCTTCCACTTAATCACTCCACTCCATCACTCCACTTCATCACTCCATTTCATCAATTCACTTCAACATTCCACTTCATCACCCCACTCCATCTCATCACACTACTTCATCACTCTATCTCATCACACTACATCATCACCCCACTCCATCTCATCACACTACTTCATCACTCTATCTCATCACACTACTTCATCACTCCACTCCATCTCATCACACTTCTTCATCACCAACTCCATCTCATCACACTACTTCATCACTCCGTCTCATCACACTACTTCATCATCCCACTCCATCTCATCACATTATTCATCACCCACCCCATCTCATCACACTACTTCATCACCTACTCCATCTCATCACACTACTTCATCACCTACTCCATCTCATCACACTACTTCATCACTCCTCTCCATCTCATCACACTACTTCATCACCCACTCTATCTCATTACATTCATCACCCACCCCATCTCATCACACTTCTTTATCACCCCTCTCCATCTCATCACACTTCTTCATCACTCTATCTTATCACACTTCTTCATCACCCCTCTCCATCTCATCACACTTCTTCATCACCCACCCCATCTCATCACACTACTTCATCACCCTGTCTGATCACACTACTTCATCACCCACTCCATCTCATCACACTTCTTCATCACTCCATCTCATCACACTTTATCACTTCATCTCATCACAATTCTTCATCACCCCACTCTATCTCATCACACTACTTCAGCACCCCATCTCATCACACTACTTCATCACCCACTCCATCTCATCACACTTCTTCCCCACTCCATCTCATCACACTTCTTCATCACTCCATCTCATCACACTACTTTATCACCCCATTCCATCTCATCACACTACTTCATCACCCACTCCATCTCATCACACTATTTCATCACCCCACTCCATCTCATCACACTTCTTCCCCACTCCATCTCATCACACTTCTTCATCACTCCTTCTCATCACACTACTTTATCACCCCACTCCATCTCATCACACTACTTTATCATCCCACTCCATTTCATCACACTACTTTATCACCCCACTCCATCTCATCACACTATTTCATCACCCACTCCATCTCATCACACTTCTTTCCCACTCCATCTCATCACACTTCTTCATCACTCCATCTCATCAATCTTCTTCCCCACTCCATCTCATCACACATCTTCATCACTCCATCTCATCACACTACTTTATCACCCCACTCCATCTCATCACACTACTTCAACGACCCACTCCATCTCATCACACTATTTCATCACCCCACTCCATCTCATCACATTACTTCAACACCCCACTCCATCTCATCACACTATTTCATCACCCCACTCCATCTCATCACACTACTTTATCATCCCACTCCATCTCATCACACTACTTTATCACCCCACTCCATCTCATCACACTACTTCAACACCCCACTCCATCTCATCACACTATTTCATCACCCCACTCCATCTCATCACACTATTTCATCACCCCACTCCATCTCATCACATTACTTTCCCACTCCATCTCATCACATTTCTTCATCACTCCTTCTCATCACACTACTTTATCACCCCACTCCATCTCATCACACTACTTTATCACCCCACTCCATTTCATCACACTACTTTATCACCCCACTCCATCTCATCACACTACTTCAACACCCCACTCCATCTCATCACACTATTTCATCACCCCACCCCATCTCATCACATTACTCTGGTTCGTTACTTCATTCAATATTACAAGGTGCTGTACTGATAAATATAACTTCTTAACAGACATACAGTTCAGACTCGATAGACACATATATAAACCACACAAACACAATAATGAAAATTCTAGATAAATTGAATTAGGTAAAAGATTTCATTAATTTCTGAAATTGTTCCTCGTCTGTTAAGATCGCTTATGTAACTCAGATCAGAAGATATGGCTTTGGTTAAAAGAAAAAAGTCGACATAAATTCCACGGTTTTGGATAATAATCATGTTTAGTATATATTTTCATTGAATAATCAATATTTACAAATATAGCTTCTTATTTTACAAGTTAAATTAACAGAAAGCTTTGAAAAACAATTCCTGTTTTGCGATCATGGTGTTGGCAATAAAGTTGTTGTTCAAATGTCGTCTGCATTCTATTGCCATTCGACATGATATTTTGACGATCAAGGATTATGACCCCTTAGGAAATCAGCTTGATCTCAAGCTATATTTACCGCTGTATAACTCTTTTGATATTTAAAAAAATCAAACAGATTAAATTTTAGTTCCGTTATCAAAATTGCATGCTAAAGGGGGATGATATTATCGATAGGCAATGAAATGACAATTTAATCTATGATGATATGAGATTCACTCATCAAATTGCCAAATTTATATTACCATTGTCGCCATTCAGTCTTTTGGAAAAAATCTTCAAAAACCCAGAATATATATATCTATCTATATATATTATTCAGAATTACTGACACAATAAAATTACAGTTATGAAAAAGGTGAGAATTAATTGGAATACTAATTGAAATACATTCAGCTTAATTTGCAACTGAAACCCGAAAATGATAAATGATTGTTTAGTTTACTTCCTAAATTCCAACATAACCGAGCTAATTTCATTGTTATTTTTAGAAATCACCTGTGGTGTTAATGTAAGATTATTAATTTAAACAAGTGCACTAATAACAGAAATGGGGGCCCTCTGTGGCCATTTTAAATTATTTAAAATGCCAGGTTAACATATTATAGCATCTCTTACTGTCTAAGGATGGAATCCCATTCTGCACAAATCCTAGTGTTAGAAAAAGTTTGTTTCCTTGCTGAAGGTAGGTTGTTTTCCTTCAAGCAGTCTGATTTTCTCTACCATTTCAGAAATGATTGCATTGATATAAATGAAAGAATCTTGACGAGGGCATAAAATATCATGACTCCATTTTACTTTACCATTACTTCATTTCACTTAATTTCGTACCATTGTTCTTCCTAAAATGATAGAATCTTGACTAGGGCATAAAACACCATTACTTCATTTCACTTTACCATGACTCCATTTTACTTTACCATTACTTAATTTCACTTAATTTCGTACCATTGTTCTTCCTAAAATGATAGAATCTTGACTAGGGCATAAAACACCATTACTTCATTTCACTTTACCATGACTTGATCCATTTCACTTTACCATTACTTGATCCATTTCACTTTACCATTACTTCATTTCACTTTACCATTACTTCATTCCACTTTACCATTACTCCATTCCACTTTACCATTACTTCATTTCACTTTACCATTACTTCATTCCACTTTACCATGACTTGATCCATTCCACTTTACCATTACTTCATTCCACTTTACCATGACTTGATCCATTTCACTTTACCATTACTTGATCCATTTCACTTTACCATTACTTCATTTCACTTTACCATTACTTCATTCCACTTTACCATTACTTCATTCCACTTTACCATTACTTCATTTCACTTTACCATTACTTCATTCCACTTTACCATGACTTGATCCATTCCACTTTACCATTACTTCATTCCACTTTACCATGACTTGATCCATTTCACTTTACCATTACTTCATTTCACTTTACCATTACGTCATTCCACTTTACCATGACTTGATCCATTCCACTTTACCATTACTTCATTTCAACTTTACCATTACTTCATTTCACTTTACCATTACTTCATTCCACTTTACCATTACTTCATTCCACTTCACTTTACCATTACTTCATTCCACTTCACTTTACCATTACTTCATTCCACTTTACCATTACTTCATTTCACTTTACCATTACGTCATTCCACTTTACCATGACTTGATCCATTCCACTTTACCATTACTTCATTTCAACTTTACCATTACTTCATTTCACTTTACCATTACTTCATTCCACTTTACCATTACTTCATTTCACTTTACCATTACTTCATTCCACTTTACCATTACTTCATTTCACTTTACCATTACTTCATTTCACTTTACCATTACTTGATCCATTTCACTTTACCATTACTTCATTCCACTTTACCATTACTTCATTCCACTTTACCATTACTTCATTCCACTTACTTCATTCCACTTTACCATTACTTCATTTCACTTTACCATTACTTCATTTCACTTTACCATTACTTCATTCCACTTTACCATGACTTCATGCCACTTCACTTTACCATTACTTCATTCCACTTTACCATTACTTCATTTCACTTTACCATTACTTCATTTCACTTTACCATTACTTCATTCCACTTCACTTTACCATTACTTCATTTCACTTTACCATTACTTCATTTCACTTTACCATTACTTCATTTCACTTTACCATTACTTCATTCCACTTCACTTTACCATTACTTCATTTCACTTTACCATTACTTCATTCCACTTCACTTTACCATTACTTCATTCCACTTCACTTTACCATTACTTCATTCCACTTTACTTTACCATTACTTCATTCCACTTTACCATTACTTCATTCCACTTCACTTTACCATTACTTCATTTCACTTTACCATGACTTGATCCATTCCACTTTACCATTACTTCATTTCACTTTACCATGACTTCATTCCACTTTACCATTACTTCATTCCACTTCACTTTACCATTACTTCATTTCACTTTACCATGACTTGATCCATTCCACTTTACCATTACTTCATTTCACTTTACCATGACTTGATCCATTCCACTTTACCATTACTTCATTTCACTTTACCATGACTTGATCCATTCCACTTTACCATTACTTCATTTCACTTTACCATTACTTCATTCCACTTTACCATGACTTGATCCATTCCACTTTACCATTACTTCATTCCACTTCACTTTACCATTACTTCATTTCACTTTACCATGACTTGATCCATTCCACTTTACCATTACTTCATTTCACTTTACCATGACTTGATCCATTCCACTTTACCATTACTTCATTCCACTTTACCATTACTCCATTCCACTTTACCATTACTTCATTTCACTTTACCATTACTTCATTCCACTTTACCATTACTTCATTTCACTTTACCATTACTTCATTCCACTTTACCATGACTTCATGCCACTTCACTTTACCATTACTTCATTCCACTTTACCATTACTTCATTTTACTTTACCATTACTTCATTTCACTTTACCATTACTTCATTCACTTCCTTTACCATTACTTCATTTCACTTTACCATTACTTCATTCCACTTCACTTTACCATTACTTCATTTCACTTTACCATTACTTCATTTCACTTTACCATTACTCCATTTCACTTTACCATTACTTCATTCCACTTTACCATGACTTGATCCATTTCACTTTACCATTACTTCATTTCACTTTACCATTACTTCATTTCACTTTACCATGACTTGATCCATTTCACTTTACCATTACTTCATTCCACTTTACCATTACTTCATTCCACTTCACTTTACCATTACTTCATTCCATTTTACCATTACTTCATTTCACTTTACCATTACTTCATTTCACTTTACCATGACTACATTTCACTTTACCATTACTTCATTTCACTTTACCATGACTACATTTCACTTTACCATTACTTCATTTCACTTTACCATGACTACATTTCACTTTACCATTACTTCATTTCACTTTACCATGACTACATTCCACTTTACCATGACTTGATCCATTTCACTTTACCATTACTTCATTCCACTTTACTTTACCATTACTTCATTCCACTTTACCATTACTTCATTCCACTTCACTTTACCATTACTTCATTTCACTTTACCATGACTTGATCCATTCCACTTTACCATTACTTCATTTCACTTTACCATGACTTCATTCCACTTTACCATTACTTCATTCCACTTCACTTTACCATTACTTCATTTCACTTTACATGACTTGATCCATTCCACTTTACCATTACTTCATTTCACTTTACCATGACTTGATCCATTCCACTTTACCATTACTTCATTTCACTTTACCATGACTTGATCCATTCCACTTTACCATTACTTCATTTCACTTTACCATTACTTCATTCCACTTTACCATTACTTCATTTCACTTTACCATTACTTCATTCCACTTTACCATGACTTCATGCCACTTCACTTTACCATTACTTCATTCCACTTTACCATTACTTCATTTACTTTACCATTACTTCATTTCACTTTACCATTACTTCATTCCACTTCACTTTACCATTACTTCATTTCACTTTACCATTACTTCATTCCACTTCACTTTACCATTACTTCATTTCACTTTACCATTACTTCATTTCACTTTACCATTACTCCATTTCACTTTACCATTACTTCATTCCACTTTACCATGACTACATTCCACTTTACCATGACTTGATCCATTTCACTTTACCATTACTTCATTCCACTTTACTTTACCATTACTTCATTCCACTTTACCATTACTTCATTCCACTTCACTTTACCATTACTTCATTTCACTTTACCATGACTTGATCCATTCCACTTTACCATTACTTCATTCCACTTTACCATTACTTCATTCCACTTCACTTTACCATTACTTCATTTCACTTTACCATGACTTGATCCATTCCACTTTACCATTACTTCATTTCACTTTACCATGACTTGATCCATTCCACTTTACCATTACTTCATTTCACTTTACCATGACTTGATCCATTCCACTTTACCATTACTTCATTTCACTTTACCATTACTTCATTCCACTTTACCATTACTTCATTTCACTTTACCATTACTTCATTCCACTTTACCATGACTTCATGCCACTTCACTTTACCATTACTTCATTCCACTTTACCATTACTTCATTTTACTTTACCATTACTTCATTTCACTTTACCATTACTTCATTCCACTTCACTTTACCATTACTTCATTTCACTTTACCATTACTTCATTCCACTTCACTTTACCATTACTTCATTTTACTTTACCATTACTTCATTTCACTTTACCATTACTCCATTTCACTTTACCATTACTTCATTCCACTTTACCATGACTTGATCCATTTCACTTTACCATTACTTCATTTCACTTTACCATTACTTCATTTCACTTTACCATGACTTGATCCATTTCACTTTACCATTACTTCATTCCACTTTACCATTACTTCATTCCACTTCACTTTACCATTACTTCATTCCACTTTACCATTACTTCATTTCACTTTACCATTACTTCATTTCACTTTACCATGACTACATTTCACTTTACCATTACTTCATTTCACTTTACCATGACTACATTTCACTTTACCATTACTTCATTTCACTTTACCATGACTACATTTCACTTTACCATTACTTCATTTCACTTTACCATGACTACATTCCACTTTACCATGACTTGATCCATTTCACTTTACCATTACTTCATTCCACTTCATTTAGTTCCATTGTTCTTTTTATAATCCACCTGCGGAGCGAAATGTTAGATTATTGATTTAAACAGGGAAATTAACAACATAAATAGATGAAATGATGTAATAATAACAGTTTTGTATTTTATTGACATTTTGGTAAATTGCACCACAATGAAGACGACTTGTGTAAAATCTAATTATCGCTACATGTTTATTTCTTTTTTTAATTTCCCACAAAATAAGCTAAACATTTTAGTTTTCAATCTTCCTGGAATTCTACAGTCTAGACACAATGCAAATTCAAGGTACGCGATAAAAATCATAATTCTGTGTAAGATTTGATTTTTATGTGGATTCTTCAATGAAAAAAATCCACCAAGGTTACTGTAAAAGTCGTATTGTAACAGGTATTGGTTAATGATACATATATTGATTAGGAAAAATAAAGTAAAACCTTATTATAATGCACCAGGATAACTACTCCACCTCTCTTATCAGTTACAGGGTTTGAAATAAGTATGCAGTGGTGCTAAAATTGACCTTAATTTTGAAAATTGTGACCTAGAAGTCAACCCCAAGGTGGTGATGAATTTAGTGACTAGTCATTCTTTAGTGTGAATTTAAAACTTGGAGTCATTGGTGTTGGCATTTGTCCACGTTCATGTATTTTGAGTAACAGAATAATTCAAAACATGAATTTAAATAACAAACATGAAATTATTTTGTTTATTAATTTGAACATAACCACTGCAAAATATACAAAAATATTTCATTTGCTATAATAGTTATTGTGAAAATTGCACGTGTTCCAGCTGATTTAGCACCTTAGATTTAAAGGTCTGTGAAGTTTTAAGCTGACCCACCCACCCAAAAATGTTAGTCATGACCACAGTATGTTTTTTCTTGTCTATAAAATCTATGTTTGTTGTCACAAGCCTCCTTGGATTTATCATCAATCCCTTTTTAGCACCAAAATCTGGCAGAACAAATGGTTGCAATGTATAGGGTTTTATTGTATTGCAGAGATCAATGATCACTTACAAGTCAACCACTTATAAAAGCTTGACATATAACGATATCAAATTTCTAATAGTATTAGTTATGTTTTAAAATACAGTTCATGTGCCTTTCATTATCAATTTTAGTTTTACACGTGGCCGGTGTAGCTTGATATGCAGTAGGTGCTTACCCTTCTGAAGCACCGGTCTCACTTCCCTGGTGGAGGTTCACATGTTTCACTTAATTTGTAATTTTTCAAAGTTTTTACTTTGCTTTTGGGATTGTGATTTAAACATGTACAATTATATATGATGATTTGAAACCAATGCAGCATTAACCTTGAACAATGCCATTTTCCAAAAGTCATTGTATCTCATTGCTTTAAGTAACGTTTTGTCTCTTTCTTCCTTAATGATGATGTTTTTAAATCTTGTTTGAAATAAAATTGACACCTTAGATGTGCGGACTTGAGAACCTGTATGGTCCCATGTATATAAGAATGATGTCTCATAATTTCTAAATAGCCTTTTGTATATTTGCAACAGTTATTTTGTATTTTTGAAACACTTGCAGTATTTAGTATTTTTGAAATAGATTTCGTATTTTCGAAAAAAGTATATAATATTAAGAGTTATTCATTGGTCTGTAAGGTTGTGATTTTATTTGTGCATTCTGGTTTCCTTAGCAATTCTAGTACCTAAACTCTTAACCATTCCACAATCTCATAACTTATGTGTTACATTGAAGCATGTAAAGGTGGAGTTGAGTTATATTGTTTAACATTCCAGTCAAAAATATTTCACTAATATTGATATAGTCAAAGGTGCAGAAATTTTCCCTGTGCATTGCACTGAAGGCATTATACAGCAAGGTTCTTTATCATACCATGCCTACTGTTACAAAGGACCTTGTTAAATAAAGTTTCCATTGAAAGAACAATGTTTCATTTCGTAATGCTAAATGCTTGACGAAAGAACAGTCACTACTCACCTTCAAGTCATGGGTCAGACCCGGCCAGCAATTGAAACCAAAACCCTCCATTTACGGAGCGAGCACTCTATTAACTAAACTACTGCTATGGTGTGTAAAGTTGAAGTGACACCCCATAGAAAACCAACCACCTTTGGCAAATAAACTGACAAACTTTCTCATACTAAAAGTGGTATTTGATCCAGGTGTTGAGAAGCACACCACTGTGATCTAACTACCCCAAATATGTAAGGGAGTTTCTTAATTTGGTAAGGCTATTGCTGCACAATAAAAATACATAGTGAATGATGTTTGTCACAAGTGAAAAATGTATTATTTTTATAAAAGGTTAAATAACATTAATAACATTAATAATGTATGTTTATAAAATGTTATTTATAACATTAATAATGTATGTTTGTAAAAGGTTACATAACATTAATAATGTATGTTTGTAAAAGGTTACATAACATTAATAATGTATGTTTGTAAAAGGTTACATAACATTAATAATGTATGTTTATAAAAGGTTAAATAGCATTAATAATGTATGTTTATAAAATGTTATTTATAACATTAATAATGTATGTTTGTAAAAGGTTACATAACATTAATAATGTATGTTTGTAAAAGGTTACATAACATTAATAATGTATGTTTGTAAAAGGTTAAATAACATTAATAATGTATGTTTGTAAAAGGTTAAAAAATATGTGCTGAAATATTGTACATTACAAATTATTAATATACAGTAAAAACTGCCTTAGCGGCCACCTGGATTTAACGGTCACCTGCCGATAACAGCCAGGTTGCATCCCGCCCAATGCATTTTACTATATATTTCACCTGAAATAAGCGGTCACCTGTGTAACGCGGTCAGCGGCCACTAATTTCGTGACCGGCCACATAGAAGAGCCTGGTTTAGACGGCCATTTTGTCCGTTTATAATGTCACGTGACAGTCGTCACATGATTTTGTTTCCTTAGTGACGATAAGTTGTTTTTGATAGAATATAATGTTCAGCTGATTGCTCAGGCATATCGCACTTGTCGGGTCGATTTATATTGTTATATGTTGAAACAATAAAATTATCTGAGAAGTATTCACTTTTTCTTTGTCTTATTTTACGAACATTAAACATATCGCATTTATTCAGTTGACAAAAATGGACACACCATCTAAACGGAAAGTTTTAACCCTAAAACAAAAACCGCTAGTCTGTCTGTCGGTCTTTTAAACTCTACCTGACTTCACTAAGTGTATTGTGACTGATTGTCCTTACCACGCGTTTACCTGTCATCAACAGTAAGATCTAATAATCGGGTGATTGTTTATTAATCAGTAAATACCTGTGGACTTAAGGAGTCGCGTGCCGCGTGTCTTTTCTTTTTTTCTCAGGAGTCGCGTGCCGCGTGTCTTTTTCTTTTGTTTCTCAGTCCGAATCATTATAACTTTCTTTAAACGTGTGTTTGTTTAAAAATAAGTGCATGGTCGTAACTGTGTTGATTATGGAAGCCATAAAATAAAGTGAGCGAGTGTCGGTCAAGGGTGACGGTTTGTCATCAAAGAGGTTCCACGCGGGGTGTTGAAAATTACCTACTACGCGCTTTGTGACTGTTTCTTTATTAACAAATAAAGAAACGCGATTAAATTTTATTTTAATAAAAGTTTCGGCATTAATATCTTTCATTCACATAAATATAATTCAGGAATTAAAATTCTTTGCAATGCATCATGGCATGTCGGATTTATTAAGTGATGTTATGAGTAGTTCTGATAAAGTTGAAGCAATGTTGGTAAAATCCGTTAAACAAAAACAATCACAGACTTTTTTGCATAAATTATTTATTATGTTGACAAACATATATATATATATATATATATATATATATATATATATATGAAAAATTGATATAGATAAATAAATATGTACAAATCTAAACAAATTGGTTCGTCTTCATAAATTTGTCTTCTGGAACACAACCTGGTTTTAAAGGCCACCTGTCTTAAGCAGCCACTTTTGTTCAGTCCCATAAGTGACCTCTTAAAACAGGTTTTACTGTAGTTTTATAAAAAATTAAAAATATCTAAATAATGTGTTTTTTAAAAAGGTTATAAAAGCTGAATATACATAACAAGTTATTGATGTTTTTTATGAAAGCTTAATTTATTTTAGTGATAATGTGTTTTTTTATAAAAAATGTATATATGTTAAAAGTGTTATATGTTGAAACATTGCTTTCTGAATTATGAATGTATAATGTAGAGGATACAAAGGAAGGAAATAGCCAAGGGGTACTTTCTTTGGCTTTCTAAGTCAAAGTTTATGGGTTCAAACTTCAGCACTGATCTTCATCTTTTGTCACTGGGGGTCAGTAGCACACCACATGACAATTATTTTATAACATTTGTTCAGAATGATAAAAAATTGTATGGTTCCGTCATTGGTTCAGTATTTGTAAAGTGATTATACTTGAGTGTTGTAGTGGGTGGGTGGGTGACAGGAAAAGGAAAAAATGCCGTTGCCAATTAAGGATTTGAACCCAGATTCTTTCCAATAGTAGCTGATCACTACCAATTTAACTTATTTGTCAACTGTCAAGCTCGGTCTACTTTTCTCAAATCCACTATTCTGAATCAAATCCATCAGATTACACCCGGGAACCAATCTGTTGGTCAGTCACTTCCCAGGTTGAAACATGCAAAAAAAAATCATGGTTGGTCCATGGATTTAACCCAGTTAACTGACAATTCTAGCATTGATTTCATTGGTTTATTGTTGGTTTGAATTACAACAGCATCATGTTCATCAACCCTCCTGACAATTCTAGTTTTGATTGGTTCATTGTCTTTGTTTTGTCAGTCCTTAACAAGGTGTGATTCCATACAAAAACAGTACATAAACATTACATGTAAAACTCTAGATAAAAACAAGACAAATTAAGTCATGTCTATAGTTTTATAAAAATAAAGATCGGCTTGTCTTTGACTGGTCTGTAATCAAGATATTTTATATAATAAATTACTGGTTTATCATTGACGTTAATTTGTAATCTATAATAATAAAACTAACCAATCTCTAATTATCAGCTAAATCTCATTAATCCAAGGCACGCTATGAAACTGAAGATGTTTGAAGGTCAAAGAGACAAAGTACCAAAATGCATCTTGTTCATGTTCATAAGCCATTCATAACTTAGACACAGTTGAAGTATATATATTATATTGTAACACTTGATAGTAATGTTCAATTTGTTGTATGTTTTTTAAATTACAAAACACTTTGAATTTTCAAAAAAAAAAAAAAAAAATATATATATATATAATATATATTATATATTTGATGTTTAAATTTATTAAAACTCTGAGACCAATAGGCAATCATAGGAGCATACCGGTAATTGCCATTGCTAATGTGACATCACTCATCTCTTGTTTATGCCTGTGTGTGTGACATTATTGAAAGGCTGTTCCAGTGATTGGAAATGCATGTTGTACACAACAGAGTTTTAATGTTATTTCCATATTAAACATCCGAAATTTGATTTCTTAAAAATTGGGAAATGTAAATATAACCATTGAACTGTTTAAATATGGTGTTTATAGTGCTATAACTTCTAGTGCCATGCAAAGCAAACCTTTCATAACATGCATACAGTATACTTTGCACAGCAATGGAATTTATAGCGCTATAAACTCCATTTTTAGACAGTTCAATGGTTAAATAGATATAATACTGGTTCTAACTATGAAAACATCATTAAATAATTAAAATGGTTGTTGAATAACATGAATTTTTTTTTAAAAAATCTCTTTAAAATGAGGAAAACTGAATGTAAAGCATTCTTTAATTATAGTTTAGTGCTCCTCTTTGTATAAGCCAAGAAAAAAAAACCAACAAAAATGTCTGCACAACTTTTGTTTCAGTATACCGGTATGTAATTTATTTTTGGTTTGTCTGAGTGTTATGGTTGTGGGGGTATTGTTACAAGACTTCATTATCAGCCTTCAGTGGTAGTTAGTATAGGAGTTATCTAGTTAATGATTTTATCCCAATTAACCTCCTGTAAGGTTTACTTGTATATTTTTTTTACATGGTTTTTTTTCGTGATAAATTTGAATATGTTGTGTGGAAGTGCAGTTTGCATTGATCAGAAGTCACAAAGTCATGAATATTTTATAAGTAATTTAGATGTAACACCCAGTAATGAGATAAACGTGAAAATGTAACAAAAGAAATTATGTAATTTACCAGCAGCTTTTCATGAGGAAACATAAAAAATGAAAGACAAATAAAAAAAACTTTTGAAATTTAGTACATATTGCACATAAGGTTCTATGTATGTACATGTACTCAAACTAATGATATGGTGTTATTTTGTTTGTACTGATGCTAAAGTTATTTGGTTTGTACTGATGCTAAAGTCATTTGGTTTGTACTGATGCTAAAGTCATTTGGTTTGTACTGATACTAAAGTTATTTGGTTTGTACTGATGCTAAAGTCATTTGGTTTGTACTGATGCTAAAGTGATGCTAAAGTCATTTGGTTTGTACTGATGCTAAAGTCATTTGGTTTGTACTGATGCTATAGTCATTTGGTTTGTACTGATGCTAAAGTGATCGATTTGGTTTGTACTGATGCTAAAGTGATTTGGTTTGTACTGATGCTAAAGTGATTTGGTTTGTACTGATGCTAAAGTCATTTGGTTTGTACTGATGCTAAAGTTATTTGGTTTGTACTGATGCTAAAGTCATTTGGTTTGAACTGATGCTAAAGTTATTTGGTTTGTACTGATGCTAAAGTGATGCTAAAGTCATTTAGTTTGTACTGATGCTAAAGTCATTTGGTTTGTACTGATGCTATAGTCATTTGGTTTGTACTGATGCTAAAGTGATTTGGTTTGTACTGATGCTAAAGTCATTTGGTTTGTACTGATGCTATAGTCATTTGGTTTGTACTGATGCTAAAGTGATTTGGTTTGTACTGATGCTAAAGTGATTTTGTTTGTACTGATGCTAAAGTCATTTGGTTTGTACTGATGCTAAAGTTATTTGGTGTGTACTGATGCTAAAGTGATGCTAAAGTCATTTAGTTTGTACTGATGCTAAAGTCATTTGGTTTGTACTGATGCTATAGTCATTTGGTTTGTACTGATGCTAAAGTGATTTGGTTTGTACTGATGCTAAAGTCATTTGGTTTGTACTGATGCTATAGTCATTTGGTTTGTACTGATGCTAAAGTGATTTTGTTTGTACTGATGCTAAAGTTATTTGGTTTGTATTTGCAAGAAATCTAAAATTATTTGGTTTGCTTCAAATCTAGTCCTAAAAATAGTTATGTGTATGTCGAATGCGATGAAAGACAGGTAAGAGATAAAGATAACTTTTATTGTACTTTTTTTTGTCAAAGTATTAGACAATTTAAAAATGTAGCATACTTCAGTTTTCTTCTATTAAGAATGGCATTCTGCCCATGGCATTTCAAGGGGTAATGCAAGATAGTGTGGCATGTGCCAAATTTGATGAAGGGCAAAGCCCTTTATTATGAATTTGGCACGAGGCGCACTATTGCTATTATATCATATAATAACATTATTATGTAGTGTTTTCCATCTTCTTTATGTGTAAAAATGTGAATGAAAAAATACAAACTGTGTAGAAGTAGTTGGATAATATAGTACCAACCCCCAATTGTGAATTTCATATGGTAATTGCAGTAAATTTTATAATAGATAGACTGTTATAAGACATCAAATATATGACAAAGTCTTATCATCTTACTGTATCAACTTAAGAAGCAAGCTTGTTATTGGTAGCAGTTGTATGCTGTGTAATCCTATGTTTTGGGGCTATGTTACAATATTTAGATTGTGTGTTTTGTGCAAATGGAACCTTTTGGTCTAATAGTATCCATGTAACTGCTTTCATATTTTTGTAAATGTTTACACACAAACTGTAAAGACTTACACATAGAAGCCTTAAACTACAGTTAAACTTGTACAAACTGTACACTTTATGGATTGCACTTCTAATGGAATCATTTCATTTAATAAGCATTTGTCAGAAGAAACTTGCTTCTTGTTGAATTTTGGGATATTTAACTAGGGTGACTATGTCTTTGAGAGGGAGGGTCAAATTAAAACAGTTAAATCCCAATAAAAAAATAATAATTTTAATTAAACAATAAATAAAAAAATGAAAAAAAAGAAATTATAATGAAATAAGCACCAAAACTAAAACATTTCTACTAGAACGCCTGCTACATACACCTACACACCACGCTAACTACCACCACACTCACAACTACATATGTACCACAATACTTATCTAAGGAACTATCTCTAAACAACTCTTAAAATCTTCTCTTCTATCTTTTACTTAAAACTATTGTCACTATTAAGTCACTTTTCTTTGAATGAACACATCGTCACTGATACTTTAATTTTATCTTCTAATCCATGAATAACACTGTCACTAAATGAGTTCACAATTTCTATACACCGATTAACACTACTTAGGTCTAGCTGTTCACTTCACTGTTCATTGAGCATTTTCATATCACTGTCCACTTATTCCCCTCCTTAAACTTTAAATTACCTTATTTTCTACCTATCTTGGCTCCTAAGTTCCAATTCAATCAAAACTAAATTGTCATTAACTTCTTTGTTTATTCCCACACGGCACTTAAATCCACCCAGCACAAACATTTGCACTTTCTACACTAATTTTGGCGCTCTTTTAGTCACATGGCCCACTACCCGTATGTTGAACTCTCACCTCCCCTCCCGCCAAACAACCAAGTCAAACTAGCATCACTAAAATCCACACTGCGCATGCATCCAACTACCCCATACATACACTCTCACATACATACATACATATGTATGTACTCAAATAAAAAACATAACATCTCTCATACTGCACATGCATCCAACTACCCCATATATACAATGACATACATACATATATGCATACATATATACATACTCAAATAAAAAACATAACATCCCTCAAACAAAAACATAATTTTGAAATCACAAAACAATATAAAATTTTGTCTTGACAGCTTTTTTATACCCCCTGCTTAAAAAGTGGGGGGTATATAGTGATAGGGGTCTGTCTGTGTGTCCATCCGTCCTTCTGTCCTTCCGTTACACCTTAGGGTACCTATCTCTTATCTCTTATCGGCAACTCCTCCTAAACCCTTCAATGGATTTTCATGAAACTTTCACACAATCTTTGAATTATGATGTAGATGTGCACCTCCTATTTAAAAATTTGATCCGATGGATTTTTGGGAGCGGGGGGGTATTTTTTGTGAGCTTGTGGCTCACAGTTTTTCTAGTTTAAAGATGGAAGTATTACTATATATTTAACTATGTGGAGTTAACAAATATCAATTCACATGGTGACTTTACTCACAGGTTTATTTTATTTGGTCCTATTTAATGAGATTACTGCATGTATGGTATTAATTAACTTCTGCACAATGTGATCACTGAATGAGGCCATGCCAAAAAAGAATGAAAAAATAATACACATGTAAGGCAAATCATTTGTCTTGTGCACATGAAACCCTAATGTGCATAATTATGTGAAACCTTTACATGGACATATGGAAGCTTTACATGCACACATAATGTGTACAGATGGAACTTTACACATAGAAACTTTATGTGTACACATGAAAACTTTTAATAGGCATACAAATTTAATATGTACATGTTAAAATTTCTTGTGCACATGTAAATGTTTCACATTTGCATATATGGAGTTTCCATGTTTGCAGATAAAAGTTTAACCTAAGGTCACACTTTTATTTATTTTATCTGTTTCTCATTTACCCAACAGTATTGCACATGTAAATGAGCAAGTTTTCAGTCTCAATATTTGTACTTATTTGCTTTTTTTGCTGTTTTGATAATAACTTGTATTGTATCGTGTTCTTTTTTGCATTGCATCATCAACCACAGTAAAACCTTGTCATAATATCCCTTGGTAACTTTACCACATCATTTATCATCATTCTATTATGAAGTCCCAAAATTAATCCCTTCTATATGTTTCTTTATAAGCCTCCCTCAATTTACCATCAAACCCTTGTATAATGCTGCTAGACCACTATGCTGACATTCCCTAAGTGTGAGGTTATGGGTTCGCACCCTGGCCTGAGTCTGACCAAGATTTTAATGGTTTTTCACCAAGCACTTGGCATTTAGAAAAAAAGTCATTTGGTCCTTTGAAAGAGACCTTAAAAACTGATGTTCCTAGTAACAGCAGCCTTGGCACATTAAAGAACCCTTCCAGCACATTGCCCTGAGCATACTACAAAGGGAAAAAATTCTTTAATTTCATTTAAAGCTGGCGATGTTTTGATATAAATGAAATATTCTTGACTGGGACATAAAACTCCATTGAATCAATCAATCAACATTTATAAAACCAAAATTTTTCTGATCAAAGGGTGGCAATGATTCAAGGTTTTTAACTGTATTTGATTTTCAGTTGCAAACCCTTGTATGGTAACTAAATTAGTAAATTTTCGATTATCAAATTCTGAAAAATTAAAATTTAATGAATTTTGAAAAAAATAGATGTAAGTCAATATAAATGAATGAATGAATGAATGAATTGATGAATGAATGAACCAAATTTAAAATAAAATTAATAATTTATTCAATAAATATGTACATTATAAAACTGTACAACAGTCATTATTGCATGCCTTGGGCAGCTTTAAAAAATATGAAAATTAATAAAAAATATTGAATTTATTAACATAATTTAATACAATTGATTTCCAATAAAAGATTAAAAAGAAGAAAAGATATTTGGCATATCCCTTAACAAAATTATTATAATTTTTTTTTTACTATTATATTGCCTCATAATATCTGTATCATATTATTGGGGTTAACACAATTATCATAGAATCTTAATTGTGATATCAAAGTTTTCAAAATTATCATAGAATCTTAATTGCGAAACTAGGTTTCCAAAATTATCACAAAATCTTAATCTTGATATTCAGAATTCCTGAAATAATCACAAAATTGTATAATTGAATGCAAATGCTTATCAAAATTAGTACATTTTCATTAAAACATAATATTATAATTCATATAGACATTGGTTTGAAGGTGCTTTAACATTGGCCTTGGGTTGGTGGGGGGATCAATTACAAGGTTGTAGAAATGAGTACTGACAATTCAAAAACAAAGAGAGATGTTCCTTCCTAGTTCCTGTAAGATGATGATGTCTTGTCTTATCAGGAGTGGGAATCAGTTGTACATATAGCTACTGTCTTCAGTGGTATAAAGATTATGATGCTATTCATTATATATTTTTAAATAACACCATCAGTTGTTTATTATAGATATACACAGTGTGTGCATGTTCTAGTAGTAAATTAGAGAGAGAGAGAGAAAGAGAGAGAGAGAGAGAGAGTATCTGTTTCAATACTTTATTACACTTGTTTAGGTATTTATATTTTTTGTGCAGTAAATTAAGGGAGAAAATCATACTGTCTTCTCTTCTGAAAGAGAGAGAGAGCATCTGTATCAATACTTATTACACTTCTCTAGGTATTTATATTTTTTGTGCAGTAAGTTTAGGAGACGGTCTTCTCTTCTGAGAGAGAGAGAAAGAGAGCTGTAAGTAAATGAGCTGGTGATGATGCTACTCAAGATTGCCTTGCTAGTGGTTTATTAGTTAACAGTAGTGGTATTTGTATTTTACCGTTTATTCTTGTAGTAAGTCTTGGAGGGAGAGAGATATATAGATAGAAGTACAGAGATCTGTTAGTAAATTAGCTCATTCCTAAATCTATTGTGTCGTTACCAGTTTCCTGGTCAATATTAAGGTCTGTGACATTTTGTGTAGCGTTTGACGGGTGAAAATTTTCTTCAGAGGAGTATAAATCCTAAGACTTAGTTATGCATTTGTGAATAACAGCTAAACACGAGGGATTAGGAGATTGTTTAATAGTAGTGGGGATATATCGTTGATATTGATCAGCAATTATAACACAGTTGAAAGTTAACTATTGGATTGTGTGTTGCCTTTTTCTCTTTATTGTAAGTCCAAACTTAAGCATGTCACGTTGGTGTAACACTGATGATGATGCTGTATAGAGAGACGACCAGTATCACATGAGAGGGTAGCAGCTGCAATTCAAATGAAGATTTCTTCTTCTTCGTGTTTAGTCAATGATTTTCTTCTAGGCTAAAACATTGTATAAACTGCTGTAGTGTAAGTTATCATCATCAATAACGACAATACAATATACAGAGAACCGTTTATATTGTCTGACTTGTGACTGCACTGTGTTTTGTAAGATATAACCGCTTTAAAACACCAAGATTATTTATTTTATTTCTGGATTTTTTATTTGCATGGGTGGTCCTTATTTTACATTTCTGGACTAAAAATACAGATTCTGGATTTCATTATTTGTGTGGTTATATTACTACAAATCTAAACTAAAATTGGATGCGAAATATTGCACTAATATAATGGATCGTTAGCAGATTTCCTGCATGGATGAAATGTAAGTAACTTTTTAACTTGTGTATTCATCATCATGGGGTTTGTTTTAATTATTTATTTGTTTCTCTAGTATAATTGAGTTTTTGTTTGTTGGTTTATAGATGTTGGGTAAACTACCTGTGTTAATTAACGGCCAGGATGATAACATCCAACTCTGATCAGAAAACACATGTTACATGTAATATTATTAAGGAAATATACACACGTCAATTTCACATCAATTTCATATTTTTCGTAGTGATACCACATGTTTCATTTTAATTTATCAAGGAAATAAACATCTTAATTATTTACTCATCCATTTAGTGTTGATTTCACCATGCATCATGATCATGTGTTAACACTTTATGCAGTACAAATATCTCATGTATCTATATTGGAAAATTTGGGAAATCTATAATAGTTAATGTAGTAAGATAAATAAATGCAGAAGAACAATATTTTCTATTGACGTAATCTGACCACTTCAAAAATGAAAGAGCTAAGCAAGACTACATGTGAGAGGCTGGAGTGGATATCTTCAAAATAATAAAATTGTGTTGAAACGGACATCTTTAGAAATTCTATTGAAATGAACATCTTTAGAAAACAAAATTGCATTGAAATTGGCATCTACAGAAAACGAAAATGCATTGAAATGGACATCTTTAGAGAATGAAAATGCAGTCTTCAGAATATGAAATTGCATTGAAATGGACATCTTTAGAGAATGAAAATGCGTTTGAATGGACGGGTCTTCAGGGTATGAAATTGCATTGAAATAGACATCATTAGGAAATGGATGTGTGTCTAGAAAATGAGCATGTGTGTCTGTTACATAAGAACATGTCCATTTCAAGCCTGTTTATGATTCATTTTGTTTTTATTAAGGAAATCAACTTTCTAATTGTTGACATTGTCTATTTCATATCAATACCACATGTTTCCATTGATTTTCAGTTAGACATTATTATACTTTATTTCTCAGGTAGCAAGAGAGACAGGGAAATTTAATACTGAGTTGTGTATCACAGAATATTAGATATCTCTCTATCTGTTGTTTGACTTTTGTGTTAATGAAATTACATTAGTTTGTTGGACATCTGTACTCGTTATAATGGGTATTTTGATACTTTTACAATAGAGTAAACAGGTTTATTTAGGGACAATTTAAATAATTTATTTTTCAAATTATTAGGAACACTTGTTAATTATGATTCAGGCTTTAATCATACATGCAGATTGATCAGTTGTTAGTCATTTTATTACTTTTATAGATTGGCACAGTAATGATGATCATGCAGGTTACTTATACTCCTTTTAAGTACAAATGTACTGGGACTGGCCCTTCAAATTGGGGAAATAAGCTTTGATTCATGCAATTTTGGGATAAAATGGAATGGGAAAATATTGTGTAGAAATGTAAAGTCAAAATGTTGTACTAAACTTATTTATAGGGGAAAATTCAAAAAATATTTGGTACCAATACAGTTTGAACCTTTGAATCCGATTTCTGCCCCAAATTAAGCAGTTTAAAAGTTCTGATGATTTATATATATATATATCTGTTACTATCCTTATTTTCATATTTATTACTGTGTGTTTGGTACTTAATTTCAACCATTTTATAATTAACAACAGATAAATTGGTCTGATTTTATTATTGTCCCATCCATAAAGGAGGGGTGCAGGGCTCACTGCCCACTATGGGGTGATACAATTGTGAGAGATTTTGTCAGTTCCCTTGCCAATGTTTTTTCTTGGTACTCTAGTTTTACTACCATCATGAATTTGAACTGACCCCTTGATAATCTCTCTTGATATATAAGTGAAGTATAGGAAGACAGTTCCTAGTGTGAGAAAGTTGATTTGATCTTGCTTACTTGCTAGGTGCCTAAGCAGTTTTCTCTGGATACTGTGCTTTCCTTCACCATTCAAAAACTGACCATCTTAACACTGAGGTGTCATAAAACCAAATTTCACCCATCCACCCACCCCACCACCTTTTTAGCTGAGAATTATGCCTGTTATATCACCTGTATCTGTTTATTAATTTTCATGATTTTGTATGAAATTGAGCTGGTTATGGTAATTTTATAACAAAAATAATTTTGAATTTCCATATTTAAAAAGATTTTTTATGAATTAATTGATGGATAACATTGATTTTCTTCCCAATTAATGAAATATTTTTACTTTATAACAAATAAATTATTGATTTTTCTCATTTTTCTAATTAATGAATTATTTTTTATATGGTAACAAGTTTATCTTGAAGCACACCTGCATCTATCTTCCCACACCATATACAGAATTGACTTTGTGATTGTGACCTGAGTGCTTAGTACACATGTTTGAGCTGCAAATTACTATATATACCATCATTTTAATGATTAAAAATAGACTTATACAGTCATGGCATTAATCTCTGTAGATGGACTAACAATGAAAAGTCAAATTGAAAATTAACCTGCAGATAGGTATTTTGGTCATTTGGTTAGATTTTCTCTGTATGCTAAATAACTGAGTGATTGAGGGTGGTATTGGGAGGTTGAATGGTATTTTATGTCTAATTCTAACATGACCTGCGTTTTCCTATATATGAATCATGAAGAGAGCCAGCCCGGCTATAATAAACGACTCCTTTGCTTATCTTATGACGTCATGCTTTGTGTTGCGAACAATGGTCGTGGTGTTATTTTCATTCATAAAATCATTTATTTCAATGGAGGTAATCTCAACCACCGACTTGTTTTGATGGACCTTTTTGCAAATAGATAATAAAATGTACCTCCGAAGAAAGAGTTCGCAATGTTTATTCCATTCCTTTTTATCCAAGTCATGTTAGAATTGAAATGATCAATATTTACCCGTGGTATATCGTCAAATAATACACAGGCTGAAGTTCACATGTGGAAGAATATTCAATGGAAGGTAGTCAGTATTGGAATGGTACAGGAAAGCAGAGTATCCATGGAAAAGTCAGACCTTTAGGAAGGAAGCTTAGACTTCTGTCCAATAATTGACTAAATAAATGAGCGGAGAGAAGGGTGGAATGGTTTTTATGTCCAATCAATATCAATGAAGGCAGTAAGTTCTGGAATGGTAGAGGAAACCAGGGTACCCATCCGAAAACAATTACCTTCTCATTAAGAACTGCCTAGTGTGGTTGGTTTATGGGACAGTGTAAGCAGGTATTTTTAAGACAATTAGCTATATAATTAATCTTCTCTAACCTCACCCTTCCTTATCTGGTTTAACCAGCTACTACAGGTAATCACAATTAAGCTTTAATTTCAGTTTTATTCTTTCAGTGATGTTTAGTGACAAAAACAATGGATTTGTATACTAGAAATGCTTTTTAAAGAATTATTTAAAAATAAGGATGCTTACATTTTTGAAGGACTTTGAGTGGTACTTGTTCGTTAAAATCTTATTAGTGCTTAAGTAGCTAATTTTGACGTGATAAAAGGCGTCAACAATGAGAACCTTGCTGACACGCTAGAAGATTTGATCTTGCTAGAAATAAGCTAGATAATGGTAGGTGAAAAAATGGGCTAACAACGAAAATCTGGCTAACATGCTAGTATATTTAATTCTGCCAGAAATAACTACTGTAAATTATGATGGGCAAAAAAGGTGTTAAAAATGAAATCTTGTCAACATCCTAGAAGATTGTTCCTGCTGGTGGGTACCTTATCAGAATTTAAATCTAGAATATTATTGGGAATACTACATGCTATAGTGCAATGTACCTGACTTGTTTTGTAATTGCCTGCTAGATTTGATCTAATTTTTACCGGAATTACCAGTAGATTATGAGAAACAGTAATTACTGTAGTGACAGGTATATCACCAGGAGGGGAGTTAATATATGATTATTATGGACTTTTGAGTCAATAAAACTGGTGTAATATTGACTGCAAAAAATGGTCAATACAATATTTATACCACATATATCCAGTCAAATGTCTGTAATTGTTTTTATTTCATCCATAAAAATATTAAAAAATTTGAAATAACAAACTTTCATGTTTTTCTCAATCATTATTTTAAAGCTTTTATGTGAAGCTAGTCGTGTGACTTTGATTATGACGTCACCACATTTCACAACCATGTAACAAGAAAGGGGATTTCACGCAATCCTCAAGTCTTAGAAAATGATATTCACTTCATATAGTGATTATTGCTGTAGCAGGTTTTACTGTATTTGATCTGTTTATGGTACTTAACCATGCTCAGTGAGCAGTATAGTGGCTGCCAGACATTGCATTACTGTTATCCGTAATTGTGTGCTTTAGATCACACAGCCACCAAGGCCTATGAAAGAAGCAAACAATTACTCCACTCTATCTGCTCACAGGATTTGTTTGTTTTCTGCAAAAAAGATGGAAAAAACTAACTTTCAGGAACAAACTCTCAATGTGTTTTAGCGGTTTGTTTAACAAAGATTTCTAAAAATATAAAATGTTTATTTTAACAGATAAAATACATTTGTTGTAACATTTATACTAAGTTTTAAATGCATTTTAGACATTAATGCACCATTTAAATATTTTTGTTTGTTTTAAGAAGCCTGTTATAAATTCTGATATTACGAATGCCAAAACTTTTTCTGGATATTTGACAAAACAAAGCTTGTTTGGTTTCCCTTGCTTAATGTACCAAATAACAATGTCTGTATGTTTAAAAAAAACCAAAACTGATCTTATCTGCTGGTGGAAGGATAATAGCTGCATTTAAAAACGTGTATTGTCAAGTAGTAGACATTGCACGTCTGCTATGATTACAGCGAATGTATCAAGGGATCACAAATTTATTGATGATAAATAGTATTTTCATTAATCACCGTGATAATCAAATATTTATTGAGCAGTGGTAATGATATCGTGTGCTAGAGGTATACATTCGTTTTTCCTAATAATATGTGTTGTGTGTTGTTAGAGAGACAATATTTAAAACGTAATGTGCAGAACACTTTCCTTTTCCATCATTACTGTAATTTTCAGTGCTCTAATGGATTTTGTTACTGACGTCTCTCATCGCTTGACAAGCTAATGGTATGGTGATCCTACTTTAATATATGTTTTATTTCGACAGAGGATTCAAGATCGGGGATCGTTCAAAGAGATTTGAGCTTTTAGCAGAGTGACGGAAATGGGTTGTCAGGGAGTGAAAATAAACTTAAACTGTGAAGAAGTTGAATTGGTACTTTAAAATAAAATTCAATGGTTGTACAATAAGTAGGATTGGTTATAGAGATTTAGGTACATGCGTACTTGATTTACATCTTTTGTCTGGTTTTATTACCACCACATTAGCTCCGTTGGTAGAATGCTCTCGCCATATGTGGGAGGTTAAAGTTTGAACCACTGATGGATTTGCTAACCCAGCCCCAACAATCTTTTTGGTTTGCTAACCCAGCCCCAACAATCTTTTTGGTTTGCTAACCCAGCCCCAACAATCTTTTTGGTTTGCTAACCCAGCCCCAACAATCTTTTTGGTTTGCTAACCCAGCCCCAACAATCTTTTTGGTTTGCTAACCCAGCCCCAACAATCTTTCTGGTTTTTCATATGTCTTATTGTTCTCTGCTTTGTGAGGTAGTCTACAGGTTGCATGGCTGGCACCATCCATATCCACAACCAATTTGTACAGCCTTGTGGGGTTGACAGTTTCAGATCTTTACACATTTTGTTGACACATCCTTCCGTGGTATGACTGTTCACCATTGTACCATGTAATGCCTTCTAGTGTTAGTGTAGAACAATTATTTCCATTGGATATGGAATTATATCAGTTCATGCTTTCCTGTGTAAACAATGTTATTCTGGGAATTCACATTTCCCAAAACACTCCACACAAATGTTAATGTGTCTTAATCATATGGTACAGCGGATAACCCTATTTTTTATTTTGTCACAAAGATTTCTGAGCTTCACACCACACTCCCTATCATGACAGTATGTACTAATGTTAGCTGTACTTTATTGCCTGTGGATTTATTCATTGATATCAACAGTCCTTCAACACATAGTAAATAAAAGTCGGAATATTGATATAAAACATAATGTCAGTTGTATATTTAAATTCCGGACCTCTGGGCTTCCCACTGGTCTGGGTAAAAAAACAAAGATTGTCAAAACATATAGAGCTAATTCATCTAAGAAATCAATGAATAAGAATATTGTTTATATTATACTAAAAGAAGAAAATATTAGCTTTAACATAAAGAATAATGATAAAGGCTTCTCGTGGAACAAATGCCTCGTAGGTTCACGTTGTGTCCATGAGCTGAGCAATCGGATGATCATTAATATATCCGAGTGTCTGTATCATATGACAGAGTGATAAGATACATACAACTATTAAACCATTGTTCGTTTCATGTCCTACATCTAGAAATGAAATTAATCCAGTTTCTCCTTTTAATCTACTGGGATATTTTTCTCTCCACTCACAAGCTGTTGTTTAGCGTTATATGCATGATGAAAATCCATTATTATGATAAGAAAGTATTGCCCAGTCATCTATTAAAGAAGGAACATCTCTGTATATTAATAAAAACATGTTACATTTTTACACAAAGAGAAATATTCTATTGCTACACTTATAGAATTTTGATTAAATCCATCATGTCTCTTTAGAAAAAAAAAAAAGGTGGGAGGCACCTGAAGGTCAAGGTCAGATCTAGGATATTGCTGTACTTTAATGGTGTTCCTTACAAACCTGGAAATTGTCATGGAAATGCATTGCATTTCTGGAAAAATTATGGAATTTTCTATAGTCAGTGAAAAGTGAAGGAATTATATCAGATGATACTTGGAAAATAAATACTAGGGATTTATGAGAAATTTATACTTTTTTTTTAGATGACCGCTATTAGTTTTTAAAAGATTTTTAACCCAGTTTATTTTCTGTACAAATTGGTTTCAGTAGTCAAAGAAAAAAGTAAAGTGCTTGTATAGGTAAATGAAAAAACATAAAATTTTGCCATTATCATTAATATTTTAACAATCATTTCAACATGATATATGTTCAGTCAAACCCGTCTATAAAGGCCACCCAAGAGAACATGTTAAAGTGGCCTTTATGGACAGGTGGTCCTTATATACAGATTTAAATAACACAAATAAAGAGCAATTGGTATAAAAATTTACTGACCTTTAAAAGCAAGTGGCCCTTATATAGAGGTGCCTTTGAGGCAGGTTGGACTGTATCTGATTGTTCATCTGGTATGCATTAAGCGTAAAATCCATTTTACATTTTACATTTTTTACATTTTAAGATTGTCTAACAGTAAAATCTGCATTGTCTTCAACCAAATTGTAATTTCTTGTAGTTTCCAACCTTGTTTCAGGTACCAATGACCATACCTAATAATTATGTGCTACTGGCAGCTGAAATCATCTTGATTATAATAATTATGATTATTTCAAATGCTAGTAATTCATAGATCCAGTCTTTAAATTAAAGAATCAGCTTTTCATTTATTACATACATATGTGATTTGATTTTACATGTGTGAATAAAAGCTTGGCATGTGAGCATGATTTGCCTTAAAATGCATGCGACACTTGTAAGATGTTTGTGAATACATGGCTATGGACCTAAAGGCCCAATGTGCCAACTTATGGATCACAGCATCTCACATTGCCTAGGTTTGAATCCCATTCTGAGACAGATCCTAGTGTGAGAATGTTTGTCAGTTTCCTTGATGGAGGTCAGTCATCTTCTCTGAGCACTCTGGTTTCCTCCACCATCCATGAACTGTCCACCTCGATATTGATAGTTGAGAGAATCTTGATCGGAATATATAACTCCATTGTTCCAGGCTCTGCTTTTGCTTATTCTGTCATTGTATACATTCCATGGCTGTCTTCAACACCATTACAATGACTGATGTCTTGAAGGAACAAAAGGAGTCAGACAGCAGTCATACATACAAACACACATTGTGTGAAGCAGTTTACCCTAGAGATATTTAACTATTGAAAATTTTTTGTGGTAAAGTCAATCTTAACAACGTTGAAATGAACTCATTACTTCTACATTAAACTGTATTAGTTCATGTGTCAATCTGTAGAAATAATAATCTAATTTTCTCTACAAGGATGTGTCCTCAGTCATCTAATTTAAGCATAATTTGAATGCCTAGCTCACCAGAGCTCTAGCTAGGGTTATCTGACATGGGGACTATTATTGCTGTACCATGATGACAAATTCACATGACATATGTTGATTTTATCATCAAAATGAATGGAGAAATTGTCATATCCCTAAAGACCTAAATTTTGAAGTGAATAAAGAGAGAAGACAGATGAGTTGCTTTTAATACCTGGAAAATGTTTTTGGGATATATTACTTTTGTTTTGTCTGTTTGTCTGCCACAGCCTTGTCCTCTCTCTATCTTCTACATGTCTTAAGTTGGATCTTAGCCAAAGTCAGTAAAAGTGTAGACCAGTTAAAGGCTGTGTCATGATCATTTTTGGTTGTCTGTTAAAAATCAAAGTTACTAGGGTCAAATCTTACAATTTTGGTATTGTTTTTCATATCTACTCTATGTTTCTCAATGGATGATTTGTCATTAGTCATGTTTAGTAGGTCAAACATCAAGGCAAAATACTTATTGGTGGACCAGTATATTCTGCTCTGGGAATTCCTTGCTTGTCGAAGGTTTTTTTTTTTTTTTTTTTGTGGTATTACTTTTTCTTCCACCATCCAACTTATTGGTGGACCCGTATATTGCACTCTGGGAATTCCTTGTTTGCTGAAGGTGTTTTTGTGGGTACTACTTTTTCTTCCACCATCCTTGATATGATGGTAAAATTATACTTTTGATTGGACAGTAAAACACACCTACTCCACTCCACTCCTATAAGCAGGAATAATTAGAGTACTTTTACTGCAGACGGTCCATTTGAAAGATAATGCAGATTATGCAAAAACATGTTTTATTACTCAATAAGGGTATCCAAGATAATATAATACACACAGTCAATAAACCCATGTCAATTTCATTAAATGACTAATTTGATAAAACAAATACCTGCAGTAATTCAGCAAGATTTAGTCCATCCTCAGGGGAACCTATATCAAGATATCAATTTTTATCTGTCCCTACCTCAGAAAAAAATGAAAAATAATTATCAAATAATTATTTAAAATACAGTCCATGCATCCAGAAATTTCATCTTGAAATTGACATAATCCCCAAGGAATCAGTGTTCCTGCTTCTTGAAATTAACATCTTTAACTGTGAAACTTGATTAGCTTCATAGTGCATTGGATGTACCGGTACATATTGACAACGGAAAACATTTGGGACCAAGAAATAAATTAGTGTTATTTAAAATATTGAGGAAAGTTTAATCAAGAACTGAGGCTAGTGATGCCATACAGGCTCCAATTTTGCAATCATTAATTATCTGAAATTATCTTAATTTAAATCTGGGCAATTTTGACAATATCTTATGATACTACAAATAAAAAATTAAACAAAATTTTGATAAATTAGCTTGATCTTCAATATGACACATTAAATTCATTAATATCTTGAAAATTAACAAAATTATTCAGATTTAAAATTTGCCAGATATCAATTAAATTAAAGAAAAACTTAGTTAAGAAAAGATTGTTGACTTGAACCAGTGCTTTGCAGCTTGAAGACACTTTAATTAATACTATAGATTTTATGGCTGTTAAATATCTGTAATCATTAAGATAGCTTCGAGTTACACAACCAAGGTGCAGGGGACCATGTCTTCAAAAAAAGGGGTCAATATTATAACATATTGATCCTTTTTCTTTGAAAAGATCAATGTTGTAGCTTTTATATATACAACTACATACATATTTGTGTGTAAATGATGCATGTCATCTGGAAAATTGTTAAAATTATAAAATTAATATAAACACAAGAAAAAAAGGGGTGATATTATAACATACATCGATCAGAATATCAATGATGTACCTTGTAATTTATATAACTAAAAACATTACGTATATATTTATGCAAATAATGCTTGTGTTCTAGAAAGCTGTTACAGTTTATATCAGTTAATTTCAAGATAAAAGGGGAAACAGAACTATATTTTCTTAATACTCAACTGATTTTGTAAAGATGGACCAAAGTCTGCCTACTGATAGCATTTTTGGGGAACAGTGTATTTTTGTTACTAGAGCATCTTCTGGTTAGAAGAACACTTATTATTAAAGTTTGCATACTGAATTTCAAATACATTGTATGTACATGTAACACTCAGGTCCTTCAGACAAGACTTGTCACAGTGGGTGAGACATGTCTTAAAAAATCTAAAAATCACCGAACTTTGCTTTATTAAGAGTGTGATTTTCTTCTTTACCTATAGCTGGTGACATTTCAATTTATACTCCCGTTGAAAAATGCATTATCTAGAGACAGTACTATAAATCATCAACAGATTTTATATAAAATTACTAATTGTATAGTACAAACTTTAGTGTTGGAAATATACTTTGAAACATATTGGTAATGCTGAACCTTTGTTTGGCAGTATATATATATATGCAATATATTCAATAATATCGACAGGGATTTAATGTACTCCTAAAAACAAAAACCAAACAGTACTTTAAAATTATTTTAATTTATAGCCTATTTATAGTTATGGCTTCATTCTGTGGTGGTGTGTCAAATTTAAAAAAAAAAAAAAATAAATTATCTTAATGCTGTCAAAAGTAAAATTTTAATGAAAGCCTTCACATTTGATTTTCTATTTTTTGTTTATTATTATTTATTATTATTATTTATCTATTTTTATTTATATTTTTATTTGATCTCTACATATTTTTCAAACATGTTTTTAACTTTTTATATCATTTTTCACAATCGACTGATTTGTTTATTCTCTGTTTTATAAAACAGTTGTTACATATGTTTCATATTCTTTATTGCCCATGTAAAAAAATAAAGTTGAAGATAAAAATTTAAGTTTAACAAGTCATGTGATTGATGTTAGACACAAGCTGTTACCTGAAGATAATGAGCTCAGATTCAGGTGAGCGATAAAGTAAAGAGGTCCTGAAGTCATCTTGTAATCTTACATTTTGATTGATTAATCAGTAACAAACTGTTACCATCAGACTCCATGTTGTTTGTAATCAGTTTAATAAATCTAAAACTTATTTTATATTCAGATCAGATTCTAATTAAACTTTGCTTTTTTACAATTGAAATATAAGTCATAAAAACTGAATGTTTATCATGTTTCTGGAGAGAAATTTAAATTTGCAATTTTCATTATGTTTTTATATTAAATCACATGAAAAAATAGCAGGATTGCAACATGGATTGGAGGTTTGTGGTTGAAATTCACAAAAAAAAAAAAGATATTGGGGAAATTAAAGTGATAGATTAAAATACATGTTTTTTGGCTACAAATTTATAAATTCATTTTTTACTGCAATATATGATTTATTAATACAATTTTTCAAGTTCTACTACATGTTTATGTGTTTAGATGATGATATTACACTTTATTTAAGGTATATATTGTACACACATTCTGTCTGCCTTTGTTCTGTTTGGTTTATATGTCAGATACCATACATTTTCTTTACAATGTTCAGCTATGAGGTCCATGTGAAGTCTGCCATATTGTTTTGACAGATGTACTCTCAAACAAAAGAATATTCTTTGTTCTATCTGTATAAATCCATCAGAGACATTTATATTGTCAATTCTTACAGTATCAATTTGATGAATCTCAAATCATAATCCATTCAATAGGATATTCCCAAAGGAACTCTTAACATCATTTACATATTTGACAAACATGGATTTCTCGGAAAATTACATTTGATTTTATAACACCACATTTTGGATAGGATATTTCTTGGAAAGATGACAAAATAACAAGAAAGATTATATGACATCGGATTTTGACAAGAATTTAAGCTTGTGTATTTGAAGGTCACATGTCAATGCAAAACATTTTAGTTGTATTGCTTTGGCTTGTTGCATCAAACATACCATAAAAAAGAGTGAATCTTAAGCAGCCAAATTTAGCAATTCTCTTGTGATCACACACCAATTCCATTGGAAAGTCCTAGTGAATCTTTAGTTACCAAATTTATAGATCTCTCTTGTGATCACACACCAATTCCATTGGAAATTCCTAGTGAATCTTTAGTTACCAAATTTATAGATCTCTCTTGTGATCCCACACCAATTCCATTGGAAATTCCTAGTAAATCTTTAGTTACCAAATTTATAGATCTCTCTTGTGATCCCACACCAATTCCATTGGAAATTCCTAGGGAATCTTTAGTTACCAAATTTATAGATCTCTCTTGTGATCCCACATCAATTCCATTGGAAATTCCTAGTAAATCTTTAGTTACCAAATTTATAGATCTCTCTTGTGATCCCACACCAATTCCATTGGAAATTCCTAGGGAATCTTTAGTTACCAAATTTATAGATCTCTCTTGTGATCCCACATCAATTCCATTGGAAATTCCTAGGGAATCTTTAGCTACCAAATTTATAGATCTCTCTTGTGATCCCACACCAATTCCATTGGAAATTCCTAGGGAATCTTTAGTTACCAAATTTATAGATCTCTCTTGTGATCACACACCAATTCCATTGGAAATTCCTAGTAAATCTTTAGTTACCAAATTTATAGATCTCTCTTGTGATCCCACACCAATTCCATTGGAAATTCCTAGGGAATCTTTAGTTACCAAATTTATAGATCTCTCTTGTGATCCCACATCAATTCCATTGGAAATTCCTAGGGAATCTTTAGCTACCAAATTTATAGATCTCTCTTGTGATCCCACACCAATTCTATTGGAAATTCCTAGTGAATCTTTAGTTACCAAATTTATAGATCTCTCTTGTGATCCCAGACCAATTCCATTGGAAATTCCTAGGGAAATCTGGCTTTCCAATTATGTTTGTATATAGTACTACATATGTATTGACTTTTGCCATCAATAGTAAAGTTTAAGAAGGTTGTTTACTAGGCAGACTAATCATATTTTTTTTGTAAAGAATATTCAATATGAGTTTAAAATCAGTTTGGCTAATAGAAATTTGGTTTTGTGACATTACTTTAAAATATTGTGACTATTTTAATTAGCTTAAGTTCAAGTCTTCTTAAAGTCTAAATCTAAAGAGAAATACTGATCGATGGTTTAAGCTGATCTTGATTTAGGTCTTTGTTGTGCAGAAGATTAAGAACTAGAATGCATAACTAATGAGTGTGTATCTGCAAAAAACCCTCATCAAATTAAAAAAATGATTAAAGATAAATAAATAAATAAATAAATAATAAATAAATAAACAAAAAATGTAAATTGAACTCTGGCCTTCTTATTGTAAAACCAGCATACTAGCCATACTAGCCAAGTCTATCTAATAGACCCATATATCATATTAAGACATTTGATCAAATGGAATACATGATGAATTGACAATTTCATGATTTTTTAAGGTTCCATACTGGAATTTTTACAAAACTAGAAGATAGCATGCACGTACCATTTGCCTATCCTGGAAAAAATTGAACTGGACCAGACATCTGACCTAGAACTAAATGTGTTCTAAGGATATTAAGTAGACCTAGAACTAAATGTGTCCTAAGGATATTAAGTAGACCTAGAACTAAATGTGTCTTAAGGATATTAAGTAGAGTAATAAAAATAATAAAAAATGTCAGTAGTCTGCTTTGATATTGTAAACCAAATAAGGAGAAAGATACTGCAATAATAAGATTTTTTTTAATTTAGCCTCAGCTGCTGAGGGGTGTAACACATGCTTACAGATCACCGCCTAGAATCAAATACATCTGTCAGTTCACTTACTGAAGGTCAGTGGTTTTATGGTTTTCTCTGGACACTTCAGTTTCCTCCACCATCCGTAAACTGACCACCACCATGTAAGTAAAAAAAAAAAAAAGACTTTTGCATAAAACTCAATTACCCCACTTCTTAAGTTTTATGAAGCAGTATCTTATACAATGGATGATATGTTCGTTTTAGATTGATAAAAGCTTTGATTTATATTTTTTTGTGTCATTTAGTATAAACCACATTATGATCATCCTGTGTGCTTCCAGTAGGGCCTGTAATTTCCAAGTATAAGATCAAACAGCATAATAAGAATTACTCTTCAGTTATGTCTTCTTGTGAAAATTCATCTTTTGATGCAACTCTTGGTAATATTTTTTCTCTGACACCAGATAACTGAGAACATTTTATATCTGGGTGCAAAATCCTGATGTGGGTATGTTGTGACTTCAGCAAGTTACCTCATTTCACAATGGTGATGACTTACTCAGTGTCAGGATAAGGACCAGGCTTTAGCCTTTGCAGCTGATGTCTTGGCACTAAAAGAAAAGTTATGTGCTTGAGTACAAAGCAGACAAAGGAGTTGGGAGTATAAGGGCCGATTTCGGCCCCATCTCAGAATTGATTATTATGTTTATATTTTGAAGTTCCCCATTTACTTTAATCAAAAACAGTTCATTTTAAATACCATGACGTCATGGGTGTCAATAGCGAGGCCCCAAAAGGGGGCACTTATTTACGGCGAAATAGAATTTTTTTCCGTACTTCAGGGCTACATAAAGATTAATTACCATAAAATCAATATTGAAAATCAAACAATCAAAATACATTTGTAACACTGTACCTTGCTAAAGTGTATTTCTAACATATTATGGATTATGAATTTTAGAGAAACAATGTTGTGTTAATTTAATTCAGATTTTCACAATTTCCCCCTTAATAGTGCCCCAAGGGGACATATTCCTTTCATTTGTGCAATTGTGAAAGGCCCCTAATATAGACATTACTGTCAAATATCATATGGCTTTGTAGTTTTGGAGGAGTTGATTAAAATGTGAAAAGTTTACACACGACGGACGACGAAGAACGGGTGACGGACGAAGATAGATGACAAGATGTCAAAAGCTCAGATGAGCTAAAAAAAATGGTCCAAATTCACAACCGCAACTGTCGGGGGGGGGGGGGGGGGGGGGGGGGGGGGGGGGGCCAAATCGGAAAATCGGCTGCCGAAATTTTCATGTAGTTTCGTGTTCTTCGCTATTGATTGAAGAATTTTCTATTGTTTTCTAACACTTACACCCACTCTTTCAATCCATATACTTGTTTTTACCTTACCTTGCATAGGCGTAGGAGGGTTTTTAATATTGGGGGGGGGGGGAGGGCAAACCGAAGCTATGTCTATGTCGTGCCGCAGGTACGACCTCGTGCCTATGGCACGAGGCGGGGAGAGTATGAGAGGGGTGCAATGGGCCTATATCGCTCACCTGGTAAGCATGCGCCTGAAGACACTCAGAGGATTAAGTTTGTTTATATTTCATTTATATTTTTCACTGAAAATGGAAACATATTTGACAGCAAATCCCGTTACATATGTTAAATGGCTATCTATCTAGTTTCTGTGTACCAAATTTGAACAAAATCGGCCCATAAATAAATCCATACGTTTTTGCTATTTTTAGTAACAGCGGCTATATTGGATATTGGTGGATTATGCCGGACATAATTTGTTATCTTTATCCAGCAAGAACCTCTCACACCAAATTTGGTTTAAATTGGTTCGGTAGTTTCAGAGGAGAAGATTTTTTAAGAAAAAGTCTTAAAACCCATCTATTTGCATATTACTCTAATATTGTGTAAACGAAAAGTTTGACAGCAAATCCCATATCATATGTTAAGTGGCTATCTATCTAGTTTCTGTATACCAAATTTGAACAAAATCGGCCCATAAATAAATCCACATTGGCTAATAATAGGTTTTTGATATGTTTAGTAACAACGGCCATATTGGATATTGGTCAATTATGCCGAACACAATTTTTAATCTTTATCTTGCAAGGACCTCTCACACCGAATTGGTTTAAATTGGTTCTGTAGTTTCAGAGGAGAAAATCCAAGTTTACGCACGGACGGACGCACGCTTTGCCATACCATAAGCTCACGTGGCTTTGCCAGGTGAGCTAAAAATGACCTTATAACAAAATCCTGTCACTGGCCTGGATTATACAATAGCACATTCAGTGGCGAGTCAAAACTTGTTTCGCTTGTATCGAGTTATTCAGTTCTGGTACTAAATCTCAGTATCCAAAGAAAACTAACTAACTTTGAAACCAAGCATTTTCACATCAGGTCCTTGAGATTCAACCAAACGCTGAGGTAAGCCGTTGGATATGCGATTAATCGGCTGCCTAACGAATCACAACTTCAAATGATAACAAGAAAAGTGTTATTTAACGGCATTGTTAGTTGGTTGATTGATTAAATAGTGTTTGAAATCCAGTCAAAATTATCCAACTGATATAGAGAATTTTAGTTTTGGGAGGGAGGGTGGGTTTCTTCATGAGACGGCCGCAACAGCAATGCGCATGTTGGTTTCTTTAGCCGTGACACGGGGTATAGGTTTTAAGGTCTCCTTGGGACCCAACATTTCTTAATGCCGAGTGTTTAGGCGAAATAATAGTCACTACCTAGTCAGACTTGATAGGTTTCGAACCCCGAATTCTCATATACGGAGTGACCACCGAGATACCGTATTTGTCTTCTTATAAAGACTAGTGACATCTTAAAAATCATATTTCAAGTTTACGATGGCCGCTTGTATATGAGGAACACTTTTGCAAGTTTTATGAAGTGGTCTTTACATTCGAATTTGATTCTATAAATACCGTGTGTATGTAGTTACTTCCTGTAGCAGTTGACTGGTGAATTTTGTTTTATGTAATCCATTTGGTATAATATAAGACTGTGAATCGCCCTTTCATTCTTAAAATCATCATTACATGTTTTCACTTTTTTTTTACTTCTAATACTATTGCAAAGTTGATAAGCAAAATACTTTATCTGATCACATTATTCGAGTGGAGTGAAGTAATGTTGCATTACGCCCAAGTCATGTTTATTTTGCTTTTAGCAAGGTGATAAGTTCTGGGATGTCTGGGGAAACTGGAATGTCCGGAGAAAGCAAATACCTTCGCCAAGCAAACTGAAAACGTTACGAGTTGGATTCTAAAATTTTGGGTGAAAAACGTTGCAAGTCCACTCGACCCCTGATCACCGACGCAACATCGATCATAAGCACATTGCACAGTGAAACTGATGAACACTTTGTATAACAGCTCGACTGAAAGTCGGAAAATACTGAACACAAAATATCTAATTAAAACATTTTTATACACCCCCGGGGGGACATTTGAGCGAATATTCAGCTTTTTATTTCTCCGCCCTCCATACTGGAACAGAAAATAGATTTAAAATATTAAAACTGTCCTCTATGAGTTTTTTTTTTTAATTTGCGCTCAAATGTCCTGCGCCCATACGGGTCCCGAAACGAAGGGGTTATACTGGAATCACATGTCTGTCTGTATGTCCGTCCGTGGACAAAACTTCCTTCCGGAGTTTAATTTAAATACGTTAAATCCAAATTTTCTGAAACTATACACACATATAAGGCTCATAAAAAACCTGTGCAATTATCAGTTTTATCGGATGTATATATATTTTTGCGGAATTATTTCCAGACTTAGAATTGCTAACATTGAAAATTTGGCCATACATACAATTTGTCAGGTAATTTATTTATTTAATTAACAAAATATGCATAGATATTAAACATCATAAGAACCTATGCATTTATGATTATAAATTGAGTTTTCCTGATATTATGCACAGATGTTAAGTATTATAAGAGCATGTGTACCAGAGATTATCCGTTTGTTCGCATATATTTTATTGAATTATGAATTATTTGCAAATTCCAGCCATTTAACTCCTGAAAAATAATTTTAACATAATTTATCACAAACGTCATAAAAACCCATCAAAGACGATCAAATTTCTCCATTAACAATTGGGAGGGGTATAAGTCGAGTTTGCAGACAGTTCTAGTTCTTTCAAACACCAATCTAATATTTGACCCCTGTTTTGTATATTTAGAAAGATGTTACGGACGTAGTAGAAGACATGCGATCGACACATTCACACTGAATATATAAACACGTTTTTCCGTTTTTAGAACCTGTCATCACAACGATATTTTGCTTGTAATTATTTAAGGAATTTATTATTTTTTATTGGATTGCATTAATTTTATTACAATTCACATCTCTTGAAAGGCACACGGCTAGGAATAATTTCTTAGTCGAATCCAACTGTGTATCAAACAATTTTTTAATACTGAAAATGGTACATTTTTGTTTCAAATCTACTTTTCAAAGTATGACCTTTCACGAAAAGTAAAGGAAATGATTCGTTGTCGGCGTATAGATTTGAAAACTGTGCATCGTTATCTTCTACAAGTTGAGATATCCTGCGAGAAAACTGTCCGAGTTATCACAGTTTTCCCATTATGGTGACGAATAGGCTAATTGTATGCTTGTCGCTACTATTATGTACCAATAAGAACTGAAAGGAGTTCAGTAACTTGTTGTTTTCAGTCGCAATGTTCCCTTTTTCTGACTATTTTTACCTTTTTTCATATCGAGCGCACGCAACAACCAAAACCATATTTATATATGTTGAAGATATTCACGAAACGCATCTATGTTGAAAATATCTGTTTGGTTGTTGCCTGCGCTGGGTATGAAATATTGAAAAATATTCTCAAAATACGACAAATACACGATAAAACCGCCATTACGTCACCGTTGGCAACGTCGTCGTGACGTCATCAGACATAAAGTGACAAAAATTAAATTGGAAATTAACAGTTCATATCAAGGTTGTGTTTTAACATAATTATTACAAGTCCATGTCGCATTTTAATTTTTGTGATTTTTTGGGGCCGAATATGCCGCCTATCGTACTATCTCCTTTAAGGCATAATAACACAGATAGTCACAAAGTCACAGCTATCACAGTCACTAGTATCACAGTACAAAGATTAAAATGTATCCATACAAGTCTAAGACTTACTAAAGATGTCTAATATAGTGATTAAGTGAAAATTGAAGAGTTTGAGCGAAGCTTATATTTAACCTTATACAAAGTACTTGAGTACACAGGTACTTTACTAAGCCATGTCTAGATTGTTTTACTTTCCTGTATATATTATAGTTTTAGGTTTTATATTTATATTGGTGCTGTACATGATTCTCTATTTTATTCATGGATTATTAGGCCATTTATCATACAAGGGCAACCTGACTGGCATATTTATCAGCAATATTGCCATTCTCATTCCAATATATCACAGTCTTTATAAGCAATATTGCTGTTCTCTTTCTACAACTGTCTGATTCTAACCAGCTACATGTCATGGCCATTATAAGCAGCATTGCAGGGTCTCATTCCAAATGTGTCTGATTCTAACCACATGTATGTCATGGCCATCTTGCGTACATGATTGGTTTATTACACAAAATGACATATTACCAGAATATTGCTTGATTTGAATTAGTCTCATTGGATTTTTATTGGTCTTGTGAACGACTTCTTTTCTTCTAGAAGTTACATAGTTAACTCGTCAATGGGGAAAGAAATTAGTATTACAACAAAAGAGTATTAATGGACTAATCAGATATATCGGAAACCTTAACGGCGGAAGACGTGAGAAAATTGTCTGGCTATTAAGGAATGCTGTGCTTCATGGTATAACCCAATTACAATAAATAATGTTTCAATTAAATATATAAGCAACATTTTCTTTGTTGTGGTCAGTACTGTGTACTTGTTGTGGTCAGTGCTGTGTAGTTGTTGTGGTCAGTACTGTGTAGTTGTTGTGGTCAGTGCTGTGTAGTTGTGGTCAGTGCTGTGTAGTTGTGGTCAGTGCTGTGTAGTTGTTTTGGTCAGTACTGTGTAGTTGTAGTGGCCAGTGCTGTGTAGTTGTAGTGGTCAGTGCTGTGTAGTTGTTGTGGTCAGTGCTGTGTAGTTGTTGTGGTCAGTGCTGTGTAGTTGTAGTGGTCAGTGCTGTGTAGTTGTTGTGGTCAGTGTTGTGTAGTTGTAGTGGTCAGTGCTGTGTAGTTGTTGTGGTCAGTGCTGTGTAGTTGTTGTGGTCAGTGCTGTGTAGTTGTTGTGGTCAGTGCTGTGTAGTTGTAGTGGTCAGTGCTGTGTAGTTGTAGTGGTCAGTGCTGTGTAGTTGTTGTGGTCAGTGCTGTGTAGTTGTAGTGGTCAGTGCTGTGTAGTTGTTGTGGTCAGTGCTGTGTAGTTGTAGTGGTCAGTGCTGTGTAGTTGTTGTGGTCAGTGCTGTGTAGTTGTAGTGGTCAATGCTGTGTAGTTGTTGTGGTCAGTGCTGTGTAGTTGTTGTGGTCAGTGCTGTGTAGTTGTTGTGGTCAGTGCTGTGTAGTTGTTGTGGTCAGTGCTGTGTAGTTGTTGTGGTCAGTACTATGTAGTTGTAGTGGTCAATACTATGTAGTTGTTGTGGTCAGTGCATGTACACTGTGTTGTTTCATACAGTAGTGTTAGGACCTGAGTATTCAGATTATTGGTACTTAATATAGGATGATGAGTTTAGTTGAGTAATGGTGTTATATGCCCCAGTCAAGATTGTTACACATTTTATATTTAGGTGGTCAGTTCAGGAAAACCAGTAAAAACCATCAGCCTTTTGTAAGCAAACTGACTAACTTACCCACTCTAGGATCTGTTCTTAGTGTGATTCACACAAAGGTGGTGAAAGGCTTTGTGATCTGTACACACATGCTTTAGATCACTCAGCCAACAAGGACCTGCTTAAATCATGATGATATGGGTTGTAGTGAGATGGTAATTTCCATCATATTGGATAGATTTGACTAACTAGATATAACATATAAGTAACAAAATCTTGATTGCTTCAATCCACTATTACCTAATGTATCTTAGAGAACAATCCACTATTACCTAATGTATCTTAGAGAACAATCCACTATTACCTAATGTATCTTAGAGAACAATCCACTATTACCTAATGTATCTTAGAGAACAATCCACTATTACCTAATGTATCTTAGAGAACAATCCACTATTACCTAATGTATCTTAGAGAACAATCCATTATTACCTAATGTATCTTAGAGAACAATCCATTATTACCTAATGTATCTTAGAGAACAATCCACTATTACCTAATGTATCTTAGAGAACAATCCACTATTACCTAATGTATCTTAGAGAACAATCCACTATTACCTAATGTATCTTAGAGAACAATCCATTATTACCTAATGTATCTTAGAGAACAATCCACTATTACCTAATGTATCTTAGAGAACAATCCACTATTACCTAATGTATCTTAGAGAACAATCCATTATTACCTAATGTATCTTAGAGAACAATCCACTATTACCTAATGTATCTTAGAGAACAATCCATTATTACCTAATGTATCTTAGAGAACAATCCATTATTACCTAATGTATCTTAAAAAACAATCCACTATTACCTAATGTATCTTAGAGAACAATCCATTATTATCTAATGTATCTTAGAGAACAATCCATTATTACCTAATGTATCTTAGAGAACAATCCACTATTACCTAATGTATCTTAGAGAACAATCCACTATTACCTAATGTATCTTAGAGAACAATCCACTATTACCTAATGTATCTTAGAGAACAATCCACTATTACCTAATGTATCTTGGAGAACAATCTACTATTACCTAATGTATCTTAGAGAACAATCCACTATTACCTAATGTATCTTAGAGAACAATCCACTATTACCTAATGTATCTTAGAGAACAATCCACTATTACCTAATGTATCTTAGAAACAATTCACTATTACCTAATGTATCTTAGAGAACAATCCACTATTACCTAATGTATCTTAGAGAACAATCCACTATTACCTAATGTATCTTAAAAACAATCCACTATTACCTAATGTATCTTAGAGAACAATCCATTATTATCTAATGTATCTTAGAGAACAATCCATTATTACCTAATGTATCTTAGAGAACAATCCACTATTACCTAATGTATCTTAGAGAACAATCCACTATTACCTAATGTATCTTAGAGAACAATCCACTATTACCTAATGTATCTTAGAGAACAATCCACTATTACTTAATCTCACAATCTCACATGGGTAAAAATGCGGTATTTCCATGTCTCATGTGAGAAAAGAGATGCTTACTCTATCCGAGCCCCTGGCCTCACTTCCCCAGTGGATAGTTATGTGTTATACTTTAATTTTCCAGTCATCTCATTAGCCTCCTTTTGTTTTGTTGTTAATCTTGTTTGGTTCTTTGTTAACTTGGTGATCATTCATGTACATGATTCATAACCGTTACAAGAAATGACATATCTCTAAAACATTATTAAGTTTGCTATTATTCTTTATTCGTATTTCAAGGTCTCATCGGTACGCTTTTCGTCATGTAGCTATGTCTTACTTAACCCAATTAACACTTTGAGCTGTCGTCATTATCAGCGGGGGAAAAAAGAAAAAACTTACAACAAAAGTGTATTAATGGATTAGTTGGATATGTCGGAAACTAAACGACAGAAGACGTGGGAAAATTGTCTGGCTAATAAAGAATGTCTTGCTTCATTGTATATCAGAAATAATATTTCAATTAAATATCAACATTTATTTTGTTTTTGACTTGTATATTATCTTCCAAGCATGATAAACAGTCGGAATCTCCTTAATAGATGTCACGTCTTATCAGATGATAAGGGCAATATAAGGTCACATATAGTAAAACCTTGTTATAATCCCCCTTGATAACTTTGCCACCTTGCTTATTGCCACAGTACAGTAAAACTTTATTATAAAGCCTCTCGATAACTTCACCACCTCACAAATATTGCTACACTATTCTTAAAGTTCCAAAGTCTATTTCTTGATTGTTTTATTTTATAAGTCTCTCTCAGCTTATCACCAAACCCCTTTATAATTCCAAAATCTGACTGAATAAATGGTGGCAATGAATCAAAAGTTTTATACCAACTATAAGGGTCTCCTTTATGTTTTTTTGTTTCATGTTCACACTCAACTTCTGAGACAGAAACCAAAAATGTGTTTTTGCCTGAAAGAAGTAGATACTGCATGAAAAAGAACAAGCATGCAATGCATGATTTAAACCACTTAGCAACCATTGCTTATGAGTGGCAGAGTGGTCTAAAGCATGTACATATGGATCACACAAGTCTCACTGCCTAGGTTCAGATCCATCTCGCACCAGGCCCCAGTGTCACAATGATTTCTTAACAAAGATTTTACTTAATCAAAATTAAGCAAATTTTGATAATCTTTCTTTGTTTGGGCAACTAATAAATATTTTAACAAAGCTAATAGAAACGTGTTAAGGAAGAAGTGATCTTCGAAATATCATTCTAAATTCCTGAATATCTTAGAAATAAGCAAAATTAAATAAATTTGAAGTTTTGTCAGATTTAATATAGGGAAAATCTTGGTAAAAAATGATTGTGAAACTGGAGCCACTTCTTAGTACGAGAAAGTTTGTAGGTTCGCTTGTCAAAGGTCAGTGGTTTTCTCTGGGCATTCTGGCTTTCTTAATCATCCAAGGACTGACCATCTCAATATATATGAAAATATCTTGAGTAGGGCTTAAAAATCCAGTTTCTCCTTCATATTTGAAATGAAAACTGTTCATCTTGCTGATTCCATTATACATGTTCTTGATTGTGGATGCTGTCAGTAGTCTACAATATTTAAGAGGTTGTACGGTAGTTGATTCCATTATACATGTTCTTGATTGTGGACACTGTCAGTAGTTTACAATATTTAAGAGGTTGTACGGTAGTTGATTCCATTATACATGTTCTTGATTGTGGATGCTGTCAGTAGTTTACAATATTTAAGAGGTTGTAGTTGATTCCATTATACATGTTCTTGATTGTGGATGCTGTCAGTAGTTTACAATATTTAAGAGGTTGTAGTTGATTCTATTATACATGTTCTTGATTGTGGACACTGTCAGTAGTTTACAATATTTAAGAGGTTGTACGGTAGTTGATTCCATTATACATGTTCTTGATTGTGGATGCTGTCAGTAGTTTACAATATTTAAGAGGTTGTAGTTGATTCCATTATACATGTTCTTGATTGTGGACGCTGTCAGTAGTTTACAGTATTTAAGAGGTTGTAGTTGATTCCATTATACATGTTCTTGATTGTGGACGCTGTCAGTAGTTTACAATATTTAAGAGGTTGTAGTTGATTCCATTATACATGTTCTTGATTGTGGATGCTGTCAGTAGTTTACAATATTTAAGAGGTTGTACGGTAGTTGATTCTATTATACATGTTCTTGATTGTGGACGCTGTCAGTAGTTTACAATATTTAAGAGGTTGTAGTTGATTCCATTATACATGTTCTTGATTGTGGATGCTGTCAGTAGTTTACAATATTTAAGAGGATGTAGTTGATTCCATTATACATTTCTTGATTGTGGATGCTGTCAGTAGTTTACAATATTTAAGAGGTTGTAGTTGATTCCATTATACATGTTCTTGATTGTGGATGCTGTCAGTAGTTTACAATATTTAAGAGGATGTAGTTGATTCCATTATACATGTTCTTGATTGTGGATGCTGTCAGTAGTTTACAATATTTAAGAGGTTGTACGGTAGTTGATTCCATTATACATGTTCTTGATTGTGGATGCTGTCAGTAGTTTACAATATTTAAGAGGTTGTAGTTGATTCCATTATACATGTTCTTGATTGTGGACGCTGTCAGTAGTTTACAATATTTAAGAGGTTGTAGTTGATTCCATTATACATGTTCTTGATTGTGGACGCTGTCAGTAGTTTACAATATTTAAGAGGTTGTAGTTGATTCCATTATACATGTTCTTGATTGTGGATGCTGTCAGTAGTTTACAATATTTAAGAGGTTGTAGTTGATTCCATTATACATGTTCTTGATTGTGGATGCTGTCAGTAGTTTACAATATTTAAGAGGTTGTAGTTGATTCCATTATACATGTTCTTGATTGTGGATGCTGTCAGTAGTTTACAATATTTAAGTGGTTGTAGTTGATTCCATTATACATGTTCTTGATTGTGGACGCTGTCAGTAGTTTACAATATTTAAGAGGTTGTAGTTGATTCCATTATACATGTTCTTGATTGTGGATGCTGTCAGTAGTTTACAATATTTAAGAGGTTGTAGTTGATTCCATTATACATGTTCTTGATTGTGGACGCTGTCAGTAGTTTACAGTATTTAAGAGGTTGTAGTTGATTCCATTATACATGTTCTTGATTGTGGACGCTGTCAGTAGTTTACAATATTTAAGAGGTTGTAGTTGATTCCATTATACATGTTCTTGATTGTGGACGCTGTCAGTAGTTTACAATATTTAAGAGGTTGTAGTTGATTCCATTATACATGTTCTTGATTGTGGATGCTGTCAGTAGTTTACAATATTTAAGAGGTTGTAGTTGATTCCATTATACATGTTCTTGATTGTGGACGCTGTCAGTAGTTTACAATATTTAAGAGGTTGTAGTTGATTCCATTATACATGTTCTTGATTGTGGACGCTGTCAGTAGTTTACAATATTTAAGAGGTTGTAGTTGATTCCATTATACATGTTCTTGATTGTGGATGCTGTCAGTAGTTTACAGTATTTAAGAGGTTGTAGTTGATTCCATTATACATGTTCTTGATTGTGGACGCTGTCAGTAGTTTACAATATTTAAGAGGTTGTAGTTGATTCCATTATACATGTTCTTGATTGTGGATGCTGTCAGTAGTTTACAATATTTAAGAGGTTGTAGTTGATTCCAATATACATGTTCTTGATTGTGGATGCTGTCAGTAGTTTACAATATTTAAGAGGTTGTAGTTGATTCCATTATACATGTTCTTGATTGTGGATGCTGTCAGTAGTTTACAATATTTAAGAGGTTGTAGTTGATTCCATTATACATGTTCTTGATTGTGGATGCTGTCAGTAGTTTACAATATTTAAGAGGTTGTAATTTGGATCCCTTACAATAAATGGCACGAAATTACATGGTAGTTCATTTCTATCTAGCAAAATTTTCTTGTATTAACATGTAAAACCGGTTACATAAAAATTGATATTTTCTGAGGCTTTGTGCATATTTTGAGTCATAACGTGCAAGATAGAATCTAAATTACTGTAGTTAGAATGTTGTCTCAATCATGGTGAGAAATAATGACTTTTTTCAATTAGCCTCCTTCGTTAGGAACTAAAATTTGGTTTTGAGGTTAAATGTTACAATTAAAACTTCTCACATATCAAGTCTGGTATTGATTGCCGTCGGTTGTAAAAAATTCCAAGTAGGCTAACGGATAAGAGATATATATACATGTATTCATTTAGAACTGGAAATTAGTATTTTCGGTTAAATGTGGCAATTAAAATTTCACTTGGGTTTTTATTTCTCTTTAGACCAGTTACACACATGAAGCCATATATTGATTGACTTCAGTTGTAAAAGTCTATCAAACACAGACTTAAAAGCTAAAAGAGATATTTATATTTTAAAATCAATTTTTTGGCATATTACATTGGTAAGGCATAGAAATAACAGTAATGTGACTTTGATGCTGTATGAGATACCTGTGGTTTATAGCATGTACGTATTGTGTTTGAATTTTTTTGTGATATGATTAGCAATCTTACAGACACTTGGAGCATTTTAAGGAGTTGTGTGTACTTTTCTAGGATGACATTAATGTATGTTTTATAAAGGTATCTATCTTTAAGTTAAAAGTTTACATATTGCAACATAGATTGATTGAAAGTCCAAGTCAAGAATGTCTCACTTATTACAGGATGTTACCAGCTGTAGATGACTTCACAGAAATTTTGACCTTTGTGTAAACTGCACAATGTGCAGGGATGGTTTTATAGCATGCCAAGCCTACTGTAGCCCAGAGAATGAGTTTTTACATTCTTTTTCAAAGGAACTCTTGACTTTCATTTCAAAAGGTGAAGTGATTGGCAAAAGAAGATGTGCTACCTGTTTTCAAGTCTTGCACAGACCCAACAATGGTTGAACCCTGACCTCCCACTTACGGAATGAGCACCCTATCATCTGAACTATACTGAAGTGGTTATTTCTCAAGACAGGGTTTATACACATGTATACATATTATCTACTTCATGTACACTGTATCTGTCATATTGCTCAGTCTATCTGGTGTGAAAAGGTCTTAAAAAGCATGGAATCTTTAGTACTCACAGTAAAACCTGTATATAATGAAATAAGGCCTTTTTAGGGAGATGGTCTTTATATTGAGGTTGTTTTTGGTTAAAATCTAAAGCAAAGGAACTTTAAAACTTTAGACATGTGGTGTTTATTCAAAGGTTTTTTAGGATGAAATATAAAGCAGACATCAAAACAGTGGCCTTGGTAGACATTTCATCTCTATATAGAAGTGGTTGCTATAGCAGGTTTAACTGAAAAAATTAAATAAGTTTGTAAAGAGACTAGAAAAGTCTTGTGGCTTTATAATTTTGGATCTTTACATTTTCCTTGGTAAAGCAAATTGTCTTGCTTGTGGGTATTCAAGATTGAGTATTGTAAATGTTACATGTACCATACATATTTGAGGGTGATTTATTAACAGTAGTTATGAGTAACACAGCCTCCATGGGACAATTCACACCACTTTGTCATTAAGTTGTTAATCTGAGCCTCCATGAGACAATTCACACTACTTTGTCATTAAGTTGTAAATCTGAACCTCCGTGGGACAATACACACCACTTTGTCATTAAGTCGTTAATCTGATGTAATAATACTCATAAATAAGTAATTGCTTTGTTTGGAGCTTGTAGAACACAAAAGAAAGGATTCTGGACACATTTCAGAAAAGTTATATATCTTTTATAGCATGTTTTGTACATTAAAAATAATAATAATAATAATAATAATAAAAAAAAAACCCACATGTTTATGTCCAATATATTGAGTATTGCTAAAAATATATTGTTTGTGTCTTAAAAATTAAATTAATATTAAATTGGCACAATAGTAGTGACTACTTTTGCTAATTTGAATGAACTGTAAAGCATGTTTAATTTAAAATGGACACTTTTTAGAAGGGACTGCATTTACTAATTTCATCGAACTGTGAAGCATGTTCATTTCGAAATGGCCAGTTTTTAGAATAAATACAAATAACTTAAAAAATCCAAATACAGGTACAGTAAAACCTTTATTCATTGCAAGCATTTGATCAGTCAAAATTTGGCATTATAAAGTGGTTTGGCATTGTATGGAAGGGCTCAGACCCAAAGAAATGGATTTTGTTACTTCAAATTGCTGTGGCAATAAGACAGTTGACATTTATGTAATAATGTGATTTTTACTGCATATATATACACATAGATAAAAAACACAACCCCTTTAGTTACTAAGCATCAGCAAAGAAGGAAAATTGCATTATAAAGGGATTTGGAGATAAATCCAGGGAGGTATATAATGAAACAGATTTTGGAACCTCAACTTACCGTGTATCAATAATTGATATGGCAAAGTTATCAGAGGACATTATAACAAGGCTTAACTGTACATGTACATCTAAAATAAACACTCCTTTTCTTACTTTGGATCTGTAGAGTGGAAAAAATGGAACAGCTGCAATTGCAATATATCATATACATATTCTCCAGTAGCTTGGGGCATGCTTCTGAAGGTCTTTATCAACAAGAATTAAAAATGTAATAAACTTCTGTAAATACGTGAATATATTACATAATTATCATTGGTAAAGTAAACATACATGTGATACACACTATCTGTCCTGGTCACATTGGGGTAGTCAGTCTAGTGTGATCTGGTAGCCAGTAGCACCACAGTACAAAATTATAAATTTGTACACACTATCTGTCCTGGTCACATTGGGGTAGTCAGTCTAGTGTGATCTGGTAGCCAGTAGCACCACAGTACAAAATTATAAATTTGTACACACTATCTGTCCTGGTCACATTGGGGTAGTCTAGTGTGATCTGGTATCCAGTAGCACCACAGTACAAAATTATAAATGTGTACACACTATCTGTCCTGGTCACATTGGGGTAGTCTAGTGTGATCTGGTAGCCAGTAGCACCACAGTACAAAATTATAAATGTGTACACACTATCTGTCCTGGTCACATTGGGGTAGTCTAGTGTGATCTGGTAGCCAGTAGCACCACAGTACAAAGTTATAAATTTGTACACACTATCTGTCCTGGTCACATTGGGGTAGTCTAGTGTGATCTGGTAGCCAGTAGCACCACAGTACAAAATTATAAATGTGTACACACTATCTGTCCTGGTCACATTGGGGTAGTCTAGTGTGATCTGGTAGCCAGTAGCACCACAGTACAAAATTATAAATTTGTACACACTATCTGTCCTGGTCACATTGGGGTAGTCTAGTGTGATCTGGTAGCCAGTAGCACCACAGTACAAAATTATAAATGTGTACACACTATCTGTCCTGGTCACATTGGGGTAGTCTAGTTTGATCTGGCAGCCAGTAGCACCACAGTACAAAATTATAAATTTGTACACACTGTCTGTCCTGGTCACATTGGGGTAGTCTAGTGTGATCTGGCAGCCAGTAGCACCACGTACAAAATTATAAATTTGTACACACTATCTGTCCTGGTCACATTGGGGTAGTCTAGTGTGATCTGGCAGTCAGTAGCACCACCGTACAAAATTATAAATGTGTACACACTGTCTGTCATGGTCACATTGGGGTAGTCTAGTGTGATCTGGCAGCCAGTAGCACCACCGTACAAAATTATAAATTTGTACACACTGTCTGTCATGGTCACATTGGGGTAGTCTAGTGTGATCTGGCAGTCAGTAGCACCACCGTACAAAATTATAAATTTGTACACACTGTCTGTCATGGTCACATTGGGGTAGTCTAGTGTGATCTGGCAGTCAGTAGCACCACCGTACAAAATTATAAATTTGTACACACTGTCTGTCCTGGTCACATTGGGGTAGTCTAGTGTGATCTGGTAGCCAGTAGCACCACAGTACAAAATTATAAATTTGTACACACTATCTGTCCTGGTCACATTGGGGTAGTCTAGTGTGATCTGGTAGCCAGTAGCACCACGTTACAAAATTATAAATGTGTACACACTGTCTGTCCTGGTCACATTGGGGTAGTCTAGTGTGATCTGGTAGCCAGTAGCACCACAGTACAAAATTATAAATGTGTACACACTATCTGTCCTGGTCACATTGGGGTAGTCTAGTGTGATCTGGTAGCCAGTAGCACCACGGTACAAAATTATAAATGTGTACACACTATCTGTCCTGGTCACATTGGGGTAGTCTAGTGTGATCTGGCAGCCAGTAGCACCACAGTACAAAATTATAAATTTGTACACACTATCTGTCCTGGTCACATTGGGGTAGTCTAGTGTGATCTGGTAGCCAGTAGCACCACCGTACAAAATTATAAATTTGTACACACTGTCTGTCCTGGTCACATTGGGGTAGTCTAGTGTGATCTGGTAGCCAGTAGCACCACCGTACAAAATTATAAATTTGTACACACTATCTGTCCTGGTCACATTGGGGTAGTCAAGTGTGATCTGGCAGGCAGTAGCACCACAGTACAAAATTATAAATTTGTACACACTATCTGTCCTGGTCACATTGGGGTAGTCTAGTGTGATCTGGTAGCCAGTAGCACCACGGTACAAAATTATAAATGTGTACACACTATCTGTCCTGGTCACATTGGGGTAGTCTAGTGTGATCTGGTATCCAGTAGCACCACAGTACAAAATTATAAATTTGTACACACTATCTGTCCTGGTCACATTGGGGTAGTCTAGTGTGATCTGGTAGCCAGTAGCACCACAGTACAAAATTATAAATGTGTACACACTGTCTGTCCTGGTCACATTGGGGTAGTCTAGTGTGATCTGGCAGCCAGTAGCACCACAGTACAAAATTAAAATTGTACACACTATCTGTCCTGGTCACATTGGGGTAGTCTAGTGTGATCTGGTAGCCAGTAGCACCACCGTACAAAATTATAAATTTGTACACACTATCTGTCCTGTCACATTGGGGTAGTCTAGTGTGATCTGGCAGCCAGTAGCACCACAGTACAAAATTATAAATTTGTACACACTATCTGTCCTGGTCACATTGGGGTAGTCTAGTGTGATCTGGCAGTCAGTAGCACCACCGTACAAAATTATAAATTTGTACACACTATCTGTCCTGGTCACATTGGGGTAGTCAGTCTAGTGTGATCTGGCAGCCAGTAGCACCACAGTACAAAATTATAAATTTGTACACACTATCTGTCCTGGTCACATTGGGGTAGTCTAGTGTGATCTGGCAGCCAGTAGCACCACAGTACAAAATTATAAATTTGTACACACTATCTGTCCTGGTCACATTGGGGTAGTCTAGTGTGATCTGGTATCCAGTAGCACCACAGTACAAAATTATAAATTTGTACACACTATCTGTCCTGGTCACATTGGGGTAGTCTAGTTTGATCTGGCAGCCAGTAGCACCACCGTACAAAATTATAAAATGTACCAATACAAACCTAAAGATATCTGATATAGCGAGTGAGTATAAATGACATTGGTGCGAACAAAATCCTTGCAAATGTGTATTCAGTTTAAGATTGCTTATTGAGCTTTAGGTACATTTATATAAGTAAGATATTTAAATTTGGCTTTTGGGATTTACATATGGATGAGAAAATGTCTGAAAATGAGCTAATAAAATTATAAAATGCTCATTTTGATGTTCGTTCTAGACTTGGTAGGAGGTATAATTTATTTATAATAAAAATCCCTAAGTCTCAAACGAAATTTAATGTTAATAAACACAAAATCGAAAAACCTTATTAGGAAATATATATCTTGGCGATATTAATCACGAACACCTTCATCGTTAAGTCACGCTTGTAAAACATTGCATGCAATTCTGGTTCATTTTACATTGTGTAATTGAAAAATTGATGAAAAAGTGATTATTTATAGTTGTTAAAGGGTATTACTGAAAAAATATAAAATTGGACTTGTGGTTTAAATAACAAACGTCACTCGGATATTTCATAACAGTGCATTTCATCTGACAATTGTTTTGAGGCATATTGTTAATGTTGAAGTATCCAAATGGGTACATCCCTTTTAACCCTCTTGCTGTCAAATGGACATATGTGTACTCTACTGGCTGCCTGCCACACGGAGGCATATGTCTTCAATGGAATTGACAACTTTGGTTAAAAGACTAAGAAATACTTATAATCTTTTTGCAAAATAAATTAAAATCTGCCATAAAATAATTATGTTATATGACTTAGTTGACTATAAGCGCATGTGACATCATAACCTATTGTTGACGGTGTATTACTTCCCATTGCAAATTTCAATTTGGCACTGCCAATGCCATGTTGAAAATTAATTTGGCAGCAAAAGGTTTAATAGAGGAATTAACACTATCCTTTAGATTTAAATTTATAATTTTAATTTGTAAGAGTTATTGTTAATTTTTATTTTACATTTAATAGAATAAAATGTTATTATAATTTTGGGGATAAACCACTGTTCTGTGACTGAGTGGATGAAATTTACATCTTTTTAACATGTCAGTTAAACTACCAGGTGTTCAAACAACTTGATTGATGGTTGCCATGGAGATTTTGAGAGACTTAGTGAAATTGACTTCTGACTGTAAAGACTCAACAGGTGTATCTTGATTGAAGGTTGCCATGGAAATGAACATGAAGACTACAATTTTATGCAGTTACATAACTTTATAAAGGTGTCAGATGGCAGGATTAAGAATATATAGCTTAAGGTAGCTACATTTAAGTTGATTTTTATCCTTCTTTAGTACATTCTAGATAAATGCCTAGTTTTGCCCTTGAGTAAACTCTCCATGTAATCCCTTTGCAGTTTAACATTAATTTTGCACAAATAAGTGCAAACAGACAAGAATGTAGCTTTACATTTACATGTAGACTGTCTGCCAATGTGCAGACCATTAACAAAACTGTAGAGAACAACAATTTCATTAAAATTGGATGATTTGATATAATCAAAATTAAAAACAATCATAAACACACCGATCTGTGACAAAATCACAATCCTAAAGCAAAGTAAAAACTTTGCAACTGGCATTTTAGGTTAAACATGAGAACTTCGAACAGACAAGTGAGGTCGGGTGCTCAGGAAGAGTAATCGCCTCCTGTTTAGCTAGCTACATAACTGATGGCAATATCTGTGGTCTGACATCAGATTGTGGAAAAGACTTTTGTAGCAGAGTACAAAATATAATTTTTATGGAAACCTGCTGACCTAATTGCAATTTTTAATGCAGTCAATCAAGAATTATCATATTGCATAGCCTAGATAATGTACTGTCAACTCTAGTGTTGTTTTAAGGCATGAGATATAGAAATAGATGTACTATGTAATTTTGTATCAGTGTAGCTTTATATATGTCATCATTAGATTGAAACAAAGTGCAGAATCCTTAGTTCGCCATTTACTAAAAAAGAGCCTTATAACCTATGAACTGCATTCCTTCAGAATTAATATCCCTAGTTCACAATTTACTAAATGAGCTTTAAACCTCTGAACTGCATTCTTTTAAAAAATAATATCCCTGATCCAAAGGAACATTCTTTTGTCTTCTTTAAAGCTCCGGGCATCAGAATTAAAACATTGATACATGGATGAATAATCTCTATTAAACATGGTAAGGCTCTTAATTGCACATTAGATATAATCTTCTGAGTTAATTAAATGGGATTTGCTGCAACTTATAAGCTATAACCCAGAAGTAAATAGAATAAATGAATGACACACCAATCTTCTATGATGTTGCTTGTTAGCCGTAATGATTAGATGGCTCATGTGTTCTTAGTTAGCTGAACAATTTGATAGCTCATTTTTTACCAGTAAGTGCCATAGATTGAATATGGACTTTTTGACATGATTAAATGCTATTCTTAATGGTGTTTGATATATTTTTCTGATATTATAGTTTTTATTTGAATAATTTCTTGTTTTGTTGGTTTAAGATTATGTATTAAATCCAACACAAACATACCAGAATATGTCAAAATTGCAATTCCCAAAAGGCAAATGAAAATTTTGAAAATTGATGAATCAAGTTAAATGTATATTTCAACCAGTGAAGTGAGGCAGGATGTTTAAGAAGAGTAAGCATTTCCTGTCTAGGTAGCTTTATCTGCCACAATTCTTGTTTCTCTATATACTGTATTGCAGTTTTATTTTCTGTATATTTGCCATCAAGTAGTTTTCTGTGATAATTAAACCTGTATAAAAATTTATCTAAAACAATATTTACTGTAAATTCACATGTATTAGACTAAAAAACTACTCCCACCAATTGGATGCCAAATCTCTCGGCCCCACAAAATGCAAAACCTGTTTTAAAAATAACAATGACAACAACAAATATTGGTGAGTAAAATTGCTGAATTGAAAATGGGTCATTGGCTCTCAAGGTAACATTCACATGAGGACATTTATATTGGGGACAGGTACTTACCGTTATGTGACCCTACAGAAATGTTCGCTTAACTAAACTCAGAAATTTTACCACCTGCACAAATATATAGTACTAAACAGTATTTTGTGGAAATAACTAATTAGAAATATGCTTGTAGAAAGATGTCAATGAAATAGAAAAACAGTCAGCCCCAATGGGGCCAATTAATTCTAGTAGGAATGTCTTACTAAAATATCATATTTTTAAGTCAGTCATATTTAGTTGAAATGGTGAGTCTTCATTTCAGATTTGATCTCTATTAAGTTTCTGAAGTAAAATTAAAATTAATGAAGCCCAATGTGATTTGGGTACCGTATATCAAAGTTTTATTACAAAGGTATAAGCACACTTAGGTTTCTGCCAATACTTTCTAGGTTAAGATGAACTTTTTGGGGATTTTTTTTAGATTTTTTTTTCATATTTTGACTATTTTCTGGACCTTTCACCTTCAAAAATATCATTTACAGAACAATATTGTACATAATTATGCTGAAAAATATGTTATACATATATATATTGCTTTGACTTTTGATATTTACTCTATATTAAGTGTCACAAATGACTGAAAATGACAAAAAGCTTGGAAATCAATAAAATTTGCTGCGTATACCATAAGAACAATGCCCTAAAAATAAATTATGATAGATTTTCTTTAAAGTTAGATACTGATGTTCACTATTGACCATGTGTGATACCATTCATTTTTGGCCAGGTTGCACAGAGTGCAAATCCAGTTTATAGTTTGGTGAATGTCGGGCAGTTGGGTGTGCGGGTGGGGAAAATAGGGTACCAACTTTGTGAACTCCATTTACAGATTTCAAACAAAAACCTTGAAACTTCACAGAATGTCTCTATATATATTGAAGATGTGCACCTGACTTTTTGGAAATATTTCAAGATTTTTTCCCCATTTTTCCAGACTTTGAAACTTAGTTACTTTGTATTGTATATATCAAAAGATTATCAAAATGTGCACCTAATTAATGGCAACCCATCCCATTGAGTCTTTGACCCATTTTTAGACTACTATGGTAGCTCAGTTGGTAGAGTGCTTGCTCCATATGTGGGAGGCCCTGCCAAGTTACATCAAGAGATAAAAATGGGTTGTGACTTCTTTTGCCATGCACTGGGCATTTAGAAATGAAAGTCACATGGTCCTTTGAAGAAACATTATAATGCTGATGGCCCCTGTCACGACAAGTGTGGCATGTTAAAAAACTCTCCCTGCACATTTCCCTGGGTGCACGGTAAAAATAGCAAATTCTGCCACTTCATCTATAGCTCTTTAGTCTTGATATGAATGAGTTGGACTTAATCCAATGTGTTCATGCAATCAATCAATCAATCAATCAATTCAATCAATCAATCAATCAATCAATCAATCAATTAAACAATCAGTCAATCAATTTATATTTCGTTGCCAATGGGGTCCATATATGTTTTATATCCTGATAATCTCTTTTCTGGTGTTACAGTATCTCTGTAATTTAGTTGGGGGGGATTATCAGATGTAATATTGATGTAACATGTGCTTGTCTAGCTATTTCCATTGTATTTTGTCCCACATGTAATTGGGTCTCGGTGATTAAGTGGTCTAAAGCATACACCCTGACCCCTTAGGTTTGAATCCCACCTGGGCAGATCCTAGTGAGAATGATTGTGACTTCACTTGCTAAAGGTTGGTGGATGTCTCCAGGTACTCTGTTTCCTCCACCATTCCTGAATTCACTGCCTCGATACAAGTAAAGAATCAAGTCAACTTCTACATGTAAAGAAATAAGTAATGATAATCTCTTTTGTTATTGTCTATAAATATTGATAAACTTGGAATATTAAATACATCATAGAACCAGTCTAACAATGAAAGGTAACAAATAAATACATCATGAAGCCAGCCTAACAATGAAAGGGAACCAATAAATACATCATGAAACCAGTCTAATAACAACAATCCAATGATCCAATCAGAAATCATCGATCTGGAAACTCAAATATGAATGGCTGATATAAATAATTCCACCAATGGGAAATAGATGATCCGTAAACTCTAAATATGGATGGAAAACTATAAATAATTGTGTATACATTAGGTATAATAAATCTAAAACATGGTTCCAGTGGTTGGCTTTGAGGAAATTACTGCTGTATGTTCAATGAAGCAGATAATTTGTGTGTGGTACATGGAAATGTTTATCAGTAAGTATTTTGTCTTATATTGGTAATGTTTTATGTTGTTGAGACTAGACCGATTCCAATTGTCAAATCTAATATCTAAGTCCTTAATAAGAATGATAAGAAAAAAATTGCAGTTGAACCTATTTAAGCAGAACATCTGGACTGAAGCTTTTGTTCTTTTAGAGATTGATTAAAATTTGTTTTGTTTAAGGTCTTTGTCAGCATCATAGGGAAAACTTCCTATTATTAGGATTTTTTGAAGATTTTCATGCGTATTCAAGTATTGGGGCAGATTCCAAAATATAGTGTGCATAGTTTTTTATGGTTTTAAATAAAGTGCTTTTAAAGGTTCTATCTTTTCAAGGTTGTAATGACCATTTCAAAATATTTGTGGTTGATAATTGAAATGATGTACAGAATACAAGAACGATCTTTGTCTTATGACAGAAAAAGATGGCCACCAGCAGATTCTTCAATACTCTGTGAAACTTAGATATATTACAGTAGGATAGCCAACCCGGCCAGCGCATTGATTCATCAAACAAAATTTCACGCGCAGACAAAGTGAAAAAATTGTCAAAAATTTGAATTCACTCGAGGCGGTAGAATTACATAATATTTATTTCACTGCGAGTTTTTAATACTATTTGTAGTATTTTATCGTCTTTTGAGGACAAAAGTAAGTCATTAAAGACGATTTTTATCAAAGTCGGTGAGAATTTAACAATTTAAATCGTAATTGAATGTGAGGCACCGGCGAAAAATTTAAAATTGAAACTTTAAAAAATATCATTCTGTGTACGCAGTTCCTCATGCACCAAAAATGTTTTTACATGAACGGAAAGAACTTTTTCTCACGGTTATTTTGATGTATAATTTGTCAAATAATTTTCTTTACACAAAAAACGTACCAGTTTCAAATGTTGAAAAAATCGATGCCATTGCCGGATTCTCGATCATGGGCCGCCCCCTTTCCGGCTAATTTGACACAGAAAAAATGCTAAGACAGCTTCCTTATTGTAAGTAATGTATAAATTTGATAATCGAGAGACGCTGTGGAGATATTTTTGTTGAAATAAAGTAAGTTTTTCCTTAAAAATATTGTATTTTCACTTCATTTCTCGTCTAATCTGCCGATTTTTTGGAACTACTTCCAGTCGGACATATTTGATTAGCATTCGTCCCGCTTCGATCACAATTTTAGCATGCAGAAAATGTCATCGTGTATTTTGGACAAAATAGTCAAGATTTTTTGCCTTATTTGTCATGTATGATCGATCTGCATGGCTGTCGAACACATTAGATACGCATGTGTTCTAATTTTACCCATATGGACTCGGGATCTGTGCCAATACAGTGTACAGTGCAACCTGCTCATGTAGGGCTAGTTAGGAACTCAGAATTACAGAAAATTACCAACTGATTTTGCTTTGCTGGCAAAATATAAACAGGACCTGTCTGTCATATCAGTACATATCATTGGATAAATAAGCTAACATCAGTAAAAAGGGTTAGACTGGATTTTTCTTTATGAAATATTTACCAAAATGAGGAAACATCTCCCATGTTAGTTTAGCCAGAGTCAACACAACATTGGTCTTTATTATTTAAATTTTTGTTTTTGTTCTAATGCCAATAACCCCGGCATTATTATTTTAGTACAATTTAGACATAAAAAAACTGATTATTTTGCTTCATTAAAAGTTTTAAGTCAACTTGACATAGCACAAATAACATTTAAAATAGACTATGTGGAAGTAGGGAATAGGAAAAGTTAATACCAATCATGACTTGGTTAAAAATTTAACCCCATATTATAATTATTAAATACAGATCTGTAAAATATTTAGGAATTTTAGTAATTTCTGTAAAATTGTAAAATTCTATTAAATAAATACCGCCTTCTTTCAGGAAAATTCATGGGAACTGGTTTGATAATAACATTAAGAAATAAGTTGATGCAAATGCAGTGAAATTCATGACACAGTGTATCCAAATGGGCATTATTAGTTTGAACGAATTTAAAATAATTGTAACACACGGGCCAATTCCAGATTTATTGATTTTTTAGTTAAATTTAGAATTGATTGGTTGGTATACACACTCCATTCAAGATTATTTCACTTATAATCAGGTAAATGAGATTAAGGGGAAACTAGGTACAGGGATGAAGATTTGCAGGGGCCCAGTAGCCAATGGCTTCTAAAATCCAGTGTGGGTCACTTAATGTTTACACGTTTAAGCCATTTATTACTGTTACAAATTCTTTTATGAAGTGAGCTGGCCCCAAACTCAAAATAGTTAGGCTTCATCCCTGAGGTAAAACACACCCCTCAACAAGAGAACTGGCAAACTTTCTGACATAGTAAGATTTTAACCTATGCTGTATGCTACACTTCAGACAAGGGTGCATGATAAGCATTTCATGTGGTAAAAAAAGAGGTATTCAGTATCAAGAGAAGCATTCAATTCATAAATGTGTAATGGTATATAATTCCCAGTATGTTAAGGATATTGCTATAATGTGTTGATTTTTTAATTCTATATAAAATGAAACATTCATAAATGTCTGATGATATCTAGTTTCTAGTGTATTAAAGATATTGTTATGTTTTAATTTTACATAAAATGAGACATTCAACATTATTACAAGTTACAAAGTTGATTTAGTCACACATAATACATTTTTCTTTGTAAAATGTTCCATTATGTGTAAACTTTTTTTTTTTTTTTTTTTTATTTTTTATATTTATATCTTTATTCATTTCTATATGATATACATAGACATAAAAAGACATCAATGTTACACCATTCATACACACATTTACACACATATTTACACCAGGTTGTAATTTGATTTTCATTTTATGTTGTATATATAACAAAGGATTATACAAGGGCATCAAATATGCCCCACTTTTCACAGTAAGAGATACAATTTTTCTTGTGGATATATTCATCAATCTTTTTGTAATATAAAATTTCTTTTCTAGCTGCTTCAAAAAATGGCAATGTTTTTTGCATTTTTGCTCTGTATATATGATTTTTACATAATAGTATAATAAGGTTGAGAGCATATCTGTTTTTACAACAATAACCAAAAAGAATATCTAACAAATTGAAATCAATGTCAAGATTTAAGTTATCATTTATCCATTTGGCAACATTTTTCCAGAAAATAGTTGTAATTTTACAATCCCAAAAAATATGTATCAGTGTTTCAGATTGTTCATGACAGAAATCACATATATCATGGTCTTTTACACCAATCTTGTATAAAAATGTATTTGTACATAATATTCTATGAACAATTCTGTATTGGAACCATGTTAATCTGGTGTCTTTTACATGTTTAACAGTGTAAAAATTACAAAGTTTCCACCATTTTGCACTAAACTGAGTGTCAAGGGTAATTTCCCATTTTACTTCGCTCTTAGGCTGAGAGTAAAGTTTCTGAATAAAAATATCATAAAAATCTCTGCTGCCTTTGTTATTTTTTGTTAAAATTCTACAAATTTTACTGACACTAAGTTAGATTCATATCTTATATGTTCAAATTTGTCATATAACATGGCAACTGACTTTTTAAGACCTAAGAACATAGTAAAGGCTGGGGAGAAATTATATTTCTCGCATAAGAGCTCATAACTGAGTAAATCACCATTTTCACTCAGTATATCACCAATATATAGTATGTTACGTTTAAAAAACGAGCTATAAAAAACTGGTTTATTATTAATAACAATAATATCATTATACCATAATGGGATATGTTCATATACTTCTTCGTCAATATTAAGTCTAAGACTATATAGTGCTGAAAATACTTCGGCCCAAAAGGGGTTTTTTGTCGCTTGAGATAAGTGTTTACTGTACGCATTACCAAACTTTACAAAGTTTTTGAACAGAGTTGGCATGGTGTCATATAACAACTTCACCCAGGAAGATTCAGATGTAATCAATCTTCTTATCCATGTTAGTTTCAGACTTTTAATAAATGAAGGAGTGTGCACCATTCTTAAACCACCGTTAGTGAAATCTTGTACTAATAGTTTCCTAGAAATCCTATCGACTTTATTATTCCATATAAATTTGAAAAAAAGTTTTTCTAGTTTCTGTAGTATCATCCGAGATGGTGAGGGGAGACTGATAAACAGATGTGTAAGTTTAGAGAGCAAGATAGTTTTAACTACAGTTATTTTACCAATAGGTGTCAACATTCTCTTAGACCAGACAAAGATTAATCTCTCAATTTCACTAATTTTGTTTTCATAATTGAGATCAACCATTTGGATCAGATTTAGTGAGAAGATAATACCCAAGATAACAATAGGGTTACTTGTCCATTCCAAATTATAGTCTTCACAAAGTTTGTCAGTAGAATATTTTTTTGAGCCAATCACATGCATTTAGTCTTTTCATAGTTAGGTTTTAACCCTGAATATTTTGAGAACTGGTAAATCAGAGACAGTGTATTACGCAAAGAAGCTTCTGAACCATCAAGTAAGATAACAGTATCATCGGCATATTGTGAAAGCTTATACTCATTACCTTTGATACAGATGCCTTTTATCTCACTATGATTTCGTAACATAATAGCCATTATTTCAGCACAAATAATGAATAAGTACGGTGAAATTGGGTCACCTTGACGGCAGCCACGACCAATATTAAAGAATTCTGAAAAGTAGCCATTCTGTATTACACAGAGTTTTACATCATTCAGTATAATCTGAATCCAGTGTTTAAAATAATCACCAAAAAAAAAATCCTAAAGTTTTAAAAATAAAATTCCAGGACACTGAGTCAAATGCTTTTTCAAAATCAATGGAAAGCATAATTCCAGGTATATCATTTTCTTCAGTTGAATGGATTACATCATATAAAAGCCTTGTGTTTTCCCCAATATATCTGCCTGCTATAAACCCTTTTTGATTTTCATGGATAATTAAATTCATGACAGTTTTTATTCTATTCGCCAGGACTGTAGATAATATTTTATAGCTAACATTTAGCAGTGAAATAGGTCTCCAGTTCTTAAGGAGTTCTCTGGGTTTATTGCTTTTTGGGATTAGAGTTACAATTCCAAGTTTTTGTGTGTGAGATAATTCTCCTGTTTTAAAACTGTATATTAAACTTCTATATAAAAAATCACCTATATCAATCCAGAAAAATTTATAAAATTCTGCTGAAAAACCATCAGTTCCTGGGGTTTTATCATTTTTTAGATGCTTTAGAGCTATTAATACTTCATGTTTAGTAATATCTTTATCAAGGTTTTGTGTATCGGTACATGTTAGTTTTGGAATGTTTACATTTCCTAAGAGCTCCTCCAGGTCAACATTCTCAAGTTCAATATCTTTATTTGCATATAAGTTTGCATAGAATGTTTTAATTTCTTGTAAAATTTCTTTCTGACTATAGAGAACATCTCCATTTTGCTTTTTAAGCTTAGTTACACTTTTATCAACAAAGTTTCGTTTTTCTAGGTTACAAAAATATCTTGTAGGCTTCTCGCCATCTTCAATCCATTTAGAGCGGGTTCTTAGCAAAAGACCTTCTAATTCTGATTTTCTTAATTCCTCTTGTTCTGATTTTAGTTCACATAGTATGTTATTTAAAAGACTATTATTAGTTTCATCTACAATTGCTTGTAAAAATTTAATCTGATGAATAAATGAATTATTTTTTATATTTCTTTTTTTTTTTTACTTGATGTATAGGGAATTGTCATTTGTCTTATTTTCATTAACAGAACTTCCAAAAAAGCATGATCGCTAATTAAAAATTGTAAATTTCCATTTGACGGCTCTGAAATAAAGTCTAGAGTATATACTGGAATTGCATATTCTTTTTTAACTTGCAGAATAATATCTTTTACCTTTTGTATATAAACCGGGTCCTTAAGAAGTGAGTTATTAAAGCGCCAAAAACCCCTACCCCTTTCAATATCTGAAATTCTAATTTGTATTTCAATTATTGAATGATCGGTCCTATATCCAGGGGATATATCTATTTTTTCAATTAAGGATAACAGTTCCTCTGAAATTAAAAAAAAAATCCAGGCGGGCTTTTTTAGTTGGATTGCTTCTAAACCAAGTGTATCGCTTTTTATTTGGATAATAATTTCTCCATGGATCAATCAAATTGAATTCTTTTTTCAGGTCCTCAACAGCTTCTTTATTTTTGGGATTATTTACTTGTGTGTAATTAAAACAATCTAGATTAAAATCTTGGACTATATTCCAGTCACCACAAATAATGACGAACTCATTCTGAAAATCATCAATTATATCTCTTAATTTAACATAAAAATCTGTATTTTCTTTATTAGGTCCATAAATATTAATTAAGGTTATGTTATATGAAGATATTTCGATTGAAAGTGCTAACAAATTACCAATATCATCCATCCTTTCTTTTTTCAGCTTGTAATCAAAATTATTATTAAAAAATGTGGCAACTCCCCTAGAGTTAGCAGTACCAGGACTTAATAAACAGTCGAAGCCCCACTGTGACCTTACAGTGTTAGCATCTGAATGACAGAAATGTGTATCCTGAAGACAATATATTGATCCATTTTTTTCTCTTAAATATTTAAAAACATCTTTTCTTTTCTCATTATTTTGTAGCCCTCTACAATTGAGGGACATAATTTTGACAATATTACTCATCTATATGTATAATGAAACCAATATAATTAAGCATAAACAACCATTATGTGTAAACAGTAATAACCATGAGTGTTCATTCTAGGATTTTTTCAGATGGGTTCATTTCTAATAAAATTCCTCTAATAACAAGTTTAATAACATCAATAAATTTGCACACATCTAATGTTTGATGTGACTTGTAGTCTTTTAGGCTGATGTAAAAGCTTTTGTAATGAAGTATTTAAAAGTTTCATATAATGACATTTTATATATGACAATGCTTTCAAATATTTTGAACTTGCATTTGAAATCTAATTTCAAATGTGGCCCACTATGGCCTTTACAATGGTGCCATTTGGCAAAATAAAGGATCAACAGCCCCTTTCTAGAATGAACACTGCCATATGATCCCATAGTTTTTGATTTATTTGTAAATGATTTATCTATTTATCACAGCCAGAACAACTAGAAAGTACCTGTTCCCCATAAAATCACCTGTTTGTGTAGTTTCTAAATTATATTTGATAATTTAGACAATTTTAGTCCTTTTAAATGCTATTATGGCCCACTTGTCATTCATTTAACAAACAACAATATGACAAAATTTCTAACTATTTGTCTGTTCATAATTTTTTTTTTAGCTTTTTAGTAATTCAATATCTTTTATTTTTTAAATGTTAATTTTGTTCATATAAAAATATTTGTTTTATTTTTCCCAAAAAATATCTGAGGTTACTTTCCATGGTACCCATGCCACATTTCATGTTAGTACCTTGAGGAAAGACAAAATGCAACTTATTTTGATCTCTTTTTATGTATTTACCCTATTTATCATCACTAACCTGCTCAACATACTGCGTCCTAGCTTATTTCTCTGTAGAATGTCTGGTTTATTTATTTATTTATTTATTATCATCTCTAACCTGCTAGACATTTTGTAACCAGCTCAACATACTGTGTCCCAGCTCTAACTTATTTCTCTGTAGAATGTCTGGTTTATTTATTTATTTATTTATTTACTTATTTATTTATTTATTATAATCTCTAACCTGCTAGACATTTTGTAACCAGCTCAACATACTGTGTCCCAGCTCTAACTTATTTCTCTGTAGAATTTCTGATTTATTTATTTATTTATTTATTTATTTATTTATTTATTTATTTATTTATTTATTAACTGCTGACATATTGTGTCCCAGCTGTAACTTATTTCTCTGTAGAATTTCTTATTTATTTATTTATTTATTAACTGCTGACATATTGTGTCCCAGTTCTAACTTATTTCTCTGAACAATTTCTGATTATTTATTATTTATTATTTATTTATTTATTTATTTATTTATCATCTCTAACCTCCTAGACATTTTGTACTCTGCTCAACATACTGTATCCCAGCTCTAACTTATTTCTCTGTAGATTTATTTATTTATTTATTTTTTTTATTTATTTATTTATTCCTGTTGGGGTCCTAAAGTATCTCCATCAACAAACACATGTCATATGATGTGTGCCAGATGAGGATGCCTGTTGCAAAAAAATCGATAAATACAGTACAGACCTGTACAAAAGTTAGCACCAAGCTAACGAATTAGTGCCGACAGCCCATATTGGTTCCTCGTTTGGTGTTTATATCGACAGCAGTTGCCATCTACTCTCAGCAGCTTTTCGATCGCTACCTTTCCATACCTTAGGCACTCGGCAGTCGAGCTTTGACTTCTTTTGGTTTGCTTAGTGTTAAACTTTCGACAGGTCTGTACTGTACATTGCGTGTACTGTGTATACAGTAGACAGTTGACCTATATATTTGACACGGGATACGTTGTTTACGTCATTACGTTGGAACAATGTTTATCAAGGTCGCGGCCATATTTGTTTTCATTGACAACAAGACGTACTGAAATCATGCTGTTGGATTTTTGCGATTTTCGCATATTTAACCCTCATGCACCAGGTACGATAATTTACTGACGTATAATATAATAATTTTCTGACATTGTATTAAAATTTCTTGGAAAAGTATTCTTTACACATAAAACGTACCAGTTTCAAAAATGGAGAAGAAATTTCTGTTGATTTCCAAGAGAAATCGGTTATCGTCGGGATATCAGTAATTTTAAGTAAATGTGGCGTTTTATCTCGGACTTTTTGATACATGTATAAAGTTTAGTTAATTCCTCACACGCTTGCGTCATATTCGTAGCTAGAAATGTTAATTTTATGGTATAAAAACGATTCTGAAAATGGCGAATTTGTTTCGGGTTCAGACACTTGCCAAAAAGTAATCCCTTTTTATTTACTGCGGAAGGTCTCAAATTTTAAAACCAACGCACAATTTGGACTTGGCTATCCTACTGTTAATTAAGCACTATTTGTGAGAATCCCTTCTTTCTACTGCTAAAATAATTTTGGTCTGCAGATGAATGAAAGCCAAGATGGCTGTCCGGAGATTCTTCAATTCTGGGTCTAACTTTAAATGAATAAAGCATTAAAACTAAGATGGCTGCCAGCAGATTCTTCAATTCTGGGTCAATCTTTATATGAATAAAACATTAAAACTAAGATGGCTGCCAGCAGATTCTTCAATTCTGGGTCAATCTTTATATGAATAAAGCACTAAAACTAAGATGGCTGCCAGTAGATTCTTCAATTCTGGGTCAATCTTTATATGAATAAAACATTAAAACTAAGATGGCTGCCAGCAGATTCTTCAATTCTGGGTCAATCGTTATATGAATAAAGCACTAAAACTAACATAGCTGCCAGCAGATTCTTCAATTCTTGGTCAATCTTTATATGAATAAAACATTAAAACTAAGATGGCTGCCAGCAGATTCTTCAATTCTGGGTCAATCGTTATATGAATAAAGCACAAAAACTAAGATGGCTCATGCCGGCAGATTCTTCAATTCTGGGTCAATCTTTATATGAATAAAGCACTAAAACCATAATAGCTGCAAGGAGATTCTTCAGTTGTAGGAATAAGCTCTAACTCTGTAAGAAACCATTCTTTTCACTGTTGTATGCATTTTTGACAACCAAGATGGCTGCCAGAAGATTTTTCAATTCTGGGTTAAACTTTAAATAAATAAAGCAGAAACTCTGAAAATCGGTTCTTTTAATGTTGTATGCATTTTTAACAACCTTGAGAAGTTTTGTACAATTCGCTCACTAACACTTTAGTTAATTGTCTTTGTGTAACCTTTAAGTAAACTTGTTAAATGAAGTACAGAGAATCATTAAAATGTTCCAATTCTTCACAGCAGTAGTTTAATTTCATTAAGTGAGGAACAATTTAGTTTCATTATGTTGTCAGTTTTAATTTCGCCATAATTGTGATTTTACGAACATTTTAACTTAGTTATTGAAGTGAATCTGTTGAAATTCAATTAAATTATAACTTCAGATTTATTTGTCTGTTTTAGTACATGGATTGTAAAATACAACTAAAATGTTCAATATCGAAGCCTAAAATGTTTTAGGGGACCTTGGTGGTTTTATTGTTATTTTAGTAAATGGGTTGTAAAATACTACCACTAGTAGTACATGTACACAGATGTGCAAAAAGTGTACGGTCACTTTGTAAATCCTTCTTTATTTCAAGTAAAACCATATGTTTTTGAAAATTCTTAAAAATCTTTCCAAAATGTCCATGATTTCTTTACTATTAATTGTAAATTTAGTTGAAGTTTTTTCTTTTTACGCGACAATGTTTTGAAAAAAATTGAAAGAAACAACAACTAATTTTAAATTTATCAGTGACATATTTTGATTAAAACTGCTCAAGAAATAAACTTGATGGGGGCCTTTGTGGTTGTATGATTTAAAACAGGGTTTTTACAGTTCAGAGTGACTCTAACCACCCAGGTTTGAATCACAACCAGGCAAATCTTAATGCATAACAGTTTGAGAGTTAGCTTGCAGAAAGTAAATCACAATTTTTTTCTCTAGGTTGTTGTTTTCTCCACTATCCCAGAACTATCTGCCCTGAAATAAGTGAAATAATGCTTGTTGGGTGTAAAACACTCTTACTCTAGACCAGTCAAGTAAAAATGTTTGTTTCCAAGAATCAGATTTTGTATACAATTTGTTGAAGGACCCCACGACCTTCATTCCTAAATGTTTAGTGCTTGGCAAAAGAACAATCGCTACTGATTTTCAAAGTCTTGGTCAGACCCTGTTTGGGGTTCAAACTCGCATATTGAGTGAGCACTTTACCAACTGAGCTACTCTGGTGGTGTTTAATTTTTGTAATAATTATTCTGTTAGAGTCTACAGTAGTTTACTGACCCCATTAATTGATTTTTGACCAAACTAAAAAAAATCCATATTGGTATATGGGAAACTGTTTTACAAGTGAATATATTTATAACATGGTAGATATATTCTGGCAAGATGAGTTCTGACTATGAATGCATTTATTCCTGTATATAAGGCTAATTTGGACTATGTCTTGGAAACATACATTTTCCATTTGACTTCTGATAGAAACATCATTTTACCGGAAGACTGCTTTTGAGAATGGTTGATTTTGTACATTTTGAAACTAATCATTCTTGATTTCCAAAGCTAATACTGGAACCTTCACTAATTTTTAGCATGAAAGAAAGAGCAGACCATTATTTGATATCGGAAATTACCAAACCAAATGGATGTTAACGTTGGAATTTGGGACTAGTTTTTGTACATGTTGATTTTGTTACAATTACTCTGTTGGTTTATAAATATACTGTTTGTACAATCTTTGATCACTTGATTAAGATTAATTGTTACAAACTATTACTGTACATGTAATGCCTTTGGATGGACTAACACTTATTCAAAAATATTGTACATGCACAAGTAAAATTTCATCAAAAAGGTTAGTTTGTCGAAAATGTTATGAAATAAATAATGTTGTGTACTCTTTAAAGATGGATGCTTATTTACACTTCTGATTGTATTTTTACTTTTTATTTTGGGGGGCCATCATGGGACCCTTATCATATATACTACTTTTGATACACAAGACTGCAGGTTCTTAAGTCAATTAAACACTTTCTATTTATCAAGATATCAGAAAGTGGAAAAAATCACTATTGTTAGATTGAATTACTAACAGTTCAATGATCGTTATAAAGCATGGTCTTAACATAATTTTGCAATTCTAAAACTGTTACGTAAGATTTCAATGGTGATTCCAGCATTTTAATGGCTGCCTACAGTCAGAAGCATGGTTTTACCATTAAATCATGAGGTAAAACTTATTTATTGTCATGGAAACTTTACTTAGATAAAATCATATGATGCATGCCAATTGGGATAGTTGTTACAAGTGTAGAAATTTCCTCCATTATAAATGTTGTAGATGCCTATTTACTGATGTGATGCTGTATATAAAACTTAATTTTGCAAAGTGCCAGTTGTTTATACAGAAAATTATAATTTTTCCAGAATAATTTATTGACATCCTGATAAAGTTGCCCATATCATTATAAGATGACAAAAAGAAATGCCATATATTAATAGAATCTACTGGTCATATGAGATAGGGAAATCTCAACCGAAGGCTTGCCATGTTCTGGACCAAATACATAAGACCGATGATTAAGATTTCCCTATCTCATGACCAGTAGGGATTTATTTTTTCTCACATCTTATTCCTTTAGAAATCCTTTAAAAGCTTCTAGGGTCACTGATTATTCAGGCGTAGCGTGTAGCCTGTCTTAACCCTAGGGTGAGACAAGGAAATCCCACATGGTAAAAACAAGGGATTTCCATGTCATGTGTGCGAGAAATATGAATATATAGTTTTGTGGAATTCACCTATAGCTGGTGATGTACTGAAATATGATGTTTTGTACTTTTATGTCTGTCTGTCAATGTCAAATCATTACTGCTCCATAACATTGATATCTAAAATGGCCACACATGTGTACCTAAGTGAGACAATATGTCTCGTATCCCATTTAGATATGTAAGTCAAAGGTGAAGGGCCACAAGGTCAAATGGGTGGATACAGTTCTTGTTAATTAAAACTTTTGTGAAGTAACTATAATGGTCGGAGTCCTCTACTAGTAGTATAACCACACCACTAGGTTTACTCTATTGTCTGGTCAAGATAAGGACATTTAAAATCAATAACCCAGTATGTATTTGTCTTGTCTTGTTGTTATCATTTGTGTTCTTGGTTTGATCGGCTGTTGGCTGTACTTATAAATGTTTTTCAGTTGTAAATTTCCTTCTTCTATTTTTTGTGTTCTTGGTTTGATCGGCTGTTGGCTGTTCTTATAAATGTTTTTCAGTTGTAAATTTCCTTCTTCTATTTTTTGTGTTCTTGGTTGGATCGGCTGTTGGCTGTACTTATAAATGTTTTTCAGTTGTAAATTTCCTTCTTCTATTTTTTGTGTTCTTGGTTTGATCGGCTGTTGGCTGTTCTTATAAATGTTTTTCAGTTGTAAATTTCCTTCTTCTATTTTTTGTGTTCTTGGTTTGATCGGCTGTTGGCTGTACTTATAAATGTTTTTCAGTTGTAAATTTCCTTCTATTTTTGTGTTCTTGGTTGGATCGGCTGTTGGCTGTACTTATAAATGTTTTTCAGTTGTAAATTTCCTTCTTCTATTTTTTGTGTTCTTGGTTTGATCGGCTGTTGGCTGTTCTTATAAATGTTTTTCAGTTGTAAATTTCCTTCTTCTATTTTTTGTGTTCTTGGTTTGATCGGCTGTTGGCTGTACTTATAAATGTTTTTCAGTTGTAAATTTCCTTCTATTTTTTGTGTTCTTGGTTTGATCGGCTGTTGGCTGTACTTATAAATGTTTTTCAGTTGTAAATTTCCTCCTTCTATTTTTGAACACAATAATGTTAAATATTAATAGACTTTGATTTAGGAGGGTGATTTATAACGCAAGGAAATCTGCACATTTATAGATTTTGTAAATAAATTATTAGATTTGATGGCCCCTGTGTTAAACATTACGTAGATATAAATCATCCGCAGATAATGCATATTTATTGTTAATTAACATGAGCTGGGTAATAAACGACATGATTTATCTCCCTTATGAAATATTAATACTTATTAACACCGGAATTAACTTGCTGAATTCCGGATAACTAATTTAGATCACAGCTGCTTGCTAAGTATTGCACATAGAAGCCTTGAATGTATCAAATAATTCTGTCACATAAAACACACACACACAAATTATATACACGCGACACAACTTGGAAAACAGGATTTTATTTTTTATATTTTTTTTTTAGAATATGGGATAAAAACTTTGCGTGAATTATTTGTTGATGAAATAACAAATTAATATAAAAAAATGAAATCTTATGATTTAAGTGACCACGTTGGAAAGGGGAGACAATTCTAAGCAATTGGAACAACAGCTAAACTCGTATCATTATTTGTTTACAACTTGTTTGTTTTTGTTGAAATATTCTAAATATTCTAATAAATTTGAACATAGAAAACTGTTGAAAACTGTTGAGATAAATAACACAACATGTTGAGATACTTATGTCGAGATATTTACCATGACTAGTTGACACGAGTATCTCAGTATGTTGTGTTATTTACCACAATTTTTTTTTTTTTACTATCACAACTTTCGTCATATTATCACGACTTGTCGTGATATTAAGTCAACATGTTGAGGTACTTTTATGTCAATCAAAATTATCTGGATGTCAGAAATAAGCCACCATAATTTTACTAAAAAAAGTGCTGATTTTTTCTTGGGTAATTAATGTATCTGATATTACATGTAGCAGGTTTTTCCAATATAGGGGTAAAATCAAGGATGTATTTAAGAGATGAATGAATTTGATCATCTAATAAATTTCATGAGTATATACTAATTGTCTAACTGTAGAATGTAAGTAACATACATTTTTATTTGAAATGTAAGATTAATGCTTAACCTCTCATCAGATTTCATCAACGGTTGGTACTTGTTGTATTGTAGCAGGTTTTTCTCATTTTTTAAAAGTTATTTTAAGAAGAATTTTGAAATTGATCATCTTATAAATTTCAGAATCTTAATCAACAATTGATGTTTGATGTAATGAAGCATCAATTATGCTTTATTTTAATTTTTGGTTGATTTAAGAACTTTTTCAGTAGAATATTCTAGACTGAATCTTGAAATTATTTAAATAAATTTCAATATTTTGAAGCATTATACTTTGTGCTTAGAAAGGTATGATAATGAACGCATTTCATCAACATTATGATGTTAAATGTTCATTACTCATTCTGTCCTTCTTTTCTTCCAAGGACAGTTGCATTCAAAACATTAGGTTCTGAATTTGAAACAGTATCTTGTGCAATTTCACATTTGAGTGTTTATAATTTCTTGAAAATTTACTTTCAATTGAGGTCAAAAGCATACTAGTAGTCATGGTCATGACTTTAATTGCTCACTTGTGTATTTTTGTCTTTATTTTATATTTGTCTTTGAAAAAAAGCATTGGTCAGTTAGTATTTTAACTTTTAAGCACTACAGTCATATTTTTAATTACATATGTGGTGTTGGTAGTTCTCTTAACTTATTTTGGGGCCATACACTAAAGATTTTAATTTATCTTCATATAGATTTATGGATCTTAGAGCATAAACTGATCATTCTATATAATGTCAGAAGTGTAGCCAAAATTTTCTAATTTCAAAATCACAGTGCATGTGTACTTAAAGAAGGTAGATTTTCTGTAAACATATGTTTGGAGGAATTAGATTAACGAAGGAAGGGAAAGTAGAGGCAAACTACACTGACCTGTATGCTTTACCTGTAATTAAAATATATATATATATATCATGGATCAGTTATTTATGTGTAGGGAACACAGATGTTTGTTTTATCAACATCATGACAAAATCCAGGTAGTCTTTATCTATTAACTATGATATATATAACACTACCCATCGACTGGATGGACCATCATATATGAATATTCCTAATGAAAGGTCAAACAGACAGGTCAATGTTGTTTGCCCATACTGTACCTTTAATTACTCTATATTTCAATGAACTGTGACTTACTACTTAGTTGGTACAGAAATTAACTTCAAACAATTTTTTTCTCTCAATATATATAACATTTTTTGGCTATAGATTGGTATAACATATGTTCATAAATCACTTAGGAGAGTGAGCTGACCATAGAATTAGTTAGGAAAAATGTTCTAATAATTGAACCACAAAAAATTCAAAAAATGGATTTCTATCAATTTTAGTGCATGCCTGTTACAGTTAGAGTCTAATGGTGAATTTTTGAAAAAAAATTGGATGTGGAATGGTATATTACACCCCAGTCAAGATTATTTTACTTTTTTCATATTATTGCGGTCAGTTTGAAATGGTTGAAGAAACCGGAATTCCCAGAGAAAAACCAAAGAATCAACAAATTGAAACTTTCTCAATGTAGGATCTGTGGTCAGATTTTCAGCAAGTTTAAGTATTGTCAACTCATGGATATTTTAGTACTACTACATAAGACTATGGCTACTATACAGAGAGATATTGACCATATTTAAGGTTCAACTCAACCTCTATCTGACTAGATACAAATAACAATGAATGGTGCCCAATTGTAAGACATGTGTGGCATGGCCGCAAGACGCCAGTCAAGATCCTGTCAACATGAACAAGATACCCATGTATCTGTAGCTATCCCAGTAAGGTGATCCATGGATATGTGACAGGGACATTAGACAGTGAGATGTACAGATAATTCTCAAGCTTGCATTTTAGACCACTCAATAAAAGATAAGACAGACCGATGATAAGACATTAAAAATGACCTAATCATTAGAATATTTACAGTATAAAACATTTGGTATAAAAGTACTTCTAGTATATATACAGTACTGTAGGTATTAATGATGTTCTCCTATATCAAAGTGATTTTACATCTGTATTAATCAAATATTTTCTCTAATGTTTTATACATTAATTCTCATATGTATATCATCATATTGATGTTTTTACTCTTTTTTTAGTTTCTATAAACACTACTTTACTTTATGATTTTGTATCCAGTTTTTGCGACTTTTCGACTTTTTCGCTTAATAAATATTTAATTTTTGCATTAAATGCAATTTCTATTTTTTTCTCATGGGGATTTGTGGATTAATTTTGGAATGTTGAAGTTAAAAAAAGCTGTTTTGTAAGTTTTTTTTTTACCTGTAATGTATGTTTTATAGTCAGCTAGCAGTTTGAATGTTTTGTTGTCATGGCAATGGGATTTTGATATAATTCACTTGCATTTGCACTGTCCATCATTAGACGATGCAAAAATGACAGTTGGCCAATATCCAGAAATAAAAAACTCATGAAAATTAGCCGCCAAGTAAAATTTCCCAATCAACAGTAATTATATCACAGAAAAGTTTCACATTATTCAAAAACTTTTAATTAGATTATATTTATATGAAATTTAATATATATTTTATCAAAATTAATGGACGTCAGAACTGACAACTGTATATTTAGAGAAATTTAAGTCTTTGCACCAGTTTCACAATCATTCCTTAATTAAAAATTTTCCTAAACTTAAATATAGAAAATTTTGTAAATCACTTATAGTACTAGAAATAAAAAAATTAGACAAAAATAGATGTTCTGATAATAAGCTTGATGTGATCTTTAAAATTCAAGAATATCTTGAAAATTACAGGGGTTCAAAATGCCTCAGGTCCAAGGTCTGGGACCTATCGATTGTACCTACAGCTTTTAACCAGGATAATAATGTTTTTTCTATATGATAACAATATTGCACATGTGTCTTTCAATGCTGATAATGAACTTTCAAACTTTATGTGGGGCCTGCCAAAAATGAAGACAAAATGTCCTGGACCTTTTATTACAAAACACAATTTTGGACCCCTGAAATTAACCAAATTATTACGATTTCAAGTTTCCCTGACTTAGGAGGAATGATTGTAAAACTGGCTTGTTGATGAAAATAATTTTAAGTATATCATGTGGTCTCAGGTTCACAGCAATATGTGATGCTTTTTTCACTGGATGTCTGTAATTGAGGGTATTCTGGCGAGTGCAATTTTTTGCAAAGTTATATTGTTAGCATTTTGTGAGGGTTTTTTTTGCCTAATTTTTGAAGTACATAGGTAGCCTATTAAACATGATTAGGACATTTTTTCGTTTTTATTTTCCAATTTGCAAAAATTAGGAAAATTTCCAACATGTAAAATTAGTCACATTTACAGTATGTAATGTTTTCTCGTTTACCTGTAATCAAGGATACAGTATGTAATGTTTTCTTGTTTACCTGTAATCAAGGATACAGTATGTAATGTTTTCTCGTTTACCTGTAATCAAGGATACAGTATGTAATGTTTTCTCGTTTACCTGTAATCAAAGATACAGTATGTAATGTTTTCTTGTTTACCTGTAATCAAGGATACAGTATGTAATGTTTTTTTGTTTACCTGTAATCAAAGATACAGTATGTAATGTTTTCTTGTTTACCTGTAATCAAAGAAACAGTATGTAATGTTTTCTTGTTTACCTGTAATCAAAGATACAGTATGTAATGTTTTCTCGTTTACCTGTAATCAAAGATACAGTATGTAATGTTTTCTCGTTTACCTGTAATCAAAGATACAGTATGTAATGTTTTCTCGTTTACCTGTAATCAAAGATACAGTATGTAATGTTTTCTTGTTTACCTGTAATCAAGGATACAGTATGTAATGTTTTCTTGTTTACCTGTAATCAAGGATACAGTATGTAATGTTTTCTCGTTTACCTGTAATCAAGGATACAGTATGTAATGTTTTCTTGTTTACCTGTAATCAAAGATACAGTATGTAATGTTTTCTCGTTTACCTGTAATCAAGGATACAGTATGTAATGTTTTCTTGTTTACCTGTAATCAAGGATACAGTATGTAATGTTTTTTTTGTTTACCTGTAATCAAGGATACAGTATGTAATGTTTTCTCGTTTACCTGTAATCAAAGATACAGTATGTAATGTTTTCTCGTTTACCTGTAATCAAAGATACAGTATGTAATGTTTTCTCGTTTACCTGTAATCAAGGATACAGTATGTAATGTTTTTTTGTTTACCTGTAATCAAAGATACAGTATGTAATGTTTTCTTGTTTACCTGTAATCAAAGATACAGTATGTAATGTTTTCTCGTTTACCTGTAATCAAGTATACAGTATGTAATGTTTTCTCGTTTACCTGTAATCAAAGATACAGTATGTAATGTTTTCTCGTCTACCTGTAATCAAAGATACAGTATGTAATGTTTTTTTGTTTACCTGTAATCAAAGAAACAGTATGTAATGTTTTCTTGTTTACCTGTAATCAAAGATACAGTATGTAATGTTTTCTCGTTTACCTGTAATCAAGGATACAGTATTTAATGTTTTCTCGTTTACCTGTAATCAAGGATACAGTATGTAATGTTTTCTCGTTTACCTGTAATCAAAGATACAGTATGTAATGTTTTCTCGTCTACCTGTAATCAAAGATACAGTATGTAATGTTTTCTTGTTTACCTGTAATCAAAGATACAGTATGTAATGTTTTCTTGTTTACCTGTAATCAAAGATACAGTATGTAATGTTTTCTTGTTTACCTGTAATCAAGGATACAGTATGTAATGTTTTCTCGTTTACCTGTAATCAAGGATACAGTATGTAATGTTTTCTCATTTACCTGTAATCAAGGATACAGTATGTAATGTTTTCTCATTTACCTGTAATCAAGGATACAGTATGTAATGTTTTCTTGTTTACCTGTAATCAAGGATACAGTATGTAATGTTTTCTTGTTTACCTGTAATCAAAGATACAGTATGTAATGTTTTCTCATTTACCTGTAATCAAAGGTACATTTGAGTCATAGGTAAGGAATTTATTGTTTTTATAACAATATTGATCAAAATACATGTATGGTTTGGTATTGTACAGTTGTATTTATTTACAATCTCTATCTTCATCAATAATATCTTAGAAGTAGCTCTCCGCTGCAGCAACACCTCCGTAGAGAGTGAAAGAATGTGTAACAATCTGCAAACACAATCAAATATTTGTAATTTTATACACAGAGTTAGCAATGCATATCTGATACTTATCACATGTATTCTGAAGGTAGTAGTAAGCCACCTTTTCCTTGCACAGTAAAACCTTGATTCATTGCCACCTTTTTTGTCAGTCTAAATTTGGTTTATAAAGGGGTTTAGCAATACCGTAACTTCAGGGAGCCTTAGAAAGACACACAGAAGAATAAATTTGACTTTGGTGGCCAAGTGGTCTCAAGAATTGGGTTAAAATCATGGTATCTCAATGCCTAGGTTTGAATCCCACTAAGTAGATTCCAGCTTGTCAGTTTACATGCTAAATGTTCAATAATCATTTATTGAATGGGATTTTATTTCTCCATGAAGAATATTTCACTTATATTGAGATGTCACCAGATAAAGGTGGCAGAAATTTTTATCTTGGAAGTGCACTCAGGGCAATGTGGCATAGAAAGTTTTACCATATGACACATACATGGATTTTGAAGGTTTCTATAGACGGGACCCTGTGACTGTAATTTCTAAATGCTGAGTGTTAAAGAACAGTTAAGACCTATTTTCAAGTTTTGGTAAGACCTTGCCTGGTTTTGAGTCCCGACTTTCCACTTATTTAAGAGAGCTAACTAGATCATGTCTCCATGTTACTACTTTTCCAGATTATCCCAGTCTTGACATTAGCTACACTTTTCTGATGCCTGCCATGCGTTCATTATGTCATAAAAACTTTTGAAAGAGAATTTAATTTTTTCTGATGGTAGCAATTTATCTGTTACATGTCAGACTTGAATGATATATGTTCTTTATTAAATATGTTTTATTTATTTTTGAAAAAAAGACAATTTGATCTCTTGTAGTCGATGTGTAAAACAATATCATTTCTAAAACTAATAATTTTAAATTATTGTTGTATTGATTGAGTTACACAGCTGGTGGTAAATACACGTTTGACTGGAAAAATATAACTCCTCCAAATGGATATTGGAAGTCGCATGCTTTTAGGTAAGAAATAAGGCCTATGGAAAGGGGGAAAAATTGAAATTTTGTCCTAACTTTTTGGCTCAGCTTAAAGCAACAAGAAAGAATATTATTGATTGCTTGCTTTTCTTGAAAGGAGAGGGGGCATATACCCCAACTAAAGCTATGTTTAAAACTGATAGTAAATTGTTTCAAATTTACATGTGTTTTTATTATGTTAACAGAGGGGTGGGGGTGGGGGTGTGGCAATATAGTGTTTACTCCATTTACTCTGCCAACATTTTATCTGCCAATTTTCTTGAGATATCTTTTTGAAATTTCACTTGAACAATCTTTAGCTGAAGTAGATGTAGTAGATGTACCATTGTCAAATCATATTTTGATCATGCACAAGGTTGGGAAAACATGGATTTTCTAGTTAGGGTTGAAAGAGAAATTTTTTAGACCATTTGATGTTAATGGCTAATTATCAAAGCTTTGTCAAGAGGAAGCGTTTATTATAAAATATGGTTATGTTGATCTGGTTATATTGATACAGTTGTTCATAAATTTATATATGTTTGACAGGAAAATATTTACAGGTTAAAACAGAGGAAAAAATCAATGTGTAAATACAAAGAACAAGTCATATTAGCTGATCATGCTGATAACAAATTAATATTCTGAAAATAAAAGTAGGATATGTGTAATGATAGTAAATTCTGGTTTTTGTTATTTCTGTGAGTCATATATTTGTCATTTACTGGTTGCTAAATATTATGTGTTCATGTTGGACACATTGCATTCACTATTTTATCGTCGTCATCACAATATTGTCAATAAGTATGATAACTCTATAACTAGCATTAGCCTTGATATATTTGACATCACATAGTTTCATATTTCTTTTACTCAATTTTTACTATACACATGGCAGGTGTGGCTAGCTAAACAGGAGATGTTTACCCTTCCGGGGCACCTGACCTGACCTCACTTCCCTGGTGAGAGTTCACATAATTAACCTAACTTGTCACTTTCAAGTTTTTATTGATACTTTGTTTGGAGATTGTGATTTGGACATGTACTGGTATGTTTGTGTTTAAGATTGTGGTTTGGACATGTACTGGTATGTTTGTGTTTGAGATTGTGGTTTGGACATGTACTGGTATGAGATTGTGGTTTGGACATGTACTGGTATGTTTGTGTTTGAGATTTTGTGGTCTGGACATGTACTGGTATGTTTGTGTTTGAGATTGTGGTTTGGACATGTACTGGTATGTTTGTGTTTGAGATTTTGTGGTTTGGACATGTACTAGTATGTTTGTGTTTGAGATTTTGTAGTTTAGACATGCACTGGTATGTTTGAGATTGTGTGGTCTGGACATGTACTGGTATGTTTGTGTTTGAGATTTTGTGGTTATGGACATGTACTGGTATGTTTGTGTTTGAGATTGTGGTTTGGACATGTACTGGTATGTTTGTGTTTGAGATTTTGTGGTCTGGACATGTACTGGTATGTTTGTGTTTGAGATTGTGGTTTGGACATGTACTGGTATGTTTGTGTTTGAGATTGTGTGGTTTGGACATGTACTGGTATGTTTGTGTTTGAGATTTTGTGGTTTGGACATGTACTGGTATGTTTGTGTTTGAGATTTTGTGGTTTTGGACATGTACTGGTATGTTTGTGTTTGAGATTTTGTGGTTTGGACATGTACTGGTATGTTTGTGTTTGAGATTTTGTGGTTTGGACATGTACTGGTATGTTTGTGTTTGAGATTTTGTGGTTTGGACATGTATTGGTATGTTTGTGTTTGATGTTGTGGTTTGGACATGTACTGGTATGTTTGTGTTTGAGATTTTGTGGTCTGGACATGTACTGGTATGTTTGTGTTCAGATTGTGGTTTGGACATGTACTGGTATGTTTGTGTTCAGATTGTGGTTTGGACATGTACTGGTATGTTTGTGTTCAGATTGTGGTTTTGGACATGTACTGGTATGTTTGTGTTTGAGATTTTGTGGTCTGGACATGTACTGGTATGTTTGTGTTCAGATTGTGGTTTGGACATGTACTGGTATGTTTGTGTTTGAGATTTTGTGGTTTGGACATGTACTGGTATGTTTGTGTTTGAGATTTTGTGGTTTTGGACATGTACTGGTATGTTTTTGTTTGAGATTTTGTGGTTTGGACATGTACTGGTATGTTTGTGTTTGAGATTTTGTGGTCTGGACATGTACTGGTATGTTTGTGTTCAGATTGTGGTTTGGACATGTACTGGTATGTTTGTGTTCAGATTGTGGTTTGGACATGTACTGGTATGTTTGTGTTCAGATTGTGGTTTTGGACATGTACTGGTATGTTTGTGTTTGAGATTTTGTGGTCTGGACATGTACTGGTATGTTTGTGTTCAGATTGTGGTTTGGACATGTACTGGTATGTTTGTGTTTGAGATTTTGTGGTTTGGACATGTACTGGTATGTTTGTGTTTGAGATTTTGTGGTTTTGGACATGTACTGGTATGTTTGTGTTTGAGATTTTGTGGTTTGGACATGTACTGGTATGTTTGTGTTTGAGATTTTGTGGTTTGGACATGTACTGGTATGTTTGTGTTTGAGATTCTGGTTTGAACATGTACTGGTATGTTTGTGTTTGAGATTTTGTGGTTTGGACATGTACTGGTATGTTTGTGTTTGGGATTTTGTGGTCTGGACATGTACTGGTATGTTTGTGTTCAGATTGTGGTTTGGACTAGTACTGGTATGTTTGTGTTTGAGATTGTGGTTTGGACATGTACTGGTATGTTTGTGTTTGAGATTTTGTGGTCTGGACATGTACTGGTATGTTTGTGTTCAGATTGTGGTTTGGACATGTACTGGTATGTTTGTGTTCAGATTGTGGTTTGGACATGTACTGGTATGTTTGTGTTCAGATTGTGGTTTTGGACATGTACTGGTATGTTTGTGTTTGAGATTTTGTGGTTTGGTCATGTACTGGTATGTTTGTGTTTGAGATTTTGTGGTTTGGTCATGTACTGGTATGTTTGTGTTTGAGATTGTGGTTTGAACATGTACTGGTATGTTTGTGTTTGAGATTTTGTGGTTTGGACATGTACTGGTATGTTTGTGTTTGAGATTTTGTGGTTTGGACATGTACTGGTATGTATGTGTTTGAGATTGTGGTCTGGACATGTACTGGTATGTTTGTGTTCAGATTGTGGTTTGGACATGTACTGGTATGTTTGTGTTCAGATTGTGGTTTGGACATGTACTGGTATGTTTGTGTTCAGATTGTGGTTTTGGACATGTACTGGTATGTTTGTGTTTGAGATTTTGTGGTTTGGACATGTACTGGTATGTTTGTGTTCCGATTGTGGTTTGGACATGTACTGGTATGTTTGTGTTCAGATTGTGGTTTTGGACATGTACTGGTATGTTTGTGTTTGAGATTTTGTGGTTTGGACATGTACTGGTATGTTTGTGTTTGAGATTTTGTGGTTTGGACATGTACTGGTATGTTTGTGTTTGAGATTGTGGTTTGAACATGTACTGGTATGTTTGTGTTTGAGATTTTGTGGTTTGGACATGTACTGGTATGTTTGTGTTTGAGATTTTGTGGTTTGGACATGTACTGGTATGTTTGTGTTTGAGATTGTGGTTTGAACATGTACTGGTATGTTTGTGTTTGAGATTTTGTGGTTTGGACATGTACTGGTATGTTTGTGTTTGCGATTTTGTGGTCTGGACATGTACTGGTATGTTTGTGTTCAGATTGTGGTTTGGACTAGTACTGGTATGTTTGTGTTTGAGATTGTGGTTTGGACATGTACTGGTATGTTTGTGTTTGAGATTTTGTGGTTTGGACATGTACTGGTATGTATGTGTTTGAGATTGTGGTCTGGACATGTACTGGTATGTTTGTGTTCAGATTGTGGTTTGGACATGTACTGGTATGTTTGTGTTCAGATTGTGGTTTGGACATGTACTGGTATGTTTGTGTTCAGATTGTGGTTTTGGACATGTACTGGTATGTTTGTGTTTGAGATTTTGTGGTTTGGTCATGTACTGGTATGTTTGTGTTTGAGATTTTGTGGTTTGGTCATGTACTGGTATGTTTGTGTTTGAGATTGTGGTTTGAACATGTACTGGTATGTTTGTGTTTGAGATTTTGTGGTTTGGACATGTACTGGTATGTTTGTGTTTAAGATTGTGGTTTTGGACATGTACTGGTATGTTTGTGTTTGAGATTTTGTGGTTTTGGACATGTACTGGTATGTTTGTGTTTGAGATTTTGTGGTTTGGACATGTACTGGTATGTTTGTGTTTAGATTGTGGTTTTGGACATGTACTGGTATGTTTGTGTTCAGATTGTGGTTTGGACATGTACTGGTATGTTTTTGTTTGAGATTTTGTGGTTTGGACATGTACTGGTATGTTTGTGTTTGAGATTTTGTGGTTTGGTCATGTACTGGTATGTTTGTGTTTGAGATTGTGGTTTGAACATGTACTGGTATGTTTGTGTTTGAGATTGTGGTTTGAACATGTACTGGTATGTTTGTGTTTGAGATTTTGTGGTTTGGTCATGTACTGGTATGTTTGTGTTTGAGATTGTGGTTTGAACATGTACTGGTATGTTTGTGTTTGAGATTTTGTGGTTTGGACATGTACTGGTATGTTTGTGTTTGAGATTGTGGTTTGGACATGTACTGGTATGTTTGTGTTTGAGATTGTGGTTTGGACATGTACTGGTATGTTTGTGTTTGAGATTGTGGTTTGGACATGTACTGGTATGTTTGTGTTTGAGATTGTGGTTTGGACATGTACTGGTATGTTTGTGTTTGAGATTGTGGTTTGGACATGTACTGGTATGTTTGTGTTTGAGATTGTGGTTTGGACATGTACTGGTATGTTTGTGTTTGAGATTGTGGTTTGGACATGTACTGGTATGTTTGTGTTCAGATTGTGGTTTGGACATGTACTGGTATGTTTGTGTTCAGATTGTGGTTTGGACATGTACTGGTATGTTTGTGTTTGAGATTTTGTGGTTTGGACATGTACTGGTATGTTTGTGTTTGAGATTGTGGTTTGGACATGTACTGGTATGTTTGTGTTCAGATTGTGGTTTGGACATGTACTAGTATGTTTGTGTTTGAGATTTTGTAGTTTATACATGTACTGGTATGTTTGTGTTTGAGATTGTGGTTTTGGACATGTACTGATATGTTTGTGTTTGAGATTTTGTGGTTTGGACATGTACTGGTATGTTTGTGTTTGAGATTGTGGTTTTGGACATGTACTGGTATGTTTGTGTTTGAGATTGTGGTTTGGACATGTACTGGTATGTTTGTGTTTGAGATTTTGTGGTATGGACATGTACTGGTATGTTTGTGTTTGAGATTTTGTGGTTTGGACATGTACTGGTATGTTTGTGTTTGAGAGTATGGTTTGGACATGTACTGGTATGTTTGTGTTTGAGATTTTGTAGTTTAGACATGTACTGGTATGTTTGTGTTTGAGATTTTGTGGTTTAGACATGTGTTCAGATTGTGGTTTTGGACATGTACTGGTATGTTTGTGTTTGAGATTTTGTGGTTTTGGACATGTACTGGTATGTTTGTGTTTGAGATTGTGGTTTGGACATGTACTGGTATGTTTGTGTTCAGATTGTGGTTTTGGACATGTACTGGTATGTTTGTGTTTGAGATTGTGGTTTGGACATGTACTGGTATGTTTGTGTTTGAGATTTTGTGGTTTGGACATGTACTGGTATGTTTGTGTTTGATTGACTAATTATTCTGCATTCAGATCGGGTGACTACAGATTAGTGTGCATGTGCAATTTATTGGACAATAGGTTTACCATATATAGATAATATACAATTATTGACTTTTGATGAGGTAAACATAATGATTTATCAACCTTAAACATATTATATTGACTGAGGCCGTAGGCCGAGGTGAATATTAAGTTTTTGAGGTTGATAAACCCTTATGTCTACTGAAACCAAAGTCAATAATTGTTTTATTATATGACCAATGATTTTTTTCACCATATTATTATGTTTTATAGTACAAAACGGTAAAAAGTGTGCTTTTCTTTTTTCAATGTTACAGCACATAACTTCACTTGCGTTTTTGTGCGATGAACATTACCCATTGTTATGTCACATAACGTCACTTGCGTTTTTGCATGGCAAACATTGCCAATTGTTAGGTCATAAAAAACGTTTGTAGGTTAATGCACGGTGAACATATCAATTTATTGGACTCGCCAAATGCCTTCTCAACCAATCAGAAAAGTGCAAAATCATTGGCCATATAATAAAGTGTGTGATAGAATTGTTGTTAGACAAATACAATAGTGGGTTTATTTTAGATAAATGTACTATGCAGTAGATTGATTATGATAAATGCATTACACAGTAAATGTAAATATGTAATGTGTTTGTTAGTTGAATGACTTATTTTACCAAGAGTCAGAATGCCTACTATTCAATTTAATAAGTAAAACCTGCTATAATGACTATTTCTATATTAAGACAACCTGTCCATTAAGACTATTTTTAAGGTCCCTTTTCTTCATATTTCAGCTAGAATACCCTCTATATGAAGACCATTTGTGTATTAAATCCATATTTCTTTAGTCCCATGGGTGGCCTTTATATGGTATGTAGGTTTACTACAATGCCATTAGGTTCTCTGTTTTCCAAATAGTCTAAAGTGCAGGTTTGCTTGGTTCATTCTTACTTGGGACAGATATGTCTGTGGACTGGTGTCTGGACACTCTGGTTTCCTCCACCATTCAGAAATAACAGCCTTATAAGGAGTGAACTAATCTTCACTATTATTATGACACCAGTCCTCCCACACATTTCTGTTAATGAACATACTACAGTTTCTCTAAATGGCTTCACTACAAAAATCACGAAAAACCCGTATGACCTTGAAATAAACATGCAGATCAAGACAATTCTTGTATATCGATTCATCCACAGAATGACAATACACCATTATGATTTGATAAATGTTGTAATCTGTTAGTGAATATAGATGCTAAAACGAGAGATAATGTTACTGTTTTTGTTTCTTAAATATGGATCCATTATATAACATCAGAATCTTCTCTGTTTAAGTTCCCATACTAGGATTTATACTGATTTAAAAAGACAGATACCTTGTCAAATGTCAGTGGGGGGGGGGGGGGGGGGGGGGGGGGGGGGCACACTGCAACGTCCTCCACCATCCAAGAAGTAATTATCTTGATATAAGGAAAAGAATTTTGACTACCGGTATTGCCTAAAACACCATCAATCCATTCCACTTTTGTCAGAAAGACAGAGACCACTTGCCTATTTATTTATTTATTTATTTATTTATTTATTTATTTATTTATTATTATTATTGGCATACCAGTTTCTTCCACCATCTAATCAAGAACTGACCAACTTGACTGTTGCCTAAATAACCATTACACCACTCTACTCTTCTTTTATCCAAAAAGAAAATAGTAAGTTCAGCAGGAAAATTAATATGGAGGATACAATGTGGATATTTGAGTAAGGGACACTGCCATATTAGTTCATTATGACAATAGTCAACCAAGGACTATGGTTAACCATGATTTGACTTTAATTAAAAATAAAAATGATGCCAATTTACCAAAGCATCAACCAACCAATGACTGGTCAGCATACTTTGGTTAGTGGCATTATGATGTTTCATCAGGTGATGTTTCTGGATCTTACCAATACCTGGTAAAAACATAATAATACTACATTACAACTTATTAATTGATCACTGTGTTTTATTTGCCTATATATATATGGTTCATTGATCAAATAGTAGCTCAAATTATAAATTAGGATGATAATTCTAAAATAATGTCATATATTTTGACATTTATGCGTTGATAATTGGGGAAAACATTAAAAACCTTGCATTTACTTGGCTTGAAATAAAAATCATTATGTAATACTACCCTTTAATTTCATGTAACTGGATCCCATCAATAAAGTCTGGATATTTCATTCTGTAGTAGTTTAGTGAATAACTGGTGTATTATTTTATTGTCAAGCTTGTCAATGTTTTAAAACAGCTTCTGTTACACAATGATTGATAGGATGTTTTAAATTTTTATTGTCAGAGCACATGTTGTTTCTTCCTGCCTTTATTGTCACTTGTAATGGAGAATTAAGGCATGTTGTTTCATGTTAACACAAATTGTTATTTAGATTAATAGCAGTTAAATTAAATATAAAATTTAATATAAAAAAGACTAACAATGATTAAAGTTTCAATTTTATTTTTAAATAAAAATAAAAATTTGTAACTGAAAATCATTTGCTGGTACTTAACTTAAGGCATGCTGTTTCATGTCAACACATTGTTGTTTAGTTTAAGATGTGTTAAATTTAATTTGAAAATTTATTAAAGAATCAAGTGATTTAAGCTTAAATTTTAGTTTTAAAATAGAAATTTGTAACTGAATTTTTTTTACATAACAGCCTAAAATATAATTTGCTATAATTGTGCTTTATGTATAGTTGTCTGGGTATCTCAGTTGGTAGAAAACTTGCCTATAGTGTGGGAGATCCTGGGTTTGATCCCAAGTCCGACCTTGTATTTTAAGGAAACTTGGAACTGTGGTAAACTAAAGTTAATTGGGGAATGCAGCAGTCTGGGTAGCTCAGTTGATAAAACAGTTGCCTATAATGTGAGAGGTACCAGGTTGATCTCTTGGGTGACCATACATCCTTCCTGTTAGAATTCATGTTTTTACACGGCTAATGGTACTTTAAACATCATTTGTAGACTACTACATAAAAACATGTACTTGAAAATAATATCAGTGGTTATGATGCAAATATTTCTGCTAGCAATGAAATGTTATAAATTCAACTGGTAATGAGGTATCCAATGAGATTTAATATTGCTTGGTCACATGATTGGTCATTAAGATAAAGTATTAAATTAAAACCAAATAACAACTTCACATCCTCAGTATTATTTGAGAAAGTGATCTGTTTATGACTTAAAATTCTACTTGATATTTGAGGTTCAGATTATCAGTGTTCTTCCCTATTACATATCATGTATATTTTTATTAATAGGATAATATAAGGATGTATAGGCATACAACATTGACCTGTCTACTGACCTATCATGAGGAATATTCCTATGTGATAATCCATCCAATACATAGGTAGTATACGGATTCCCAGTTCAAACACAAACAATCCATGTTTCCCTTGATGTACGGTAGATGAAATAAACACCTGTATTCCATATACATAATTGTCCATGAAAGGTATTTAAAGGTCAAGTAGACAGGTCAAAGTTGTTTGCCTGTATACTACTACTACAGACAGATAAGTCATGGTAATAATGTTACTACACTGACTTGTTCTTTGGATATAAATATCTCTTACTCTCGTGGAATAATTAACATTGATTCAAAGATATTTCTCAAAGATCCCACGTATGTGGATTATAAAATTCCTGGTTTATATAAAAGTGTCAATTACACAAACGGCTCTGAAACACCAACAAAGCCTGATTAGATGAATTCTTTAGATTGATAACATTTTAATTTTTATGTTTCTTGAAATAACTAAAAATAGCTAAAGTGATGTAGAACAATGTAACCAATGACCTTCAAAATTAAAAGATACCCACACACTTGTTGATTGTCTGGTTATGAGTACCAGTAGTAGTAATGGATATCCAGTGTTGAGGTTTTATTACCCATTCAAAAAATTTTACTTTATAATCAGTTGTTAGTTCTCAGATGGTGTAGGAAATCTGTGTACCCAGAGAAAACCACTGAGCTTTATTAAGCAAACTTTGACAAACTGTCTTACAATAGAATCTGTGATGATGGAGGAATTTGGAATGCCTAGCTAGAGAAAGTGAATTGACAAAATTTGACCTACCAGAGCAGAATTAGAACCTAGACAGTGAGAGAGGTACAGTGATCTGTAACCCGGTGCTTTAGACCACTCAGCCACTGACCTTTGACCTACCAGAGTAGAATTAGAACCTAGACAGTGAGAGGTACAATGATCTGTAACCCGGTGCTTTAGACCACTCAGCCACTGACCTTTGACCTACCAGAGTAGAATTAGAACCTAGACAGTGAGAGAGGTACAAAGATCTGTAACCCGGTGCTTTAGACCACTCAGCCACTGACCTTTGACCTACCAGAGCAGAATTAGAACCTAGACAGTGAGAGGTACAGTTATCTATAACCCGGTGCTTTAGACCACTCAGCCACTGACCTTTGACCTACCAGAGCAGAATTAGAACCTAGACAGTGAGAGGTACAGTTATCTGTAACCCGGTGCTTTAGACCACTCAGCCACTGACCTTTGACCTACCAGAGCAGAATTAGAACCTAGGCAGTGAGAGGTACAATGATCTGTAACCCGGTGCTTTAGACCACTCAGCCACTGACCTTTGACCTACCAGAGCAGAATTAGAACCTAGACAGTGAGAGGTACAGTGATCTGTAACCCGGTGCTTTAGACCACTCAGCCACTGACCTTTGACCTACCAGAGTAGAATTAGAACCTAGACAGTGAGAGGTACAGTTATCTGTAACCCGGTGCTTTAGACCACTCAGCCACTGACCTTTGACCTACCAGAGTAGAATTAGAACCTAGAGCAGTGAGAGGTACAATGATCTGTAACCCGGTGCTTTAGACCACTCAGCCACTGACCTTTGACCTACCAGAGTAGAATTAGAACCTAGACAGTGAGAGGTACAATGATCTGTAACCCGGTGCTTTAGACCACTCAGCCACTGACCTTTGACCTACCAGAGTAGAATTAGAACCTAGCAGTGAGAGGTACAATGATCTGTAACCCGGTGCTTTAGACCACTCAGCCACTGACCTTTGACCTACCAGAGTAGAATTAGAACCTAGACAGTGAGAGGTAAATGATCTGTAACCCGGTGCTTTAGACCACTCAGCCACTGACCTTTGACCTACCAGAGTAGAATTAGAACCTAGACAGTGAGAGGTACAATGATCTGTAACCCGGTGCTTTAGACCACTCAGCCACTGACCTTTGACCTACCAGAGTAGAATTAGAACCTAGACAGTGAGAGGTACATGATCTGTAACCCGGTGCTTTAGACCACTCAGCCACTGACCTTTGACCTACCAGAGTAGAATTAGAACCTAGCACAGAGAGGTACAATGATCTGTAACCCTGGTGCTTTAGACCACTCAGCCACTGACCTTTGACCTACCAGAGTAGAATTAGAACCTAGACAGTGAGAGGTACATGATCTGTAACCCGGTGCTTTAGACCACTCAGCCACTGACCTTTGACCTACCAGAGTAGAATTAGAACCTAGGCAGTGAGAGGTACAATGATCTGTAACCTGGTGCTTTAGACCACTCAGCCACTGACCTTTGACCTACCAGAGTAGAATTAGAACCTAGGCAGTGAGAGGTACAATGATCTGTAACCGGTGCTTTAGACCACTCAGCCACTGACCTTTGACCTACCAGAGTAGAATTAGAACCTAGGCAGTGAGAGGTACAATGATCTGTAACCGGTGCTTTAGACCACTCAGCCACTGACCTTTGACCTACCAGAGTAGAATTAGAACCTAGACAGTGAGAGGTACAATGATCTGTAACCCGGTGCTTTAGACCACTCAGCCACTGACCTTTGACCTACCAGAGTAGAATTAGAACCTAGACAGTGAGAGGTACAGATCTGTAACCGGGTGCTTTAGACCACTCAGCCACTGACCTTTGACCTACCAGAGTAGAATTAGAACCTAGGCAGTGAGAGGTACAATGATCTGTAACCCGGTGCTTTAGACCACTCAGCCACTGAGGTCCTTATCCAGTGTTGACAAGACTTACATATTATAATAATGTTTCTTCTTGTTCTTTATATCTGTATTCTTCTAGAATAGAACAGAATTAAGATTGCTTTGATAAAACTTCTCAAACATTTCCACAACAACCAACTACAGTTATAACAGGATTTACATCCATCTGGAATAATAAATTGACAATTCCTCTAAAAGATCTTTCACTTTCTCTTTCTCTCATTAGAATTATCTTTCTATTATACCCCACCCCCTTCTCTCTCATCTTTTCTCTTTACATTGATCTGGCGATACAGTACCAGAGTATTCTATGCCAGTATGTATTTAGTGAATTGTGATTTATTTTATGTCTGTAATATGTATTAACACAGATTCAGGGACAATTTTACTTCAAAGATTCCGATACTACTCAAAGATCCCATACCAGTGTATGCATATGGAGTTGTGATTTACTTACAGACATTAGCAATAAGACTGATTAATATCATGAATGATCCTACAAGCAATAAATACAAGTTTGTATTGGCTTTGTTATTTATATATATAGACAAGTGGTTTATATAGATGTTCTGTAGATAATTACTTAACTGTAAACAAATAATTATATTAATTCTTGTCGGTATACACAAACTACTCAGTATTGATTATTTACATGTATACTTAGACGCTTAACCACACTCGCTCATGCTTAACCACACTCGCTCATCGGAAGTAATGTCGTAATTTAATGGCCCTTTTCTTATTTGAATTGAGTAATTTTTATCGACAGAATTTCTTTCAAATCACATATAAATGTATGTACCTCTACAGTTTAATGTTGCATTTCGTTTTTGAATTGTGTAATTTTTATTGATAAAGATCCTTCGTTATTACATATACATGTACTTCAATATAACTGCTTCTCCTCGTAAAGCATTGTATACAGAATCTAATCAAGAATGAGAAGGGGTTACAAAGGTCAGCATTTCAGAATTGGGTACAAACACTTCCCTTCTTAAAATAATGAAAAGTGTTAATATTTCTGTTCAGAGTATACAAAATTGTTATTAAGAGTTGATGGGTTATAAAAGATAACATTTCAGGATTTCTTTCATATACATATTTATTTTAAAATGCTTCTCCTTGAAAAATAATAACAGAATGATAAATGGTATTGTTATCCTAGAAAGTCTTATTAACAGTCAACATAGGCTGTAAAGGACATCTTTTCAAAATATTTGTAACTATAGTATATGTACATATTCTAAGAAATCTCAGTTAAATCTTGAATAAATTTCCTGAATACATTATTATGATATTCATTAAACAGATTATTTTCTGTCTTTAACCACTTAATTAAATTTAATGTAACTAAAATTCATGACATTTTTGATAGAATGGGGTTTATGTTCCAGTCAGAAATATTTCACTTATATCAAGATGTCACCAGGTATAGGTGAAGTGGCAGAAAAACTGACATTTGCCTGTTGTATTCAGAGGAAATTGGGAAATAAAATTGGTTTTGTGATAAAGTATGGGGTAGCAATTTTGCTCAAAATCATGAAAAGAAAAAGCACTGGTGTTATTAACTTGTTCTTTTTATAGTTTCGCCAGTCACTGGTATCACTATAATGTGACTGTAAGGTAACCTGGTCTGTGGTATACTGATTTGGTGAGCTAGCACCTTAACCTTGACCTAAGTGTGGGCTATTACAAGACAGACCATAGAAAATCTAGCACATCTTGTGTATTCATGAACTTATTCCTAGATTAAAAGATTGACAAACTTGCTCACTTCACAAATAGCTGAAAAATTACTGATGTTCTGTTAAACAACAGTATAACAACAACAACAACACAACAACAACAACAACAACAACAACAACAATATTGATCAGAAAGAAATATGAAGTTAACAGTAATCCTTAGTGATTTTTAGCTTGTTCTCAATGTAAATAATTGAAAGCTTGCTGATGTGACCTTAAACAACAGCAATAACCAGTCTCCATTGTTTGATAGTATCATAATTATGTTGACCTTATGTTCTTATCTGTTAACTGTCTGTTTGTTTTTACCTTGTCAGTTTTTGTTTTATTTTCTGTTGACATGTTAATGCTCCATTGTAACAGATGTTTATTCATGACTTCTTGCGGTTAATCGTGCTTATTGTTCCTGCGTAACAGACTGTATAATCACATTTTTTTTTACACATTGTTATGTGCCTATATAGATCAGATTTGCTTCTCATACCTGCTTGAAGATGTAATCATTACTTTGTTTATTTATCATTACTAATTATTAGACAATTATTAAGATGTATTGTGGGTAATATACTTATCATACACTAATCGTCTGCATTAATTTCCTTGTAAATAGTCCCGTGGGGAATTCCAGTATCAATACGCTGGCAAATCAAACTCCCTATTGTACTTACCTCAATTATTGTTCCATATAATTTGACGCTACACTTCAGGGAATCAGACTCACTTCGAATCTTGTTTTTTGTAATTACCTGAAATTGTGTTTTACAGAATTGGAAAATGATTGCAATTATAATCGTGTCTTTAACACAGATTGCTTCGTCTAGACACAATATGTTTTTAAGTGGTTTCCATATTGGGTCGTTTTATGTTTTTATAGATTATTAATCGTTTTAATGTTACAGATATATATGTGTAAGGCACTATATTTGTTTTATTTAATCACATTGAAAACTTGGCAACATCACTTTAATACTAAACTACTTATCAGTGTCACTGTTTTTGACAGTGTATTCTGGAAAATTGTTAAATAGGCTGCATAAGTACTTTAATACTTTAACTACCGGTACTATTGGTATCAATGGCTTTTTGACAGTCTGTACTGGAGAATTTTCGTAGAAAAATATAATCGATTTGGGTTTTGCACTGCATTTGTTTTATTCATCGCAATGAATGACTTCATTATTTAAATTACCATTAGTGCCACTGGGTTTTTGACATCATATTTTGAAAATTTTCACAAAAAATATAATTGATTTGAATACATTTTGCTTTGCATATGTGTTAATAAAAAACACAAATTTTGACCCTATAAAATCCTAAAACCTGTCCTGCTAGGACAGAAAATTTAGGAATTTTACCTTGTCCTGAAAAAAAACCCCAAAAACAACAAAACCCACTATATTCAAGAGAAAAATTGTATGATTAATGATTATATTCATGGTAAAACTTCTTCATGAAAGATTGTTTGTGTATTAAATTTTTATTTTAATTTAACTATTATAAATATTTGTTAAATATATCCGACCACTGCGGTAGCTCAGTTGGTAGGATGCTCACTCAGTAAGTGGGAAGTCTTGGGTTCGAACCCCAACCGGGTCTTACCCAAGACTTGAAAGTGGGTAGTGACTGTTCTTTTGCCAAACACTCGGCATTACAAAATGAAAGTCACTGTTTTTTCAGATGGGAACTTAAAATAAACAAGGTACCATGCATGGTGGGCTTGGCACGCTAAAGAACCCTGCTGTATAATGCCATCAGTGCAACGCACAGCAAAATTTCTGCACCTTCGCCTATAGCTGGCGACATCTTGATATAAGTGAAATATTCTGGACTGGGATGTTAAACACCATCACTCAACTCAATTTACTGTTATATATTCAGAAACATGAAATTACAATTTCTTTCAGCTGTCTTATACTATTTCCATATTCTCAAAGTCACTGTCTGTGATTGTCAGAGTAAATAATTCAACATTGTTATAGAAAATCCAATTAATCTTAAATAACGTTTGATATTTTTCACTTTCTTAAATCTAGTCACTATGCACATTGGCAGTTGCCATAAAAATGTGAAAATGTGCAACTGTGACAGTTTTACATAAGAGCAGTGTATGAGTTTGTTAAAAGTATTCTTCTTTAATGTGGTGTGCTTACAGAATCAGAATCATTTGTGATTAGAGCAGTAAATGGCACATTGTGAGCAGTGTGTAATTTCATTTTTTTTTTTTTTATTTTACAAAATTGGAAAGTGATTGCAATATCATGTAATGTCAGTCTATTATTATGTTAAAGTATTTTTCCTCAATGTGGTGTGCTTGGAATCTGTACCATGTACCATGTGATTAACGTTTGGCACATTGTGAGCCAGTGTGTAATTGTTCCTATTTATTTTTTTTTATTTGACAAAGTTGGAAATTGATTGCAAAATCATGTTTTTTTAACACAATTGGCTAAGTCTAGACATAGTAACTTTTAAGTGTTTTTATAATTGCTGGTTTATGTTTTTATAGATCATTAATTAAACAAAGTTTGTCTGGAACTGAAGGGAATTTGGTAGAGCAGACATTTATTTCTGAATGTTATGATTTTTCTCTCACTATAACTGACAGGGGTCTCACTGAAGCAAATGGGGCCGAAGTTGGACCCCATTCCCGATACAATAAAGCATGTTTTTTCCCAATGGATAATGAAAATTTTCCCAATTTATTTGTCTGTTGTGTTTTACATCATTCATCAAAATGGTATGTTCTAGACCTTCATTTCTCACAGACACAGCTAGAAAATATCGTAAGTAAATTCAGAAGCATAAATGATTCTAATTTGTATATAATTATATTTTATGACCAGTAAAAGTCTGAATGTAACATTTTTGCCTCTTGTTGAATTTTCCCAAAATGAGTCAAAACGCCACTTATTTTCCAAATTCGAAGGGCTGCAGATCCATTTCCCAAAATGGGGTGAAAGACCCCTGACAGAATGGAAGTGGTTTTGGTGATTTTCCTATTAAGTTGTTTTGATAGATCATTAACAATTACATTAATTACTTACAGTTAGTTAAAACACAAGAAATGCTGGTACCTGCATAATTTCTGATAAAGATGACACATACATATATATACATGATAATGTAGGGCCAAGTGTCATTTGCAGAAAAACTGTTTTCTGTTTTCTTATTATAGATAGGTTGTTTGTCATCTTGTTTGACGTAGCATCTGCAGTGTTTCAGCTCTTCAAAACAAGAGTTTATAAATCTCTTAGGATTAATCTAAAAACAAGTTTGTGTATGCTTGAGATGTGCGAGTGTGTTTAATGGCCACCTTGTACTAGTTCCACTCAGGTTTACAGGGTGATTTCCCCAGGTTTACAGGGTGATTTCCCCAGATCACCCCAGGTTTACAGGGTGATTTCCCCAGGTTTACAGGGTGATTTCCCTGAGTCGTTTATATATGTCTATAGAACATTAACAAAACATAATTACTTAAAACACTGGGAAATGATGGTACCTGTTTTGTTTCTGGGATACAGGTGACATTATACATATGTTAATGTAAGGTCCAGTGTTATCATTCGAAAGCTTTCAGAGGTTTGTTGGTTGGTTGGTTGGTTGCTTGTAATGTTGTTGTCACATCAGCAATTTTTTCAGCTATTCAAGACGAAAGCAAGTTTATAAATGACTAGGGATTAATCTAGGAACAAGTTTGTTTACGTATGAGATGTGAGAGTATGCTGTATGGTCTGCCTGTTTAGGAAAGTAGTGGCGTGTGTTAATAATGCAATAATTGTGTAATGGAGTTTTACACTCCAGTCAAGGTTATTTTTTCTTATATTCAGGCACTCAGTTGTGGGAAGTAGAGGAAACCAGAGTGCCCTGTTCAAAACCAAATTTAACCTTAAGAAAGGGAACTGACAAACTGTTTTAAAATAGGATCTCCTTGAGTGAAATCCACATCAAAGTAGTGATATCCAATGCTTAAAGGTAATCTCCCTGAGTGAAAGTGGTGATAACCAATGCTTAAAGGGAATCTCCCTGAGAGAGATCCACACCAAAGTGGTGAGATCCAATGCTTAAAGGTAATCTCCCTGAGTGAAAGTGGTGATTACCAATGCTTAAAAGGAATCTCCCTGAGAGAGATCCACACCAAAGTGGTGAGATCCAATGCTTAAAGGTAATCTCTCTGAGTGAAAGTGATGATAACCAATGCTTAAAGGAAATCTCCCTGAGTGAAAGTGGTGATAACCAATGCTTAAAGGGAATCTCCCTGAGTGAAAGTGATGATCACCAATGCTTAAAGGTAATCTCCCTGAGTGAAAGTGGTGATAACCAATGCTTAAAGGGAATCTCCCTGAGTGAAAGTGGTGATCACCAATGCTTAAAGGGAATCTCCCTGAGTGAAAGTGATGATAACCAATGCTTAAAGGGAATCTCCCTGAGTGAAAGTGGTGATAACCAATGCTTAAAGGGAATCTCCCTGAGTGAAAGTGATGAACCAATGCAAAGGGAATCTCCCTGAGTGAAATCCACATCAAAGTGGTGATAACCAATGCTTAAAGGGAATCTCCCCGAGTAAAAGTGGTGATAACCAATGCTTAAAGGGAATCTCCCTGAATGAAATCCACATTAAAGTGGTGATAACCAATGCTTAAAGGGAATCTCCCTGAGTGAAATCCACATCAAAGTGGTGATAACCAATGCTTAAAGGGAATCTCCCTGAGTGAAATCCACATCAAAGTGGTGATAACCAATGCTTAAAGGGAATCTCCCTGAGTGAAATCCACATCAAAGTGGTGATAACCAATGCTTAAAGGGAATCTCCCTGAGTGAAATCCACATCAAAGTGTTGATAACCATGCTTAAAGGAAATCTCCCTGAGTAAAAGTGGTGATCACCAATGCTTAAAGGGAATCTCCCTGAGTGAAATCCACATCAAAGTGGTGATAACCAATGCTTAAAGGGAATCTCCCTGAGTGAAATCCACATCAAAGTGGTGATAACCAATGCTTAAAGGGAATCTCCCTGAGTGAAATCCACATCAAAGTGGTGATAACCAATGCTTAAAGGGAATCTCCCTGAGTGAAATCCACATCAAAGTGGTGATAACCAATGCTTAAAGGAAATCTCCCTGAGTAAAAAGTGATCACCAATGCTTAAAGGGAATCTCCCTGAGTGAAATCCACATCAAAGTGGTGATAACCAATGCTTAAAGGGAATCTCCCTGAGTGAAATCCACATCAAAGTGGTGATAACCAATGCTTAAAGGAAATCTCCCTGAGTGAAATCCACATCAAAGTGGTGATAACCAATGCTTAAAGGAAATCTCCCTGAGTAAAAGTGGTGATCACCAATGCTTAAAGGGAATCTCCCTGAGTGAAATCCACATCAAAGTGGTGATAACCAATGCTTAAAGGGAATCTCCCTGAGTGAAATCCACATCAAAGTGGTGATAACCAATGCTTAAAGGGAATCTCCCTGAGTGAAAGTGATGATAACCCATGCTTAAAGGGAATCTCCCTGAGTGAAATCCACATCAAAGTGTTGATAACCAATGCTTAAAGGGAATCTCCCCGAGTAAAAGTGGTGATAACCAATGCTTAAAGGGAATCTCCCTGAATGAAATCCACATTAAAGTGGTGATAACCAATGCTTAAAGGGAATCTCCCTGAGTGAAATCCACATCAAAGTGGTGATAACCAATGCTTAAAGGGAATCTCCCTGAGTGAAATCCACATCAAAGTGGTGATAACCAATGCTTAAAGGAAATCTCCCTGAGTGAAATCCACATCAAAGTGGTGATAACCAATGCTTAAAGGAAATCTCCCTGAGTAAAAGTGGTGATCACCAATGCTTAAAGGGAATCTCCCTGAGTGAAATCCACATCAAAGTGGTGATAACCAATGCTTAAAGGGAATCTCCCTGAGTGAAATCCACATCAAAGTGGTGATAACCAATGCTTAAAGGGAATCTCCCTGAGTGAAAGTGATGATAACCAATGCTTAAAGGGAATCTCCCTGAGTGAAATCCACATCAAAGTGGTGATAACCAATGCTTAAAGGGAATCTCCCTGAGTAAAAGTGGTGATAACCAATGCTTAAAGGGAATCTCCCTGAATGAAATCCACATTAAAGTGGTGATAACCAATGCTTAAAGGGAATCTCCCTGAGTGAAATCCACATCAAAGTGGTGATAACCAATGCTTAAAGGGATCTCCCTGAGTGAAATCCACATCAAAGTGGTGATAACCAATGCTTAAAGGGAATCTCCCTGAGTGAAATCCACATCAAAGTGGTGATAACCAATGCTTAAAGGGAATCTCCCTGAGTGAAATCCACATCAAAGTGTTGATAACCAATGCTTAAAGGAAATCTCCCTGAGTAAAAGTGGTGATCACCAATGCTTAAAGGGAATCTCCCTGAGTGAAATCCACATCAAAGTGGTGATAACCAATGCTTAAAGGGAATCTCCCTGAGTGAAATCCACATCAAAGTGGTGATAGCCAATGCTTAAAGGGAATCTCCCTGAGTGAAATCCACATCAAAGTGGTGATAACCAATGCTTAAAGGAAATCTCCCTGAGTGAAATCCACATCAAAGTGGTGATAACCAATGCTTAAAGGAAATCTCCCTGAGTAAAAGTGGTGATCACCAATGCTTAAAGGGAATCTCCCTGAGTGAAATCCACATCAAAGTGGTGATAACCAATGCTTAAAGGGAATCTCCCTGAGTGAAATCCACATCAAGTGGTGATAACCAATGCTTAAAGGAAATCTCCCTGAGTGAAATCCACATCAAAGTGGTGATAACCAATGCTTAAAGGAAATCTCCCTGAGTAAAAGTGGTGATCACCAATGCTTAAAGGGAATCTCCCTGAGTGAAATCCACATCAAAGTGGTGATAACCAATGCTTAAAGGGAATCTCCCTGAGTGAAATCCACATCAAAGTGGTGATAACCAATGCTTAAAGGGAATCTCCCTGAGTGAAATCCACATCAAAGTGGTGATAACCAATGCTTAAAGGGAATCTCCCTGAGTGAAATCCACATCAAAGTGGTGATAACCAATGCTTAAAGGAATCTCCCTGAGTGAATCCACATCAAAGTGGTGATAACCAATGCTTAAAGGAAATCTCCCTGAGGGAAAGTGGTGATCACCAATGCTTAAAGGGAATCTCCCTGAGTGAAATCCACATCAAAGTGGTGATAACCAATGCTTAAAGGGAATCTCTGAGTGAAATCCACATCAAAGTGGTGATAACCAATGCTTAAAGGGAATCTCCCTGAGTGAAATCCACATCAAAGTGATGAACCGATGCTTAAAGGAATCTCCCTGAGTGAAATCCACAACAAAGTGGTGATAACCAATGCTTAAAGGAAATCTCCCTGAGTAAAAGTGGTGATCACCAATGCTTAAAGGGAATCTCCCTGAGTGAAATCCACATCAAAGTGGTGATAACCAATGCTTAAAGGGAATCTCCCTGAGTGAATCCACATCAAAGTGGTGATAACCAATGCTTAAAGGGAATCTCCCTGAGTGAAATCCACATCAAAGTGGTGATAACCAATGCTTAAAGGAAATCTCCCTGAGTAAAAGTGGTGATCACCAATGCTTAAAGGAATCTCCCTGAGTGAAATCCACATCAAAGTGGTGATAACCAATGCTTAAAGGGAATCTCCCTGAGTAAAAGTGGTGATCACCAATGCTTAAAGGGAATCTCCTGAGTGAAATCCACATCAAAGTGGTGATAACCATGCTTAAAGGGAATCTCCCTGAGTAAAAGTGGTGATAACCAATGCTTAAAGGGAATCTCCCTGAGTGAAATCCACATCAAAGTGGTGATAACCAATGCTTAAAGGGAATCTCCCTGAGTAAAAGTGGTGATAACCAATGCTTAAAGGGAATCTCCCTGAGTGAAAGTGATGATAACCAATGCTTAAAGGGAATCTCCCTGAGTGAAAGTTGTGATAACCAATGCTTAAAGGGAATCTCCCTGAGAGAGATCCACATCAAAGTGGTGAGATCCAGTGCTTTAAGGGAATCTCCCTGACTGATATCCACATCAAAGTAGTGAGTGCCAATGCTTAAAGGGAATCTCCCTGAGTGAGATCCACACCAAAGTGGTGAGAGCCAATGCTTAAAGGGAGCCTCCCTGAGTGAGATCCACATCAAAGTGGTGATAACCAATGCTTAAAGGGAATCTCCCTGAGTGAAATCCACATCAAAGTGGTGAGTGCAAATGCTTAAAGGGAATCTCCCAGAGAGAGATCCACACCAAAGTGGTGAGAGCCAATGCTTAAAGGGAATCTCCCTGAGTGAAATCCACATCAAAGTGGTGAGTGCAAATGCTTAAAGGGAATCTCCCAGAGAGAGATCCACACCAAAGTGGTGAGTGCCAATGCTTAAAGGAAATTTCCCAGAGTGAGATCCACACCAAAGTGGGATAGCCAATGCTTAAAGGGAATCTCCCTGAGTGAAATCCACATCAAAGTGGTGAGTGCAAATGCTTAAAGGGAATCTCCCAGAGAGAGATCCACACCAAAGTGGTGAGTGCCAATGCTTAAAGGAAATTTCCCAGAGTGAGATCCACACCAAAGTGGGATAGCCAATGCTTAAAGGGAATCTCCCTGAGTGAGATCCACACAAAAGTGGTGATAACCAATGCTTAAAGGGTACTCTCTCAGTGAGATCCATACCAAAGTGGTGAGAGCCAATGCTTAAAGGGAATCTCCATGAGTGAGATCCACACCAAAGTTGTGAGAGCTAATGCTTAAAGGGAATATCCCTGAGTGAAATCCACACTAAAGTGGTGAGAGCTAATGCTTAAAGGGAATATTCATGAGTGAGATCCACACCAAAGTGGTGAGAGCCAATGCTTAAAGGGAATCTCCATGAGTGAGATCCACACCAAAGTGGTGAGAGCCAAAGCTTAAAGGGAATATCCCTGAGTGAGATCCACACCAAAGTTGTGAGAGCTAATGCTTAAGGGAATATCCCTGAGTGAAACCCACATCAAAGTTGTGAGAGCTAATGCTTAAAGGGAATATCCCTGAGTGAAACCCACATCAAAGTTGTGAGAGCTAATGCTTAAAGGGAATATCCCTAAGTGAAACCCACATCAAAGTGGTGAGAGCTAATGCTTAAAGGGAATCTCCCTGAGTGAAACCCACATCAAAGTTGTGAGAGCCAAAGCTTAAAGGGAATATCCCTGAGTGAAATCCACACCAAAGTGGTGAGAGCCAATGCTTAAAAGGAAAAAAATGCAGTGTCTAAATTGGCCATAATTTTGCTGCCCAACACATAAGCTTTCATTCATTAAATTAGATATTAACAACAGTATGTCTAATTGAGTCAAATGTTGAACATTAATCATCCATTATCATGTCTGCTAAGTACTAACAGATTTTGTCACAAAAAAACTGATATGAATGAAAAAAATCACTGGTACAAACTATCGCTACAAAATCAATCTATTTTGTCGCTGTCATATTTTATTTATTATGTATAAATAATTACCACAACTCTGTTTACTCTTTTGTGTACAGAGATTTGTTTGTTAAAACACGACTTATTGACACGACGTTAATTACGACGCCCAAACAATCCAGCCCTCATCTTGATAAATGAATCGTATTGATTTTCACACTTAAGATGATCATATTCCCGTATTTTTATCCGAGATTTCACGTTAAGTTCTATGTAACACATTGTCGGTATTTATCTATCAAGTCATTATGATAATCTAATATTTGACATCAATTTCTCATCAAGTACCTGTCAATATGTTGTTAGTACTGATTTTTCGTATTCTATATTGTGTAGTATATTGTTAGTACATTTATATTTATCATGCCACATTGTTAATTCTACAAGGAGTCATTGACATGTTATTTCGTCATATTGAACAGATCATGAATGCAAAAGTATCTATGTTATGATGTTTTAGATGAAAGTTTTTGAAAATGACCCCCTCTGAAAAATCCTAGATTGAAGATGCATACCATCACAATAAATTTGGAGCATCTGTGGCCAAAGATTATAGATCCATGAGGATCTCCTATCACCTAGGATTGAATCCCATTTGTGTGGATCCTAGTGTGAGAAAGTATTATCAGATCACTTGCTGAAGGTTGATTGTTCTCACATAATATATTATATTGTTCTATACTTGCATGCACATGCATGCTGTCTGCAGACCGGTATGCCATGGCACTTGAAAATGTGATGGTCATGTACCAGTTAACAGTTTTATACTTCAAAGAAAGAATTTTTTCAATGGCCCTAATATTTGTTTGTCTTTCTTGTGTCTTGTTTGTTTAAAGTGTTTTCCTTTCATTGTTTCATTTTTGTGCTATTTACCAAGTACATGTTTAAAGGGTACAAATTATTTCTTCTATTTGTGATCAGAATAGTTATGTAAGAACAAACTTTGATTTTGTTGTGTATAATATCTATTGTTCAGTAACAAGTATAACCATAAACCACTAAACCATGATCAGCAATGCTTTACTCTCAGTTTTACACACTTTTCAACTACTGTAAATTTACCATACAAAACGGATAATATGTTTCAATAACTATGACCTTATCTGCGTATGTTATTTGGCATTTTCAAACTGATCCTAAATTGCTGTTTATTGAGAATTTTTCAACTTCGAATGAATAAGAAATCTGTCTCCTCATTAAGTGATATTCATGAATACAACGTAAGTCATCCAGTTCAAATACATGTATGAAGAGATTTAGTTGACTTAATCTTAGTCAAAACCTAACTATTTCAATAAAATTTAAATGGTGATCTGCACATCCAAAAAATCTATTTTGGAAAAGGGGTCTTCTTCATCATGTTGAAGAAAATCAGAAAAAAATACAAAAAAATATATGCAGATAAAGCCAGTACTAGTTAAATATATTTTATCAATTTTTATGTTGAAATGTATAATACTTTTCAAGTAAAACATTGTGTAAATTAATATTGGTTTAATTAGAAGTTTTCAAGGAAATTCTGAGTGTAAATTATTATTGATATTGTTTAACATTCTTAAGCATATTTTTTATATGTAACATATGTAGATTATTGGATATATTTAATATTGATTTATTGATTTCCATGTCACTTATTACAAAGAAATATTCATATACATATCTTTTATTACAGAATGGGATAGGAAGCTTGTATTTGCCTTTTTTCTTTAATGAAAGACGGAAAGTAATAATAAAAAACACTCTTACACTACTTAGATCAATATTAGCTTTTGAGTCATCATATAAAACTATCTTTGGAAAAAGAAGCTATTTGTTACAACTATGTATTCTCTAGTCCCAGTTTTACAGATAACTAAAATTTTCTTGAACATAATTTGGGCTATGTTGACTTTTAATAGTTAAGACATTAACCTTCTAACCAAATGGCAACCTTTTGAAAGCTACACTTGACTTCAGTGTCAATAATAGAAATTGCAGATTACTGGCCCGGTTTCACAATGATTTCTTAACTTATGATTTTCCTTAACTTAAATCTGGCAAATAAAAAACCTTTATAATTTTGTTAATTGTTAAGATATTAGGAAACTTAACGTGTCATTTTAAAGATTATATCAAGCTTATGATATCTGCATTTAGTTTTGACAAAATTAATAATTCGTAGATCCTAAAAGAGCTTGCCAAAATTTGCTTAATTTAAGTTAGTAGTGATTGTGAAACTGGGGGCCAGGTACCATGCCAAGTTCAGCAAAATAGTAAAGGGTACCTAGTAAAGATCTGCATCAAGGAAAAACCCTTTATCACTTGCAGTCCAATGGTGTGAAAGCTACGGGCATAGCAACTCTGCATAATGGCTTCAGTAAAATGAGACATTCAGTTCTATCATAAACGACTGTGGAAGCTTGAAAAAAAAAAAAAAAAAAAAAGAAAATTGAAACAATAAAATAAATCAGTTTTACAGGTGTGTTGAACAAAAATCAGCTCACCTTTACTTTGATTAATGTTGTAGGGGCCACATGACTAGGGCTGTCTGGGGCCACATGGCTAGGGCTGTCTGGGGCCACATGGCTAGGGCTGTCTGGGGCCACATGGCTAGGGCTGTCTGGGGCCACGCTACCTGATAAAATTTTGATAATGAAACAATAAATGTTCCATTTTTAGAGCATTTTCATGGAGAAATTAAAGACTTTTAACAGTGACTAATAGTTTTCAAGGGTGAGGAATGTTTGAATTGCTTACACTCCCCACCCCTCCCCATGAATATGGGCATGCTTTAGATGTTTGTATGAATGATGCAAATTGTCTGCTAAAACTGGTGATGCTTAGATTTAAGTAAACTTCACCTACAACTAATTTCAATTTCAGTGAAGGACCTAAAACTTGTGATGTTTAGATTTACTCTTAAGTGAAGGACATTCACTCTTCAGAAATCATAATACAAATATAAAATAATACATTTTTTCTTAGTGTATAAATATATGACGTTGTTTACAATGTATATATAATGTTACAGGAATTAGAAAAATAAAAATTGATTTTACAAAATTAAAAGTGACATTTTCTTTAAACAAAAATCAATATTGATTACAAATAAGTTAATTCTATAATTTAAAAAAGATCAATGCAATTTCAATGAATGAATTGAGGAAATTTCCAAAAAATGTGTCAATATTGTTATTAAATAAGAACCCAATTTCATTGGTAGAGCCAGAAATATTTGTTTAATAATATCCTAAAGTCTAAAAAGTACAATTTAATTTGAAATTGGGTAAAATAAATAACTTTGAAAAACAAATAACTTCTCTATAGATGTTATTTAATTTCATTTGTATTGATTTAGAAAGAAATATAGGATTTATCAACAAAATCTTTTAGAAGTTTTACAATTTTTTTTCATTTCTGATGTTTTAGAAGTCTTTAATATCCAAACACAGTTCTATTTAATACAATTTGTTTGATATTGGTATGGTGTAAAATGTGGACTGTAGTAAAGAATTAGTTATAAATCAACTTGTTTTGTATACTAGTACTTGGGTTTTAATATAGTACTCAGTAAAATATTAAACTGCGATGATGAGTAAATTTCTGGTTTTAATGAAGTACCGGTACTCATTAAAATGTTGGAACAGTGATCATAAGAAAATTTTCTTTTCTTGTTGAAGATTATTTCCTCTATATTGAGGTATCACCAGCTATAGGTGCAGTTTAAAAAATGTATACATGCATTACAAAAACCGTAATTGTTGCATATTTAAAATAAATGTTGCTTATGTATATTAATGTCAGTAACTTCAGTAATATCTGGTGACATCTCAATATAAATGAAACTATTTTAATTTATTCATTCATCTTTAATAGGGGCCTCGATGGCCAAGTGCTTTAAAGTGCAGGCTCACTGATCACCATGCTCTCACCACCTAGGTTCAAATCCAACTTGGTTCCTAATGTGAGAAGTTTATCAGATTTTTTTCAGGCACCTTGGTTTCCTACACCATCTCAAAATTGACAGTCTCTCTCAATATGAGTGAAAGTATCTCATATTGGGTATAAACACAATTATTATGTTCCACTCATACATCTTTACTAAATAAAGTGATACAATTCCAAGTATTAAGTTACGGTAAATACCAATCCAACCAAGTTCATCCCAGACAAGTCAAGATTTTACATTGATCCTTTGATGTTTGAGATTTTCATGAGAATTTTTTCTATATTTTACAGGTCTGAATGAAAGACAGAAGAACTGAATAGAAGATGAATTTAGAGAGAAAGAAGAGATGCTTGGTTCATAAATCTGGTAGGTGAAAACATTATCAGTATTAATTTAATTGCATTGGGCGTTTCCTTGAAAATTTACAAACTATGATAAACTTTTAACATTAAAACCAGTGAAAAATGTTTAACTGGTAATGGTCTTATCTGCATATATTTTTCCATGTTTGCAAAAAGCTGTATATTCTGAATATTTCTATAATATATTTTAATATGATAAAGAGAAGTGGTCTTTTTAATTTCCCTCCTTTTCCAGAATAGATCTTTAGGATGTGCAGTTCATGATTTTCATATGAAATAGTTTTGTGTTGACTGTGACAAAGTCTACTGTATTTCTTTATATTTCAATAACGGACTGACACCTTTCAAGGAACTATTTGGAAATATGTAAAAAAAAAGAGAGATTTAGTCATCATTAGGTAAATATATTTATTGTGAAAAAATTACAGTACTGTTATTTCCTTGCTTAAAACCTGCACTTTTTTGGACAGACAATGAAAATGTGAAGTGGTGGGGAATGCACAGGTTGGGGGTACAAAAAAAATTCATCTTTGCTATTTCTAAGAATAGACTTGTATTTTACCTATATTCTGTGGTAATTTTAGTCAAACAAAATCACCGTACATGTACTTTATATTCCATCTGTATCCATATTAGCGATACATGCTTGTATCATTCACCAGTTAGGGAATTTTTATGGTCAAATGAACAATTTTAGTCATCTTTCCCCAAGGATTGATTGATTGATTCATGGATTGATTGGGGTTTTATGTTCCAGTCAAGAATGTTTCACTTATATTGAGATGTCACCAGCTATAGTCAGCAAGTGGCAGAAATTTTACCCTGCAGTGTGCTAAGGGCAATGTGCAGGGATGGTTCTTTGGCATGCAATGCCTGCTGTGACACAAGGCATTAGTTTTTAAGGTCTCTTCTGAAGGACCCGGTGACTTTTATTTTTAAATGCTGAGTGCTTGGCAAAAGAACAGTCACTTCCAATTTTCAAGTCTTGGTAAGACCCTGGCCTAGGTTTGAACCCACAACCTCCCACATAGGGAGGAAGCACTCTACCATCTGAGCTCCCATATTAGCTTTCTGCAGGGAGAGGCGTACTATAAACAAAATCACTGTGTAACACACCTTAATTTTACATCTATATGGATCCCTGTAAATGATAAACGTAGCACATTTCTCACTTTGATGACAGTTTGTATTACTATAAACAAGAACTGATAGATTTAACACCTTTGACATTTGAAACTGTTAATTTCTATTGTCTCTAAAAGTCTTGTTACCAAGGTTATTGATGCTACTTGTCCCTGTCATGTTATGGTAAGACACTAATACTATATATAAATATGTATATATTATGATTAATATAAAATATACATGTATCTTGGAAATATGCTTGGGGAAAAAATCTTATCATAAATTTCTAAATTTTCGGATTTGAAACTGTGCCATTCTTCAGAGAAAGGATATAAATGAAAATTAGTAATTAAAAATAATGTAAGTATTTAAATTTTAGTAGATTTATTTTAAAAAAATTAAATCTATAATAAATATTACAATAATTAAATCATTTCTTTTTTTGAATTCTTCATGGATAAGATATTTTGAAACAAGGTTTAACAGTATCACATGATATGTTATTACATGTACCAATCTTAAAATCTGTGTGAAACTAGCTGAAATAGCATTATTTGGTGTTTTCCCACCCCTAGAGAAAGCTTGCCCGGATTCCCTTGGATGGACTTTTATATGCACAGAACTTTATAGTGTAACATTGGCCACCAATTTGTAACAAGAAGGAGAAAACATGCAGTGTTGAACAGAGGCTGTAACAGGGATCTCCAGCACTACAGGTGAGTGTTAGCTACCAACTGAGCTGGGGCTACCCAGACATAGGAAAACATAAAGATTTGTGATTCCACAGATTACAGAGGCTGTAACAGGAATCTCCAGCACTACAGGTGAGCGTTAGCTACGAACTGAGCTGGAGCTACCCAGACATAGGAAAACATAAAGATTTGTGATTCCACAGATTACAGAGGCTGTAACAGGAATCTCCAGCACTACAGGTGAGCGTTAGCTACGAACTGAGCTAGAACTACCCAGACATAGGAAAACATCAAGTATTGTGATTCCATATGCGGTGGAAATAATGGTTATGTACCAGTGTTATGTAGTCCACTGAACCCAAAATAGCATATTTGTTACCAGTAATTAATCAATTAATAGAAATCTAATTAATACAGCTAGTTGTGTATTATATTGCAGTTTAGGATTGCCAGGGAATGTCTTAGCTAGCTTGTTTGAGAATAGTACATGAACTGGATTTCCACAAATTTAAACTTATGTCTAGTCAAATTTGCAAAATTTGTAAAAAAAATATAGTGTTTTTTCAAAGTATTTTTTCAACAAATAATCTAAAATAGGATTAGTAGCCAATGGCAATTTTTGCTATCAGGAATGGAAACATAGCATATGTCAGTTGATTTATTTGTTGTAGATAATGAGCCAGTGGTCTTGTTACTAATAAATAACTTTGTCACTCTCTGGTACCTTGGTACAATAACACATTATTATTATGTTAATAAAAAAAATTAACATTGTTTCAAGAAGCTGAATGATTCATGAAACACTTGTATGAAATACATTTATTTACTATACAAAACTGATCTATTGTTTCATTGAATGTGGTTTTAAATCCAAATAAAGAATATTTCACTTACATCGAGACTTCACCAGCTATAGATGAGATGCCAGAAATTTTCAGGGCTATGTGCCTGGGGGATTCTATTACCTGCCATGCCTGGCAGGACATGGAGCATCAGTTTTTAAGGTCTTTTCTGAAGGATACAATGACCACTTTCATTTCTAAATGCCGAGTGTTTGGCTAAAGAACAGTCACAACCTATTATCAAGTCACGTAGTTCAAACCCTGACCTCCCACATAGGATGCAAGCACTCTACTAACTGAGGTACAATAATGGTTATATGTTTTATCTGTATAGAATGTATAAAGACCTATTGTAGTCATTTGGTTGTTTCATAGGGAATACTGTTTAGAGATCTGAGTTTGAGCTCCAGATGTGGGAAAAAGGCTATATTATCTGAGTGAATAGTGTCAAGGGACAGATTATCACAATGGCATCTGTGTCCAGGGTGCTATAAATATTGATGTAAATTGGTATTTATTTGATTGTTTACAAAATATTATTTCCTAAAAAATGAGCTTTTATTGAAGATTAATGTTTTATGGGTTTTGTTGAAAAATTAGATAGAAACTGCGATTTTGAAAAATGTGTTGTTTTTTTTTATCATTTAACATTTTTGGCTTTGCAGTTTTAGAATTGCTCTCAAGATCAGTTGCATAAAATTTGAAATTAATCTTTTAAAGAATGTCTAAAAATAATTCCTTGCCTTTTTTGCTTTATAAAACAAGTATTTTTACAGTTAGAAATTGAAAATTCATAGCAATTTTCAATGTCATATGTTGGTATTTCATTGATATTGAGACATCTCCAGTAGAAAATGAAAGTTGCATAAATTCACACTTTTGTTATACATTTATACAGTCAAATTTTGGATTATTGAACTGCAATCATGATGCAAAGAAAAATAAAATTCTTATCTCTGTTGCATATTTGGAACTTGCCAGTGGCCTAGATTTTGGCTTACTAGCATGTCATACAGAGAAATTTCTGGAACCTTTATTTTGGTTCATTGTTCTATTAGCAGAGAAATATGCATACCTCCTTTGAGTGTCAAAACCTGCACTCCTGACAAATAGTGTGGATTTTGACCTTTGAGATACATTGAAATTTCTAGAACCTTTAATTTGTGTCATATCGGAGAAAAATTCTGGTCTCCTTTGAGTTTAACATGAACCCCTAATGTTAATTAGTTGCCTGGATTTTGACCTATTTAATTGATATTTCTCAAAACTTCATTTTGAAATTTGTACTCACAGCAGATAAATACTTGTATTCTTGTCTCTCCTGAGTATCAAAAGTTGTACCTCTAGTAAATTGCCTGGATTTTAATTCATGTTAATGAGACCTGGGTCAATATCCCACAATCATGTAGCAGAGAAAAATTCTTATCTCCTTTTGGTTTCAAAATTTGCATCCATGACCTACAGTGAGATTTAAAGGACTTTAGTTTTGGGATATTGTACCACAGTCCCTTGGGTTTCAAAACCTGTTCTTGTGGCAAGTTGCCTGGTTATACAGTGACATTACTGAGAAAATATTCTTGACTATTTCAATCAGTATCACTTGAGCTATAACAGAATTACAGCATAGACCAGTATGAAGTAGCATCATTTATCTAGCACTATCACAATGCTAGCTACATCAGTAATGAAGTAGCATCATTTATCTAGCACTATCACAATGCTAGCTACATCAGTAATGAAGTAGCATCATTTATCTAGCACTATCACAATGCTAGCTACATCAGTAATGAAGTAGCATCATTTATCTAGCACTATCACAATGCTAGCTACATCAATGATGAAGTAGCATCATTTATCTTACACTATCACAATGCTAGCTACGTCAATGATGAAGTAGCATCATTTATCTAGCACTATCACAATGCTAGCTACATCAATGATGAAGTAGCATAATTTATCTTACACTATCACAATGCTAGCTACGTCAATGATGAAGTAGCATCATTTATCTAGCACTATCACAATGCTAGCTACATCAATGATGAAGTAGCATCATTTATCTTACACTATCACAATGCTAGCTAAATCAATGATGAAGTAGCATCATTTATCTTACACTATCACAATGCTAGCTACATCAATGATGAAGTAGCATCATTTATCTAGCACTATCACAATGCTAGCTACATCAATGATGAAGTAGCATCATTTATCTAGCACTATCACAATGCTAGCTACATCAGTAATGAAGTAGCATCATTTATCTAGCACTACCACAATCTTAGCTACATCAATGATGAAGTAGCATCATTTATCTAGCACTATCACAATGCTAGCTACATCAATGATGAAGTAGCATCATTTATCTAGCACTATCACAATGCTAACTACGTCAATGATGAAGTAGCATCATTTATCTAGCACTATCACAATGCTAGCTACATCAATGATGAAGTAACATCATTTATCTAGCACTATCACAACGCTAGCTACATCAATGATGAAGTAGCATCATTTATCTTACACTATCACAATGCTAGCTACATCAATGATGAAGTAGCATAATTTATCTTACACTATCACATTGCTAGCTGCATCAATGATGAAGTAGCATCATTTATCTTACACTATCACAATGCTAGCTACGTCAATGATGAAGTAGCATCATTTATCTAGCACTATCACAATGCTAGCTACGTCAATGATGAAGTAGCATCATTTATCTAGCACTATCACAATGCTAGCTACATCCATGATGAAGTAGCATCATTTATCTAGCACTATCACAATGCTAGCTACATCAGTGATGAAGTAACATCATTTATCTTACACTATCACAATGCTAGCTACGTCAATGATGAAGTAGCATCATTTATCTAGCACTATCACAATGCTAGCTGGTTCCAAAGGTTGTTATAGCCGAGGGGTGGCAATGGGGATAAGCTCCCATTGTCTATAAAGTACTCCTCACGGCATGCGTCTCTCACAGCCTCTGACAACCAAGTCCAACTCCTAGCCTGCTTGTGTGGCTTGTATCAAGTCCGGCGGAACTGCTACTACTGATAGGAGAAGGGGCGAAGGCGAGAGACATGGCGCCTTAAAACCAGTGCTTTGGGTAGATGAGGCTCATCAGTCTGGGAGGACAGCTCATCTAAGAGAAGGAAAACTCTGATTCCAAACCTCCGCTGCCTTGCGGCCACACCCATTTATGGGAAAGGCTAGGTGAAGGAACACTGATATAAAACCAAATGGGCAGACTGCACTCAACATCCAGGGATGGAAAGCAGCCTAGGAAGGAAACTCCAAACTCAAACCACCTATCCTCGAGGGTAATAGAGGTTTGCGTAGGGCCAACAACCCTGCCAATAAAAACAGAAGGTTACAGAAACTATAAACATTCAACAAAGAAGACTGGGTGAAACAGGAACTGTCAGAATTGACAGCAGGACGACGAAGGGATCACAATGCTAGCTACATCAATGAAGTAACATCATTTATCTTACACTATGACAATGCTAACTACATCAGTGATGAAGTAGCATCATTTATCTAGCACCATCACAATGCTAGCTACATCATTGATGAAGTAACATCATTTATCTTACACTATGACAATGCTAGCTACATCATTGATGAAGTAACATCATTTATCTTACACTATGACAATGCTAGCTACATCATTGATGAAGTAGCATCATTTATCTAGCACTATCACAATGCTAGCTACGTCAATGATGAAGTAACATCATTTATCCTGCAACTAGCGTGTACATTGACATCATAAAGCCTGCCGAATAAACCTTATCTTTATTCGGTCACTGACCCAATAAAGCCACGCGCTAACTGTGACGTCACAGTTACGGCACTACTTTTTCCATTCAACATTTGACGTAACCTTTGACCCAAATGAACCCCATTCTCAATGTAAACAAAACACAGTATAATAAACATGATCAATAAATTCATAGATTTTAATATTTTATTTTAAAAAATGATTGATTTTTTTTAAAAATACACGTAGTTTTATAAATATGATTTAAAAATAAAAATGAAAAATTATAAGTTGTTACTTTATTCCGCCGGACTTTTAGAATATGACAGAAATACGGAAAAACGTCTGCAACATTTCATCAAAGAATATTTATTTTAATATTATTATTGTAAGAATTTAAGATTTTGTTACATATATTAAATATGAAAATAATATCGTATTGTAGTTATTTATTTAAATAATTGAGAACTACATGTGCTTGAACGTCGGATTGAGCGAAAATGACAAGTACGGGTGTGATGGGGTAGCGTGACGTCACGTAAACATTTGTATCCTTGCTCTTTGAGTGTAAACAAACAAGTCAAACAGATGGATAACACGCAGTTACAATTATAATTTTAGGACGTATCTGTTGCAGGATAAAGTAAATACATGGTCATTGACGGTGAATAAAGGTCGTATTTGGCTCGGGGGGAAAACGTGTAGAAAGCTCGGCAGAGCCTCGCTTTCTACACGTTTCTCACCCTCACCAAATACGACCTTTATTCACCGTCAATGACCATGTATTTACTATTTATCTAGCACTATCACAATGCTAGCTACATCATTGATGAAGTAACATCATTTATCTAGCACTATCACAATGCTAGCTACATCAGTAATGAAGTAACATCATTTATCTAGCACTATCACAATGCTAGCTACATCAGTAATAAAGTAACATCATTTATCTAGCACTATCACAATGCTAGCTACATCAGTAATGAAGTAACATCATTTATCTAGCACTATCACAATGCTAGCTACATCAGTAATGAAGTAACATCATTTATCTAGCACTATCACAATGCTAGCTACATCAGTAATAAAGTAACATCATTTATCTAGCACTACCACAATCTTAGCTACATCAATGATGAAGTAACATCATTTATCTAGCACTATCACAATGCTAGCTACATCAGTGATGAAGTAGCATCATTTATCTAGCACTATCACAATGCTAGCTACATCAGTAATGAAGTAGCATCATTTATCTAGCACTATCACAATGCTAGCTACATCAATGATGTGACAAATAAAATATGACCAAAGTTAGTTGTTTTAGCAATTATTCATCTGCTTTTGAAATTTTCAATCCATACTGATGCAATTTCAATTTTTTACTTAATGTGAAATTTTACGATTTCTGATTATTTGGCCTATATTGTATGATATAATTTAATCTATAGGGCAATCTCTTTATTTTCATTTAGAGTAGCATTTATGATTTATGGGGGTCCATAAGTATTAATTATTGTGTTGCATAACTAGATTACCACATAAGTGTGTCAGTGCTATAAGGGTTTGGTTTTGTCAATTTGGTTGCCAAGGTGTCAATGTCAACAATACATGATTTATAGCTTAGCATATTTTTTAAAATAACAAAAAAAATATTCTTGAAGAATGGAGCAAAGTTTAGTGGAATAATAATGTTTTTACAAAGTCAAGATTCTTTCACCCAAATAGAAGTGACCAGTTTTCAGATGGTGGAGGAAATCTGAGTGCCCTGATACTAGAATCTGGGTTGGGTGGAAAAGTTTGTCAGTTGGCTCACTGAAGGTTGGTGGTTTCCTCTGGGCACTTCAGTTTCCTCCACCATTCCGTAACTGACTGCCTTGATATTACTCCACTATATTCCACTCTTATTGTAACTGATATAATGATTGCCATGAACAGACAGGCCAACAGACAGACATACAGACAGACATACAGACTTTCACCTTGGATACAGAAAGACTATTAAGAAGACAGCATAGTCATTGCAATTGAACACAATGAGATTTTTTCTTAGAAGAAGACGTCTAGCACATTTAGAAAATTTTTTTGGGAAAAACCAAACCAGACAGGTGAATTGGACATCTGAGAATTAGATTAGAAGAAACAGTTATCTTCAAAGGATCATTTGTCTCTTACTATTATAGAGATAATTAATTAAAATGTCCTCATAAGTGTCCTCCCTGTGTGTTTTATAATATACAGTAAAACCTCCTTAAAATGTCCCTTGATATCTTTATGGCCACACTATTTTGAGGTCCTAAAATCCATTTCTTCTGTTTTTCTTTATAAGTCTCCCTCAATGTATTGCCCAACCGCTTTATAATGTCATTAAATTTTACTTAACACATTGTGGCAATGAATTGAAGGTTTACTGTACAGTAAAATCTGCAATAACAACCACCTCTGTATAAAAGTTTGTCAGATGAGCTACATTTCAACACTGTTGGCAGAATAGGTAAACCAGTTCCTACTGATGAAAATTTCAAAAGAATATAAAAATATATTTAAGTTCCAAAATATTATTTAACTGGGGAAAATTAGGAAAAATCCTGAAATAATTTCGTAACATTAGTGGCTGATTTCACCAAATAGAATTCCCACTTCTCTTCTTGTGAGCAAACGTACCTGGCCGTTTACCCACATCATATTATCTTGACTATTCAGTTTTATAGTATTGTTTTGATTCAGTAAATCACTGCTCAGATTAAACCGTCAACTAAATAGCAGTTTGAATTTTTAAATAATAATGCCATAAACTCCTTTGTATTGATACATAATTATTTTAGTGATTTACTTTACAGAAAAAACATAGGGCAGTTTTATTTTAGTGCAACAACTGTTCATGTGCACAGAGTCAGTTATGGTAAAATTTAGCATGTATTTAAGTTGAAAGGTCAATTTGTTTAAAGTGCTTAAATGAAACTGCCTTTAAAATTTCCCATTTTACTGTTCCCCATTTTGAAGCCAAAATATCACACTTATGGTCTATCAGAAAAAAATAAGCACAGTTTTATTTTAGTGCAACAACTGCTTATGTGCACACAAATTCAGTTATGCTAAAATTTAGCTTAGTTTGTAATTGTAGTGGAAAGGTCAAACTTTGTAAAGTGCTAAATTAAAACTGCGGTTGAAATTTCCCATTTTACAGTACTTCATTTTGGAGCCGAAATAACACACTTATGGTCTAAACTCCTTTTAGTATGCAGATTCCGAAATCTGATTTTATAGAAAGTATCATTAATATAATTCCACTTCACATATTAGTTTTGATTTGCTGTTTTATTTATAAAACAATTTTTGTCGTATTTTTATCAAGCTTGTCTGATTACCTTACCGTCGCTATATGTCTGTGTATATGTGTCTAATGTCGGATCATTCGTTTCCCACTTTTCATTATATCGTTTCAATTATTCATTTATATGTGTATTTTTGTATGGCGAATTGTGGACAAAACACAATTATCATGAACTGCGGCATATGTTAAGTCGTATTCACTTATTGACAAAACATATTATCCAGATAACTCAATTCAATTACGAGCTACATTTTGTCCAATAATGAAATTTGATTTCTATTTTCCATAAAAACCTAGTGATAATTATCAATAATTTGTTTGCATTCATGAATTACGGTTACATGGCTTCTGAGGGAGAATTTACAAATTGATGTCTTTGTATTAGTTCTGTATATATCTGTATCTATTTGAAAAAGATCAAATATAATTTAATTCAGAGGAGAAAGAAGTAACTTGAATGAAGAGCTTAATCCGTTTTTATTTTTTATATTTTTTGAATTGAGGTTTATTTTAGATGTTAGCCTCAAAAAATGCATAATAAAACTGATGCAAACCATAAATATTAACCGAGAATCTGCATCAGAAATTGTAGCATTTTGGAAAATTGTTTGGAACATTGTTATTAAAGAAACATATTAAGCACCTTGATAACACTTGAACCTCTAAACCTGCTGACAATTTAGCTATAGTCTGATAGTAATAACAGAAATAAAGAAACTAGATGTGTTGGCTCAAAATGAAAAAATATCTAGAAACCTTCCCACTCACCTATCCATACACCACAGATATCTCGGTCCATGTTTAAATTACTGAGGCATATTTTGTCTCAAAATCATTGTGAAAAATAGAACATTGTAATTCAAGAAACATTTTAGCACCTTGATAATGCTTAAATCTCTAAACCTGCTGGTAATTTTGCCACAATGTCTAATCGTTAAATAACACCAAAATAAAAAAAAGAGTCGGCTAAAAAAAAAAGAAATCTACCCACCCACCAATGAACCACAATCCCACGTTGTTTGAACTTCTGAGGCACATTAAGCATAATAATTTGTCTAAACTTCAATCTTTTGGAATGAAAAGAACCTAGTAATTCAAGAAACATATTAGCACCTTGATAATGCTTAAAAGCTCTAAAGCTGCCGGTAATTCAGTTGTAATGTCTGATGGTTATAACACAATTTACTGTTTTATTTATGACATAAAGCTTAATTACAGACTCTTATCACCTTCTTTTGATCATTTTTTCATATTTTCTCAACTTTAAAGTGTTATACATATGTTTTGTCTACTTTAGATTTGATCAATTTCCAAATATCTACTTTTTGCTTACAAGGGAGATAACTCATGTTACACTAGTTCTATCTTTATTTTATCAGTAAGGTTTATTCCTGTAAGATGTTTCATCATACTTTTTCACTTTTGTGGAACAGGCGTAATGTTAGTTTTCTTGTAATTGTTATTTACATATATAGCATATAGGTGATTAGTGTTAAGCAAAATAATAGTTACATCTGAAGAGCTAACCTACAACTTTCCAGTCTTTTCATCTTAAACCCTCTGTTTTTCTGCACAAAAACTGTCTCAATATAAGTTAATGAATATTGATGTGTCATAAAACTATCATTTATCTGATTCCTGCACCAACAGGTTGTACATAAGGCTCCAGGGTTGTCGCTGTAACTGGGTCTATATATATGTAGTTGGGTGATATTCCAACTGTCCAATCCCATTTGTTAAATTACTTTGCCATGCAGAAATTTTGGCTTGATTTTGCATTTCCTGCCTTTATTTTTGGAGTATGGATGTCCTCCATTCTACAGGTGTTTTACAATCATGTTCCACTTCTCAATCACCTGATTTAAAATATCATTTGTGCCGTAATATATTCCTTTTACATATATATGCATTTTGAATTCATCATTTCCGTAAACAAATTTTTTGTACATAGATAATGTCAAAACTCCTAACTGAAATTTCTATCATTATCATATTACATAGAGGAAATCAAACGGTGATTAAAAAACCGGCTAAGTACTGCCATGTTTTAACATTCCTAATCATCCTGTCAGTTTTAAAATTGAACTGATTTAAAACTATTTAATGATTATGTTTTTAAAATGTCCTATTTTAGCTTTTAAATGGGTAATTTGGAAGTGACATTCAAGGCTAGTGTCCTACTCTGTATACAGGAATTTGATATAATTTTTTTACCTAAATACCTTACAGTTGAGGGTATTATGTGTAATACATGGGTATAGACAAAAACCTTAACCTGCTCGCTTTTAATTTATATATTAATGATGGATCAGTCTATTTAAATATAGGGGACACAGGTATTTATTTGTCTATATCATGGGCTACATGTACTGTCTATGTATTAACTGCAAATCCTAACACTACCCATAATGGGTGGACCATCCTATATGAATATCCCTGATAAAGGTCAAGTGGACAGGTTAATGTTGTTTGTCGATATCTCCACCTATATTTATATCCTACAATATACCCATACTTTTTTCTTTCTCTGCTTATTATATTTTTTACAAAAAAATATTTAATTAAATTTGGCAATTATACAGTTATCCGATTTCATTGTACTTTCATATGAATATAAAAAATAATATTTTCACCCACGACTGATTTTATTCTGATAACATAAAGAGTTGCATTTAGATGTTTGAGCATGTTTAAATATTGGTATTATTAATGTTAAAAGTCCGCATAGTGTGATAATTATGGCATGGATGAAGATTTTGACTTAATTTTTCTAAATTTTAAAAAATATAATTACTGTTTGGATGTGGATTTCTACTTGAGTTTTATATTTTTTTTTACAAAAAGTAGAATCAAGTTTCACAGGACAGTGTGAAATATCACATTCGGCAGAATTGTACAAGGTGATCATTTACTTTACTTGGCTTTAATTACATGTTATGTAAATTAGCGGTCATGTTTTAGGTCTTGGATAACAGGAATAGCAAATGAAAATGTTTGACTTTAGAAAAACTGTGATCAGTTTAAAATCTTAATGAGCTTGGGAGAGTGACTGTATAAGAAATTGCTTTACCGTATACTTACACTTAACATGGTAATCAGAAAGTGCATCTTCGGTTAAAACATTACAATTTTGGAAGTTACGACAAGAATGTTGTTATCACACAATTTATGTGGTTTGCTACAAAAAAAAAAATCTTGAAATGACATAATTTTGCAGTGGGGGGAAAATTGTTACAACCGTAAAGTAACAAGGATGTAGTTATTACAGGAGTTTTATATAGGAATACCTGAACTATCTACAGTAAAAATAATGTCTGCAGTTTCAGTAGAACTTTATTATAAGAAATTTTAGGTGTATTATATTAAAAAAATATCAACTACATTTCAAAAGGAAGGAGAATTTTTTACCAAATATTTAGTTTTTTCATGATTTATCAGTGGAATTTGGAAGGTAAATTCATGGCATGGCAAACAGTGACGGATGTTTGCTATATACCAATGTGTTTTTAAATGAATTATGTTATGTTAGCAGAGAGGAATTCTTCAATAATAACACAGAGTAAGTAATGTTAAGATATACTGTGATCAAATAATACTGGTGTGTGTATTTTAACAGCTTTTGAAGTAAGGAATAATATTATAGTGGGATTTGTTTAACAGAAGTTATGAAAACATAGATAAATAAGTGTGTATTAGGAAAGAAAGAAAAAACCTTCAAGATAGACAGATGAAAATATAGATAAATAGCTTTGTATTTTTTTCCTGTTCTGTTTTGATTTGGTTATATGAGTTTTAAATGATATTCAGCTGATCGTATCAACATTAGATGTATTTTGTGGTAATGAAAAGCTTGTCAGGTAAATCATGTACCATTACATAAAAACTATCTCTATTAAATAACTTTTTCTTGATCGTTGGTCCACTTTTAGCAGTCTCAGTGCAGAGCTTACATTTATGAAACAAAGGTGCTGCACTTTCAGAATAAAATTTCAGAATGTAATTTTATTATCAAATATAAAATAACCATTCAAGCACATGGTGTAAGCCACCTTAAAAATACGAGTGCTTAACAAAGTTGGAGAAGTTCAGAGATTTTTTAATACCTGTCTGAACTTAAGCCTGTAAAATTTGTGTATCTGTTAAGTTTTGTATTTGTTTGTTATTACCTTAATTTGTGAGAAAGAAAAAAATGCAAAAATTAAAATGTTGTCATTAATTAATCTGATTTATTTTGCTTAAATTTGCACTTGCTGTTGTCACCTGACAATGTGAAAAATTAAAGTACATGCAAAAATTAAAAAAATAATCTGACCCAAAAATTTTGTTTATACTATTGTTAATTATTCAAGCTTATGTTTTTATGAAGGGATTTTGTTTGACTGTTTACAAGCTTTTTTATGCAATAATACTTGCTATATTTATGACCACACTCTATATAAATACGCCTTTCTATTTTTATTGGACACCAGCAAACCACATGATACATTCCCCTTAGCCTTGATGACCAAGTGGACAACAGCACTTCTCGCTCAAATCTAAGCAGATCCTAGTGTGAAAAGGTTTGTCAGTTGGATTGCCTAAAGTCAGCGTTATTCTCTGGGCACTCTGATTTCCTCCACCATTCAATAACATCTGTGCCATATTCATTTGAAATAATAATACTACATGTGTACTAGGGGTACTTTGTGGTACACTAGCTGTTATTACCCTAATTTTGGGGTTCCTTTGGTGGTCTTAAGTTTATTACATACACACAAATTTATTCCACATTTTAAAATGTGCATTTCTTAAACACTGCAATTTTCTTGTCACTATTATACTCTGAATTGAACAAAGCACCATGAATTATATAATATATTCTTTTCATTGCATTGAGTATGATTTTTATTAATTTTAATATAATCTACTTCTCAAAGCTAAAAAGAGACTTCTCAAATTTATTAATTTGTTCTGCACACACATACTTCCCTATTGATAAATCTATTTATATAGAAAACAATTATGGGCTTGATGGTGTCACTTTACTCTGTTTCTCATTATTGACTTGCCGTTGTCAGTAAGATGCAATCATATAATTTTTAGCACTAATCAGTTGCCACATTGTGGACCTGTGTACAATCACTTCAAAGGTCGTCATCTAATTAAAAAATGTACCACATGAACTTATTTTATTATTAATTCTTGAGGTAATTGACAAATACTCTCAGAAGAATGTCATTAGGCTCATCTACTTATCTAGTCAAAAAGTTATCCATTTTATGTAATGGTCCTTCAGAAGAGACTTTAAAAAACAATGCCCCATGCAATGGCAGACATGGCCATCCCTAGGCACACTGCAAAGGTAAAAATTTCTCCACTTCACCTTTAGCTGGTGATGTCTTGACATAAGTGAAATATTCTTGACTGGGATGTAAAACCTGATTTAATCATCAAATTTGGGCATTATATAGGAGTTTGGTGATAAGTGAAGGAGGCTTTTAAAGAAAAACATAGAACAAATGGATCTTGGGACTTGGAGAGTATGGTGATAAGTGAGGTGGCAAAGTTAGTGATGGGCATTGTATCACTGTATATCATTCTTCATTATTATGGTGATGGTTTCAGAGTGCCACATTGTGGATCTGTGTACTGGCACTATAAAGGTCACCATCTAATTAAATAATGAACCACATGAATTTATTTTACCATCACTTCTTGAGGTAGATGGCAAAGACTCTTGGAAGAATATCATCAGGCTCATCTACAAATCTAGTCTTTTTAAAAAAATTGTTATCAATTCGTTATACTAGTTCATCCTGGAACTGACTGTCTTGGTATAACTTAAATAGCCATGATTTGTAGGTGTAAACTCTGTACCAACATAACATAAGGAGTCTTTCACGTCAATGTAGGCAAGTTCACGTCGCCTCAGTAGGAAAATATTACGTTCCAAATTGGAAAACGGTTCAAATACTATCCATCCCGGATTTCCCAATTTTTGCACGTTTTCCGTCACAATAAAGACATTTACTCAAAAGTTAATCCACAAAAGTATCTTCATTTTCAGATATGATATGCATCTCTATGTGTTCTTTAAAATACACCTTTTTGAAAAAAGTTTATAGTTGAAAAAAATTTTAATGCACATTTTAGAGGGTATAATTGCATCAAAATTTTGCATTTTTTAATGAAAAGTTTCTATTCAACTACCATTTAATTCTGTTACAGACATCAAATAATTATAATTGATGAGTTTATTTAAAACCCCCTTCATCAGACTTAATTTAAACAAAACTTACATATTTTGTCAAGTATTTGCATAAAGTTATAAGTGTTTATATCAAGTGTCTGCACAACCTTAGAACAAAGTAGACTTGAATTTTTGATATATGATACAGGATATAATTATCTAAATGTATGCAAAAAATTATAAAAATCTATAGTTGAATTATTTTCCATGGCTCTGTCTGTAGCCTCCTTAAACAAGTAGTTCAGATTGTGGTAACAAATCAACCTATCACATACATAGTGAGTGTTGGTATTATTATGACTTCCAGGAACCAAGCTTACTCAGTTGCAATGTTATTCATGTGGTACATACCAACTGTTGTGCAAAAGGTTGTTTCTTGAAATACTGCATTCATTGACACCATTTGCTCAGTTAAGTTTTGGCATTATAAAAGGGTTTAGTGATAATTCAAGGAAGGGTTATGAAGAAAAACATAGATCGTAAGATTTTGGGACCAAATAATGTGGCGATAAGTTAGTGATATGGCAAAGTTATTGAGGGACATTATATACTGTAATATTAATTACATAAATTATCAAATTATGGGATTCTTTGTTCAGTGGAAGAGTTTACCACAAACAAACAAAATTTGCAAATTCCCAGAATAATGTCACTTTTATGGGAATACAGGTAACATGAACAGATATGATTTCATAATAAATAGAAATACCGTAATTGTTCCCCACAAACGTTGGCACTATCACATGGTACAGTGGCGAATCCCATCGTTTTTAATCTGTTTATATGAAAGGGTAACGGCAATAGGGCTTTCCATTTCGATGTTTTCAGGAAATGCCCTTTAGAATGAGGCCAAAGTCACAACTTAGTTGTTGACCTTTTGTACTGTTGCTACTTCTGCTAATTTTGATGTTGTTTTTATGTGAGAAAGTTAATATCTATGTTTATTTTGATTATTAACTTTTGAACAATTTTCTTTTCTTTTTTCAGCAGAAAATGCCCGGTCTTACTAGGCAAGCATGTTGGTTAGCATTACTGATGTGCCTAACATTTGGATCAGTTTATGCCCAAGGTAGGAAAACTTATAAGATATCTTTTAAATAATTAAAGAAGCCTTTTGACCAGTGAGAATATGTACCAGAAAAGTGTGTATGTGTGTGTGTGTGTGTGTACAGATTGCTAGAGTTTAACGTGTGTGTGTGTGTAAAATATATCAAATTTTCATCTTGTAAAAAAGAGATATAACTGTGAATTGCACATATTACCCATGAATCTGTCAGTCTTTTTTTTCACAGAGAAACAATTACGTGTATAAGTAGAAAAAACATCAAAGTATGAAACAGTGTCCTCCGATATTATACATTGGTTTAGAGGACATTCAGTTAATCTTGCTAAGTCTGTGTTTTGTTTTTTATTTGTTTTCTTGTCAAAAGGACAGACAGATTCATCATTATTGTAATAACAGACAAAAAAACATCTACCACTATCATCTAAAAACCAATAAGAAAAGGGTGCTCACTGCCATCTAATAGTATAACATTGTCTAATGCTTAGAGCTGGAAATATTAACAACACTCAATTGGTTTTTGTTGAAATTGAGAAAAGACAGACTAGCAGATCATAGGATGTAGCTCAGCGTGTTTGGGAGTACAATGTCAAATTGAAACAGTTGGCAGCGGCATTGGCTTTTAGTATATTAAAAAACATGAAATGTTATGTCATTTTGGTTCTTACTAGAAATCAGCTGTATGACATCGCATCTAGACTTGATGTATTAATTTGCTCGCGTTTCTGGCATGTTGATATATATATGTATAGGGTACAATGAGATTTTGTAGTGAATCTAAAACATTTTCTTCTCTCTTTTCTTTCTATTTTTTGTATACAAGCATAATACATAGTATAAATGTAATATGAAAGAAAGTGGAAACTGACAAACAGACATTTGAATAAATGTTTGATGGAGAAGGAGGAGAAGGAATACTGCCATTATTTATCTGGTTGAGGATAATTCATTGATTTTTGACAATCTTCAAACCATAATGGCTATCTTATATCAAATTTATGAAATTTAAACATATTAGAGACGATTTATCATTTTTATCAGAAATTGATACATCTTTTAAAGAAGACCATCTCTTTTTGTGCTTCATATATTTTTTGGTCCCATGGGTGGTCTTTATTTACATGTTTTACATTTATATTTTAGGTGCCATGGGGGATCTTGGTATACAGGATTTATGATACTGAACAATTCTTACATTTTTATCTTGTTAGGATTGTTGATCTTTCTACTGTGTCAAACTTGACTAAGTTAACAGGTCCTTTTTACTTCATTTTTCAACCAAAAGAACCTCTATATAAATAAAGCCATCTCTCTTTAAAGTCTATATTTCCTAGTTCCTATGGGTGGTCTTCTTATACAGTTTTACTGTACTTAGTGATTCTTGTGCTGTGGGTTGTTGATATTTCTCCAGCATTAAACACGACTTTTTGACCCGCTTTGTTTAATTAGATAGAGTATAGTATCATCTCTTCAATTGTCAAGAACAGATAAATACATTAAACAAATTCATCAACCCTTTCTACAATACAACATCCCTTATTTAATAACATCTCCGCTGTTAATTGACAAAAATACTCCTATTTTTTCTCTATTTTCTCCCAAAGCTGTTGACATAAGTCGATTTTATGAAACAAAAGAATCAGGATTCGGAGGTCATTTATTGATCGTTGTGATGTCTTGTACTAACAAATATATATTAACGAACAAATCATATGAAATATTCTCCTGTCTAATTGGGATATTACAACTCTTTATTTCATGTTGGATCTTTTTTGCTGACTAGACAATTTCTAAATTACAAGTTTTACCACTGGCAGAGACATAGTATCTTGGCGTTTATTAGTTCGTTTATTTACTTTGACCAAAATGTTACATTGTTATATGTCTGAAATGAAGTGGTAGATTAGAGATGTTGTAATAGAACGAGGTCTTATTTGGAAAGGAAAAAACTAAGATGTCAATGCAAAAAGGTTTCCTAAGTTCTGGCTAACAGATCAATACATTTTGAATATATTGTAGAATCATCAATATTTGTGGGGTTAAAATTTTGTGGTTTTATAATTTAAAAAAGTAAATTGTTTGGACATTAAGTTGACATGTGTTTTGTGAAAATGGCATTTCTTTTATTGGCTTCTCTGCTTATTTGATAACTAGACGGCACTACCCTTAAAAATCAGGACCATCCTCAGGGGCATGTAAGAGGTGGAAAAGGGGGTGGGAATGCACCCCTTGTATAAACCATTAAGCATATTTGACTATAAATTTGTCCATTAAAATGCTCCAAGTTACACCATTTTGTGTTTCCATGTTTCAACAATTTTCTGGAGGAGCATGCAACCAGACCCCCATAGTAAAGTCATGTGCACTTCAGATGTGCACACACCTCTAGCACATCCTATGGCATAACTAAATTCATGACCCCCTGTGCCTAATACCTGCCTATTAAATAAATTGAGGTCTGTTTTTAAAGTTGTAGAAGTTTCTGTATATCAAAATGATAAAAAAAGAGTTGGAAACATCAGTATATTGCAGATCAGCTCGTTTAATGTATTAATAAATGTGCCTTTATATATATAAGGACTGTATAAAGGCATATTTTTTTTAACTTTTTTGTTGTAAAGTGAGCGTTTTTAGATCACCTGACCAAAGGTCATGTGAGCTTATGGCATAGCGCAGCGTGTGTATGTGCGTGTGTGCGTGTGTGCGTGTGTGCGTGTGTGCGTCGTTAACACCTATTTTCGACTTCTCCTCTGAAACTACTGGACAGTTTTTGATGAAACTTTGTCAGAAGTATATATGGGCCGGTGCAATTCAGATTTGTTCGTGGCGTTGCTATGGCTACCATAACTAGGTCAAGGTGACCTAGGGGTGCAAAAATCTTAAAAAATCTTCTTCTCCGAAAGTACTGATTGGAGAAAAAATCTGATGTGATATTTGGCTTCTCTAGGGTCTTAAGCCTATAGTTTGTTCATTTTGTGAAATTCGGATAAAAAATAGGTTACGCGTTTTTGCGTTTAATTTTGAAAAAATCGTAAAATAGCTTCAAATTGTTATAACTTGACTATTTGACCAGATAATGACATGGGGTTTTCAGTTTTGACATCTTCTTGTTAGTATCTTCAAAATGAGGTCAAGGTCGATTGTGAAGGTCGTGACCTAATTTTTTTTTACCTCTAATTATAATTATTATCTCGAAAACTATAAACTTTTTGTATAGGCATGTATATTAGAATGTTGTAGGTATCTATACAACGATCATTTTGATGTATAGAAAAAGGTCATGGGTTCAAAGGTCAAGGTTACAGATGCGAAACAATACCGAAATGGTTAATTATCTCGAAAACTATAAACATTTTGTATAGGCATGTATATTAGAATGTTGTAGGTATTGATACAACGATCATTTTGATGTATAGAAAAAGGTCATGTGTTCAAAGGTCAAGGTCACAGATGTGAAACAATACCGAAATGGTTAATTATCTCGAAAACTATAAACATTTTGTATAGGCATGTATATTAGAATGTTGTAGGTATTGATACAACGATCATTTTGATGTATAGAAAAAGGTCATGGGTTCAAAGGTCAAGGTCACAGATGTGAAACAATACCTAAATGGTTAATTATCTCGAAAACTATAAACTTTTTGTATAGGCATGTATATTAGAATGTTGTAGGTATTGATACAATGATCATTTTGATGTATAGAAAAAGGTCATGGGTTTAAAGGTCAAGGTCACGGATGTGAAACAATACTGAAATGGTTAAATTTCTCGAAAACTATAATCTTTTTGTATAGGCATGTACATTAGAATGTTGTAGGTATTGATACAACGATCATTTTGATGTATAGAAAAAGGTCATGGGTTCAAAGGTCAAGGTCACAGATGCGAAACAATACCGAAATGGTTAATTATCTCGAAAACTATAAACTTTTTGTATAGGCATGTATATTAGAATGTTGTAGGTATTGATACAACGATCATTTTGATGTATAGAAAAAGGTCATGGGTTCAAAGGTCAAGGTCACAGATGCGAAACAATACCAAAATGGTTAATTATCTCAAAAACTATAAACTTTTTGTATAGGCATATATATTAGAATGTTGTAGGTATTGATACAACGATCATTTTGATGTATAGAAAAAGGTCATGAGTTCAAAGGTCAAGGTCACAGATGCAAAACAATATCGAAATGGTTAATTATCTCGAAAACTATAAACTTTTTGTATAGGCATTTATATTAGAATGTTGTAGGTATTGACACAACAATCATTTTGATATACAGAAAAAGGTTATGAGTTCTAAGGTCAAGGTCACATATGTGAAACAATACCGAAATGGTTAATTATCTCGAAAACTATAAACTTTTTGTATAGGAATGTATATTAGAATGTTGTAGGTATCAATACAAGAATCATTTTGATGTATAGAAAAAGGTCATGGGTTCAAAGGTCAAGGTCACATGCAAAACAATACCAAAATGGTTAATTATCTCGAATACTATAAAATTTTTGTATAGGCATGTATATTAGAATGTTGTAGGTATTGATACACTGGTTATCATGATGTAAAGAAAAAAGGCTTGGGGTTTAGTATTTATGTGTTCTTTAAATCTATCAGCTAGCCATTAGTTATCAGGTGAGCGTATCAGGCCCATGGGCCTCTTGTTTTAAATGGTGTTCATTTAATCAATATTATATATTGGGTAAAAACAAGCTGATTGTTGATTTTTATGTTTATGTGTTATGCTTTACATTTTTGCAAAGTGATCATTTATTTCAATGGTGTTCATTTCATTAATATCATATATCAGGTATGAACAAGCTGGTTGTTGATTTCTTCGATGGCTATACATAGGTAATCAATTAATATCATATTCGTATATTTCAGGTATATAAAAACATTCATTGATCACGTTTCATTATGTAAATTTTGTACAATATATTATCAATGAAAATTTAAATAACAAAAGAATTAAAAGTGGGAAAAAAATTATATAGACATTTAGGCATTTTTGCTATCCTATTAATACTTGTATGCCAATAGAATTGCATGTTAATTTACAAGTTTTAATGATCATGATAAGTGTTTATATCGTCCCTTTTATCATCTTTTTTTGCTCATTTTTATGGTATCTTTATTTCAATATTAGTACAGAATAAAAGCATTTTGTTTTAATGAGCCAAGTTTACTATTCAGAATTTAAAGGTCACAAACGGGAATATTGAGTGATTGAAAATTATCAGGCAACTTAAATACTCTTTACTCTTCCTATAGCTTTTTCACATTGTCACCTCAAGTTGTGTGTAATATTATGAATCCTCACTAGCGGTTTTAATTTTAGAATATGTTAAAAGTTTTAATTTTACTGTTATGCAGTTTTAAGGACAAAACCTAGGAGTAATTTGTTGAATCTTTTCATGTCTAAGTCACTCAACATGAACTGTACTTGTACTAACCCCAGTCATTGATTTGTCAAGTACACTTGAAGACAACATTAAACACACATTTGTAGTTTTAATTTACTTCTCCAGTATGTCTTCTGAATGCAAGGATAGTAATTGTAACCAGCATAATCTCTGGAATTGTCAGTTTGTTTATTTTATTTTTCATTATTTTTTTTTACATTTTATTTTCTCAGGCTAGAGGTTAGAGAGTGGAGTAATGAAGTTTTACACCCCAGTCAAGATTCTTTCACTTATATAAAGACAGTCAGTTCTGGGAGTTTGGAGGAACCACTGACTGTTGACAAGTGAATGACAAACTTCCTTACACCAGGATTTACCCAGGTGGGATCCAAACCTAGTTAGTTAAAGGACTGTGATTCGTAAGCCTGCTTTTTACCACTCGCCTACCTAGGCTCCGTAGAGTTTAAAGAAGGTATTTTAGAATCCTACACCAGAAACACAAACTGTAATGAATATTTTTAATATCCAGAACTTGCTGAAGCCTGGACAGAAAAATATTCACTCTCTTTCTAACACTGTCATTAGTGTAAGATTCTATTAATCTCATTAATGTTTCATGAAATGGAAGGAGAGATAATTTGTATATTTATACTAACAAAACTACATTAAGTATAAGCTTTCATGATTCCAATAATGATCACCAGACCTTCGACAACGTAAGTCACTTTGTTTGACACGTTTTGGTTGTGTATCTGTAATTATCAGAGTTCTTTCTTTGACGTCCTTTTCACCAGTTTCCTGAAGGTGAGACATATGTGTAAAAATGTTCAATAAGGATTGATTGATTAAAAGGACTTCAGATTGACCACCATAAGGTTTTAGTTGGTAGACGGAGTAAATCTTTATTAACGGTCATTCATTAGAAGCGAATTGATTCATTTACTTTAAAGTCTAAATCTGTCTTGAGAAAAAATAGAGTGAACAAACGGTGCTGATGAAGTGTGTTGTGATTGGTCTGAAGTGTATTTACTGTAATCCATAATTTGTGAAAAATGTCAACTTCAATGATAGCCAAGAAGACATTTCTCTTCACTCATGTCCTTAATTACTACATCTGAAGAAGCCAAAAAAATCTGTCCTTAGAGTTATAATGCTTGATAATTAATGGCTGCTCTCAAAATAGTCTTAGAAATATCATAAAATGTTTTGTTCATTAATATATCCGGTAATAGCTCCTTGCAACATTCTAAACACCTTCTCTGTCAGAACTGCCACTACGGTAGCTCAGTTGGTAGAGTGCTCACTTCATATGTGGAAGGTTGTGAGTTTGAATAGGTAGCGACTGTTCTTTCACCAAACACTCTGTGGCTAGAAATGAAAGTTACAGGGTCCTTCAGGGTTCTTCAGAAGAGACTTTAAAAACTTATGCCTAGTGTCACTGTAGACATGACATAAAAAAAATCACTCCCTGCACATTGTCCTGAGTGCCACTGCACCTATAGCTGGTGACATGTAAAGGAAATATTCCTGACTGGGACATAAAACCCTATTCAATCAATCAATCAATCAATCAATGAATTGTTATAAAATGTTTATTTGTCAATATGAATGACTATACTTGAAGCAGCCTTTAAACATTGTAAAATTTTGATATTAATATTTTTAAATATTGAATTTAATTGAATGCACTTGATTGAATTTAATTGAATGCACTTGATAGCATTTAGTTGAAGTTAAAGTTTGCTGCCAACCTTTATATCATTAAGTAAATGGTTGGTGTCTTTATTGAATATTATATTTACTATGAGTAAGAAACTTGAAGCAGAAAAATATGTATTGGGCAAAAACCAACATGACCAAGAAAATAACGTGATACAAGTTAATGATATAAACAGAAAAACAAAAAGACAAAACAAGAAAAAACAAATATTGGGATCCATGTTAAAAATGACTTTTGATGGGCACTGGAGTAAATTTCTAGTGGTGTGGTTATAGTGTAAATATAATTTTGTTCCAACATGAAAATGTTTGATATAACATAAAATTCTTAGTGATGTTGAATCAAGCACTGTAAATGTAGCTTTAATTGCAGTGTACTAAGTTTCGCTTATTTTGCAGACGAAAATTTTCCGCAAAAATGTTTGACACGCGATAAATGAAATAGTACAGTTACAGTACGTAAAGAGTATAAATCACTAGTTTCCATTTACAACTAAATCACATGTGAAAACCGTTTCTCTGGTTGTCCATAAAGATGCTTGTTTAAAAAATAAAAAATATTGCCATTTTTTAAAAAATAAAAAATATTGCCCTATTTTTAAAGATAAAAAAAAATTGCCATATTTTATCGAACAATGAACCAAAATAAATATTATATACACTTTTTAAACCATCCTTTTAAAATAAAGTTTATGTTGTTGTAGTTGTTTATATTCTCTAATGTAATCTGTAATAGTACAAGATGTTTCACAGTCACGAACCTTTTATGTAATCCATGTAAAACATATTTTTATATTTCCAAGTTTTTCCCACTGGAATTCTATTTTAGTTACCAAGGTCTTAAATAAAAATGGATTGACACAACCAAATATAAATTGTCTAAATCTTATTGATATATACATACATGTACTGGTAGCTTGTGTGAACTTGCAAAGTTCAGTCAAGAGTGCAAATAGGTGATAATGGACTGTACTGAGCAGTCCACAGTGAGCAAACATAAGTCTTAGTATTATAATCCTCATAAATCATTATGGGATATATACATGTTATTGATATGCAATAGATATCATTATTTCGGTCCTTTATAAGAGATAAATTAGGCCTCTAGGAGTCTACTTCAGACTAAGTGTAGGGCACAGTTTTCTCATTGGAGGATAATTTTTGTTGTTTTGTTGTTGAAGGACCCAGTTTTGCTTAGGGTATTTCATCAGTGTCATACTGTGTTTCAAAGTGTTGGTCAGGCCCCAAATAATGTGCTTATGTCAACATTGAATTTTGCATATGTCTGCAATATATAGGTTCTGGCTAGCAAAAACAGTTGTTGCAGAGATTGATTCAGCACTAGGCCATTATTCTGATATCAGAGAGTCAGTAGTAGTGTAACAGCTCAAATCACAACTTGTAACCAGGTATTGAACCACTCAGCCCTCTCAATGTTAAGGGCCCCTATGGCAGAGTAGTATAACGTGCATGCTAATGAATTACATCACCTCTTGGTTTGAATCACATTCAAGCAGATCATGTGTGAGAAAGTTTTCTTTTAACAAGGAATTGGATTTTTTCCAGGAATAGCAGTTTCCCCCCATCTCGGAACTAAACAGCTTCAAAATAAATGAAAAAAATCTTGACTGAGGCATGAAACTCTATTACTCCACTCTGCTCTTCTGAACCAATGATTTTCATGTGCATGTATCTTTGTACTAGCAAGGGCAACATTTAAGTGCATGCCTCGGGTCACAATTTGTCACCAGGAGAGTTTTAACCCAGATTCTTTAGAACTAAAGTGCAAGAATTTTCGCCAATTGATCCATATGTTTCCAGAATAATGCAGAATCAGTTGTTTTTTTTAATTACAACCCAAGCAGCTGCTGGTTATCTTGAAAGTGTCTCAAAAGCTGCACCAATGGATCAATATCCCACATTTAAAACTTCAAAATTCTGTCACGGTAGATTCTGACAATTATATTAGCTTTTGACAAGACGCCCACAACTTTTTGAAGGGAAGCAGATCTCAGGGGAATTGTGTACTACAGAATAGCACGCTAACAATATCAGATCAATAGTAAAATAACATATAATTTATAGATCTTATTCTTTTTTTATAAAACAAAACAGTTCAAATAATATCATAAAGCATTTGACACATTTTTAATGATTCAATAGACAAATGTATAGTTATAAAACTAAAGTTCATTTACAACCAATATACTCTCTCAGTCAGAGTTTCATAAATTTCTCAAAAATGAAAAAACAAATCATTGTGAAATTAATATTCATACATTTATTATATAGGTAATGTTGACCCTAATTAATTTTTAATGTGTCTAATTTTCAACAGTTTTCAGTTTTGCCTAAAACTCTGTAAATTTTTGTCAATTTTGAACAATCAGGATTTTGTCCTTTATGATTTTGATGGCGATATAAACACAAAGTGATTTGATTAGATTAGACAGCTGTTATAACAGGCGGACAAACAGCAAGGGTTGTTTCACAATGCAGAAAGCTATGATTATAAAAGCTAAGCCCATGAAAACCTGTCATAATTGAGAGTTTAATTGGTTGTAGATAGATATTAATACTACAAAAATGATTCAAATGGTATCATGTAGCATTTTTTGCACACTGTTTTGTGAATCAATGGCTTCTTTGTTCATGTTTTTTTAAATAGTTATTATGTATTCTTTGTAGTCAATACTGTAAAACGAGGGAATTTTAGCGGCAGTTTTATTTTGGCACATCTTGTGGTCTGACCTGTCTGCTTAAATAAAACAATAAAATTATGTATAAGCAACTCTGTATGTACACAAATAGTTATAGTGCTAAAGTAAGACTTTATTTGTTCCTTTTGTTTGACAGCTCACTTTCAATAGGTCAGTAGTTTTCTCTGGGCACTGGCACCCTGCACCATCCAGGAACTGGTCAATTAGATATGTACCTGTAATTGAAAGGATCTTGACAGGGGAGTAAAACTCCACTTGATCTTTTTTATGTTGTAAAATCACTAAAATATATATGTACCAATATAAAGAGGTATACAATATTCAAAATGGTAGATATGATTTTCTACTGCAAGAATGACAGAAATGATCTGGTAGGTTTCATATTACAGTTTTGTAAAAAAGGTTTGTTGGATAAATATTGTAAATCGATGTTTATAAAGTATGAGGTCTGAATTCTATTAGGACCATGTTGTGACCTTAAACAAGTTACTTTATTTCTCATTGCTGCTGATTTACTTGGACCAGTGGGGCAGCAAACTATGTAACTTCTGTCTTGGTGACCTGGCACCTAAAAATCTTCAGAAATGTGTGCTGTTACAAATCAGATATGCATACACCCAGCCACTTATGATTACATTGAGATAGTTAAAAACGGTGCAAAGATCAAAAATGCACCAATAACATTGACCTCTTTTGACCTTTAATTTAAATATTTATTATAGACCAGTACATTTGTGTATAGAGAACACATGATTGTTACATCTACATTGTGGGAAACACATATTCCTATGTAGAACCATCGGTCAAGTGGTTAAGACTGTAAGGAAAATATAAATGCTAAAGGTATAAGTCTATGCATTGTAATAGTATGTAATAACTGTGAATATTCTAACATAACTGATGTATTGATTGGCCTTTAATCCTCAAAAGGTCAAGTAGACCAGGTCAATGTTGTCTGCCTGTACAAGTCACATGCTTACGAAAGGCGTCTTATCTAGTGAATAATAATAAAGCACTATAGAAATACAATTCCATTACCCCAAAATGGTTCAAATCATAGGTTACATTTGATTCATTTCCCAGAATGTCATTGATGACTTTTCTTCGTGTTTTCTTGAAATAATGGCAGTTTGAAATTAGGCAGAAATGTTTTACCACCAAACTGTTTCATATTATGTCATATTGTGTTTTGAGAGGTGCAGTTTTCTGAATGTGACTAATGTATTTTGTTCATGTTTGCTTTAAATATAAATTATAAAAGTTATAAAGATCTGATAAAATGAACACTGAAATTAATACATGCAGAGAATTTTCTGTCCAAGGTTTAGGGAGGAAATTGGAAAATTGGATTCCATTCCCAATTTATAAAATATTGATATTTTTCAATACTTTTTCCATATTATCCTTAACTTTGTTTCTACATTTTAACTTACCCATAGTACCATTGTAAATTTATATACATGTACATAATATATGCTTGATCTTTTATATTACATTCGTTTATTTACACTTTAGATTATATAAACACATTGTATGCATTTCTTTAGGTAAATTAGCTTGAATTTCAATTTTAATTACCAATTTTTGTGTGCTTAATTCCAAAAGTCTTGACCCTAATCACTTTTTCAAGCCCTGGACATGTACTTAACAACAGCCAACATAACCAAGAACATGACAAAGACCAGTTAATGACAAACAGCAAAAGTAGACAAGACATTAGTCATAACCTGGACATGTACTTAACAACAGCCAACATAACCAAACACATGACACAAGACCAGTTAATGACAGAAACAGCAAAAGTAGACAAGACATTAGTCATAACCTGGACATGTACTTAACAACAGCCAACATAACCAAACACATGACACAAGACCAGTTAATGACAAACAGCAAAAGTAGACAAGACATTAGTCATAACCTGGACATGTACTAAACAACAGCCAACATAACCAAACACATGACACAAGACCAGTTAATGACAAAGAGCAAAAGTAGACAAGACATTAGTCATAACCTGGACATGTACTTAACAACAGCCAACATAACCAAACACATGACACAAGACCAGTTAATGACAGATACAGCAAAAGTAGACAAGACATTAGTCATAACCTGGACATGTACTTAACAACAGCCAACATAACCAAACACATGACACAAGACCAGTTAATGACAAACAGCAAAAGTAGACAAGACATTAGTCATAACCTGGACATGTACTTAACAACAGCCAACATAACCAAACACATGACACAAGACCAGTTAATGACAGATACAGCAAAAGTAGACAAGACATTAGTCATAACCTGAACAGATACCTGCAACAGCCAACATAACCAAGAACATGACACAAGACCAGTTAATGACAAACAGCAAAAGTAGACAAGACATTAGTCATAACCTGGATATGTACTTAACAACAGCCAACATAACCAAACACATGACACAAGACCAGTGAATGACAAACCGCAAAAGTAGTCATTAGTCATAACCTGGACATGTACTTAACAACAGCCAACATAACCAAGAACATGACATAAGACCAGTTAATGACAAACAGCAAAAGTAGACAAGACATTAGTCATAACCTGGACATGTACTTAACAACAGCCAACATAACCAAACACATGACACAAGACCAGTTAATGACAAACAGCAAAAGTAGTCATTAGTCATAACCTGGACATGTACTTAACAACAGCCAACATAACCAAACACATGACACAAGACCAGTTAATGACAAACAGCAAAAGTAGACAAGACATTAGTCATAACCTGGACATGTACTTAACAACAGCCAACATAACCAAACACATGACACAAGACCAGTTAATGACAGAAACAGCAAAAGTAGACAAGACATTAGTCATAACCTGGACATGTACTTAACAACAGCCAACATAACCAAACACATGACACAAGACCAGTGAATGACAAACCGCAAAAGTAGTCATTAGTCATAACCTGGACATGTACTTAACAACAGCCAACATAACCAAGAACATGACACAAGACCAGTTAATGACAAACAGCAAAAGTAGACAAGACATTAGTCATAACCTGGACATGTACTTAACAACAGCCAACATAACCAAGAACATGACACAAGACCAGTGAATGACAAACCGCAAAAGTAGACAAGACATTAGTCATAACCTGGATATGTACTTAACAACAGCCAACATAACCAAACACATGACACAAGACCAGTTAATGACAAACAACAAAAGTAGTCATTAGTCATAACCTGGACATGTACTTAACAACAGCCAACATAACCAAACACATGACACAAGACCAGTTAATGACAAACAGCAAAAGTAGACAAGACATTAGTCATAACCTGGACATGTACTTAACAACAGCCAACATAACCAAACACATGACACAAGACCAGTTAATGACAGAAACAGCAAAAGTAGACAAGACATCAGTCATAACCTGGACATGTACTTAACAACAGCCAACATAACCAAACACATGACACAAGACCAGTTAATGACAGAAACAGCAAAAGTAGACAAGACATTAGTCATAACCTGGACATGTACTTAACAACAGCCAACATAACCAAACACATGACACAAGACCAGTGAATGACAAACCGCAAAAGTAGACAAGACATTAGTCATAACCTAGACATGTACTTAACAACAGCCAACATAACCAAACACATGACACAAGACCAGTTAATGACAAACAGCAAAAGTAGACAAGACATTAGTCATAACCTGGACATGTACTTAACAACAGCCAACATAACCAAACACATGACACAAGACCAGTTAATGACAGAAACAGCAAAAGTAGACAAGACATCAGTCATAACCTGGACATGTACTTAACAACAGCCAACATAACCAAACACATGACACAAGACCAGTGAATGACAAACCGCAAAAGTAGACAAGACATTAGTCATAACCTGGACATGTACTTAACAACAGCCAACATAACCAAACACATGACACAAGACCAGTTAATGACAGAAACAGCAAAAGTAGACAAGACATTAGTCATAACCTGGACATGTACGTAACAACAGCCAACATAACCAAACACATGACACAAGACCAGTTAATGACAGAAACAGCAAAAGTAGACAAGACATTAGTCATAACCTAGACATGTACTTAACAACAGCCAACATAACCAAACACATGACACAAGACCAGTTAATGACAAACCGCAAAAGTGGACAAGACATTAGTCATAACCTGGACATGTACTTAACAACAGCCAACATAACCAAACACATGACACAAGACCAGTTAATGACAAACCGCAAAAGTAGACAAGACATTAGTCATAACCTGGACATGTACTTAACAACAGCCAACATAACCAAACACATGACACAAGACCAGTGAATGACAAACCGCAAAAGTAGACAAGACATTAGTCATAACCTAGACATGTACTTAACAACAGCCAACATAACCAAACACATGACACAAGACCAGTGAATGACAAACCGCAAAAGTAGACAAGACATTAGTCATAACCTAGACATGTACTTAACAACAGCCAACATAACCAAACACATGACACAAGACCAGTTAATGACAAACAGCAAAAGTAGACAAGACATTAGTCATAACCTGGACATGTACTTAACAACAGCCAACATAACCAAACACATGACACAAGACCAGTTAATGACAAACAGCAAAAGTAGACAAGACATTAGTCATAACCTGGACATGTACTTAACAACAGCCAACATAACCAAGAACATGACACAAGACCAGTTAATGACAAACAGCAAATGAAGACAAGACAAGAAATAACAGACAAAGATTATAAAGCTGCTGACTTTGGACTAGCACTGGAGTCAAAAGTCCATTTGTCTGGTTGTTGTTGTTCTATTAATATTGGAGAACCTTTCACCATTCCACTTTATTATATCGTCTATAAGGATTCACAGTTAATACATATACATTGCATGTTTCTGCATGATATAGACATAATAAACACCTGTGTTCACTATGCAAAAACGATCTGGGCAACAATCAATATTCAAATTAAAGGTCAAGCAGACATGTCATTGTTGTTAGCCTATACAACTATTGTTCTATAAATACATACATTTAAAAATCAAAAATAATAAGTGTAATTTCACCTAACAATAAATCTTCAATCCTTACTTGTAAATGTAAAATTATAGATATGAATATTCCAAATATGATGAAACATTTTTATGTTTTTGTCCATGTTGGTTTCAAATTATGACAGTGTAATTGCGGAAATAAAAAATTGCTGATAGTTGTGGTGTAAACGCTGTGGTATAGATTTAGGAATGACTATAAATCATGGTTTTGTATTTGACTTAAGTATATTAATTATTGTCATTTTGTATTAGGTAATGTGATATTTAATTGTTATGAATTATTAGGCTTCAAATTTCTAATTGTTGAGTATCGGTAAAACCATGTCACTATTCTTGTCTAAACTAATTATCTGCAGTAGCTTGTACTGGCTGTACATTGCATGTCTGAAATGTCAAGGTAATGTTTTCCATAAGGAAAAAAGAAAATGTATGTGTTTAGTGTCCATATAAAAAGCATATTTAGATACATGGGAGAAATAGAAGTATGACTTTTCCGGCAATGGGCATTGCATTTCCACCAATTTTTTCTTGCATGTCTGGCTATTATTTCAATTAACCAATAAATTCTTTTTCCCCATAGTTTTTTTTTTTTTCATTCTATTTCTGAATGGCGTTGTGACAGATTTAGTATAGTAACTACCACTAAAAGAAAATATTTTGAATCTGAATCTGTCACGATATGAATACTTTTAATACTATTATGTGGGAAAAGTCTGTTCTAGTTCACACCTTTAAAGTTCTAGTATACAGTTTCATAGATAAACATCACAGACTACTCAGTCCACTATGCTGGTACCAAGCCAACCAGTAAAGGCCTGCAACAAGGAAAAAAATCCTTTTTTCACTGGAGACTATCTGGAGTTGAACCCCCAGCTGTGAGATGCCTTTTGTTTGAAGGCTTATGCCCTAACCACTTGGGGTTTCATGATAAATTGAAGGAGACTTACCATATAAAGGAACAGAAATTGAATTTGGGACTTTAAAGTACTGTGGCAATCAATGAGGCGGCAAACTTATGGAGGTTTTACTTATTAAATTTGCAGTCTAAGAAGAAATATTCCTGAGGAAAAAATATTTGCAATTTTCAATGTGACTCTTGTACAGCAAATATATCTTTTCAATGAAAATTTCTTATTTCTCCCCTTCAGTTGGAACCATGAAAATGTGTTACTGCGAAATAGTTAGAGGATAAAACATGAAAGTACCCTACCACTAGAACAGTATTAGAGCAAGAAATATGTCTTGGACTATAATTATAATGTTTACTCAGATACAAAATGTCACAGGAGGCCTTAACGAGTCAAGATTAATTATACACATAATTATGGCAGACATCTTCATTATAATTACACAGAGATTTATAACCAACTTGGGATGATGAAAATGATAGGCAGAGATGGATCATCAGATATCAAAGGGAGGAAACTAAAGTTGTCATAGATGATTAAATTTACTTCCTTTTTTTGATTACCCAAAGTGGGTAATCTGTTAAGGTTGCCTGTACGTGTGATTCAAGAGGTAATGGTTGGAACCCAGCTAGGTCTGATATTAGGGGTCTTGATCTGAAATGTGATATTGATTTAACTATGTGTTGTTCTAAATATATTGGAAACATTACTGTGGCTTAACCTTAAGATTGGCTTGGAACCTCTGTAAGAGTAGGATGAAGTAATGAAATTTTACCCCCTAGTTCTCTTTCACCTATATAAAGATGGCAGATTCAGGAATGGTAGTCAGACCCTGATATTTCATGTATAAGACCTTCTGCGGTCAGACCCTGATATTTCATGTACAAGACCTTCTGAAGTCAGACCCTGATATTTCATGTATAAGACCTTCTGCAGTTGGACCCTGATTTTTCATGTATAAGACCTTCTGCAGTCAGACCCCGATATTTCATATATAAGACCTTCTGCAGTCGGACCCTGATATTTCATGTATAAGACTTTCTGCAGTCAGACCCTGATATTTCATGTATAAGACATTCTGCAGTCAGACCCTAATATTTCATGTATAAGACCTTCTGCAGTTGGACCCTGATTTTTCATGTATAAGAACTTCTGCAGTAGGAACCTGATATTTCATTTATAAGACCTTTTGCAGTCAGACCCTGATTTTTCATGTATAAGACCTTCTGCAGACGGACCCTGATATTTCATGTATAAGACCTTCTGCAGTTGGACCCTGATATATCATGTATAAGACCTTCTGCAGTTGGACCCTGATTTTTCATGTATAAGACCTTCTGCAGTCAGACCCTGATATTTCATGTATAAGACCTTCTGCAGTTGGACCCTGATTTTTCATGTATAAGACCTTCTGCAGTAGGAACCTGATATTTCATGTATAAGACCTTTTGCCATCAGACCCTGATTTTTCATGTATAAGACCTTCTGCAGATGGACCCTGATATTTCATGTATAAGACCTTCTGCAGTTGGACCCTGATATTTCATGTATAAGACCTTCTGCAGTTGGACCCTGATTTTTCATGTATAAGACCTTCTGCAGTTGGACCCTGATATTTCATGTATAAGACCTTCTGCAGTTGGACCCTGATATTTCATGTATAAGACCTTCTGCAGTCAGACCCTGATATTTCATGTATAAGACCTTCTGCTGTCAAACAAACAAATTATGTTGATGGTAAATTAACAGAAATAACAGAAGTATAGAGGAACAATTTAACATCCAATTAATGTAGCCTGCAACACGGTGATAAAACTATCTCATGTGTTTATAAAACATCCTTAATACCTTGTGTGCATGCAATTGAAGATCCGCAATTTACTATAATGATGTGAATGGAAATGATTTAACTTAAAAAGGGAAAATAATTACATGTATATCTAAGCCCACCATCAGGTGAAGCTAAGGACATGTCCATTTATAAATCTAATCATGCGTGACCACAATGCATTCAGGACACAGTGATGTTATCATGTAAAATGCAGGTACTCTCATTTAATCATGCGAAAAATTGCATGACAAAATGTACTTAAATGTTGGAATTTGTGTTAAACATTTCTTTGATTAAGATGTTTTAAGTAATTAAGCATGCTCGCCCATCACTGTCATTTATATATACATACTGTATAAAGATGTATACAAATTTTGTGTTTTCTAATTCTTAATTAAGTTTCCAACAAGCAATTTTTTACCCTGTCACTGAATTTATTTTGCAATTTTGGCTTAAGACAAATTTTTAATTAATTTTCCCATCAAGATTTAAAATAAAATTTGAAGCTGATGTGCATTTAGCTTTTAAAATCAATGTTAATTACATAAATTGCTGTACATAAAAAATACTCTGGCTAAAAGGAACTAATTAACCTTAATTTTGGCTTAGATTGGGGTTGTATTTTGTTTCTTAAATGTTTTAATTCATCTGATTACTTGCAGAAAAAAGAGCTTTTATATTTTTTTTTATTTTTTTTTTTTTTATAATTTTTTCCCTTATCAATTATTTGGTTTTTTTTATAATTAGATATACTTTTAATATTAGATTTTAGATTTTACTTTAAAAAAAAACAAAAATTTTAAAATAATATGTTTTTATTTAAACATCACAATACCCACTACCACCAATGCCTACACACACATGGCAAAATTTGTAAACATTTGTAAAACTGATGAAAAATTATTAAATAAATTTTGTCCATTTAATGATCAAAATATCAATGCAAGCCACAAATTGTATTCAAGACACTCATTAAAAGAGGGATGTTAATGGTAGGATAACACCTTTATTGAATCTCCTCCACTGCCCATCTGATCCAATCCCCTCAAAGTATTTCGCAGGCTATGATTCCACATTTGCAGAGTTATAGTCCTTGATCTTTTATCAGTAGTGTGGGGGAATTTTCATTCTTTTTTGGATATGTAATAGTTATTTATTTTATCAAATATCATTCAAGATCATTGAAGTCTTGAAATTTCAGTCACAAAGAGAGAGAGAGAGAGAGATGGAGAAAACTAAAAATACAAATCCAGATAGATGTTTTTTGCGGCTTCAAAATTGATGACAAAATTTCATTTCATCAGCATCGAGGCAGAAAGAATTCATTATCAGGTTTTTTATTGTTACTTAATCCCAGTTTGATACAAGTTTGATAAGTTACCATCAGTCTCACCCCAGTCTAATCCATCAATTTGATCATTATTTTTCTTTTTGCATGATCCAACGATACGGTTAAGAAAAGTGAAATAAATACTTTCTGGTTTAATAGATTACGACCTTGCTATCCTGAGAGGTCTCAGGGGAATTTACAATTTGTCTCTTTCATTGGAATATTTAGTTAACTATGTCGGAATTTTAGGCCATGATATTTTTCTTCTTTTAATTTGGTGAAGGCTATTAAGTGATTGGACGTAAATGATGGAATAAATTGACGTTTTTTACTGTGATCTTTAAAGATCTTTGACTCTTTTCATTAACCAGCGAGACGTAATTTACCGTATTATATATATACATGATAGGTTCCTGTTGCTGGGTTCCCTTTGTTGTTATAAATTTACTCTTTCCATGATCCCTGACTAAAAACATCAGTAGAAAATTATGTTAGAAAAAGCTTTCAAAAATTTCAATCTTTTCTACATTTTGATGTTTTGTCTCACTTTCTTAAAGCTGTTTTCTTACTTACAGCCAATATGAGCTCTTTTTTATATTTGATTTATATAATGTTGCTTAGCTTGTTGTGCAGCATACTGTACTTTTATCTAGTTCATACTCCACATAGTTTCAAGGGATTAATGGAAGCACTGTTGAAGGCCTGAACCACAGCTAACCGTGTCATTGACTGCAACAAGGACTTTGTTTTTCTTTGAAGTTATTTTGCTACCCTTCTTTGGAAAAAATACCTTTATACTGGAATCAGCATAACAAGTGATATCTTCATCATTTAGGATATGTAAGCCTAGTTTAAAATCTCTGGAAAAGTCCTTGAATTTGTGATTTGCCTTGAAAAGTCCTGGAAAATGAAATGTCCTTAAAATGTCCAGGAAAAGTATTTGAATTGGTTTTAAAAGTCCTTGAATTTTTTTGGTCTGTTTAACCAATGTTATAATAAGAAAATTAAAACATAATATTTCGAACTTAATTTTTTTTACCATGTTCATCAAAAGATCAACAAATTGACTTCAGCGCTTATATGGTAATCTGCAATGCATACAAGCGTTTTATGTGATACCCCACTCTTCACTTTGGTACGTCCATGGTGATAAAAAAAGAAATGGCAGCTACCAAATGAAGATGTGCATTCAATGTAAATTGGTTGCATGTAGTGGCTAAAGCCATTTAAGGCCGTTAGACACAAACACCTATGTGTTTTTTGCATCAAATGAATTGATTGTTGTCCATTGGGGAATCTAGTCAATATGTTACTTAACACTGTTTATTTGATTTAAATTTATTTAATAAATTAGTTTTAATTGAATATAATGTTGTCTGATATGAATATATTATTTTTTAAGTTAATCCTTGAAAATCAACCATTTGTCCTGGAAAAGTCCTGGAAAATTCCTTGAATTTTGTCAGTCTAAGTCTGTACAAACCCTGTAAGGATTTTTCAGACAAGTTTTTTAGCTCACCTGAGCCAAAGGCTCAGATGAGCTATTGCAATCTATCACCGTCTGTCGTGCGTCGTCCGTCGTCCGTCGTGCGTAAACTTTACATTTTAATCTTCTCCTCCAAAACTACTGGGCCATATTTGATGAAACTTGGTGATTATCATGCCTGGGTAACAGCCTTTCAAAATTGTGTTTGGGGTTTGGCCACGCCCAACAAGATGGCCGCTGTTACTAAAAATAGCAAAAAGACAAAAAAATCTTCTTCTCTGAAACCAAAAGGTGCAGGCAAATTTTGATTGGATATTTGGATTCAGCATACCTGGGAACATTAAAATTGTGTTTTTCATGAAAATTAGACGAAAAATAGGTTACGCGTTTTTTCGTAAAATTACATAATTTTTAAAATGAGACATTTATTGATATAACTTCATAACGGCTAAAGGTAATTGTATGGAGTTTTCACTGTTGATCTTGTCTTGCAATTTTCTTCCAATTGATGTCAAGGTCGAAGGTCAAGGTCATGTCCCAGTTTTTGACCTTTGATAAAAAATGCTATTTTTTAAACATTTCTTGTGATAATGGCATAGGATTTTCAGTTATTTGTAGGTATTGACATGACGATCATTTTGATACATAGATCAGGGTCATGGGTTCAAAGGTCAAGGTCACAGATGTCCAAGAATACCAAAATAGTCAATTATCTGCAAAACTATGAATTTTTAGCTCACCTGACCGAAGGTCATGTGAGCTTATGGCATAGCGCAGCGTGTGTATGTGCGTGTGTGCGTGTGTGTGTGTGTGCGTGTGTGCGTGTGTGCGTCGTTAACACCTATTTTCGACTTCTCCTCTGAAACTACCGGACAGTTTTTAATGAAACTTTGTCAGAAGTATATATGGGCCGGTGCAATTCAGATTTGTTCGTGGCGTTGCCATGGCTACCATAACTAGGTCAAGGTGACCTAGAGGTGCAAAAATCTTAAAAAATCTTCTTCTCCGAAAGTACTGATTGGAGAAAAAATCTGAGCCTATAGTTTGTTCATTTTGTAAAATTCGGATAAAAAATAGGTTACGCGTTTTTGCGTCAAATTTTGAAAAAATCGTAAAATAGCTTCAAATTGTTATAACTTGACTATTTGACCAGATAATGACATGGGGTTTTCAGTTTTGACATCTTCTTGTTAGTATCTTCAAAATGAGGTCAAGGTCAATTGTGAAGGTCGTGACCTAATTTTTTTTACCTCTGATTATAATTATTATCTCGAAAACTATAAACTTTTTGTATAGGCATGTATATTAGAATGTTGTAGGTATTGATACAACGATCATTTTGATGTATAGAAAAAGGTCATGGGTTCAAAGGTCAAGGTCACAGATGCGAAACAATACGGAAATGGTTAATTATCTCGAAAACTATAAACATTTTGTATAGGCATGTATATTAGAATGTTGTAGGTATTGATACAACGATCATTTTGATGTATAGAAAAAGGTCATGGGTTCAAAGGTCAAGGTCACAGATGTGAAACAATACCGAAATGGTTAATTATCTCGAAAACTATAAACTTTTTGTATAGGCATGTATATTAGAATGTTGTAGGTATTGATACAACGATCATTTTGATGTATAGAAAAAGGTCATAGGTTCAAAGGTCAAGGTCACAGATGCGAAACAATACCGAAATGGTTAATTATCTCGAAAACTATAAACTTTTTGTATAGGCATGTATATTAGAATGTTGTAGGTATTGATACAAAGATCATTTTGATGTATAGAAAAAGGTCATGGGTTCAAAGGTCAAGGTCACAGATGTGAAACAATACCGAAATGGTTAATTATCTCGAAAACTATAAACTTTTTGTATAGGCATGTATAATAGAATGTTGTAGGTATTGATACAACAATCATTTTGATGTATAGAAAAAGGTCATGGGTTCAAAGGTCAAGGTCACAGATGCGAAACAATACCGAAATGGTTAAATATCTCGAAAACTATAAACATTTTGTATAGGCATGTATATTAGAATGTTGTAGGTATTGATACAACAATCATTTTGATGTATAGAAAAAGGTCATGGGTTCAAAGGTCAAGGTCACAGATGTGAAACAATACTGAAATGGTTAATTATCTCGAAAACTATAAACTTTTTGTATAGGCATGTATATTAGAATGTTGTAGGTATTGATACAACGATCATTTTGATGTATAGAAAAAGGTCATGGGTTCAAAGGTCAAGGTCACAGATGCGAAACAATACGGAAATGGTTAATTATCTCGAAAACTATAAACATTTTGTATAGGCATGTATATTAGAATGTTGTAGGTATTGATACAACGATCATTTTGATGTATAGAAAAAGGTCATGGGTTCAAAGGTCAAGGTCACAGATGTGAAACAATACCGAAATGGTTAATTATCTCGAAAACTATAAACTTTTTGTATAGGCATGTATATTAGAATGTTGAAGGTATTGATACAACGATCATTTTGATGTATAGAAAAAGGTCATAGGTTCAAAGGTCAAGGTCACAGATGCGAAACAATACCGAAATGGTTAATTATCTCGAAAACTATAAACTTTTTGTATAGGCATGTATATTAGAATGTTGTAGGTATTGATACAAAGATCATTTTGATGTATAGAAAAAGGTCATGGGTTCAAAGGTCAAGGTCACAGATGTGAAACAATACCGAAATGGTTAATTATCTCGAAAACTATAAACTTTTTGTATAGGCATGTATAATAGAATGTTGTAGGTATTGATACAACAATCATTTTGATGTATAGAAAAAGGTCATGGGTTCAAAGGTCAAGGTCACAGATGCGAAACAATACCGAAATGGTTAAATATCTCGAAAACTATAAACATTTTGTATAGGCATGTATATTAGAATGTTGTAGGTATTGATACAACAATCATTTTGATGTATAGAAAAAGGTCATGGGTTCAAAGGTCAAGGTCACAGATGTGAAACAATACTGAAATGGTTAATTATCTCGAAAACTATAAACTTTTTGTATAGGCATGTATATTAGAATGTTGTAGATATTGATACAACGATCATTTTGATGTACAGAAAAAGGTCATGGGTTCAAAGGTCAAGGTCACAGATGCGAAACAATACCGAAATGGTTAATTATCTCGAAAACTATAAACTTTTTGTATAGGCATGTATATTAGAATGTTGTAGGTATTGATACAACAATCATTTTGATGTATAGAAAAAGGTCATGGGTTCAAAGGTCAAGGTCACAGATGTGAAACAATACTGAAATGGTAATTATCTCGAAAACTATAAACTTTTTGTATAGGCATGTATATTAGAATTGTAGGTATCGATTCAATGATCATTTTGATGTATAGAAAAAGGTCATGGGTTCCAAGGTCAAGGTCACAGATGTGAAACAATACTGAAATGGTTAATTACCTTGAAAACTATTAACTTTTTGTATAGGCATGTATACTAGAATGTTGTAGGTATTGATACAACAGTTATCATGATGAAAAAAAAAGTCATTGGGGTTTAGTATTTATGTTTTCTTTAAATCTATCAGCTAGCCATTAGTTATCAGGTGAGCGTATCAGGCCCATGGGCCTCTTGTTTGTATAGGCATGTATATCAGAATATTGTAGGTAATGGCACAATGGCCATTTTGATATATGAATAAAGGTCATGGGTTCAAAGGTCAAGGTCACAGATGTAAACAAGTACTGAAATGGTTAATTATCTCAAAAACTATAAACTTTTTGTATAGGCATGTATATTGGAATATTGTAGGTATTGGCCTAACGATCATTTTGATATATGAATGAAGGTCATAGGCTCAAAGGTCAAGGTCATAGAATTGAACGAATACTTAAATGGTTAATTATCTCAAAAACTATAAACTTTTTGTATAGGCATGTATATTAGAATATTGTAGGCATTTGCACAACGATCATTTTGATATATGACTGAAGGTCATAGGTTCAAAGGTCAAGGCCATAGACGCGAACGAATACTTAAATGGTTAATTATCTCAAAAACTATAAACTTTTTGTATAGGCATGTATATTGGAATATTGTAGGTATTGGCCTAACAGTCATTTTGGTATATGAATGAAGGTCATAGGTTCAAAGGTCAAGGTCATAGAATTGAACAAATACTTAAATGGTTAATTATCTCAAAAACTATAAACTTTTTGTATAGGCATGTATATTGGAATATTGTAGGTATTGGTCTATCGATCATTTTGATATATGAATGAAGGTCATAGGTTCAAAGGTCAAGGTCATTGATGCAAATGAATACTTAAATGGTTAATTATCTCAAAAACTATAAACTTTTTGTATAGGCATGTATATTGGAATAAGGTACGTATTGGCCTAACGATCATTTTGATATATGAATGAAGGTCATAGGTTCAAAGGTCAAGGTCATAGACGGGAACGAATATTTAAATGGTTAATTATCGCAAAAACTATAAACTTTTTGTATAGGCATGTATATTGGAATATTGTAGGCATTTGCACTACAATCATTTTGATATATGAATGAAGGTCATTGGTTCAAAGGTCAAGGTCATAGATGCAAACGAATACTTAAATGGTTAATTATCTCAAAAACTATCAACTCTTTGTATAGGCATGTATATTGGAATATTGTTGGTATTGGCCTAATGCACATTTTAATATACAGATGTTTTAGCTGTTTATAAATAAAATATTGTAGCTAGACTTTAAATATGTTATATATAGCATACTTATATAATAATTATTATAATTAATTTGCAAAAATACTTGCATATTATTGGCCCTCACTGCTGAAAATTTTGATATTCTCTTTTATTAATGTCATTGACCATTGAACCTCTGCATAAGATATGTACTCTTCCTCAGGTGAGCGTTAAGGCCCATGGGCCTCTTGTTTTCATAAGGGATAAAAATATTTTTTTTTTATAATTCATTTGCATTTTTATGTAACATCATCCACTGATGCTAAAATAAAATAAGGCAAATGTTTTGAAATAGAATTCTCACAAAAATTAAGTAACATGGAAATTTCTAGATCATACAGTATTTCGAAAATGAATAATATACATTTTCATCCTTAAGAAAGTTTTTGCAATGCCTATAGCTTGGCTCAAGTGTAATACATGTTTTTGCAATTCTTTTTCCGTTTTAGTGAGAAAAATAAGAAAAAATAATTGTGATTCATCCAAAAATATAAAAAATAATTTGTGTAATTTGTCATTTGTCTTTCAACATTTCAACATGGCAGAGTGTTTGTTCTTGTTTCCTCTGTCCAAATTACAGTTTTTTGGCTTAAGTTTGACTGATTTGTAAAATAATCTTCCCTTTTGATAAAGTTTGTCTGTCGGATGGTTTCATTCTGATTGACATAAACCTTTAGTTATATTTTCAAGGGATTAATAAAGAAATTCAAGTGATGGTTGACTGACTCATGTAATGTTACTTCACATCAATAGTCTTTTTTGGCTCCTAACAAAAAAAAAAATAAAATAAAAGATGAAATTCCAAATAGTTTATCTATAAATAAGAACTTGAAAGCGGAAGTCATTGTTTTATAATTCAAAGAGTTTATCATTTTCTGTCTTCTGTTTTTCATATTTAGGGAACCTTGCTATAAAATTTGCTTACTGATTGCAATCTTGGTTTTGACTTTTATATTGGAATAGAAGATCCTAAATAAGTGTGAGAAATAAAAGGCCAGTTTGCCTGCTAAGAGTCAATGATTCCACCACCATCCAAACACTTGGCTGGCACGTTAAAAGTAAAAGAATCTTGACAGGAGCATAAAAAACTACTGTTCCATCCTCCCACTTATAACTTGGCTTTTCTTTAAATTTGAAGTTTGAAGTTGAATTAAGTTTCTCTCTCTCTTTGAATCTTTATTAATGCAGAATGAGATAGATTGTGCTTGCTTTAACTTTCTATTGGAAATAATTGAATCAAACCTACTCCCCTCCCCTCCCTAACTATATTTATGTCATTTTTAGGTGTTGAAATTTACGACAAAACTTTAACCATAAACAGTATAGATATTATTGTTATCGTAAAGGATAACATTTCAGTTATTTGTGTTGTTTTCATTAAGTAATGGCGTATTTTCTCTTTATGATCTGAATTATGGCTTGTTGTGATATCTGATAATAAAAATAAATGTTAGGATGGAATTCTTCATCAAGAAATCAGGAATCATGTTTTATAGTTATCTTTCATCACTTTAATGTGTGTTAAGGGTTTCTTGTACTCTTAGTTGTAAGTGCAATGTTTAGAACTTTAAGTTTCTGTGATTTTATACTTCTATGAAAAATATAAAAATTCACTGTCCAAAGTTTCTAGCTTCAATGAAAAAAAAAATCAAATAGCACTATCCAAAGATTCTAGCTTCAAAGAAAATAAATTCCACTATCCAAAAATTCTAGCTACCGGTAAATTCACTCTAAATTGCGAAATTCTAGCAAAATTATAAAATTTGGTATCTGAAGATTTTATCTCGTGATATCAACATATCTATAATATCTAATTGATTTGATAAGTTTGGTGTAAAAATATTTGTTCTGATGTATATTATTTAATAAAAATATTTTATTATTTTTCTCTTGTTGTATCTGGAGGCTTGGTGGCTTTGTTGTATCTGGAGGCTTGGTGGCTTTGTTGTATCTGGAGGCTTGGTGGCTTTGTTGTATCTGGAGGCTTGGTGGCTGAATGGTCCAAATCATTGTCATACTGATCAAAGTGTCTCTTACCACCTGGATTTGAGAAAACTTGAGTGCCCAGAGACTAAAGTAGAGATCCACTTTCTAGATTTGAATTTGGACATCGAGAGGAATTGCAATTCCCCAAGACCATGAATAAGGCCACTTCACCAACATAGCTTGACCCCATTAACTTTAAAATTGATCTAGATGATAGTCAAGCTGCATTTTCAGTAAAGGAGAAACTTAATCTTTTGTATATTGAATACTAGTAATCTTTTTAAGACTGTATAATATTAAAACAATGGTTTTTTTTTTCTGTTTTAAATGTTTAAAAACATCTACTGATGAAATCTTTTAAGTTCAATCTGTGTGATTTTCCAGATATCCTTGAGAAGATTAGGAGAAACTTTACGATTGCATGTTTAAAGGATAAAATGGTTTTTATTTTGCATGATAAATGTTAAAAGAATTAAATAAATAAACATTTCCTGGTACACTATTTTATGTACCTGAAAAACGGAAATGGAAATACATGGGGAAAAAAATAACACAATGATATTTTCTTTTACGATAGTGAGGATTGCTGGTGATTGGTTATTTTAAATACCAAGTTGCATGTTAAGTTGCCTTTTTATCGTCAATTACATGTTATGAGAATTGAAATAAACACTGATTGGAAAGTGAAATCGACGTTGTAAAAGACGTTAAAAGGCATTATTACATCTGCAGGTTTTATTGATATTCAAATAAAATTAGTGTAGAAAAATTTAGGACCGAGTTTTAATGTTTTATATATTTTTTTAGCTTTATTTTGGTATACAGTACTCTGCATTCAGAAATTAAAGTCACGGGGCCCTTTGGAAAAGATTAAATGTGTAACCACCGGCATAACACATTAAAGAACCCTGCCTTCATATTGCCTTGAGTGCACTGCAAAGGTAAAAATATCTCTGAAATATCATTTGTAGCTGGTGATGTCTCAATGTAAGTGAAATATTCTTGACTAGGACCATTCAATCAATCAATTGTGCACCACATGAACTTATGTAGTGAAACCCTTGAGTTAATAAAACACTCATTATAACTGTAAGATTGCTTAAGCAACCAAAACATTTTTAAAAGTAATTTTTTATATTTCAAAGGTATAAAGAAATTTGCCAATAAATCTAGTAATTAGTTAACCGTTGGATATGTGGCTGGTTACATTGAGTTTAGATTACTGTAAATCAAATATTTTGGCTTTCATTTTGTTTTACTTAATTTCATAAGAGAATTAAGATGCAAAAATAGAATATTCCTGAATATTTCATTCAATAGAATTCACTTGCAATTGCACAGATCGCCAGCCTATCAGACTATAATAAAAGTTTGCGAATAAATTGTAATGTCACCTCTCATGAAAATTTACTGACTTGAAAATTTTCCAATTCACAATATGTCTTAAAAGATTGTTAAAATCTTTTGGTTTTTTGAAGATAAATTGTCACTTTACATGAAACTTTTGTTTTAAAATACCAAGTAAATGTAATTTTTTTTAAAGTGTAATCTGTCATATTCAACTCCCACTTTAACACCTTAACAAGTTTTTATCTCCTTAATCAAACATTATAAGTGACAGATTTTGATTGGATAAAAAATTGAAACAAGCCAACAAGTACGTACTTGATAACGTTTTGTAACAAATATGAAATGAATAACATTTATTACACTTTAATATACTGTCAAAGATTTCCGTTAGTTTTCTTATAATATTTGTCTTTACATATTCCTTGTTAACCTCCGAGGTTTAGTATCGTAGCTTATATCAATGTAAAGTGGTATCGCTGTCGCCCCTCCGAAAAAAGATCAATACGGCTTTTTCTGTTTCTTGGATGTATGAATTGCCATTTTGACTCTAAGCCAAAATTATCAGATGAAAATATCTTGTTATCGTACACGGGACGTATCTCGATAGTGTGAGTGAGATTACTGGTATCGTGTAATTATGTTCTGTCACATGAATGTAATGGAGTTGAAATGTAAATAACTGTTTTTTTCTTTTCATTAATGTAGGTTTTAGAGTCCACACAGTATTTATATAATTATTTCACATTTTGACAAGAACACACAGAAAATTGTTTTATTCATCCAAATATGAATTTTATAAATAAGCCCAATTTTTGAAAGGTCACTTTATTGACAAAACTATTGAAATTAACTGCCATGATCTTCAAACATTTGAGCATAATTATAATATTATTTTTATTGAATCAAGAGAGCCTAAGAAAGTAGCCAAGTGGCCTATAATATCAGTTTATGAATTACAGTGACTCATTACGTATGTTTAAATCCCACTTAGATAAAAGCTTGTAATAGGTCAGTGTTTTTTTCTGGGTATACTGGATTCTTCTACCATTACTGAACTCAGACACCCTTCAATTAAGTGATAGAATCATGACTTGGGGGTGAAACACCATTGCTCTGTTCTACTCCTCTTATTTTATCATGACATAGTTATTCCATGGGTGTAACAACCTCTGACAGTAGTAATACCGGTTATCACTGATACCTCGGGACAACAGATTTTTCTGTTTTCAAAACACACAGGAAATAATTTTTATTGCTTAATAAATTTTCGTATTTTCGAATAAGTATTCAATTCTGCATCTGGCATCTTAATACACTGATGAAGGGTCACTAGGGAAACGCTTAAAAGACGGTCTACAAAGTGCATTCTTTGCCCATTCAGTTTGCACATTCTCCTGTAAAACAGTTTCATGCCTGTCTGGAAAAAATGTAACCCCTAAGACTATTTTATTAGCATTTATATAGGAGATTAGATAATACATGTAATATTATTGTTTATATGGTGAACCATGTATTTATTGTTAATGTTTGTGTAGAATAATAAAACCTACCCCCTGCTAACCTGATCAAGTCTGGGTAAGTAAGGGATAAAGTATGATTTCTTAGTGTCTGGGTCTATTGTTTCCTGTAGTTATGGAAATCTTTCAGAATTTTCAAGTATGATATCATTATAGGAAGTGCTTGCAGATCACTGAACCTTATCCAGCCAAGGTTCTAATCTTTCTCAGTCAGATCCTTGTGTGGAATTGTATAAAAAATTTTATTCACTTGTTCACAATTATGGATTTTTGCCGAATTCTATGGAAATTTTCTTCATTTATATGGATTTTTGTGGAATTCCATTGAAATTTGTTTTCACTTGATAATTTATTTTGAAACTGTGTGGAATTTCATCCTCATATGGGACATTTATGGTACAGGTATATAGATTTCTGTGGAAACTTTTCTGCACTTTGTCACCCATTTCGATGTGGAAGTCTATGGAAACTCATCTTTGCTTGCTTATCTATATAGATTTGTGGCATTTTTCTGGTGGCAGACTATTTCAACCATTACTTTCCAATCTGGTGTTGCGAGATTGTACAAGCAGCTACTTACTTGTTCACTAAACTGAGCTACCAGTTAGACACATTTGTTGTAAATAAAGCATGTTATTTTCCAGTGTTTTACATATGTGGTGGCAATCAGTTCTTTGATGGTTGAGGAAACCATAGTGTCTTGAGAAAACAGCCAAACTTTCTCTCACTCATGACACTAGGGATCTGTCTAAGTTAATAATACAAACCCACCTTGTGAGAGGCACTGTGGTCCAATAAGCCAACACTTTAGACCACTTGACCACTAAGGTTCTATTGTAGAGGAAGTTTTGACTATAGTTGAAAACTACATAAAAATCTTGCTTATAAAAACTACTAGAGTCTGATCAATCAAATTTGTTGTTATAAAGAGATTTGAGGGACACATACATTTAATAGACTTTGCAAAAATAATGCCATACAAAGGTAACATTCAAGTATAAATGGTTGTTACTTTTAATTTGTACAGTCATGTCTATGAAGACCACCAAAGGGGATCTTCAAAAGTTGCCTTTATGAGCAAGTGGCCCTTACATACAGTTTCAAATAATATGAATAAAGATACGGTATTTTACTGGCCTTTAGAAGTAGGTGGCCCTTATATAGAGGTGGCCTTTAAGGCAGGCTTGACTTGGTAATCATAGCAGTATTTGCTTAAGTAATATGTGCCACATTCACCTAAATAAAACGATCAAGTTCTAATTAGGGAAATACTGTTAGTTTGTTTAACTCTCACAAATTTTTGTATAATGAGGATTGATAGAAAATGGATAAATGTAAATGTAAAATGGAGATTGAAGGGAAAATGGATAAACAGAAATGTTTTTCTTACAGAGTTATTCATTCAGCTATTACTCTGTTACTATTTGTAGAATGGAAGACAGACATATAAAATTGACTGTTGATAAAATATAGAAAATGGTGCTGTCACCAATTTTCTCAACTAAAATGAGGAAATGGAGAGGCTGTTTTCAATTATATGTCGGATTGATTTTATGTTAGCGGAACTCATTGATATAATGTGTGTCATGATTGGATGAGCACTGATAGTAGTTCATTAACTTTCACCTACACTTTCTATTATCGTGTTCATATCTTTGGCATGTTTTAGCAATTCGTTCTAATTCCGACCTTACGAGCTGGTCAGTTTTTGGATATTCATCATTTTTTCCAGACAAATTTATGTGGCAAACCAATGAGTGTTGATGGAGAAATAAAATGACTTTGTCTGAAATGACGATTTATGGTGGCTTTTTATTGCAACGTTAACACACAAAATCACGAAGCTTTAATAAAACTATAAAGAAAAGGACATTATTACAGCACTAAATTATATAGTTCATGTAAAAAGGTTACAAAAAGTACCTACCACTACTGTAGCTCAGCTGGTAGATTGCTTGTTCTATATGTTGGACGTCTGGGATCAAACCCTGACAGAGTCTAATATAGCTATGAAGACAAGCACTAAATTATAGTTCATGTAAAAAGGTTACAAAATGTACCTTTAGTGCCAGAACACTACAGTAGCTCAGCTGGTGGAGTATTCACCCTGGAGAGGGTACAATCATGACCTCTACTGTAGTTCATTTGATTCAATATTGGAGATCAGCATCAAACCCAGGCCAGGTCTGATCAAGACTTGATAATCTATGTATGTAGTAACTGTTCTTTCCCCCAAATGCTTTACATTTAGAAATGAAGGCATCGGGCAATTCAGAAGACACCTTAAAAACCAATGCCCCATGTCAGGGTAGATGCAACATTTAAAAAACCTTCCCTGCACATTACTGTGGATAAGGTTAAAATTTCTGCTACTTCACCTGTAACTGGGGATGTCTTGATGTAAGTGAACTATTCTTAACTGGGACAAAAATACATCAATAAATCACTCAACTAGTCTTGTCAGTGTTTAAATTCATTTTATAATTAGAGCTGTCAGGTGAACAAAGCAACATAGTTCACAGCCCATCAAAATCTTTAACACACTGGAAGTATAACACAAGATCTTCTACAAGATCTGTTGAGTGGAGCAATAAAGTTTATGCTACTGTCAAGATTCTTTCTTTTTTATCGAAGTGGCCAGTTCAGGGATGATGGAGGAAACCCCTGACCTTCGGCAAATCAACCGATAAATTTTCTTGAAGCACTTTTCGCTCCTTGATCATATGTTCCCAAAAAACCAATCAAATTATTTGATTAGTATTTTTTCTCATCAAGTACAGTTACGTTTCACATGTGTACCATCATGTCTTGTTATTAGCATCAAGTTATGGAGGACTTGATATATATTTTTGTTAATGCATATACCGGTAATTGGCAAAATTGAATATTAAAAAATCATTTTGACTATTATTTGTAATTCTTGTTAATTACTTAGTGTTGTTTGAGCAGTATGTTAAAACTAGAAATTTTAAACTTATGGCAAACTTGAATCCTAAAAAATCATTTTTCTGACATAGACTGTGGCGAAAAAAAACCCTATTTTCTGGTCTTAGGATTTCAATTAGCAAATAGACAAGTGGAGATTACTGAGGCATGGTGTAATAGACGTGGTCTCTAATGGCTTCTCACCGCCAATGCCTTCCAGCATTATGAAGTCTTATTACTGTTGGGGCACTAGTAATATTGTCTTCATAGTCAGGTGCCGTGTTTCGTCAAAATTCTATTTGTGAACAAAATCATGTGGAAATTATAGATTTAAAAACGTAATGACATGAATCAGATTTCTGTTTCTGAATTCTGAAATCGATAAGAAAGCTATTGTTTTTTATTTTTTGTTATCCGACACATTTCATAGCACTCATTTTGGTATTTTTTTGTGATCGTGATATGTTTGAAAACAGTCAATGAAATATGACATAGAAGAATTTGAAACAAGTATTGTAGAGTATCATGTATCAATGATGAAAGTATTCATACGGAACTCTGGTTGTATGGCTGCATTTGGTGTGAAATTTACTCCTTGCAGGTTACATGTTAGACAAAATGTATGATGCATTGCCACTACAAAATCATATCAAATTCATTTGTAGAAAATATTTATTACTTGAGAGATTTCTGGTATTCAAGTACTTAGTACTCGTCTAATATTTTTTTTTAATTTGTGTTTGGTTATATGATCCCACTTTACATGAAAAATTAATTTGAGGATGAAAAAAAAACCACAAATCTGTTTAAATGTTATGAGAGCTCAGATGAAAGAACACTTTAATATCAAAGAATTAGCGTCCCTTTGTTGTCATAATTTGTCGATCTTGAGTTGTAATTTCCCGGTTGTTGTGATACTAAGATAATAACACCAGTTGAAATAAATATGGAATTTATTACCATAATTGAATAAACGACACATAATACACAATGAATATAATATTCTTAAAATTATCCACTTACTCTCTGAGAATTTTTTTTAAAAGTATTAGAATTTAGTCGCAGCTGGGTAATAATATGGTTACTACAAAGGGAACACATAGATTCATTTATTGTAATTGCTGGTTTGTTGGTGGTTTTTTTAGTCCTTCTGAGTAATAGGTGGGGAGTTGTACAATTTCATTACACAACCTTCGATAAGATGTTCAGTGTTATCTCCCTTGGCGGCCGCCAGATGGCCTCGCTATATAAAGTCGGATGCGCATCCCCGCATCCATTCTCCAACTTGGCGCGCTTCGTTCAGCTTCCGATTTTAATCCTTCATCATCCTTCGTCTCAGTGAAAAATAATCGGGAAAAAATTTAGTAATTTTGTTCTTTTCCCTGTTCTATTATTTTTCGATCTATATTTACTATCGACGTGTCTAAGTAAGACAGGGATGGCGGATAATATCAGCCTTCGTGCTGGAACAATTACAGAGTTTGAAAATGGTGTCAATCAGGATTCCGAAAACACCAATAACCTCAGAAATCCTCAAGCCAGTAAAAACATGGTAGAGAGTGAAAATCACAAGGACAAAAAATTGTCTAGTGCTAGAAAAAGTCGCAAAGACCATGCAATTTCTGAAGATGAATCGGAAAGCAGTTCAGACTCCAATTCGGAGGGGAACTCTTCAGATTCTGATTCCGAGAGTTCAGGAAACGAATCTGATAATAACCATCGTCGCAAAGTGGTTAGGTCCGTACATTCTGAGACAATCAGTATTAGAAACGGACTTTCAGACGATGAAGAGCCAAGTGTTAATATTTCACAGGCATCAGAGAGATCGGGAACTTATCGAAGGTTTGATCCCCTTCGGGCATCAAAACCAACAGCCTCAATGCCGAAAGATCTGGCTAAGTCTGTTGCAAAATACTTCTCGGCGTATATACCAGACTCAACTTTACAAGAATCTATCTTGGACACAGCACCAGTACCCTCGTGTGAAGGTATTGGGGTCCCACAGACGGACGATTTCGTATACCCAATTCTTGAGGAGTTGGGAAAATCAGCCGAAAAGAGTGTCGAGAAAGGAATCATTACAGCGCAAAAACGTATGATTCATACAATGGGACCACTATATAAAATGTGGACTATTTTAGAATCTATTAAAAACCAGGCTCATACTGGAAACATTGACACTTTAGACATTTTTCAAATACGTGTGTTTATAAAATTTCCAATTTCTGTACATATTTTTCTTTTGTTTCATGAAAAGAGTTATTGCTGCTCATTACATAAACATGTATGAAATGCTTGAAGCTTATTGGACAATGGTGTAAACATATGCTTGATAACATAATGTGTATTTGAAGCCCTGTTCCATTCAAAGACTCCTCAATCACTCACTAATGCATGTTCACTCACTCTCATGCTCACTCATTCACTTGTTCATTTGTGACCACAGAATATAGAACAAATAAAGATTTACATTTTTGTAGACATTATCACAAATGCTCCTTATTTTATTCAGAGTAATAACTTACTTGAAAGCATCATAATAATTTACATTGTCTGAATGTTTCCTCCAGTCACAGTGGTCTTGGTGTACTAAAGTGTCTGTTAATGGATTTTCGGATGTACAAAGCCTTCACTGAATCCCCACAACTTTTGTTCTACTAAATAACCTGTATAAATAGCAACTGACCTTGTTTGACAGGTGACCACTCTACAGAGGTTGTTTAATATGATAAAGTGACTGACTCATCATTTGTAACTATTTACTGCTACACATAGGCTATAGCTACCTCAGGTTTTACTGTGTTTAAAGATTGTTGAATTAAATTTTACAAGAAATTGTATCAAACAGTGGAAATGAAATCTGTGTTAATAACAAAATTTGTACTTTTTTCACTTTAACTAAATTTTTCAGTTTTCAAAGTCTTTACTTGGCTTTTTAAAGATAGACCAGTATGTTTGCGTTTGACTTTTGGGATTGTGATTTGAACATGGAATGGTATATTTGTATTTGACTTTTGGGTGGTATGTTTGTATTTTGACTTTTGGGATTGTGATTTGAATGGGGAAGGGTATGTTTGTATTTGACTTTTTGGATTGTGGTTTGAGTATGGATGGGTATGTATGTATTTGACTTTTGGGATTGTGATTTGAGCGTGAGCGGATATGTTTGTATTTGACTTTTGGATTGTAATTCAAGCAATTAGACCAGTATGTTTGTGTTTGACTTTTGGGATTGTAATTTGAGCGTGGACTGGTATGTTTGTGTTTGACTTTTGGGATTGTAATTTAAGCATGGACGGGTATGTTTGTATTTGACTTTTGGGATTGTAATTTGAACATGGACGGGTATGTTTGTGTTTGACTTTTTGGATTGTGATTTGAACATGGACTGGTATGTTTGTGTCTGACTTTTGAGATTGTAATTTGAGCTTGGACTGGTATATTTTGTGTTTGACTTTTGGAATTGTGATTTGATCGTGGAGTGGTATGTTTGTATTTGACTTTTGGAATTGTGATTTGATCGTGGAGTGGTATGTTTGTATTTGACTTTTGGGATTGTGATTTGAACGTGGATGGGTATGTTTGTGTTTGAATTTTGGGATTGTGATTTTAACATAGAGGGGTATGTTTGTGTTTGACTTTTGGGATAGTGATTGTGCGTAGACTGGTATGTTTGTATTTGACTTTTGGAATTGTAATTTGAGCATGGACCAGTATGTTTGTATTTGACTTTTGGGATTGTGATTTGAACATGGACGGGTATGTTTGTATTTGACTTTTGGAATTGTGACTTGAACATGGACTGGTATGTTTGTATTTGACTTTTGAGGTTGTAATTTCAGCATGGACCAGTATGTTTGTATTTGACTTTTGGGATTGTGATTTCAGCATGGATGGGTATGTTTGTTTTGATTTGATAAGTATGAGTTATCTGTAATCAATATTTGTATTGTATAAGTAAAGAAATGTGACTTGTTCACTTGTTGTAAATGTATATATGATATTCTGGTTAAATATATAAAACATTCTTAATTCTCGTTCTTGTTATATTACATCAGTAGACTATGCTATTGACCTTATGTATGATCTTATTTGATATACTGCAATATTAAACATCACTAGGAGACGACATTACCTCAGAGAAATGATTTTCTAAGAAAATGACATGTCTTAGGTTGTAATATCCGGCACCCACCTTCATTGTTTTGTCTTACAAGTTACTGATTACTAGTATTATAAGATAGATCTCTTTAATCGATCTTGTGTAATAACATATTATGTGTTCTTAATATACAATATATATATATATTAATATTAATATACCCTTTATATTATATATATAATTTCATTTATGCAAACCAATTTTTCTACAGGAATTTGATTTTGATTTTGACCCAAACCAATTTTTCATTAGGAGTTTTATTTTGACCCATTTGTGTTCTTTTATGATAAAACAGAAATGACATCTTCAGTGTTCTTTAGTACATTATTTTTTATTAATAAGAAACATGATTATTTGCTAGAAATATTTTTCTTATTGGAATATTATACTGATTTGTAAAATAAATATTGGCTAGTTTATCCTCACAGAATAATATATCATTTGGATGTCAAACATACTTCTATCATTTAATTTTTTGTCTGGCCTGAGAAGTATAAGACATTGCCAGCAGTAATGCGGTCATTGTCGGTCGTTGTGGTTGTCTGGTTATTGTCAATGTCTTCGTCATTAACATGGTTTCAGACTTTTGCCGTTAACCTATTTTCTCTGAAACCGGAGTGATAAAAAAAATTGGAACTTGAGGAATGGAGGATTTATGACCTAAATACCTACTTACTTTTTTTAGAATGGGGGAACAAGAATGAGTGTTTAAGGTCACAGACTTATGGTTCAAAGATTGCGTGTTTGAGCCCCAGCTGGGCTGTTTGAAATGTCTCTGAGCATGACATTTATTTGACATTGCCCCTCTCCTACCAACTACAAGATTGACTCTGATGACCATATTATACTCTCAATATCTTATTATCTCAAACTTTGATAAGCAGCAATGGCCTGATGAATTTGATTACCTTTAACATACTGGGCAGTGGCCCAAAATTGTAGAGAAATAATACTACAAAATGCTTGCCTGTCTAATTAAAGAGTTTAGGCCATTGAACTCCGTAAAGAGAGACTTGTGTAACTGTAAGAATAGTTTATATACCTGCTTCTCCTGCTTATGGTGTATTTGTTGCCCAATCAATAGGCTATGGTAGAGCTTGTTCCCACTACGGGAACATTGTACAACGAAGCATGCTGCTTGCAAATAAATTGTTGTCTCAGGGATATTAAAAGCCTAGGCTTATCAAGGCCCTCAAAAAATTTTATGGCCGTAATCACAGTATTTTTAATGTTTCTGTATCCAGGATTGCCCTGGATTTATTTCACATGCAATAGTACCATGTTCCTTTCACACAATTTTGATTACACACGTGGCGGGTGTAGTAGCTAAATAGGAGATGCTTACCCTTCCTGGAGCACCCGGCCTCACTTCCCTGGTGGAAGTTCAAGTGTCTACCTGACTTGTCAGTTTTTACTTTGCTTCTGGATTGTGATTCAGACATGGATAAGTATGTTTGTTTTTTATTATATAAATACCGTTGAAGTCTGGTTTGAGCATCATGTAAGTTAAGTTAGACTGTCTATTGATAGACAAGATGTTCAGACTAACAATGCCTTTTTTCTAGCACTTCTAACTATTGCTTTCATAGGACCTTGTCTATGTCTATGTATAAAAGATACAAAGCTATCTCTAATTGTCCAAGATCAATTTGAATTTAGGATTTTAAAATGGCTACCATTATCTGAAAGAGGATTAAAAGTAAGGTCTTAAACTGTCCCCTTGGATTGTAATGGCGACATCATGGTTGTTTTGTATACATTCATTATAAATGAGGTACTTTATTGGTCATTATCTCAGGTCACATGCCGTCCCTTAAGATGGACATTGCCATTTTGTAGCAGTTTCGGTTAATCAAAATTCATAGAAGAGGGATCCAATGTTTGAATACAGATCTCTAGGGTGAAGTTTTTCCAGTAATTAAGAAAAAACAATGAATTTTACAAATCCCCTGTCTGAGTTTAAGGTCAGATTGGAAAAGTATTCAAGGTTATTTTTCTTGTTTGGACCACTAAATAGTAATTAATTCTAGTGGTTGTTTTTGAAGAGTTTGGCTAAAGAAATTCTTCACTTGTCTTTCTTTTACAAAAACGGTAGGCCAAGATACAAATATCTGGTGCTGAACAGGGATTCTGTTTATTTTGTCAAGCATCATATGGATTCCAAACAAAAATATACTGAAGATACCATCAACAAAATGTTGGAGTTTTTGATAGATAACATATTTGTTGTGTTTGGTAATATAGTTTTTCAAAAAAACAATCAGTATACCATTTGGTACAAACTGTGCACCACTGCTTGCTGATTTGTTACTTTATTCTTATGAAGCAGAATTTATGCAGAATCTTGTTAATTCTGGAATGAAAACTGTCGCCAAATCATTCAACTCAACATACAGATATATAGATTACATTCTGTCTCTTAACAATCCTAAATTTGGAGACTATGAAAATGTCATCTATCCTAGTGAGCTGGAAATAAAAGACACGACTGATTCCTCAAGTTCTGCTTCATATTTAGACTTATACCTCAATTATGACGCCATGAAAGGCTAAATTTGAATCTTTATGACAAACGTGATGACTTCAATTTTTCTATTGTCAACTTTCCTTTTTATGCAGCAATATACCTGCTTCTCCTGCTTATGGTGTATTTGTTTCCCGATTAATACACTATGGTAGAGCTTGTTCCCATTACGGTGACTTTGTACAACAAAGTAGGCTGCTTGCAAATAAATTGTTGACTCAGGGATATTGCAAGCCTAGGCTTATCAAGGCCCTCAAAAAGTTTTATGGCCGTCATCATGGTTTTGTTGATAAGTTTGATGTCTCTGTGTCCAGGATTGCTCTGGATATATTTAAGGTATCATAGTTCCATGTTCCTTTCACACAATTTTGATTACACATATGGCGGGTGTAGCTAGCTAACCAGGAGGTGCTTACCCTTCCGGAGCACCCGGCCTCACTTCCCTGGTGGAAGTTTACATGTCTAACCTAACTTGTCAGTTCCAAAGTTTTTACTTTGCTTCTGGATTGTGATTCGAACATGGATTAGTATGTTTGTTTTTTTACTATAGGCAAACAACTTTGACCTGCCTATTTCACCTTTCATTAGGATTATCCATATAGAAGGATCCAACCAATTACATGGATAGTGTTAAAGATTCATATTTAATAAATATGCAATGAATGTGCTTATTCTTTGCAAATTAGTGTTTCCTATAATGTATATGAAATAAAAACTTGTTTTCCCTATGAATAAATACACTAGTCCATAATGATATTTAAGGTCAAGCGGACAGGTCATTGTTGTTTGCCTATACCGGTTTCGTTAATTGTGTGTATTTTGTTGTTGTTTTTATTCATATATTTATTGTTACTAAAAATCTTATGTTGAGTATTGTAAGATTCATGTTTTAAAAATATAGTACAACCTCATGGGTTACTCATGGGGCCTAAAGAAATGTGGACTTTTTTCACAAGTAGTCTTTATAAAAAGGAACACTTTGATTGAAATTTTAAGTGAAAGGACATAAAAACACTGGTCTTAAAGGACAGGTGGTCACTATAAGAGATTTATTATTTGCTGAATTTATGCTGATGATTTATTGTCATTATTTGGGAAAAAACTGATGATTTGTTTCCATTTCATTGAATAAATAAATAAATAAATGATTAAAAACATGAAATTATCTTTAACGTCATTAAAAGAAAACAAAAAAAATTGTTTACATGAGAAACTGCTAATTGACAGTTCGGTTCTTTGGAGAAAGGAGTTCTTATATTTAAAAACTTCTAATTTCAATGTAACGATTTAAAATGAAATTAAAAGGCCAGTGTTTGAGACAAAAAACCATGTTATTTTATTTACAGTCAATTAATTTTCATTGCACTTGTATTGATCTTTTAAGTCACAAGGCTGTAAACATCATGCCAGAAGAGGAAAAGAGGAGGGATAATTTAGTTTAAACTGTTTATTTTGCAAAAAAACATGTTACTAAATGAATGTTTGATTTTTTCACTTTTTATCCTTCAAAAGATGGGGGGTGGTGGTGGGTGGGGGTGGTGTTAAATTTGAACTTCTTGTCTGGAGTTACTCTCCAAAACTGATACACTTTTTTATGAAAATTGGTGCAAAGCATAAACATTTAGAGGAAATATGCATATCATTAATTCAAGTTTGTTTGTTTATTTTCCTACAAGTTATTGCCCCTTCAACATAAGTGCAAATTCAAAAAGTACCAACTGGCAGGGAATCCTAATTCACTGAATTTGCTTGTTCTTTATAAATATTATTTTGAAATATAAATCAATAGACTTCTTATTTAAGTCTCTCTGTAGGAGCCTTATAATTTTAGAGTTCATTGGTCAGTTCACCATTACTATTAAGGTCATGTTGTCATCACTATGTATGGATTCAATGCTCCTCGTTTATAATACATTGTGATGCTGTGGCATATGTTTCAGAATGCATATACTGTGTACCTGGTGCCCTTTATTCTGGTCATATTTTGTGTTCAATTTACCCTTAATTAGGGATTGAGTGTTTGTTTGCCACCCCTTTATTACTTTTCTTACCCCTAATAAAAGATTGTTTGTTGTTTATTTCAGACTGTGATATTGTGTATGATAATTCATTACCTGGAACCCCTAATCAGGGAACATTTCAATCACCTGGATGGCCGCAGAAATACCCAACATCTCGACAATGTACCTACAAGTTTATCGGCAACGAAAATCAACGAGTTCAAATAAAGATTACAAAATTCAACCTTCAGGGAGTCTCTCCACAGTAAGTTATTATTATCAGTTTTAGTATATTTATGACTTAGGGAAGATGTGATAAAGTTCTGAGCAGCAAAGGGTAGATAACTGAATAAGAAGACTATGTAATGTTAAACATCTCCTTATGTTGATACACATGCAAAAAGTTCAAATAAGAAAAACTATGTACATTTTCTCACTGGCATTTTCATGTCTTCTTTGACAATCTTTAGGTCACAACAATGTAGGGTCTCTTACCTCAATCAATGCTTTGCACACTGTGCATAGTGCACAGCAGTTTGCAAAAGTGAACACAGCATCCATACAGAGTGAGCACAGCATTCATACAGAGTGAGCACAGCATTCATACAGAGTGAGCACAGCATTCATACAGAGTGAGCACAGCATTCATATAGAGTGAGCACAGCATCCATACAGAGTGAGCACAGCATTCATACAGAGTGAGCACAGCATTCATATAGAGTGAGCACAGCATCCATACAAAGTGAGCACAGCATTCATACAGAGTGAGCACAGCATTCATATAGAGTGAGCACAGCATCCATACAGAGTGAGCACAGCATCCATACAGAGTGAGCACAGCATTCATACAGAGTGAGCACAGCATTCATATAGAGTGAGCACAGAATTCATATAGAGTGAGCACAGCATTCATACAGAGTGAGCACAGCATTCATACAGAGTGAACACAGCATTCATACAGAGTGAACACAGCATCCATACAGAGTGAACACAGCATTCATATAGAGTGAGCACAGCATCCATACAGAGTGAGCACAGCATCCATACAGAGTGAGCACAGCATTCACACAGAGTGAACACAGCATTCATACAGAGTGAACACAGCATTCATACAGAGTGAACACAGCATTCATACAGAGTGAACACAGCATCCATACAAAGTGAACACAGCATCCATACAGAGTGAACACAGCATTCATACAGAGTGAGCACAGCATTCATATAGAGTAAGCACAGCATTCATACAGAGTGAGCACAGCATCCATACAGAGTGAGCACAGCATTCATACAGAGTGAGCACAGCATTCATACAGAGTGAGCACAGCATTCATACAGAGTGAGCACAGCATTCATACAGAGTGAACACATCATTCATACAGAGTGAACACAGCATCCATACAGAGTGAACACAGCATTCATACAGAGTGAACACAGCATCCATACAGAGTAAACACAACATTCATATAGAGTGAGCACAGCATCCATACAGAGTGAGCACAGCATTCATACAGAGTGAGCACAGCATTCATACAGAGTGAACACAGCATCCATACAGAGTAAGCACAGCATCCATACAGAGTGAGCACAGCATTCATACAGAGTGAGCACAGCATCCATACAGAGTGAACACAGCATTCATACAGAGTGATCACAGCATTCATACAGAGTGAGCACAGCATTCATACAGAGTGAGCACAGCATTCATACAGAGTGAGCACAGCATTCACACAGAGTGAACACAGCATTCATACAGAGTGAACACAGCATTCATACAGAGTGAACACAGCATTCATACAGAGTGAACACAGCATCCATACAAAGTGAACACAGCATCCATACAGAGTGAACACAGCATTCATACAGAGTGAGCACAGCATTCATATAGAGTAAGCACAGCATTCATACAGAGTGAGCACAGCATCCATACAGAGTGAGCACAGCATTCATACAGAGTGAGCACAGCATTCATACAGAGTGAGCACAGCATTCATACAGAGTGAACACATCATTCATACAGAGTGAACACAGCATCCATACAGAGTGAACACAGCATTCATACAGAGTGAACACAGCATCCATACAGAGTGAACACAGCATTCATACAGAGTGAGCACAGCATTCATATAGAGTAAGCACAGCATTCATACAGAGTGAGCACAGCATCCATACAGAGTGAGCACAGCATTCATACAGAGTGAGCACAGCATTCATACAGAGTGAGCACAGCATTCATACAGAGTGAGCACAGCATTCATACAGAGTGAACACATCATTCATACAGAGTGAACACAGCATCCATACAGAGTGAACACAGCATTCATACAGAGTGAACACAGCATCCATACAGAGTAAACACAACATTCATATAGAGTGAGCACAGCATCCATACAGAGTGAGCACAGCATTCATACAGAGTGAGCACAGCATTCATACAGAGTGAACACAGCATCCATACAGAGTAAGCACAGCATCCATACAGAGTGAGCACAGCATTCATACAGAGTGAGCACAGCATCCATACAGAGTGAACACAGCATTCATACAGAGTGATCACAGCATTCATACAGAGTGAGCACAGCATTCATACAGAGTGAGCACAGCATTCATACAGAGTGAGCACAGCATTCACACAGAGTGAACACAGCATTCATACAGAGTGAACACAGCATTCATACAGAGTGAACACAGCATTCATACAGAGTGAACACAGCATCCATACAAAGTGAACACAGCATCCATACAGAGTGAACACAGCATTCATACAGAGTGAGCACAGCATTCATATAGAGTAAGCACAGCATTCATACAGAGTGAGCACAGCATCCATACAGAGTGAGCACAGCATTCATACAGAGTGAGCACAGCATTCATACAGAGTGAGCACAGCATTCATACAGAGTGAGCACAGCATTCATACAGAGTGAACACATCATTCATACAGAGTGAACACAGCATCCATACAGAGTTAACACAGCATTCATACAGAGTGAACACAGCATCCATACAGAGTGAGCACAGCATCCATACAGAGTAAGCACAGCATCCATACAGAGTGAGCACAGCATTCATACAGAGTGAGCACAGCATTCACACAGAGTGAGCACAGCATTCATACAGAGTGAACACAGCATTCATACAGAGTGAGCACAGCATTCATACAGAGTGAACACAGCATCCATACAGAGTGAGCACAGCATCCATACAGAGTGAGCACAGCATCCATACAGAGTGAGCACAGCATTCATACAGAGTGAGCACAGCATTCATACAGAGTGAACACAGCATCCATACAGAGTAAGCACAGCATCCATACAGAGTGAGCACAGCATTCATACAGAGTGAGCACAGCATCCATACAGAGTGAACACAGCATTCATACAGAGTGATCACAGCATTCATACAGAGTGAGCACAGCATTCATACAGAGTGAGCACAGCATTCATACAGAGTGAGCACAGCATTCATACAGAGTGAACACAGCATCCATACAGGTTATTTCTCAATAGCATCAATGATAAGTTAACTTCCTGATAAGAATTAGAACATCATTTATCATTTTTGCGACCTAATTTTCACTATTTTTTAAATAATAAAAATAAAACATAAATATGCAGTGGTACATTTACTACAGCACCCACCTTAGCAAATGTAAGCAACAACTGCATTGTCATTAATGATGTAGCAATTCATTCATCACGTGAGTGCAGACATGGCTAATTAGCCTCAATTTCACATTTCAACCACTGAAATTATTAGAAATTTGTCAAATTTCATCATAAAAACTAAAACAATTTTTATCAAGAAAACATATATAAATATTTCATGACCTTAAGTTTACATGTCCTGAGTTTCACAATCATTTCTTAACTAAGTTTTGTTTAATTTAAATCTGAAAATTTTGACAAAATTTTAAGGTACTTTTCAACATAATTAAAATATAGATGAAATAAGCTTTAAGGGTGATCAATCTTTATTATAATACTCCCAATTCATTGAGGGTGACCTTAGTGGCCAAGTGGTTTAAAGCGTGTGCACACAGATCATAGTGCCTAAAACCACCTAGGTACAAACCCCAGTTAGGACAGATCTAAGTGTGAGAAAGTTGATCAGTTTGGTTCCTGTAGGTTGTGGTTTTCTCTGGGTACTCTGGTTTCCTCCACCATTTCTGAACTGACTGCCTTTGATTTAAGTGAAAATTCTTGACAGGGGCATAAACACCATTAAAAAATCAATTTATGAAAATTTTGAAAACAAACAAAATTATTCTGGAAATTTAGATTATAAGAAATAATTGTGAAACTAGTTCCTGCCTCAAAATAAAGTTGATGATTTTTTTAGCAGAAATATTGGCCAAAGCAGAAATTATAAAAAATTAGCAATTGCCTAATTTGGCAAATGACAGCAAAACCCCTGCTGATCCTCAGTTATTTATTGAAATGCTTGCAAAAATCTAATCATAAAAATGGTACCTTAATTACTTTTAGGTAAAATTATCAACAATATTACCTATTATGAGATTTAAGTATGCCATGTGGATTTTTCATCAGTAGTTAGCAATTTATCTGTCTGTGAGTTTTGTCCAACAAAAAAAACTAATATATAATTTGTTATATTTAATGATAAAACTAATGATAATTTTGTAATAACAAGATATTTGAAAATTTTAGAAGAGTTTATCAATATTTTATATATTTCTTATCTTGATTACAACGTTTTTATTTATATTTCTGTCAAACTATTCTGATAATAACTGACATTGAAATATTATTATTTTGACGATATCATAACTGATGTCTGTGTTCTTTAGATTTTTTCTGACACGAACTTTCATTATATAAATATTAAAGGGATGGAATAATCATCAGAGTTTAATGAACCGTTTCAGAATACTCACTTAATAAATGCTGTTTCATAGTTACATGAAAGTTAGAATATAAATAGTTTGGGTATTACTTTTACCTAATGAGAAGTTCTTACTTGATTGGATCACCTATTTACATGACTAGACTACTTGTGAGGTGAACCATATACTGTTACTTAATAACTATGCCACCATCATGTCTCTTCTGCGATGTTTTTATAACAGTTCTGTGAAATGTGTTATTTAAGTAAATCTAAAGAACATCTACTGGTAATGCCTGAACAAAACAAACTTCGGGATTTTTGCATTTCTCAGAGACCCTACATGGTCTCCAATCCAAATTGAAAAAATATACCTTAATTTTTTCCAGACTTATCATTGGGCCCTCAAAAAGTTTAATGGCCATTATCACCATATTGTTTATTGTTGCTAAGTATGATGTCTGTGTATCTAAAATTATCCTGGATATATTTGACGCCCATTGTTCTATGATTCTTTTAAAAAATGTTTATTAATGGAAATATCCAAATATAACTTTTATCTAACATATCTGTGCAATATATGTATATTCTAATGACTTGCTACTAATGTAGTTTAGGGGAAAGTTTTCGTAGTGTTTTAAGTGTTGTAATAAATTGTAATTAAGTCACTTGATCTTCAATGTGCATGCATACAAATTTGTATGGGTGGTCTTGTACTTTACTGTCTACTGGTAAATACACAAATAGAAGAAATAATTAAAATTTTTCTGACAGCAACCTTTGGATCAGTTGTATATAAAAAATTAATTGAAATTTAATAATTATGGAAAATGAATTTGAATTATTAAATAATCAATCACTGTACATGGAATTAAGCAATTTAATATACACACATTAAGAGTAATGCTAAATGTTTTATAATTATTTAAAGAAAAATTATTTATGCCAATTTGATGATTTAATTTTGAATATTTTGTATTTATACTTTTGACATGTATAATTTAATTATCACATTTCAAACTAAATAGATTGATAATTTTTTGACGATTTTTTATTACAAGATTTGTGAACTGTATAAAAATGTTAATTTACAAGATTTTAACAAACTTAAAGGGTAAACAAACAAAAGTGTGAAATTAATGGAGATAATTTTCTTAATTCAATTTCAAAATTTATTCTTATGATTTTGACTTGTGATTTTTAAAGTAATTCAAATATTCATCAGAATTATTCAGCTATATTTTGGATTCTTTGTCATTCTTAGGGCCTGATTTCAATTGAACACTTGACTCAACTGAGCCGAAATGGTCCACCTGGGGAAAAACATTAAATCGTTTACAGAAATTAAATGTCCTAATACCATCAAATTTACACATAAAATGTCTCAAATGACTAACAAATATCTTGTTTTAATTTAATTCAGAAAATTGGTAAATGAAAAAAAACCTTCAATTTCAGATTCCCCTTTGTATGTTAAAATGTTTTCAGTGTTTTTCTTTAATGAATGAATTAACTAATGAATTGCAGGTAATTAAATTTAAGCCGATTTAATTCATTCCGTTACAATTTAGGGAGTTAATGAAATTATTTTCTGTCCAGAATACTGTTAATTAAAAGATTAATTTTAAATTTAAGTATCTTGGAAACAGACAAATGAACAAATTTATTCCAAATTCAATTAGTATAGTGTATATGTGTAAATATGAAGGTTGTTGTTCCCATCAGATTGTTATAATTCACTTGTCCATATAAAACTGTCCCTGTACCAACATTGCTGGCATTGGGCTGCACATTTCACTTTTCCATATAAAACTGTCCCTGTACCAACATTGCTGGCATTGGGCTGCACATTTCACTTGTCCATATAAAACTGTCCCTGTACCAACATTGCTGGCATTGGGCTGCACATTTCACTTTTCCATATAAAACTGTCCCTGTACCAACATTGCTGGCATTGGGCTGCACATTTCACTTGTCCATATAAAACTGTCCCTGTACCAACATTGCTGGCATTGGGCTGCACATTTCACTTTTCCATATAAAACTGTCCCTGTACCAACATTGCTGGCATTGGGCTGCACATTTCACTTGTCCATATAAAACTGTCCCTGTACCAACATTGCTGGCATTGGGCTGCACATTTCACTTGGTCCTATAAATCCAATGTTAGCATACTACCCCCGGTACTTGTTTGTCAGTTCACTTGGTGCTGTACAATCCAATCAAACTGGAGATGGTGTTTAAACTACAGTAAAACCTCAGTTCATGGTCACCATTTGGTAAGCCAAATGTTTGTGTTATATAGGAGTTTGGCAATCAATTTTTTGAGAAGGGGTTATAAATAAAAACATAGAAGAAATGTATTTTTGTTCCACAAAATAGTGTTGCAATACGTGAGGTGTGTAGGGCATCATGACAAGATTTAGTGACATTAGTTAACATTATCAGCTGATTCTTTGCAGTCAAAAAAATTGCTGTAACTTTTTTAAATACAGATAAAGAGGCATTCCCCAAACTCTCTGACTTTATGACAAAAAATTACAATATTTTCTGTAGCAGTTTTTCTGATTATATTCATTGTCATTATTAAAGAACTTGTATGCTGTTAAACATGGCAAAAAAAAAATAAAATATTAGTTGCCCATAGTGAAAACTGTGACAATGTATTAATTTTCATGTTTCAACTAATTTGTGGAAATTTCAAGTTTTTTTAATTTACACTTTAGATGCAATATTATTGTTTTTAAAAACATTTAGAAAGATAGAGAAATTAGTTTAGAAATAGACATTGGCATTTGGTTAGCTAATGGTGTGAGTGCGTAAAACGGTTGTGTTAGATTGGGACTGTGGTATTTGATATTGGATGTCGCTGACAGATCTTAACAAATTAACCCATGTTACAAAGCCGAAAAATCAATATAACTGACAAATATACTTCTCTTAAACACTAATAATAATGTATAAACTGTCCAGAGTACATCTCGGCCATTACCACTACCATTGCAGTTGTAATGCCGACCTGGAAATTTATTGATACAATTGACAAAAATTGTACTCTTATTCTGAAACAATAAAACATACACTAGCTAGAATAGTAATTACTGCTCTTGTTGCAGTTGTGATGTCGACCTGGATATGTATTGATATAATTGACAAAAATTGTACTCTTATTCTGAAACACCTAATACAACATACCCTATCCAAAATACAGATCTGCCATTACTGCTCCTGTTGCAGTTGTGATGCCTGGAGAAATTTTGATAACAATTTTGGTCTTCAGATGAGCTATTGCAATCTATCACCGTCCGTCGTGCGTCGTCCGTCGTGCGTCGTGCGTCGTCCGTCGTGTGTAAACTTTACATTTTAATCTTCTCCTCCAAAACTACTGGGCCATATTTGATGAAACTTAGTGATTATCATGCCTGGGTAGCAGCCTTTCAAAATTGTGTTCGGGGTTTGGCCACGCCCAACAAGATGGCCGCTGTTACTAAAAATAGCAAAAAGACAAAAAAATCTTCTTCTCTGAAACCAAAAGGTGCAGGCAAATTTTGATTGGATATTTGGATTCAGCATACCTGGGAACATTAAAATTGTGTTTTTCATGAAAATTAGACGAAAAATAGGTTACGCGTTTTTGCGTAAAATTACTTAATTTTTAAAATGAGACATTTATTGTTATAACTTCATAACGGCTGAAGATAATTGTATGGAGTTTTCACTGTTGATCTTGTCTTGCAATTTTCTTCCAATTGATGTCAAGGTCGAAGGTCAAGGTCATGTCCCAGTTTTTGACCTTTGATAAAAAAATGCTATTTTTTTAACAGTTCTCGTGAAAATGGCGTAGGATTTTCAGTTATTTGTAGGTATTGACATGACGATCATTTTGATACATAGATCAGGGTCATGGGTTCAAAGGTCAAGGTCACAGATGTCCAAGAATACCAAAATAGTTAATTATCTCAAAAACTATAAACTTTTTGTATAGGCATGTATATTGGAATATTGTAGATATTGGCCTAACGATAATTTTGATATATAGATAAAGGTCATAGGTTCAAAGGTCAAGGTCATAGAGGCGAACGAATACTTAAATGGTTAATTATCTAAAAAACTATAAACTTTTTGTATAGGCATGTATATTGGAATATTGTAGGTATTGGCCTAATGATCATTTTGATATATGAATGAAGGTCATAGGTTCAAAGGTCAAGGTCATAGAATTGAACGAATACTTAAATGGTTAATTATCTCAAAAACTATAAACTTTTTGTATAGGCATGTATATTGGAATATTGTAGGTATTGGTCTAACGATCATTTTGATATATGAATGAAGGTCATAGGTTCAAAGGTCAAGGTCATAGCTGCGAACGAATATTTAAATGGTTAATGATCTCAAAAACTATAAACTTTTTGTATAAGCATGTATATTAGAATATTGTAGGCATTTGCACAACAATCATTTTGATATATGAATGAAGGTCATAGGTTCAAAGGTCAAGGTCAAAGATGCAAACTAATACTTAAATGGTCAATTATCTCAGAAACTATAAACTTTTTGTATAGGCATGTATATTAGAATATTGTAGGTATTGGCCTATCGATCATTTTGCTATATATGAATGAAGGTCATAGGTTCAAAGGTCAAGGTCATAGATGCAAATGAATACTTAAAAGGTTAATTATCTCAAAAACTATAAACTTTTTGTATAGGCATGTATATTGGAATAAGGTATGTATTGGCCTAACGATCATTTTGATATATGAATCAAGGTCATAGGTTCAAAGGTCAAGGTTATAGATGCAAATGAATACTTAAATGATTAATTATCTCAAAAACTATAAACTTTTTGTATAGGTATGTATATTGGAATAAGGTACGTATTGGCCTAACGATCATTTTGATATATGAATGAAGGTCATAGGTTCAAAGGTCAAGGTCATAGACCCGAACGAATACTTAAATGGTTAATTATCTCAAAAACTATAAACTCTTTGTATAGGCATGTATATTGGAATACTGTAGGTATTGGCCTAATGCACATTTTAATATACAGATGTTTTAGCTGTTTATAAATAATATATTGTAGCTAGACTTTAAATATGTTATATATAGCATACTTATATAATAATTATTATAATTAATTTGCAAAAATACTTGCATATTATTGGCCCTTACTGCTGAAAATTTTGATATTCTCTTTTATTAATGTCATTGACCATAGAACCTCTGCATAAGATATGTACTCTTCTTCAGGTGAGCGTTAAGGCCCATGGGCCTCTTGTTTGTAATAGAATTGTTACTAAGTTGTCCTCGGTAATTTTTCTTGTCATTTATTACATGTAACACAATTTTTCTGGTCATTTATTTCTTTCAATAAACTGAATGACCAATGAGATTAAAAGGCTAGATTATGTGATACTTCAATAAATTCTAATCCTCTGATGTTATTATAACACATTTGTGATTTCAAAACTACATGAAATAACTCTTGTCAATTAAAAATGTTCATAATATTGTAAGTTGGGAAATTTTTGCATTATCACATCAGTGAATTATTGCTAGAATAGACATTGTAATATATTCTCATACTTTTATTTTCACATCATTGGATGGTGGTCAATACAAATGCTTGTGAATTCTGTCAATTTTCTGTTATTTTTGTGTTTTGTTATTAATTCTTATTTATTAACTCAAAAATAAAAAGAACGTTAAAATTCACAGATCTACATTATATAATCTAAAATTCACAGATCTACAGTGAATCATCTGAAATTCACAGATCTAAAGTAAATTATCTGAAATTCACAGATCTACAGTAAATTATCTGAAATTCACAGATATACAGTGAATGATCTGAAATTCACAGATCTACAGTAAATTATCTGAAATTCACAGATATACAGTGAATCATCTGAAATTCACAGATCTAAAGTAAATTATCTGAAATTCACAGAGATACAGTGAATCATCTGAAATTCACAGATCTACAGTAAACTATCTGAAATTCACAGATCTACAGTAAATTATCTGAAATTCACAGATCTACAGTGAATCATCTGAAATTCACAGATCTAAAGTAAATTATCTGAAATTCACAGATCTACAGTAAATTATCTGAAATTCACAGATATACAGTAAATTATCTGAAATTCACAGATCTACAGTAAACTATCTGAAATTCACAGATCTACAGTGAATCATCTGAAATTCACAGATCTAAAGTAAATTATCTGAAATTCACAGATCTACAGTAAATTATCTGAAATTCACAGATCTAAAGTAAATTATCTGAAATTCACAGATCTACAGTAAACTATCCGAAATTCACAGATCTACAGTAAATTATCTGAAAATCACAGATCTACAGTAAATTATCCGAAATTCACAGATCTATAGTAAATTATCCGAAATTCACAGATCTATAGTAAATTATCTGAAATTCACAGATCTACAGTAAATTATCTGAAATTCACAGATCTACAGTAAATTATCTGAAATTCACAGATCTATAGTAAATTATCTGAAATTCACAGATCTACAGTAAATTATCTGAAATTCACAGATCTACAGTAAATTATCTGAAATTCACAGATCTATAGTAAATTATCTGAAATTCACAGATCTACAGTAAATTATCTGAAATTCACAGATCTACAGTAAATTACTATGTATCTGAAATTCACAAATCTACAGTAAACTATCCGAAATTCACAGATCTACAGTAAATTATCTGAAAATCACAGATCTACAGTAAATTATCCGAAATTCACAGATCTATAGTAAATTATCGAAATTCACAGATCTATAGTAAATTATCTGAAATTCACAGATCTACAGTAAATTATCTGAAATTCACAGATCTACAGTAAATTATCTGAAATTCACAGATCTACAGTAAATTATCTGAAATTCACAGATTTATAGTAAATTATCTGAAATTCACAGATCTACAGTAAATTATCTGAAATTCACAGATTTATAGTAAATTATCTGAAATTCACAGATCTATAGTAAATTATCTGAAATTCACAGATCTACAGTAAATTATCTGAAATTCACAGATCTATAGTAAATTATCTGAAATTCACAGATCTTCAGTAAATTATCTGAAATTCACAGATTTACAGTAAATTATCTGAAATTCACAGATCTACAGTAAACTATCTGAAATTCACAGATCTACAGTAAATTATCTGAAATTCACAGATCTACAATAAATTATCTGAAATTCACAGATCTACAGTAAACTATCTGAAATTCACAGATCTACAGTAAATTATCTAAAATTCACAGATCTACAGTAAATTATCTGAAATTCACAGATCTACAGTAAATTATCTGAAATTCACAAATCTACAGTAAACTATCTGAAATTCACAGATCTACAGTAAATTATCTGATCTTGTTTTGAATTCTTTCTGTTGTCCTACAATCTAATTTGAATATCACCACACACAGGGTTTGTTTAAAATTCGAATTGAGCTTATTGTAAGGTAGTATCTGTTTGATGGACATGTTGTTAAATGTACAATTTGAAATAAAAAGGTTATAATAATATTAGGAAGGACTTTTACTTCCATTTGTGCTCTCCACTAAAATTTGAATTTTGACTGAAAAAGCATAAAAATGACGGAGTCAAACCTTTACAAAAATTCCTGTAACAAAATAATTTTTCAAAATTTTGACATAAAATTTAATGGATGGGGTTTTACTGAGTATTTGATGGAGTATGAAGAACCAACTTGTAAATAATTATGCAATCCATAATGCTTACCAATCTTTGGTTTTACTTGAGATTAAAATCATTATTAGTCAATCAATTGCCAAGTGGTTTACAGTGTCTCTCTGCATAGATTCAAATCCCACTTCAACAGACCCTAGTGTGAGAAAGTTTGTCAGTTTGCTCCATGGAAGTCAGTTTTCTACAGGCACTCTGGTTTCCTGCACCATTCCAAAACTAACTATGATTGACATATTTTGTTTGCCAAAGGTTAGTGGTTATTTCCATTTTTAAATCCTGTGTGCTTGGCAAAAGAAGAGTCACTACTTATTTTCAAGCCCAGGACCTCCTGCACACCAATGAGCACACTACCAACCTAGCTACTGTGGTGGTGTCTTTATTATCTCAGAACTGACCCCCTCAATATAAGTGACAAAAATCTTGACTGGGGTATGGGGGTGTAAAATTACAACAATTACTCATATCCACATCTGTATAACAACCCTCTTGTGTACCATATTTTATATCAATGTCGTCACTGTATTCTCTGCTTGCATTGTCAATATAGTGATATATCTTTATCAAGGGATAATATCTACATAATTTATTGTTGATATAGTTATTTTGGATCTGTGTTTTGTCCTTTAGTATTTTATGACTTCACACTAGATGATTCTTAGGATTTTTTTGTCCTTTGTCTGTGCTTGTCTAATTTTTTCCCTTTGTCTATGGTTATCATTTTTGTCTTTTGTGCTTGTGCTTTTTAGACAGTGTGATGAAATAATACAAAAGTTAAGATAACGAGCCTTCAGTTTTAATATCATTGCAAAAGACTGAATTTGCAACACTCCACCACCTAGGCAGTGACAAGCACTGTGATCTGTAAGCTAGTGCTCTAAACACTCCACCACCTAGGCAGTGACAAGCACTGTGATCTGTAAGCTAGTGCTCTAAACACTCCACCATCTAGGCAGTGACAAGCACTGTGATCTGTAAACTAGTGCTCTAAACACTCCACCATCTAGGCATTGACAAGCACTGTGATCTGTAAGCTAGTGCTCTAAACACTCCACCACCTAGGCAGTGACAAGCACTGTGATCTGTAAACTAGTGCTCTAAACACTCCACCATCTAGGCAGTGACAAGCACTGTGATCTGTAAACTAGTGCTCTTAACACTCCACCACCTAGGCATTGACAAGCACTGTGATCTGTAAGCTAGTGCTCTAAACACTCCACCACCTAGGCAGTGACAAGCACTGTGATCTGTAAACTAGTGCTCTAAACACTCCACCACCTAGGCAGTGACAAGCACTGTGATCTGTAAGATAGTGCTCTAAACACTCCACCATCTAGGCAGTGACAAGCACTGTGATCTGTAAGCTAGTGCTCTATCCACTCCACCACCTAGGCAATGATGAGCTCTGTGATCTGTAAGCTAGTGCTCTTTCCACTCCACCACCTAGGCAGTGGCAAGCACTGTGATCTGTAAGCTAGTGCTCTATCTACTCCACCACCTAGGCAGTGACAAGCACTGTGATCTGTAAGCTAGTGCTCTAAACACTCCACCATCTAGGCAGTGACAAGCACTGTGATCTGTAAGCTAGTGCTCTAAACACTCCACCACCTAGGCAGTGACAAGCACTGTGATCTGTAAGCTAGTGCTCTAAACACTCCACCATCTAGGCAGTGACAAGCACTGTGATCTGTAAGCTAGTGCTCTAAACACTCCACTATCTAGGCAGTGACAAGCACTGTGATCTGTAAACTAGTGCTCTAAACACTCCACCACCTAGGCAGTGACAAGCACTGTGATCTGTAAACTAGTGCTCTAAACACTCCACCACCTAGGCAGTGACAAGCACTGTGATCTGTAAGCCAGTGCTCTAAACACCCACCATCTAGGCAGTGACAAGCACTGTGATCTGTAAGCTAGTGCTCTAAACACTCCACCATCTAGGCAGTGACAAGCACTGTGATCTGTAAACTAGTGCTCTAAACACTCCACCATCTAGGCAGTGACAAGCACTGTGATCTGTAAGCTAGTGCTCTAAACACTCCACCACCTAGGCAGTGACAAGCACTGTGATCTGTAAACTAGTGCTCTAAACACTCCACCACCTAGGCAGTGACAAGCACTGTGATCTGTAAGCCAGTGCTCTAAACACCCCACCACCTAGGCAGTGACAAGCACTGTGATCTGTAAGCTAGTGCTCTAAACACTCCACCACCTAGGCAGTGACAAGCACTGTGATCTGTAAACTAGTGCTCTAAACACTCCACCACCTAGGCAGTGACAAGCACTGTGATCTGTAAGCTAGTGCTCTAAACACTCCACCATCTTGGCAGTGACAAGCACTGTGATCTGTAAGCTAGTGCTCTAAACACTCCACCATCTTAAGGCAGTGACAAGCACTGTGATCTGTAAGCTAGTGCTCTAAACACTCCACCATCTAGGCAGTGACAAGCACTGTGATCTGTAAGCTAGTGCTCTAAACACTCCACCATCTAGGCACCCTCCTTGTATTGTGATTTAAACTTCAGGCATGGAATGAAATGTCTGTTTGCATATATATTAAATATATATCTTATGCAACATTAAACACCATTTTAACAAAAGAAATGTGGTATATATCTTTATACCTCCCGCTTAAAAAGTGGGGGTATATAGTGATAGGGGTGTCTGTCCGTGTGTTCGTCCGTCCTTCCGTTACACCTTAGGGTACCTATCTCTTATCCCCAACTCCTGCTAAACCCTTCCATGGATTTTCATGAAACTTTCACACAATCTTCGTGATATAATGTAGATGTGCACCTCCTATTTAAAAATTTGATCCGATGGATTTTTTATGTGGGGGGAGCGGGGGTATTTTTTGTGAGCTTGTGGCTCACAGTTTTTCTAGTTGTATTTATTTTTATCTTCTAATTGAAAGTTTTGTAATGAGTTTTGAAGGTTGTTGCATTATTGTGTAAAAGTTATCTACCTTACAAAGCATTATGATATCATCGTGACATCATCATGACAGAAAAGTATTACATGTACATGTAATATAAAAAAATACCATATGCTCTGCATTGTACAACCAGGTGACACAGTGTCAAGATGCCCCATAAATAGGCTGCTGAAAATTGCTAGTGTTAACAGACATATAACAAATGTTAAGGGCAACCATAGAAGGTATAAGGTTGCTACTTTATGTTTTGGTCTTTTAGTAAGACTTCCCTTTAGTATCCCCTAGGCCCCTCCCATCCATCAATTCTGTGCAAAATATTGGTACAGAATCTTCAAAAGGCTTGATGCAACCATTTTTTGGCTTTTTCAGTCAAAGTTATAATTTTAGTGGAGGGTAAAATTGGAAGTTTTCCTTTAATTTTGTTAAAAAATGAAAAAAAGAAAAAAAAGAAAGAAAGAAAACTTGAGCTAACTTAAATTGATGACAGTATCATACAGTATAATTTCAGTGATACACATCTTATTTTGCAGTGAAGTTCAGTAAGAATGTGTATTATTGGTTATGAATGGCAAACAGTTCCATGCTATACCAACATTAGTGTAATTTACTAATCATTTTAGTCATAATACAACGTTTTCAGTAATAAATGTTCAAATGTGTCAAATTTGACAGTTCTCTAATTCAGTTATTATGTTCTCAAAATGTTTTTTCTCGAGATAAATGATTTTTTGTCGATGCCAGATCAGGATACAAAGTTTATTACTCAGAGAAAATTTGATCAATACAATGTTGTTATATATTAGCCATGTGAGATGTTTAAAGGCCGTCTGGAAGAAATGCCAAGAATGTGACTTCAGAGTCACCTTCATTGTATTAATATTTTTCTTGCACATTTTTTAACAATTGGCTAACTTGTTATTAATTTTCAAAAATGATACATTTTTGTCACACATTTTGTAAATTATATTTATTATTGAATTAGTTTATAAATACAATGTACAACACAATTATTGTATGTTTTAGATAGAGTACTGTAGATTAGAGTACTGTAGATAACTTTTTTATCGCGAGAGATTTATTAACGCATAATATTCCGAGGACTCTCAGTCATGAATTCAAAAATCGTGTGAATATTCCCAGAATAGTGAAAATTAATAATACTGAGTTAAAGAATACAAATGTCAAATCCCGGACATAAGTCAATTCATCTTGGTATTTTTAATGTTACAAGTGAGTTAGCAGTTACACATATCAAACTCAAACAGTACTTTTAACATTAAGAAAAGATCAACAAAACAATAGGCCCAAAGAAAGGGAAATAACTATATAGCCACAACAAAGTGGACGCGGAATTAAGTTTGCACCAGGATTGTGGATGTGAATTAGCAAAACTTTACATGAATTGTCCTATATGTAAATATATCAAAATCAATCATACTGGTCCATGTCCAAATCACAATCCCAAAACAAAGTAAGAATTTTGAAACTGGCAAACTAAATTAAATACATGAACTTCAGCCAGAGAAGTGAGGCCAGGTGCTCTGGAAGGATAAGAATCTTCTGTTTAGCTAGCTACACCCACCAAAGTTTAAGATTTCATTAATATTATAGGGTACATTCTGACACAAATGCTGGCAAAATTATGTCATTTATATTGTGACTGTTCAGAGACAGTGGAGATAACCTGAATGACCGGTTAAATCATTGTCCTTTTGAAATTGAAATTTTTGCCTTTGTGGGATTCAACCTTAGACAGTACGAGGTGCTGTTAACCATAGGAGTAATGTTTAGACCACAAGGCCACCAATACCCCTTTAAAGGAAGAGAGAATAGTCTATTTTCTCATAGACAACCCAGTATTAGGGAATAAAATCTCCCCATTGCTTTGTAAAATTTTCACAGCCTCCTTGTAATGTTTTAAATCAGTGAATTTTCAAAATTTGATGGACGTTGTTAGTGATTGATGAGAAAGAAATTTACAATTATATAAAGGAAAAAGTTATGACTAATTATTACAAAACTTAATGTGCTTTGTAAACATATTCTTTTAATTAAATTCAGAAATTCAAACATAGGATATTAGGATTACTCTCAATAAACAATTATTCATAGTCAAAGTATGACTTTTATTCTAGAATGGGAAATTTAGAAGTAATCAGTCACAATTTATTTGACTTTTTAAAACTTTGGCGATAGAATTTCCGTTAAGCAATTTCTAAATACATTGAGCTGATTGATTGGATGATTTACAATGGAATCAGTTTTGTTGATTAATTTGCATTAATATTTTAAATTTTAATCAGAAATGGGGTTCACTCCTGTACTCCGTGATACTTCCTAACGTTGTGCGAAACAATTACTAGTATTTGCATTGGATATGGAATCATATCAGTTCAAAGCCAGGATCTTGTGTTGATCACAAGGTGATCACATTGGCCAATCCATTAATGTTCATTGATGTGAATTGCCTCTAAAAAATTGCTGGTACTTGAAATGTTTTAAAAGCATGCATTGTTAGATTTTCTGTAAGAAGCAGAAGAAGGTTCAAGTCATGCCCCTGCATAGGCATGAATGTTGATTCCCAGGTTTTGGTGAACATTTTTTGAATGGACAAATATGCATACATTTGATTTTTTTGGTTAGTAAGACTTGTTTTTAAATGTTTGAATTGTTATTTAAAGCTTGGTTGGTTTAATGTTGTTTTACATTGCCTCGGCTATTTCACAGATATTTGCAATGAGACATATTCTTATTGACCTTAATATTAATCTACCATAAACACAAGCGACTGCATCGTGAGTTATGAGATAGTTCTGCTTTGTGCTCATATGGCAACCATTTAGAGCTAGTACATCTGTCAGCAATGTCACAGATTAACATTGCAGACCATTCAGTCAGTTATACTAATGGCTACTCCAGGTACATGAAGTGATAACATTGTGATAAAAAACTCAAATAATGTGACAGTTGATCATTTGTTGTAATGAAGGACAATGACAGTTCTCTACAGACATCAAATTACAGGGTACACAGTTTTAGTCGTCAATTATACACAATAAAGTTTTCTGTCTGGGTTTTCTGGTTTTTATCTGCATTCCAATTTGTCACAGATTTCTGGTTTCAGTCTGGGTATTGGGGTCTGTTCCAGGTTTCCGGTTCTTGAGTCTGGTTTAGGTTTTGTTCCATTCCCAATAGGTAATCTGTAATGGTCTGTATTCAGTCCATTTTCAGTCTGGATAAATGTTTAATTGATGCATAATCAGTGTAAACCCAGAATAAGTTTTCTGGGGTCAAATTGCAGGGTGCACATTCATATCTGTGTGTATATGATATAAGAAAAAAATCTTTGTAAATCTTTGATTATAAAAAGGACTTTAACACTTATTGTACAAGGGTACAAACCTGAATAAGTATACCAATTCAGTATTGATGCAGCTTACTACTGTTAAAATCATTGTGTTTATGACTGTGAATTATGGAAAATTTTAATAGAGAATCAAATAAATTTAACATACCTCTATTAATTCTTTCTCTCCCAGAATGGACAGGTTCTCTCTATAACTTAAAGAATACAGTTGGATAAACATAATGTTCCCAGTTGGGAACACTATTTAAATGACATCCCATTTCAGTAACAGCTTTTTTACCTTATTTCAGGTGTAAATTTGATTACCTAGATATATATGTACAAATAAGTAACAGATCTGTCAGTATAATGCGTTCCACTTTACTTGGGAGATTTTGCGGAGATGGAATTGACCAATTACCAAAACTCATCCGATCCACTGGAAATATTATTGCTTTATACTTCTTCTCCGATAGCCAGAAATCTGACCAGGGATTTTACGGAACTTATGAATTTATTGATGCGTGTAAGTAAGTAATTAATAAATTTCTTTTTCAGAACATGTTAGATCACCAGAACATTTAAAAAGGTAGCTTTTCCCTAGTATATAGGCTGGAATTTATACCCCCATTTTGGTGATGTGAAGCAATTCAAAGATGGATGACTCGCCCTTGACTCTGTTGCCAGTTCATAGCATGGTTAGATTTTAGATTCTAAGATGGTACAATAATATTTATCATCTGGATGAACTAGAGCTGTTTAAATTAAAATGTTTTGCTTAAATAAATAACACAAAGCCAAGCAGGGTTTGATCCAGTGCTCCCTAAGTCATGAATCAATGAAGATTTCACCACTGAGCCACACTTGTACCGGTATGTGCAACTAAAATTGTTATACTCTTGTGGTTCAATTGATAGAGTGTCATGCAATAGCTTCCAAAATTGGAGGTTTAAGTGTGATATTGGGCAAGGTATGGCTTAAAAATGTAATAAAGTTGGCCCTTAGTCAAATATGTCATCATGGTGGAAAAAAATCAGAATGTTCAGAAAAAGCCAAGACGTAAAAAGATCGACATGACTAATTTTCTCCCACTAAGGTTTACCTGATTGTGATTTGACCTGAGACAGTGAAAAATCACAGTGCCTCTCACTAGATGGTAGTTTTGAATCCCACTCAGGTACTGATTCTATTGTAAGAAAGTCAATTCATTTGTTGAATGTTGGTGGTTTTTTCCAGGCACTCAGGTTTACCTCTACCACCACCATCCCTGAACTGACCACCTGGATTTATAATTGGGACATAAACACCAAGTAGAGACCAAAGTTATATATTAAGTACATTTACTGTTAGTCAATGGCCTGGTTATATTGTTACTAGCTATTATGTGAGAGTTGTCAGTTCAATGCCACATATATATTTTTTGATATTTTAAAGGTAAATGTTATCTCCAGCACACACTTTATGGTCCTTTGGATGAGACCTTTAAATCAGATATCCCTTGTCACATTGGGGGATGTAGATAAAGGAAACCTTTCTGTTCATTGCCATAACTACAAAGACATAAAGGATGTCTACAGAAGATATAAGGAAATGACCCATAGGATAATTTCATGCATGTCTAAATTGACCTGTATCGGTTAAAATTACATTTCATCTATAGAATAAACTTGGTTTTTATCATGTCAATAAAAATAATTCTGGTAATGGTAAAGTATGACTATACTTACATGAAACTGGTGATTAAAAGCAGAAATGTCCATTTCCAATCATTTGACCACATATATATTGCGATTTCATAATGATGACGGCCCTGCCTGTGAAATAAAAAAAACATTCAAATTAAGAATTTTATTTAGCTTTCACTGTCCTGAAGATTATCCACAGTTTGCCAAAATGGTAACAATTTAACTGGTAACATCTTGATGTGAATTAATTATGAACTGACATAAAAACTTGCCACTCACATGCTTTGAATGTAAGTGCATGTTGAATTTACTCATATTCTTCAAACTAAATGAAAATGAATTTAATGTCTAATTCAATTATTGTTGAAGTTTTAACATTTTGATCAGAATTTTTTTTTTTAAAGTAGTTAAAATCAAGTAAGGAAAAATTAATGTGCCAATTTTTTTTCATGTAAAATTTCAGCTATTTATAATATAGGGACAAAGATTCCAGGGATCAGTAATTGTAATTATGTGATAAAGGGGTCAACTAGGAAGACAGGCTACATCGTATCACCAACCTATCCCGCTATCTATCCAGATAAACTAAACTGCACTTACCGTTTAGCAGGAATTCCACAGGAACGCATCAAACTTACTTTTGTAGATTTTTCATTATTTCATGGAGAAGATTAGTAAGTACATTTCATTAGTGTTTATTCTTGAGGTGGCCATGGGACCATTGATCCCTTGAGGTGGCCATGGGACCATTAATCCCTTACTTTGTTAAATGACCCCATTATTAAGGCCTTAATTGGCCATATTTAACATTACATGAATAAAAATATATTGATATTTTGGTAGCTTAGAGGAAAGGTTTTGAAATGGCCTACTCTGAAAAATCTTAGATTGAACACTTTTAAACATTTAATTTTGGAAGCAGTAGTTTGTGTGTTTGAATTATCTATCTTTAACATCTGTTTCTTTTTCCATCAGTGATGTTTCAATATAAATGAAATATTTTTTACTCCGATGTAAATTCTTATTCTCATACTCACTAACATAGAGTAAATCCATTGCTTTTATGCCAATGGTGATGTCTCCATATAAGTAACTAATTAGACTGGGTCATAAAATCTCATTTTTTCAGTCATTCAAAATTATGCACTTTGAATTATTTTTGTTTCAATAAAGTTTAACCTCCTGCATGTAGAGACTAGAGGCTAATTTGTCTGACCCTTTTATGACCCATGGATTGTATTAGCAGGATTTACTGTACATACTAAACAAGACCATTGTTAGAATTTGTTCCTCTAGAGCACCTGTTCTCACTTCCTTGGTAGTAGTTCTAACCTGGTTAGCTAAATCTGAAAGTTTTCAAAGTTTTTACTTTGCTGTTTATATTTGCTTTGTACATGGACTGGTATGTTTGTGTTTCATTTTCACAGAACGGGAAAGAGTCTAATTTCTTTCTTGATTTCATAACAGTTTTAAAATAGTGTTTTGTTAGAGATCTGAGAAAAAAAAATTTGGTGAAATTTTTCATACCTTTTGTTTTTCTTGGCTTATTTTCAGTTGTCCATTTGATTCTGTTGAAATATATGATGGCAGCTCTGAAGGATCACCATTAATTAAAAAATTTTGTGGAATATATAAAAATAACACAATAATATATTCATCGAAAAAGGATTTATATATCAAATTTAATACAGCTAGTGGAAGGATAGACTTTCAGACTGATTCTCTTTATGATAATGTAGATTTTACCAGTGATCGTAGGGGATTTAATATAACATATGAATTCAGCGATTCTTTAGTTTTAATAGGTACGTATTTAATTATTGGAGTTATTCCTCCTGATGCGAGTCTTTGTGATCTAGAATATCAAAGAGCCTCTCACTACCCACTCTAGCAAATCCTAGTGAAAAAGAGGCCCGGGTGGCCAAGTCATGGTCTAAAGTGCATACTTTGGGATCAGAATGTCTCTCACCACCAAGAGTTTAATTCTACTCCGGGCCTATTCTGTGAGAAAGTCTGCCTGTTTGTTGCTGGTTTTTAGGCACTCCAATTTCCTCCACTATCCTTGACAGCCTTGATATAAGTGAAAAAATCTTGGCACAAAGCTTCAATACTTTACTCCTAATGTAAGAGAGTTTGTTCAGTAGTTCATCATTTTACAAGGAGTGTAGAATAGACAAACACACTGTAACCTTGAGACACCTTCTAACTCTTCTTGAAGGGTGTGGACAAACACACTGTAACCTTGAGACGCCTTCTAACTCTTCTTGAAGGGTGTGGACAAACACACAGTAACCTTGAGACGCCTTCTAACTCTTCTTGAAGGGTGTGGACAAACACACAGTAACCTTGAGACGCCTTCTAACTCTTCTTGAAGGGTGTGGACTTGATATTCCTTGGAATAACTTTACTGGGAGGGATAAAAATTACATAATGAACTAGCAATACATGAGACAGAAATTATTTCCAGATTTTCTGGGACAAGCCTCAATATTTTACTAATTAAATCATCATAAATTTATGCTTAGTCTTTAGGTAGGTTTTAATTGTTAAAATAAAGTCGTGCTGGTTTTTAACTTATTTTAAAGATCTTATTATGCTTGTATTGGCATCTTCACACAGCATAATACAACTCATATTTTCATTTCTAAACAAAATAAAAAACAAAACCCATCTTTTTTTAATTGTATGTATATGTCTGTGTTGGCATCTTAACCACATAATAAAAGTTTTCAATCAAAAGTGATGTATTACACACCCAGCCATTAGATATTATCCCAGGGTTCCTTGTAGGGGTAAATACACCATCCCAGGGTTCCCTGTAGTGGTATCCTGACTTCCTAATATAAATCAGATTTTGTTGAAGGATGCCATTATGAAAACCATTTTAGAAAGAAGATTGATTTGTTTTTAGACAAATGACTATGATAATTAACTTAATTAAAATAATAGCAACATCCTTTGTTGTGAATTATTGTAAACAATAAAAAACCAAAACATGTACAATGTCTCTCTCTCTCTATCTCTCTCTCATGAAGTTGAATAATTTGTTTCTTAATTATTGTAAAAAGCTTATAATTTCTTTTCAGATAATAATACTCCTAACATGCAGCATATACCTGGGACTTGTAAGTATCCAAGTTACAGTCAAACCTGCCTATAAAGGACACCTCTATATAGAAGCCACCTGCTAGGAAATTTTATCCTGTTTTCTCTTTATACATGTTTTTTGATCCTGTATATAAGGGCCATCTGCTTGTAATGAACACTTTTACTGGTTCCCTTGTTTGGTCTTTATAGACAGGTTTGACTGTGCTAATCAACATAAACTGTAGAATCACTGTTATTCTTTATGCTTTAAATTTTGTGCCTTTGTAAATAAGTTATTTTGTTGGGAGAAAATTGTTTGGAATTTTTTGGAATTCCATTGGAGTCCTTGGTAATTAAAAATTTCTTTGTTATGGAATTTTCTAATTTGGTCATCACTAATCCATAAAAATAACAAAATTTTTATCACTTTCAAATATTTGTGATTTTACAGTAATTAATTGTAAACGGTTTTTTAACTTAATGGGCTCCAACACACATCTTTTGGCCCCAACTTGCCCAGATTAAAGTGACCTTATGATTTAACCTATTGTGCCACCAAGACAAGTAAAGTAAAAGTTGCTCATATGATCATAATGATGTATTTATTAAATGATGGTCCAACTTGACATAGATGTATATCTGTCATGTGTATTGCACATGATGTCTAATTTGAAATTCTATGTTCCCATTTCTGCAAGTAACCAAAACATTTTTTGAGATATTTTCTTTAAAAAAATAACCCATTTTAGCAAATTTGTGAAAAAATACTTTAAAAAAAGACTATTTGGCTACTAAAAATTTCAGAATTGTGGAATCTTAGAAATTGATATATAAAATATACCAGGAAGATTTTAACTCTTAAGTAGTTCTGAGAAAGCATTGGTCAAGTCCATAACATACAGTCTAGCTTGGACGCAAACTCCTGGTCTTGAATCATGAACTTAACCATACAGTTAAACCTACTATAGTAATAACCTGTCAGAATCCCCGTTAAGACCATCCATTGTTTTAAGGATACATTGTTCCATATTTCAACAAAAAAGAACATCTATATAAAAACCACCTGTCTGTTTAATCCATATGTCTCAGGTCCCATGGGTGGGCTTATATACAAGTTTTACAGTATTTTTTCATGGTTGTTTAGAGTTTTGAAGTTTCAATCAAAATTTGTTTGCATGGAGACATCAACTATTGCAATTGAGTAGGTTATACATTTTGTACTGCCCTTATATGACAAGGAGAAGTGAGTTTTCTTCTTGTCTTAAAAATATTCTCAGTGACATCAGTGACCGTTTAGTCTAAAGAATGCACTTATAAATCACAGTGCCTTTCACACCAAGGTTCCAATCCCACTCAAGCAGATCTCAGAGTTAGAAAGCTTGTCAGTTAGCTTGGTGATTTTCTTTGCACACTCTGGTTTTCTTTACCATCTACATGATCTAAGAACCAATGTCTCAATATAAGTGAAAAAATTGGGACAAAACAAACACCATTACTCTGTTCCACTTAATATGTCTCAATTTTTAAGGTCTAACCCAAAAGACAGAAGATCCTCTGTGACTGGTTGGTCTAAAATAGACATTACAAGTGCCTTTTACAGGCAAGGTTCTAGTCCCACTCAGACAAGTCCCTAGTCCCACTCAGGCAAGTCCCAGAGTTAGAAAGCTTGTCACCTAGCTTGCTGTAGGTTGTTTTCTCTGTGTACTCCGGTTCCCTTCACTGTTCAAGAACCAACTGCCTCGATTTTTGTTAATAACAAATTGACTGAAATGTTAAACATCGTTACTCTTCTCCACATATTGCCAATTTAAAGCTCTAACCCAAAAGACAAAAGAGATAAATGAGCAGGAAACAAGATCACTTCAGAAATTTTCCATAAAGTAGCACATAAGTTTGAACCCACAACCTTGGACAAGCCTCATCTCTGACTGAATTGTTCAACCTCTTGGCTGAGATTTCCCTATCCTACATGGTTACACATAATGGATTCTTATATTATTTCAGTATGTGATGTTAGAATTACTAGTCGAGGCGAATCTAACGGTACTATTCAGTCTCCATACTATCCCTCTACAGTTCCAGCTGGTATCACTTGTAATTACTATATAGATGGACTAAGTAATCCCTATAGTTTTGGAGAAAGTTCAAGTGTCTTTCCAGGATTTTGAGATTCCAGGAGACAAGCCTAAGTAAGTATACAAATACAACAGTCTGGGTAGATCAGTTTTGTAGAGTACCTGCCTATAGTAATGGACATAGTAATATACAAATACAACAGTCTGGTAGATCAGTTGGTAGAGTACCTGCCTATAGTAATGGACATAGTAAGTATACAAATACACAGTCTGGGTAGATCAGTTTGGTAGAGTACCTGCCTATAGTAATGGACATAGTAAGTATACAAATACAACAGTCTGGGTAGATCATTTGGTAGAGTACCTGCCTATAGTAATGGACTAGTAAGTATACAAATACAACAGTCTGGGTAGATCAGTTGGTAGAGTCCTGCCTATAGTAATGGACATAGTAAGTATACAAATACAACAGTCTGGGTAGATCAGTTGGTAGAGTACCTGCCTATAGTAATGGACATAGTAAGTATACAATACAACAGTGGGTAGATCAGTTGTAGAGTACCTGCCTATAGTAATGGACATAGTAACTATACAAATACAAGACTGGGTAGATCAGTTGGTAGAGTACCTGCCTATAGTAATGGACATAGTAAGTATACAAATACAACAGTCTGGGTAGATCAGTTTGTTGGTAGAGTACCTGCCTATAGTAATGGACAAGTAACTATACAAATACAACAGTCTGGGTAGATCAGTTGGTAGAGTACCTGCCTATAGTAATGGACATAGTAACTACAATACAACAGTCTGGTAGATCAGTTGTTGGTAGAGTACCTGCCTATAGTAATGGACATAGTAACTATACAAATACAACAGTCTGGTAGATCAGTTGTTGGTAGAGTAACCTGCCTATAGTAATGGACATAGTAACTATACAAATACAACAGACTGGGTAGATCAGTTGTTGGTAGAGTACCTGCCTATAGTAATGGACATAGTAACTATACAAATACAACAGTCTGGGTAGATCAGTTGTTGGTAGAGTACCTGCCTATAGTAATGGACATAGTAACTATACAATACAACAGACTGGGTAGATCAGTTTGTAGAGTACCTGCCTATAGTAATGGACATCGTAAGTATACAAATACAACAGTCTGGGTAGATCAGTTGGGTAGAGTACCTGCCTATAGTATGGACATAGTAACTGTACAAATACAACAGTCTGGGTAGATCAGTTGTTGGTAGAGTACCTGCCTATAGTAATGGAGGTCCCAGGTTCATGCCCTGGTCCAACCCCATACCTGTCAACTATTCCAATTTTGGCAGAATCATTCCAAATTTTTTAACAATTTTCCACCTTTCGATTTTATGCAAATAAATTCTTATTTGACACTCACGTCTGGTTGGCAAGCTTTTAGAAAAAAGTTAATACTTGTGTTAACTTGTTACTTGTGTTTACATGATATATGCACATGGAATACAACCATACCTAAAATAGTCAGAAGCTGGTTGCATTCCTTGTTTTGTTACAAATGTGTAAGAGAGTCAAAGTATTAATTTTTAACTATGGAACCAGTTGGTTCTCCACAATAAGCAGAAGCCCTTACCTCAACAGCACAGACACCATTTGTAAACATAAATGTTTGAAAAAGTGAAACAGAAATTTTGTGAAAAGATATTCGGCAAAATATCCAGTAATGTAATCCAGACTCGTGAACATCATGCATTTTGTCAAATATGCAGGTCTGACATTGCAATATGCCACAATGGACTGAATTATATTGTTAAATATGTGAGGACTAAAACTAAAAAACATCTGTCAAAGTCAGAGTTACATCTTTTTCCTGCGGTAATCGGGGACAATAAAGTGATAAAAAAAAGAGAACATTTTGAAAGATTTCAGTAAGTGAATTTGATCTCCAAAATGGATATGAGAGCATTAAAATATTCAGATTTTCCATAATAAAAGGTTGGCAGGTGTGCAACCCTGCATTTATCTCCATCCTGTTACACCACTACAGTAAGTCAGTTTGTAAAGTGCATCATATCGCTAGCTAGGGTGAATGGCATCACATGTTTAGCTGCTGTCTGGTCATCACATGTTTAGCTGGTGTCTGGGGCATCACATGTTTAGCTGGTGTATCACATGTTAAGCTGGTGTCTGGGGCATCACATGTTTAGCTGGTGTCTGGGGCAGGCATCACATGTTGAGCTGGTGTTGGGCATCACATGTTGAGCTGGTGTCTGGGGCATCATATGTTAAGCTGGTGTTTGGGGCATCACATGTTTAGCTGGTGTCTGGGGTGTCACATGTTTAGCTGGTGTCTTGGGCATCACATGTTCAGCAGGTGTCTGGGAAATCACATGTTAAGCTGGTGTATGGGGCATCACATGTTAAGCTGGTGGACCCCACTACACTAGTATACACATCAGTAAGTTTTACTGGCACATTACACAAATAAACAAAGACACAAAATAAATTTGTTAATGGATTATATCCAGTTAACCACAGTTCATTTATTGTACCATAACTGTCATGGTAAAATGTTACACTGACAACTTTGTTGATGCCTTAATTGGCCATAGATCATACATTGTCACTCATAACAAAGAACTGATTTGTCTTAGAACAGAATTTTCAATACTCTTGCATGTGACATCTCATCATTACTGTCTTAGCGTAAGAATCCATGTCTGTGTCTATTATGGCCTCATTTGTAGATTAATCAGTGTCTTTTAGCATTTTAAAATGTAGTTATCATGTCTGTATATCAGTATCATGAAACAATCATGTCATGGTTGCTGATATACCACAATGGTACCTCAGTTGGTAGAGTGCTCACTCCGTATGTGGGAGGTCATAGGTTTGAACCCTGTCTTGGTCTGAACAAGACTTAAAAATAGGTAGTGGCTTTTTTGTGTCATGTGCTCTGCATTTAGAAATGAAAGTCACAGGATTCTTCTGAAAAGACCTTAAAACCGATGTCCTGTGTCACGGTAGGCATGACACATTAAGAAACTCTCCCTGCACATTGGTTTGAGTGCACTGAAGAGATCAAAATGTTTGCAACTTCACCTATAGCTGGTAATGTCTCGATATTAAGGAGGTAAAAACACCTTTAATTAATCAATCTTGATACATCTGTGTGATCAACCATCTTATCATGGCTTTTTAGGAACAAGTATCATGCTTATAAAAATCTATAACCAAGTTTGTACCCAAATATTCTCTACGGTTTGTTGTCAGAGAAAAATGTTGTTGCCAGTAACTTCAGAGGACAAATTGTTACCTGACACCAGTTATTGTATAATGTGCTTTCTGATCAAGCAAATAGAAAGTGACAATTCATCCATCTATCCATCTGCCTGCCATTCTGTCCATTTGCTTAGTCTGCCACAGATGCCTATCTGTCTATTTGCTTTGTCTGTCTATCTTTCTGGCTCTCTGTCCATCCATTGGTCTTTCTGTCAGTCCATACATCTATCCATCCTTCTGTATCTGGTCTTTCTGTCTGCCTGTATGTCCATTCATCCATTAGTCTGTCCTTCCATCCATCCATTCATTCATCTATCCATCTGCCCATGTCTGATCTGTATGTCTTTGGGGTATGAAAAACAGTATATCTGTAATACAGAAATTCTCTATTATTGTTTTAATTCTTTTTTCTTACACAGCTGATACAACTGCCAAATATAAAGGATACAACATTTGTCAAGTCAACATAATTATAAATATCAATTTTTATTTGCGTTTCTTTTTTAGATTTAATAAGAGATATTTAGTGGTACATGTATATCATATAAACACATGTATTAATTTTGAATTTCGTTTCTTTTTTGAGCTGTGATAATGGATATTTAGCGGTAAACCTCAGGGGAACAAAAACTTTATCAGGAGTAGCTGATGAAAAATTTTGTGGGGTATTATGGCCACCAACATTAACAAGCGAAGAACCGCGGATGATATTGACCCTGGATACACATGGGCTGCAATGGGGACGAGGATTTTCCATTATTTATCAGTTTGTTACAGGTTTGACTTGTTTCATTATTTTTGCATGGATAAGATAAATACACCTTTGCACAATTTTAAGGACAAAGGATTTAAACCTTTGATGGTATGACCTGTAAGTCTGGTTTTTAATTTTGTACAGATACAATATTATTTTCTGCAGATAGGTTTTGCAGCTGTACCATGTGATCAACACCCTTTAACATTTGTGTGTAACGTTTGGAATACAATTACATCACATTTTTACAGGAAAACATGAACTGATATGATTCTATATTCAATGGAAATATGTGTTCAGCACAAATGTTATGTGTAGGATATAGATTTTATTCTTCTGATAAAGTGGCATTTTCCCTTAAAGTTGCATTGGGGTTTTCTCCTCAGTACCCATGGCAGTAGGTCTACATAATATTAGGTTAATGACAGACTGGGTTTGGTGGTATGTCACTGGCTGTCAAATTTAAGGCTTGTGGGCTCAAACCCAGGCCTTGACTTTATATAACTTTTAGAGGTGGTTTTTTCATCCCAGTTCAAACTAATGCTCACTCATGCAAACTCCTGGTCATTTCAAAGGATGCTTTTTACTGCAAGCAAAGACAAAAGACATACTGAGCAGAATAAGTTAGTAGGCATCCTAAGGTGCATGAAAGAAACACATTAATATGCAATACTCATATGAAAAACAAAAATCTTGTGGCAAGTAAACCCTTCTGTCCATTTTCCTGAGTACTGCTACCATAGGTCATTTGGTAGAGTGTTTGCTTCACATGTGGGAGGTTGTGGGTTCGAACTTGAAAATATGTAATAAATGTTCTTTACTTTAGTTAAGCACATAGCATTCAGAAATGAAAGTCATGGAGTTCTTTAGATGCCTCGTGTGAGGGCAGGCTAGGCATGTTAAAGAACTCTCCCTGCACGTTCTTTAGATGCCTCGTGTGAGGGCAGGCTAGGCATGTTAAAGAACTCTCCCTGCACGTTCTTTAGATGCCTGGTGTGAGGGCAGGCTAGGCATGTTAAAGAACTCTCCCTGCACGTTCTTAGATGCCTCGTGTGAGGGCAGGCTAGGCATGTTAAAGAACTCTCCCTGCACGTTCTTTAGATGCCTCGTGTGAGGGCAGGCTAGGCATGTTAAAGAACTCTCCCTGCACGTTCTTTAGATGCCTCGTGTGAGGGCAGGCTAGGCATGTTAAAGAACTCTCCCTGCACGTTCTTTAGATGCCTCGTGTGAGGGCAGGCTAGGCATGTTAAAGAACTCTCCCTGCACGTTCTTTAGATGCCTCGTGTGAGGGCAGGCTAGGCATGTTAAAGAACTCTCCCTGCACGTTCTTTAGATGCCTCGTGTGAGGGCAGGCTAGGCATGTTAAAGAACTCTCCCTGCATGTTGCCCCTGAGCATACTGCAAAGGTTAAAAAAATCTGCCACTTCACCTATTGCTGATGGCATCTTGATTTAAGTGAAATATTATTGACTGGGATATAAAACCCCAATCAATCAATCAATCAATCAATCAATCAATTTTCCTGAGTGTTTTTCTCTCTAAGTTACTACTACATGTATTACTTTCTTCTGTCTGCTATACTCCTACTACTAGTGAATTATAGGGTATGTGTCATTATTGTAGTCGAGGCTCAGTGGTATAGGGATATAAAGTGTGTATTTATAAATCACAGTACCTTTCATTTCCTAGATACCAATACAGTAAAACATGAATATAACGAACATGAATAAAACAAATACATAGATAGAACGAAGTCAATTATTTGGGCCATTCGCTTCTCTATATAAGTCTATTTATAACAATATAACAAAGTCGCTTTATAACAAAGTTAAAAACAGAGTCCCAAGGGCTTCATTATAAACGTGTTTTACTGTACCATTCTGGCAGATTCTAGTGTGAGAAAGTCACTTTGCTTGCTGAAGATCAGTGGTTTCCTTGATATATTCTGGTTTTCTCTACCATTCCAGAACTGACTGCCTCCATATAAGTCCAGGGAATTCTCTCCAAAAGGAATAAATTCCCCTAGTGTTTTCTCTCCTTATGATGAATGAACTAGTAATTTTATTCAAACAGAATAAACATGCTATAGGTTGTCCACCATCTGATGGCAAAGTATACAGGGAGTGTATTTTAATATTAGGGTAATTTTAACAAATAAAGCATGAGTCGGCACGATTATACACATACATGATATGCTACTTAAAACTATATGTGTTATTGAAACCACTCTTTAAACTTTATAATCACTCTGCCATCAGATTGTGGACGACTTATAATGTAATGATAACAAAAAGTTTTCATTTACTAAGAAATTACTGTATACCAGGAAAGAATTTCACTTACAAATTTTGACTGTAGGAAAAGTACCATTATTCCACTCTACCCCTATAACATAACCATTTTTCATGTAGTTTTTTTGTCAAATATAGTCTTTGACTTAAATTCCATTTTTTTGTATTATTTTGACATTTTAGTTTCCCCCCATTGACAATTGTAGAATTTGACTTTGTTTTAAGACAGATAATTTCTTCATAATAAGGTTTTACATCCCAATATCTTCAGTTAATGATTAATCAAATTGAATTCTGTGTGTTAACAGGGAATTCTGTGTGTGTTAACAGGGAATTCAGAACTTCATTATTTACCTTGCATGGAATTCAGTAAATTTCAGTTAAGAAACTTGAAAGGAAAATTGTTTTTAATATTTTTTTTATTTATAATGTCAAAATAAGTAGATGGCATTTGTATTAAATCCTTGAAAGAAAAAACAATAGATGATTCTCAATGAATCCCTTTGAAATTAATTTAATAGAGATTTAGTTGATTTATAAAATGTTCATTGTGTTGCTGGTTTATCTTTATTATTGGAATCTCACAGTTTTTTTTAATGTGAACTTGTGCATGCTTGTAGAAAACCATAAACATAAACTTTATGAAATACAATTTAAATTACAAATACAGTTCAATTTACAAATATATTTTATTTTACAAATACAATTTATTACACACAGATACAATATCCATATACATATATACAATTTATTTTGCTAACAGTAAATATACTTCAATACAAATACAATTAATTTTATAAATGTTAGTTGCATGTTTTCTTATTTGCAAAAAATTAGGAAATTTATTTCAAATTGATTTTAAAATTCAAAATGAAAAAAAAATTAAATTCACTTTCATAATGAGTCATTTTGACATTAATTTTAAGCTTATGGTGTATTTATTTACACCTAGGTGTTTTTATTTACACCTAAGATTTGACTGGAGTAAAAGGGGTGTTAATTTTCTTTATTTTTGGCTTCTGTCTTTACACCCTGACATGAAGAGTTATTTCTTTGTTTACAGGCATAAAAAATCCAGCAGGAATAAACGTAATAAAAGGGAAGTTATGTTTCAAATTTATCATTAATTTGCATATTTAATTTTACTTCAAGCTTGTTTTTCAATAAATTATCTATTTTTTGTAGTTTGAACACAACCCTGACCCATATCCTAAGAATTTTGGAGATGATCGCAACCCTAGTGCATGTAGTACATGTATTCCTTATCAATGTAATATGTATATTTTATATCAAATGATATTCATTAAAAACTGTAGAATTTACAGAAAATTTAACAAAAATATATACTTACTGTTTAAATAAAAAAATAGTTGCAGAAGCAGACCCAACAACTTTAATTTTTGGAATATCCAAATGCTAGATGATATTTAACAAAGCCTGAATTTAAACACTGGAGTTATATCCCTTGGAGGATTATCAATACTGGAATGCCAATCAGTGGCAGACCCAAAAATTTTGGAAAGGGGGGTGTCCAATTTTTGGTTGGTTGGGAGGAACAAGCTAGGAGGTCTTGGAGCATACTCCTCCAGAATTTGTTTGAAATATAGCATAAAAGCCTGCAATTTGAGCTAGTTATACTGGTACACACATACATAATAACATTGACAAAAATAAAGGTGGGGTCCTCCACTATCCATGAACTACAACCTCAATACAAGTTATAAAAGTCTTGATTGGGAAGTAAAACTGTATCACTCTACTCTGCTCTAAAGGTTTCCATAAAAAATATGATATGTGTATATTTTAAACTCTAGTAGATCTCACATAAAGGTGATTCAACTGAAGACCCTTGTGAAAATTTGTATCACAGGTGAGCTTCAAAAGCCCTTGTAATTTTTGTAACACAGATGAGGTTCAAAGGCCCTTGTGATTTTTGTAACACAGGTAAGCTTCAAAATCCCTTGTAATTTCCGTAACACATGTGAGCTTCAAAAGCCCTTGTGATTTTTGTAACACATGAGCTTCAAAAGCCCTTGTGATTTTTGTAACACAGGTGAGCTTCAAAAGCCCTTGTGATTTTTTTGTAACACAGGTGAGTTTCAAAAGCCCTTGTGATTTTTGTAACATACGTGAGCTTCAAAAGCCCTTGCGATGATTTATAACACAGATGAGCTTCAAAAGTCCTTGTGATTGATCTGTGACACAGATGAGCTTCAAAGCCTGTGTGATTGATATGCCATACAAGTGAACTTTAAATCTCCTGTGATTGTGTTGTTTTGTGGTCTTGTGTGTTGTTTTTTGTCTTAGTTGTTGTTGTTGTTGTTAATGCATCTTATTGAAGTAAAATTAAATATTCAAATTTTCTTTATGAAAACTCAGTTGAAAAAACATGCACCAACTTACAATTTTTCATAAAAATTTCAATGTTATATTGCAACTTTTATTCCTTTTCCTGTTTTAACATTTTTATCCAATTAATTATAAAACAGTTTTCAATAAGCATGCACTTTCATTTGATAACCTGAATCTTATTTGGTATGGTTAAAGAGAGGTAACTCTTGATATTTTTTATATTATATTTGAAGAAAATTGATTGGCAAAAAATTTATGCATAATTAATTTAACTAAAGCATCTGGAAAAAGTAAATTCCCTGATTTTAATGAAAATTAGAATTTTTGTAAAATGTTTAAAAATGTATCACACATGTATTAACATTAAGTTTATCAAAGCCCTCAAAAAGATTTCTGGCCGTCATCACAATATGTTGATATTAGTATGATTATGATGTCTCTGTATCCAAAAAAAAAAAAAAACCTTCGATCCACTCATTCTCAATTTCCATTAAACACATGATGAGTGTAACTATAGGTAAACAGGAGGGGGTTACCATTCTTGGGCACCCAGCCTCACTTCCCTGGTAGAAGTTCATGTGCTAAATGGATTTGCACTCATTCTCAATTTCCATTACACACATGATGAGTGTAGCTAACTAAACAGGAGGGGGTTACCATTCTTAGGCACCCAGCCTCACTTCACTGGTAGAAGTTCATGTGATAAATGGATTTGCCAGTTTTCAAAATTATACTTTGTTTTTTCAGATTGTGATTTGAACATGGATTGGTTTGTTTTTTATTTAAGCTAATCACATAAGGAAGTATTTGTACAGAATCAAACTTATAACCTCCTGCACTATGCCACAAGTACTCTACTGACTGAGATACCCATATTCCTTCTCAGTTTTTTTTTTTTTTCAAATTTCCAATAATCCTGAGAAACCTTGCAGTCAAATTTCCTTGAACACACTTTTATATGGAAGCATTGTCAGTACACGACTTCTGAGAGCCACAATGACTGCCAAAGAAATGATAACTATATGACTGACTTTCTGTCATAACACACAATATTTACATGTATGGTGTTTGATTGTATTAAACTCTGTTTTAGACCAAATGAAGTTATAGGACTATAATTACATTTGCTAATGTGACGTCACTCATTTCTTGCTGACACCTATGCTCGTGACGTCATTGATAGGATGTTCCAGGAATTGGAATTGCATGTTGTACACAACAGTGTTTTAAATTTATTTCAGGATTCAAAAACAAAAATAAGATTTTCAAAAAATGCAAAATGTAAATATAACCATTGAACTGTCTAGAAATGGGGTTTATAGTGCTATAACTTCCATTGCCGTGCAAAGCAAACTAGTCATAATGCGCTAGCGTGCATTATTCGGTTTGCTTTGCACGGCAATGGAAGTTATAGCACTGTAAACGCCATTTCTAGACAGTTTAATGGTTAAATAATGACCATGCTGTTACCTTTTTTCATATATCTGGATCTATATTCGGAGGTAAAAATCCTGCAAGCTGCAGGAACATTTCCCTGGCAACAGGTCAATCTATTTGCTCCTCATTCTTTTTTCTTTCTCTTTTTTCCCTTTTTTCTGTCAACAGGTCAATCTATTTCACCATGTTTTGCTCCTCTTTTTTCACTTTCTCTGTTTTTTCTGCTATATTGTGATAAGACATGTGTATTATTTATTACAGACACGTTTGATTTGATGTTTAACATTTTATTTCTTCTATCAACAGATTTTGGAATACCTGGTCAGCAGCTAGAAATGGGAAAGTGTAAATTCCTATACGACAGTGCAAAGCATATGAAAGGAGGTTTTAATTCACCTCTACATCATTCTGGGGTATTGACTGTACCTATATATTCCGTCCTAAACATGGAAGTGAAGAAAAACTCCTGATCTCATTCTTATCATTTTCAATGGGGCCATACACACATGACCCAGAGTAAGTGTTTGCCATACTGATATTTTTATAACCCACCTGTCAAAAAAAGAGGGGGATATTAAATTCAAATTTCCGTCCATCCGTCCAGACTCATATTTTGTATATCCTGCCTTTCAAAGAAAGAGGGGATATTAAATTAAAGTTTCCGTACTTCTAGACAATTCTTGTCCAGAGTATTTCTCCAAAATTATGAAGCACTATTTCACGAAACCTGATGCAAAGCATCATTATTTATAGAAGATGTGCATAACATCAACCCGAGTTGGTTTGTTCATTTTTCTGGGAGATATTACTCTTTTAACATAAGTGCAAATCACAAAAAAATTTCCTACTGGCGGGAGATCCTGATTGACTGAATTTGCTTATCACGACACTTTTTAGAAGTCCCAACTTTCTTCAATTTTACCAGTAATTTCATATGTACATTTATAAGCCTGCCTGTATTTGTTGCCAAACCCCTTCTAAGTTCTACTATACTTGAAATCAGTATTTCTAAATTTTTAAAATACAAATTTAAACAAAGTTTTGAAATTTATATACCCTGGTATGCAATTTAATTCTTTTTTAAGTTAAAAAATCTTTACCATTACATAATAATCTCTAAACAAAATTTTTGACATGATATCCTTGTCTTTGAACTTTGAACAACATAAGCTTAGTGTTTTACACATGCTTCTTTATAATTTTGTAATGCATCAATTGAAAATGAAAAAAAAAACAAAGAATTAAGTGGGATTTTTTAAATGTCCTGAAAATTATACTGTAAGGTCTCACCACTGATCATTATTTTGTCATTTGCTTCAGTGTCAGTCCAAAGTCAGAAATTTCATAATTAGTGTTCACAATATGTGCACTGCTTATCCTTTCTTGTCTTATTTACCAGTTCGCCTCATTTGCTCTAGTACCCATCTAAAGTCTGAAACTTTATATATAATCAGTGTTCCACAATATGTGTTTACGAGCGGTATCTTTTCTCGTCTTATTTTTCCCATTTCTTTTAAAACTATTTTATTGTTTTGTGTTCCTTCTTGCACTGGTTATTTCCAAAGGTACAGTTGCTATTTTCTGAGACCTCAAACATATTGATGAAAAGAGTAATAAAATTATATTTCAGGTGTTCAAATTCTGATTATTTACAAATTTACGAGGAAGGACATACAAAAGATCAAGACTACATCCCTATAAAGAGATACTGTTCCAGGACATTTCCAGGTCCAATACTCGGACACCGTGGAATGAAGTTTGAGTACCATGCAAATAGAAACAGCAGAAACTCAAGCTTCCAAGCTTTGTATGAATTCATTCCAAAACATGATAGAAAACTTAAATCATGTAAGTGTTGGAAACATGAATAAATTTCCGTAGGTTATAGAGTAAAATGAATTCCTGTTTATAAAGGCCACCCAAGGGAACCAGTAAGTGGCCTTTATGAACAGATGACCTTATATAGATGTTGAAATAACATACATAAAAAGGAATTGGAATAAAATTTAACTGGCTTTTAAAGGCAGGTGACATGATAGGTCACAGATACGACTTTAGAACAAAACATAGTAACTCGTCATACTTGGAACATTCAGGATAACAATATACATGTATATTCATTTTCTTCTTTTAACTTGATGTTCTTAATTTAGGCCTCAGTTTTTTACTGGAACAATTTTTTTCTTGTACTGTAATGACCAAGGGACCTAAAAGTGGCTGAGTGGTTTAATCCGACAGCCTACAGATCACAGCTGTATTCCACTAACAAAGTTCAAATTACACTAGCACAGTTGCCAATAACTAAAAACATTGTCTTTCCTTTTGCTAAAGTTTCATAGTTTTCTCTAGGCATCCCAGATTCTTCCACTGTCCAAGATTTATTTACATTGATTAAGTGAAAGAATCTTGATCGGGACATATAAATAAACCACCCTATTTCTATATATTTACTGTTGGAATTGACCCATTTTAGATGAATTAACCTATTTGTTTTCACTGGCATGCCATCACTCATGAATATGGTGTGGGTCATGACCTCTAATAACGTAAAGTTTGACTATCTGATGACATTTCGATGACATCAGGGAATGTCATCCTGTTATATTAGGCATTGTTTGGTTGGTAACCAACGTAATTCCGATGTGTCTGTTCTTATTTGGAAAAAGGCTCTTCCATCAATTCCTTATGTTTGTTGGAATTTTTTAACAAAATAAATTATTGTAATGATTATTTTACATTTCTGTCATGCTAACAATATTTTTTATGATTGTATATATTTTGCAGTTCATTCAATTTGCTATTCCTAAATCATTCATTCAAATAGACTGTTATTTCTTAGCTACTTATCTAAGATGTACTTTTTTAGGTTAATTATTTTTTTCTGTCTTAGTTTATGAGGAGATGATATACAGCGATGGAACTGGTGGTTTAATAACAAGTCCGGGATATCCAGAAAAATATAAAAGCTATTCCTTCTGTAATTGGACGATTAAAGCCAGCAAACGAACCAATCAGATACTTGTACAGTTTTACTTATTCCACACTGAGGGAAAATTAGGTAGTAAGTGAATAATTTAAATGTATGAGTGTTTTTATTTGGGAGGGGGAAATGGTGTGGGGAGGTGGGAAAGTTAAGCAATCCTTTAAAATTTCTATATTTTTAATTGTTTAATGTGCATATTTGTGTATTTCTGATAATTTTAGTGTTTGAATTGATGGATTTACTGATCACATATATTTCCATTGAAAATACTGGGATGATAAGTTTTTTGCATAAAAATTCATTATTGGTTGATTGAATAGGATCCAGTCAAGAATATTTCACTTATATCTAGTCAACAATTATAGGTAAAGTTCTAGAAATATTGACCTTTGCAGTGTGCTCAAGGCAATGCCCAAGTAGGGTCTTTAGCATGCCACACCTGTCATGATATGGGACATAATTTTTTAAGGTCTCTTCCAAAGGACCCTGTGGCTTTCTCTTCTAAATGATGAGTGCTTGGCAAAAGAACATTCCCCACCTATTTTAAAGTTTTGGTCAGACCCTGGCCAGGGTTTAAAACCCACAACATCCCACATACAAAGCGAGCACTCTACCATTCATGCTACCATAGTGGTTTACTATGAGTGGAGTAAAGAAGTTTTATGCCCCAGTCTAGAATTGGTCAGTTCCGAGACATCACTGGAATGTGTTGTCAGATTATAAATATCTGGTACATCAGTAGTATCATTATTTTTATTCTATGATTATATTTTGTTCTATTTTCCTTAAGTATGGTTTGGTAAAATGCCATTTATAGTCTGGTGGAAAAAAATTGAAATTTCACAATAGGGGGACATGAGTGTTCAAAGCTGGCAACATAGCTGTCTTATATCATCATAGGTTAGGGGTCAAGAATCAACCTGTTGCCAAGCTGATCGACCCTTGGTTTAGTAGATAAAAGGTCAAAGGTCAGATAGTGTTTTTTCCCCAAAAATTAATCTTTATTAGTTTATAGCTGTCCAAATATATACTTTCTGAGATTTAAATAAATCAAATAAATCTGTTCTCATGCAATCATAGCATTTCATGTATTTTAACATTGACTAGGAAGCTAATTTAGACTGTTTAGGCTAAAATTTAAATATTTCAATGTTATTTTTCAAAATTCTGACACAAGCTTCAAGATAGAATAAAATAAAAGTATACATTAAACATCAAAGCATGAATCAAAATGCTAAAATATAATTCTTTTGTAAATACATGGCTGTGATTAAAATAAATATATTGTTTAAACCCAGCTAATAATTTGAAATTTATTAAAAGTTTAAAATCAAAGTACCGCAAGTACTGTAATCGGCAAGGCATAGTCACGAGAATCTCTGGAATATATCAGTCACATTTAACGATTTGTTTTCATTCATCAATATCACTATATGTGGCATTATCATTCAAAGGGTTCAACCAATCAACGGTTCAACGGTCCCATTGCAAGTGCATACAGCCACCCACTTTAAATTATATGCCCTACACGTACATCTTGTAGTGCAACATGATTTATATAATTTACATTTCAGCAATGCATGACATGATTTTGGTAAGGGTTATTTTCTCATTAAAAAACCCCTACTGTAGCTCAGTTAGTATAGCGCTCACTCCCCGTATGTGGTGAGTCCTGGGTTCGAACCCTAGTTGGGTCTGACCAAGACTTGAAATAAGGTAGTGACTGTTCTTTTGCCAAACACTCGGTATTTAGTAACGAAAGTCACGAGATCCTTTGAGAGAGATCTTAAAATCCGATGCCCCGTGCCAAGGCGGGTGTAATATGTTTAGGGACTTTTCCTGCACATTTCATTAAGTTCACTGCAAAGGTAAAAATTTCTGCCACTTAACCTATAGCTGGTGACGTGTTGACATGACTGAAATAAGTAAAAGCCCGTAAAACCCCATGCAATCAATCAATTTATAATTTTCTCATTAAAACTGTGTTTAAGTCACATTCAGACTCGCACTAAGGTAGCTTCCCAAGAATAATCGTGAACATCAGGAAAATACTTAACTTAAGTCCAAAAAGTTAAGTTTTGTTCATGATCCTTTGACCTGTAATTGTCTTAGAAAAGTTAAAGTTCAAAGTAAGATTTAAGCAAAAAAAAAAAATATATAAGTTTAATTTGTGAAAAAACTCAGATTTATTTATAAAAACTAGTATTGTTCGTGGTCCTGTTGCCAGATGACAAGACAAAATAGCTATACTGACTGTATCTGTATAATTCTATCAAGTGTGTTCTCTTTTTCTGGTGGAAATATTAGTGAACTGTTGAAGAAGTTTGCATGGAGACATCACTACCAAAATAATTAATGGTCAAACTTTAGTTGTAGCACCGGGAAAACGGAAAGGCATCAATACATTCGGCGAGTTAGGAAACGCACAAACTGTTTTTATCCATGCGAAAGATAAATGTATTAAAATTGATGTCATTATGATAGATATGACAACTAATCCATCAAAGGTGAAACCATCTAGAGATAAAAGAGGATCAGATCCCCGTTCTGTTAGAAGAATTATTGATAATTAAAATGTCCCTCTGCCATCAAATTGGTAAGATTTTATCAGTCACCAAGAAAACAAATAGGATCTTGTAGTAATCCAAGACACTTCTTTGCATAGCTGAGGGTATCAGGGGGTCCAACAGACAGCATGTTTAATTTATACAGAAGGAGTGTAACCGTTTTAAAGCTTTACACAAGGAAGACGATACTAGAATTGTTCCCCATGGTGTTGATGCTTACATGCAAGGCTATAAAAGAACAGTTGTTGTCTGTCGTGATACTGATGACTTATTCTTCTGTTGCTTTTAAATGAGGAAGTATGATTCCAGACCGGGACATCTAAAGTTCGTCCCTGTTCATAGCATAAAATTATGTCCTCTGGAGAGGAATAAGCTCCCAGTATTTCATGCAATTACAGACTGTAAGACTATCAATTAACTTTCTGGACATTCTAAATACAGCATTCCGTGTTTCCAGGGAAAAACACAGATCTTCTTCCCACTCTTGCAAGAGGGATTTTTCTGAACTTGTGAGTGCAGATGCCTTCATTGAATGTACCTAGCGAGGATTTTTCATCTACGATGTAAACTGTTCCTCTCAGGGGAAAAGTACACTTGAAAATTTGCTTCCAACATCATATGCAACCGACCTACATATTCAACGTGCACATTATTAAACTGATGTTTGGCTGCATTTAGTTATACCTGGTATTGTTTTCCAGATCTCCCGTCACCTATAGGACACGGATGATGCTAGTCTCACTAACTTGCGTACTGTATGCCTTTCACTCTCAGTGGAGGTTAGTCCATCGACAAAATCCCTCAAGCTGGCTCTGTTCTGCGCAATTTTACCCCCTCTGTTTCAATTCCAGAAAACTTGTCTCAAGATGTCTTTTATTCTTGTGTGTTCCATTTCAAAATTTTGTGATGTTGTTGGCAGGTGTCTTGATGGTGTGACCTATCCATTCCCAATGTCGCTTTTGTGTTTATGTTTCAAAACAACCTTGTTTTGTGATCCACCATAAACTTTTCGTTACTAAATCAAATCTTTCAGTACCATCAGTACTTTGATTTCTTTTTTTAAAAGTGGATTTTTATATAAATACGGGCAATATGATTCAGTAAAATTATTTTAACAGAAGTCTAAAGTTTTGTTAAACAATTTCAAATGCACAAATGTGTTTATACTAGTATTTATTTGCCACAATTAATCATATTTGTAAAGGTCAAATTTGTGTGAAAGCGTCTAATCTTATTTTTCATGGAAAACTTTGAAAATAAGTGACTGAATTAGTTGGATATGACTTTCTTTTAATTTGAAGATACCACTTACATATTTAGAAGACAAAATGTATAAAGAAAAACTTCTGTAAGCCATCTTGAATTTGTGTATGGGTCAATATGGGCATTTTCACTTGAACTTTGCACCCATTGACCTTTAGCTGCCCCCACAATGGCCCCTGGGTGAAATCTTGCTTGGCAACAAGCCGATTCTACCAAAGTAAAGTTCAAAGAAGGTTATCACATAGCTTGCCACCTTTGAACACGTTGTCCTCCCTACATCGAAAAATAAGCGGTTTTTTCAAAATCCTCTACCAGACTATTAAAAGCGGCAGAAATTTTATATTCCTTTACAGATTTCGGTATCGGTTTGTAATAATGCATGTTACTAATATGTAGTATATCAGCACTTTCAGCTATTTGATTATATTTGTACTATTTTTATTTACAGATTCCACATGCATGGGTGACTAGAATGCTGTTATTAGGTTTTAAAGATCTGGTATATCAACACTTTCAGTGTATTGATTACATTTTCTTTACAGATTCCACATATAGCTGTAATTCTGTTATATCAGGGATTGTCAGAATGCTGTTATTCTGATATATCAGCACTTTTAGTATTTTGATTACAGATGCCACATGTATACACTGCCTCTGGTGTTTCCACTCTTTCAGTACTTTAATAACATTTTTCTTTGTATGGGTTGTCAGAATTTTGTTTTTATGGTGTATCAGCAATATCAGTACTTTGATTACATTTTTCTTTACAGATGCTTCAGGTATGGGTTGTCAGAATGCTGTTATGAGGTTATATAGAAGTAATAACTTTGCACCAGAAGAATTATGTGGATCTTTAACTAATCAAGCATATCTATCTACAAATGATACATTTAGACTAGAGTAAGTTACTTTAGAAAACAACAGGGGATGCCAATTCTTCCAAAACAACAGGTGTCAGGGGAAATGCCTAAGTGACATATCAAGTTATTAATATAAAATTCTCAATTTTCTGACAGCACCTGATTTCTCTTGAAAATTGGCATTATGCCTGGTGCATGTAGTATAAATATCTGTAAAAACCTATAAAACCAAAAGCCTTCATTTGTCAACAAATATGGCCGTGACCATCAATATACTGTCTACTACTGGTACACATGTATCTGACGTAGTGACAAAAGTAGTGACATAAACATCGTGATTGGCTTCATCCCTCATGGCAGGTACATGCATTATCAATTTTTCTATCTATATACACTGTCAGGTCTCTACCATGTTTACACTGCAACAACTTCTTATAGTTACAGCAACACTGTAAAGTGTGTCAAATTTGACCTGGACGTTTGACGTTAATATACTCCATGATTAAGACAGCATATTTCCTTACTATAAACACCTGGTACCCAGTATTACTATTAACTTTATATATTCCCTAAATTACAAGTTGATATGTCTGTTTGAATATTCAAATTACAGGTCAAATGGCCAGGACAAACTTGACACCCTATACATGTTGACCTCCACTCAACTCCTGAATGGTCAAAATGAACAGTGTGTGTGTGTGCGGATGAGAGAGAGAGAGAGCATGTATGTGATGGGGAGGGTAGGATTTGAGGAATTATAAAACTGCATACCGGTAATTATTTTTGATAGATTTATAAATGCAACAAGTTTACCAGTTACAAACCATTTGACTTATATCAATTTTGAGGGATAATTTTAGGCTGAATGTTACACAAGTGAAAGTGTAAATATGATTTTACATCAAAAACTTATTATAACTCCACATCAGTCTAGTTTATTTTCTATAAGCAAGTCATGAGTTTTGAGTGAAAAAATGCTAAAATACATTAACTAAATCAAAATCAGCAAGGAGTAATATAACATACCAGAAGTATAGGTATGACATCAGCTGATGGACACTTGCATTGCTGTAGGTATGACATCAGCTGATGGACACTTGCATTGCTGTAGGTATGACATCAGCTGATGGACACTTGCATTATTGTAGGTGTGACATCAGCTGATGCACACTTGCATTATTGTAGGTGTGACATCAGCTGATGCACACTTGCATTGTTGTAGGTATGACATCAGCTGATGCACACTTGCATTATTGTAGGTATGACATCAGCTGATGCACACTTGCATTATTGTAGGTATGACATCAGCTGATGCACACTTGCATTATTGTAGGTGTGACATCAGCTGATGCACACTTGCATTGTTGTAGGTATGACATCAGCTGATGCACACTTGCATTATTGTAGGTATGGCATCAGCTGATGCACACTTGCATTATTGTAGGTATGGCATCAGCTGATGCACACTTGCATTATTGTAGGTATGGCATCAGCTGATGCACACTTGCATTATTGTAGGTATGACATCAGCTGATGCACACTTGCATTGTTGTAGGTATGACATCAGCTGATGCACACTTGCATTGTTGTAGGTATGGCATCAGCTAAAGCACACTTGCATTGTTGTAGGTATGACATCAGCTGATGCACACTTGCATTAGTGTAGGTATGGCATCAGCTGATGCACACTTGCATTATTGTAGGTATGGCATCAGCTGATACATACTTGCATTATTGTAGGTATGACATCAGCTGATGCACACTTGCATTATTGTAGGCATGACATCAGCTGATGCACACTTGCATTATTGTAGGTGTGACATCAGCTGATGCACACTTGCATTGCTGTAGGTGTGACATCAGCTGATGCACACTTGCATTGTTGTAGGTATGGCATCAGCTGTTGCACACTTGCATTGTTGTAGGTATGGCATCAGCTGATGGACACTTGCATTGTTGTAGGTATGACATCAGCTGATGGACACTTGCATTGTTGTAGGTATGACATCAGCTGATGCACACTTGCATTGTTGTAGGTATGACATCAGCTGATGCACACTTGCATTGTTGTAGGTATGAGTATGTACACATGTAACACATATTTAAGCACACCTGTCAAAGTAAATAAAGTCCCGTTGTGAGTGTTGAATCAAGATCATAATGGGTAACTTGCAATTATAAGGCCTATCTGTTTATGCAGCACATTAAGTTATAGTTTTATCACATTAGCAGGGGCCCATTTTACCATGGGTCCTCAAAATAAGTCTGGGCCCCTAAATTTTAGCCATTTATAATTTTACAGCTTCTTTTCTGAAGTGAGCTAGCTTGGCCCCTGACTCAAAATAGTTAAGCCTCATCCCTGACTAATAATTTCAATTATTACATTAGCAATAAAATACTGTGTGCTCTAAAGTTTTAGATTAAAAGAAGTAGAGCTAATAATAATTAAAATAATATTATTAATGGAACCACATCAGATGTGTTTACAGGGTACCAGTCTTGTGATGAAATTCAAAATGTACATTTTACTAATTTAGCAAAAACCAAGTTGACAAATGCCCCTATCTAAGGGAATTTTTATGTAGAAATACAAAGTTCTAGTCTAAAATCAATGGTAAATGTTTTGAGTAAACCCATGCCCTCATGCATGTTTTTAAAAATAAAATAAAATAGAATTAGACAGTTGAATGTTATTTAGCAGACAAATTGATTGTAGGCCTATATAGCCTCTATAGGTCAATATGTCCTGAGAACATGCAGACAAGTACAAGTATATTGGTATTCATGCAAACTTCATATACTAGGTGATACCACATGTACAAATCAATCCTGAATGTTACATGACTGTCGTGTACAAAACAAAAGGATCATTGGGGAATGTAAAAAAATAACTTTGAGTCTGTGACAGTACTTTTCTAAGATGTTTGTTTGAAAGTAGACCTAAAAATCTAGCAAAATCAGCTTGAAGTGTGAAGAAACTCACTATTTCTTTATTTCTGCAAAATAAATCCAAACAGCTTCTCTTGATTATCAAATTTACAAATTGTGTATGATGAGGAAGCTGTTGATGTATTGTTTATGGGTCAAATGAGCTGGAAAGGGACCAACCCATCATCATATATCTAACATTTTCATAGATTTTTTTACTTTAAAACTTGTACCTTTTTCTACCTGAAAGTTTATTGGAAGAATTATACATCTTTGGTGCATGAGCAAATGATTGAAAAAGATCATATTTTTCAACAACAAAAAATGTGAGTTTAGGCGAGTGTCCCACATTCAATCACCATTTACATGATTAATTTGCTACTGAATTTGATCAAATCCCCCTTAAATTAATTACAATTATCCAGAAATACCAATAAAATACTATGTTTTGTTGAAAAAATTGGTAAGATAAATATTTCATTATTTCCTCGCATCACGTGTATGCCATTTTTAGCCATTTTTTCACTCCCTCTGTGGATGCAAACTTGTTTAATGAATCAATGCATAATCCAGATTGGCAGTCTCCCTGGTGTTACTTTTACTGTTAGTGTTATGTATTGAAATATGTGTAACATGGAGACACTGTACTTTCCACAACATCTGTAATCAATTCTACATTTGGATTGATTGAGACACTGTACTTTCCACAGCATCTGTAATCAATTCTACATTTGGATTGATTGAGACACTGTACTTTCCACATCATCTGTAATCAATTCTACATTTGGATTGATTGAGACACTGTACTTTCCACAGCATCTGTAATCAATTCTACATTTGGATTGATTGAGACACTGTACTTTCCACAGCATCTGTAATCAATTCTACATTTGGATTGATTGAGACACTGTACTTTCCACAGCATCTGTAATCAATTCTACATTTGGATTGATTGAGACACTGTACTTTCCACAGCATCTGTAATCAATTCTACATTTGGATTGATTGAGACACTGTACTTTCCACAGCATCTGTAATCAATTCTACATTTGGATTGATTGAGACACTGTACTTTCCACAACATCTGTAATCAATTCTACATTTGGATTGATTGAGACACTGTACTTTCCACAGCATCTGTAATCAATTCTACATTTGGATTGATTGAGACACTGTACTTTCTACAGCATCTGTAATCAATTCTACAGACACTGTACTTTCCACAGCATCTGTAATCAATTCTACATTTGGATTGATTGATTGATTTTGTTGATTGATTGGTGTTTTACATCAAAAGTCAAGAATATTTCACTTATATCAAGCATTTACTACTGCAGATAAAGTAGCAAAACCTTTAACATCTACAGTGCACTGAGGGCAATGTGTGTACCCACCAAAATACCAAATCAGAAACTAGATCTTCCTCAGTCATTGAAGACCATACAACTTTGAGCTTTGGAATTGTGCATTGAAGGGTTATATTAAAAGTGACTGATAAGAAATCAATTTCATGTTGAGTTAACTATGTTTTTGTTTGCACATGGGGGGGGGGGGGGGTATCAGTAATATTTTCCATCCTGATACATCTTGTAACGAGCGCCCAATGTTTTATCCTCTTGATTTCAAAAGAAATTTTCATTCCCAGCCCTCAGAAGAAAGAAGGGGATAGTGAATTGAAATTTATGTCCTTTGATACATTTAGACACTTGTTATCCAAAGTGATTCTCCAGTGAAGAACTACTAGTATTTAACAAAACTTGTTACAAATCCTTAACATTGCTTATTCCTGTTGGTTAGTTCATTTTCCTGGAATTATGAATGATCCTTGGAACATGAGTGAAAATCACAAAAAAGGATCCACTGGCAGGGGATCCTAATTCACTGAATTTGCTTATTTCAAGTTGGTTTGCTCACTTTTCTTGGAGTTATGGCCCTTTGAAGATAAGTGCAAATCACAAAAGAGTATCTACCAGTGGTTGGAGGATAAGCAGTATAATTGGTATACAAGTATATCACAATACAATTTCATAATACATACATACGCCATGTGTCGGATCAAACCCGGTAATACTGGTATTTTTTAAGTCAAGAAAATTAACTTTTTATAACCTACATTAACACACCAACTCGAGTTTAATAAACTCAACTGACCCAAATATAAATATTATATCATATTTATAAAGCTATCAACCAGATAAGAAACAGCCAAATACGAACAACATGGCCAAAGCGTGGACAGAGTTGTTGCATATCTAACAATATGGTTGACTATACAACAATATTTGATGGATACAGTTCAAAGGTCCTTGGCTCTTTGCATTTATCGGTTTTGAAATAATATGATTTTATTCTGATATGTATTGTGATACAGCATCTGGGTATCATAATATATCACAATACAAAAATTTTGATAATATTCATCCCTACTGGTGATGGATCCTAATTCACTAAGTTTGTTTGTATTTTCAGATTTTTATCATCCAGTGCAGCATTAGGTGCTAAAGGATTTAAAATTACCTGGACAGAAATAAATGGAGATAAAGGTATATGATCTATTGACTGATTGATTGATTGATTGAATTGGGTTTTACACCCCAGTCACAAATATTTCACTCATATCAAGACATCACCAGCTATAGGTGAAGTGACAGAAATTTTTAACTTTCCTGTGTTCTCAGGGCAATGTGCAGGGAGTTTTCAACATGCCACACCTGCGGTGACACACCAGAGTGGTGATTTAAAATTCTTTAGTTTCCTCCAGAACTCGCCTGACTTCAATAGATGTAAAAGAGTGTTGACTTAAGAGTTTTTAAGGATCATCTTAATTTGAAATAACAACTATTAAAAAAGTTGACAAATAATATTGAGTTTCTCAATGGTATATGAGAAAATGAAATTAGAATTATTGGAAGTTCTATCATAGTGTCATAATTCGGTAAAGTGGAATGGAGTAATGGTGTTTTACTTCAAATCAAGATTCTTTAACTTATATCAAGGCCATATTTTCTAAGAGTGCCCAGAGAAAACCCAAATAAGAATCTGCCCAGGTAGATCTGAACCAAGGCAGTAAAAGGCACATTAACCTGAAAGACAATGCTTTAGCCCATCCATGCCTTACCTATCTAGTAAAACCACCCAGAGGCAGGCAGTAAAATGAAAGAAGAACTCTGACCTATTGGGTCATTACACAGATGTTGTTGCTTTTGGCTACTTGAAGTGAAAAATAGCAATAAAATTGAAATAATTGAAACAAACAGAAAGAATTTTATTATCAGTTGAATTTGAATTTGTTTGGTATCATTTCATTTTGTTTTGTATTTTGTAGTATACCTGTATTGTTACTTATGTACTAGTGGATTTGATTTCATTAACAGACATGGATTATTAATTCAGTTGAACAATGCAAATTTTGTGAGAAAAGTGACAATTCTGACCAAGAATTGTCTCTCTTGTCATACTCACGATTTCTGTTTATTTCATTTTAGTTACAGAACCATGTTATGGATTCCGATGTACAAAAAGTAATTATTGTATTTCTGCAAGATTAAAATGTAACAAACTTCCAAACTGCGGCAAAAGTGATAATTCTGATGAAAAATGTAAGTCAAATCATAATAATGTTTATAGGAAGTTAAAATTATGTTGTTGTTTTTTTCGTTGGGATTACAGGAACATTCTGTTTACTTTCATTGTGGTTTATAGAAAAATTTGTTTAAAATTTTATGTTATGTATACAGTACAAACCTGTCAAAAGTTTAACACTGAACTAACTGAAAGGTCTCACAGCTCAGCCGAAATATAGATAGCTAGTTACTGAAATGGTGCCTAGAGATAGAGAGGAATCAAGATGAACTGCCTGAAAGGAGTCACAGCTCAGCTGAAATATAGATAGCTAGTCACTAAAATGGTGCCTAGAGATAGAGATAACTACCTACCAATTCAACTCTTATTCCTTAGCTAAGTATTGAACTTTTGACAGGTCTGTACTGTGAATGTCGTATCTTTTAATTTTGATCTACTTGGGGAAGAATTTATTATAACATTTCTTTTCTATGTATGGCGTACTTGTATTTCATTTTCCATAATTAAATCATTCCTGTTATTTACCATGAAACTATTGAAAAGCATGGGACTTAAGATTTGATTTGGATTCTTATTTAGATTTTTTTTTCTTATTTGAGATAACAACAAACAAAAACAACATTAAGACTAATGACTTCAAGTTGTCATTGGTACTGTCAAATGGCCCACAAATTTACATGTCAAAGAAATATCCAGGGGTTCAAAATTCTCCAGGCCTAAGGTCCAGGACCTAATGATTTTATGTTGGGACCCTTAATATTTAACTATTAAAATCAAATGGACCTACCCTTTTTTACCTGGATAATCTTAATTTTTTTTATATAATACCATGTAGTAGGTAATCTACACAGTTGTTTAATTTACGCATCGCTGTGAAAATTGAAAACTGCTTCTTTTTACTTGTGTATTATCATTATTTTGTTTTTAATTTTGGATATTAAATTTTGTGTATTAGTACTATTATTATTTAATTTTGGGGATATTTTTTGTATATTAATGTTATTATTATTTCTTAATTTTGGTGATATTTTTTGTTTTTATTGATTCTTTTCATTTAGGTGGCGTAGACCATGTGAGCTCAAATGTTGCCATAGTAATCATGCTTTCATGCTTAAACTACTTATTTTAAGTAATATCGTATCATAATGAAAATAAAATTATGATTTAAGTGAGGTAAGAAGGTCTTGTAAGCATGATTGCTATAAAGTAGCATGGCCTGGTTACTTGAAATGAATTATACCTATACTGTAAGAATAATTTTGTTCTGGTGTGAAAAGGTTCCAAATAGCATAAAATAGAGTTCGCCAGCATACCACATGATCAATTTCCCTTATTGTTTTTGTGGATAACTTTTATGTCAAAACTTCCAGGACTAACATTTTTGCGTAAAGTAAACATGAACTGAAGTGATTCCAACTCCATTGAAAATAATTGTTCTGCAGAAACATAAGCTTGGTACACTGGGGAACGTCATTGGTAATGATTATGAAAAAAGTTTGCAAGTTTTAGAAATCACCTGGGGCTTTATTTCTGCTAATAAAAACAATGAAATGCTATCCTCTAGAACATTTTCACTGATGGAGCAAAATGACTTACAATATTGATAGTACAATATTATTAACTTGTTTATTAGGTGCTACTCCTTCCCATGATGAGGTCATTCCAGAAACTGACCAACAAAAATCTGGTATGTAAACCCAGCCCCACCCACCTATACCCTCAGAGTTACTTGATATGGATGGGTAACATTTAAATTTAGCAAAAAAAAAAAAAAATGAATAAAACTTAGCACTCCAGAAGATCAGATTTCTAAAAATTTAAACATTTGCATTTCTAAGACAATTTTAAATACCATTAGGTGTACAGCTTAACAAATCTATCTCTGACATTCAAGATTTCTGAAATTTGCATGTATAACACAATATCAACATGTATATAACACAATATTAACTGCAGATACACAGCTGAACAAATTTATCTCGGAAGTTTCCATTTGTAACATGATTTTAGCTACAAAGTACACACTTAACAAAATCTATATCTGATCGTGTGACATACTGTTTGTTGAACACCTAAAACAACACAAGTTTATAGAGTGAAGTGAAGATGTTTTACATCCCAGTAAAGATCCTTTAATTTATAATTAGGTGGTCAACTATGGAATGGTGGAGGAAAACTGCCTACCTTTGGCAAGCAAACTGTCAAGTTCTCTTACATTAAGATCTGCCCAATCAGGTAATGCAGTAATTGCATATTGAATCTTTTTAAAATGGTCTCTGTCTTGACAGCAGTTTACTATATGGTGGTGTTTAGAAAACGAATTAAGTTCTATTTTTTGAATTTTATTACTCTTTATAATACCACTCAAACTTCAGTGATAGCAGTGCCTAGTGATATGTGCTGAAAGGCACTTTGTGTCATATTGAAGACCTCATCATAACATGACTGGCTAGATGAACATTTCCAATCAAACTGGAGTAGATAAAAGTTTAGATCCATATTTTTCATGGCACTTTCTGCAAACTCATTTTTTACAAACTTTCTCTTTCATTTAAGAGGTAGGGATGGCAAAAAAAACTCTTCATGTTCAAAAACAAAAATGCTTTCCAAAGCTAAAAAAATCTGCCACTTACTAAAACTGGTGGTGTCACAATGTAAGTGAAATGATTTTGTCTAATTAATCCTTCCTCCAAATTTGGTTTATAAAAAAAATAAATTCTGTTTAGAAATCAGAATTTCTCTTATTGCAATTCTTATCTGAAAAGACGTTCACCTAAAGGTTTGGTCAACTTTAAGTGATGAAGGATATTTCCTTATCTTAGGCCTTTACTGGTTGGCACGATAACAGTGTAACATGCTATGAGGTCTGTGATTTTTATCTATAACTTTGTGGATAAATAACACTGACTTGTCGTCTTTCTCTTTAGTTTCAATATTTATCATGGGTCAGCTCAAATGCAGGTGTTTATTCTTATCATCTACATTATGCAGAAACATGTTGTTTTGTATTAACTCTGAATCCTGACACTACCTTTGTATTGGGTGGATCATCTTATATGAGTATTCATAATGAAGGGTCAGGTGGACAGGTCAGTGTTGTTTGCCTATACTAGCAATCCAAAAGTCACCATAAATTGTGTTCAGGTGTTCAAAGATCATTAATACTTTCACAAAACTTTCACACTACATAAAGTTTTAATAATTCTTGAAATAAAAATAAGAAAAATCATAAAAAGTTGAAGAATTGCTAATACAATATAAAACAACATTCAAACAACAAATAATCATCAAACTCTCAATTTCACTAAATTCGCAAATTTTCACATTTAGAAAAGCAGGACAAAACAAACTTAAATAAAAGAAATCACCAATGCATATAATGACCACATGAATGCTGTGTCGCGCACATTTCAGGTGTTGGAGACTAAAGCGTATATTCAGTATTCATGTTATTTTGGAAATTAGATTTTATCTGAAGTGCTGAAGACATATAAGGGTAATGTTAACAAAACTTTTTGAGATGTTATGTTTTCTAAAATATGAAGAAAATTGTTTTAGCTTTGTACCAGCTAAAAACATGAACTGATACATAACTATTGTAATACAGTATCCATATCAAGCTCGAAACTAATAGTATTTTGTGTGAAACTAATACTGTAACAGTTACTATTTAAACAAGTTATATACTAATCCACTATGTATCATAGTACTTAACATTTATAAGTAGCACTAATTATAGTACTTATCATGTACCAGAGATTCTTAATAATTATTGTTTTAATGATTTTGCAGCGGAATGGTGAAATGATGTTTTACCCCAGTGAAAGATTATTCATTAAAATGGTGTTTTACATCCCAGTCAAACATTTTGCAGTGAAGTGGTGAAATGGTGTTTTACCCCAGTGAAATCTTTTTCAGTGAAATGGTGTTCATTTTACACCCCAGTCAAACATTTTGCAGTGATAAGATGGTGTTCATTTTACACCCAAGATTTTGCAGTGGAGTGGTGAAATGCTGTTTTACACCTCAGGGAATTCTGTTTTAGAAGATCACATTGTCTGTCACTAGCTAAGTTTTCAAACTGAAGTTGAAATACTTGATTACATTTTATTTTTTGAGTTAAATTTAGGCAATAATTAGAGTTTGGTGCTAAACAGGGAAAGTCTAGTTTAGTTGAGTTAAATGGTGTTGTACGAATCAGTCAAGATTCATTTACTTAAATTGAGGCTGTCAGTTCAGGGATGTAGGAGGACATAGGAGTGCCCAGATTAACCACAGACCTTTGGCAAGTGATCTAACAAACTGTCTCCCACTATGATCTACCCAAATTTGATTTGAACCTAGGTATTGAGAGGAACTTTGATCCGTAAATGTTGGCTTTAGACCATCAAGGCCCCTAAAACTGAAAGAGAAGGAGCAATAGATAAAATGCTGTGTCAGAGAACTGGTGAGAAGCAAAGTGGTAAAATTATGGATGGGAATGACAATTTTATGGAGGGGCATGGCAAAAATATGGAGTGTGGCAAAATCTTTGACAGAAGTGGCAAAAATATGAAGGGGTGTGACTAAGTAATTTAGAGATGTGGAAGGCATGGCATATTATGATTGCAGTATTATGTATATGTAGGGACATGGCAAAGTCACGGAGGGACATGGCAAAAATGGTGATTGATTGGTTGATCATATGATAAATCAATGGGGTTTTACGCCCCAGTCAAGAATATTTAACTGATATCTAGACATCACAAACTATAGGTGATGTGGCAGAATATTTGAGTATTACAGTGTGCTCAGGGCAATGTACTTTCATTTCTTAATACCAAGTGCCTGGCAAAAAAAAACAACAAAAAAAAACCAGTCCTTACCTATTTTAAAGTCTTTATTAGACAAAGCTGGGGTTCAAACTCTCAACCTCCCACTTACAGAGCAAGAACTCTACCAGGCAAAAAATTGGGAGTGATGTTTAATGAAGTACATGACATAGCTACATAGGAGACATTTCAATGGGTATGTTGATGCAATGTATCTTATCTGTCTCTAGAGTAAGTTGAGTACAGTAATGTTGTTTTACACTTCAGTCACTATTCTCTCACTTTTATGGAGGTGATCAGTTCAGGAATGATGGAAGAATCTGGAGTGCCTGCAGAATACCAACTGGTCTTCAGCAGGGGAACTGACAAACTTTGTCACATTGGGATCTATCCTGAATGGGATTTGTACCTAGGTTATGGGAGGTACTATGACCCATAAGCATGTGCTTTAAACCACTCCCTACCAAGCCCTCTATAAAGTTCATAAGAGCTTGGTATTATAGATATGCAAAATTGAAAACATCATATGTATATATATTTGATATAAAATAACAAGTATATATAGCTGTGAAACTAACAAATATATATTTGATGGAATATGTTTTCTACGACATAAACAAATATGTACTTGATAGAATAATTTTTCTGTGAAATTAACAAATATGGATTTTATAGACTATTTTTGTGAAACTAACAGATATGCATTTGATAAAATATTTTTTCTATGATATCTAACTAACAAATTACTAGTTTTTGTCTCTATTATAACAATGTATTACCAACCATAACCATGACTAACAGTTTTAAGCATATCTTTTATTTAATATTAACATGTATTTCAACAGGTTTAATTTAATATTTACATGTATTTCAACAGATTTATTTCATATTAACATGTATTTCAACAGATTTTATTTCATATTAACATGTATTTTAACAGATTTTATTTAATATTAACATATTTTCAACAGATTTTATTTCATATTAACATGTATTTCAACAGATTTATTTCATATTAACATGTATTTCAACAGATTTATTTCATATTAACATGTATTTCAACAGATTTATTTCATATTAACATGTATTTTAACAGATTTTATTTCATATTAACATGTATTTCAACAGATTTTATTTCATATTAACATGTATTTCAACAGATTTTTCATATTTACATGTATTTCAACAGATTTATTTCATATTAACATGTATTTCAACAGATTTTATTTCATATTAACATGTATTTTAACAGATTTTATTTAATATTAACATATATTTCAACAGATTTTATTTCATATTAACATGTATTTCAACAGATTTATTTCATATTAACATGTATTTCAACAGATTTATTTCATATTAACATGTATTTCAACAGATTTATTTCATATTAACATGTATTTTAACAGATTTTATTTCATATTAACATGTATTTCAACAGATACTAAAATCTTTCCTTGATGTAAAACGTATGAACTTTGGATTGATTTAAAGAGTAGAGTGGAATAATGGTGTTTGTTTTACAACCACATTCAAGATTTTTTTTACTAATATTGATGCAGTCAGTTCTGGAATGGTGGAAGAAACTGGATTGCTCAGAGAATACCACCAACTCTGGCAAGCAAATTAGGATTGAAATATTGTACAAGTGTGGGAAAATTATCTCATTGAGTTTTTAAGAGAAATACCATAGAAGTCTAATAAACTTAAAAATGTCTGATTATGTTCACTTAATTGCAAGGATTTTTCAGGGAGAGCCATTTTCAAAAACGTTCCTCTAAAACACTATAACATCAATATTTTGCATTCAAGTCATGATAAATATGGCCCACCAAGTTGTTAATGATGGGGTCATTTGGCAAAGTAAAGGATAAATGGCCCCATTGGTACCCTTCTAGAATGAAACTTGTACTTGAGCCTATTCATTTACTGAAAATGGGTTTGTTCATTCTCAGTATCCCAATAGAAAGGAAAATGGTGATATTTACTCTGAAAGAAATGTTCTTGGTAACATAATGTAGAATGACATTTCCTTGGTAAAAACATGGACATGGCAAATCCTAAAAGGGGCAATGATTTAATCTATTTACAGATTTTTTGTGGTAATTGCAAATTGACATTTTTTGCCTATAGTGATGAACAAGTTTTTAGGTTTACACAATAAAAAGAATCTTACATTTGTGTTCATATAATACTGAAAACTTGTAAAATTAATGTTAATACTGTAACTCCCACAATCCTTTTTGAGTAAAAATTATTGAATTTGTTTAAAAAATGCACACTCATGGAAGATCCCATAATCTTCACTTACAGTTGGAGATGTCTCAATATAAGTGAAATACTTTTTGACTGAGACATAAAACCCATTGTATCAATCAATCAATCAACCAATCTAGTAAAAGGGGGACAACTCATGCAATAATAACACTATTTGATCTTCTGAATCAAAGTAACCTTGACATGACATGAGATGAACCTACACATGTCATGGCATTAGCCAAAGGGGGACAACTCATGCAATAATAACACTATTAGATCTTCTGAATCAAAGTAACCTTGACATGACATGAGATGAACCTACACATGTCATGGCATTAGCCAAAGGGGGACAACTCATGCAATAATAACACTATTAGATCCTCTGAATCAAAGTAACCTTGCCATGACATGAGATGAACCTACACATGTCATGGAATTAGCCATAGGGGGACAACTCATGTAATAATAACACTATTAGATCCTCTGAATCAAAGTAACCTTGACATGACATGAGATGTACCTACACATGTCATGAGATGTACCTACACATGTCATGGCATTAGGCAAAGGGGGACAACTCATGCAATAATAACACTATTAGATCTTCTGAATCAAAGTAACCTTGCCATGACATGAGATGTACCTACACATGTCATGTCATTAGCCAAAGGGGGACAACTTGTGCAATAATAACACTATTTGATCTTCTGAATCAAAGTAACCTTGCCATGACATGAGATACACATGTCATGGCATTAGCCAAAGAGGGACAGCTCATGCAATAAGAACACTATTTGATCTTCTGAATCAAAGTAACCTTTCTATCTAACAAATGAAAAATGTCTTGATGTTTTTCTTTAAGAAATAATAGTAACTTTTCAACAATAATTTTTATTTTTAAAGTACCATAATTTTGCTTTTTTTGTTTTGGATGAAATAGTATATCTTTACTTTCTCACATTTTTGCATGAAATTTATCTTGTATTATTGTCATGCAATACTCTCAGAATGTGATATTAATAACATTACTCAACATGTTAAATTCTCAAACTAAAATAATTTCAAGATATGAATAAAGATTGATTGATTGAATGGGGTTTTACTTCCCAATCAAAACCTGGAATATTTCACTTATGGAGATACTACTAGCTATGCACGAAGTGGCAGAAATTTTATCCTTTGCAGTGTGCTCTGGAAAATGTGCAGGGAGGGTATTTTTATGTGCCACTCCAGCTGTTATTTGGTATCAATTTTAAGGTCTCTTCCAAATGACCTCTTGACTTTCATTTCTAAATGTCGAGTGCTTGGGTAAAGAACAGTCACTACCTTCTTTCAAGTCTTGGTTAGACTTGGCGGCCAGGGATTTGAACCCACAGCCTCTCACATACAAAAGAATTAGTAGTATAAATATCTGTTTGTTTCATTTGGGGGACATAGTAATGATGTTCTATTATAATTAACACTTGGTCTATAATTAGAACATTTAAACATTTAGTTTATGATATATTGAAACCCTTAGATTTACAATTAAAGTTTTCTTTCAGTGAATTTTTTAAAACAATTTTACCAGTAATATTTCTTATGTTTGCTAGATTAATTTTTTTGTTTTGATTTTATTTGACAGGTCCAAATGTAGCTGGATTCCAGGTTGTTCATATTGCTATTGGGGCATCTCTATCTTCATTCTTCTGTATAATATTGGTGGTTTGTGGACTGTATCACCGGAAACGATTACAACCTGTCCGTACACCTCCGGATGATAATCACGTGGAAGTCAGATATGTTGCAGCCTCATCCTCGTGTAACACGACGGATCGACTTCTTGCCATTGAAAATCCTGATGAAGCTGATAAAGCTTATGATGGATCTGCTCCAACCACGCCCACACCTTATACACCCAATCAGAATTCAAAAGTAGTTCATAATGCATCAACACCTTCACAGACAATAAATAAAACGCCAATCATTTCTAATAAATCCTCATATAGTTCTCCCCATCATTCTCCAAGTATAGCTACGGTAAACAGAACTAGTGCAAGAACTCCTAGAATACAGAAAGTGTCCATAGTATAGCATTCGCATAGTGACATGTCACTCCTGATAAAACATTACATCTATCAAGACACAATACAGTGACTTGTCACCATGACAACCTCAGTGTATACCATTTAGTCATTATGTAGTGACATGTCACTATGACAACCTTAGTGCCAGTTATCATGCAATCATGTAGTGCCGTGTCACTGTGATCAAGTTGCCATGGAGTGACATGTCACTATTGACAACCGCAGTGTCAATATCATCAAGTCATCGTGCAGTGAAACATCACTATTATCAAATCTCTATGGAATGACATGTCACAATGATAAAGTTACCATGGAGTGACATGTCACTATGACAATTTCAGTGTTAATATCATTTGGAAAAAAAATCATTCTGTGTATCATTCATTGACTGTTATTTATATGAAAGTATTTTGTAATAAATCTTGTTCACTATTATATCATACATTATAGGTTACAATTTCAAGTGTACTGTTAAGATTTAAGAAGGCGCTGTGTCAGTTTTGGTGCTAAAATGGCACATTTTGACTAGTAAAGAGCTATGTTTGCTAAGAATATGTTTGACCTTGTAAAAAAAATTCTGTTAAGATTCAAGAAGGCTCTCCATTGATTTTAGTGCTGAAATAGCACATTTCAACAAGTAAAGAGCCATGTTTGCTAAGAATATCTTTACCATTATGAATATAACAAAATTCTAGATGGCTCTCCATTGATTTTGGTACTGAAAAAGCACATTTTGACGTGACAAGTAAAGAGCCATGTTTGGCAGTTTGCCAAGAAAAGACATTTTTCATCCAGAAAATTATGTTTTGTAAAATTATTGCAAAGTTAAATTACTAGTGGGTGGTATAACTGGAGAGTGTTTTCATGTCATGCATTTATGTTAGAATGTGCTCCACTTCTGTTAACTGGGTGATACACCATAATATTTGTTAAATATATTCCCTTTTTTTTTTAGAGTGACCTGCATAAATTCTATGTTTTTCAATAAGATTTTGTTACACAGAATGTTAGCTGATATGTGTTTTCCATAAAAATGGAATTATTCCAGAATTCTTTGTTTTTTTCTTTAAAATTTTGTTCCACAGAACTTTTAGCTGGTATTTTTTCCCTAAAGATGAAATTATTCCAGAACTTGGAACTAGTAAAAAAATCACTCATTGCCATAAAAACAATAGTTACTGTCAAACAATATAAGTATGACAACACTTATAAGAATCCCAGCATTTTACTAATATAAGCGACATTACCTGGCTCTTTTTTTTTATTGTATAATTATTTGCAACATATTTTTTTGCATGAAGATGTACATGTAAAATAAGTGTTATGTTTTTGATAAATTGATAAATTAAAATCATGTTATTTCATGGTTTTCAGTTACTTTTTGTGAGTATGCAAGAAATGTATCCATGATAAAATTAATATATGTGATTATGTTGTCACGGCTACATACATGCGGATGGTACATGTTGTCAGGGTTACAGACTACAAATGATCAAATGTGTTATTATCTGTCATTGGTTGAAATTCATACGCAAGTGGAATTTGTAGCACTTTTGTTGTTATGTTACAAGTAATATAAGTTCATGGAAACAAGGATGATTATATGAAATCTTGCAGATGATATCTGTTGTCATGGTGATTTGAATTTCAGTTACTTATTTGTACCAAACAGCGAGTGTGGAAGATATATAATGCACAAAATTTCATTTTATCTTTTGTTTTAGCTTTTCACTGCCAAAATTCAACTAGATTGTCATTTATTTTTCCTTTGTGCATTTTCTTATGTTTATTGTGTCCTATAGAAGCATTTTGCTTCATCATTTTTTATTATTGCACATTTCACAAATTTTACAATTTGTAACGTTTGTCCAAAACAATAAGGCAAATATGTGACTATTGTGTTTATAAAAATATCACTACTTGTGTCAGTCTAATTTATAAATCATCAACAAAAAAGTCAAAATATTTTGGTTGATCAGTTTTAATTGTTTCATATTCAAACATTTAGATAACAAGCACTGTATACTTTATTGAAATTTCAATAAAACAGTCACTTGGATGTTTTACTTTCTGCTCTGAAAATGTGTGTAAGCTGACAAACATTTTATTGAGTTAAACAGTCACTCGAGTGCTTTACCTCCTCCTCAGAGTGAATACTGGATGACAGAAAGTCACTTCTCTTGAATGTTTTACTTTCTATTCTAAATATGAATCCCAGATGGCAAACATTTTATTGAGTGAAACAGTCACTTGAATGTTTTGCTTGTGTTTCATAAACCATTATCTATACAAGATTTTGTCAGTGATATAGACTTGTCAAATCAAATTTAAAAACTTGCCTCAAAATTTAATTCAGGGGGCTAACATGGTGCAGTGTACATATTGCATTTTGATAAAAATTGATAAGATTTGTTAAGACTAAAGAATTATTTAAAGTGAGTACTTTGTGGCAATTAACTTCTTTTTATTAATGTTCACCATACTGAAGCATCTTTGAAACTATTATTTTGCTGGCAGAAAAACACATATTTTCTTTTTGGTGTTTGGTAAGAATGCTTTGTTTTTCTTTATCACATTATCCTATGTGTTACAGTTTATTAAAACTGTTCAATAACTCCAATCCTCACATCCCCATGATATATAACTTCTTTTCAGTTTTGAGGTTTACCTGTGTATCATATGATGTACTCCATATCATTTTAGAGGTTAAAATTTCCCATAACATTCTATACAAAAGATAAGAAATATTGATCATGTAGTACACTGGCAAACCAACTAATGTGCATGATGATGCTATGTTTGTGAAATCTGATACAGAGTTAGTGATTAAGATGCTATGTTTGTGAAATCTGATACAGAGTTAGTGATTAAGATGCTATGTTTGTGAAATCTGATACAGAGTTAGTGATTAAGATGCTATGTTTGTGAAATCTGATACAGAGTTAGTGATTAAGATGCTATGTTTGTGAAATCTGATACAGAGTTAGTGATTAACTGAAGTGTAAATGAATTTTATACATTATGCAAGGGTTACCAAGAGAGTTTGTTTTTTATGCCACTACTGTCAAAATACAATGTTCTAAGCATGAACTCAATTTTTTAATGCATTTATCATCTTTATCACACATGTTGTGGATGTAGGTAGCTAAGCTTGAGGTGCTTACCCTGCCAGAGCACACTACCTCGCTTCCCTAGTTGAAGTTACATGTTTGGTTTGGGTTGCAAAGTTTTTACTTTGCTTTGAACTTTGCTTTGGAGTTGTGATTTGGACACAGATTGGTATTTTTGTTTTTGATTTCTTGCAGATATTTTTACTTATGTTTAAAAAACATTTAATGTTCTTGGAAAATAACAGAGATACCAAATTTCTATACCTGTAAATAATCAGTTGTTTCCCCTTTTGCAACTTTGTTTTCTTTCTTTTTTTGGATTGGTCCAAAAAAAGAAATATTATAATGTGTCTTGTTTCCAAACCCTGGCTGCACAAAAGTTCATTAATGAAAAAGAAACAGACCAGTCCATTTTCATAATCCAAAAAACAAAGGAAAATTCTTTGAAAACTGGCAAAATATGTTTTGAGTGTATTGTGAATGAGAATAAAAAAAAAAGAAATGTTTAAACTTCCAATTAATGATATTGATTGAGTTTAATATCTTGTGTCCAGAATGAAACAAAATAGTACAAGTATAAACATTACCTTAATGTATTAAGATATTTATGTATGAACATATCATCATTTTTATCATCATCATCAAAATTTTGCCATTCCCACCACCTTTTCCAATCCATGTAACAATGATCATGCAGCAACTTTGTCATTTTTTTAGTGTTTTATGATGTCTTTAGATTGGTTTAAAATTATTTTTATGATTGTTTTAATCATTTTAAACCCGTAAAAGTGCATGTCATTTTTATAGTGAAAAAAACCCCCATTTTTTTATGTATTAAGGGTAGAAAGTCTATTTGATAATTTATACACAGAATTCTAAAATTTTGCAAAATTTTTAGACTTATAGCCAATATTTAAAAAAAAAACCACTTTCAAATTTCACATCTAAAATTGTGGACATTTATAGAAACCACATGGTTTTTTTTCTTTAAAAATCAATTTTATCCATGTGATATATGTCAATTGCAAGAAGCCTCAGTTTCATAATCATTCCTCAACTAAGATTTTCTTTCACTAAAATTTTTTAATTTTTGTAATCTTGTTTTGAAACTACTGATACATATTTTTTGGTAAAAGTAAATACAAATGTTTTAAGCTAGAAGTAATCTTTACAGTGACATATTAATAAAGATCTTAAAAATTAACAAAATTGGTAAGATTTGAAATTTTGCCACATTTAAGTTAAAGAAAAACTTGGACCTGATTGTTTTCTATGGTTGTAAACATTCAAGAATATTTAAAGGAAATTATTTAGACTAAGACCAAGACAGATTCCTCAGCACCTATACAAGTTGCAGAAATTTACACCAATATCAATCAAGTACAGTAATACCTTGTCTTAACAGCCCAGGATAACTTTTTCACCTTGCTTATCGCCACACCATTTTAAAGTCCTTAAACTCTTTTCTTCTATGTTTTTAATAAGCCTCCACAAATTTACCCTCAAAGTCCCCGTTTATTCCAATGTTGTGCTGAACAAATGGTAGTGTTGATACAGTGAGGACTTATCATTGTTACACTTTCCATGTTACATAAGATTACATTATTGTTTTCAAAGGTTTCTGAAAATTTTAAAATTCATTCAATGCTTTTTTCAAAGAACGATCATTTTCTATATATGTCTTGGTCAGGCCTCTGCTTGGGATCATACCTGAGACCTTCCACATTCACAAATGGAGTATCCTATATTTCATAGAAATAGATGAATTATTTTGGCATGATAAATAAGCTATCAGCAAATTGCAACTGTAGATCTTTTTTTACCAAAAGAACGTCCTTTTACAAATTTAGAACTTGCCTAGTTATATTGCCTCTTTCTTGTGTTTCATGATAATGTCTCCAAACGGCAACTTTTTTATACACAACTTAAAGGATATGTACATCTGATTGATAACATATGTGGTTGTAACCAGTAGAAATCTGACAAAAATCAGGTTTTTAAAAAAATACTCTAATCAGGGAAGTTTCATTTTGAAAATCTTTTAAGATAAACTCTCAGATACAGAACATCAAACATTTTCATAAAGAACCTGGCATGGTTAAACATGTGAACTTCCAGGGGAGTGAGGCTAGGTGCTCCAGAAGGGTAAACACCTCCTGTTTAGCTAGCTACATTTGTCATTTGTGTAACATGAAATTCAGCCATAACAAGGATGATCCTTTGCATGTGCATGAGGAAGTTATTAAAATTTGTGATACAATGTATTATATTTTGACATTGACTTGTCCATTTGACCTTTCATTAGGAATATTTATATAGAAGAGTCCACCTAATATATGGATAGTTTTATAATTCCCAGTTAATACATAAACACTCATGTTTCCTATGATGTAGTTGAAATAAACACCTGTGTTGCTTATACAGGTCCGTTCAAAAAGTAACATCACCCCTAAATTTCCAAAAAGAAAATGTCTCACCCCTCTTGTTTCTGTATTAAAGAAAAACTATAGAGTTAACATGATTTATTTTATGAAAAACAATATTAATTCTTTCAAAAATATATAACTGAGTAAGAGTTTAGTTGGTGCTCCTCTTGGTTTTGTGACAGTCAGTATTCGTATTGTCATACTCTCAAACAGTTCTTTTCACTTGGCTTTTGTTGTCAACTTCGACGAATGTGTAGGAGCTAGATCCTGTCTAAATATGCAGTGTATGTCAGGAAGTATGTAATTTTAAATCATTGAAGATAAAGTTTTTATATCGCTCACTGTTTTAATGTTGAACAAACCTTTTTCATACCTTCTACACTGTATTGAGATACCATACCCAAAACTTGACTAGGACAAGCTTTTGCAGTTGCCAGTATTATTTGAAAATCAAACTCCAGCACAATCTTATTTTTAAAAAAAAATCATGATAGAACAACTATGTCCAAGATATAAATCTTGAATTGAGAAGTAATTTTTATTTCAAGTGTTTAACGGTTTGAAGAAATTAGCTTAATTTTATGGATTTTAATTGACATTGAAATAGTTCAATTTTTTTTTGTCAACAAGTGATAAAACGTTGTGTATATGCAATTAATTGTCTAATTAAAAGGTTTGTCTTAGTTTGTAACACCTACTGTAGTAAAATAATGAAACAAATGATTTTTGATTATACACAAAAGGGTGACGTTTCTTTTTGGAAATTTAGGCATGATGTTACTTTTTGAACAGACCTATATCTATAAATGTTGTAAGTCCAGCATAAATATTTAAATTAAAGTTCAAGTTGGCAGGTCATAGTCTACACTGTCACATCAAAAACAAACATTCCAATCCATGTCTAAATCGCAGTCCCAAAGCAAAGAAAAAACTTGGAAACTGACAAGCTTGAACATGTGAACTACCAACAGGAAAGTGAGGCTGGGTGCTCCAGAAGGGTAAGCACCTCCTGTTTAGCTAGCTACACCCGCCACATGTGAAATTCAACCATAAGCAGAACAATGATGATCCTTTGCATGTGCAGTCAAACTTGCTAATAAATACTGCCCATGAAAAATAAGGTGGTTATTTTGGTTGAAGTATGAAGCAGCTGTATAGAAAGGTGGTCTTTATATAGAGGTGATCACTATTCATTTTTCACTGTATAGACAGGTGGTCTTTATATAGAGGTGATCACTATTCATTTTTCACTGTATAGACAGATGATTTTTATATAAAGGTGATCACTATTCATTTTTCACTGTATAGACAGATGGTCTTTATATAGAGGCGGTTTCTATTTCTTGTTTCACTGTATAGACAGATGGTCTTTATATAGAGGCGGTTGCTATTTCTTGTTTCACTGTATAGACAGGTGGTCTTTATAGGTTATTTTTCATTGAAATGTGAAGTCAAAGAACCTTAATGATCAGATGGTCTTCATAAAGAAATGGTCACTATAGCAGACATTACTTCTAGATAACATTTTCTCTTTGATATGATTGATAACAATATTCCATATTATTTCCCAAAATAATTTGTTTTCCATTAGATTCATGAATTTTCTATATGATCATTAACACATGATTTCCATGTGGATTCTAAATATTTGTATTTCAAATTTATATTTGGTATATAAAAAGCAGATGTCTTGATTCTTGTTCATTTTTACTTATTGCTTCATCTTCATACATCATTATAATACTTTGTGATTTTGTATACATCTTAGAATTCTTTTTTGCTTTTTTATTAGATATTTTATTAAAATGTTGTGCAAATGTGTAAAAAAAGAAAGAATTTGAATGTAAATTAAATGAGAAATAAAAATAATAATTTATTATAATTTGGGTTTTAGTTTATAAGTATTTCAAGTCTATTTATAAAGAAGCATAGGTTGCAAGTTCTTTGAACGATAAGGGTCAAATTAGGTTTTATGCCTAGATCTTGAATTCAAACCTATGTCAAGTGTAATGTGACAACACAGGTCCATACAGATAGATTGGTGCATTAATTAAATTTCAATGCATGTTATCTTCAAATTTGAAAAGATATGAAAAACTTGGCGTCCCAATGGTTATATGTATCGCTCAACCGCATATAGAGGAAACAACATTTTGAAAAATAGCAACAATACCTGTAAAATCATTGAACGATATAATATATCATAAAATGTAAACAACTAAATGAGCCTATGGCTCAGACAAGAATACTATCCAAATAATTTCATCAAAACAAATAACATTATTGCAGGTAAAATTGTTGGAGAAGATTGGGATAGATTACTTGAGCCTTTACACAATCTGTTCACCTCCGTAATGGATATTGCGACCAGAATTTGGGGACTATATTATTTGACACAATGAACCAGGCTTTTATCAAGCCATTTTCTGATGAATCAGTAAGGATACTAAATGACTTTGCATTTGACATGAGTAATATCTGCAGTCCGGGTATTTTTAATATTGACCAGATAATATCTGCAATTTAAACGATTCAAAGTAGCTTTGCCACATCTTCCACTTGTTGATTACATTATCTCTTTATTGTTATAATCGTCTTTTAACTCATGATTTATATAAAAGCATTGTAATGTAAAATGATTCCAATATATCAACATACAAACAGTTACGTCAGTTGTCAAGGCACATATTAGGTAACTGTACTGGGTATGATATTTGTACTGGTTTTTTACACTCTTAACACTTAAACAGGGAGTTATAGTAAAGTTATTTCTATTCATGAGTATGTTATCAGTAAATTAAAATGTTTTGTAATGTGTAAAGGGCTAATGGGGGTCTGTTATCATGATTCAGAATACATGCATCATATGTGTGATAAAGGTTTCCCATTAGAACATAAATAAAAAACTGTTTTTGCAGGGTCGTATGAATGTTTGCCTAGTTGTAACTTTTGAAATTGGGGTCTTGATGGTAAAATGATAGAACAGTACTGATTCAGACTGATCTTTGTCACAACACAAACATATGGTAGCCAAGTTTTACATCTATACTCAATTATCTCATAGACATATGTCTCTGATTATCTTAATTATTTTCAAAATTTAAAAAAAAAATCTTTGTTATTATTATTTTTTTTACTTTTCTTTATTTTCACCTTGATTACAAATCTACACACATAAAAGTAATGCAGGTAATACATATAAACTTAATTACTCTGTATAACATATCATAACCTTTTTATTGACTCTCTTACGAAAACTATCAAATAAATCTTGATTCAAACCTGGTGGTTTTACGAGAAAACTTCTTGGAATTTCACCAACATACGCTTCTTTCACACCTGACGATTTTAAATCATCTACTAGCACAAATATTTCTAATTATTTCCTCGGCCCACAAGTTGGAGAAATGTCATTACCATCCCATGTTTACAGGAACTTAATTACCATGACATGACCAATTAATTACTCCGGTGTTCCTGGTCCTAATTACAGGTATATTAAGAGATTAACGGTGTGTCTTACAGCATTCTTGTTTACAGTTACTTAATTACCATGACATGAGCTGTCAAATAATTACTCAGTATCTTGTGTACACATCTTTACTGGTGTAGGGAGATTAGTAATCAAAGTGAAATTTGTCTTTAGAAAGAAATATCAAACTTGCTGCAAAATAATTAATTGGATTTCGTGATTGTGTCCCCATGTACTGACTCTGATATATTTATCTGGGACTGTTACTATCGGTGACTCATTCACAGACTTAAACATAAAATAAATAATAAAATAAAATCAGTCCACTTATAATATAAAACTATAGGCTGAATTATCTGCCTTAACGATGGTATGTTATTTTTTATATTGCTATAACTATGGCATATATTGCTAAAACGATGGCAGCAACTAGACGGAACTAGGTTCAAAATTCCTACTCCCTGTATGTGTGGGGGTTGTTGTTTTTTTGGGTTTTTTTCCGATTGAGGTTGTTTTCAAATACTTGTCTGAAATTTGGCATTCAAAATACAATTACATATAACCAGAAATGCATTTGTAAAATTAAGATCGTGCTCTTCTATGTGGTCTATTTCTTGGAATGCAAGTGTAACAGTAGTGTTTTGGTTAAAGGAAGATTTTGTTGACATCGATATACCATTATTTACCAAACAACGACAATACTCTGAAAAGTCTTCCGACTTTCTTAGGTAATAACATACCATCATTAAGGCAGATAATTCAGCCTATTAATACTACCAGTATATACTGTTATATTTCATGTAAATTTCTCAAATTCTGAATGGTCAAATGCAGGGAGTTAATCTTGTATAATTTTACGAATTCTAATAACTGAAGTGGTAATGTTAATGAAACCATGCCCCTCCTTAATGACAGGATGGTAATATTGACAACAGGTGTTAATTGAAAAATTACCACCCTCACGTGCGCCCGTAATTTAACAAGTTTCGTTCTTTTTCATTTCAACATTTAGTATTTCCAGAAACTGTACAACAGACGACATTTGTTATCAAACAACTGTCAAATGATGGTGTTTGTCAGTATTTCTGAATGAAATATAATAAAAAGCATGCCACCTTTGGTTCTGGGTGTTATAGCGGATTATCCCACTCAAATTCGTCTCGGGTGTTAATTTTTTCCCTCATGGGAAAATTCAATATAACACCCAGAACCAAAGGCGGTATGTTTAATACTGACACTACATTTGTACTTGTAAATCTGTATTTGGGACTGTTACTACAATTTGGTTTAAATACTTCTTGGAACAAATGGATATTAAAAGATTTAAAGTCACCAGATGCAAAGTGTAAAATATTTAAATACATAATCTGAACTACAGTCTACCTAGGTTTACACACAACATAAAATCATAAACACTACAGTACCTATATATAAACTTCACAATAATTTAGTAACAATAATAAATATGTTTAATCTTTTAACAAAAAAAAAAGCATTCATAAAAATTAAAACAAATCAGAAATACTTGTTGAAATTATAAATAAGAATTTAAATAAATGGCTGTCAATCGGGAAATTTTCATGAAAGATTATTTTATCGAGAATTGTCATTTAAGGATATTTGCATACCTTTATTTTCGCATCCACAGATGATGGTCAATGATAATGCAAGTTAATTCTATCAAAATAAAACATCTGTAAAAGTTTTATTTTCACGACTTCTCTCTGTTGCGAATTTGAGTGAAAATAAGACATGCATGTAATTTTCCTAATTTACAAAAGTCCTAAAAATATATTTTCATATCTCTACTTCTCTATTGTATTTTAAAGCTGATCATAAAATATTTAAATACTAGACATATGTACAGTAAAACCTTGTCATCTTGCCATTAAATAACTTTGCTTATTGACCAAAAAGTCACAAAATCTATTTCTTCTATGTTTTTCTCCATTTGCCTATCTCAATTTATTGCAAAGCTCTGGTTTTTATAATGCCAGTATTAAACAGAACAAATCATACAAATGGTGGCAAAGAAGCATGGTTTTACTTACACTCTTTCTCTCTCTCTCTTTCTCTTATATATATATATTATAAAGGATGCATATCTAGTTTTGACCGATAAATAAAAAAAAAACTTTTACAAAATGAAGCCAGCATAATTCAACGTGTCCAATAAATAATGTTTATGAAGATCTATTACTTCCATTGGATATAGAATTAGGTTTGCTGTCATGATACCCCATAATAATTGTGTGGAACATTCCACTAGATAGATATAGAATTAGGTTTGCTGTCATGACACCCCATAATAATTGTGTGGAACATTCCACTAGATATGGAATTAGGTTTGCTGTCATGATACCCCATAATAATTGTGTGGAACATTCCACTAGATAGATATAGAATTAGGTTTGCTGTCATGACACCCCATAATAATTGTGTGGAACATTCCACTAGATATGGAATTAGGTTTGCTGTCATGATACCCCATAATAATTGTGTGGAACATTCCACTAGATATGGAATTAGGTTTGCTGTCATGATACCCCATAATAATTGTGTGGAACATTCCACTAGATATGGAATTAGGTTTGCTGTCATGATACCCCATAATAATTGTGTGGAACATTCCACTAGATATAGAATTAGATTTGCTGTCATGATACCCCATAATAATTGTGTGGAACATTCCACTAGATATGGAATCACATAAGATGTCACAGAATATTTATTTTCATTGGAAATTGAATCACATAGGATGCTATTTTCCCATACAAACTACTTTATTCTGGGAATTTGTGATAAAAACTTTTTCTAAAATGTCCTACACAAAGATTAATGGGTATCAATAGGGTTAGCCGCTGTACCACGTGATACCTTCTAACGTTTCTGTGAAACGCTTGTTTCCTCTGAAATATGACGCTTCCCCTTAAAAACGACGTTATTCCAGGAATTTGTAACGTTAACATTTTCCAAAATGTTCTGCACAAACGTTAAGAGGTATTGATCACGTGGTACGGTGGCGAACCCCATTATATGGTAGGGTGGTGAATCCGATTGCAAAAGTATCTTTTCCAATAAAAACAATTAAAAAAATCTCCCTGTATTGGTAAACATTGGTGAATTCCATACTTGGGTATATAAATAAGGCTGTAATGATCATTTATAATAACAGCTGCCATCTTGGATACACTATAAGGCTTATTGCATAAATATATTACACAAACTAAAAATTTTAGGGAAAACTATGTTACATATGTTTAGAACCCCAAGATCTTATTTCTATGTTTAAAATTTAAACAAAATCAGAACATAAATAACGTTGTAATGGCCTTTAATCATTTTCGGAATGGGTCTTTTACTGGACCCTAAGCATGACCAGAAAAATCCTTAAAGAGCCATCAGACACATTACAGCTTGCATCTTCACCTTTTTAATATTTTCAATCAAAATATTTTAACCAAAAACATTTAACAATAAACAATGACATGACATAAACTGAAAGACAAAAACCTTAAACGAGAAATAGTGTAAACCAACTTTTATACACAGATATTAACTTTCACAATTCTCTTGCCAAAACCATTTCACTTTTGCTATATTGACTATACATAGCAGAATATTTGGTACAAATAATTCCACTTTCAAAACATGTTCATAATGATTAATTTTTGTGATTATTTTGTCCTCGCAAAACATGTGAAAGTTCATCGCACACAATTAAAAGTTGGTTTACAGTTTAATATAAACTGCATAGAAAAATGTTTATGAGATATTTAAATAAAGAAAATCCTTTGATATAAAAAATATGTTTTGGAATTTTGACATCATGAAAAGGTATTTTCGGCAGATAGATTAAAAAGACATTATTCAATATAATACAAAATTAATATAATACTTAACTGGCATTCCAACAGGGTATCATCCCCATAACAAAAGAAAAGATGTCAATCACATATAATAAAAATAATACTGTAAATACTATTAAATTACCATCAAAAATGGATGGAAATTTACATCAATGAAAAAACTAAACATTTTGTTGATATGATAACAATTCCCCCCTTTTACAGTAAAACCTGCTATGATGACCACCTTTATATAAAGACCTGCTATGATAACCACCTTTATATAAAGACCAACTGTTTATTAAGATCAAGGCCCCGTTTCAAACTCATTTCTTACCTAAGCTTTTCTTAACTTAAATTGAACAAATTCTGACAATTTTTAGTAGCTATGAATAAATATTTTTGATAATGCTTAATACAAACATTAAACATTTTAAACAACACCTTAAACTCCAGAGTATCTTAAAAACAACACCTTAAACTCCAGAGTATCTTAAAAACAACACCTTAAACTCCCGAGTATCTTGAAAAAAACTTAATTTTTAAGATTTCAAATTTGCCAGAATTAAGTTAAGGAAAATGTAAACGTGGGGCCAGGCCCTTTAACTTCATTTTGGAATATAAACCAAATAACTTAAAAATTGTCTTATGGACAGGTGGTATTTAAAGGGAGGTGTCACTATAGCTAGTTTTACTGTAAATGTCTTAATGGACAGGTGGTATTTAAAGGGAGGTGTCACTATAGCTAGTTTTACTGTAAATGTCTTAATGGACAGGTGGTATTTAAAGGGAGGTGTCACTATAGCTGGTTTTACTGTAAATGTCTTAATGGACAGGTGGTATTTAAAGGGAGGTGTCACTATAGCTGGTTTTACTGTAAATGTCTTAATGGACAGGTGGTATTTAAAGGGAGGTGTCACTATAGCTAGTTTTACTGTAAATGTCTTAATGGACAGGTGGTATTTAAAGGGAGGTGTCACTATAGCTGGTTTTACTGTAAATGTCTTAATGGACAGGTGGTATTTAAAGGGAGGTGTCACTATAGCTGGTTTTACTGTAAATGTCTTAATGGACAGGTGGTATTTAAAGGGAGGTGTCACTATAGCTGGTTTTACTGTAAATGTCTTAATGGACAGGTGGTATTTAAAGGGAGGTGTCACTATAGCTAGTTTTACTGTAAATGTCTTAATGGACAGGTGGTATTTAAAGGGAGGTGTCACTATAGCTAGTTTTACTGTAAATGTCTTAATGGACAGGTGGTATTTAAAGGGAGGTGTCACTATAGCTGGTTTTACTGTAAATGTCTTAATGGACAGGTGGTATTTAAAGGGAGGTGTCACTATAGCTGGTTTTACTGTAAATGTCTTAATGGCAGTCTATAAGCATGTCAATATCTGGAAAATACAAGGAGAAACCAGTATAATTTACCAACTTCAGATGTTTTGAAGGAACATTTGGTGTATACCAATGTCAGGATCTTTTAATGTGAAGATAGTGAGTTAGCTACCACAATTACAACTCACACTTCCTTGTTGATGACATCACATTGCCCATAAATAGCCTAACCACCAATAAAGGACCCTTACAGTGCCTTTCACTGCCTCGGTTTGAATCTCATGCAAGGCAAATGAAAGTATGATAAAGTTTGTCAGTTCCTTTGCCAAAGGTAAGTGGTTTTCTACAGGCACTCTGGTTTCCTCCATCATCCCAGAACTGATTGTCTTGCCATCAGTGAAGAATCTTGTAAAACACTATTACTCAACTCAACTCCTAACAAGCCATTTCATTATTCAGAGAACTTATACCAAGTTTGAAAGAGCTACAGTTAAGATACTACCTAGTCCTAAGAACAGTGTGGACTTGAGACCAGTGGAATATTTTAGCCTTGGACCACCTATTCTCAGGAGAAACAGGTTGTGACATTGTTTTGCATTAAATATTTCTTATTATAAGTTATAGTTAGGTAAACAAGAAAAGAGCTTATATGATAAGGGCCAAATTTGGACCCCAAATACCTTTAATAATGGAAAATTAAATTGGGACCTGGAACATTGTATACATATTTTAGCCATAAAAATAAACTACAGTTCTTCTTTGGTTTGTGATATGTGATCATGTGATTCGGGTTCTTGGTCATACTGGTCTATATCTTCTAGTGGTCCTAAGGTATCCAGCGTTTCTCCTAATACCGATTCAAATTCATGTAATTTGTCTTGGACAGCTGACCAACTCTTTAAATAAAACATAGACAAACATGCTGTATAATATATTGAGGATCTCACATAAGTGATTATTTTAATACTGAACTGATTAAACAAGTTCAATAAAACTTTATGCAACTAGCCTTGGGTAAGTTGCCGAAACATTTTTATCAAGAAGTTTAATGCTGGTAAATTCAACATTACATAAGCATGAATGTAAGAATCTGTTTATATAATATAGGAAAGCTTCATTTTTTGTATCTGACAAGTGTTTTCTCGGCTATAATAGAACAGCCAAAATGGCTGTAAAAATACAAGTCACCCTGTCTAAAATACGAGGTCATATAATCATGATAATATGCTACATCAATCGTATGACGTCACTTACCAAGGAAACATGAGTGATATTACATATGTAACATTATTTTTATCACATGGCTTTATTGTATGTATTTTGGGGTTGATTATACAATAAAAAGTTTGTTGGCAGTCATAAGTGTTACGTGGCTTTATTGTATGTATTTTGAGGTTGATTATACAATAAAAAGTTTGTTGGCAGTCATAAGTGAAAAGGGTTGTTAGAACAATCTATTTGTAATGCAGTAAACAGAATTTAAATGCAATAAATATAGCTCACACCAGAAGGCTTTGTCACACCCTTTGTGTTTGTTTTTTCTAACAATTTCTCCACCACAACTATGGGGAGTGATTTCACTTTAATTATATTACCCAATATTTATGCTTCAAAAATATATGGATGTCCATTTACAAAGAAAGCACTTTTTAATTTTGTTTAACAATGACATGAAAAATACTAGTATACACTTGTAAAGTCAAACAACACCGTCCTGTCCACTTGGCCTTTGATTAGAAATATTCAGGTCTAGTACACCTTCACATGTTTACATGTATAATAAGTGACTGAATGGGGTTTTACATCCCAGTTAAGAATATTTCATTTGTATTGAGACATCACCACCTATGAGTGAAGTGGCAAAAAAATCACCTTTCAGTGCTCTCAGGACAATGTGCATGGAGGTTTCTTTAAGATGCAATGCCAACTGTTATATTTGGCATCGGTTTTTAGGTCTCTGCCGAAGGCAAAAGAACATTCATTCCCTATTTTCAAGTCTTGGTCAGACCTGGCCAGAATTCAAACCCTAACTTCCAACCTAAGGAGTCAGCACTCTGAGCTACTGTAGTGGTTATATAGAAGAACTTAGAGACTAAAAATGTCCAATGAACAAAGGGTTAACGTTTTACAACTTCTGGCATCAAAACAATGGACATAGAGACTAGTAACATAAGGTCAAGGTCAAGGATGCAGACATACCTCATCTGTTACTTTCTCCAAATCTGGCATTGTTAACTTTTCATCTCTATTTACATCCATCAATTCAAACATCTACAAATAAAATACATGTATATAAAATAAAACATTGTACTTTGTATCATGGAGAAATCAATCAAATCTTGGAAAACCATATTTATTTTTCAAACATGTATTTATCATTTATTTTTTTATCATAAATAAAGAATAATTTTTAAGCATCATAAAATTTTGATGTACTCAACATGTTGTTAAGCAATTAACTTGTAATTATCATAATTGTATTTGGTCTTTTTGGTGTGCAACTCTATTGGGTCATATGCAAACTGAATGGACATCCAAGTACACATCTATAAATGAATCCATATCTTTATTTGAATCTGTGGTTAAATTAACATGATGGTCGATAGTCTCCAGGACAAAACAAAGCATTGTAACAACCCACTTTGAAAAAATTACGCACTTTGAAAAAAATTTTCAAATCGCGTTAAATTCGGGACAAGCTCAACGCACTTTGAAAAAAATTTTCAAAGTGCGTTAAAAAATTGTTCAGCTTAACGCAATTTCAAACAGCGTTAAAAAACACCTGTGACAACCCACTTTAAAAAAATTACGCACTTTGAAAAATTTTCTTCTCAACCATAAAACATCTTTGATTTCAACAATTTTCTTGGATCTCTTCTTTACAGGAGACCCAATAATAACCAACAGGAATAAACATGCACCAGGCAGTTTGATAGACAGTACGTTCAAAATGGTCTGGAATACAACTATATAACGACATGAGAACCCTTGATAGTTAAGCAGTCAGGACGTCGGAACAATGGCAATTATAGCCGATATAACTGCAATTGATGTAGCAGGCAAAATTAATAATGCGCTTTACTACATGAAAAGTAGGAGGTTTGGCGCGTGTGGGACCCCTATATGTAGTAACTACCACAAATGTAGTAACTTTTACAAATCTGAAATGTAATGAAAAAGTGTTACATTTGTAGTATCGAACCACAAATGTAGTAAGTTTGGTCACAAATGTAGTAAATGTTTTTCACAAATGTAGTAAAATTTTACCACAAATGCAACAACTAAAAAAATAATAAATTGTATTTTTTTCACAATTGGTAATATCTCGGCTATTCATGGTTCATGTATATGTGAACAGTCATTTTCAGCTGTGACAAGGCTACTACAAGGGAGTTCCGAGATGAATTTCACGTCTCCAGGATATTTATTAGTCGCCGCTTCGAAGATATAATTTTTTTCATTTGTTATTAGTCACCCCCGCCCCATCTTCGATGGGTTGAATTTTATTTATTTGTTATGGCATGTTTAATTGTTTAATGATGTACTTTCTGTCACGGAAGATAATTTCCGTGTGTGAGAGATCACTGGTTCGAACCCCGACAGGATCTGACCAAGACTTCTTGAAAATGATATTGTGAAATGAAAGCCATTGGGGTAATTTGGATAAGACCTTACAACCGATGCCCCATGTCGACGCAGATGTTACACGATAAAGTGCCTTCCTTAACCCAAACAGGAAACATCTCTCATCTATATATGTTTAAATTCTTTTGTTAATAAAATTTATGAAATGTAATGTGTAATATAATGCATTACTTTAGTAAAGTAATTGTAATATAATGCATTACTTTCCAAAATGCAAGTAATTGTAATTGTAATATAATGCTAGTTTTGCCAAAGTAATTGTAATGTAATGCATTACATGTACATTGCAATGTAATTTGCCCCATGTCTCACAGCCCGCCATAAACCGGTTAACCACACCACCACTTTATATCGAATGTAGGTCCAAGTCGTACCATGATGGCAACGGGCCTTACATTTTTATTGTATTGTCTATTGTTGTTGGTGGGTTTTTTTTTCGGGGGGTGGGGGGGAGGGGAAGCTTTTGGTTACTGGCATTTGTCCAGTACCTCAATTTTTAGACATCTTTAACACCAATTGAATATTTGTGTTTCCTCTCTTGAACATACAACTACTACCATACTATGCATTTGAGCAGGAGATACTACTCCCGGAGCACCTGATTTCACCTCCATGTCTGTCTGGAGATCCGCGCTTCTTTTCTTACACATATTTGCAAGCTATTTAGTTTCGCGAGAAAGAAATACACATTGGTATTGTTTGTGTGGATTTATGTGTTCAATGGCCAAACTTATATATATATTCCATTTTCAAATTTGAACTAAATCGGACAACAAATAAGACTAAAACGGCCGATTATGCGTTTATTGTAACGGCGGGTATCTTTGATATGGCGCGCGGGAACGCCAACAAAACTTTTAATCTTTACAAACCATGGGCCTTTCACACCAAATTTGGTTCAAATTGGCCCAGTGGTTTCATTGTAAATATACATGGTTTACGGTCAGGATATATATGGTATAGGTGCTACATATCGCAAATATAGGTGTTTTCCCAAAATGTCCCCCCTTGTTACCCCCTCCTCCTCACCCCGACACCCTAGGCTGCTAACCACATTTTGAAACTGGTTTTCACATTCTGCGACAAACAAACGCTAACCCTGCTATTAGTTATGTCGGTTAAAACTTGTGTTGGCTGTTGTAGATCATTCAATCACAAATGAAAATATGCGTTGAACGAAGTGAATAAATTTAAATGTACCTCATTAACGCAGTTTGTTTTTTTTTCCAATTCGCGTTGAACTTGTCCCGCATTCAACACGGTTTGAAAAACAATTCAAAGTGCGTAATTTTTTCAAAGTGGGTCGAATTTTATATGTACCTCATTAACGCACTTTGAAGTATTTTTCAAAGTGCGTTGAGCTGAACCATTTTTTAACGCACTTTGAAAAAATATTTCAAAGTGCGTTGAGCTTGTCCCGAATTTGACGCGATTTGAAAAATTTTTTCAAAGTGCGTAATTTTTTCAAAGTGGGTTGCTACAAAGCATTTTTTCATGATACACAAAAACTACCAGTTTACCATTTTCATGTACATGTATCTCCTTACACAGTTTTTAGGTACACTAAAATATGGAATTCTTTGATCTACCTTTGAGTGAAATGGAGTAATGGTGTTTTACTTTCCCGTCATTTACCTTATTAGTATAACAAGCAGTCAGTTGTGGGAGGGTAGAGAGAAAACCAAGTGTTCAAAAAAAATAAAAAAAAAATAGTGGCAAGCAAACTAACAAACTTCTTCACAACAGGATCTAAACTTATGTGTAGTAATTTGTAAGCCAGCACTTTTGATAACTTAGCCACTGAGGCCCTCGTCATACATGTGAGATCTAGAGCTTGAACACCAAGGAGAGTCAAAACCCAAATTTGAATCATATACCGTTACATACTGGTTCAAGACCACTTGGCCACTGAGGCCCATGCTATTCCTCCATGTTTCATGAATACTAAGGAAAGTCAAATACAAAATTTGAATCCTCAATATACTTTGAGTTGTACTTTATGTATCACAATTATACAAACCTCTTTAAGTGGAGATAAATAAACATTGGGATCTGCTCGACCTTCTAAAAACTTCATATCATTCTGTAATAAAATAAATTAATTAATTTATTAAACAAAGTCAATCAATCACCTAAGACAAACAAGAAAACAAAAAATACTTATTTATTGATGCTAAATATTGTTATGATACAGATACAAATTTCAATACAGAAAATTGCAACTGAAAAAGTTCTAGTTACAAATATGGATGATTTGTTGGTTGATGGTTGATTTGTTGGTTGATGGTTGATGGTTGATGGTTGATTTGTTGGTTGATGGTTTATGGTTGATTTGTTTGTTGATGGTTGATGGTTGATTTGTTGGTTGATGGTTGATTTATTGTTTGATGGTTGATTTGTTGGTCGATGGTTGATTTGTTGGTCGATAGTTGATTTGTTGGTTGATGGTTGATTTGTTGGTTAATGGTTGATTTGTTGGTTGATGGTTGATTTGTTGGTTGATGGTTGATGGTTGATGGTTGATTTGTTGGTTGATGGTTGATGGTTGATTTGTTTGTTGATGGTTGATGGTTGATTGGTTGGTTGGTTGATGGTTGATTTGTTGGTTGATGGTTGATTTGTTGGTTGATGGTTGATTTGTTGGTTGATGGTTGATTTGTTGGTTAATGGTTGATTTGTTGGTTGATGGTTGATTTGTTGGTTGATGGTTGATGGTTGATTTGTTGGTTGATGGTTGATTTATTGGTTGATGGTTGATTTGTTGGTCGATGGTTGATTTGTTGGTTGATGGTTGATTCGTGGTCGATGGTTGATTTGTTGGTTGATGGTTGATTTGTTGGTTGATGGTTGATTTGTTGGTTAATGGTTGATTTGTTGGTTGATGGTTGATTTGTTGGTTGGTGGTTGATGGTTGATTTGTTTGTTGATGGTTGATTTATTGGTTTATGATTGATTTGTTGGTTGATGGTTGATTTGTTGGTTAATGGTTGATTTGTTGGTTGATGGTTGATTTGTTGGTTGGTGGTTGATGGTTGATTTGTTTGTTGATGGTTGATTTATTGGTTTATGATTGATTTGTTGGTTGATGGTTGATTTGTTGGTTAATGGTTGATTTGTTGGTTGATGGTTGATTTGTTGGTTGGTGGTTGATGGTTGATTTGTTTGTTGATGGTTGATTTATTGGTTTATGATTGATTTGTTGGTTGATGGTTGATTTGTTGGTCGATGGTTGATTCGTGGTCGATGGTTGATTTGTTGGTTGAATGTTGTTTTATTTTCCATCAGCAATTCATTTCAATCAATTTTTTCTTATGATCAAATCTCAATTATTAATATAAATACAAGTTGATATGGTGTGTGAGTTTTGTATAAGTAACAAACACTTTTACCATAGATATTTAGCACATCAATACATATGGCGTAAGGGACATAATCACTAAACTGTGAATGACAAGCCACCTTAGACCATGTAAGCATAATAATGAAAACTGTGATTGATTAGATGCAGGTAAATGACCCATTTAAAGAGGTGTCACCAAGTCATTTGTGATGGACCATTTCTTCAAAAGAAATGCTACATTTGACAGAACATAAGGTTGATCGATTGATGGATGAATGGATGGATGGATGGATAGATAGATGGACCCATCCATCCACCCACCCACCAACCAACCACCAACCAATCAACCAACCAATCAATCAATCAGTCTTCCTTATGTAAGTATTTATTTTCATGAGACAAATCTTCTAGTTCTCAACTTTAAAACTGAAATATGTTAGAAACGAATTCATTGTTACATATACTACAAATAATTAGAATACTTCCCAAGTATTTTTATTATAATGTTTCAATAGTAGGTTTTCATTTACAGTGGAGATATTGGGTTTTACTCCCTCCTCAAGATTCTTTCACTTCTATCGAGACAGTCAGTTCAGGAATGGTGGAGCTTAAAAAAAACCTACTGAACTTAGGCAAATGAACTGACAAACTTTCTCACACTAGGTTCTGATACAAGTGGGATTCCAACATAGGATGCAAGATATGCTGTGATCCATAAGCATATGCCAAAGAGACCTGTATTTCCATAAATAAAATAATTATTATAAAACCATATTTACCCCAATTAAAGATCTTGTAAAATATTCAAAACTGATACTTTTCTTCATATCAACTAAACCTTCGAAATGATCTCTGAAATAATCAATATAATAACATACCAATCCATGTCCATTATGTCCAAAACACAATCAAAAAGCAAGGTAAAAACTGAAAGCTAGCAAAAAACATGTGACCTTCCACCAGGAAAGTGTGTGGCCCGGTGCTCTGAACTTCCACCAGGAAAGTGTGTGGTCAGGTGCTCTGGAAGGGTAAGCACCTTGTGTTTAGCTAGCTACACCCACCACATGTGTCACTAAGATATTGCTGGTAATCCATGGTATTGTTATACATCAACAAGATCTAGTGTAGAGTGATAGTGTTTCACTCCCCAGTCAAGATTTCTTAACTCACATTGAGACGGTTAGTTCTGGAATGATGGAGGAAACTTGAGTACTCTGAGTGGCAATTAGACATACATGTACCGTAAGTGATCTGTACCGTATCTAGATGTAACACCTACAGTATTGATTCAAAGTAATTCTGAGTCTGAATTTCAGTGAAATTATCTGAAACCATATTTGAAAACTTGTATTGCTAAATTTTAGCCCATAATTTATTGTGAAATATTTCTAAATGTCATCTGAAACCTGTCATGAACCCTTTCAAGATAATGATCCAAGTTCATTCATGCTATACAATAAGTCTTGTTCAATTAACAGCCAATGAAGTAATTTCACAACTCAAATTTGACTTGGTTAACATAGTCTGTATCTCCTATATGTAAATTTGTATCAAATCCTTCACTACAAAGTTCAAGGTCAATATTACTTAATTCACAGCGCCTTCACTATCCATAACCTGCTGAAAACCATGAAATTCTGTTTCATTAATGTTTAAATTATTACCACAGATTTCATTACAAAGGTCAAGGTCAATATTACTTACTTCACAGCGCCCTCACTATCCATAACCTGCTGAAAACCATGAAATTCTGTATCACCTATATGTAAATTAGTATCACAGATTTCATTACAAAGGTCAAGGTTAATATGAGAGTTGTGATGGTGGTTCCACCAAACATTTACTGCCAAATTACTTCCATAAGATCTAACCTGGTGAATCCTACAAAATACGTATCAGAAAAGATTAAAATAAATTCTGTGAAAAAATAGAAATAAAAATTTGCTGGGTATCCATTGATTTCAAGATTATTGAGGTGAAGACCATGCAGGTGTGACCTGTATCTCTTGTTTCAAGTGTCTTCATTTTCAAAATTCCAAATTCATAATTTAACAGAATTCAACAAGATATTCAGGTCCCAAAGTGGCTTTTATTAAAAAAACATAGCACTGTCGTGCTGCTGTACAGCGTAGTTGGGAAAATTGTGTTGTGGCAAGACAGAATATAACCGAAAATTCGGGGGGGGGGGGGGGGGGGGGGGGGGGGTTGGGGGGGGGTTGGGTTCGATCTATGCATAGTCCGACGGATGGTTTTTTTTTTTTTTGGAAACGGAAACAATGTACCAAACCATGTATTGCTGAATTAAATGGTAGAAAATAATAATTTCATAAATATATGAAAAAGACAATCGGTAATTGAAATTTAAAAAAGTTGTGCCCGATCGTTTTGTCATTTCGGATAGAGAGAAAGTAGAGTTTTGCAGATCCTGCCGTCGCTATGAGGGGTACATTCTAGCGGTTGTATGTAACTGGATCATTTGCTGTTAATCTGGGTTTTAATTAACTGCTGATTATCACCCACAATATTCCCGTTTCATGTTAACTGGTTGATGGTGAAGCACAGTTGGTTTACCAGTTCCGAAATTTTTACTACCGAATAATCTAAAATTTCAACCCCGTTCAATTAAAGGAATCGAAAAATAACTTTCTCAATTTGCTTCTACTTGAATGTATGGGCATTAATTGTTTAAATAATATAAACTTCAACCGCTTCCTAAATGTATGTGCACGACAGGTCGACAGATTGTTGGTGACCTAGTTTAACGATGTAAACAAATCGTGATCACGGAAATGCTTTTTTCAAGAAAACATACTACCACGTGTTTTTGAGGACAGGTGTCGATATTTTGGAATCAGTAAACATCTGTATTATTACACCACATAAATTTTATTTCCTCTGCTTGTGGATGACGTCTTCAGCAGCGCTTATATGAAACCCTGTTCGGAACTGGTAAAAAGACTGTATTTAAAATTTGCACACAACAACTGTACGAATTATCTCCCTTTCACGAAAGTAAAATCTAATCGATAAAGTTTTAAAATATGACACAATTGCCTCAACATCAAAATACGTTATCATAACCTTCAAAATAAATTTAAATTTCCGTAGATTTCACGAAGAATTAATTAAACAACCTGCCGTTGCTGTTTATTTCATAAAAAGTTATGATTTTACATCGTAGGACGCCAACTTCTCGAACTACTTTTTATTGTAAACATGAGATCAGTTCGCCAAATTGCAGAAATTATTAGATGCATCCCGTCGCAATATTTACTAGATTCCGAAATGTATTCCGAAAATTTATTCAAAATGTGCATATGTAACCAAATGCATTACCCGTCTCAGAATACATATCTCACGATAAAACAGATATACTTCTTTCACGCTCATTTACCAGGCGCACTATTTCCAGGTGTACTCATATCTTATAATTTCATAGCAAAGAAGCTCGATATCTTGGAAGAAAGCGACAGCATAGTACACGCGTTCACTATCGTGAACGCTGTACAAAAATCAGGTGCCAATCAAATATTTTAATTGGAGAAAATTTACATGTAATTTAAAAATTAAAAACAAAAACTGCTGATTGTTTTTATTTCTAGTATGGATTTGTTGTTTTTATTTTAACTGTAGCAGTTTGTGCCTAAATTATTCTTCCAGTTATCTGTCAGTTAAATTTAATCTTTCTGATTGTGGACAACTACATGTATTTTTTGATCGTAAATGGTCAAAAGTAAATTTTGATGACAGAAATTTTAGTAGCCATAATGGCAATATGCAGCAAAGAAATGGTTGCAAATAAGAATTTTAGTTGCCATAGCATCTATTTTAGAGGCAACTTTATGCCTAGGATAGTGGAAACAAACTTACCATTTAAATGGGATGAATAGACAATCTCCAGCCTTTAAATTAGCGTGATAAAACTCTACTTCTGCTAAGCCAGGAAACTTTGTATAGTCCACACTGTAAAATAAATAAATATTCACAAACAGAAATTAAAATGAAACATTTATCATACAAAAATTCTGTCCTCATGGAAAATCAACCATGGAAGATTGAAGTAAAGAAATGGTGATTTTACTTCCCATTCCTTAAACAAGACAGCCTGTTCTGGGAGATTGTAGTAAACTGGGGTACCAAGAGTAAACCACAGTAGAACTTTGTCTTAAACTAAAAACTGCTGGAGTGTGACATGTGCGACTCAAACCTTGGAAGTGAGAAGCACTGTAATCTGTAAGTCAGACATTTAAGCCACTTAGCTACTGAGGGTCCCAAGCCACTGAAGATTTGGTTCGTTGAAGGTTGCTTAACGTCGCATCAGCAATTTTTCAGCTATTCGCGACCAGAACTATTTCATTAATCTCTATGAATTAATCTATGAACAATTTTGTGTATGCATGTGAAGTGCAAGTGTGTTGTATGGTCTGCCTTGTACTAGCACGCACTCAGGGCGACTTTAACATGCTAGCTCACAGAGTCAGTACGCCCCAGACAAGCGTACCACTCCCCCAGTCAATTATACTGATACCAGGTGAACCAGTAAAGGCCAACGGCAAGGAAAATTCACTTTCCCACCTGTGGTCTGAGCCGGACTTGAACACAGTGGTGAGAGACCCTGGATTTGAAGACTAACGTCTTATTCCTAAGGTCATCGCGGCCTCTACTGAAGAGATATACCAGAAAATTTAAAATTGGTCTAAGACACAAAAGGCTGGTCTGCTTTTTGAATGTTTGTTGAAATGTTAAGAAAAAACTGAAGGCATGTTGTGACCTATAGCAAGTTTCTACATTTCACACTGCTACTTATTTACTCAAGTGTCAGGATAATGGACTTGTGGGACAGTCTACAACTGCTGGATAATGGACTGATGGGGTAGTCTACAACTGCGGGATAATGGACTGGTGGGGTAGTCTACAACTGCTGGATAATGGACTGGTGGGGTAGTCTACAACTGCGGGATAATGGACTGGTGGGGTAGTCTACAACTGCTGGATAATGGACTAGAGGGGTAGTCTACAGCTGCTGGATAAAGGACTGGTGGGATAGTCTACAACTGCTGGATAATGGACTGGTGGGGTAGTCTACAACTGCTGGATAATGGACTGATGGGGTAGTCTACAACTGCTGGATAATGGACTGATGGGGTAGTCTACAACTGCTGGATAAGGGACTGGTGGGGTAGTCTACAACTGTTGGATAATGGACTGATGGGGTAGTCTACAACTGCTGGATAAGGGACTGGTGGGGTAGTCTACAACTGCTGGATAATGGACTGATGGGGTAGTCTACAACTGCTGGATAAGGGACTGGTGGGATAGTCTACAACTGCGGGATAATGGACTGATGGGGTAGTCTACAACTGCTGGATAAGGGACTGGTGGGATAGTCTACAACTGCTGGTTAATGGACTAGAGGGGTAGTCTACAACTGCTGGATAATGGACTGATGGGGTAGTCTACAACTGCTGGATAAGGGACTGGTGGGGTAGTCTACAACTGTTGGATAAAGAACTGGTGGGATAGTCTACAACTGCTGGATAAAGGACTGGTGGGATAGTCTACAACTGCAGGATAATGGACTAGAGGGGTAGTCTACAACTGCTGGATAAAGGACTGGTGGGATAGTCTACAACTGCTGGATAATGGACTGGTGGGATAGTCTACAACTGCTGGATAATGGACTGATGGGGTAGTCTACAACTGCTGGATAAGGGACTGGTGGGATAGTCTACAACTGCTGGATAAGGGACTGGTGGGATAGTCTACAACTGCTGGATAATGGACTAGAGGGGTAGTCTACAACTGCTGGATAAAGGACTGGTGGGATAGTCTACAACTGCTGGATAATGGACTGGTGGGATAGTCTACAACTGCTGGATAATGGACTGATGGGTAGTCTACAACTGCTGGATAATGGACTGGTGGATAGTCTACAACTGCTGGATAAAGGACTGGTGGGATAGTCTACAACTGCTGGAAAGGACTGGTGGGATAGTCTACAACTGCTGGATAATGGACTGGTGGGATAGTCTACAACTGCTGGATAATGGACTGATGGGGTAGTCTACAACTGCTGGATAAGGGACTGGTGGATAGTCTACAACTGCTGGATAAGGGACTGGTGGGATAGTCTACAACTGCTGGATAATGGACTGATGGGGTAGTCTACAACTGCTGGATAATGGACTGATGGGTAGTCTACAACTGCTGGATAATGGACTGGTGGGGTAGTCTACAACTGCTGGATAATGGACTGGTGGGATAGTCTACAACTGCTGGATAAGGGACTGTGGGATAGTCTACAACTGCTGGATAAGGACTGTGGGGTAGTCTACAACTGCTGGATAATGGACTGAGGGGTAGTCTACAACTGCTGGATAATGGACTGATGGGTAGTCTACAACTGCTGGATAAGGACTGGTGGGTAGTCTACAACTGCTGGATAATGGACTGATGGGGTAGTCTACAACTGCTGATAATGGACTGGTGGGATAGTCTACAACTGCTGGATAAGGACTGGTGGGGTAGTCTACAACTGCTGGATAATGGACTGAGGGGTAGTCTACAACTGCTGGATAATGGACTGATGGGGTAGTCTACAACTGCTGGATAAGGACTGGTGGGATAGTCTACAACTGCTGGATAATGGACTGATGGGTAGTCTACAACTGCTGGATAAGGACTGGTGGGGTAGTCTACAACTGTTGGATAAGAACTGGTGGGATAGTCTACAACTGCTGGATAAAGGACTGGTGGGATAGTCTACAACTGCTGGATAAGGACTGATGGGGTAGTCTACAACTGCTGGATAAAGGACTGGTGGGGTAGTCTACAACTGTTGGATAAAGAATGGTGTGGGATAGTCTACAACTGCTGGATAAGGGACTGGTGGGGTAGTCTACAACTGTTGGATAAAGGACTGGTGGGATAGTCTACAACTGCTGGATAATGGACTGTGGGGTAGTCTACAACTGCTGGATAAGGGACTGGTGGGGTAGTCTACAACTGTTGGATAAAGAACTGGTGGGATAGTCTACAACTGCTGGATAATGGACTGGTGGGGTAGTCTACAACTGCTGGATAATGGACTGGTGGGATAGTCTACAACTGCTGGATAAGGGACTGGTGGGATAGTCTACAACTGCTGGATAATGGACTGGTGGGGTAGTCTACAACTGCTGGATAAAGGACTGGTGGGATAGTCTACAACTGCTGGATAATGGACTGTGGGGTAGTCTACAACTGCTGGATAAGGACTGGTGGGGTAGTCTACAACTGTTGGATAAAGAACTGGTGGGATAGTCTACAACTGCTGGATAATGGACTGGTGGGACAGTCTACAACTGCAGGATAATGGACGAGAGGGTAGTCTACAACTGCTGGATAATGAACTTGTGGACAGTCTACAACTGCAGATAATGGACTAGAGGGGTAGTCTACAACTGCTGGATAATGGACTGAGGGGTAGTCTACAACTGCTGGATAAGGGACTGGTGGGTAGTCTACAACTGCTGGATAATGGACTGGTGGGGTAGTCTACAACTGCTGGATAATGGACTGTGGGTAGTCTACAACTGCTGGATAAGGACTGGTGGGTAGTCTCAACTGTTGGATAAAGAACTGGTGGGATAGTCTACAACTGCTGGATAAGGACTGGTGGGATAGTCTACAACTGCTGGATAATGGACTAGAGGGGTAGTCTACAACTGTTGGATAAAGAACTGGTGGGATAGTCTACAACTGCTGGATAAGGACTGGTGGGATAGTCTACAACTGCTGGATAATGGACTGGTGGGGATAGTCTACAACTGCTGGATAATGGACTGATGGGGTAGTCTACAACTGCTGGATAATGGACTGGTGGATAGTCTACAACTGCTGGATAATGGACTGAGGGGTAGTCTACAACTGCTGGATAATGGACTGGGGGGTAGTCTACAACTGCTGGATAATGGACTAGTGGGGTAGTCTACAACTGTTGGATAATGGACTGGTGGGGTAGTCTACAACTGCTGGATAATGGACTGGTGGGGTAGTCTACAACTGTTGGATAATGGACTGGTGGGGTAGTCTACAACTGCTGGATAATGGACTGGTGGGGTAGTCTACAACTGCTGGATAATGGACTGGTGGGGTAGTCTACAACTGTTGGATAATGGACTGGTGGGGTAGTCTACAACTGCTGGATAATGGACTGGTGGGGTAGTCTACAACTGTTGGATAATGGACTGGTGGGGTAGTCTACAACTGCTGGATAATGGACTGGTGGGGTAGTCTACAACTGTTGGATAATGGACTGGTGGGTAGTCTACAACTGCTGGATAATGGACTGGTGGGGTAGTCTACAACTGTTGGATAATGGACTGGTGGGGTAGTCTACAACTGCTGGATAATGGACTGGTGGGGTAGTCTACAACTGTGGATAATGGACTGGTGGGGTAGTCTACAACTGTTGGATAATGGGACTGGTGGGGTAGTCTACAACTGCTGGATAATGGACTGGTGGGGTAGTCTACAACTGCTGGATAATGGACTGGTGGGGTAGTCTACAACTGTTGGATAATGGACTGGTGGGGTAGTCTACAACTGCTGGATAATGGACTGGTGGGGTAGTCTACAACTGTTGGATAATGGACTGGTGGGGTAGTCTACAACTGCTGGATAAGGGACTGGTGGGGTAGTCTACAACTGCTGGATAATGGACTAGAGGGGTAGTCTACAACTGTTGGATAATGGACTGATGGGGTAGTCTACAACTGCTGGATAATGGACTGGTGGGGTAGTCTACAACTGTTGGATAATGGACTGATGGGGTAGTCTACAACTGCTGGATAAGGGACTGTGGGGTAGTCTACAACTGTTGGATAAAGGACTGGTGGGATAGTCTACAACTGCTGGATAATGGACTGATGGGGTAGTCTACAACTGCTGGATAAGGGACTGGTGGGATAGTCTACAACTGCTGGATAAGGGACTGGTGGGATAGTCTACAACTGCTGGATAATGGACTGATGGGGTAGTCTACAACTGCTGGATAATGGACTGATGGGGTAGTCTACAACTGCTGGATAATGGACTGGTGGGGTAGTCTACAACTGCTGGATAATGGACTGGTGGGATAGTCTACAACTGCTGGATAAGGGACTGGTGGGATAGTCTACAACTGCTGGATAAAGGACTGGTGGGGTAGTCTACAACTGCTGGATAATGGACTAGAGGGGTAGTCTACAACTGCTGGATAATGGACTGATGGGGTAGTCTACAACTGCTGGATAAGGGACTGGTGGGATAGTCTACAACTGCTGGATAATGGACTGATGGGGTAGTCTACAACTGCTGGATAATGGACTGGTGGGATAGTCTACAACTGCTGGATAATGGACTGGTGGGGTAGTCTACAACTGCTGGATAATGGACTAGAGGGGTAGTCTACAACTGCTGGATAATGGACTGATGGGGTAGTCTACAACTGCTGGATAAGGGACTGGTGGGATAGTCTACAACTGCTGGATAATGGACTGATGGGGTAGTCTACAACTGCTGGATAAGGGACTGGTGGGGTAGTCTACAACTGTTGGATAAAGAACTGGTGGGGTAGTCTACAACTGCTGGATAATGGACTGGGGTAGTCTACAACTGCTGGATAATGGACTGATGGGGTAGTCTACAACTGCTGGATAATGGACTGGTGGGATAGTCTACAACTGCTGGATAAGGGACTGGTGGGATAGTCTACAACTGCTGGATAATGGACTGGTGGGATAGTCTACAACTGCTGGATAAGGACTGGTGGGATAGTCTACAACTGCTGGATAAGGGACTGGTGGGATAGTCTACAACTGCTGGATAAAGGACTGGTGGGATAGTCTACAACTGCTGGATAATGGACTGATGGGGTAGTCTACAACTGCTGGATAAGGGACTGGTGGGGTAGTCTACAACTGTTGGATAAAGAACTGGTGGGATAGTCTACAACTGCTGGATAAGGGACTGGTGGGGTAGTCTACAACTGTTGGATAAAGGACTGGTGGGATAGTCTACAACTGCTGGATAATGGACTGATGGGGTAGTCTACAACTGCTGGATAAGGGACTGGTGGGGTAGTCTACAACTGTTGGATAAAGAACTGGTGGGATAGTCTACAACTGCTGGATAATGGACTGGTGGGGTAGTCTACAACTGCTGGATAATGGACTGGTGGGATAGTCTACAACTGCTGGATAAGGGACTGGTGGGATAGTCTACAACTGCTGGATAATGGACTGGTGGGGTAGTCTACAACTGCTGGATAAAGGACTGGTGGGATAGTCTACAACTGCTGGATAATGGACTGGTGGGGTAGTCTACAACTGCTGGATAAGGGACTGGTGGGGTAGTCTACAACTGTTGGATAAAGAACTGGTGGGATAGTCTACAACTGCTGGATAATAGACTGGTGGGACAGTCTACAACTGCAGGATAATGGACTAGAGGGGTAGTCTACAACTGCTGGATAATGAACTTGTGGAACAGTCTACAACTGCAGGATAATGGACTGGTGGGGTAGTCTACAACTGCTGGATAATGGACTGGTGGGATAGTCTACAACTGCTGGATAATGGACTGGTGGGATAGTCTACAACTGCGGGATAATGGACTGGTTGGGTAGTCTACAACTGCAGGATAATGGACTAGAGGGGTAGTTTACAACTGCTGGATAATGGACTGATGGGGTAGTCTACAACTGCTGGATAAGGGACTGGTGGGATAGTCTACAACTGCTGGATAATGGACTAGAGGGGTAGTCTACAACTGCTGGATAATGGACTGATGGGGTAGTCTACAACTGCTGGATAAGGGACTGGTGGGGTAGTCTACAACTGTTGGATAAAGAACTGGTGGGATAGTCTACAACTGCTGGATAAAGGACTGATGGGGTAGTCTACAACTGCTGGATAATGGACTGGTGGGATAGTCTACAACTGCAGGATAATGGACTAGAGGGGTAGTCTACAACTGCTGGATAAAGGACTGATGGGGTAGTCTACAACTGCTGGATAATGGACTGGTGGGATAGTCTACAACTGCAGGATAAAGGACTGATGGGGTAGTCTACAACTGCTGGATAAGGGACTGGTGGGATAGTCTACAACTGCAGGATAATGGACTAGAGGGGTAGTCTACAACTGCTGGATAATGGACTGATGGGGTAGTCTACAACTGCTGGATAATGGACTGGTGGGATAGTCTACAACTGCTGGATAATGGACTGAAGGGGTAGTCTACAACTGCTGGATAATGGACTGGTGGGATAGTCTACAACTGCTGGATAAGGGACTGGTGGGGTAGTCTACAACTGCTGGATAAAGGACTGGTGGGATAGTCTACAACTGCTGGATAAGGGACTGGTGGGATAGTCTACAACTGCTGGATAATGGACTGAAGGGGTAGTCTACAACTGCTGGATAATGGACTGATGGGGTAGTCTACAACTGCTGGATAAGGGACTGGTGGGGTAGTCTACAACTGCTGGATAATGGACTAGAGGGGTAGTCTACAACTGTTGGATAATGGACTGGTGGGGTAGTCTACAACTGTTGGATAATGGACTGATGGGGTAGTCTACAACTGCTGGATAATGGACTGGTGGGGTAGTCTACAACTGTTGGATAATGGACTGATGGGGTAGTCTACAACTGCTGGATAAGGGACTGGTGGGGTAGTCTACAACTGTTGGATAAAGGACTGGTGGGATAGTCTACAACTGCTGGATAATGGACTGGTGGGGTAGTCTACAACTGTTGGATAATGGACTGATGGGGTAGTCTACAACTGCTGGATAAGGGACTGATGGGGTAGTCTACAACTGCTGGATAATGGACTAGAGGGGTAGTCTACAACTGCTGGATAAAGGACTGGTGGGGTAGTCTACAACTGCTGGATAATGGACTGATGGGGTAGTCTACAACTGCTGGATAATGGACTGGTGGGGTAGTCTACAACTGTTGGATAATGGACTGATGGGGTAGTCTACAACTGCTGGATAAGGGACTGGTGGGGTAGTCTACAACTGCTGGATAATGGACTGATGGGGTAGTCTACAACTGCTGGATAATGGACTAGAGGGGTAGTCTACAACTGTTGGATAAAGAACTGGTGGGGTAGTCTACAACTGTTGGATAAAGAACTGGTGGGATAGTCTACAACTGCTGGATAATGGACTAGAGGGGTAGTCTACAACTGCTGGATAAAGGACTGGTGGGATAGTCTACAACTGTTGGATAATGGACTGATGGGGTAGTCTACAACTGCTGGATAATGGACTGATGGGGTAGTCTACAACTGCTGGATAATGGACTGATGGGATAGTCTACAACTGCTGGATAAGGGACTGATGGGGTAGTCTACAACTGCTGGATAAGGGACTGGTGGGGTAGTCTACAACTGTTGGATAAAGGACTGGTGGGATAGTCTACAACTGCTGGATAATGGACTGGTGGGGTAGTCTACAACTGCTGGATAATGGACTGGTGGGATAGTCTACAACTGCTGGATAAAGGACTGGTGGGATAGTCTACAACTGCTGGATAATGGACTGGTGGGATAGTCTACAACTGCGGGATAATGGACTGGTTGGGTAGTCTACAACTGCAGGATAATGGACTAGAGGGGTAGTCTACAACTGCTGGATAATGGACTGGTGGGATAGTCTACAACTGCTGGATAATGGACTGGTGGGATAGTCTACAACTGCTGGATAATGGACTGGTGGGATAGTCTACAACTGTTGGATAATGGACTGGTGGGGTAGTCTACAACTGCTGGATAATGGACTGGTGGGATAGTCTACAACTGCTGGATAATGGACTAGAGGGGTAGTCTACAACTGCAGGATAATGGACTGGTGGGATAGTCTACAACTGCTGGATAATGGACTAGAGGGGTAGTCTACAACTGCAGGATAATGGACTGGTGGGATAGTCTACAACTGCTGGATAATGGACTGGTGGGATAGTCTACAACTGCTGGATAATGGACTGGTGGGATAGTCTACAACTGTTGGATAATGGACTGGTGGGGTAGTCTACAACTGCTGGATAATGGACTGGTGGGATAGTCTACAACTGCTGGATAATGGACTGGTGGGATAGTCTACAACTGCAGGATAATGGACTAGAGGGGTAGTCTACAACCGCTGGATAATGGACTGGTGGGATAGTCTACAACTGCTGGATAATGGACTGGTGGGATAGTCTACAACTGCTGGATAATGGACTAGAGGGGTAGTCTACAACTGCTGGATAATGGACTGATGGGATAGTCTACAACTGTTGGATAATGGACTGGTGGGATAGTCTACAACTGCTGGATAATGGACTGGTGGGATAGTCTACAACTGCTGGATAATGGACTGGTGGGATAGTCTACAACTGCAGGATAATGGACGAGAGGGGTAGTCTACAACTGCTGGATAATGGACTGATGGGGTAGTCTACAACTGCTGGATAAAGGACTGAAGGGGTAGTCTACAACTGTTGGATAATGGACTGATGGGATAGTCTACAACTGCAGGATAATGGACTAGAGGGGTAGTCTACAACTGCAGGATAATGGACGAGAGGGGTAGTCTACAACTGCTGGATAATGGACTGGTGGGATAGTCTACAACTGCAGGATAATGGACTAGAGGGGTAGTCTACAACTGTTGGATAATGGACTAGAGGGGTAGTCTACAACTGCTGGATAATGGACTGGTGGGATAGTCTACAACTGCTGGATAATGGACTGATGGGGTAGTCTACAACTGCTGGATAATGGACTAGAGGGGTAGTCTACAACTGTTGGATAATGGACTAGAGGGGTAGTCTACAACTGCTGGATAATGGACTGGTGGGATAGTCTACAACTGCTGGATAATGGACTGGTGGGATAGTCTACAACTGCTGGATAATGGACTGGTGGGATAGTCTACAACTGTTGGATAATGGACTGGTGGGGTAGTCTACAACTGTTGGATAATGGACTGGTGGGATAGTCTACAACTGCTGGATAATGGACTGGTGGGGTAGTCTACAACTGCAGGATAATGGACTGATGGGGTAGTCTACAACTGCTGGATAATGGACTAGAGGGGTAATCTACAACTGCTGGATAATGGACTAGAGGGGTAATCTGCAACTGCTTTCTCCATAGGCTAACACCTAAAAGTCACACTGAGTGCAGGCTAGTGCAAAGCAGGCATACACTTAATACCAAGTTACAAAGTGCTTGGTAGGAGTTGATTTCACAAAATAGATACCCCATTTGAGTATTAGAGTAAATGTCCAGTGGTTATATTACTATTCGAGTGTCCTAACCAATACTGCTAAAATTTGATTTTGGTTAAAATAAAGTACCTAAAGCGTACTATATAACATACCTGTCTACATCAACACTGGAGTAAGAACCTTCTGGTCTATCTATATCTACCTAGTATATAATTAAGGTATAAAAAGTAAAATATAGTAATGAGTGATTCAGAGATATATCAACATTCTGTCAAGGTTTTCGAAACTGTTCTTATTATTGTAATGAGTAATGGGTTTAGACTTTGCCTCTTTTTTATATAAAGTATATATTTATATAGTATATTAATAGAATCTATCACAACTTGTGGTGTCAGATAGGGTAATCTCAACCTGAACTCTAATATATTTGGTCAAGAACGAGGCTTGCTGAGTTCTGGACCAATATATATTAGAATGTGGGTTGAGATTTCCTTATCTGACACTACAAGTAGTGACTGATTCTATTTCTTGCATCAGAAAGTCAATTTTTCAATTTAAAATCAATTTTAACTTATTGATACACCTCTGATTTTGTTGATAAAATTTTGCCAGAAAAACAGTGTGTAGGCTATCTCGCACAGTGGGGTACAAGATGGAGATACATGTATCTTGCACCTCTCTTTTATGGAGTTTTCTATCTGTGGTGCAAGAAAAATAATATTAGACTCAGCTTAACCTCAATATTGATAAAAAATAGTACCCAGAATGGTTTGTCAACATGACTTATTGACCAAGTTATATGTATCATAATTAAACCATACTTTGTTTACCAATTGTAACATTGCCTAATTATGGGACCGCACCAAGCAAAAATTATACATCATTTTAATTGTTAGTTTGGATTCAAAATAATACATGCATTGGCTTTAGACAATTAAAACAAATATTATCATAAATTTTGCAATAGTCAGAGAGATCAAGAAAGCTGCAATAAAAATACATCAAGGTTAAATTACAGGTCAACAAACATAGTGGTGATAATACTTTTTGGTTTTGGGAGTTCAGAGATATTGATATACTTTCAGAGCTCATTCCCTTGCAATTCCTTCCTTTAAAAATGACTGATCATGTAGGCGGGTTAGGCATTTTTTATCATTTTCAATAGTTTTCTTTATATTAGCTCAATGAAGCAGAAAATATGATTTTAACTATGCTTGTCCAAAAAAAGGTAAAAGCAACTTTTAGATAAGTGCAAAAATTTAGGGTATGCCCAAGACATTTAAAAGTAGACAACATAACAAGAAACGCAATTTTTTTCTTGGCCTCACAATAATGTCCATTGTTCATGAAATGGAAAATACTACCTGGAAATTCAATTATCACCTTATTTTCTGGACAAACAATTACCAGTAATATTAGTTTCCATGACAACACAAACAGACATGACAGGTGTTTACTTACAAACATGCCATCTGGCCATTATTGTATTATTAAAACCATTTAATTTATTTTTGTTTCTGAAGGCTGATCTGGTTATTGTCAATGCTTTTCCCTTATTTCTTCTTAAATTTAATTTTTATTTTCATATATAGTTTATAGCTATATATAGTTCCCAAACAGCGGGTTTCTTTTTTTCTTCATGCAAATGCAAAGAAATAATAAATATGAATATGGAATTCATTTATAAAAATCTTTGACAAAATACAAATATTTTGGTACCAACAACAATAGGAAAATAATAAAAATTTTATATGATAATTTTTCCCAATTGAACATCCTCATTAGGCCTGTCATTGAGTGTAAAGACCACTGACTTTCAGTTGTGGGCTTGATATGGTAAAGATGGAAAGAGGTATGGGAGAATTTTGGAATTGAAATTTTAAAACTAGTAGTATATTTTAAATTTCAAAACAAAAAAAAACAACCTTTTTTATTTTTATTTTTTTTAAACATATATATAAACTTGTCAACTTGGATAAACTATATCAACACAATTTAAAAGTAATATAACCAATGACATTAGTACACAGGTATTAAAAAGTGATTTTATTCCCTGGGGCATAACTTTGTTATACTCCATTAAGACAATCATCCAAACCCAATTAACGCCTATCTAATTAGTTACTGACAGGTAGACTAGTAATTACTGGCATGTAACTGGTGGACAGCTTTTTCTTGTTGGATGAAAACAAAAGAATAAAAACTTTAAAAGACACATTAATCTGTGACAAAAGCTATAAACATATTTTTGTTGTTAACTTGACTGGACATTGCTATTACCCCAGCCAGAAAACCATAGTTATTGCCTCAGTTAGAAGACTATATCTATTAGTTACTGCCCCAGTCAGAAGAGCATTGTTATAGCCCCTGTCACAATAGTAACATATATGCTATAAATATTGAAATTTTCATGGAAATTGAAGACTGAAAAGAGTCCATATCTAGTTTAAAGGTGAAATTAACATACACTCTAGGTAAGATTTCCTTTTTACAGTGTTAATATTCTATGTAATTTTTTTAGGAACTATATTTTAGAAGACATCTTTAAAATGATTTGGGCTTTTTCCTTCAAAATAAAAATTTTGGTGGAGGTTAACAAATGAAACTTTCCTAAGTCTAGAGGTGAAAATTGAACATAAATTCAAAAGGTTAGTTTTTATGTGGATTTTAAAGATCAGTTTTAAACTGTTTAATGCCATTTACATATATGCAAATGTGGCTTGACAAAATCCATAAATACAGAAATATAAATAATTTGTGTGGCCACTTGGACATGTGAGCTATCATAGAATTTATTCTAAATGAAACCCCTCTGCATTCACTTTAAACCCACTTTATCCTGCAATGACTCAGAACCTCTAAATATTGATTTTCCTCATTTCGTTACCATGACAACAATTAAGATAAGCACCTGCTTCTGATCAATAATTTAACTGTTATTTTTGTCTAAAACCACCTGTTCATTTGTCATAAATCATGTACTTGGGTCCTACTTGGGTACCATGCAAATATGGTCAGTTTAAATCCAGTCCCTAGTTTCACAATCATTCCTTAACTAAGATTTTCCTTAACTTAAATTTTGCCAATCTTTTTTGAAACAACAAATCCACAGTTTTGACAAAACTAAAAATAAATGTTTTAATCCTGAAGTTGTCTTCAAAATGACGCCTTAAATTCCTGAATATATCAAAAATTAACATTTGAATTTTTGTCAGATTTAAGTTTAGGAAATCCCTAGCTAAAGAATGAATGTGAAACCGGTGACTGTTCCAAGATTCAAAAACTCCCATCAACATTTGAAATCTAATTGTCCAAAATAAATCTATTTGGCTCAAGTTTTTATCTCTTAGCTCATTACAGGTCATAAAGTAAGATCTTCCTTCACTTAAATCTGGCAAATTTGAAATCTTAAAGATTTTGTCAATGGTCAAGATGTTGAATAGGAATTTAAGGTGGCATTTTGAAGATCACTACAAGCTTATAACATTTGACCAAAATAAGTAAAAAATCCAGGGTTAGTTAATAAGTAAAACCAAATACATGTAGTTTACTGTTTCCAGTTTTATTGCAGCCATTATCTAGTCAGTAGCTATGTGAATCCATAGCAAGTGCTTGCAAGTTAAACAGTACTGTAGGTGAAAACAAGACCCCCACTAGGAGCAGCAAGATATGCCCATTAAAAATATTTCCAGATAAAAAAACATGAATAAAATTTCAAAGGGGCAAAACTCTGAGAAATTTTCACAGAATTTCCTCATTTTCTCATGCACACAATGTCACATCCAGGTAATCATGTACACAATGTTTAGTAAAAAAATATGTTTGATGGTTTTGGAGTAGGCTTAACAATCTATTATGGATGGAATAAAGAGGTGTATATCGTACTCAGTATCGACATATGGACAATGCCTATCCACATGTTCCAATTACTCAAGCTGATAAATGGTATCATTGGAACAGTATATTAGACTTCCAAAATACACTACCGGTACATGTGATCTAGAGTTGATCAAATGCAATGTGTAATAGTTACCTTATCCCTGTATTTACTAGGATCAATTAACCATAGTTCTTTTTCACCTCTGTATAGGCAGTTGATATTATCAACAGCATCTGTATGTACCACAGACTTTGTCCCACCACTGCTAAACCACATTATCTACAAGGAAAACATTTACCTTCAGTACAAACAATAGACACTGTACTAAAAGTCACAGGGTCCTTCAGAAGAGACATCAAAAACTAATGTCCCATGTCACAGCAGGCAAGCCATTACAGAAGGTAAAAAATTCTGCCACTTCACCTATAGCATCTCATAAGAGAAATATTTCTGACTTGGACGTAAAACCCTGTTAAATCAATCAAGCATTTTGGGACTAAAGTCTAATATGGCCACCTAAGTTTTTCAGGTCAACATAGTCAAGTGACAACCAAAATTCAAAAGTCACTTTGAAGTTGGAATTGGGATCCCCAGCCAGCAGGTTCTTTTTTGTGATTTGCACTTATGTTCAAATGGCAATAACTCCCAGGAAAATGAGCAGACCAACCTTTGGATAATAGTATGCACATCTCCTTTTATATTGATGCTTTGCACCAAGTTTCATGAAATAGTGCTTCATAGTTTTGGAGAATTTGTGCAGACAAGAATTTTGAACAGACAGGAAGACAATTTGAATTTAATATCCTCTTCTTTCTTTTTCGAAAGGCAGCAGATAAATATTGAGTAACAGCTATATTTTCAATGAAGGTGATAAAAATTAACTTACATTTTCAACCAGTAATTTTTCTGTAAGTCCCGGACATTGTAGTGGACATGGGAAAATAATGTCTTTTCTAGAAATAGAAAAAATCAGGAAAAATTAAATTTAACTGTTTGAAATATGGGCTAAAAATAAGTAAGTTACTGTTTGAGATTTGTAAAATTACAGCAATTACCCCCCTGCAATCAGGGGTGAAGGGGGTAATGTAGTGGACTTGATTGATGGTTTGATATCATGAAGATATATCAAGATATTTATCTCTATTGACTGACCAGGTCATACCAACGTCGCATACACATATGTTATAATATACAAATAGGATTATAAATCCAGATATTAGTAAGGCGCCCAAATGAAGTTTGGCGACTTATTGTTTTTGCACCGTGTCTTCTTCTTCTTCTTATTATTATATTCTTTCTCCTCTTCCTGCCATGAACTTGTCCAACCAATTACTCAAAAATCGTTGGTCTAATCTTAACCAAACTTCACATGTTGATCCCCGTCCCCATCCAAAGAGGATGCATTTCAAAATGGCGGTTGTTGCCATGGAAACTGAAAAAGGCGGAAAATCAAAAGTGCTCCTAAATGAAAAATAATCCCAATATGTACAAAGAGAATCTTCTTCTTCAAGACTAACATTATTACCAATATCAGATGTCTCTATGTGATAAAAAAATTCTCAATTACACTTCAATAAATGGCTTAAAAAAATATTTCATAGATTGTATACAACTGTCGAGTGCTCAATTTTTTAATATTTTATAGAAATTTGTAAAAGCCTATGATTGCAAAGGTCATACATGTCAGTTACTTAAATTTGGTATATTGATAAAAAGATGTGTATGAAAAGTGAGGCTTGTGTGTGTTATAGCAATATTTATAAAGGTAAAAAATATGAAGTTAAATTTATTAGATAAATGAACAGTATAAAAACAGTTGACTTATATATGTGTTACATGATTCAATACCTGGAGAAATCAATTTTGAATGGACATAAGTCAGTTGTGACACTTTAATCATAGTACCAAGTCATTGTCATTACCTACGGGTATCTCCAATTAGTGACAATCCAACACATTTTGGTGCTCAAAATTTCCAAAATGGCACCCCTTGGAAACCAGAGCTGCCAACTGAGCCGCAACCCACAGGTCCGACCCTCATTTGGATCTGAAACTTGGTCAGTTGATTCATTGTGGTGTGAGTGGTATGAGATTGTTCGACAGCCTTATAGCATATCCGAGATGGCCACCATTACTATCAATAGCAAAAGCCTATAAATGGCCATTACAGCTTTTTATATAAGTACCAATTTTATTGAAATTTTAAATGTAGAAAATAGAACTCAGGGTATTAAACATATTTAACAGGTTTTCTGTAAAATTTTTAGTTGACGAAATATAGTGTATCTTAAATTGCCACTGTTTCCATAAATAGAAAACCTATGAATTGTCATTACAGCCTTATTTATGAACTAATTTTATTGAAATTTTAAACATAGAAAATAAATACTTGGCATATTAAACATATGTAAATTTTTAGGTTGCCTAATATTTATGCAATATGCAAATAAAGTGTAATTATAGGCATTAAATTCTTTAAAAATCTTCTTGCATGGAAGATCTTTGAGTGGTAAAGGTTAAAAATTGTATATGACATGTCCGAGACAAAAATACAAATGAATATGTGCAACATTGATTGTAAATTTTCTGATTTTAGAAAGACGGGGGAAAAATGTCAATTGGTGTAATTTTAGATCTACTGAATGGCCCAACCACCCCAATTACTTTTCAACCAGTGGTCAATAAAGCATATTTTACTTTGTATAGAATTCACTGATGTTTAACATTGTGGGTGTGGGGTGGGGTTGGCACTTGATCCTTGACACGCAATTCAATTTAATGGTTTATTTTGGGCGGATTCAGGTGAAGACACACCCAGCACCCCCCCCCCCCCTAAAAAAAACAGGCAAAGCAAACTTTTGATCTTGATCTCTCTCTTTCTCAAAAGAGAAAGTAAATTGTATTACAACATTTAAGAGAGAGAGAGAGAGAGAGAGAGAGAGAGAGTTTTCAAGTTGTACATTGTGTAGTGAATGAATTGAATGTGTAATAATTATATACAGTGGTAAATTTGATCTACATGGAGTCATGGACATGATTTTTAATTTAACCGTATTCAACAAAGCAAAAGCTGTCAAGTTTTGCTTGTTCGCAAGAATAAGCCATCATGATATTAAAAGAAGATGAAGATATTGTGTATGTACAAAACAAAATTGGTTACAAAATGGTATATATTGCATCCAGATATTAAATGCATTCATATATCATATATTTTTCCGTAAACATGCTCTCTCTTTCTCTCTCTCTCATTATCACAAAAGTTTAAGTCATGTATTAGCTGGCCAGGGATCTAACCTATGACCTCTAGATCTGTATAGTACTATCAGGGTAAAAACAAACATGTTTTTCCATGTTCCAAACCAAAGTAAAAAGCAAAGAGAAACTTTTCTAAACCTGACAAACACCATGAATCATGTGAATTTCACAAGGAAGTGAGGTTAGGTGATTCAGAAAGGTAACCTACTCTTGCATTAAATCAATAAATTTATGATTACAATAAAGCATTTATCTTTTCACTGATTAACAATTCAGTTTTACTTAGAAGGAAAAGCAATTACTCAGATTACAAACAAGTGTTTTTGAAATTCAAAAGCAACCAAATCTAAATGAACATTTCCAATGAAAACAAAAAATATGTAAAGTTATGTGAACTTTGTATTATGTTCTTCACTAACATACATGTCACAGTGCACATGTATTTTACTTACATTATAAACATGAATAAATCAAATACATGTAATAACAATATTTAACCAAACTTGGTGTAGGTGTAAAAAAGAGTCAAATTAGTAATTGGCAAAAAAATCACATTATAAAAAGGATCTCTTTTATTGTGATATGTTTTTCTTATATTTAACTGTATTTTCATCATTGAATCATGAAATTGATACCTCTTTAGATTTTTACATTTTTACCTGAAAATGCTAGAAATTGCATATTTTATTCCATTTGTTCAAATTTTACTGTGACCCCCTAGCATTCATGCACCTTTGCAGGGTTCATACAGAATATTGAGACTAAAATTTTAACACATCGAATATTTCTGAGTTTTTAAGACTTGGTTGTCATTTTCCTGCAAGGCACAAGATGACGTCTGATGATCTTCCATACAGGATGACCTTATGTGATTGTCTTTTGATTATGACATCACTAAAGGTCACATGGTCATGCGAGATAGGCATATCTTACATGGCAAAAACCCTTACCTCACATGAGCAGATATGGAAGAATAATAGAATCCATTATGAGTATCCATGTAGGATAGGGAAATCTCACCCAAGGGGTTGAATATATCAGTCAGAGACGAGGCTTGCCGAGTCTCTGACAGAAATATTCAACCCCCCGAGGGTGAGATTTCCTTATCCTACATGGATAAACTCATAATGGATTCTTTTTCTCCCATTTTGATAACAATTTTTTGCTTCAAAAAGAAGTTACATTGACATCGACGCCATCTTTGAAAATCTAACTTTGTTATTTAAAGTTTTACATAAAAATAAATATGACCATTGGACAGAATGTACCTGAATATGAAATGTATAAACTAGAAAACAAAGCTATTTATATTGTCACATAGTAAAAATGAATGATTTTGAATATGCCACATTTCATTAGAATTATACAAAACAGTATTTATTAATTTAGAATTTAGTTAAGTTCAATTAACAAAAATAGTTTTATAATTGTTAATTGGTAATTTCCCATATAAAACATTAATTTAATATATAGATATCTGATGTAATTTTATGATAAATGGGCATTAACAGGCATGTCATGTTGGTCAAAGTAATAGCCTTCAGGCATTATCAAATTAATATCAGTTATTTATGTTTCATTTACTAGTTTATTTATTCTTTTGAAAATGTCAAAAATATTGTGCTGTAAGCAAAACATCAAAGTTATACCATATGTTATTGGAACCATTAGGGTGTTTCTGGTTGTCAACTTACATGTATATAAGAACTGTATATTTGAATATAAAATCAGAGAGAGACATAGGAGAGAGAGAAAGAGAGTAACATGGTTATGTCGATAAATAAAAGATGTAAATAGAATAACTGAAGTTTTAGTTGTTCCATCTACCACAAGGTAGACCACCCTATAGTAACAACCTCTGACAACCCTGGGCTCTGCCACCGGCAGCCCGCCCACACAGAAATATTCAACCCCTAGGGCTAGTTTCTATTCCTGGTAGCCAAAATCGCCATTGGCTACTAATTTCTGAGGAATTGTTTCAAAAGTAACCTATTTTAGCAAATTTGTGGAAAAATACTTTAAAAAGGACTATATTTTCACAAATTTTGGAAATTTGGCTACTAATTATTTTAAATTTATGGAAACCTTGCTAGGGTGAGATTGAATAAACTCATGATTGATTCTTTTTCTTCCAGTTTAATGAAAATTTTTGGCATCAAGTATCAGTTACTCTACACTGACGCCATCTTTGTAAATGTAACTTTGTTATAAACTAGAAAAAAAGTTATTTATTCTAACCTCCCAAAATAAACATTTGAAACACAATGAAAATTTCTAAATTTTTGAGACTCAGGTGTCAATTTCCCGCAAGACGACATCATGTAGGCACATTTAGGTGAAGATAAGCATGTAGAGGTGAAGATAGAAATTTCTACCATCGTTTCTTCAAGTGGAAATCTTTATCTCAAACATAGGAAGATGGAAGAAAAATTTCTCTGCCACTCCATCAATAGTTGGTGATGCCTGAATATAAGAGAAATTCTCTTGACCGTAATCAAACTACTGAGCCAAAAGTTTTGCATTCTTACTTCTGTATTAACTAGCATATTGTTACCTTAAAAAGTGTGGAACTGGATTCACCATATACTGATCTGTATTATTGTAGATTTTGACAAATTTTTTGAAATTCATGTCTAATGTGGGTTGTGATCTGTTCTCCTTTTTCTTGGTTTCCACTAAAACCATGTTATCATCTGGAATTGTTAATTCAAGAAAATAATCATCTGTCCACAAGTCATATGCTGGTGACATTTTCCCAGCTCCCCTCATTATTAATGGTTTCATTGGTAAAACATAATTTTCAAAAAACTTTTTTGGAGAAGGAAAGTTTTGAAATTCTTCAACTTCAATGTTAGGTCTTCCTGATCCAAATGGTTTCATGTGACCATTTTCTAAGGTTAAATCCCTACAGTAAAAAAGTTCTAAAATTTCACAAAATATTAAAAATCCCAATAAAACCATTTTTCAGATGTTGTCTTCCTGAATAAACACGTTTAACTATTTACATGTTATTGTGTTTGGGTAATCCCCCTTTCCATTTCCGGGTTATATCATTCGATTATTTCCGTCAAACTCCGTTAAACTTCCCGGGAGACGCCACGCTATATTCTCTAAACAAATTATAAAAATTATCTTTTTCAGCTTTTTGATTTTCTTTATTGATTAGCAATAAAGCTACTCGTGAAATAACGTATATTTAATCGCTATCTTAGCTATTCCCGAAAAAAAATCTAAAGAGAAACTGAAAATACAAATTTAATGAAATAAGCTAAGAGAATATACCCCTTATATTCACAAGGAAACCCCCAAATAGGCACATCCTTTACGCCATCTTTCCCGGTACCGGTACCTCGTGTGTAACACCTGACACTTGGGTTTTACTGACATTTTTGGCACAAAACAATCGAAAAGGTGTGTATGAATATTTTATTTATAAATGTGCATGTTGCAGCCTTCTATCATTATCTGCTTTGGTGCATGTACTATTGTATTGGACTGTTTTTGTTTGTGCATTCAGTTTCGTGATGGTGAAACCCACGCCAACTTTTATCATTGTGAGAAATGGGTTATTTATCGAAATTAAGATATTTGTAACGTGTCCTTGTAGTGCAGTTACACATATTGCAAACGTTTATATTTTTCCCGACCACATTAAAACGTACAATTAATTGTGTTTAACTAGTAAGTTCAAACAAAGGTTTTTGGTGTTCCCCCGACGCCATTTTGCATGACGTCATTCCATGCTTGTTGCAAGATATCGATTTTGATTAAAGGACGCTAAAAGCTCCATTGTGTTTATAAATATTCCTTTAATTACATGTTGATGTTCCGTTTTGCCATTTGTAAAATAACTGCTAGTACTTAAAATGGCAATCTACTATCGGAGCCGGTCTGTTTGTGTTTCTGTAGAAAACCAAAGAAATCTGAATAAAATTCACTTGCTTGTACAGTACCTAGTCATAACAGGAAATCTATATGCGAATCCATGATTAGTGTCGAAAATTCTGCATGGAGCAAAACAGAGCTATAGGAATTTAACATGTTGAAAACCCAGGCAAATGCCGGACCCTGTTGCAATTAAAAAGTTACCAAAGACATCACTTCCAGTGTAAACATAATCATTTTGGGCATGTAAAATCCCCTTAGTACAAATATTTTCCTGTCTATAGAAATACTTTGTCAATCACAGATGTGCATACAGATTTTCAGTTATGACTAAGAACAAGTAAGTGAATTATATTTTTTATTCAGATTTGTTTGATTTTCTATGTGGAAAAAATGTGTAATTCACTGTCACAAACAGACCAGGTTTGACAGTACAGGGTTCGACATTAACCCATGTCAGACCAATAGTGTCTAGTTAAATCTTGGTCTGGACGTGTGAAAAGCTTTCTGACTAGGCTGACTGGTCATGTTACAGTTTTGAATGAATTACTGTAATCCTTCTATGTAGGACACCCTAATTTTCTAATTTCAAAAAGCATTTTTTTTTTGCCTTTAAATCCAGACACAATTTCGCTGGAACTCAACCAGTCCTTGAATTTGGCCAGTTGGGTGTCTGTATTTCGATATTAAGTGGTTGCAAATAGAGAGAAAGACTTAAATTTTCTTTGTAATGTATATTATATGATGTTTTAAAACAGTACTGCTCATTTGATATAAATAATTAATTGATAAGTTACATTGAAATGTGCAATTGAAAGGTACCCTAGGTTTCCATAAATTTAAAATAATTAGTGGCCAAATTTCCAAAATTTGTGAAAATATATTCCTTTTTAAAGTATTTTTTCACAAATTTGCTAAAACGGGTTACTTTTTGAAAGAATTCCTCAGAAATTAGTAGCCAATGGCGATTTTGGCTACCAGGAATGGAAACATAGGGTACCTGGCCCAACCAAACACCCAACTTCAACCTTCATTTAAGTGTTGTTACTATGAACACGTAAATAATTGTTTTATTGATTTAATTGTCTTTGCATCAATATTTTTTCTGCTAAAATTGTCCCTCTGATTAGGCTTTAAATTTGCAAATGAGACCCTGAAAAGACCTTAAAAAGTCCTTAAATCTGGAGTCCAAATATCTGTACGAACGCTGTATTACTTATAATTAATATTGAATAAAAACAAGAAGAAATGTAGTTGTTTTGTTGTTAATTTAGTGTTTGTTGCGTTGTGTATTTGTGGATGGAGTCATGATTGTAACTTGGAAGACAAGAATGTTAATATGTTCGACATTTTTAATGTAAGCTCGATATAGGCATACCTGTATTAAGTGCTTTAATATTCTTTGAAAGTGAAAGTTGATTGAAATTAGAACTGTTGCAGGGCTCCAAGTAGCGAGTAAATTACTCGTATATGCGACTAAAAATCAGACATGGCTGGTAAATATTTCTGATACACTCGCCAAACGGCGATCAATAAATACAGAGGCTGCAACCAAAAATTTAGTTTTTGTACTGAAAAGATCATTTTATAACCAGGAGATGATCATGTAAACATCGTTTCTAGCCAAAAGATGATCATGTAAACAATGTAATTTGGTACACCTCGGTCGCTAGTGTTTCTATACAGTTTGGTTTAGCCACTGTAAAATTGGGCTTAAAAACAATCAAAAACTGGTATGGCTGCCAAGTTCCAGACACCATGACATTAATGGAATTATATAACGACTTTGTAGGTGGTAAACTCGATCATCAGATGCCTGTTGCTAATGCATTGAATTCAAGAATCACTGTTCGTGTTGGTCGCACAAAACATGAGTTGACAGAGTGTAATCCTACCACAAAAGTCAGAAAAATAAAATAAAATCCGCCCCTATTTTGAAAAAAAAATTGGATGAAAATCTAGGTATCAATTTATTATGGCCTTAAGGACATTTATTCTTGTAAAAGGTATTCATGATCAAGATTTACAACTTGCTGGAAGTCAAATAAGAATGTCAGGGATTTATCAGGGTCTTTTGGGAAAAGGCCCTAAACTAAAAATTGGGAAAAACTATCAACTTTTTGCTCATTTTGGGAAAACTTTGACATTATTTTTGGTGCCATTAATGATTAATGCTTTTAGTGTATTGAGTTGATTGAAGATTGAGAAAAGCAGCCACATTTATAACCAGACTTCAGCTATGTATATGGTACAATTTTCTAATTGGGAATTTTCTCAGGCCATTTTGGGAAAAAATCAATGTTTTTCCATTGGGAATGGGGCCGAATTTCGGCCCTAAATAGGCCCTTGATAAATCCCTGAATGTGTACAACATCATTGCAGTGATTTATCAAGGGCCTATTTAGGGCCGAAATTCGGCCCCATTCCCAATGGAAAAACATTGATTTTTTCCCAAAATGGGCTGAAAATATAACCAATTAGAAAATTGTACCAGATACATAGCTGAAGTCTTGCTATAAATGTGGCTGCTTTTCTCAATCTTTAATCAACTCAATACACTAAAAGCATTATATTTAATCATTAATGGCATCAAAAATGATGTCAAAAAGTTTTCCCAAAATAAGCAAAAAGTTGTTAATTTTTCCCAATTTTTAGTTAAGGGCCTTTTCCCAAAAGACCCTGATAAATCCCTGCATTGCTACAAACAATGCAAAATATTATCATCAAAAAAAAAGGGGGGGGGGGGAGGTTTGGTTCTCAAGAGTTGGTTGTATACATTACATATATGTATGCAGGAATGAAGCTTAACTATTTTGAGTCAAGGGCCCAGTTAACTTTTGAACAGAAGTTGCAATAGCAATTCATAGCTAAAAATCTTAAAAACTTTGGGGGCCAAGACAAATTTCTGGGGGTCATGGGCTACTGGGCCCCTGTTAATCTCCATCCCTGTGTTTATACTTAATGAAGTTTTGAAAGTCCAATATCCATGTGCTATGTTATAGGTATAATCTGAAAATGGACGCTTGTAATAAAAATAAAAAGGCAGAACCATAAATTTTTCTGAGTAAATATCCAAGGCTCCAATGTAAAATCAAAAGATTCTAGACCTCGAAATGGAAAGGAAAGGGGGGGGGGGTTGAACCCCTGGATATGTTGCCTTTGAATTGGGCTACTCATTTGGTTGATGTGGTGTATTGTGTACTGTTTAAGACATTAACAAGTTAACATTGTCAAACTTCAATCCATAACTGTTCACATATCTGATTTTGTTTTTTGTAGTAAAACTGCTGCCTTCCTGCCAATGGCACAGAATGGTATAGACAGCATGCAGCAAGAAGAAGAATCAGTACCTCAACATGAGGATTATCAAAAATTAATAGATTATGGAATTGGTGCTAAAGTAGCCAAAGAACTTGTACAGATATATGAATCAGGTATTTTGACACTTAAGTGAATTACAAATATGAATCTGGTATCATTAACTCTAAATGTTGAATTCACTGTTAGCAGGAATTTAACTTTGTGCCACTTGTTTGCAATATCCATATGGTAATTATCCTCCCGCCCTCAGGGGTGAGGGGGATATAGTAAATACCGCTGTATGTCTGTTTGTGGATAATTTGCTTTCTGTGCATTTGAAAGAAAACCGTACTTCTGATTGAGCTTGGTCACCACAAATGGCAAAAACTGATAAATGACTATTACAGTCTTGTTTGTGTACAAAATGGTTGTCGGAATTTTAAACATAGAAAATAGAACTCTGTGTATTAAACATATGTTACTGGTTTTTTTCTGTTAAATAGTTTGCATACTATATATGCAGTATGAATATAAGGTATATTTATACCCTAATCCTTTTATGTGGTTTTGGATCTATTAAATGGCCAAACCACCCCACTTAATTTACAACCAGGTTTCTAAAATATATTTCGCTTTGAATGGAACTCACTGATGTTCACCATTGTGGGGGGATAGTTTTTCTGAACACCTTGTTGAATCTGATATGATTTGTATTGCAGTAGAAAGTATGCACAGTGCAATTACTGTGACATTCTCAAATTGTAAGTTGGGACTTCTAATTAAATCTGTGGTCACTATTCTGTTTCATTATTAGCTCTCTGAGAATTTGCTGAATTTTTGAAGACCTAGTAATGTGATATGTTTTAAAAGTAAATTAAAAAAATAAATAAAAACAGGAATTAAAAAGTGGCAAAGTTAACATATTGAGTTCTCTTTATTTAAGCAAATTTATTGTTTTGTTTGCTTTCTTGACAGGTAAACTTGCACATTCAGATTTGGATGAAAGGGCACTGGATGCTCTGAAGGAATTCAATGTTGAAGATGCTGTAGCTGTGCTTAAACAATTTTGTGAAAGTAGTTTAGAACATGTAACAAATAAAAGTGCATTTATGTGTGGTATAATGAAAACATATAGACAAAATAAAAAGCAGGGATCAACAGCAGCTACAGTAAAGGGACCGGATGAAGCCAAACTAAAGGTATTAAGCTAGTTATGTATTGTTCAAACTGTTATGTTTTAACTGCTGGTCTGTACTTAACTAGTTTCTGATTCATACAACTTCATTTTGTTGAATTTGTAAATAAGTCAATATTATTTGATGTTCTTTTGAGAAGAAATAAATGTGCCAAAGCTGTACTTTTGTATATAAAGTCTTATCAGTGTCGTAGTTATATAATACACTACTACATGGCAAGTAAACAGAGTTGGGGTTTCAATAGAGAAAAGATGTTATTTTTTCACCTCTACATCAAACTTTCTATGGTAATATTAAATATATTTCAGGAGATACTTGACAGAACGGGCTATTCATTAGATGTTACAACAGGACAGAGGAAATATGGAGGACCCCCACCTGGATGTGAAGGTGACAATCCACCTGGTCCAGGCCATGAGGTAAAATAATAATCTTTGATCCCCTGAGTAGAACGAGAATGTACATGTCATACTTGCCAACCCTTATGATTTCCAGATTAAACTTACAACTAAAACAGAAAATCTGGTAATTTCTAGAAATTGGGAGTTGAAACCGTTTTCTAGTCTGTGTATATAGTGAAATGCCAACTTCCTACAATTCAATTTGAACAAAGGGCAATGTTTAAATACTTCCATTTATGCAAGACAGGATCCATTTTGGTACATTTGTTAAAAATGGTTTCTCAACATCATGGGCATGAAAGTGACAATTTTTAGCTGCCAATCAGGATCTTCAGCAGCAAATTAAAATGAGGAAAGAAACAATGGGATTGAAAATTCAAACTTGAGTATTATACAGCAAGTCCATGTTTTGTCAAGTCAAATACTGTAATCCTTATGACTGATTTAGTAAAACTTAATATCATAATTTACCCGAACTTACTCCTAGTCTCAAAAAGGTTAGGGTAGGCAAGTATGACATGTTCTCATGGGGAAACTGTGAGCTTGTTTTCCCAGATGAAAATAAATGAGACCAAATCCGTTGAATGAAACAATCATTTGGTGGCTTTGGTCGCTTTGTCCATATTTCTGTAGTTGTATATTTTGGTTGAATTGTCTAAGAAAGGGACTTTTTTCATTATGGGTAGTATAATTTAACAATAGTGGTTCTTAGTCATTTGTGTTACAAAGAATAAACACTTTAAGTACTTTTAAACTCCAAATTGTGATGTGTAAAATGTTTCATTAATAGTATATAATTTGATTTGTTTAAATTAATTGTTTTCAGGTTTTCATTGGTAAAATCCCTAAAGATGTGTTTGAAGATGAATTAATTCCACTGTGTGAAAAAGCTGGAAAGATCTGGGATTTTCGACTGATGATGGATCCTATGACAGGATTTAACAGAGGATATGGTTTCATTACCTTCTGTGAGAAAGAGGGGGCACTTGAAGCTGTTAAACAGGTATCTTACGAAAACCAGTTTAAAGTGGTCAAATATAATCGCTAGGAGGGATAACAGGAGAGGAGAATGTGGCCAATGATGCAATTAATTTTTCTTAAAAGTTCATTTCAGGATGGGGGAAAATCAATAAATGGGATTAAATGGTTAAAAAAAAATCAGTTGAATTTATAAAATATAATTTTGGTTATTATTATGAAATTGACTCCCTTCTTTAATTGGAGTCTTTGGCATTCAGCAGGGGAAATTTCCTGCTGCTTTTTATTGAGTTTTGGCAATGGTAATTATCTTTGTGTGTATATTGCTTTGTTTTCAGCTCGATGCCTACGAAATCAAAAAAGGAAAGCCATTAAAAGTCAACATCTCAGTAGCTAACCAAAGATTATTTGTTGGTAACATCCCTAAGAGTAAATCTAAAGAGGAAATTATGGATGAATTTTCAAAAAAGACAGGTATCTTGAACAAAAACTATATTCAAATTTCTTTTAGATTCATATCAAAATTTTCATACTAGACATTCAATGAACTCTGGTTGGACCATTTACTGTCCCGAGCTTCGGAATCAAGAAGATTATATGCATGTGTATGTTACATGTATATAATTGCAGGTTGTATTATATTTATTATTCATTTATGTTTTATTATGAATATGGATTTTCTGTTGCTGTGGGATTATCATATGATGGAATCTGAATTTTCTCTAAAAAGTTGTTTCCTCAATATTTGGAAACAAACATTTATTGAGATGCACAACATTTTCATATTCTCAGCATGTGATAATACCATAAATTTGAGGTAGTTACACCATCTCTACATTAGACTGTCATTTTACAGCATGTACAGCATAACTAATTTTAAACAATTTATGTATTATTTATTGGCCAATATTTATTAAGAGCAATGTCTTGAGTAAGTAAAGAAATATGTGGAAATTTAAAAGTAATTTATCTATATTATTTTTTTAAAATATTTTTGTAATAACTTTGACACTTGATTTTATGTAATAAGTTTCCAATTCCAAGGTGTAGCTATCTTTTTGTATGCTTAATAGGATTCTGGAATTATAACTTAAACACAAGTAACTATTTATGATGATGTTAACTTTGTATATAACTTGTATTTAAAAAAAATTCTAAAACATTTAAAGAATTTCTCTGTTAATTTACAAGAAGCAATTTGTTTGCTTCAAGCCTTTAAAAGTTAGGAAATATTGTCATTGTTTATTAAAATATGAGACATTTCTTCCACTTTACATAGTTAAAAGATGGATAAAATTCCAGGATCCTGTTGCAAGTGAACATGTATATATAATTGCATAATGAAAATTTTCTGTGTTGTTGGTTTTACAGAGGGACTTATTGATGTAATAGTATACAGATCTGCAGATAAAGAAAATCAGAAAAATAGAGGTTTTGCCTTCCTAGAGTATGATTCCCACAAATCGGCATCTACAGCAAAGCGAAAAGTTGGGAATGGTAGGATAAAAGTATGGGGATGTGATATCATTGTTGACTGGGCAGACCCAATTGAAGAACCAGATTCCAACACAATGGACAAAGTTAGTATTTGAATGCTTTAATAAAACAACCAATGTACAGTTGATTAATTAGTACATAAAACCTTCATTGTAAAAGGAGTGTGGGCATCTCAATTATAAAGCAAAATGGATATTTTAGTTAAATAATCGCGATGCATGTTTTTAATAAAATTAATGTAATGCCAATGCCAATTGATAAGGGTTGTTAATTAAAACGAAACCAATATTACCTTGTCCCATTCAAAGCAGAGAATTGTACTCTAGGGTTCCACTTCCGACTGGTACATGCTGCAATTTAATTAAGAAATTTATTTCTTGAATTAAATTTTCTATTCACTTGTACTTGAACATGCTACAGTTAAATTCTGAAATTTATTTTTTGAATTAAATTTTCTATGCACTCGTACTTGAGCATGCTGCAGATAAATTCAGAATTTTTTTTTTAAAAATTTAATTTTCTATGCACTTGTACTTGAACATGCTGCAGATAAATTTAGAATTTATTTTTTTTTAAATTTAATTTTCTATGCACTTGTATTAGTACAGTTGCAAACAATGAATTCTTTTGAACTTATTTCAGGTCAAAGTACTCTATGTTAGAAATTTGTCAGCAGATGTCACAGAAGATTCAATGAAAGAAAAATTTGCTGAATTTGGAAAGATCGAAAGAGTAAAGAAGATTAAAGACTATGGATTTGTCCACTATGAAGAAAGAGATGATGCAGTCAAGGCCATGGAAGCCATGAATGGTCAGGTATGTAGCTGAATCGTTTTACACTTCCAGGTCTATTGGTTAGGTACGACATTGGATGAAAATCAAATGTGTAAAATGTAAACATGTTACAGGGTTCATACAGGCCTGGAAAAGTCCTTAAATTTTGAGGTTTGCCGTAAAAAGACCCTTAAAACAAGTCTGACCCTAAAAAGCCCTTGAATTTGGCCAGTTGGGTGTCTGTATTTCGATATTGAGTGGTTGCAAATAGACTGATATAAATAAATAAATTAATAAATTAAATAGTAATAAGCTCTGTTGAAATGGGCAATTTAAAGGTACCTGGCCCAATTGAAGGCCCAACTTCACTCTCCACTTCTAGTGTGGTTACTATGGACACGTAAGTAATTGTTTTATTGATTTAATTGCCTTTGCACCAATATTTCTTTGCTAAAATTGTGCCTCTTATGCAAATAAGACCCTGAAAAGACCCTTAAAACTCCTTAAATTTGGACTCGAAATGTCTGTACGAATCCTGTGTTAGAGGTCTTGGTTTGTATTTTAATTAACCCAGATCGTCTCGTGGTTGTAAATGATGAAAAATTAAACTAGCAGTAGTATGAAATTTATCATATCTTGGTAATCACAGTAGTAACTGTAAAAACAAAAATTGTCTGGCAGAATTTGAATGACTAGACTTGTCTCGATTTGTAGCATCTATATTTTTCTCTACTTTTGTAGAAACTTGGTAAGTTGGACATTGAAGTTTCATTGGCAAAACCACCACAAGAAAACAAGAAAAAAGAACAAAGGAAACGTGAACAAGAAAAACGTCAGATGTACTACCTGATGAGAGATCCATAGTAAGTACATTTTCCTTGCATATATTCACTTTGGTTGTAAAATACAATTCTGTATTAAAGAAGTTAGAAGGAGGGTCTTTCCAATTTCACAGCCAACTACTGTGACCATTTTAAAATGGCAGGGTAGTGGGTAATTGAACAAGACTACATTTGTTTATTTAATCAAATCTTGAAAAAGGGGAGCCCTGAAGTGTAGTCTAGGGATACACAAATAAGCTGATAAATGTAAATTGACTGTTGAATTGTGTTAGAAAATGCTTTAATTATTGCAGCATCAGGTCCATCACTGTTTGTAGTACAGTACATGGCTGCCAGTCTGCATAGATAAATTGTTATATAAGTCAATCACCAGTTGTATATAGCTAAGTGATATGGATTTTATACCAACATTGATTCCTCATTTTGTCACCATTTTAATTTTACTTTTAACCGTTCTAAGCATGAAATTTTATTTTCTTTAAAGAACATAAATGAATTTATAAAATATCTAAAGGTCCATCTTTCTGCCTACAGACTGGACTATCTTCAAACTCTTTATTGGCCAATTGTTAGTGTTGTCCTCTCTGCAAACTGGAGTTCGTCATAGAACTTACCAGTCATGTGTCTAGATTTCTTGCATTACTAAAAATAGGTACATGTTTTACTACAACAAAATTAGTTGTTCAGTATCGAAACTATTGTGCATCATTTATCACCAGATTTTAAATGTTCAAATTAGTTGTCATACATAAATTTAAAATTTAATTTCAGTTATGAAGACTTTGGCGGTTGGGGACCACCACCAAGAATGCCAGCACCACCACCACCTCGTGGAATGAGGAGGGGTCCAATGGGTCCACCAAGACCATACGGTAAAATTACGACACAAATTTGCAAATAAATCTTTTGATGTCAATGTAGTGGGCTTTAAGTTGTAAATTTCACTGATGTGGTTAATTGTTTAAACTGTTACATATGTGCATTTAATATTATGGTAATATAAAGAAACCTAAGTGTTCTCAAAAACAGATGACTAAATTTTGGAAACGCATATTATAGCACTATAGCTATTGAATGGTGTGGATCAATTTGATAATCTGTCAGAAATGTACAATTTTTCAGATTTTAATGCATGTGATGAATGGGTATTGGGGATTTCAGTGATAAGTTTAGTATGCATAAGAAACTTAATATTGATAATTTGATTTATAGAGGGATACTATGATGAATACTATGAACCAGCATATGACTATGACTACTATGGAGGCTACGCACCACCACGTGGTAGAGGGGGACGAGGCATGCCACCAGTAAGTATCAACTCTTAAAACTAATGCCAACACGATTTTAAAAATTGTTTTGCTTCTGTATGGCTGCAAGCAGATCTGCCAAGATATTCGTAATGAAGCAGATGAAATCAGATTTCAAAAAAATTGATACAATTTGTTGCAGGGATTGCTTAATATTGTTTTAGTTGGTCAGTGTTCAATCTAGAAATTGGACACAGGGGATCATGCTGGCCCAGCCAACTTTTGACAGGGGGTCAATGCCTACAGACGATGTACACCAAGTGGTGTTAACCAGAAGACAACAATTTCACATGTTTAATGGTAAATAAGATGATAGTCTAAGTGATTGTAATGATAATCAGATGACGAAAAACATGTGTTGTTGGGAGCAAAATATGTGGATATACGCTTCCTGACTGTCCCGCTTCCAATCACGATGACCAAATTAATTAACATTACTTTGATGCTTGAAAACAACTTTCTATGACTTTCTAATACAAAGCACACAACTGACAACAGTGTTCAATCTAGAGCGCGCCATTGCGGCATTCCCGCGCTGGGAACGATCCCCCGGGCGATTTGAATTTTTATCTTCCGAGATCGTCCCAGTATTGTTTATCACAATATGTAATCACACAAAAGTATATGACGTCATAGTTTTCTGTGGTGGTCTTTGTTAGTAGTGCGATTTATGTAAGGAAGTCGTAGACATTCGTTTTCAAGCGTCAAAGTAATGTTGATTATTTAGTCATCAAAGAGATTGGAAGCGTGACAGTTCAACTGTCAGTTCCAAAGTTTTTACTTTGCTTCTGGATTGTGATTTCGGATATGGATTAGTATGTTTGTTTCTGATTATGAAGTGTGATTTTACAAGGGGGAAAACAAGCGAAAATCTAATTAAAAAACCATCCCACAAAATGACGATGAAACATCAGCAATGGTCGGCATCGTCATGCAGGTGTTACGGTTGCACGTAAATTTCATCATGGTTGGTTAGCGGTACAAAGTACAAGAAGTGGCTAAATTATGACGAAAATAAACAATGACTACTGCTTTGTGTTTTTCATTGTCTGATTATCATTACAATACTTACTGTCATCTTAGATGTGAAATCGTTGTCTTTCGGTTAACATAACGTTGTGTCCTTCGTCATTAGGCATTGACCCCTTACTTTAAGAATTGGCCCCCTGTTAAAGGTTGCCTGGGCCAGCATGACCCCGTGTCCAATTTCTAGATTGAACACTGGACAAAGACAAACCACAGAAAATCATGACGTCATACATATGTGCGATTACAATTGCATTTACGTACATAACTTAGTCAACATTTCTGGTTATTAATACTAGAACGATATCAGAAAGTAAAAATTCAATGCGCCCGTTTCGGCTTAGGACACCTTTACCAGCACGCCAAATTGACGAAAATTGTGGGAATGCCGCATTGGCGCGCTCTAGATTGAACACTGGTTATTGGTTCTGTTTTTTGTTCCTTGTGGTTAGATGTAGTACGAGGGGCATAAATATTTAAATTCTTCTGCCTGTTTGGAAAGTCATTTTTGTGCATTTAGTAAATTTGTTTTCACACACTGGTCTGTGAATCAATTTGTTCAACATCCCTTCATTTTAATTGCTTGGTGAAGAGAGTTAATTTAAGTGTATCATACAGAAGCAAAACAATTTTTGTCTTAAAATATTTTTGGTAATTTTAATTTGAATAAAATAAATATTTTGATACACAGAAAAGCTAAACAAGGGTAATAAAAGATATTATTACAGTTAAGTTGATTAATTTTAATATGTTTAATGGTTTTAACATGATAAAGTAAAGTTTCCCATTCTTGATATTAATTTCTAGTGCTGTAAAATTTTAACACTGGTATAATTTGTAATTTATAATATGGTTTTGCTTCTTTCTGAATCTTGTTACAGTTTGGTAAACATTTTGAGTTTGCTTTAGTAGTTTTCTAATTTGTTGTATAAAATGTGTTCTCCTTTAACTGTCTTAATTGGTTAAAATAATTTAAGTAATAATAACCTTCTTGATTCCTGATGTGTTCCTTGCATGATTCAATCATTTTGGTTTGATCTGTTTAAAAATAGATGTTCTTATTTCATAGATCTTCTATTTAGTTAGTTATTATGTGTAATTAGGTTTTATGTTCAATATCACTTTAATTTTTGGATAATATTTGTTTGAAGTGAATGCATTTTAAACTGAACTTCGTGTTCAAATGTATTTTTAGAACCAAATTTGAACTAAACGAAAGAAAAAATTGCAACAACATATTTTATAATAGACTTTGTAAATTTTAAATTAAAAAAAAATTATTATTTTTTAAAGATTTTCTATCCAAAAATCAAAGAAAATGATAGAAGCTATCAGCATAACTGGTCATTACATGTGGAGGGTGTTAAATAATAAAAAAAAATATATCATGTACATTATTACATGAAATATCTTTAATTCCTTCAATGACTGAAGTATTAAGTTGCTATGATTTGATTATTTCTGTTCATCATTTTACCTGATGATAATGTCAATATGTTTCTGATATGCTGATAACCTCTTTGTAGTTATTATGTAGCATTTAATTTCTCTTTCTAAGCAAAATTTTAATGTTGATATAAATACATGTATTGTTTGCCTCAGCCAATGCGAGGTCGAGGAGCCGGCCCCCCACCACCAATTGGTGGTCCTAGAGGTGCTGCCGCAAGAGGAGCTGCTGCATCAAGAGGAGCTATGCGTGGTAGAGGTGCTGCTGCTGCTGCCCGGGGGCGTGGTGGTGTTATGCAGGGCAAAAAACCAGGTGCCAAGAGAAAAGCAGGGAATGATTTGGCACAGTCACAGACAAAACGACGAAATATGCAGGACAACTGGGGAGCCCAACCAATCGCTCAGCAGCCTCTTGATCAGTCTGGTTATGGTGGAGGATACAATGATTCACAGTGGTACCAGGATTCTTATGGGCAAAATTGGGGTTGAGCAGATAGCTTAATCTCTTGAAATTTTGAGTTTTTTTTTTTAAAAAAAGTACAAAAATCAAATATTTGATGTAAAAGTATTGTGTCCCTTGTGGAATTTCTAGGAAGTTAGAAACTTGAAATCATGAAGAAATTTTGGGATACTAACAAAATGACAATTTGAGAGTTTTCCGTCTTTTGACCAGCTACTCGAACCAGTTCGGATTTTAAAATTTAAAATTCGCCAGTATTAAAAAGTATCTGGACAAATTCATCATGCATGTGTGAATAAAATTCATTACAAACCATTTAAATGAAATCATTACCTGTGGTCGTCCCAGATCGCTGGAATCTCGTAATGTCATTGCAGTCTTGAACCATACTGACATTGATCAAGATTTTTAACACAGGAAGACCTTTTACCGTGAAAGGTCTTGAAATCTTGAAACATTTTTATACTTATACACTACTACTGTTTAATACATGAATATGATAAAATGACGAAGTGAAATTCTACAAAAATGCATGAAAAAAGATGGATAAATAGACTTTTTACCAAAGATGGAAAAATTGATCAAATTATTATGAACAGAAAGAATTGATGATTATTTTAGTTTAATTATTAATATTTTTAATTTGTTTATTGTTCTGGGTCGTGTAATATCATTGTAATTGTCCTTCATCATAAATCACACCTTTATAAAATTTGTGGCACTTTTGATTTTGGCTTTTATTTACGCATTTGGTTCAATATAATATGGAAATAAAAGTCATTTTAATAAGTAGTGTGAAAACAATTTTGGAGTTTTAGAGTTCTTTATTCTTTTATAAACTTGTTACCATTTCATCAAAATGTGGTAAGTAACTCTGCAGGTAAGTGCTGTTTATACTATGATTACGGCTACTGTTAACCAACTTTTCATTGCGGCTGTTGACCTCTGTAATCCTTGACACAAGCCAATTGCGGTTATTAACTTAATGAAATAGAAAATACATTGTACCTGGATATTTGGTATAAATACTATTTTCATAAACAAATTTTGGTGATCGTTTTGTTCTGTTAAAAGCCCAAAGTTGGTTTACAGTACCACAGTTGCAAAAATATATGATGGAGTACATGAATATTTAAGATGATGGCATAAAAGTCTGGGTATAGTTCAAATTTTCCTCGGCTCAATTTGTAGCTAAAATTTCAAATTTAATGTTCCTTAAGAGGAGAACCTAACAATGTAATTAATAAAAGCTGGTATTGGTATATGCAACTTCTGGACAATTTATGCTGTTAAGTGGAGAGAGTTTTGATTTTGAACATTAGCCCTGATAATTGATTACAAAATATTTGGCAATTTTCATCTGTTGGATTCTGAACTCGAATTCCATTATAATGAACAATAAAACAAAGCCTGCTTTCAAGGTTTTATTCACAGCTTGAACAGAATAATTCAAGAGGAAAAAAATTATCATTTCTCAATTTTAATGTGGACTGGTCTTTAAAGAACCCTAGAAGCATGTCCTTGAAATATTTGCTTCATGGACAACACAATCGAACACCTTTAACCATTACAGGTTACAAGATGGGTACCATTCATGGATTCTTGTAGCTTTTGTATATGTAATTTTGATTGTTTTGGTGGAATGAAATTCGATTTTGCATACCAATCCGCTATTTGTAGCTGAAAAACATCTACTTGGCAACTCTCATTTATCAATTTTTGGACAAGACATTTCATGGCTAGTGATTGATCTTTTTCTGGAATTTGATATTTAACTGCAGTTTGTAAAATCTGTCCGGATTTGGGGGGGGGGGGGGGGGGGGGGGTTACCATTTTGCTAGTTGGAGATAAATCACAGCGACTTGAGAAAAAAATATTTAGAAGCAGGTTGTAAAAACAGCTAATGGGGACGAAAATAATTTCTTTTACCCGGTAATAATAAATTATAAAATACTTTGCATAAAACCTGTTTTGTACTGGAATTTTGGATGAAATTTAAATTATCTTCACTAAAATATTGACATTTGTACTTTCGAAATTGCCATTTGTGAAGAAGGGAATGTTTGCCAACTCTAAAATTTGTTGGGACTATTGTGCACCTTTTGGTTGGAGTATTGAATAAAAGTAGGAAGGCTGATGCAATTGGTACCTTTGCAACAGATGTACTGGATTTTTGGAGTAGCTCTGTATAATGGCAACAATAAATAAATTGTTCGTATGCAAGTTGGGAGTTCTGTAATATGCACACCTAATTAACAAAAGTTTTTTCTCCAAAATAAAACGTTTTGAAAAGCACAATTTTATATGATTGATCCCAAGCCTTGTAATCTGATGGGCACCATATCAAGAAGAAATATATAATGCTTATGAAATTATCTGAATTTAAGAGGACCGCCTAAGCAATAAAACCTTGTTGATTGGTTTGCATTTATGTTGCTCCCAATGCATCTTTTCTAATTTATTTAATTGAACTTGTATATGCCTTAATTATTTCTATCTTTTTCTCTGCTTCCACAAACAACTAAATTCTAATTGAACAAAATCAGAAAAAGTATGCAATATTTCTATTGATCCTTTAATATGCATTCAATTGTAATTAAGAATTCGGCACATAGAAATATCTCGAGTCAAAATATAAATGATAAAAGAAGCTTTCATAATACAAAATTGATTTGGTAAATTCTTGACAATTTAAAAGTTAAATGCATACATTCTAATGTGAGAGTTTGGGCTCTTTTGGCACCTTTCGGAACTAAGTTGAGGCAAAATATTTAGCTCCGCAAGTTGATACCACAAGACGTATGGACTGGTAAGAACGAGACGGAACGTGAATGGACCAGGAAGCACCTGTGAAGGTAACCATTATTTGAGTCGTTCTTGCTTTGCTTACTCTGACTAGGTGATTTGCTGGAGTAGTCTAAAGTAAAGCCAGTGCTAATCGATCGCAGCTTTTCGCCGAATGGTTAAAGTCCCACTCTTGCAGACTATTCTAGTTTGAAGAGAGTCTGATCGGTGGTTTCCTCCGTAAGTGAAAATCAGACGGGCCTTAAAACGCCATTTTCTACTCCTGATGATGCTCCAGTTATATGCCGTAAGTTTGAAGATTAGACGGCGATCTCTAGATAAACGAAGAAGTAAACAAACCACTTTTCATGGGTGTTAAATTTTGCATATTTCCACACTGACATTCAAATTTTTATATCTAGGCGACATAGCATTTAAAGTCGCCAACAATAAGGCTTTCTTTGTCAGTTGAATTATTCACTTAAAATTGAGAATTGAACAACTACAAGACCAACTAACAGACGTGCTATAACTGCCGTATTGGCAACTATACATATTGAATCCTTGTCGGGGAAATTTTGTATTGGCATGTTGAATAGTAACGGATCTTCGATATTTGCTTGATCATCTAGTCTGGAATGTCGCTTGGACAGACCCTGATATGCGAATTTTCGGGTGCATTATTTACGGTAACGCCTGCTTAATTTGACTGCTTTTATATGATGCATACATAGCTAGTGGTTTGAAATGAGTACTTGTGTTATAATGAATCGTATTGCCTCCCACCGCCGAAGTTCGAATCCCACTTGGGGCAGATTTTTGTGAAGAGGTTTGTTACGAAGGTCGGTCGGTTTCCTCCACCAAACCTGAACTGATCGTTTTGATATAAGTGAAAGAATCTTGACCGGAATACTCCACTCATGATGCATTGATTCAATTGGGTATGAACTGTTGCATGTCTATTCCTCGCAAGATAAATATGATGCTTGCATGTTTCAATGCTAAACCAGAACGTTGATATATATTTCGGTGATAATGAACTTGCGTACTCGGAAGTAAAATTAAAATCGTTCATTATCGAGGTAAACATTTGGTTTTAAAAACCACTGAAGAGGGGAGGAGAGGGTGTCGGAATTAGAAAGTGCAATGATGGTGCTTCTAAGTGGTATGATCAATGCAGGTCTATACCTCGCAAGATGACGCTTGTATGCTGTAGTGCTAATTCATGCAGATTATGAGCAGTGTTGTCCAACATATTGTTTGGGATATTTGTGATGCACGCCCCAATAAAACTGGTGTAAGTTTCATCAAAGTTTGGCTAAACTGAGCAATATATGTAGTCTTGAGTAGAAAGGATGAAGGAATTTTCTTTCAATGCAAGGTCGTAGAGAGGGAACACCACCGGATCTGAACCAAGTTTTGAGTGTGTATTGACTTTTCTTTCGGATTGGAACTTGATAAGTAGGCATGGCACGATAAAGAATGGCTGTATAACTAATTTCGGCACCGTTGTCTATAATTGGCGACATCTCGATATAAGTGAAACGTTCTTGACTGACATTAAGCACAATTTATTATTCAACTCAACTCTTTCAACGCCGAAAATCAATTCTTGTTCAATGTATGAAAATTTCAATGTTTGACACCTGTAGGGTTGGATCATGCTCCGTATCGATCTGTGAAATGGAAAAGTAACGTTGCTCAGGTAATGTGCATTGCTTATAGGAGTTGTTCCCCTTTAAATAAACGAGCACTATTAATAATCGTTCAAAGTACTGCCAAATTAAGTCAAACACGTGACCTCCCTCCATGAAAGTTTGGCCGGATTCTCCAATAGGCAAGCTTCCCTGTCTAGGTAGCTACACCCGTCGCATGTAAAATAAAATTATGAATATGAACTATGGGGCGTCAAAGGATAATTTTGGACACGGACATCATGCTTGAACATGTTATCAAATAATATTATGATGACAGTCATATATTAATCGTTTGATGACCTTGGGCTTGCAGCATCCCCGAGTCAAAAATTTTATTTGTGAGCGGCTTGCTTCGTCGTATTAAGTTCTCGTTGTGGGAACATGTTCTACCATAGCGTATTAACTTCGAAACAAATGCGTCGTAAGCAGAAGTAAGTACGTGTATATTACTGGATAGAAAAGGAAAGTTGACAATAGAAAAATTGAACTCCCTCATCATGTTGTCATATAGCGTCGAATGTAACCTTTTGTGTGTGTCGCAATTGATATTAAGCAGAACTTGTATCTATTTCATTTTCATAATTTTATTAATTATATTTGTATTGATTTTTTCGTTTGTGATATTTTATTATTTCAGCAGATGGCATACAGGAATAGTTGGACAGAATGACGTATATCGGCTAGAAAGCATTCTTTTGGCGGTTCGTTCTGTACAACTGTAATGTCATGTGCTACTTTTGAATGTATTATTTCGTAACAAGAGGCCCATGGGCCTTAATGCTCACCTGTGACCTTGACCTTTGAACCCATGAGCTTCATTCATATATTAAAATGGTAAATAGGCCAATATTCTAATATATATCATGCCTATACAAAAAGTTTATACTTATAAAGATAAATATTCATTTCAGTACTTGTTTGTATCTGTGACCTTGACCTTTGAACCTATGCTGTTCATTCATATAGCAAAATGACCATTGTGCCATTACCTAAAATATTCTAATATACATGCCTATACAAAAAGTTCATAGTTTTGCAGATAATTAACCATTTCAGTATTCATTTGCATCTGTGACCTTGACCTTTTAACCCATAACCTTCATTCATATATCAAAATGGTCGTTAGGCTCATACCTACAATATTCTAATACACATGCATATACAAAAAAAAGTTAGTTTTCAAGATAAATAACAATTTAAGTTTTCATTTGCATCTGTGACCTTGACCTTTGAACCTATGCTGTTCATTAATATAGCAAAATGACCATTGTGCCATTACCTAAAATATTCTAATATACATGCCTATACAAAAAGTTCATAGTTTTGCAGATAATTAAATATTTCAGTATTCATTTGCATCTGTGACCTTGGCCTTTGAACCCATGACCTTCATTATATATCAAAATGACCATTGTGCCATTACCTACAATATTCTAATATACATGCCTATACAAAAAGTTTATAATTTTGCAGATAATTAACTACTTTGGTATATTTGTACATATGTGACCTTGACCTTTGAACCCATGACCTTGATCTATGTATCAAAATGATCATGTCAATATCTACAACTAATTGAAAATTCTATGCCATTATCACCAGAAATGTTTAAAAAAAATAGCAATTTTAACAAAGGTCAAAAACTGGTACATGACCTTGACACCAATTGGAAGAAAATCGCAAGACAAGATCAACAGTGAAAACTATACAAATTTCTTCAGCCGTTATGAAGTTATAACAATGCATGTCTCAATTTTACGCAAAAAACGCGTAACCTACTTTTCATCCAATTTTCATAAAAAACACAATTTTAATGGTCCTAGGCATCCTGAATCGAAATATGTATTCAAAATTTGTCTGCACCTTTTGGTTTCAGAGAAGAAGATTTTTTGTCTTTTGGCTATTTATAGTAACGGCAGCCATATTGTTGGGCGTGGTCAAACCCCGAACACAATTTTAAAAGCCTGTTACCCAGGCATGATAATCGTCAAGTTTCATCAAATATGGCTCAGTAGTTTTGGAGGAGAAGATTAAAATGTAAAGTTTACACACGACGGACAACGGACGGTGATAAATTGCAATAGCTTAACTGAGCTTTTTGGCTCAGATGAGCTAAAAAGTCAAAAGTAGCACACGGCACTACTATGGTGTTATGTACATTACAAATAGTCGCAACATTGCTTTGAACAAAATCACTTGTTGATTTCTACGGACCTTTTGCCGCCAAGTGCGATTGCCCCTCGGGGAAGATATGCAAGCATTAAGGTTTTGTGGTAAAGTTTTTAGCTAATTTCCGGAAGTCTCATCGCCTTAGTTCGAAATCTAGTGTTAAAAGTTTGTAATTTTGCTTGTGTTTTTTTTTTCCGGTTTTCTCGATTCTATCACGTTACGTCGCAATATAGATAAAGATTCTTGACTGGGAGAGGGGATTGTATAACATCATTATTTTTAACATTTTTCGGATGTCGACCTCTTTTTTTCAACCATGATCGCCTCGGCGACGCAAGTTGAATGCCGTTTGTATCGACTTGGTTCGAGAGAAAAATTGTTCAAAACGCAACATCGGAGAAACAACAGTTCATTGAGTGGATTATACAACCTGTCATGCGTGCTAACTAGAGTCTTTCCTGACCAAATGTGTTTCGATGGCATCTCGGTTCCGAATAAGAAGGCTGTCACTTAATTATTTAAGTTAAATTCCATTGCAAAAATTTGGACACGCCTGGACAAATAAACAGTACTTATGGTTGAACAAATTGTTTCCTATAGAACCATGACGTTTTCGTTTATTGAATTATTGGGGGGGGGGGGGGTTGCGAAAAACGTTCTGAAAAATAGTATGTATACAATCCAAATAGACTAGACATTTATAGTATACACATATCCGCTCATCATACCGGTGTCGCACTGTATCTTCCTAATGCATTGCTACAAGCTTTACAGCCTCGCAATCGGTTAAATTCGATGTTTTGTTATTGCATATATCACGTTGTATCTTCGGATATCGACATACTTTATTCGAGTGCTGGCTTGCCCTTTCTTCCTGGAGATGACGGGTGGCATCTAGGCCTAGACCTTTAAGTCCTACTTTACGTGCGTTATTAATCTATTATGAATCTCTCTCAAGCCGAAAGGTGAGGTCGAGGTCACTATACCTCTCCAGACAAAATTCCATTCATACTGTGGTCTACATAATTCAATGTTTCAGCATTTGATGTGTCGTACATGTATACTTCAATTCATATAAATCAAACCAAAACATAGTCCCATGTTCAAATTACAATCCAAAAACAAAAGCGAAAACTTTGAAAACTGGCTTAAGTTTAACATGTTAAATTCGCCAAGTGTGGTCAGGTGCTACAGAGGGGCAAGTACCTTATGTCTAGCAAACAGGTGTGAAATGAAAATTGCGAATAAAAGGAAAATTTCACCCGCTATTTTGTCTTATAACAGGGTTCGTACAGGCCTGGAAAAGTCCTTAAATTTTGAAATTTGCCCTAAAAGACCCTAAAAACAAGTCTGACCCTAAAAAGCCCTTTAATTTATTCTGAAGGCTCTAAAAAGCCCTTGAATTTGGCCAGTTGTGTGTCTATATTTTGATATTAAGTGGTTGCAAATAGACTGATATAAATAAATAAATTAATTAATTAATAAGTTACGTTGAAATGGGCGATTTAAAGGTACCTGATCCAACCAAATGCACTTCCACTGTAAGCAACTCTTTTATTGATTTAATTGCCTTTACATTAATATTTTTTGCTAAAATTGTCTCTCTGATTTAGAATAGGCCTTTAATTTGCAAATAAGACCCTAAAAACTCTTTTATTTGGTGTCCAAATGTCTGTACGAACACTGTATAAATCGCGGAAAAAACCTACGCGAAAACTTGATATACGATATGAGACGTCAAATATATCCATTTTTTCATAATGACCTTTGTCGCTAGGTAACCCCGAGACGAAGGCTTACCAGATCTTTTGATTTCATGAATATCAAACCACATTTTATACTGAGTTATTGCCTCTGAAGTACATGTATAATATTTTTGCAAATTTTGCTGATTTTGTGGCTATTTACTTGAAAACTATACATTGCAAAAAATAATGAACATGGCAAGCCATGTTTGCTAGTAACAATATGATGACCCATAGAGGATTTGTTACCCCTGAAGTATATTTATTTTGCAAATTTGTTTTTTGACCATATTTTTAAAAAATATTAGGAATAGATACAAACAACAACTTCCAAAAAAATCAACATGCTAAGATCGTAACAAATTTTCGTTATGATAATAAGGTGTTGTTGACCCTAAAATTACAGTACTTTCCAAATGTTTTAGAGTGAGCAATACGACCAACAGGCTCATTACAACCAACGTAAGCCTTGAAATATAACAATCTTTGATTAATAGCTTTTTCTTGATACTAAAACAATTTCTATATTAACTCGTGCTAAAAAGCATTTTGGTTTTTTTTTAATTTTGACCTACTTAGAGCAATTTTTTCAGCTTGGTATCCGCCATTTTCGAACGCAGCAAACCCGAATGAATAAGAAGGATATGTGGTTTGCTTTTACTGGAAAAAAACCTTTTCTTAAAAACGACTTCTCTGAAAATGTTCTTAGTCCTATATTTACATGGCGAATCTCAGTTCAAACGGTACATTGGCCTATTTCTAATCTTATATGCCCAATCGACAAGAACCGAACTCTTTATCATATATTGGTGAAAAGCGCAGGCTTTACGATCACATTACCTCGATTCCATGCGGAAATCCTATAAACGTCGGTTTGCTGGATACCTGCGGATTGACCCATCATTTCTGAACTGACCTTTTTTGATGTAAGTGAAATAATACAATTTTGTATTTATACCTGATGGGGTTTTTCCACTTAAAAGTCTTTACAATCATCCCTCCTCTGCAAACAGGTTTTTACATTTCTAGCAGGGATATTGTCCCGTTCTGAAACTGCATAAGAAGCACGTGTGTAAACGCAAAGAACTTCCGATGTGCTCCAAGATTTAGTCGTTGTTCCTGTAACGAGAGATTTCTAGACAGATTGTTTTGGTAATTGTGATAAACCAATGAAAGTAGTACACTTGGTTTATTAGCGTAACTTTACACATCCAGGTAAAGACCTCCTCAATTTTTGCAAATCGTCTGCAACACCTCAACACGAGGTACTAACCACAAGATCATAATAACAATTTACAAGATCACACTAACCACAAGATTACAATAATATCACAGGGTTATCATTACTAGGATTACAATAACCACACAGTAACAATTTACAAGATTACAATAACCATACAGTTTTAATAACAATTTACAAAAACCATCAGGTTATAATAACAATTTACAAAGATTACAATAACCACCAGGTTGTAATACAATTTACAAGATAACAATAACCATACAGTTTTTAATAACAATTTACAAGAACCACCAGGTTTAATAACAATTACAAAGATTAATAACCCAACGTTATAATGACAATTTACAAGATTATAATAACCACAACGTTATAATACATGACAATTTACAAGATTACAATAACCACAGGGTTTATAATGACATTTACAAAGATTATAATAACCACAAGGTTATAATGACAATTTACAAAGATTATAATACCACCAGGTTATAATAACAATTTACAAAGATTACAATAACCACCAGTTATAATAACAATTTACAAAGATTATAATAATAACCACCAACGTTATAATGACAATTTACAAGATTACAATAACCACAGGGTTATAATAACAATTTACAAGATTATAATAACCACAAGGTTTATAATGACAATTTACAAAGATTATAATAACCACCAGTTTTAATAATAACAATTTATAAGATTAAAATAACCACAAGGTTATAATGACAATTTTACAAAGATTATAATAACCACAAGGTTTATAATGACAATTTACAAGATTTACAATAACCACAAGGTTATAATGACATTTTACAAGATTATAATAACCACAAGGTTATAATGACAATTTACAAAGATTACAATAACCACAGGGTTATCGTAACAATTTACAAAGATTATAATAACCACAAGGTTATAATGACAATTTACAAAGATTATAATAACCACAGGGTTATATTAACAATTTACAAGATTATAATAACCACGAGGTTATAATGACAATTTACAAAGATTATAATAACCACAGGGTTATCGTAACAATTTACAAAGATTATAATAACCACAACGTTATAATGACAATTTACAAAGATTATAATAACCACAAGGTTAAAATAACAATTTATAAAGATTACAATAACCACAAGGTTATAATGACAATTTACAAAGATTATAATAACCACAGGGTTATAATGACAATTTACAAAGATTATAATAACCACAACGTTATAATGACAATTTACAAAGATTATAATAACCACAAGGTTATAATGACAATTTACAAAGATTATAATAATCACAGGGTTATCGTAACAATTTACAAAGATTATAATAACCACAACGTTATAATGACAATTTACAAGATTACAATAACCACCAGGTTATAATGACAATTTACAAGATTACAATAACCACAACGTTATAATGACAATTTACAAGATTACAATAACCACAGGGTTATAATAACAATTTACAAAGATAATAACCACAGGGTTATCGTAACAATTTATAAAGATTATAATAACCACAACGTTATAATGACAATTTACAAAGATTATAATAACCACAGGGTTATCGTAACAATTTACAAAGATTATAATAACCACAACGTTATAATGACAATTTACAAAGATTAAAATAACCACAAGGTTATAATGACAATTTACAAGATTACAATAACCACCAGGTTATAATGACAATTTACAAAGATTATAATAACCACAAGGTTATATTAACAATTTACAAAGATTATAATAATCACAAGGTTATAATAACAATTTACAAGATTACAATAACCACAAGTTATAATGACAATTTACAAACATTATAATAACCACAGGGTTATAATAACAATTTACAAGATTACAATAACCACAAGGTTATAATGACAATTTACAAGATTACAATAACCACAGGGTTATAATGACAATTTACAAAGATTATAATAACCACAGGGTTATCGTAACAATTTACAAAGATTATAATAACCACAGGGTTATAATAACAATTTACAAGATTACAATAACCACAAGGTTATAATGACAATTTACAAACATTATAATAACCACAGGGTTATAATAACAATTTAAAAGATTACAATAACCACAAGGTTATAATGACAATTTACAAAGATTATAATAACCACAGGGTTATCGTAACAATTTACAAAGATTATAATAACCACCAGGTTATATATATAATGACAATTTACAAGATTACAATAACCACAAGGTTATAATGACAATTTACAAGATTACAATAACCACAAGGTTATAATGACAATTTACAAGATTACAATAACCACTAGGTTATAATGACAATTTACAAGATTACAATAACCACAAGGTTATAATGACAATTTACAAGATTACAATAACCACAAGGTTATAATGACAATTTACAAAGATTATAATAACCACCAGGTTATAATAACAATTTACAAAGATTATAATAACCACAGGGTTATCGTAACAATTTACAAAGATTATAATAACCACAGGGTTATAATAACAATTTACAAGATTACAATAACCACAAGGTTATAATGACAATTTACAAACATTATAATAACCACAGGGTTATAATAACAATTTACAAGATTACAATAACCACAAGGTTATAATGACAATTTACAAAGATTATAATAACCACAGGGTTATCGTAACAATTTACAAAGATTATAATAACCACCAGGTTATATATATAATGACAATTTACAAGATTACAATAACCACAAGGTTATAATGACAATTTACAAGATTTCAATAACCACAAGGTTATAATGACAATTTACAAGATTACAATAACCACTAGGTTATAATGACAATTTACAAGATTACAATAACCACTAGGTTATAATGACAATTTACAAAGATTATAATAACCACCAGGTTGTGATAACAATTTACAAACATTATAATAACCACAAGGTTATGATAACAATTTACAAGATTACAATAACTACAGGGTTATAATAACAATTTACAAGATTATAATAACCACAAGGTTATAATGACAATTTACAAAGATTATAATAACCACCAGGTTATAATAACAATTTATAAAGATTATAATAACCACAAGGTTAAAACAACAATTTATATTACAAAGATATTACAATAACCACACAGTTATAACAATTTACAAGAAACACACAGTTATAATAGCAATTTACAAAGATTATAATAACCACAAGGTTATAATGACAATTTACAAGATTACAATAACCACCAGGTTATAATGACAATTTACAAGATTATAATAACCACAAGGTTATAATGACAATTTACAAGATTACAATAACCACAAGGTTATAATGACAATTTACAAGATTACAATAACCACAGGGTTATAATAACAATTTACAAGATTACAATAACCACAAGGTTATAATGACAATTTACAAAGATTATAATAACCACAGGGTTATCGTAACAATTTACAAAGATTATAATAACCACAAGGTTATAATGACAATTTACAAGATTGCAATAACCACAAGGTTATAATGACAATTTACAAGATTGCAATAACCACAAGGTTATAATGACAATTTACAAAGATTATAATAACCACAACGTTATAATGACAATTTACAAAGATTATAATAACCACAAGGTTAAAATAACAATTTATAAAGATTACAATAACCACAAGGTTATAATGACAATTTACAAAGATTATAATAACCACAGGGTTATAATGACAATTTACAAAGATTATAATAACCACAACGTTATAATGACAATTTACAAAGATTATAATAACCACAAGGTTATAATGACAATTTACAAAGATTATAATAATCACAGGATTATCGTAACAATTTACAAAGATTATAATAACCACAACGTTATAATGACAATTTACAAAGATTATAATAACCACAAGGTTAAAATAACAATTTATAAAGATTACAATAACCACAAGGTTATAATGACAATTTACAAAGATTATAATAACCACAGGGTTATCGTAACAATTTATAAAGATTATAATAACCACAACGTTATAATGACAATTTACAAAGATTATAATAACCACAGGGTTATCGTAACAATTTACAAAGATTATAATAACCACAACGTTATAATGACAATTTACAAAGATTAAAATAACCACAAGGTTATAATGACAATTTACAAAGATTAAAATAACCACAAGGTTATAATGACAATTTACAAGATTACAATAACCACCAGGTTATAATGACAATTTACAAAGATTATAATAACCACAAGGTATATTAACAATTTACAAAGATTATAATAATCACAAGGTTATAATAACAATTTACAAGATTACAATAACCACAAGGTTATAATGACAATTTACAAACATTATAATAACCACAGGGTTATAATAACAATTTACAAGATTACAATAACCACAAGGTTATAATGACAATTTACAAGATTACAATAACCACAGGGTTATAATGACAATTTACAAAGATTATAATATCCACCGGGTTATCGTAACAATTTACAAAGATTATAATAACCACAGGGTTATAATAACAATTTACAAGATTACAATAACCACAAGGTTATAATGACAATTTACAAACATTATAATAACCACAGGGTTATAATAACAATTTACAAGATTACAATAACCACAAGGTTATAATGACAATTTACAAAGATTATAATAACCACAGGGTTATCGTAACAATTTACAAAGATTATAATAACCACCAGGTTATATATATAATGACAATTTACAAGATTACAATAACCACAAGGTTATAATGACAATTTACAAGATTACAATAACCACAAGGTTATAATGACAATTTACAAGATTACAATAACCACTAGGTTATAATGACAATTTACAAGATTACAATAACCACAAGGTTATAATGACAATTTACAAGATTACAATAACCACAAGGTTATAATGACAATTTACAAAGATTATAATAACCACCAGGTTATAATAACAATTTACAAAGATTATAATAACCACAGGGTTATCGTAACAATTTACAAAGATTATAATAACCACAGGGTTATAATAACAATTTACAAGATTACAATAACCACAAGGTTATAATGACAATTTACAAACATTATAATAACCACAGGGTTATAATAACAATTTACAAGATTACAATAACCACAAGGTTATAATGACAATTTACAAAGATTATAATAACCACAGGGTTATCGTAACAATTTACAAAGATTATAATAACCACCAGGTTATATATATAATGACAATTTACAAGATTACAATAACCACAAGGTTATAATGACAATTTACAAGATTACAATAACCACAAGGTTATAATGACAATTTACAAGATTACAATAACCACTAGGTTATAATGACAATTTACAAGATTACAATAACCACTAGGTTATAATGACAATTTACAAAGATTATAATAACCACCAGGTTGTGATAACAATTTACAAACATTATAATAACCACAAGGTTATGATAACAATTTACAAGATTACAATAACTACAGGGTTATAATAACAATTTACAAGATTATAATAACCACAAGGTTATAATGACAATTTACAAAGATTATAATAACCACCAGGTTATAATAACAATTTATAAAGATTATAATAACCACAAGGTTATGATAACAATTTACAAGATTACAATAACTACAGGGTTATAATAACAATTTACAAGATTATAATAACCACAAGGTTATAATGACAATTTACAAAGATTATAATAACCACCAGGTTATAATAACAATTTATAAAGATTATAATAACCACAAGGTTAAAACAACAATTTATATTACAAAGATATACAATAACCACACAGTTATAACAATTTACAAGAAACACACAGTTATAATAGCAATTTACAAAGATTATAATAACCACAAGGTTATAATGACAATTTACAAGATTACAATAACCACCAGGTTATAACGACAATTTACAAGATTATAATAACCACAAGGTTATAATGACAATTTACAAGATTACAATAACCACAAGGTTATAATGACAATTTACAAGATTACAATAACCACAGGGTTATAATAACAATTTACAAGATTACAATAACCACAAGGTTATAATGACAATTTACAAAGATTATAATAACCACAGGGTTATCGTAACAATTTACAAAGATTATAATAACCACAAGGTTATAATGACAATTTACAAGATTGCAATAACCACAAGGTTATAATGACAATTTACAAGATTGCAATAACCACAAGGTTATAATGACAATTTACAAAGATTATAATAACCACAAGGTTATAATGACAATTTACAAGATTACAATAACCACAAGGTTATAATGACATTTTACAAGATTATAATAACCACAAGGTTATAATAACAATTTACAAAGATTACAATAACCACAGGGTTATCGTAACAATTTACAAAGATTATAATAACCACAAGGTTATAATGACAATTTACAAAGATTATAATAACCACAGGGTTATATTAACAATTTACAAGATTATAATAACCACGAGGTTATAATGACAATTTACAAAGATTATAATAACCACAGGGTTATCGTAACAATTTACAAAGATTATAATAACCACAACGTTATAATGACAATTTACAAAGATTATAATAACCACAAGGTTAAAATAACAATTTATAAAGATTACAATAACCACAAGGTTATAATGACAATTTACAAAGATTATAATAACCACAGGGTTATCGTAACAATTTACAAAGATTATAATAACCACAACGTTATAATGACAATTTACAAAGATTATAATAACCACAGGGTTATAATGACAATTTACAAAGATTATAATAACCACAACGTTATAATGACAATTTACAAAGATTATAATAACCACAAGGTTATAATGACAATTTACAAAGATTATAATAATCACAGGGTTATCGTAACAATTTACAAAGATTATAATAACCACAACGTTATAATGACAATTTACAAGATTACAATAACCACCAGGTTATAATGACAATTTACAAGATTACAATAACCACAACGTTATAATGACAATTTACAAGATTACAATAACCACAGGGTTATAATAACAATTTACAAAGATAATAACCACAGGGTTATCGTAACAATTTATAAAGATTATAATAACCACAACGTTATAATGACAATTTACAAAGATTATAATAACCACAGGGTTATCGTAACAATTTACAAAGATTATAATAACCACAACGTTATAATGACAATTTACAAAGATTAAAATAACCACAAGGTTATAATGACAATTTACAAGATTACAATAACCACCAGGTTATAATGACAATTTACAAAGATTATAATAACCACAAGGTTATATTAACAATTTACAAAGATTATAATAATCACAAGGTTATAATAACAATTTACAAGATTACAATAACCACAAGGTTATAATGACAATTTACAAACATTATAATAACCACAGGGTTATAATAACAATTTACAAGATTACAATAACCACAAGGTTATAATGACAATTTACAAACATTATAATAACCACAGGGTTATAATAACAATTTACAAGATTACAATAACCACAAGGTTATAATGACAATTTACAAAGATTATAATAACCACAGGGTTATCGTAACAATTTACAAAGATTATAATAACCACCAGGTTATATATATAATGACAATTTACAAGATTACAATAACCACAAGGTTATAATGACAATTTACAAGATTACAATAACCACAAGGTTATAATAACAATTTACAAGATAACAATAACCATACAGTTTTAATAACAATTTACAAGATTACAATAACCACAAGGTTATAATGACAATTTACAAGATTACAATAACCACAAGGTTATAATGACAATTTATAAGATTACAATAACCACAAGGTTATAATGACAATTTACAAGATTACAATAACCACTAGGTTATAATGACAATTTACAAGATTACAATAACCACAAGGTTATAATGACAATTTACAAGATTACAATAACCACTAGGTTATAATGACAATTTACAAGATTACAATAACCACAAGGTTATAATGACAATTTACAAGATTACAATAACCACAAGGTTATAATGACAATTTACAAGATTACAATAACCACAAGGTTATAATGACAATTTACAAGATTACAATAACCACAAGGTTATAATGACAATTTACAAGATTACAATAACCACAAGGTTATAATGACAATTTACAAGATTACAATAACCACAAGGTTGTAATGACAATTTACAAGATTACAACAACCACAAGGTTATAATGACAATTTACAAAGATTACAATAACCACTAGGTTATAATGACAATTTACAAGATTACAATAACCACAAGGTTATAATGACAATTTACAAGATTACAATAACCACAAGGTTATAATGACAATTTACAAGATTGCAATAACCACAAGGTTATAATGACAATTTAAAGATTACAATAACCACTAGGTTATAATGACAATTTACAAAGATTATAATAACCACCAGGTTGTGATAACAATTTACAAACATTATAATAACCACAAGGTTATGATAACAATTTACAAGATTACAATAACTACAGGGTTATAATGACAATTTACAAGAGTACAATAACCACTAGGTTATAATGACAATTTACAAAGATTATAATAACCACCAGGTTGTGATAACAATTTACAAACATTATAATAACCACAAGGTTATGATAACAATTTACAAGATTACAATAACTACAGGGTTATAATGACAATTTACAAAGATTATAATAACCACTAGGTTATAATGACAATTTACAAAGATTATAATAACCACCAGGTTATAATGAGAATTTACAAGATTACAATAACCACAGGGTTATAATAACAATTTACAAAGATTACAATAACTACAGGGTTATAATAACAATTTACAAAGATTACAATAACCACCAGGTTATAATAACAATTTACAAAGATTACAATAACCACTAGGTTATAATGACAATTTACAAAGATTATAATAACCACCAGGTTATAATGACAATTTACAAGATTACAATAACCACCAGGTTATAATAACAATTTACAAAGATTACAATAACCACCAGGTTATAATAACAATTTACAAAGATTATAATAACCCCAGGTTATGATAACAATTTACAAAGATTACAATAACCACCAGGTTATAATGACAATTTACAAAGATTATAATAACCACCAGGTTGATAACAATTTACAAAGATTATAATAACCACAACGTTATAAGATTATAATAATCACAAGGTTATATTTACAAGAACCACCAGTTATAATAACAATTTACAAAGATTACAATAGCCACAGGGTTATAATGACAATTTACAAAGATTATAATAACAATTTACAAGATTACAATAACCACATTAATACAATAACCACAAGGTATCTATAACAATTTACTTTTATAAGATTACAATAACCACTATAAGATTACAATTACCACAACATTACAATCATCACAAGATTACAATAAACATGATTTATTAGATCATTATGACCATAATATACAAGATTACAATAATCATTATTCAAAAGATCGCAAATAATGAATCGCTTAGTATAAAGCTGCAGCTTACAAATTACTAATAAGTGTTGCTTATAAAAACAAGAAAACAATATTGGGTTATTGAGTATGAAAACGTTGTCGTTTTTGGTTGAGTGGTTTATTGAGTTGCTAAGCTACTCGACTTTCACTTATAATATTGCTACAAGTAACACAAAAATAACACGGCAAATTAGTTACATATATGTTCATGTAATTCTTTGTTGCGATTATAAGAAGATTTGCATTCTGTAAATCGGGAAATTTACACACATTCTGTAAATGGGCAAAATTACACATTCTGTAAATCGAGAAAATTACACATATTTTGTAAATCGGGTAAATTACACATTCTGTAAATATTTAGTGTAAATAACACACATTCTGTTAATCTGGAAAATTACACACATTCTGTAAATCGGGTAATTTACACACATTCTGTTAATCGGGTAAATTACACACATTCTGTAAATCGGGTAATTTACACACATTCTGTAAATCGGGTAAATTACACATTCTGTAAATAGTGTAAATTACACATTCTGTAAATATTTAGTGTAAATTACACACATTCTGTAAATCGGGTAATTTACACACATTCTGTAAGTCGGGTAAATTACACATTCTGTAAATAGTGTAAATTACACATTCTGTAAATATTTAGTGTAAATTACACACATTCTGTTAATCGGGTAAATTACACATTCTGTAAATCGGGAAAATTACACACATTCTGTAAATCGGGTAATTTACACATATCTGTAAATCGGATAAATTACACATTCGTCTTATTTTTGCGTAAATTCACAAGATTTTCATGACAAAGATAAAACTTTCGCAATTATCGGCGACAAGCACTTGATTTAAATGATACAAAATAATTGAATAGTGTGCTACGTCCCAGTCAAAATATTTCACTTATATCGAGAGTGCAATATAACTCTGGCGAATATTTTAGTTTGATATGCTTTACACGCTGACCATTATCTGACAACGCCTAAATATAATACCCGAATATTACGATACTCGGAAAAATGACCGATTTTACAATATTGACGATGTAGCTTAGTATGATATAATTCATTCACATTGTACAATGTTGTACTAACCATAATAAGACGACACGAAAATAAAACCATGCGAATATCTATTAGATATAAACAATTACAATTCTCGCTAAAAAACACAGTGTAAGGATATACGATGTAACTTGTGCTTTAAGATATAGTTATCTAACGGACGCGAATATAATGGGTTAAATTAAGCAAATAGATAAACTAATTAAATGAATATCAGTCGCGCAAGCACTGCACATAAAAATGTGCACAATTAAAATGTACAATACTACAGTATGACCCTGCATACAAGAAAAAATCATAACCATGAACAATTTATATAGCAATACGTTGACAGGCTCTCTGACAAAGTTTGTTTAAAGCGGCTATAATATCGAATTAAATTACTGCCCGTGTTGTAACCAAAGAAATACAATGACATAATATACACAGAAAACAGAAATATTATAACCTTGATGTCAATCAGACGGCGCCGTCGATATTCTTCTGATAATACTCATGAAAAGCAAGAAATGGTAAATAGTTGTAACTTAGATGTCATGTGCTAGAATGTATTATTTCATTAAAATTCAAAAGTAGCACATGACATAGACGTTCAGACCCGGTCAGCGTTTGAACAACGATCACTGATGTTACTTATTGAATGGTTAACATGTGTTCAGCTTGCCATCCAATCATGCCTTCATCTTGAACATCCATGTCGTTTTATAACCGTTATTTGATTGGTGAAAATTATTTCAACCTTCTCCGCTGTCGTTTATAGAATTATATAAAAAATAAAAAAAAAAACAATCACAATCCAGAAGCAAAGTAAAAACTTTGGAACTGACAAATTATGTTAGACACGCGAACTTCCACCAGGGAAGCGAGGTCGGGTGCTTAATTTATTAATTTTTTAATCAAAATGATTTTGTAATGATTAAGAATTTAAAAAGAAATATAAAACAAATTAATGTATAATTATTTTAAAATTTTAATCGGATTGGAATATTTGAACAAATCGAATAATAGCTTAATAACACATACGATGTACTTGCTTTATGTATGAGCTCAAGATGTAGGCAGGCATGATAAAGGAAAGTCTGTTCGTGTTCACAATATCGTGTAGATTTAGTAGTGAATAACAGTTGCCTTTGGAATTTCTTGCTTTAAATCATAGGCGTAGGAGGGGGGGGGCAGGCCCCCCCCCCCCCATGTCAGAGAAGGGGGGCAGCCCCCCCCCCCTCCCGAAATATATTGTGTGAAATTTTGTATCATAGTTTATGTTTATAGTGCAAGTGCTAAAAAAAGAAAAAAAACAAGAGCTTTAACAGGAAATGTCCATCTGGTAACTAATCAATTATCAATTTCATCATTATACTTGTAAAAGGCGTCTTGAAATTCACCCTTAGAACGGCTCACAGCATCTCCAATGACAATGATGATATTAAAAGAACAAGACAAAAACCCCATGGCCAACTTAATGATTACATCAAAGGTAAATGTAGGTTGGTGTGGTTAATTAGTTTATTTATATGGCACCAAAGCTTCTCAATCTCCATGTAGCCAGAAGTCGTGAGTTGAGTACCGTACGTTTGAAAATTAATCATTGGACTTAATTATGTCATGCAGTTATTTGTACAATTTTGTCTTAAATTTCACTGCTTTTCAGTCTCTCACTCGGAAGGCTGCAAAATCTTCCGGGGTACCCCCATATCCATCTCCAATGGGAGGGTTGATTATGGAACTTGTGTCATACGGTTTATTTCATATAATCTTGCCTTGATATCACAGTATTTTAACCTATCAAAACGCTGCAAAATACATTGAAAATGCGTCTAGACAGGACTTAGTTTTGAGGTCGTACCTGCGGCATGACATAGCTTCGGTTTGCCCCCCCCCCCCAATATTAAAAACCCTCCTACGCCTATGCTTTTGATTTTGTTCTTCGATCCACATCGGGTATTCTGCACATGACACCTATCTAAAACGAACACATTATTTTGACCGGATCGTGACAGGAATTCCTCGCTTAAGTCGCAACTTTCTCTATTACATTATTTTGTCTCAATCTAGAAACTTCGTTCTACACTATTTTCAAAAATCAGATTAAGTGTCAACGCCATAAAACGCCTTTATTTAATTATTTATATATGGAATTACAAATCAATCTCAGAACACACGTAAAGTACAGGCCTGTCGAAAGTTTAATATTTAGCTAACAATTAGCTCATCTCGACCCCGTGTTAGCTACAGATCGACAGCTTTTCGACAGCTTCTATCTGTTATATAACTAGCTCGACAGGTTTTAGGCCATATGTCTTGGCCATTATCTATTATATAACTAGCTCGACATGTCTTGGCCATTATCTATTATATAACTAGCTCGACATGTCTTGGCCATTATCTATTATATAACTAGCTCGGCAGGTTTAAGGCCATATGTCTTGGCCATTATCTATTATATAACTAGCTCGGCAGGTTTTAGGCCATATACATATGTCTTGGCCATTATCTGTTATATAACTAGCTCGACAGGTTTGAGGCCATATGTTTTGGCCATTATCTGTTATATAACTAGCTCGACAGGTATAAGGCCATTATCTATTATATAACTAGCTCGGCAGGTTTGAGGCCATATACATATGTCTTGGCCATTATCTGTTATATAACTAGCTCGACATGTCTTGGTCATTATCTATTATATAACTAGCTCGACATGTCTTGGCCATTATCTATTATATAACTAGCTCGACAGGTATAAGGCCACATGTCTTGGTCATGATCTATTATATAACTAGCTCGACATGTCTTGGCCATTATCTATTATATAACTAGCTCGACATGTCTTGGCCATTATCTATTATATAACTAGCTCGACAGGTTTAAGGCCATATGTCTTGGCCATTATCTATTATATAACTAGCTCGACATGTCTTGGCCATTATCTATTATATAACTAGCTCGACATGGCTTGGCCATTATCTATTATATAACTAGCTCGACAGGTATAAGGCCACATGTCTTGGTCATTATCTATTATATAATTAGCTCGACATGTCTTGGCCATTATCTATTATATAACTAGCTCGACAGGTATAAGGCCACATGTCTTGGCCATTATCTATTATATAACTAGCTCGACAGGTATAAGGCCATAAGTCTTGGCCAGTATATATTATATAACTAGCTCGACAGGTATAAGGCCACATGTCTTGGTCATTATCTATTATATAATTAGCTCGACATGTCTTGGCCATTATCTATTATATAACTAGCTCGACAGGTATAAGGCCACATGTCTTGGCCATTATCTATTATATAACTAGCTCGACAGGTATAAGGCCATAAGTCTTGGCCAGTATATATTATATAACTAGCTCGACAGGTATAAGGCCACATGTCTTGGCCATCTATTATATAACTAGCTCGACAGGTATAAGGCCATAAGTCTTGGCCAGTATATTATATAACTAGCTCGACAAGTATAAGGCCACATGTCTTGGCCATTATCTATTATATAACTAGCTCGACATGTCTTGGCCATTATCTATTATATAACTAGCTCGACAGGTTTAAGGCCATATGTCTTGGCCATTATCTATTATATAACTAGCTCGACATGTCTTGGCCATTATCTATTATATAATTAGCTCGACAGGTATAAGGCCATATGTCTTGGTCAGTATCTATTATATAACTAGCTCGACATGGCTTGGCCATTATCTATTATATAACTAGCTCGACAGGTATAAGGCCACATGTCTTGGCCATTATCTATTATATAACTAGCTCGACAGGTATAAGGCCATAAGTCTTGGCCAGTATATATTATATAACTAGCTCGACATGTCTTGGCCATTATCTATTATATAACTAGCTCGACAGGTATAAGGCCATATGTCTTGGTCAGTATATATTATATAACTAGCTCGACATGTCTTGGCCATTATCTATTATATAACTAGCTCGACAGGTATAAGGCCACATGTCTTGGCCATTATCTATTATATAACTAGCTCGACAGGTATAAGGCCATAAGTCTTGGTCAGTATATATTATATAACTAGCTCGACATGTCTTGGCCATTATCTATTATATAGCTAGCTCGACAGGTTTAAGGCCATATGTCTTGGCCATTATCTATTATATAACTAGCTCGACATGTCTTGGCCATTATCTATTATATAACTAGCTCGACAGGTTTAAGGCCATATGTCTTGGCCATTATCTATTATATAACTAGTTCGACATGTCTTGGCCATTATCTATTATATAACTAGTTCGACATGTCTTGGCCATTATCTATTATATAACTAGCTCGACATGTCTTGGCCATTATCTATTATATAACTAGCTCGACAGGTATAAGGCCATATGTCTTGGTCAGTATATATTATATAACTAGCTCGACATGTCTTGGCCATTATCTATTATATAGCTAGCTCGACAGGTATAAGGCCATATGTCTTGGCCATTATCTATTATATAACTAGCTCGACATGTCTTGGCCATTATCTATTATATAACTAGCTCGACAGGTTTAAGGCCATATGTCTTGGCCATTATCTATTATATAACTAGTTCGACATGTCTTGGCCATTATCTATTATATAACTAGCTCGACATGGCTTGGCCATTATCTATTATATAACTAGCTCGACAGGTATAAGGCCATATGTCTTGGTCAGTATCTATTATATAACTAGCTCGACATGGCTTGGCCATTATCTATTATATAACTAGCTCGACAGGTATAAGGCCACATGTCTTGGCCATTATCTATTATATAACTAGCTCGACAGGTATAAGGCCATAAGTCTTGGCCAGTATATATTATATAACTAGCTCGACATGTCTTGGCCATTATCTATTATATAGCTAGCTCGGCAGGTTTGAGGCTATATGTCTTGGCCATCAGTAACTGATTTCGACCCCTTTTTGTTAGCTCAGAGTTAACGTTCGCCATGTATCTACTGTATTTCAAAGTAATAAGTGGAAATCATTAACGACGGATCAATATTTTTGAAATCTTGACTTGTTAGACAATGATCACATTGACCAAAAACGGTAACATTTACAATAGGTATGATAATCTTACGATCGTTTGACCAAAACAAATCCCAAAGAAAAACAAAATATTGCTTAAGATTATCTTACCCATAATAAATGTCACCATTTTCTGTACAAAATCCTACACCTGTGACTTAACGGCATATATATATATATATACATGTGTATATTTTTTTTTTTGGAAAAATACACAGATGTATCTTATGAAATAAAAAAAATTAAGTGGCTTGATCGGGGGTAATATTAAAATCGTGTTTACACGTTATAATTGTGACAATTATTGTCAAGAAAAAATCGAAACATTTAATTAAGGTGTAGTAATATACATGAGAAATTAACCAATAGAAACTATTTATGTATAAAGATTTAGATTTATGGGAAACGTTTAACATGTATTGAATCTCGATAAAAGATCGACCAATTGACACCGAGACCTTTAGAAGAATGGTTAGGCTTGATTAATTCACAGTATTTATAAACATAGTGCAAATTAAAATATTTTTATTTTGTAATTCAAAAATAATTTTAAATGACATTTACCTACATATGGATTTTTAACTGATTTTAAACACAGACGAGCAAAATGTCGCTTAAAAAACTCATCGGAAATGTAATGAAAAAACAAATGTAAGTATTAATTTTAATTACACATGTATTGATACAGGTATTTTAATTAACGTATTATTTTTTACAGTTACTATGTTCATAATCATGCAATAGAAATGGTGTTTTGGGAATATTTTTTAACAGATTCGAATCTGCCTAATTGCGAAAAAAAATTAAGACTGACCATGATCTGAAAATAATTTAGTTAACTAAAAAGTGTCATTCACAAAAATATCAACGGAAGAGGAGAAACTGTCAATATAGAAGCACCCAATTATAGATTATCAATTATTTATTTTTAATTAACGCAATCGATTGATCTAAAACTACTCTTTTATTTTTAATATTTTTTCTCTTGGAGATAGAATGTTCTAATTTTAATTCATTTATATTAATACTTTGCAAATATATAGTAAGTGAAAAAGCCAATAATATAAATAGGGGTCGCTGGAAATAATGAAATATTAATTATTATAAAATATAAATGATAAGAGTCAGTAGAATAAAGGAGTTTTACTCCCCAGTTAAGATTGTATTTCTTTGTATCGAGGCGGCCAAATCTGGGAAACTGGGGAAATCTCCGACCCTGCAAAATCCTCACTCGAGAATCTGCCCCAAGTTGGATTCAACCTCAGCACAAAGAGTTGTTATCCGTAAATCGGTGCTTTATACCACTCGGCCACCGACATCTGCCGTCAATAACGACGCCTAAATAAAACACACCTGTATGTATATACCTCTAAATATTACTCATAAAAACTATGTTTGGTTGATTGATTAGTTTTTTGTCCAAGTCAAGAATATTTCACTTACATCGGGACTTAACCAGCTATATAGGTGAAGTGACAAAAATCTTGACCTTTGCAGTGAGCTTAGTACATATGCATGGAGGGTTTTTAACGCCTGCTGTGACACGGGACATCAGTTTTTAAGGTGTCTTCCTAAGGACCCAGTGACTTGCATTTCTAAATGCCGAATTTTTTGCGACAGAACAGTCACTACCTATTTTTAAGTCTTGGGTTCGACCTCCCATATACGAAGTGAGCACCCTACCAACTGAGCCACCGAAGTGGAACAAATATGGGCGGGATAATTAGATAGCAACCTTTCGCGAGTTTTCCATTATATTAAAGAAGTATCGTTTCTGGTTATATTGAAGATGTTCATCAAATCGGTCAGTAATGTACAAATACCGCACTTCTTGTACATGACATTATTTTATATTGATGATTTTATTATTTTTACTTAACTTCTCAGAGAGGTTTGTAGATTCGGAGAGAACTTTCTCTGTTTCTTTATGTGTTATTAAAATCGAACAAACCCATCCATGTCCAAACCACAACCCCGAAGCAATACTTTCATACTCATTAATTTCCACCAGGGAAATGAGGCCGGGTGCTCCGGAAGGATAAGCACATTCTGTTTAGTTAGCTACACCCACCGTATGTGTAAGAAAGGAATACAATTTGGAAATATGGGGCGTCAAATATATACAGGATAATTTTCGATTTAGACACAATACCTATCAACAATATTGTTGTGATGATGGCCAAATTATTTTAAACATAACATGTAACATAGCATATAACATGTGGAGATGTATTCTAGGGTTGTCCGGTTCTAGTCTCGGAGTAGGACCAGGAGTCAAAGACAACTTAGCAGTTCAATGTCTAACGGTCTAATCCTTTGTCCTTTTTGCCTATTTTAGTCTAGATTTCAGAGCACGACTTATTCTATAAACATTTAAATATTTTCTGCTATTGTTCCGACTTCAACTTCGGACATGACTTTTTTAAGAGTTAATTGAAAAAATATATTTTGATAAATTCATAAAGAAATACTATCTATCCCAACAGCATAATATTGTCACTGATAAATCTTAAAAGAAAATTTGAATTATAGAAAATGATGTCTATCTGTAATAAAGTATCGAGGAGTTTTCTTTTTAATTATATTTTTAATTAAATATTTACTTAAGTTCTGGACAAACAAGGTTCAATAGAGTATCTACAAAATGTAAAAATCGTACTTTTAAAATTCCGACAAAAAGTTTATCATAATCACTAGTTATTTATATTGATAAAAATCAGAACTTTATTTAAATTATAATGTATCAATTATGTGGAGGTTTTTTTAAAGAAAAAAAGAATACAGTACAGACCTGTCAAAAGTTTAACACACTGGGCTAACGGAAAAAGTCGATGTTCTGCTGCCGAGAGACCAAAATGCTACCCAGAGATGGACAGCAGCTATCCATATGTAGATAACAAGGGATGAGTTGAGCTGTAGATTGTCGCGGTATGTTATGCAGAACATTGGAAGACGGTATTGTTAAACTTTCGACATGTCTGTACTGTCGCTATTAAGACGCAGTGTCTCTTGAAACAGCAAAGAAAATCAAAATACTTTTAAATTACTTTACAAGGCACACAATTGAAATCAAGCAGAGGTAAACAGTTGAGCTCTACTCAAGTATCTGTTGAGTACAACGCCTTATTTGGTTAACCCTTGGGGGTTTTAAGATACATTCTAAATAAACCTTACGCATTGTGTATTAGTTCTCGAAAATATGTTTGTACTTAAAACATTTGGATTAAAAAACTGGTAAACAAAGAATCGTTTATTTTATTTCCATGGCAACTTCTAATATTTTGTACGTGGTTGAACAGGTTTTACGTACTACTCAAGCATGACTCGTTTGTTCATCTACTTATATCAATATGTCTCCAGCTATAAGAAGAGTTGAAGAGAAAGTTAAAAAATAAATATTCCTGTCATCAGCTTGATAACGAAAAAGCTTGTAACATTATATATTCTTATTAACATTATTGTAAAAACCCATGTTTATTTAAAAATAGGCTTTCGTGGTAGCACTAGATGACACTAGATGTTAAAAAATAACGTATGTCTTATGTTATTCACCTGTTTTAATAATGCAATTCACGATCAATATATTATTTATACAATAATATCAAGGCAAAAGTATAGGAAGGTATAAATTGTTTTCCCCTGACCCAAAACATGTCCAGCAACCTTATTCTAACTTTTCTTGTTCTCAGTAATGAACTCCGAGTCAATATTTGGTGTTTTGTACCATTGAATGATAGAATTATTGACAGATCTGTCAGAAGTTCATGACAATTCAAATTAAGTCACGTTTTTATCATAATGTGAAAGTTACCACAAATCATCACAATAAGCGTATAACAATTAGTTTTCCGGTAGTCCTCTTATTTTATCGAACAATTCTGTCAGTGATACATTAATTGACCAATACCGGAAACTTTAACATTGACATGTTAAACTCACCGATATCACGCCCAAAACAAACGTTTGTTTAACTTCCGGTATCGAAGATTCTCATAATTGGTTAGAACGAAATACAGAACATGCCTATCGAAAGTTTAAAAATGTTAACAATTAAGTGCTGAATCGGACGCTCATTTGACCCGTACGGCAGCTTTTATCTACACGTATCTATAGGCAGCTCTGACTATCGATATCTCGGACACTCGGCGCCCGAGCTTTGACTCCTCTATCTATAGGCAGCTTTGACTATCGATATCTCGGACACTCGGGCCCCGAGCTTTGACTCCTCTATCTATAGGCAGCTCTGACTATCGATATCTCGGACACTCGGCGCCCGAGCTTTGACTCCTCTATCTATAGGCAGCTTTGACTATCTATATCTCGGACACTCGGCGCCCAAGCTTTGACTCCTCTATGTATAAGCAGCTCTGACTATCGATATCTCGGACACTCGGCGCCCGAGCTTTGACTCCTCTATCTATAGGCAGCCTTGACTATCGATATCTCGGACACTCGGGGCACAAGCTTTGACTCCTCTATCTATAAGCAGCTTTGACTATCGATATCTCGGACACTCGGCGCCAAAGCTTTGACTCCTCTATCTATAAGCAGCTCTGACTATCGATATCTCGGACACTCGGCGCCAAAGCTTTGACTCCTCTATCTATAGGCAGCCTTGACTATCGATATCTCGGACACTCGGGGCTCAAGGTTTGACTCCTCTATCTATAAGCAGCTTTGACTATCGATATCTCGGACACTCGGCGCCAAAGCTTTGACTCCTCTATCTATAAGCAGCTCTGACTATCGATATCTCGGACACTCGGCGCCCGAGCTTTGACTCCTCTATCTATAAGCAGCTCTGACTATCGATATCTCGGACACTCGGGGCCCAAGCTTTGACTCCTCTATCTATAGGCAGCTTTGACTATCGATATCTCGGACACTCGGCGCCCAAGCTTTGACTCCTCTATCTATAAGCAGCTCCGACTATCGATATCTCGGACACTCGGCGCCCGAGCTTTGACTCCTCTATCTATAGGCAGCTCTGACTATCGATATCTCGGACACTCGGCACCCGAGCTTTGACTCCTCTATCTATAGGCAGCTCTGACTATCGATATCTCGGACACTCGGCACCCGAGCTTTGACTCCTCTATCTATAGGCAGCTCTGACTATCGATATCTCGGACACTCGGCGCCCGAGCTTTGACTCCTCTATCTATAGGCAGCTCCGGCTATCGATATCTCGGACACTCGGTGCCCAAGCTTTGACTCCTCTATCTATAGGCAGCTCTGACTATCGATATCTCGGACACTCGGCGCCCGAGATTTGACTCCTCTATCTATAGGCAGCTCTGACTATCGATATCTCGGACACTCGGCGCCCGACACTCGGGGCCCAAGCTTTGACTCCTCTATCTATAGACAGCTCTGACTATCGATATCTCGGACACTCGGCGCCCGAGCTTTGACTCCTCTATCTATAAGCAGCTCTGACTATCGATATCTCGGACACTCGGCGCAGGACACTCGGGGCCCGAGCTTTGACTCCTCTATCTTTAAGTAGCTCTGACTATCGATATCTCGGACACTCGGCGCCCGAGCTTTGACTCCTCTATCTATAGGCAGCTCTGACTATCGATATCTCGGACACTCGGCGCCCGACACTCGGGGCCCAAGCTTTGACTCCTCTATCTATAGACAGCTCTGACTATCGATATCTCGGACACTCGGCGCCCGAGCTTTGACTCCTCTATCTATAGACAGCTCTGACTATCAATATCTCGGACACTCGGCGCCCGAGCTTTGACTCCTCTATCTATAAGCAGCTCTGACTATCAATATCTCGGACACTCGGTGCCCGAGCTTTGACTCCTCTATCTATAAGCAGCTCTGACTATCGATATCTCGGACACTCGGTGCCCGAGCTTTGACTCCTCTATCTATAGGCAGCTCTGACTATCGATATCTCGGACACTTGGCGCCCGAGCTTTGACTCCTCTATCTATAAGCAGCTCTGACTATCGATATCTCGGACACTTGGCGCCCGAGCTTTGACTCCTCTATCTATAAGCAGCTCCGACTATCGATATCTCGGACACTCGGCGCCCGAGCTTTGACTCCTCTATCTATAGGCAGCTCCGGCTATCGATATCTCGGACGCTTGGCGCCGGAGCTTTGACTCCTTTATCTATAAGCAGCTCTGGCTATCGATATCTCGGACACTCGGCGCCCGAGCTTTGACTCCTCTATCTATAAGCAGCGCCGACTATCGATATCTCGGACACTCGGCGCCCGAGCTTCGACTCCTCTATCTATAAGCAGCTCCGACTATCGATATCTCGGACACTCGGCGCCCGAGCTTTGACTCCTCTATCTATAGGCAGCTCTGACTATCGATATCTCGGACACTCGGCACCCGAGCTTTGACTCCTCTATCTATAAGCAGCTCCGACTATCGATATCTCGGACGCTCGGGGCCCGAGCTTTGACTCCTCTATCTATAGGCAGCTCTGACTATCGATATCTCGGACACTCTGCGCCCGACACTCGGCGCCCGAGCTTTGACTCCTCTTCGTTAGCCCAGTGTTAAACTTTCGATAGATCTGTACTGCAAATTGTATTCAGAGTAAGGTTATTGGTGTTATTGATATTTCATACATCAATTACCTATAATACTTTGCACATATTAGAAAGTCTCGTCATTGCTTGTCTTAAATCGCACGCTCACTAATAACAACGGCTCTCATCGCCTAGGTTTGAAAATAATATTCGGGGTGGGGGGTGGGGGGGGTGGGGTGGGGGGCAGATCGTAGTATGAAAAAGTTTGTAGGTCGGTATGCCACCCATAACCTTTTGGATTAAACTGATGGAAATTCAGAAATATTCTTTGCATTACTTTATATGGTAGTTTCCTCCGAATATCCCACACATTCTACCACCCTTCGAGAACTGACCGTCTCGATATACCTGTAAGTGGAAAAAAACTTGCCTGGAGCACAGAACACAATAAATCCACTCTTTTGAAATATATGGCACACCTTCACTTAAATTATATATCGTTGTCACACACACACACACACACACACACACACATAGTACACACACACACACACACACACACATTATATGTCCGAGTTGACCATATTATTTGTAAAGCCATTAGTCCATTTATTAAAGTGTCCAGTCACATTAAGATTCCTATCTAAGCCCTAAAGAAAACGATTGGTTTCATTTGTTTGGAAATATTTTCTTTTGTCATATAAATGGCCGTGTTTGTTTCCATAAAGTTTTAAAACTTAACTCGCTTTTCTGTTTGCAAACAATAGTAATCATTTTAGTAGTCTTGGTAAATGACTGATTTAGCACAGATTGTTAATCTAGTGATAGGGTCAGGGTATCTGAAACATATAAGTGTGGTGTGTCTGATTTTTGGGATCGGGCTTATTTTTTGAATTTAAGGATGCATACGTTAGGGAAATTGTTGAAACAGAAAGCTGATAAACTAAGGTAAGAGAAAAAACGATATGTGTTAATTCATAAATGAAAATCATATCCATGGAGAGTTTATGGAAATCATGTACGTGTTGGACAACATTTAGGAAATATATGACCACAGGCTTAGGACACAGTTTGGAAACGTATCAATTGATACCATACATTTAGGGCTAATTATGGAAAATGTATTTATACCATATGTTTGGAAAACATACATTGTAGATACAATTTGATTAAAAACTAATGTAGAAAAGGTATTCATACCATAAACTAGTTGTTATAAAACTTGATTAGTTTAATCAATGATTAACACGAATCTTAAATACAAGGTATTGATAAAATTAACATTACATTATCAAATCAAGTTTTAAGACAATGTGTTTCGCGGTTGAAATCATATTCACTTTTAATCCTTTCAAAATATTCCCAGAATAATCGATACAACGCAAGCAGCAACTTTTGACTTATCAATTGGTTATCTAAACAAACGTCGATTAATTGGGTTAATATGTTTTAAAATCAATGTGAAATTTCCATATCCATGGCCATTTATTTAAAAAACACATTTGGAAAACCTATTGATACCATATGTTTCAAACTAATGTGGAAAAAATATAGATACCATACTAAGTGGAAAACACATTGATACCACACGTTTTGACACCTAAGTGGAAAACATATTGATACCATATATAAGGAAACGAATGTTGAAAAAAAGTATTAATACCATGTGTTTAGTAACTAATGTGGAAAACATATTCATATCTTATGTTATGAAACCAATTTGAAAACCATATTGATACCACATGTTATGAAACCAATTCGAAAACCATATTGATACCACGTGTCATAAAACCAATTTAAAAAAACATATTGATACCACATGTTATGAAACCAATTAAAAAAACATATTGATACCACATGTTATGAAACCAATTAAAAAAAACATATTGATACCACATGTACAAAAACCAAAGTGGAAAACATTGATACAATATATTAGGAAACCAATGTGGAAAACATATTGACACCATGTGTTAGGAAACCAATGTGGAAAACATATTGACACCATGTGTTAGTTAGAAAACCAATGTGGAAAACATATTGACACCATGTGTTAGGAAACCAATGTGGAAAACATATTGACACCATGTGTTGGGAAACCAATGTGGAAAACATATTGACACCATGTTTTAAGAAACCAATGTGGTAACATATTGACACCATGTTTTAAGAAACCAATGTGGAAAACATATTGACACCATGTGTTAAGAAACCAATGTGAAAACAAAACATATTGACACCATGTTTTAAGAAACCAATGTGGTAACAGATTGACACCATGTTTTAAGAAACCAATAGTCATCATGCGTTTTTTAGAAACCAATTGGAAAACATTTTGACACCATATGTAAGGAAACCAACGTGGAAAACATACTGACACCATGTGTTAGGAAACCAATGTGGAAAACATATTGACACTATGTGTTAGGAAACCAACGTGGAAAACATATTGACACCATGTGTTGGGAAACCAATGTTGAAACATATTGATACCACATGTTAAGAAACCAATGTTGAAACATATTGATACCACATGTTAAGAAACCAATGTGGAAAACATATTGACACCATGTGTTGGGAAACCAATGTTGAAACATATTGATACCACATGTTAAGAAACCAATGTGGAAAACATATTGACACAATGCGTTGGGAAACCAATGCTGAAACATATTGATACCACATGGTAAGAAACCAATGTGGAAAACATATTGACACCACATGTTAAGAAACCAATGTGGAAAACATATTGACACCATGTGTTATGAAACCAATGTTGAAACATATTGATACCACATGTTAAGAAACCAATGTGGAAAACATATTGACACCATGTGTTATGAAACCAATGTGGAAAACATAGATCTATATGTAAATTATAACTACATCACACTGAACACTTATGGTTTCCATGTCAATAACCACAATGACTTTCCACATTCATTTTCAATCTGATATAATTACAAAAGCTTTATTTATTTATTTATTTATTTATTTATTTATTAGGGCAGATGAGGATAGTCCTGTCACTCCATCAAAATTTGATTTACTAAGACAAAGACGGTTTAGTTCCGGATTAAACAAAAAAGATGGCGACGATAGCTCACAAGAAGGAGAACAAACTGTTAAACAGTTCGGACGACTAATAGGGTCCATTATCAAAACCAGAGCGTAAGTAATACTTTACTTAGTAGATTATATTTCAGTGTTTTGTATCTTAACAACACATATTTACGTCAATGGTCATCTTACAGTTGCAGATAGAGATTTGGATTTTTCTGATTTCGAAATCAAACACTAACATATCCAAGGACGGAAATATAGTCTACATTCTAGATCTGTATGTCATAAAAGAGAAACGAATGTTGGGTTTCTGTTTGGAGCTTGAATCATACCGGTCCATGCCGGTACAGATCACAACCCCAAAGGCAAAGTAAAAATGTTTGCGAAGAAAAATTTTCGTTTTATAAATTGTACATATGAAATAATAACAAAAAGTCTAAAAGAACCAATCCATGTTCTAATCATAATCCTAAAAGTGTGAACAGTTTGATTGGATGTTCGTATAAGTGTGAAAAGCTTAATTTTTTGTTCGTATAAGTGTGACCAACTCGATTGGTTGTTCGTATAAGTGTGAACAACTCGATTGGTTGTTCGTATAAGTGTGACCAACTCGATTGGTTGTACGTATAAGTGCGACCAACTCGATTGGTTGTTCGTATAAGCCTGTGAACAGCTTGATTGGTTGTTCGTATAAGTGTGAACAGCGCGATCAGTTGTTCGTATAAGTGTGACCAACTCGATTGGTTGTTCGTATAAATGTGACCAACTCGATTGGTTGTTCGTATAAGTGAGACCAACTCGATTGGTTGTTCGTATAAGTGTGAACAGCTTGATTGGTTGTTTGTATAAGTGTGAACAGCGCGATCGGTTGTTCGTATAAGTGTGGCAAACTCGATTGGTTGTTCATATAAGTGTGACCAACTCGATTGGTTGTTCGTATAAGTGTGAACAGCTTGATTGGTTGTTCGTATAAGTGTGACCAACTCGATCGGTTGTTCGTATAAGCGTGACCAACTCGATTGGTTGTTCGTATAAGTGTGAACAGCCTGATTGGTTGTTCGTATAAGTGTGACCAACTCGATTGGTTGTTCGTATAAGTGTGACCAACTCGATTGGTTGTTCGTATAAGTGTGAACAGCTTGATTGGTTGTTCGTATAAGTGTGAACAGCTTGATTGGTTGTTCGTATAAGTGTGACCAACTCGATTGGTTGTTCGTATAAGTGTGAACAGCTTGATTGGTTGTTCACAAGAAGCTAGGAAGCAGTACTTACAAAATTCCTAGGTCAAATTAGACGAAAAATGGACCCGACCCGTACCCAAGAATCCGGACTCACGGCGATTTTTTTCGCCTTTAAAACTTGGACACTTTTATTTGATGAACTATATATCAAATTGTACATTTCAAAGAAATCTTTTGTTTTTGATATAAAAATAATTCTGGTGCAGGCGCATTGTGATAAATGGGAAGAATCTTGTGAAAAATAATGTCAGTGACTTGTTTTTATCTCTGATTTAAGATATTATAATGTAACCGGAATTGTTAAAAGCAGTTGTGGAGGAGTTTCATATATTCTGATTTTTTATGTTATAACCCTGCTCATAACATCCGGTGATTTATTGAACACAATTCCCGATTTTGCCTCGTCCAAAGGTTCGCCATTTTTTGCCCAATTTTATTCCATTTTTGCAAGTTCACAAATTTTAATGAATCCCTACGCCAGCGGCTTTAGCGTTCCTACTGATTCACTTATATCGAGCCGGTAAATCATTGATGGTGGAGGAAACCGGAGTGTCCAGAGAAAACCTTTGGCAAGCGAACTTAAAATCTTTCCCACACTAGGATCTGTTTCGAGATGGATTCGAACCTTGGTGATGAGAGGCGTCTTGATTCGTTAGCGCGCACATTTAAACCACTCGGCCACCGATGCCCACTATCACACGGTTGAGAATGGATCACACTTACTGTAAGTTAATCTAGGATCGTTCATGAATATTGGCTTTAGATAAGTGTTGATTTAAAAACCAAAATCGCAATATAATCTTAACATTTATTTTTTGCCCCCAAGAACGGCGACGTATTTTATATATTAAAACAATTTTTAATTAATATATTCCCGTTCTCTATAACAGTAATTACTATAAACTATTTATCAAATATAGCCTTATTTAAAAAAAAAATAACTAAAATTTGAAAGCACTTGATAAAACTTTACATTTAATGGTCCAATTATTAATATATAAAAATAACTAAGAAAAAATTCTGATTAAATTGTTAGTCCGAATGGTAATAAACTTTTATTGAAAAAAAGTCAAGCATTGATAAATGTGTAATCAATGGTCGAGATTGTTGACAAAGTGGATTTAAAAATCCTTAAATATCCTTTAAATTTGACAAGTTTTCTGATAAATATGTTGACTCTTTAACAAAACTAAGACTTCTGGTTTGATCTGCCTTAACTTGTGTATACAGTACAGACCTGTCGTAAGTTTAACATTAAGATAACGAATTAGGTCCGAAGGCAGCGTCCCTTAGTATCTCGTTAGCTATAATTAGACAGATTTTTGACAGCTGGTTGTTATTTGTCTCTTCTTCGCTTTACGGCCACTAGCTATATATATATCAATCACTCGGCAAACAAACCTAATACCTGGGTTAATCCTTTGACAGGTCTGTAGTGTATATGTTAAAGATCGATGTTTCGGGATCAAACACGGGTTAAAAGGATCGATAAAGGTGTTATAAAGTCAAGTATACAAGTATATTACAACAGTACAAAACATCTCAATTGAAAAAATAGATGGGTTCAGTCAGTCTTAACATAGCGATGGTAAC